>OU342737.1:112199488-113456988 GCA_910589765.1 Avena atlantica | reverse complement strand
ACCCCGGGTCTCAAGATCTCCGCCGTGAGACGACAAGACCGTCGACACGAACCGACGACCGCGGATGCTACAGGACCGTCCCCGGAACGCCAAGTGCTTCCCTCGGACGCCAAGGCCCGAACCCGAAGACCGTCAAGATCGCCACCGAACGCGAAGTCCTTCTTCCCGGATGCGACAAGATCTACTCCGTTGTTCGAGAATGTTCCACCGAGAACGAATCCGTCGAACCCTGAACCCCGAGGCCGAACCCCGAACCCCCCCGGAACCAAGATCGCCGAACCCTAATGTGTGAACCCCTTCCCGAAACCCTATTTTATAATATAATAAAACTTGTTGCATATAAAATTGCCATGCATGCATACTTATCATGTGGTTTGGGGGCCTTATGCCGATTCACCTCTAATTAAATATGAGGCCCATATGCGGGCAAATATAGTCTTATATTGGCCTCATTTAAATTTGTGTAGCGAACCGGTGATATATTCTGCCTTGTTAAACAACATTTAAATTGCGGGGTAGTTAAACAACATGAACCACCTAATTAATTGCCGGGACCCCGGTTCCACTTAATATGACCTAGTTGCATCGCATCTTTGCCATGTCATACATCATACATGCATCATGCCCGATCTTTTGCCGTAGTATTAAATATTGCATCCGTTGTTTCTTCTAGTGTTTTGCTTCTTCACGGACTAGGCCGATGAGTTGATGCGAGTGTCGACCCGACCTTCGGATGAACCTTCGACAATGTTTTCAGGCGAGCATCTCCCCCTTTCTACCTATCTTACTTTTATAGTATTTATTCCCTCCTGTTGATCTATTGCTATCTGTGTTGCGATGCTCTAGTTTTCGTACCCGTGATATCCCTTGCAGCCTTATTTTGCCTTGGACACCTCCTATTACCTGTTGTTTGGTAGATAGTTGGACTTGCGCGTCGTAGTCGCTTGCTCAAGTGCTGTTGCGTGTCGTCCAGTGCCACAGTTGTTGGTGTATTGCCGCCTGTTTGATGTTGGAGATGATCATGTATTTACTTATCGTTCACTTTAATTCCTGTTTAACATCTAAAATTGAAGTAAGTAAGCAGAGGCACAGGTGGGCAATAGATGTTATTTGGTTGTTAACCGTCCACTTGTGTCCCGTAGGACCCCGAGTACTTGATACCTGTTCCTTGAATATTCGCGCTATCCACATCCGGGAGGATTATGGGACCCCCTGAGCCAGAGCTTGATTCATACTTATTTCCTGGGGCCACAAACTAGTTTGAGGTTTTATTTACGATCCTGTACTTATGCCATGCTACTGCTTTATTTACGATTGTGCGAGGAGCACACTGTACTGTTTAGGACTATGACTCGTTTACGCGGTATCGACAAGCCCAGTTTTGGGTTCCCAGTCGCTTACAGCCGGCCCCACAAACCTTGAGTCCGTCTCGGAGTCAGCTAGCTTCGTTGCGGGTGTACTCAACGGGGTGGCCCCCGGAAATATTTCTGAATCTGGTGATTGCTTTGTCGTGAAGGCCTCGTTGGGTTTTGATTTGGTTTTTCCGAGGTTGATCGAGTGTGTGTTGCTATTTGTGCACCCCGGCCGGGTAAAACTATCTGAAAGCCGTGTCCGCGGTTATGGATGACTTGGAGCACAGTATCTCGATCATAGACAACTATAACTAAAGAAGTGCTATAAATTTGACTAAGTAACTGACTAGTAATTAGCCTCACTATAATGGAATGGCTAAATAAAACTGCCAATAATTGCTTGCTTGTGTTGTCGCTTGCGACCATTGTACCTGACTAGTAAGTATTGCAACTACAACGGAATGGCTAAATAAAAATACCAACAACTGCTGGGTTTTTGGGTTATCTCATGCTAATTGTATTTGACTAGTAAGTGTCGCAATTACAACGGAATGGATAACTAAAACGGCCCACTGCTTATTTTTTTATCAGGATGATTATCTATACCTGACTAGTAATTACTGCAACGATAACGGAATAAATAAAACTGCCAACTGTGTGAGTTCCTCGGTTGACTTCCTCGTTTGGTCTCGAGGGGGAAATACCAGGATGGGTTTGTTTGGTGGTAGTATCAGGTTGGTTCCGAATAGGTCTTTCTTCCCCCTCTCTGATTGCCGCCAGTTGTATCGAGTCTCTATGGGTTGTTTAGTGCATGCTGGCGCTGCCGCTCAGTCCACCATACCTATGTAGGCGAGGACCGCCGAATTCTAGCCTCGCCGTGTACTGGCCTCAGTACTGACGCTCCTCTTTTTCCTTTGCCCTTTGTCGGCACCCCTTTTGTTTAAGCAGGTTTTGAGATCGACGTCGTTAGCAGGGTTACCCTTCCGGCTTGGCCTGGGCAGGGTTATGGACGCCATTGGTTATTCTTCAGGGCTCTTAGCCCCATTTGCATCTTGTCCGTAGTCGGACGCTCTATCATTTTCAAGGTGATTTGGATCTTTGTATATTATATCTGTATTCTTGACTCTTTGAGTTGCTGTTGTATATATTTGTTCTGTGGGTCCCATCGAGGACTGTTGTGTAATGTTATTACTTCGTTTTCCACCCGCACGAAAGTGCCTGGTGGGCACCTTTGAATCGTTTCTATGCGGGTTTGGCGGGAATCGCTAAAACTTGCATAGGGTCGATTCTGAGGGTGTTACAGTCATGATCTAGTTATAGAGTTTGGGAAGTATAAGTTTCCCGTTAACTTGATAATCCTAAATTCCCAAGAATAATGTCAATTTGGGAATGGACTGGATGACTAAGCACAAGGGAGTGATAGATTGTGCCAACCATACTGTCTCACTCACAACTCCAGAAAACAAAAGGATCAGATTCAAGACCAATTTTGAAGCAAGAAGGAGTGTGCTGAATTCTCTTAAGGGGGTTAGCATAGACAGTGTACCAATTGTTACTGAATATCCGGATGTATTTCCGGAAGAATTGCCGGGAATGCCACCAGATAGAGATGTGGAGTTTCTTATAGATTTGCTACCAGGATCTGGGCCAATAGCAAAGAGACCATACAAGATGTCAGTAGATGAACTAAAAGAACTCAAAAAACAACTCGGAGAACAGTTGCAGAAAGGATTTATTCAACCAAGTTCTTCATCTTGGGGAGCCCTAGTGTTGTTTGTAGAAAAGAAAGATAGAAGTCAAAGGTTATGCATAGATTACCGTTCACTCAATGAGGTGACTATCAAGAACAAATACCCTTTGCCTAGAATCAATGACTTGTTTGATCAGCTAGAAGGAGCTTGTGTGTTCTCGAAGATTGATCTCCGGTCAGGATATTTCCAACTCAAGATAAGAGAACAAGACATACCTAAGACAGCTTTCACTACAAGGTATGGATTGTATGAGTATACCGTGATGCCATTTGGTTTGACCAATGCTCTAGCATACTTTATGAATATGATGAACAAGGTGTTCATGGAATTTCTTGATAAGTTTGTTGTCGTTTTCATCGATGACATTTTGATCTACTCCAAGAGCAAAGAAGAACATGAAGGACATTTGCGTTTGATACTTGAGAAGCTTAGAGAGCATAAACTGTATGCCAAATTCAGCAAGTGTGAATTCTGGTTGAATGAAGTTGGATTTCTTGGACATGTTATGAAAAAAGATGGTGTAGCAGTTGATCCTGCTAAAGTTTCAGCTGTAACTGAATGGGAATCTCCCAAGTCAGTGAAAGAAGTTCGTAGTTTCCTTGGCTTAGCAGGTTACTACAGAAGGTTCAAAGAGAATTTCTCCAAGGTTGCTAAACCTATGACGGAATTGCTAAAGAAAGACAAGAAATTTGCTTGGTCTGAAGGCTGTGAACTCAGCTTTCAGGAATTGAAGAAGAGACTTGTGACAGCACCAGTATTGTGTTTGCCAGACTTGGAAAAAGATTTCCAAGTATATTGTGATGCATCTCATCATGGTTTGGGTGCAGTACTCATGCAAGAAGGAAAAGTTGTGGCTTATTCCTCGAGACAACTCAAAACTCATGAAGTGAACTATCCTACTCATGATTTGGAGTTAGCCGCTGTTGTCCATGCACTCAAAACATGGAGACACTATCTTTTGGGTAAGCGTTGTGAAGTGTTCACAGATCACAAGAGTTTGAAGTATATCTTCACCCAGAAGGAAATTAATATGAGACAAAGAAGATGGCTAGAACTCATCAAGGACTATGACTTAAGTTTGCAATACCATCCAGGTAAAGCAAATGTTGTAGCAGATGCTTTAAGCCGTAAGGTTTTTGTGAATGGCCTTACAAAAGGAGAATTGCCTGATGATTTGTGTGCCCAATTCAGAGATCTCAGATTAGAGATTGTGCCTGGAGGACATCTCATGTCTTTGGATGTTTAACCCACTTTGTTGGACAAGATCAAAGAAGCCCAGTAGATTGATAAGGAAATTGAAGAGATTAAGGAAAAGATCAGTAAGGGAAAAGCCAAAGGATTCCATGAAGATGAACAGGGTACTTTATGGCATGGGAGACGTATCTATGTTCCACAAGATCCGGAACTTTGGAAACTGATTTTGCAAGAAGCACACAACTCACCGTATTCCATTCATCCAGGTAACACCAAGATGTACATGGACATGAAAGAAAGATTTTGGTGGAATAATTTCAAGAAGGACATTGCTGAACATATTGCTTTATGTGACGTGTGTAGTAGAGTGAAGGCGGAACATCAGAAACCAGCAGGGTTACTTCAACCACTACCTATTCCTGATTGGAAGTGGGACAAGATTGGTATGGATTTCATTACCGGATTACCAAGGACCGGGTCAGGATATGATTCTATTTGGGTAGTAGTGGATCACCTAACCAAAGTGGCTCATTTCATACCCGTGAAGACAACCTATACAAGTGCTAAGTTGGCCAAGATCTACATGAGTAGAATTGTATGTCTACATGGAGTGCCCAAGAGTATTGTGTCTGATAGGGGAACTGAATTCACTTCCCATTTCTGGAGGCAGCTACATGAGTCATTGGGAACGAGGTTGGAATTCAGTACTGCTTTTCATCCTCAAACTGATGGACAAACCGAAAGGACTAATCAGATTCTTTAAGACATGTTGAGGGCATGTGCCCTAGACTATGGAGCCAGTTGGGATGAAAGTCTGCCTTATGCAGAATTTTCTTATAACAACAGCTATCAAGCCAGCATTGAGATGGCACCATTTGAGTTTCTCTACGGGATGGTGTGGGAGAAAGAAGTTTATTTGGACCAGAACTTATCAAAGAAGCCGAAGAGAAAGTCAAGTTGGTTAAGGATAGATTGAAGATAGCACAGTCCCGACAGAAAGCTACGCAGACCCTAAGCGTAGGGAAGTCACCTACGAAGTTGGTGATAGAGCTTATCTTAGAGTGTCACCACTTCGTGGAGTGAAGAGGTTTGGAGTCAAAGGAAAGTTGGCCCGAAGATATGTTGGGCCATTCAAGATTCTAAGTCGCAAAGGAGAAGTTGCTTATGAAATTGAATTGCCAGAGTCTTTGTCAGCTATCCATAATGTGTTTCATGTGAGTCAGCTTAAGAAATGTCATCCAGAAATGGAAGAAACTTCTTTGAAGGATACTATACCTTTGGAGGAGGTACAATTGGAAAGTGACCTCACTTATGAAGAGAAACCTATCAAGATTCTTGAGACTGCAAAAAGAGTCACACGGACTAAGACTATCAAGTTTTGCAAAGTTCAGTGGAACCATCATTCCGAAGAGGAAGCAACATGGGAAAGAGAAGATGATCTTCGGAAAGACCACCCTCACCTATTTGCTAGCCAATCCGAATCTCGAGGGCGAGATTCACCTTAACGGGGTTAGATTTGTAACATCCCTAAAATCATGATTCAAACTTATGCATATCATCCATGCATCCATGATCATATGATTTTCATTTCAAACAAATCATTTCAAAACAGAAGCTTTCATGCTTATTATTTCATGTAAGTTTGCCCTAGCCTTAGTGCTATCTTCCAATGAGAAGAATACTAGTTTTAGTTCAGTAAGGTTTGAAATTCAAACTTAGGCACTTGCAAAAGTTTGAACAAGTTTCAAAACAAAATGAGTAATAAAACCAATATTATGCCTATTGAATATATATCATAAAGGATTGGTTTTATATTTATTTTCACTTGATCAAAGTGTTTGGAATGGACAGTAGTGTTTGACACACATTTGATTGCAAGGTTTACAGTATAAAAACCTAGAGAAAATTTGAATTCAAACTCATTTTATTTGGATTTGAAAATCATTCCAGAAAATCAAAACAGAAAAAGAAAAGGAGAAAATAAATAGAAAAGGGCCAGCGCTACCTATCTGGCCCAACTGCTAATCCAGCCCACTAATACCACCCGGGGTCTCCCTCTCTCTCGCTCACCCGTAGACACACCCCCCAAGTCACTGACTGCACGACCTCACCCCCTCGCTGTTTAACTCGCTGACGAGTGGACCCTGCGACCACGTCGCCTTCGTTGTCAATCACACGCGCCTGCGACGCTCGCTCCGCCGTTACCTCGCCGCTGTTACTGCAGGCTTAATTGCCATTGATACGTCGTGCGATCCTCGCCCCCGCTCTGGCTATAAGATCCCCTCTGCACCGCGGCCATTTCCCCTCACCTAGCGCCACCTCTACGCCCCCAGGCTGCCCGCAATTGCCTTTGCACCGCCGCAGACAGAACAAATCCGGCAGGCGATTCCGGTAAGCTCCGACCGCCCCCCTATCTCTGGTTCAAATGAGCGTGACCGCCGCGTCCTTGTGCATCTGCTAACACCCCTGGTTTGCCTGCTCGTGATTCAGGTGAAAGGGCATGTATGCCCCCATGTGTGGTTTTGGTAATTAATGACAATCTCTATGGACTAATGTGTAAATTGAGTTTCACTTGTAGGTTTGTCCATTGGCATCGCTTGGGCCATGTATTGGTCTCAAGGTTGGAAGATGAAGAAATGTCCAAGGGCTTTGTTCCCATTGGAATCATGAAGAAAGAAGGAGCTTGAAGGTCGATCAAGGCATGTGCAAAGAGTTGCATCAAGATGGATCAACCTCAAGTAAGGATGAAGAAGGACGAGCTCAAGATGCGCCATCTCTAGAAGATCTCATGCTTGAAGCTTGCCATCATCATGCTCATGGAATGATGAATACAAGTTCAAAGAATAGGTTTCCCCATGGAGTATGGGGGAGCATTTTGCAAGCTTCATCAATCAAGAGCGAGCAAGAGCAAACAATAAAGGTGTTCCCACTATAGAAGAACAAGACGGTCTACATCAAGTTCAAGTGGGACGCTCAAGGCAAAGGTATGTTGATAGGGCTTCTCTTTTGCCGGTCTCGTGTTGTTAGTTGGGAGACCGGGTTTAGGATAGATAGCCGTACTATCAAGAGGGTCTCTCAAGCGGGTGTCTCGTTTGCATCGTTCGGAGAGAGCTCAAACCTTTGCATTCATATCATTATCTTTCTTGGTTATTATTTGGTTCTTGTCCATGAGAGGATCTAGAGCTTGTTGTCACCATCATAACAAGCTCTAGCTCATCATCTAAGGATTTCACTTGCATATATTATTGCGGTTTTTGATCTTGCGAGTTTTTCGGCTCCACACCTTGGGGGATAGATCACATATATATTCATGATATTTTCTCCCAAGGTGATACCCAATATTTTCTCCCAAGGTGATACCCAAGGTTTTTGATCTTGCGAGTTTTACGTCTCCACACCTTGCGAGCTTTTGTTGGATTCTATTCGTTGTTATCTTTCCAACAAAATTGGTTTCATCCCGTTTGGAGTTCGGATGCAAAAGTTATTGCGTTTCTGGTTTTCTGGTTTCTGGAATTTCCCTGACCGGAAGTTCCGGCTTCCCACCGGAAGTTCCGCTAGGGCATCTTTGCCGCCGAAAGTTCCGGTGGAAGTTCCGGGTCTTCTTCTGCTCACGCTCAGTAACCTTTTGTTTTGAAGCGTTCTATTTGCCGGAACTTTGTCGGAACTTGCATCGAAAGTTCACCGGAACTTCCGGTCTGTTTTGACCGGAACTTCCGGTTGCGCTTCTGGAGCGGGTGTCAACGGTCTGATGACCGTTGGAGCCAGGCTGGGCGGAACTTCCTCCCAGAGCCGGAAGTTCCGGCCATGATTCGTTTTTTTCAGTTTCTCGCTCCGCAGTTTTCACCGATGGCTGGGTGCCACCGGAACTTCCGGCCTCCCACCGGAAGTTTCTGCCAGGTGTCGCGAATGCCCATAACGGGCCGATCTGGGAGCCCTTTAAAAGGGGCTCCTCTTCCCCTTCGTGGGCATTAGCTTTTCTTCTTGGTTCTTGGCTTTCTCTCTCTCCTCCATTGTAAACCTTGAAGAAGCTTTCCCTCTCCCTTCCCCCTCCTATGATTCTTGCATCTTTTTGAGGGATTTGAGAGAGGAGATCTAGATCTACAATCCCCCCAAGTCAAATCCCTTCTTTGTGAAGGAATCATTGGGATCTAGATCTTGAGAGTCTTGTGTTCTTCCTCCCTCATTGCCCCAATAGCTTTTGTAGCTTTGTTGGAATTTGGGAGAAAAGGACTTGCCCTTGCATTTGGTGCATAGGTTTGAGTTCTCCTCTTGTGTTCTTCCTCCCTTACTCCCCCAATAGCTTTTGTAGCTTTGTTGGAATTTGGGAGAGAAGGACTTGCCCTTGCATTTGGTGCATAGGTTTGAGTTCTCCTCGGAGATTCGACGAGTTCAAGCTTGTGATCTTGTTTCTCTTGGGTTCCTTGGAACCCTAGACGGTTGTGTGGTTGGATTGTTGACCTTTGGTGGTCTTGTTGACCTTTTGTGGTCTTTTAGCCTTTTGTGGCGTTGTTGGCCTTTTGTGGCATTGTTGGCCTTTTGTGGCTTTGTTGTTGGGAGCCTCCAATTGAGTTGTGGAGTTAGCCCCAATCTTGTACGGGTTCGGTGACCGCCCTCAAGCGTCCCATAGTGGAGCAAGTGCCCGCCTTTTGTGGTGCACACTTGGGAGAATAGGGTGAGCCTTTTTTGGCGTCGGTGAGTTGCATGCTTCCGCATCCGGGGTGAGGCCTTGTGTGGCGTTGGGTGAGCATCGAGCCACCACACCTCAAGGTAAGCCATTTGTGGCGTTCAGAGAGCATTGCGCCATCGCACCTCTCCAACGGAGACGTAGCTTCTTTGGAAGTGAACTTCGAGAAACAAATCTTCGTCTCCGCGTCCATCGGTTATCTCTCAACCGAACCCTTTACTTATGCACTTTACATTGTGATAGCCATCGTGCTTGAAGTATTTATACCTTGCTATCACCTTGTTGCTTGTATTGCTTAGCATAGGTTGTTGGTGCACCTAGGTGAACTTAGTGGCTAGGTTTTGTGCTCAATAAATTAAACGTTAGTTTTATTCCGCATTTACTTGAGCCTAAACCGTAATAATTTTAAAAGCCTATTCACCCCCCCTCTAGGCGACTTCATTTGTACTTTCACCAGGTCGCCGTCTTCGTTCACGCCCGCAACCACCAGAGCCGCCGCTCGACTCCGACGAGCAATAGCGGTAAGAATCGAGCGCCCCTTGCCTTCCCTTTGGTACTGTCCTGTTTACCAGACCCTTGCGCGTCTCCTAAACCCTCTGGCTTATGCTAGGTCGACGCAGAGCCACGGCAACGACCTCGACATCAAGCAACAGACTCCGCCCGCAACTCCGACGAGCTCCAGCGACTGTGTCCGTGCGCCCCTTGCAAAGCCGTCGCCAGGTTGAGCATCAGCACGTCGTCGCGTTTCTGGTAAGCGTCTCCGATGACCCCCTAGCCATCTGTAGCGCCGCGCCGCCGTAGGCAGAGCTCGCCGCCGCTAGTAGCCACCGCCAGCGCCGCCCAGCTTTGGTCGCTTGATCCAGAGCCATTGGATCTGGATCCAGCGTGGGAGATTAGATCACTGAACGAACCGTTACGAGTAGATCTGGGCCATGCAGATTATGTTGATCTAACGGCTCACAGACGCAATCCTGAGCGAAGCGGTACATGCCAATTATATTAAGACGTGTGGCAGATGTTTAGGTTTAAAAACAGAATTTGAATCTATTAGATGTTTAAATTTGTTTTAGCTATAACTTTTGATCCCCATGTTAGAATTTGACAAATTTTATACCGTTGGAATCAGGAGAGCAAGATCTTTCTAAATATGCAATGTGTTTAATGTTTTGCTTCTGTTAAAATGTTTTTTTTTTCAGAAACTTGTGTAGGGCTAATTTGAGTATATGAATTATTTAAGAATTGATTTAGGGTTTAATTAAATGTTGTTTGGCAAACTTTTAACTTGTTTATGAACCAGTACTGTACACTTGCTTTGTTGAGTTTTAAAAATCATCACATATCATATTGCATGCATGCATATATTTTTGTTTGTATATGTTTTGTATGTGATTTGTGGCTATGATTCTTTGTGTAGATTTTGGTGCTAGTGATTGTGATTGTGAGGAATGTAGCTACTCTCCAAACTACCAAGGCAAGTGGTACTTCATGAATATTTTTATCCCTATGTTTTATACTAAGCATTAGAAATATTTTGTTAGTCTTGCATGCTATATTTTGCTTATATGCCATGTTGGGAAATCCTAGTAGTTGTAGAATTGCTAGGAAGTTTCTAAGTTAAGATGCTTGTCTATGCCATGCTTAGCCTAGCTAGTAGCAACCAAGGGTTGGTGAAATATACATGCTATGATGAAAATATTTCTAAGTCTTTGAACTTGTGTTTTGCCTAATAAAACAACTAAGTAAAAGAAACACCTGGGTGGAATGGAAGGAATGGTTTGTGTTGAGTGGTTACACAAGGCCAGGGGACTGGTGAACCTTGTGTATCTCACTTGTGGAAAGCCACCCAGGAACAAAGAGATTTTAGAGGCCAAGTGTTGAGAAGCTTCTAGTGCAGTCACTTGGCAATATGGGCTCTGCCTGGATCACATAAGTTGCTAGAACTTAGTCATTTGGACAGTTGGTGGTAGTGGGATGATAGGTTGTAACGCGTCCATTTGGTCTAAGGGAAGGCTTCTGAAAGGTCCTGTCTTGGTGAAAATCAAGTCTGGTGGGGAAAGTGCACAACCTCTGCAGATGGAAAAATCTAAGTACTTAGCCATGTCCCTGGAAAAGGACAACTTGAGCATCAAGACATGGAAGCTATCAAGAATCTCCTCATCCCAATTTCTAAGTAAAAACTTGTGGGTGAACAAGGGTGAAGGACCTCAATGTCTATTGGTGGTTCCTTGGGAAAAGTTTTTGACAAAGAAAAACTTAGTGATTTCAACTAATAGGCAAAACCTATTTTGAGCAAAGCAAGCCAAGCTACACTTAGCCAAATTGCATATAGTATCTATTCCACCTAAATTATACTAAGGTATCACTTGCCAATACTATTCCAATGTATTGACCCACTGTGGCTGTAACTTGTGATGTTGCAGGTTACTCTGATGCGGATTAGGAGTCATGGGTCTACACTCAACATGTTTGCCTGTGGCACATGAAGATGAAGACTTTTATTTATTTACTTATTCAAACTCTTGTACTAGGCCTGTGGCCTTGGAGTTGTAAAGACTATGTTTGTCTCTGGAATGCCTGTAATAATGACCTTTGTATCTGTGTACTTCATCTTAAACTGTGGATGCTAGCAATGATCCAGGGACTAGCATTGCAATCACAGGGATCCTTTTCCTTTACAAAGTAGGGATCTTACAGTAATCCAATCCCTGTGGAAAGAACGATACTGAAGCTATATTATACCTTCATCAATTGCTTAATGTGCCCTGAAAGAATCGTGTGTTATGCCCTGAAAGAATCATAATATTGTGGTATTCTCCTTTGATGCTTTGTTTGGATTTACTTGGCACATGCTCACACCATGTTATGACTATGAACCAGTAACCATAGCCTCTATGATCATTTAGTTTTTGACTTGTAGTACCGTTTTATGCTTTGATTAGTAAGGTTTTTTCGCTCTGCATGATTATGGCCATTATTGCTCTCTTAGTTGGTCGCTCCCAGTATTTTGCTTGCCTCCACTTGTATGAGTAAGCTCTAATCATGCATCCAACTCCCAAGAAACCAAGTTATTCCAAAGTGTCCACTATAAATTCATATGCATGGTATGTTACACCATTCCAAGTATATTCTTGTTTTATCTATCTTCCAAATTAAACTTGTTATGTGAAACTTAGTGATTAAAGCTCTCACAAACTTGATGACGCACATTATTTTTCTTGCCCCTAAATAAACTTGAACCACTATGCCATCTATGTTGTATATGCTTGCACTTATACGTTGGAATTAGAAGAACCATGTTGTCATGGGGAACGTTTTCAACATTGCACTTGTACATTATACACAGTTGATATCATGCTCTTTTTTTGCGGATGTCGTCAGTGTGAAATAAAAGGGAAGCTTGTAAGTCCATGGAGTTATGTATGTGTGTTAGAGAAACGCCTGGGCCGTTAGCCTAAGCCATGCCTAATCATGGTGGAAACTTGCAGCATCACCATAGTGAGCAATTTATGAAGCTTTCTTCTTATAAAAAAAGAGAGACATATTGAAAAGAGGAAAGAGAGAAAAAAGCACCATTTTCCCATTGTAAATAAGAAGATTGTTGATATGCTCATTGTCTACTTGCCTTGTCATTGTGATATGGGATAGCTCCTGTGTCATGTGCAAGGGGTACCCCGTTGGCGGTTCTCTATGATACACATGCACTTACTATGACAAGAACTTACCGGTGACTAAAGTTGAGTAGCATGAGGAGCGGCCCACGTACTCAGGGGACATGAGATTGCCAACTTATACTTTGTCAAGCATATACTCCATAGTTTGTTCAATTTAACCTTAATCACTTCATGATGCTTATGATAGGGGCAATGAGAGCTGAAAGCTAACAAGTACAATAATTTTTGGAAGCTCTTTATGAGACTTGAAATTCCTGCTTCCCTTTATGAAGGGCCTTTCTTCCACTTTTATATTGAGTATCCACCTTCTATCTTAGGCACCAATTAAGAGAGCATAGTTGCCATTCTTAGTTCTATGTGCATTGTCCCAAAACTTATTAATTGATTCATATTGTTGATATTGCTTGTTCTTGAACTGTATCTAGTCACCCTTGTGAACTTTGAAGGTGTCTTATGCATTTTTTGCTACTCCATGAGGGACAAGCTGAATGCCACTATGGTATGTTTTCTATATGTGAAGCAAACAAACGTCTTTAAATGCATTATTATTCATGATCTTTGTTTGTATCCTTTCCTGTTGCATGCTTAGTTACTTTGTCTTATTGTTAGTGTTGGGAATATGCCCTAGAGGCAATCATGTATGATGATATTTCCCACTGTATTCATAAAGATATTAAGTTGTCCTTGTATGAGCATCTGATGTATATCATTGAATATGCGATTCGGTTGTGGAACTATGCATTCATGTTGTTCATACTAAATATACTTGGTCATCGAGGTTGTGCTGGACACACAACTAGACCAATGTTAAAGTCGACTTGATGACTTGGTTCCACTTGTCATGGGCATGGTGATGCTATTCCGACTTACACAGATTCAGCTAAAGAGTTTAGCGAGTCGGATTGACCCATATTGAGGTACAACGAACAAGTTGTCATTTGTATATCTCAATCAATGTAATCCTTAGACCTGAGGTTATTGCATAGTCCGAGTTGAGGATCACCGACTTAGGTTCTGTCAAACGCTGATCCGTAACTGGGCAGTTATAAAGGCAGAGTTTGGGTCGACTGAGAATCAAGCTGCATGATGTGAATAACCAAGATGGGATTTTTCCCCTCCACTTGGAGAGATATTCTTTGGGCCCTCTCGTATGATATGATTCGGAAAGCATGGCCATGCACGAGTCGGTTAAGTGTTAACTGAGGCGATCGACTAAGAGTTAGTTGGTGGAATCACTTATCTCGGATAGAGAAGAGAGTCGGACTATTTAAGGGATGACAATTATTCGCCTATAGTCTGACAAGGTATATCATGAGGCAAAAGGGACTTGGACGCAAGTCGCATTGGAAAGGCAAGTCGTCATGACTCATTGGTACTTGGGAGTTGGCACGTTCTGCTAGGAGCCGCTACCGACTGATCGATTGAGAGTTGGACTCTAATCGTGTCCAAGTAACCATGAGCCTACGGGGTCACACACTTAAGAGCGGGAGCAAGTTCGGATTAGATCTGAACTGGAAATCTGGTTGGGTTGGACCCGAGTCGGATTTGGACTGAGTCAGTGAGTCGGACTCACATGGACTAATATTATATGGGCTTTAGTGAATGGGCCGCGCGAGCAGTCACTCCCTATATATAGTGGAGCACCGTAACCCAGAAAGGTTAATCATTGTTCGGTTAGGTCATTTCATGTGTTGGAAACCCTAGCTCCATAGCAGTCATGCCGTCGTATCGAACCTAGCAGTTCGCCGTCGGTGCTCCTCCTTGTACGTGTGGATACCAGCAGAGGTGTTGTACGATCAGCACCAGGACGATCGGATCGCAAGGGACTGCACTGCATCAACTGACGCGCTTCATCAGTAATCCGCAACTGCGCGTCTAGTGGTAAACCTCGTGGCCTTCTACCTCAGCTAGTTCTTGGGATCACCACGTTAGAGGGAAAAGCTTTGTTTTATCTCTACGTGGCTCAACAGTTAGAACTTCTTCTTTCATGCTCATGTTTACAATACTTTGATCCCAGCTTTCAATTCTTGCAAATGGTTCGATCTATAACATGCTTGGGGATGCTTGATACGTCGTAAACATATCTATTTTTTATGTTCCATGCTTGTTTAGTATTACTTTGCTTTGCTTTGTATTCTCTTTGAGGTATTTTTATATGTTTTCTGGAATAACCTATTAACAAGATGTCACAATGCCAGTTGCCTGTTTTATGTTGTTTTTGGTTCTAGAAAAGCCAGAAAATGAATATTCTCGGAATTGGACGGGACAAAAGCCAAAGTCAATATTTTACCGTGGGGAACATGGAGCCAGAAGACGACACGGATAAGGGCCTCGAGGGGGACACACCCCCTGGCCATGCGCCTAGGCCTGGCCCACGCCTGGGGGGTGCGGCCGCCTCGGGCACCCCCTCGTCCTCCCTCTTCGCCTATAAGAAGCCCCTGATACCTAAACCCTAAGTACCCGATCAATCTTCCATGAAACAGTTCGTAGTCGCCGCCACCATCGTCCCTAGATCGCGGGGGATATGAAGCTATTCCCGGCACCCTACCGGAGGGGAGAGATCATCCCGGAGGCCTTCTTAATCACCATGTCAGCCTCCGGTATGATGCGTGAGTAGTTCCACCTTGGACTACGGGTCCATGTAGTAGCTAGAGGGTTCTTTCTCCTCCTTTGTGCTACCATGTTTAGATCTTGTGAGCTTCGTTCATGATCAAGATCATCTATTTGTAATCATGCATGTTGTGTTTATGGGGATCCGATGGATATTGAGATAACTATGTCAAATTGGTTAATGATTCTATCTTATTGTTTCTATCATGTATGTGTTGTTTGAGATCTTGCATGCTCTCCGTTTCTAGTAGCTATTTTGGCCAAGTAGATGCTAGTGACTCCAAGAGGGAGTATTTATGCTCGATAGTGGGTTCATGCCTCTATTTAATCTGGGGAAGTGACAGAAATCTCCAAGGTTGTAGATGTGTTGTTGCTACTAGGGAGAAAACAACAATCTCTTGTTCATGGAACAATTGTATTGTTTACTTTACACACTTTTCTTAAAGCAGTTATCCGTTGCTTGCAACTTAATACTGAAGGGGGTTCGGATGATAACCTGAAGGTGGATTAGTAGTCATAGATGCAGTTGGATGGCGGTATATGTATATTGTTGTAATGCCCAATCAAATCTCATAGGTTCATGAATTTCTAGTATTGCATTGTTATACCTTGCACTGTCCTGTCAATTGCCTCGCTGTAATTTGTTTACCCATCATGTTATGTTGTTTATCTTATGGAGAACACCTCTAGTGTATTATGGACCCTGGTCCAATCTTTACCATTGATACATCTTCCACTGTTACTGTTTACTTTTTGCAAACCACCATTAATTGCCTTCCACACCATACAGTTAATCCATTGTTTTTAGCAAACCAGTGAGATTGACAACCTCACTGTTCATTGGGGCAAAGTCTTGAGTTTGTGTTGTGCAGGTTTCCAAGTTGCTAGCAACACCTTTGAGTCGTTTCCTTCCTCCTACTGGTTCGATAACCTTGGTTTCTTTTTGAGGGAAAACTTGCTGTTGTGCTCATCATACCTTCCTCTTGGGGTTTCCCAACGAAGCTCTACAGTGATCTAAGCCGCATCAGATAGCTCCTGTGTCATGGGCCAAGGGGTACCCCGTTGTCGGTTCTCTATGATACTTGGCGATTCTCTATGATACACATATACTTACAATGACAAGAACTTGCCTAGGACCAAAGTTGAGTAGCATGAGGTCTCGGTACTCGTACTCAAGGGGAATGAGATTTTCAACTTGTGATTTGTCAAGCATATAACTCATATTTGACCTCACTTTAACCTTAATCACTTCAAGATGCTTATGATAGGGGCAATGAGAGCTCAAATCTAATAAGTGCCATAATTTTTGGAAGCTTTATAAAACCATTTAATCCATATTTCCATCTGCGAAGGGTCTTTCTTTTTAATTTTTGTTGAGTCTCCATCTTCTATCTTTATTGTCACATCCCAAGTTTTTCCAAATCTTGTAATGTGAAAAATAAATGAATAAAATAAAACTTTGTTGATTTTCAGGGTGAGAAGAAACTTTTTTACTCCAATTGGAAACCTTCAAACCTATTTTATCAAACAAATCCTAAAGGATTTGAAAAGATAAAACAATTAATAAAGTTAAAAATATTTGGATTATTATTTTTGGATCTTTAATAAAAGAGATTTGGTTTTTTAAATGAGAAGGTAGAAATATAAATGAGGATTATTTATAGAGCCAAATTAAACCTTGGCCAAGATTTTTAAATAAAATGTTTTGCTTTGATTAAAAGAGTAAAAGTTTGTTTAATTAAAAATGAGAGTTCATTAATAAACCAATTTTATTAAAGTAAAGGTTTTTCCCATAAAACATTAAAACTTATTAATTTATTTTAAAATAAGTTTTCCAAGTATTTTATATTCTCAAATAAAACTACTGAAGTGTTTTTGGTTTATTTAGATTTCGAATGTCCATTTTATTTAATTATTAATGGACCCTAAAATAAAAATATTATTTTATTTTGGACTTGGAATTATGTTGTTAAAACAGAACCAAATTCAATTGCAAAGTGTCGTGGAAGTTTGAATTGTTTTGAATGTTTGGTTTGTTGTTTGAAATTCAAAACAGAAAATCGAAATGGAAAAAGATAAAACAATTAGAAAGAAAAAAATAGAACCAGACCTGACCCAACCCACCTGGCCCAGGAAGCCCAGTCGCAACCCAGTTTCCCTCCCCCTTTCGGTGAAACGTTTTCCACCTAAACACGCACCCGCAGAGCGACAGACAGGTGGACCCCATTTTCCTTCTCCCTCTCTCGCTGCCAGACGGCCCCACCGCCAGCTCACTCTCTTCCTCCCCGCGACGACCTCGCCCCTCATTCCTCTGGCCATTACTATCGATGAAATGCCAGCGTGATTACGCGTTAACCACGCCATGTAACGGCCCTGCAACGACGCCTACTAAAGCGCCAGCATCTCCTCTCTCGTTCCCCTCCGTCGCCCCACCTTAGCGCGCCCCCAGGCCGCCGAATTACCTCCTGCACCACCCTCTGCTCCGACGAACTCGCGAGCAAATTCTGGTGACCCCGCGCCACCCCTTGCCTCCCCGAGCACACGGGCACATTCCCCGGACCCAGGCGCACCTACCCGTGTCATCCGTTCGACCGCGCTCGCCCCAGAGCCTCGGCTTCGACAACCTCTGAGCACCGCCGCGTCTGCTACTTTCTCCGGCGACCTCCCCTGGTAAGTCTCGACCGCCCCAGCACTCCTCGATGATGCTCCCATCTTCTCCAGAAAAGCACGCTTCTAACCGTACCACCCGCTCGTCTTAGGGTGATCTGCAACGTCGTCCTCGACGACCACCAGAACCGCCTGACGCCGCCATCGTCTCCGGCGAGCGATTAATCCCGCTCCAGTGCGCCCCTTCACCAGCCAGTACCACCTCGAGCTTCAGCAAGCCTCTACGAGTCTGGTAAGCCTCGCCAACCTCTTCCTCGCTTCCTCTAGCGCCAGCTCCGCCGTAGCCAGACACGCCGCCGCCGCCTGCCGCCACCAGCGCCGCCCGTCTATGGCTAGCGCGTTGTGCGTCGTGCGATTTAGATCCTGCGGCTGCGATTAGATCACTTAACACTGAAAGGGTACGCAACCAGTGCCGTGCGATTTAACTTGATCCAACGGCCTGCATCGCTCGATCCGTGAGAACCGGTATCGACCAGTAGTATTGCGCCGCGTGGCCGGCCTTTGATTTAAAATAGAATTAGAATCAGATTGTTATGCAAATTTGAAAACCTTATAACTTTTGATCCACGCGTCCAAAATTTGCAAACTTTATATCAATGGAATCAGTGGAACAATCCCTAGCCAACATGCAATTTTTTTAGTAAAAAGCTTATGGTAAAATGTTTGTTTTTGCAGAAACATTTGTATGCTTGTTTAGGTTATAAAAATTGTTCCAAAATGTTTTTAGGGTTAAATTCTTTGCAAATTGGTTTGTTGTGAACCTACTGACCTTAGGAACCAACTTATGGATTTCAAAATGTATTTGGTAAAGATTAGGATGGAATAATTGAATTATCCCATTTCTAGTCAAATAAAAATATTGGTTTTGTTATGGAAATGAATTTTGGGTAAAACCTTTGGACAATGTTTTGATTCAAACCTACTGACCCTAAACACCAAGTTTTGGGAATTAACAACTTATTTGGTGAACAACATAAAATTGTTGCTTTGCTAAAACATTTTTCCACCACATGAAATAATGATTTGACTTAAAAATGGCTTATAGATAAAACCCTTTTGCAAAAGGTTTTGCCACTTTAGAAAATGACCAATTTGGACTTTACAATGTTTAGATCCTAGTAGAAACCACCTTTGCAAATAAAACTACCTTTTTGCATGCTTGCATGCATGACTTGGTTTCTATTATTTTATGTGTGATGAATTGTTTGAATATTGTTTTGGAATGCTAGTTGAATTTGTGTTTGCTTGATTGATTTGTAGCGAAGTTAGAAGAGTGTGATATTAGCAAGATCAATAAGTGAACCAACATTCCCTACCAAAAAGGCAAGTGACACTATCATCCAAAGTCCTACTATTTTCATTATACTTAGTGGATTTTGAAACATGCATGAAAAGAATTTCTATACTTTATGCTATGCTAAATCCTAATAGGATACCCTTATATATTCCTTAGTGAAAACAATGTAGTTGTAAAATGCTTAGCCATGCTACATATTTTGAGAAGAGATACATGTTGAGATTTTATGAAGTTGAGAAAAGACTTGTGTTTTTATATAATAAAACAAGTACTCAATGAACCACCTGGGTGGACAAGGTTACTCAAGTTTTGGACAAAGTGGCAACAAGAGGAACCATGTTTATATGGCAATCTCTTTTTGTTGTGCACCAGATGAAAACCACCCAGGGACTTAGAGATTGAACATGTTTCTCCAACAGTGGCTTCCGTGTACAGCCACATGATAATATGGCTCTGGCTTAGTCAACTACATTGGGAAGACCCATGCATTGGTCTTCAGGTTAACTGGAAATGAGGGAACTAGGAACCCTACATTGGTGCCTGAAGACAAGCTAGCTTTGTGTATGGGAGGACCTTATGGAAAGACTTCGTCACATTCTCAATATGCGAGTAATCCATCCTGGTGAGTACTTATCTAGCGGCCACTAGTGGCAACAAGATGAGATTGTGTCATGTGGGTAAAGTGTACAACTTCTGCAGAAGATAAAAAATTCTAAGTACTTAGCCGTGTCCCCGGTTATGGACAATACTGAGCAACTAAAGCTTGAAGCTATGGGAAATCTCGACATTCCAATTTCTAAAAGAAAAACTTTAAAGTGACAACAAAAAGACTTGAAGCACTTGGGGAGTACCAAGGAGCTCAAGAGATTTTGATAAAAACTTGAAGCACTTGGGGATTTACCAAGGAGCTCAAGAGATTTTGGTAAAAACTTGAAGCACTTGGGGATTTACCAAGGAGCTCAAGAGATTTTGACGAAGACTTGAAACACTTGGGGATTTACCAAGGAGTTCAGAAAGATTTGACAAAAGATTAAAACCATTTCGAAAAGATAGGATAAATTATTGCTTTTTGCAAATGAGCCTTAAACCCTACTTAGCCAAATATGCATGTAATGATAGGATCCACTTATATTCAACATAGTAGTGAAACTTGCCAATACAATTCAAATGTATTGACCCTTGTGGCTGTAAATTGTTATGTTGTAGGTTTGTTTGATATTAGTGAAGTTGATTGATTAGGATTACAAAGTCTACAACCAGCATGTTTGCATGTGGCACTTTGAAGGAAGGACCCCATGCTTATAGATATTCTGCTGCAATGTATGTAATAGCCAAATGAGCTATGTAAGATGTAATAAAATTATGTTATTCCTGGTTATAAAGTTGTATTATGACCTTTGTTCCTTGATATTACATCTTAACTGTGGATGCTAGCTATTGATCCAGGGACTAGCATTGTAAACACAGGGATCTCTACCTTATTAAAGGTTGGGAACCTCTACATTTATGCACCCGCTAAGAGAGCATAGTTGTCATTCTAAGTTCAATGTGCATTGTCCCAAAACTTGTTGATTGATTCATAATTATGGTATTGCTTGTTCTTAAATTATTTGTATCTAGTCACCCTTACGAACTTTGAAGGTGTCCTATGTATTTATGTTTTTCTATTCCATGAAGGACAAGCTGAATATCATTCTTGCTATGTTTTATATATGTAAAACAAACAAATGTCTTTCAAAGAATTATTCATGATCTTTTGTTTGTGTTGCCTTTCATATTGCAACATAGCTGCTATGTCTTATTGTTAGAAATATATCTTTCATGCTTATGTTTAGAGTACTTTGATTCTAGCTATCAATGCTTTGCAATACCTTGATCAAGATTGTGATGGTGCATGTCACCTCAAAAATTATTCTTTTTATCACTTACCTACTCGAGGACAAGAAGGAGTTAAGCTTGGGGATGCTGATACGTTGCAAATATATCTATAATTTTTGATGCTCCATGCTTGTTTTGCACCAACTATCTTATGTTTTGTCTACACTTTATGGCATTTTTATGAATTTTCTAGAACTAACATATTAACAAGTGCCACAGAGCAAGTTTCCTGTTTTTTGCTATTTTTGGTTTCAGAAAAACTAGTAAAGAAATATTCTCGAAATTGGACGAAACAAAAGTCGAAGGTCATATTTTCCCGACACGACACGGAGCCTGAAGGATATGGGGAGACGTACCCCAGGGCGGTCACACCTGGGCCAGGCGCGGCCAGGGGAACGCGTCGCCCTAGGGTGTGGGCCCCCTAGCGCTCCACCGACCTTGTCGCTTCGCCTATATAAACCCCCCGAGACAAAAAACCCTAAGAAGAGGATTAGAATTCCACGAAAAAGTTCGTAGTCGCCGCCACCGTCGTCCCTAGATCAGGAGGGATCTGAAGCTCTTCCCGGCACCCTGCCCGAGAGGGGAGATCATCCCGGAGGCCTTCTTCATCACCATGCCTGCCTCTGGAGTGATGTGTGAGTAATTCATCATTGGACTACGGGTCCATAGCAGTAGCTAGATGGTTGTTTATCCTGTTTGTGCCACCATGTTTAGATCTTGTGAGCTGCCTATCATGATCAAGATCATCTTATTGTAATGCTACATGTTGTGTTTGCGGGGATCCGATGGATATTGAGTATTATGTCAGATTGATTATTGTTCTATCATGTCCATGTTATTTGTGATCTTGCATGCTCTTCGTTGCTAGTAGTTACTCTGGCCAAGTATTTTCTTGTGACTCCAAGAGGGAGTATTTATGCTCGATAGTAGGTTCATGCCTCTAGTAATCTCGGAGAGTGACAGAAACTTCTAAGATTGTAGATGTGATTTTTATATTAGGGAGAAAACAATAATCCTTTTCCCAAGGGCAATTGTATTGTTTACATTACACACTTTGCTCAATGCGATTATATGTTGCTTGTAAGTTAATACCCAAGGGTTGTTCAGATGATATCCAGAGGTGGATTATTAGTCATAGATACAGTTGGATTACGGTATATGTATCATGTTGTAATGCCCAAGTGAATCTCATAGTGACCATCATGTCATGTACATGCATTGTTATGCATTCTCTATTTGTCAATTGCCCCACTGTAATTTGTTCACCCAGCATGTTATTTATCTTATGGAGAAAACACCTCTAGTGAACTGTGGATCCTGGTCCATTCCTTCCGATTGATATTCCATCTACTGTTTACTGTTTACTTTCTGCAATTACTATAAGAAATTATTTTCTTCCACACTATACGTTTAATCCTTTGTTTTCAGCAAAACCAGTGAGCTTGAGAACCTCACTGATAAGTTGGGATAAAGTATTTTGGTTGCGTTGTGTGTAGGTTCCACGTTGCTAGCAACACCTTCGGAAGTGGTTTCTTTCTCCTACTGGTTCGATAACCTTGGTTCCATAACTGAGGGTAAACTTGTTGTTGTGCTCATCCTACCTTGATCTTGGGGTTCCATCAACTAAGCCATCATCATGCACCCCTATGCATGCCCTTTGAAGTTTAAACTGCCCTTGCCAATCAAAAGGACAGTTCTTCCACTGCCAATGCATGCAGTTGATGCTACGAAGCATGCCAGAAAACCATGTACCCTTGTTGATGGACAAAAGGCGGGCAGTGTATTTGTTGTTTGGATCTCTCAGATAAACTTTGTCAAGCACCGCAATAACTGTGCTGCAAAACCAGTACATGGCCTCATGGCATGTAGATTCAATCATGCGCATGTAGTCGTCAAAGTGATCACCGACCATTCCATATGTAAGCTGCCGAATAGCAGCAGAACATTTCTGGTAAGAGGATAAGCCAATCTTACCGGTACAATCGTACTTATCCTCGAAATAGTTACCATACTCCCTCACCCCATTGAGAATGTCCAAGAACAGATTTCTGGACATCCGATAGCAGCAGCGGGATGTCTTCTCTTTGAAGACCGGATTAGTTGGGTGGAAGTACTACTTATAAAGGCCGTATATGCACAACTTCTCGGTGGCGTTCATGGTTGGCTTCGCGCCGCTTCACCGAGGTACCTCTACGCGGCGACAGGAGGTAGTGGTTGTGACATGGTTATACCCTACGGGTACACGATCTTAGCATACCTAGTCCAGCCCAAGGAAGGCCCACGAGAAACATGCGCCATCCCATGAAGACTTTCGGGTGGCCAGGGCCCATGATGCCTTTCGGATCCTTGGAGAACAAGACTAGAGTAGATACAATATTCAAAGGGGAAAAACCCTAAAACCTGTAACCGACTCGATCTGTGTCCGGGACCTGCCTACTTCTATATAAAGGCTAGGAGGGCACGACAAGGAGGGCACTTCGCATACCACCACATACACACCTCCACGCCAGATTGCATCTGCGCACCCCTATACTTTTCGGTTCCGCCGTAATCAAGAGCAGACAAGCAGGAGTAGGGTTTTCCCTCCGAGGGCCTGAACCTGGGTAAACCTCGTGTCCCCGTGTTGCATGTTTGCTAACCGTTCCGCGATCTCCAGCATCCCCATCTTCTCCAAAACCTAAGATCATAACAATGGGCATTGATGAGATTAAACCTCGTCAATTGGTGCCGTCTGTGGGAACTGGGGACGCTGATTGTGCGATCGTGACGGTCCCAACCAAAGCGATCTACAACTCCGCGGCGACGGAGCGTCATATCCTCTTTGGCGCTTTTGACTTCACCGCCCACTCGCCAGCCACCCTGAAGGACTTCGAGCCCGTTGGCGACGGGCTCGAGATCCTGTTCGGGAGTTTCTGCTTCCAGGTGGTACAGACCGGCACTCTCAGTCTCCCAGAGCGGGTGCCCCTGCTATCGATTAGGCCCGCTTCATGGGCTCCACACCCCGTGATAGGCACATCGCCATCAACAGATGAGTCCTATGACAGCAGCTGCAACTCAGATCTGTGCGATCCACCATCGGAGGAAGGGACCTACGGTTCCGGATCCGAAAGTTGCGGCAACAGCAATCCAATCTACGAACGCTACCAATGTGCCGCAGTCATCCAAAGCGACGTGGATCAGGAGCACAACCCGCCACCCAACCCGCAGGGTAGAAACGGCGAGAACAGGAGAAACCAGTCCCCCCCCCCCGCCCAACGAGGAGGACACCGATCCCAATCAGATCATCCAACTCAGCGATGAAGGATGGGCTCAAGCACGCGAATCCGTGGCAGGCAACAAGATCCTGCCTGTGGGTGCCTCACGAGACCTACTGATGGCGTACCACCTGCTCCTAGTCGAAGAGCACAAGAAGCGGGTGAAGATGCAAGAAGTGCTTGACAAGCGCAAGCAGGCAGCCTCGGAGTCCAGTGCGCGCCGAGCTGCGCTCTCCGCCATGGGCAGCTCCAGCTCGCATGGCAACCATAGCAATAAGCACCGTTCTCACACGGAGAACATGGATCCCAAGGCACGTGGAGAGGTAACTTAGACCCTCAACATGTCCTTCATGGAGATGGATGCCGACGGCAACGTCATCCCGAAGACACCGCAAGCTGCGATCATGGCAGCCGCCACATACCTCGCGTCCCATCCACCTCCGGTGGGGGACCCGAAAAGGGCCATGCACAAGTCCGCACTTACCAGACTCGAACTCATTGGAGTTGCGCTCCACGGAGAAGCTCCTGCGGAGACAAAGAAGAAGGCTGCGGTCAGGTTCAACCGCAGCCCCACGCCTTCATCCGACGAGGAAGAGCACGATCTACCTCGAAGGCACAAGATATCGCGCCATCGCAGCCACGATTACGATGCTCGAAGCGAGCTCACCCAACGCAAGATCGACAAAGCGCCAAGCGCGTATGCTCGTCCGAATATGAGGAGGATGACGACGAAGGAGAACTCTGCAGAGCCCGATGCTTCAGCAGATCCGTCCGGCGGACGCGGATGCCGCGGAACTTCAAGCTTCATTTGGACACTCCTAAGTTTGACTGTACACAGGACCCCAAGGCGTGGCTCAGCGACCACCTGTCGTCCGTCAAGCTACATGGCGGAAACAAGGACACCGCCCTGCAATGCCTTCACCTACAGCTGACAGGCGCAGCCCAGATCTGGCTCAGCAGCCTATCCCCGGGATCCATCCGAAGCTGGGAGGAACTGGCATATAGTTTCATCCGAAACTTCAAAGGCACCAGCAAGAGGCCAGCCTCGATCGAGGAGCCGCGGGCCTGCACCCAACGAACGGGCGAATCCATTCGCTCGTACGTATTACGCTAGTCCAACACCAAGAACTCCGCGGCGCACATCTCTGAGGAGGGAGCGATCGACGCCTTCAAGGATGGCGTCAAACGCCATGACTTCAAGGAAGAACTTGGGCGCGTCAAGCCCAAGACACTCGACCACCTCATGGACATCGCCAACAGGTGGGCAGATGGCGAGGACTCCGTCCATCGAGCGCACTCGGAGGAGGAAGATGACTACGGCCGGTGATGTGAACGCCATAGCAAGAGAAGATCGCGCGTCTACGACGATCGTGACAGACCCGACATGGTCGCGGCTGGCTACGCTGACCGCCACAACAACGGCAACCGCAGCAGCTGCGGATACCGCGGAAACAACTTCCGCGACGGAGGACGCCCAGCACAGTAATGGCAACATCGCGGTCGCGACGATGGACCCTCAGCATACGACAAACTGTCGGGTCCATGCACCATCCACTTCTACATCGACAAGCAGGATGGTAAAACGAAGGCAAGCCACATGCTCAAGGACTGTCGCGAGTTCCAGAAACTCAGCGAGAGCATGTCTCAGATGAGGCAACAAGCCACGAACCCTGGGTACGGAAACACACCCGCACCAGGTGAGATCGCACACGGATCTCCTCCACCACCACCTGCGGGACCTTCGAATCACCCAATCGCACCCGCGCAGAATAACGGTGGGCACGGGTACCCCGCGCCAAAAGGATCACTGATGATCCAAAAAGGGCGCCCAACGAACAGGGTGCAGAAGAAAATCACCCGTCAGATCAATATGACCGCTCCACCCGCCATCCCTGAGTACCTCAGCGGATCGGATTCTTGCATCACTTTCAGCCGCTTGGATCACCCTTGCCAGGTCCCTCGCCCAGGTCATGCTGCCCTGGTGCTTGAGGCGCAGATCGGAGGGTTCGACATGAGCCGCGTCTTCATGGACGGCGGCAGCGGCATCAATTTGATGTTCGACAGTACCTTAGCAGCAATGCGGATCCCGCGGTGCATCCTGGAACAATCCGATACAACGTTCCATGGCATCGTCCCAGGGAAGGGCGTATTTCCCTTGGGAAAGATATGGCTCGACGTTATCTTCGGCAAGCCCGATAACTTCCGGTGCGAGCGTCTCGAGTTTGAAGTGGTGGACTGGCCATCACAATACCATGCCATCCTCGAGCGTGTGGCATTCGCATGATTCCTGGAAATACCGCACTATGCGTACCTGCTACTCAAGATGCCAGGACCCAAGGGCGTCATCACAGTCCACAGGAGCTTCACCCGATCGGACCACTGTGACAGGGACTTCAACAGAATCTCCCAGTCATTCGGCATGCAAGAGGAGCTCATAAGGCTCCGAGAGGTGACAGACAACGGGGCACCCACAGTCGCAAGACAGAATGCACCAGACATGTCCTTCGACTCCACCGTCAACACAAAAAAGGTGCAGGTCCACCCGACGGACGCTTCCAAGATGGCGCTGATCGCCAACGACCTCAGCTCCGCATAGGAAAGCACGCTCGTCGAATTCCTCCGTGAGCGCTGGGAAATCTTTGCCTGGTGTCCTGCGGACATGCCAGGAGTTCCCAGGTAATTCGCCGAGCACGCACTCAACGTCTTTCCAGACGCCAAGCCCGTCAAACAGTCCATCCGACGACTGTCCGAACCATGGGCTGAAGCCATCGGAGTCGAAGTCAACAGACTACTCTACGCAAACTTCATCAGGGAGATCAAGGAAAGCGAGTGGCTCGCCAACACCGTGATGGTCCCCAAAAAGGACACGGACATCCTGTGGATGTGCGTGGACTTCACATTGTTGAACAAGCACTACCCGAAGGATCACTTCCCTCTCCCTCGGATCGATCAGATCATCGATTCGACTGCAGGATGCGAGAAGCTCTCCTTCCTCGATGCCTACTCAGGCTACAATCAGATTCGACTGAAGGTCAAAGATCAGGAGAAAACAGCGTTCATCACACCGTTCGGAGTATTCTGCTACAGTACAATGCCCTGCGGGCTGAAGAACGCAGGTACCACGTACCAACGGTGCATGCAGGCATGACTAAAGGACCAGATTGGCCATAATATCCAAGTCTATGTCGACGACATAGTAATACAAACAAGGGAGGCCAAGACACTGATCGACGATCTCCACGAGACGTTCGACAACCTTGATCGATACAAGATCAAGCTAAACCTAGAAAAGTGCGCCTTCGGCGTCCCATCTAGTCAACTGCTAGGCTACTTCATCTCCCAGCGAGGGATCGAAGCGAACCCGAGGAAAATCTGGGCCATAATGGCCATGGAGAAGCCGAAGAACCTCAAGGGCGTCCAACAACTTGCTGGGCGAATCGCGGCATTGAGTAGGTTCATCAGTCGCATGGACGAAAAAGCCCTGCCTTCCTATCAGCTGCTACGCAAGGCAGACAAATTTGAGTGGACGCCCAAAGCGGACGACGCATTTGAAGATCTAAAGCGGCTACTCTCCACCTCGCCCGTCTTGGTCACGCCAAAAGAGCGCGAGCCTCTACTGCTATACATAGCAGCTACACACCAGGTGGTAAGCACCGTGCTTGTGGTCGAAAGACCCGAAGACGGCAAGACCCATGGGGTCCAACACCCAATCTACTACCTCAGCGAGGTATTGACGCCGACAAAGCAGAGGTACCTTCATTACCAGAAACTCGCCTACGGCGTGTTCATGACGGCTCGTCGGTTGAGCCACTACTTCTAGGAGCATCAGGTGATGGTCTTCAACGAGGCACCTCTGAACAACATCCTGAACAACCCGGAGGCCACAGGACGTGTGGCCCTGTGGGGCATCGAGCTATCACCTCTAGACATCGTCTACGAGAAGCGCCACGCGATCAAGTCTCAGGTCCTTCCGGACTTCCTCGCCCACTGGATGGAATTGCAGCTGCCAGACACACCCGACATGACACAGTCATGGACGAAGCACTTCGACGGCTCCAAGCGCGAGACCGGAGCAGGAGCCGGGGTCATACTGACCTCCCCGCAGGGCGACAAGATGAAGTACGTCCTCCGGATGCAATTTCGAGCTTCCAACAACGAGGCCGAGTACGAGGCCCTCATCCACGGCATGAGGATGGCCAAGATCTGCGGCGCAACGCGCCTGGTCATCTACGGAGACTCGAACCTCGTCGTCCAGCAGGCGATGAACGAATGTGACGCACACGCCGCCAACATGATTGCGTACCGTGCACTCTACAACGCACTCGAAGGAGACTTTGACGGCTGCGAGCTTCGGCACGTTGGGAGAGAAAGCAACGAAGAGGCCGATAGACTCGCCAACATAGGCTCCACCTGCGCACGGGTGCCACCAGGTGTGTTCCTCGAACAGATCTGCGTGCCATCCATCAAAAGGAAATTCCCAAAGGGATCACCCGAAGAAGCAGAACACTCGGGGGTTGCGCTACCCGAAGGACAGGAAGGACCAGAAAAGCTCGACACAGAGGTCGCAGTGGTCAACCTGATGCATGTCATGGCATTCGAAGAAACATGGACACAACCATACCTCCAATATCTAATAGACGGGGAGCTGCCTCACAGCCCGACAGATGCCCCGCGCATATCTCGCCGGTCCAAGGCCTTCACCATCATCAATGGCAAGCTGTACAAGCGCAGCATTTTTGGTGTACTCCAAAGGTGCGTCACCATCGGTGACGACAAAACCATCCTCCAAGACATCCACGAGGGCATCTGCGCCCATCACACGGGCAGTCGCGCCCTTGTCGCCAAAGCTCTACGAGCTGGGTTCTACTGGCCAACGGCCATGAACGACGCCAAGGACATCGTCCTAAGATGCAACGTGTGCTAGAGGTTCGCAGATTAACCGCACGCACCAGGATCGGAGCTCAGGCCCATACCCCTAGTTTGGCCTTTCGCCCAATGGGGCCTCGACATGATCGGCAAACTGCCCAAGTCCTCGAAGGGAGGCCACGTCTACCTCCTGGTCGCAGTCGACAAATTCACTAAGTGGATCGAAGCCATGCCCGTTACTAACCATAAGGGCAAAACGTCCGTCAAGTCTTCGAATCCACCGTCTACAGGTTCGGCGTGCTGCACAGCATCATCACCGATAATGGGTCGAATTTCATCTCCAAGGAATTCCAGGACTTCTGCGAAGACCTCGGAATCAACATCACATACGCCTCTGTGGTGCACCCGCAAACAAACGGGCAGGTTGAAAAGGCAAACAGGCACCTAATGATCCCACTTCATCGACTCGCAGGAGCCTGGACACAAGAGCTACCCTCCATCCTCTGGAGTTTGCGCACAACGCCAAATAGCTCAACTGGCTACACGCCCTTCTTCATGGTGCACGGAGCCGAAGCCGTACTGCCTGTAGAGGTATGCCACAAGGACCCACGGGTCGTCACCTACAGCGAAGCCGAATCAATAGCCGCACTCTAAGACGTCGTCGACACCCTCGACGAGGCACGCGACATCCTCGCAGCTCGACCAGCGGTCTATCAACAGAGCCTCCCCAACTACCATAGTCGTCGGCTGCGCCCAAGGTCCTTCGTCGAAGGAGACCTAGTCTTACGACTCAAGCAAGAGCGACCGAAGAAGCTCGAGTCGCCCTGGGAAGGACCCTACATCGTCACTGAAGTCATCCCAGGTGGCGCTTATCGCCTCAAGCACGTGGAGTCTGGAGTAGCATACTCCAACCCATGAAACGTCGCACAACTATGATGCTTCTACCCCTAGATACTCACCCCTCATTTTTACTTTCAATAAGGCTATTCAGCCGAGGCTACTCAGCCGAACAATGTACCTCCTCCTTACGATATGAATAAAGATAGGTGTCTCGCCCTAAAAATTTGTCTATTATTCGCATTTTCTTCATGTTACAACACACTCGGGGGCTCCCCTCACCTCACGACTTCATCGACTGAGGATAACACGTGTACACCTGAGTAGCTGACCACGTCAGGCTAACGAAAAGGGCACACATACAAACAAAGCACCACGTGCTAACAAGAATCAACCTTTACAGCTAAGGGCACAACACGCCCAGTCGGATACATACAAATTTTACATCTATCTTTTTACAGGTCCTACCTATTCTGAAGAATCACCTGCGCACGCTGCTCAAAGAGATCTACAATTTGTTTGAAATACTGCCTTACAGCCGCATAATGTGGACGCATGTCCCACATACCACCATCCGGCCGAAGAGGCGGCCCAGCCGCCACAGCAGCAAGATCTACATCAGGACGATGCAACCGCACGAGGGAAAGCGCAGCCTTCACCCCTGCAACCAGCTGATGCCGCACCATCTCCCTGACATGAGGCACATCTCGAAACCTCGCCAGCAGGCCCTATATAGTTCATGGCGCCTCATCCAGGGGAAACATCACATGCAGAATTGACGTCAGGGAAGTCTTCGCTTGCCGCAGCACCCGCGACACCTGGTCAACACGATCCTGCACAGTCGTAAGGACCATAGCACGATCACGATCCATCCAGAAAAAGCCGTCGGCCTCCATGTCCTGCTGAGTCAGGCAATTGATCCGAACAGCAACACACTCTTTTTCCTCCCTAGGAGCAAGGTTGGCACCTCCAACAAACTGCAAAGTAAGATGACAAGCCAATAAGCGCATCCGAAAACTGAGCAGCAGCTCGAGGAAACTCACATTGAAGTTGTTTGGCCAAACGCCCCAACTCCCCAATCAAATACTCCTCCCTGGAGGTGCCCCACTCCTCCTTCGACTTCCAAACATCCGCGTGGCCTCGAACGCCAAGCAACTCTTTCTCAAGACTATGGATGCGGCCACGAAGAAACACAAGCTGCGACGCATCATCCAAGGATGGTCGCAGCTGCGGCGCAGGCGAAGTATCAACGGGATCATCACCCGAAGGTCCCTAGAGGAAAAGAAGGCAAGGATATGAACAAACGCACGAATAAGCAAATAGCTCGGAGATTCATTATACACAGCAAAGCCACTGCGTGGCACAAGGAGTGTTCATAGATACATCACACCAAAAGAAACAAAAGCTATCCTACAACTACAAGGCCTAAGAAGCTGCATCCTGAGTAGCCTCGGAGTCGGACTGCCTGCTCTTAGCCTCTCCCTACTACCTCACCGCGTACTCCGCCAGCAAGTCAATTAGCTTCGGCCCATAGCGTTTACAACGGGCAGCGTAGAGGGCAAAGGCTACCTCGGATCCGTCGGCAGTTGTTGGCATCTGGGAGGTGACCTGATGAAGATCTAGCTCCGCTCCAGACGCCATGGCCATCGCCAGCCCCATGGACGCGCTGATACCCTTCTGTTTGCGCTTGTACGCCGCGGAAGCCTCGGCTGACAGCGCGTTCGCCAACAATTCGACATCCTCGAGGGCGACACCCTTGGGGACGTTATCCTTGTAGAAGCGCCCGAGAACCACCTTGGCCTTGGCAAGCGAGCCGACCACGGTACTGCAGCGGTCTTCGACCGCCGCAGTGGCGTCATCCAGAGCACTTCCATGCTCCAGGGCACCATGGTCAAACTCGATGCCCGCGGCATCTAGATAAACAGAAGAAGCAAGGTGAAAACCAAAACGGAGCTAGAAAGACAAGGAAGGCGAAAAGGAATAGACGAAACTACTCACCCGAAATAGCCTTCGCGGCGGCCATCAGCTTGCCGGCCACCTCCTTCTCGCGCGAGGCCACAACAGTGGCGAGTTGCTCCTCGCGATTCGTGGCCTCCTGCTGCAGGCGCTCCTTGTCCGAAGCCGCGTCGGCTAACTCCTGCTCAAGGTGCTCCTTAGTGCCAACGGCATCTTCATTTTTTTTCTCCGCTCGCCCGAGGCTCTTTGTAAGAGCATCAAGCTCGCGGAGGGCAGCGTTGTTCTCCTCTACAACAAAGAACAAGCATGAGACTCGTAAATAAGCAAGCATACAAAGAAAGAGAAGATTGATAAAAACACACGAACCTTGGAGATGCTGAAGGCTGGCCTCCAACGCTAGATGCTGCTTCACCATCTGGTTAGCACCTTGAACAAAAGGCTACCAGAAGACACAACTTGTCAGGGAAAAGGCTCGGGGGCTGCGCCCAAGAAAATGAGCAAAGCAAATCACGCATACGAAAACGCTCGGGGGCTCCCCCCGAGACACAAAATAAAAACGATCAGCAGATCATCTAAAAATGCTCGAGGGCTCCCCCCGCGGCAAGAATGAAAACACTTACATGGTCTGGCTGTAGTCTGCTGGGGGACAACCACCCGATCCTCCTACGGAGAAGGGTTCGGAGCAGCGCCCTCAGAGGTGGCCACCGTCTGAGGAGGAGGAGGAGCAACTTTTGATTCCCCCACCATCTCCCGAGCGCCATCGCTAAAGGAGCCATCGGAAGAGTGGCTACAAAAGAAAAATTAGACAGGTACAAGCAAGAAGATGAGAGAGAGCAAAAGCAATGGCAGATACTTACGAGTCGAATCGCTCAAGTCGAAGATAGGAGGGGCCCTCCTGCCTTTCTTCTCTTCCTTCTTCTCTTCCTTCTTCCACTTCGCCAGCGGCTGCGGCGCCACAGCCCGCACGGGCACGGCCGGAATTGGAGAAGAAGAGCCACCATGACCCGCACTATGACGCTCAAGGCATGACGGATTCCTAGGGGTCGGCGGAGTCAAAGCATCCGACGCTTCACTCGAGCTCCGTGTCCGCTTTCAAGTCTGGTCCTCGCTAGACTCAAAAGTTTCTTCCGCTGGTGATCACGCCGAGGGAAGCTCATACATGGAATCCACTACCTCATTTTCCGGGGCATCCGTAAATAGTTCGGGTAGTGGAGGCGACATGCCTGGTACCTTGAACTCATGCGCAAAAGAAACAAACTTTCATAACACAAGCAAGTGCAAGAAAAACGCAGTCGAAGCAAAAAGCGCTACGCGCACGCCCCAGATCTACACCTGCGGAACCGGACGAGAGGCGGCGAACGGAGGAGTCAGCGACTTCCCCGAGAGATCCTCTCCAACCTTGAACTTCAGCAGTGGCCGAAGAATCCTGTCGAGATCCCCCTGGAGAACTCCTCAGCCGAAACCCTAGTTGGATCGTGGCGACCAGAATAAAGGAACATCGGGTGCGCCCTAGCCTGGAGCACCTGCACCCGACGTTTGAGGAAGGTGCGGATGATATCCACATCGTTCACCTCTTTATCCGGAATCAACTGAAGATCCTCCACCCGACGATAGAGCCCCTCTATCTCCGCCAACTCACCATCCAAGATGTGGTTCTTCCAGTACCTCTTCGGCTAGATTTTTTGGGAGGGGTCGAAAGGAGCAAGGCCAAAGTCCTGCCCAGCCACTATGGAGTCGCGGATGTAGAACCATCGCCTCCGCCAGTACTAGACAGATTCAGACATAGAAAAGGAGAAGAAGAGAAAGTTGGATTTAAGGGAAATGATATAGCCACCGATGGGGTAAACGCCATCGGAGCCAGATTGCCTCTTCACAGAATAGAACTTCCGAAAGAGGCCAAAGTGTGGCTCGACACCGAGCCAGCACTCGCAGAATGTGATGAAGCGGGCGATATGAAGAAGAGAGTTCGGTGAAAGATGATGGAGATGGATGCCATAAAGGAAAAGCAATCCACGGAGAAAATCGTGGATCGGGAAAGAAAGGCCCCGAAGGACAAAAGCGATGAACATGACCCGAAACCCAACGGGAGGACGGGGAATTACCTTGTCGCCGGGAACTCTGACGGCCTCCCTATCCCGTGGGATCAGACCCTGCTCACGGAGCTTGCGGAGGTCACCCTCACGCGATCTCCGATCGCCGCCAGCCACCATCGGTGATGCGAGTAGCGGCGGAACCCTTCTTGCCGGAGGCGGCAACACTGGTACCAACTGCGGTGGAGGCCTTCTTTGACTTCCCCATCGCAGTGCAGCGATGATGACGATGCGAACGCAAAAACAAGGATGGAAAGGTTCGAAGAAATTCCAACACGCGGCGAGAAAAGCTCAAAGAAGATGGGAGCAATGAAACGAGAATGGCTACGGTGAAAAACAATATAACTTTTCCCCAGTGATTATAAGGATGAAGACGATGCACGACGACCGTTCATCGGTAAGACCTAAAGCCCAACATCCAAATCCAACCGTCCACGTGTCGGCACAGTAGCGAACCGTCGCTCACACGCCGTCCACTACGCACGGAAATCGAGGCAACGCCGTAATTATCTCCATGCTGCGCGTGACCAGTCAACTCAAAGTTAGAAGGTGGGACCCATGTTCGTCCAGTCATGTCATCTCTGGCGCCGTAGACGCTTGAGGTCACCGATCGTCAGTACTGACGTCATCAAAGCTATTCTAGCAACGGTTACAATTCTTCGGCTACACAGCTAAAAGTACTCACTCGAATCTATGATTCGACTAACTACTCGGGGGCTACTCCTATCAGGAGCGCTGGTCGCGCACCCGAAAAACAATCAACATACTACACAATTGAACTATTCTTTGAGTCCTACGTCGAGTCTACGACTCCACTACGGACTCAGGGGCTACTCCCATAGGGAGGATGGATTCAAGCATCAAAAAAATTTGTGTCCTACGGACCTAAAAGTCAACAAAGACTGAATTAAAGTCTCTGCTCGAGTCTGCGACTCGAACAGACACTCGGGGGCTACTCCCATAGGGAGCGTTGGCCGCGCACCCTATGAATCTTCGACTGCGATCCTGCAGGATCAGTATGCAAAAAAAATTCGGCAACTCTGCCCCAATTAACGCTAAGTGAGCAACGTCCTCCTTGGCCACCCGAAACACCTCCGCACTGATAAACATTCGGATGCTGCGTCTGCGACGCAAAGATAAGACCTACAGATACCATCTGATGGCCTGGTAACGCACACGACTGCGCTCTGTTAGTAAAAATCCATGCCAGCAGGCGCGATGAAAAATCCCGACGGACGCGTTGGGTATATCATTTAATATTCACTTGAATTCCACTCATGTAAGTCCTTCGCGGCCTGAGTCAAATTACGCCAGCATATGTTCTGGGTTCGAGTTGAGGGGCTCGAATCAGAAGAAAATCGTGTTGTTTTGTCCGAAGACAGTTAACTGACCCTGATTTGTCGGGAGAGTCAGGCACACGCATCAACAATCCCTACACACTCAAATTATTCTCTAGACAAACAGAGACAGTTGCACCCGAAGGATTGAAGAGTCCTCAGCCGAATCTACGATTCGACTGAACACTCGGGGGCTACTGACATGGTTATACCCTACGGGTACACGATCTTAGCATACCTAGTCCAGCCCAAGGAAGGCCCACGAGAAACATGCACCAGCCCATGAAGACTTTCAGGTGGCCAGGGCTCCTGACGCCTTCGGATCCTTGGAGAACAAGACTAGAGTAGATACAATATTCAAAGGGGCGAAACCCTAAAACTTGTAACCGACTCGATTTGTGCCCGTGACCTGCCTACTTCTATATAAAGGCTAGGAAGGACGACGAGGAGGGCACTTCGCATACCACCGCATACACACCTCCACTCCAGATTGCATCTGCACACCCCTGTACTTTTTGGTTCCGCCATAATCAAGAGCAGACAAGCAGGAGTAGGGTTTTCCCTCCGGGGGCCTGAACCTGGGTAAACCTCGTGTCCCCGTGTTGCTTGTTTGCTAACCGTTCAGCGATCTCCGGCATCCCCATCTTCTCCAAAACCCAAGCTCATAACAATGGGCACTAACGAGATTAAACCTCATCAGGTTGCGCACCATCTGTGCAACTGCCAATAGAACTTCGGTCTCACCGTCGGACTCCTCCTCAGACGATGACTCGATGAAATTATTGTATAAGAACTCGATTGTCCTTTGACTACTATCCATATGTTTAGTATACAGTTGTCAATAGCCATACCAACTACCATAGTGGACCAGATAACCTAAAAAGGACCAGCGAACGTATCTTAGGCAAACGACGCACTCCAGAAGCTGTTGCGCGAACAGTCGACCGGCGGAGGCCAGGGCGGCGGGATGACATGCGATGTGTCCAATCAACTCTGACAACGCTCGTGGCATGCGATGCTTCTTGATATCACGGGGCAACAACGACAACGGTTGCACCTCCTCTGGCCGTGGGATATGGAGGGCGAGGGTTTGGGGGAGGAGAGTGTCTCATGTGCCACTGACGAGCGGCCTAGGCGAACAAGTGGGAGGACGCGCGAGGATAAACGCGCCGTCTGATTGACCCAACCGAGCCCCAAATTTGGTGCATCGATATATCGGTTTGCGCGAGTTTGTTTTAGGGACGGGCCTAAAATTTTAACTGTGATATTTAAAATATAAAAAAGTTGTGTATAAAAAATTGCAGCCATGGGTGTTCGAACCCCAAACCAAAATGATCAATAGATTGTTCCAGACCACTTGAGCTACTACATCCTTTGTTTTAAAATATGGTTAATATTTTATATATAGTATAAAATTTATATATCAACATTTTGCCAAAAAAAATAGGTATTTAACTGAATGCCACTTAAGCTGAATTTGCCCTGGTTTGTCTGGATGGATCGCCCTGATGAACTGTCGTGCCCACCATGTGTAAGAGCATCTCCACTCGGCTACCTAGGACACCGATCCGGACACCGAATTTAGGTCCGGACGCCGAAAATCGGCCCAGTCGCGTACCCAGGAACCTGTTTTCGTCTCGATTTGGGAGAATTTTGGTCCGGGCTTCCCAGGCCGAACCCAGGTTCCCGGGTACGACCTGGGGACGCCGGACGCAGTGAAAACAGGCGTGGGCCAGGTTTATCGGCGAGACAGTCCCATTCCCACCCACTCCACTCGCCCAAACTGCGGCGAAGAGCTCCCAGCGCCTCTGTCGACATGACTTCGCCAGCGGAGCTCCTCCACACCGAGACATGCCCACGCCTCTAGATATGCTCGTCGTAGTTGTCGCCCACTTCGCCACCCGTTTTGCCGCCGCTTTCGCCGATCGATCCTCGCCGTAGCTCTGCTTTGCTGCATGCTCCCACCACCATGGCCGCCAAGTGTTTGGCATTTGGCCGGTTCAGCCATGGACTTCGACGACAACGAGATGCTCGCCATGGACTCCAAAGACGAGGAGATGCTCGCCGTACTGCTGGAGGAGGAGAGCACCGAGGTCGCCGAAGGTGAAGATCACTTGGAGATCCTCGCCTCGCTCGCCCAGCGGTACCTGCAGATGGCGAAGACGAAGCGCGGTGGTTCAGCGCCAGGTCATCGAAAGTGCAAGGCGAGGCAAAGGATAGAGGGCTACTGCTTGTTGTACGCCGACTACTTCGCCGACCAACCACTCCATGGAGAGGACGTGTTTTAACGCTGTTTCAGGATGAGCCGGAAGCTCTTCCTCAAGATCGTGCATGCCAACCGAGAGTTCGACCCCTAATTCATTTGTAAGAAGGACTGCACCGGCTTGGTTGGGTTTTCCTCACTTCAGAAGTGCACCGTGATGATGAGGTTGCTTGCATATGCAGCGTCGACTGACAGTGTCGATGACTATCTCCACATCGCCGAGTCCACCGCCATTGATTGCTTGTACAGGTTCTGCAGGGCAGTGATTGTAGTGTTCGGGGAACAGTACTAGAGAACACCCACTGCTGAAGACACTGCTCGGATCCTCGCAGTCAATGAAAGTAGAGGATTTCCTGGTTTGTTTGGAAGCATAGATTGCATGCATTGGGAGTGGAAGAACTGTCCATTTGCATGGCAAGAAATGTACAAAGGCCACAAAGGAGATTGAACTGTGATACTTGAGGCAGTTGCTACACATGATCTTTGGATCTAGCACTCCTTCTTTGGCATGGCAGGATCGAACAACGACATCAACGTCCTCAACTCCTCAACTGTCTTTTCCAAGCTTGTTGAGGGTCATGCTCCACCGTAGAATTTGAGATTAGTGGGCACCACTACAACAAGGGATACTATATAACAGATGGCATCTACCCAAGATGGCTAACATTTGCGAAGACTATCTCAAACCCAATGCTCCCCAAGCAGTCTCACTTTGCCAAGGAACAGGAAGATACAGCCGCCGATGGGGTAAACGCCATCGGAGCCAGATTGCCTCGTCACGGAATAGAGCTTCCAAAAGAGGCCAAAGTGTGGCTCGACGGAGAGTTCCGTGAAAGATGATGGAGCTGGATGCCATAAAGGAAAAGCAATCCACGGAGAAAATCGTGGATCGGGAAAGAAAGACCCCGAAGGACAAAAGCGATGAACATGACCCGAAACCCAACGGGAGGACGGGGAATTACCTTGTCGCCGGGAACTCTGACGGACTCCCTATCCTGCGGGATCAGACCCCGCTCACGGAGCTTGCGGAGGTCACCCTCACGCGATCTCCGATCGCCGCCAGCCACCATCGGTGAAGCGAGTAGCAGCGAAACCCTTCTTACCGCCGCCGGCAGCACTGGTACCAACTGTAGGGTTCGCAGCATAGAAAACAAAAAAATTCCTATGATGGGAACAACTATGTACCAAGATCTATCTACTAGATACAAACAACGGGCGGAATGTATATCCGTAGAGAACATACCCTTGAAGACCGACAAAGCTTAACGAGTCCAAACTCGTGGTTGATGTAGACGATCTCTTGTCGATCTCAAGATCGAGAGAAAGTCCTAGCGCAGCAAAACAGCAGCGCATCCGTGCTCGCACACATGTTCGAGGCACCGAGCAACCTCTACCTCCTCGCTCCAGCGATGCAGCGGAAGCACAACTCTTTCTTGCCGAATAGCCACCGGGAACATGTATCTCGCTAGTCCGAGACCATGGGGAATAAATTCTATAGGGGGAGAGAGATCCTTCACGAGGAGGTGTGAGTGAGAGAGAGGGAGGGGGGCTCCTTTTATAGGGGACAGGGCAGCCCAAGGGGGCATGGCCGCCGGCCATGGAGGGTGCCCCCACCTCTCCCTCATTCATGTGGGTGGACACTCCACTCACAAAATGGCCCTTAAATTTTCTCCACTCGAAAACCCACTCAAATTCCCATTAAATTTTCACCAAATTTAATGCAAACTCTCATTAAATAGAACTCTTTTATTTTATTCAGAATTTTGTCAATTACTTTAATGACAAACATTCACAAATAACCCCTTGCTAGTATTTCATTTCACATGCAGAAACACTTTCTGCAATTTCACCCGAAAACCCGTTTCGGTATCTAGTGAAATAAATTCCTGCACTTGTTATTCTTTTCGGCATGAAACTTTTGCTCCAAATGGATGTCAGTGTCTCTTAAGTGTGTCACCTTATGGTTCGCGAATAATGCGGACATGATCGAGACCCCTCTCGTATCAATAATCAGAAGCGGGATCTGGAGACCCATACTGACTCCCACACATTCAACGATGACTTTCTTGTGATCGTCGGAACCTTTTACGCTAGTATCTTAATCCCTTTGTTTCGCGATATATTACATGTTCAAGATTCGATCATCGGTATCTCCATACCTAGTTTGATCTCGTTACTGACATGTACTCTTTTCTCGTTCCCGTGATATAGCATTCTAGTGATCAAATCACTTGCTTGCAAGCTAATCAATGTGATATCACCGAGAGGGCCCAGAGCATATCTATCTGTCATCAGGATGAAAAAATTCCACTCTCGATCCATGGGCCTCAACATAACACTTTAGTAGTTCTGAATCCATCTTTATAATCACCCTGTTACGGTGTGACGTTTGATGTTATCAAGAAACTCTTCCGGTGTTAGTGATTGACATGATCTCATGGTCTAAGGATTAGGATCACTTCGTAAGTTGTTACAGCAATATAAACTCAATGAATTTGATCGTAATTCTATACTTCAAATGAATGTTCATCACACCATTACACTAATGTTGTGATCCCGTTATTAACAACATCCAATGTCCATGATCAGGAAACCTTGATCATCTTATTAATCAACGAGCTAGTTTATGAGAGAGGCATAACTAGGAACTTTCTGTTTGTTTATTAAACACACATGTATCAACGTTTCTGTATTAATACAATTATAGCATGTAAAATAAACATTTATCATAAACAAGGAATACGATAATAACCACTTTATTATTGCCTCCTGGGCATATTCCCTTCAGTCTCCCACTTGCACTAGAGACAATAATCTAGTTTGAAAACTTTGCGTATTGAACACCTATGGATTTATGGTGTTCCATATATGCAATTTCAAGTGGTTAACATAATCTACGGATCTGACGCTTTCAGGTCCATGTGTATTTGCATGTCTTTGCGTCTTCACGCATCACTCATTCTCTAATGAGATGGCATTGTATAAATTTGGTCTTTGGTGAGACCTTTAGTTTCTTGGGGTTAAATCATGTCGATACTATTGTTGTACAATATATCTTTAGTGTTAGCTCGTTGCGAACCACACCTTAGTTTGATAAGAAACTACTTGACACAAATTCCCTCCTTTGCTGCTACTATAGCAGTCATATACTTAGCCTTTTGTTGTTGTATTCGTCACAATGTCTTAACTTTGGAATACATCCAAATCCATCATGGAAACTCCTTTCCATTTCATTGTGCCACTCATAGTTTAAATTGAGATAAACTTAATTTGTATCTTGTGACAAAACTAGTATCAATGTAACACTTTACATGAACTATTTGTAATTGTTTGTCACCTCTAAACAAATATATTCTTAGTTCTTCCAAAAGATCATAAGAATTTCCTTACTATTGCTAAATGATCATTTTATGATTCATTCTGGTATATGCTCATAACACTTAGAGCATAGGACATATCTGGATGTGTACATATCATGGTATGATTGATCAAATCATTCTTGTGATTTTACTCATCAAGTGTCAAAGCACTTGAATCTTGTTTCTCAAGTGTAGATACACTTGAATCTTGATTCAATTCCTTTCCATGCGACAAGAATCTTTTCTTGTCGTTTCTATATTGAACTCCTTCAATATCTCATATATGTACGTTTGGCAAACCATATTAGCGTCACAGTCTATCCACTATAGACCTTCATGCTAAATATTCTGGTTTTTCCTAAGTCTTTCATCAAAATGAAATTCTTAACCTTTGTCAATAAAAGATACATCATTTCCAATCAAGAAGATGTCCTCCACATAATGTATTAGAAATATGTCTTAGCGCTCCCACTTAATTTCTTGCAAATGCAAGCATCTTCATCGTCTCCTGATGAAAACTCTTTTTCGTCACGGTGAAGATTTCAACTCCGCGATGCTTACTTCAACCATTGAAGTTTGCATGACCTTTTTAGCATCCTTTGAATTAACAAAACCCTTTGGATCATGTCATGTACACGTCCTAGGTAACAAATTATATGTAGTGGTTGCTACTTTAATCCGTCCAGACTAAATATCGCTATGAAAGATCAAATCTTGTCATAGTCAACTCCTTGAACATTGTCGTAAAATACTTTATGACATGTCTACTATTTCATAGATGTGAAACATCCATGTCTGTTTCTTTATAGATCCAAATACGACCGATAGGTTTTTACACCTTTCTGGAGGGTCTTCCAAGTTCAAAACTTGATTTCTCGTGTATGGAACTATTACGGATTTTATGGCTTCAAGCCATTTGACGAAGTCAGGGCCCATCATTGCTTTTTTGCATGTAGTCGGTTCATCATTGTCAAACAATAATGATTTACTCTCAAATCTCAATCATTTGATTATTTATCCGACCGAATTGGTTCAATAAGAACTTAGACCTTCGTGACCACAACCTTTGAGGCACGTGAGCCATGAGCATTATGGCTGCCTCCGGAACATTTTCCGGCGCTGCGCCACTCATCACATATAGCTAAGGTTCGTTAACCTTATCAAAGTTCTATTGTCCTCCCACTTAACTTTTGCGAAAAAATCCTTTTTAAGAAACTTCACGTTTCAAGCGACAAACCCTTTTGTCCTTGGTGTTATGAAGGAATAACCAATTGTTATTCGAAATAACCTACAAAGAAATGCTCATCCGACTTCGGTTGTAAACATCTTACTTATGTTTAGCATACCAAAATTTAAGAAATGACAACTTGGGTTTTACCCCAAACCATAACTTCCATGGTGTCATTTCAACGGATCAAGATGGAGCTCTTTTTAGTGTAAAAGCGGTAGTCTCTAAAGCTTTTAATCTTTTAAAACATAATGGCATTTTTATAAATAACACCTTTGATCCAACCATGTCACACAAGGTTTCATTACAAATCTCAAACACTCCATACTCCTATGGTGTTTCAGGAGATGTAAATCTAGGTGTTTTGCTAAACTTCCAACTCAAATAAATCCCTTTATGATAAAATCATAATTCATTTATTTTCTTGTTACACTTGTAACTCAAATAAATCCCTTATGATAAAATCATAAACCATTTATTTTCTTGTTACAATGATTTTCACTTCATCTTGAAAGTCTTTGAAACGTTTTTCAAATATTTCATACTTCTTTCTCATTAAGTGAACATTCACCCAAATTTCCGGAGAAAGCATATGAAGTTGAAACCCATCGCTTACGACTACACATAATGGAATACATACATCGATATGTATAAAATCCAATAATTTAGTCGTTCGTTCTTCTGTGGCCTTTGAACGAAGTTTTAATTATCACGTGGAAAGTCTCACAAGCGTCACTTGATCAAATCAAAGACTCCAAAAATCCATGAATATGGAGATTCTTCATGTTTTCTTTCCAATATAATTTAAACAGCGATGTCACTTCGTAAGTGATCTTTCAATCATTTGTCTTGCGACATTTTAGCATTAGGTTTTATGGATGTGATTTCTCCAACTAGATTTGTAAATCATCCATCTAATATGGAATACGGTAATTATTTGAACAACCTTTGTTCTCATAATACCTGATTCAAATAACAATTATTAAAACAAATCTTGAAGTCAAGCTTTGATGTCAACGAGAAATACAAACAACGGTTTGTTTGTTTTCGATGAACATCATCACATATTATTTTGCTAGTTACTTAGGACATTGTGGTTCATGAATTGTGTCGTTCCATATGAAATTTCATACCAACCAATTCGGTATCCAATACCAAAGAACCACATTGTTTAACAAGCAAAGAATACAACCATAACATGTATATCATCCATATACCTAAATTGGATATTTCTAATCTTTTCTTTTCTGCCAAATATATTTTATAGATTCTCTTTCAGCATTTCGTTCCTTTGAAAAGAATCTATCAACATCAAAAGTGGTGCCATATACATGACACATAGTCCAAAGCGTGTATATTCAAATAATAATACCTTTGGACTTGCACTTTGAAGTAGATCACCATCATCAAAATGATGGGTATTCTTTCAAAATCCATTCTTTAGTAATCTTTTAGTGTAGTGAACACTTTACATACATCTTCTATTCATCCTTATCATGACGAATTTCATGATCAAGCTACTGTAGCTTATAAAGGCGAATCGTGAGTATAACATTACTTTCCAAAACCCTTTTGGATGATTAGGATGTCTAGCATATCCAACCTTCGTATAATTCTCATCCAATATGAGAACATATATTATACTCTATCATAATGCAACCAAAACATTGTTTCGGGTATCGTTATATCTGCCACACATGATGGTTTCTGAAACAATTCTTTCAGCTCCTAGATAAACTTGATATTAAAATCAAGAATCATGAAGGCAAACATGATACTTAAGATACTAACACTGGAATTGTTACTCGATTTAATACCAATTATTAAATTTCACGGAGTAAACAAAGTTTGCTGAAAGTTTGCAATAGGACTTTAAACTTTAGATTGACACTCAACACAATACGATACCAGTTCGTAAAGTATATATCCAGAATTCTATAGTTCTATTATCTTAATTACAACTATGCATAAGGTGGTGAACGAATGCCAATGACTACAACAAATTATGCAAATTCCCTTTGATTTAATTTATGATAAATTGAGTTCTACTAATCCAAATTAGAAATAAACTCCCACTCAAAAACGACATCCCTCGTGTCTTTTTGGTGATTACATGAACCAAATCCACTACACCAAGTCGGATCATCACGTGAGTCGGTATAGCTTCAAAGGTGAGCATCCATATGGTCATCATATCAAAACATATGACTCATGCTTAACCTTTCGGTCCGTGTTCCGAGGCCATGTCTGTAGATGCTAGGCTTGCCAAGTAAGAACCTTAGTATTCGCGTGTGTAACTGTCTTACACCCGAGATATGCTCATGGATTCAAGTACACCCGATCATCACGTGATGTCTTGAAGCGACGAAACATTGTCGATGCATACTTAAGGAAGAACACACTCTTATCTTGATATCTAAATGAGGGATCATCTTATTATGCTAATAAACGCCAAACAAGTAATATAAGATGCAATCAAAACATCACATGTTTATTAGTGAAATGATATGGTTCCCGCATATGATCTCTATCATGTGCACCGTGGTATGATCTCTATCATACCTTTATGTGTAAGGCCAAGGTCTATGGAACTTACACGCTATGTGTGTTGTAAGAGCATCATCTCATGCTTCTACTTACAACATCACCATATCATAACACTAGCCCAGCAACAATCTAAACTAGACGCCTCTAATTTATCCATTGCAATTTTTACGTGGCTTAGGGCTTTCGAAGATAGAACCGTTCTTACCTACGAACATGAACCACAACGAGGATAACCAAATTGTTGACAACTCGTTGCAAATTAGATATTGCCTATAGTAGGAGAGACAGACACCCGCTAGTCACTTATGCAAAACTAGTTGCATGTCAAGCGTGGAACAGGTCTCATGTGCGAGGACATGTAAAGTTTGTCCGGGCCGCTTCATCCCACTATGCCACCAATATCCAAAGTACAACTAAGAAGCAATAAAATGATCATCATCGCCCACATACTCATATGTGTACTACCCGTGCAAAGTATCTACGCATAGATCCGGCTCTGATGCCACTGTAGGGTTCGCAGCATAGAAAACAAAAAATTTCCTACGATGGGAACAACTATGTACCAAGATCTATCTACTAGATATAAACAACGGGCGGATGTATATTCGTAGAGAACATACCCTTGAAGACCGACAAAGCTTAACGAGTCCAAACTCGTGGTTGATGTAGACGATCTCTTGCCGATCTCAAGATCGAGAGGAAGTCCTAGCGCCGCAAAACAACAGCGCATCCGTGCTCGCACACACGTTCGAGGCACCGAGCAACCTCCGCCTCCTCGCTCCAGCGATGCAGCGGAAGCACAACTCTTTCTTGCCGAATAGCCACCGGGAACATGTATCTCGCTAGTCCGAGACCATGGGGAATAAATTCTAGAGGGGGAGAGAGATCCTTCACGAGGAGGTGTGAGTGAGAGAGAGGGAGGGGGGATCCTTTTATAGGGAAGGGGGCAGCCCAAGGGGGCATGGCCCTCTCCCTCATTCATGTGGGTGGACACTCCACTCACAAAATGGCCCTTCAATTTTCTCCACTCGAAAACCCACTCAAATTCCCATTAAATTTCCACCAAATTTAATGCAAACTCTCATTAAATAAAACTCTTTTATTTTATTCAGAATTTTGTCAATTACTTTAATGACAAACATTCACAAATAACCCCTTGCTAGTATTTCATTTCACATGCAGAAACACTTTCTGCAATTTCACCCGAAAACCCGTTTCAGTATCTAGTGAAATAAATTCCTGTGCTTGTTATTCTTTTCGGCATGAAACTTTTGCTCCAAATGGATGTCGGTGTCTCTTAAGTGTGTCACCCTACGGTTCGCGAATAATGCGGACATGATCGAGACCCCTCTCGGATCAATAATCATAAGCGGGATCTGGAGACCCATACTGACTCCCACACATTCAACGATGACTTTCTTGTGATCGTCGGAACCTTTTACGCTAGTATCTTAATCCCTTTGTTTCGCGATATATTACATGTCCGAGATTCGATCATCGGTATCTCCATACCTAGTTTGATCTTGTTACTGACATGTACTCTTTTCTCGTTCCCGTGATATAGCATTCTAGTGATCAAATCACTTCCTTGCAAGCTAATCAATGTGATATCACCGAGAGGGCCCAGAGCATATCTATCCGTCATCAAGATGAACAAATTCCACTCTCGATCCATGGGCCTCAACATAACACTTTAGTAGTTCTGAATCCATCTTTATAATCACCCTGTTACGATGTGACATTTGATGTTATCAAGAAACTCTTCCGGTGTTAGTGATTGACATGATCTCATGGTCTAAGGATTAGGATCACTTCGTAAGTTGTTATAGCAATATCAACTCAATGACTTTGATCGTAATGCTATACTTCGGATGAATGTTCATCACACCATTACACTAATGTTGTGATCCCGTTATTAACAACATCCAATGTCCATGATCAGGAAACCTTGATCATCTTGTTAATCAACGAGCTAGTTTATGAGAGAGGCATAACTAGGAACTTTCTGTTTGTTTATTAAACACACATGTATTAATGTTTCCATATTAATACAATTATAGCATGTAAAATAAACATTTATCATAAACAAGGAATACGATACTAACCACTTTATTATTGCCTCTCGGGCATATTCCCTTCACCAACTGCGGTGGAGGCCTTCTTCGACTTCCCCATCGCAGTGCAGCGATGATGACGACGCGAACGCAAAAACAAGGATGGAAAGGTTCGAAGAAATTCCAGCATGCAGCGAGAAAAGCTCAAAGAAGATGGGAGCAATGGCTGCGGTGAAAAACAAACTAACTTTTCCCCAGTGATTATAAGGACGGAGACAATGCACGACGACCGTTCATCGGGAAGACCTAAAGCCAACATCCAAATCCAACCGTCCACATGTCGGCACAGTAGCGAACCGTCGCTCACACGCCGTCCACTACGCACGGAAATCGAGGCAACACCATAATTATCTCCACGCCGCGCGTGACCAGTCAACTCAAAGTCAGAAGGTGGGACCCATATTCGTCCAGTCATGTCATCTCTGGCGCCGCAGACGCTTGAGGTCACCGATCGTCAGCACTGACGTCATCAAAGCTATACTAGCAACGGTTACAATTCTTTGGCTACACAACTAAAAGTACTCACTCGAATCTACGATTCGACTAACTACTCGGGGGCTACTCCTATCAGGAGTGCTGGCCGCGCACCCGAAAAACAATCAACATACTGCACCATTGAACTATTCTTCGAGTCCTACGTCAAGTCTACGACTCCACTACGGACTCGGGGGCTACTCCCATAGGGAGGATGGATTCAAGCATCCAAAAAAATTGTGTCCTATGGAACTAAAAGTCAACAAAGACTGAATTAATGTCTCTGCTCGAGTATGCGACTCGAATAGACACCCGGGGGCTACTCCCATAGGGTGCGATGAATCTTTGACTGCAATCCTGCAGGATCAGTATGCAAAAAAATCCGGCAACTCTGCCCCAATTAACGCTAAGTGAGCAACGTCCTCCTTGGCCACCCAAAACACCTCTGCAGTGATAAACATTCAGATGTTGCGTCTGCGACGCATAGATAAGACCTACAGATACCATCTGATGGCCTGGTAACGCACACGACTGTGCTCTGCTAGTAAAAATTCGTGCCAGCAGGCGCGATAAAAAATCCCAACGGACGCGCTGGGTATATCATTTAAAATTCACTGGAATTCCACTCCTGTAAGTCCTCCGCGGCTTGAGTCGAATTACGCCAACATATGTTCCAGGTTCGAGTTGAGGGTATCGAATCAGAAGAAGATCGTGTTGTTTTGTCCTAAGACAGTTAACTGACCCTGATCTGTCGGGAGAGTCAGGCACACGCATCAATAATCCCTATACACTTAAATTATTCTCTAGACAAACAGAGATAGTTGCACCCGAAGGATTGGAGAGTCCTCAGCCGAATCTATAATTCGACTGAACACTCGAGGCTACTGACATGGTTATACCCTACGGGTACACGATCTTAGCATACCTAGTCCAGCCCAAGGAAGGCCCATGAGAAACATGCGCCAACCCATGAAGACTTTCGGGTGGCCAGGTCCCATGACGTCTTCTGATCCTTGGAGAAGAAGACTAGAGTAGATACAATATTCAAAGGGGCAAAACCCTAAAACCTGTAACCGACTCGATTTGTGCCCGGGACCTGCCTACTTCTATATAAAGGATAGGATGCACGACGAGTATGACACTTCGCATACCACTGCATACACACCTCCACGCCAGATTGCATCTGCACACCCCTGTACTTTTCGGTTCCGCCGTAATCAAGAGCAGACAAGCAGGAGTAGGGTTTTCCCTCCGGAGCCTAAACCTGGGTAAACCTCGTGTCCTCGTGTTGCTTGTTTGCTAACCATTCCGCGATCTCCAGCATCCCCATCTTCTCCAAAACCCAAGCTCATAACAATGGGCATTGACGAGATTAAACCTCATCAGGTTGTGCACCATCTGTGCAACTGCTAATAGAACTTCGGTCTCACCATCGGACCCCTCCTCAGACGATGAGTCGATGAAATTATTGTATAAGAACTCGATTTTCCTTCGACTACTATCCATATGTTTAGTATACAGTTGTCAATAGCCATACCAACTACCACAGTGGACCAGATAACCTAAAAAGGACCGACGAACGTATCTCAGGCAAACAACCGAACAGGTTGTGCGCGACGCACTCCAGAGGCTGTCGCGCGAATAGTCGACCGGCGGAGGCCAGGGCGGCGGGATGACATGCGACGTGTCCAGTCAACTCTGACAACGCTCGTGGCATGCGGTGCTGCTCGATATCACGGGGCAACAACGACAACGGTTACGCCTTCTCTGGCCGTGGGATATGGAGGGCGAGGGTTTGGGGGAGGAGAGTGTCTCATGTGCCACTAACGAGCGGCCTAGGTGAACAAGTGGGAGGACGCACGAGGATAAACGCGCCGTCTGATTGACCCAACCGAGACCCAAATTTGGTGCATGTGCGCGAGTTTGTTTTAGGGACGGGCCTAAAATTCTAACTGTGATATTTAAAATATATAAAAAAGCTATGTATAAAAACTGCAGCCACGGGTGTTTGAACCTCAAACCAAAATGTTCAATAGATAGTTCCAGACCACTTGAGATACTACATCCTTTGTTTTAAAATATGGTTAATATTTTATATATACATAGTATAAAATTTATATATCAACATTTTGCCAAAAAAAATAGGTATTTAACTGAATACCACTTAAGTTGAATTTGCCCTGGTTTGTCTAGATGGATCGCCCTGATGAACTGTCGTGCCCATCGTGTGTAAGAGCATCTCCACTCGACTACCTAGGACGCCGATCCGGACACCGAAATTAGGTCCGGACGCCGAAAATCGGCCCAGTCGCGTTCCGAGGAACCTATTTTCATCTAGATTTGGGCGAATTTTGGTCCGGGCTTCCCAGGCCGAACCCAGGTTCCTGAGTACGACCTGGGGACACCGGACGCAGTGAAAACAAGCGTGGGCCAGGTTTGTCGGCGAGACAGTCCCATTCCCACCCACTTCACTCACCCAGACTGCGGCGAAGAGCTCCCAACGCCTCTGTCGGCATGACTTCGCCGGCGGAGCTCCTCCACACCGAGACATGCCCACGCCTCTAGATATGCTCGTCGTAGTTGTCGCCCACTTCGCCGCCCGTTCCGCCGCCGCTTTCGCCGATCGATCTTCGTCGTAGCTCTGCTTCGCTGCGTGATCCCACCACCACGTCCGCCAAGTGTTTGGCATTTGGCCGGTTCAGCCATGGACTCCAACGACAACGAGATGCTCGCCATAGACTCCGAAGACGAGGAGATGCTCGCCGTACTGCTAGAGGAGGAGAGCGCCGAGGTCGCCGAAGGTGAAGAGCACTTGGAGATCCTCGCCTCGCTCGCCCAGCGGTACCTGCAGATGGCAAAGACGAAGCACGGTGGTTCGGCGCCAGGTCACCGTAAGTGCAAGGCGAGGCAAAGGATAGAGGGCTACTGCTTGTTATACGCCGACTACTTCGCTGACCAGTCACTCCATGGAGAGGACGTGTTTCGCCGCCGTTTCAGGATGAGCCAGAAGCTCTTCCTCAAGATCGTGCATGCCATCCGGGAGTTCGACCTCTATTTCATTTGTAAGAAGGACTGCACCGGCTTGGTTGGGTTTTCCTCACTTCAGAAGTGCACCGTGACGATGAGGTTGCTTGCATATGCAGCGCCGGCTGACAGTGCCGATGACTATCTCCACATCGCCGAGTCCACCGCCATTGATTGCTTGTACAGGTTCTGCAGGGCAGTGATTGCAGTGTTCGGGGAACAGTACTGGAGAACACCCACTGCTGAAGACACTGCTCGGATCCTTGCAGCCAATGAAAGTAGAGGATTTTCTGGTATGCTTTTGCATGGCAAGAAATGTACAAAGGCCACAAAGGAGATTGCACTGTGATACTTGAGGCAGTTGCTACACATGATCTTTGGATCTGGCACTCCTTCTTTGGCATGGCAGGATCGAACAACGACATCAACGTACTCAACTCCTCAACTGTCTTTTCCAAGCTTGTTGAGGGTCATATGCTTCCCCGTAGAATTTGAGATCAGTGGGCACCACTACAACAAGGGATACTATATAACAGATGGCATCTACCCAAGATGGCTAACATTTGCGAAGACTATCTCAAAACCAATGCTCCCCAAGCATTCTCACTTTGCCAAGGAATAGGAAGCTTGCACGAAGGACGTGGAGCGGACATTCGGTGTGCTCCGGCAGAGGTTTGCAGTTGTCCGGTTCCCTGCTATGACCTGGTCGAAAGATGAGATGTGGGAAGTGATGAACTGTTGTGTGGCCTTGCACAACATGATCATCGAGGATGAGAGAAATGATCCAATGAGTTTGCTCGAGGAGGACGAGTCATACTATAGACAGAATCCTCTTGCCAGCCTGATCATCAGGTGCCCCTAACCTGGACTGCATTCATCGTCATGCGTTAGGAGATTCGAGATCCATCAATGCATCAACAGCTGCAGGATGATCTTGTTGAACACCTATGGATACACAGGGGCAACACGTCGTAGATGCCAAGCATGAACTGACCGAACTTGGCCGAAATATGTTGTACTTTCACTACAGGCCGAACTATATTTACATTTACGCCAAACTTTAGCCATAAAATGTTCTGTATTCATTGTATAAGAATTATGCTGAAATTTGGACGAATTTGAATTTTAAACCGAATTTGAACAAAAACGAGCCCCTAAAACTCGGGCTGGACGAGTGGAAAACTAGGCATATCCAACGAACGAAGATGCTCTAAGTCCGCTTAGACGCGCTCACCGGATTATATCGGTCCGGTGGAAGTGTCATCGTGCCGGCCTTCCTATGGGTGAGTATGTGAGAAGCGAGAACTGGCTGATGGAATCGTGGAGCAAATGTTTTTTTCATGAGGGACACGTGGAGCAGATTTATTTTTGAGGGTTGACACGTGGAGCAGATAAATCGAGATGATTGCATTCCTCGTCGGGCCTAAACAAAGCCCAAGATTTTGGCCCATTGGACAGTTATAATGGCAAAATCAGATGGCCTACTGTATCGCCACCGAACAACAGCGACCGTTCGATCTTCCCAACCCTAACCATATTTATATTCCACCTTTGCCCAGCTCCTCGAAACCCTATCGTCTCCGCGCAGCCACCACCGAAGCAGACTCCGGAGAGCAAGCAAAAGGCGGAGACAGTGATGGCGCGCGGCGTGACGGCGACTACCAAGGGCGGCGCTGGCGCCGGGAAGAAGAAGGGGTCGGTCACCTTCGTGATCGACTGCACCAAGCCCGTCGACGACAAGATCATGGAGATCGCGTCGCTCGAGAAGTTCCTGCAGGAGCGCATCAAGGTCGCCGGGGGCAAGGCCGGCAACCTCGGTGACTCCGTCACCGTCGCCCGCGACAAGAGCAAGGTCACCGTTACCTCCGACGGGGCCTTCTCCAAGAGGTATACACACCCCTGCCTGCTACTCCCCAGATCCGCACATGCTGCAGTCCTAGGCAAGTGTGGTTCCCGGTTAGTACTTGTTGAATCATAGGGCCGCTATTTTGATTCATGCAAGTCCCTGTGAGCGCAATGTCGTGGACTAACGATCGTGTATATGAAGCCGTCCCATTTGTGATGTCTGAGTAGACTGGAGAGCTTAAGGTATTTTGTCTACGCGGTTTTACAGCATGCTATTCACATGTGGATCCAGTGCTGGAAATTGAGATGCCTATTCTAGTAGTGGAATACTTGGCAGGTTTGCGAGCTGCTATATCATAGGAATCGCTGCTGGTTATCCTCGATTTCAAGGAGCAATGTAGCCAATAATTTTTGTTTTGACTTGTCGTAATTTCATGGCATATAAACCTTAGCTCTCAGTTTCAGTTGCTGTGTCTAGTAGAGGGTTAGTACAGAATGTACTAGATGAACCGACCTCAGCTCAGCTGATGAAATGCAATAAAGCGCAAAGCGGGCTCGAAGAAATTTCAGATACCCATGGTTAATTTTTTAATCTATTTATGTGACACAGTTAAAGCAAGACCTTAACTAATCAATTTTGTTTGAGCTGCCTCTGGTGTTGTTGCCTGGAAATCTGGATTGGAGTTTTTGCTTTGAAGTCTCTATATTCTTCCCTTTCAGTAGTAAATCATTGTGCACTGCATCAGATCAATTGAGGCCAATACTTTCAGATTAAGTATTGCTTTAAGTATCAGACAACAGCATCTCTGTTCATCCTGTTCCTTCTGTACATTGTGTATTATATGTTCTTGCTATGTTTAGCCTGAACAATTTTTATTTTCTCAGGTACTTGAAGTACTTGACCAAGAAGTACCTGAAGAAGCACAACGTGCGTGACTGGCTTCGCGTGATTTCATCCAACAAGGACCGCAGCGTCTATGAGCTCCGGTACTTCAACATTGCTGAGAATGAGGGCGAGGAGGAGGATTAGATGCACTGCCTTGTTTCTATCTCTTGTAAAACTTTGAATTCGTTCGGTGCACTTATGCAGTAGAGTTTTGATGTTTAATTTTCCACCGATGTTTTGAATCATGGAAGTCTCGATATGATGCTTAGATAACCAAGTTGAAGAATTGTCCGTTCTTGTTGTTGTTTATTGGAACGTTAATGAGGAAACGTGGAGTCTTGGAAGTGTTGCCCTAGCTAGCTAGCTCCTTCAGCTCTGCATTCACAACTTGAATAGTTCCTCATTCACTTTATCCACCCTTCTTTACCGGTTAGCCGTCCCTTGATTTCAGCTTGTGGCAGTTGTATATAGGGTGAAACATAGTTCCACCGGCTAGTATAAGTTGTCCTACATGCATAGATTAAAACTTGTATAGAAATTGCATAGATTAAAACTTGTATAGAAATTGTACTGCGTGTAGCTGTCTAAGAGCATGTCTAACAGACATCTTAAAAAGGGCCAAACCCGCCAGAATACGGGTTTTGGCTCTATCTGGCCGTCTTTGCTGTTTTTGATTACGGGGCGGGTCTTCGCCTCCTACTTATGCGGGGTGGGAGCGGGGATAGAGGGCCAAACCAGTATCCTATTTCGGAAACCGTGCGTGAACATTTCAGTTCCCCCACCCGTTTTCCTCCGCGTGCCGCCGTAGCCACCCGCGCGCCGCTGCCGGAATCCGTCAGATCCGCGCCCCTCCGCCGAGCTGCGTCGACGCCCGCCGCACCTCCGCCGCACCCCCGCCGAAGATCCGCGTCCCTCCGCGCGCGCCGCCGCACCCCCGCCGTGGTCTTCTTCGCCGTTTTCGTCGGTGAGTATTCCGCCGCGTTCTTCTTCGTTCTCGCCGGTAAAATGGACGTGTTTGGGGCTGATGTATGCTTCACTGTGGTAGATGGCTTCGTAGGATGTGCACATGGCGGATTTGGACGCAACGTCGACCAATTGGTCCTCGTCGGATTCCGAAGATTCGGACCTCGACGAGGTGCTCAACGACGACGAGACGGAGATGTTGCTACTCCTGTTCGGCATGCTGCTCCTGCTCCTGTTCGGAGGTGTAAAACATTTGTTATTTGTTTAATTCTTTCATTAGAACATTTGTTGATATTTCTAAAAAACATTATTGTAATAATTATGACGATTATTGTGTGATGTAAAACATTTATTTTATATGAATGTTGTGTTGGTTCTAATATCCAATTTGTCAAAAAACCCTGTTTTGAGGGGTTGAAAACTCGTCCGAGCTAGCAGACCCCGTATCCCCACCCCGTAAAACAGAATATTCTGTTTTACGGGGTGGGGATACGGAGTATTCTGTTTTACGGGGTGGGATACGGGGTCTGCTAGCTCGGATGAGTTTTCGGCCGGCGAAAAGTGAATACAGGGTCCTCTACTCGCGTTTTAAGGGCGAAAAAATACGAGGCCTGTTAGACATACTCTAGGACTAAATAATTGCCCGCAAACCTGCCCCGCTTGACACCCTAGTTGTATACGAGAAGTGTATGAAACTTCGGTGCGCGGCGAGACCTTGGTGGCAGCTGATGGGGGTGGGTGTATGACACTTTGGTTAAGTTGATACTCTTCAGTAACAACTTTGCATGCCTCGCAGGACATGTCGGGAGACTCGGTAACAGAAGACAGAATTGCATACGGTTTATGGTGATCAATATCACATTTTTCACACAACCGGGTAAATACATGGTAAACACATTTTCACAGTTAGGGCTTTGAAATCCAGAATTTCACACCTGGTAAATACTTGGTATAAAGATCTGTTCACATATCAGTTCCATTCTTGTTGGCTCAGCTAGTCTATTCAATCTCTATTTTATTCATTTTCAATAAAGATTACTCACAAATATCATTCAAGCCTTACAAGAAATGTCGGCAAATACACAGATCTCTTTCTGAGATCAAATTGGGTCCAAAATGCAGGAACAGCTGACTTGGAAGCATCACTTTCTAGCAACATTTATTGGACAAAAGAAAGTCACTCCACTGAAAGGTTGCATAGGCTGGTTGCAACCAAAAATCTGCAGCTGACTCTCTGCTGGGCTAACTACGTCCATACTCAAGCAAACGCAGGGGCGGGTGTGCAACCAGTGGCAGGTGCAACTTCGGAGTTCTTCTGTGCAGAGCTGTACTTCTTTGTGACGAACCTAAGATGTTTCAGTTGTCAGTTACTGGTCATCAGCTAAATCATAACCCTAATGCAGTAGTTAATAGTCTAGTGCTTAGCATTTAAACACAGATGGTTGAAGTTATTATAACAACAGATCTACCTAATATCGCCGCTGCGATATTTTTTTGACATGCAAACAAGGAAAGGAAGCTCCCCTCAACAACAACAAAAAACATAAAAAGTCAGCTAACACTAATGCACTGTCACTGTGCTCTTTTGATAAAACAACAAAACTTCATTCAAAAAAAGATACTTGTGAATAGCACAAGGTTGCAAGTAGTATCATCGGTATCGAGGTTTACAGACAATATATACCTGAAGAAATCTCTCCATAGCAATTCAAACATTAACCAATTTGTCCCAGCATCAGATGTTCCGTCACCGTTCTTGGGTGTTGATCCTGATGGAGTTGCTCTAGAAGGAAGTGAAGATTGCCAGTTACGCACAAAAGAAAAGATAACATAATGACAAGACTGGGTATGTTACTACTTCTCCCTAACTTAAGTTCTGTTCAGCAACATCACATACCTAATGGTATGCTTCTTCAACTCCTCGTACATGAAACGGGGAGAGAGGCACCCAGTAGCAAGCCATGGTGAAATTTTGCAGGAGAAATTAGCACCATATATGCTATTCTGACTACCATCTTTGGCAGCTTTGTTCGGCTGCATACAGCATTCTGCAGCAAATTTCCTCAGCCTCTCCAGGGCTTCTGCCTCACCACCAATGACAGTAGAACCAACAGCAGATTTTGAATCCTAAATGTACAGAGTGAATTTTGAAATTCAGAATTACGTAGCATATAGTATATAATGCTGAATCTAATATGTGCAGGGCATTGAATTGTTGATGACATGAGAATAAGCCCATCATTGATGGAAACATTAAAAACATTCTGCTAGATAAATATGCTGAATCGAATGGGTGTAGGGTATTGAACTGTTGTTGCCAAGAGCATAAGCACATCATTGGTGGATGCATAAATAAAATCATGCTAGTTAAACAAACATCATTCTATCATTGACGTCACTATCTACATCCTACACATTTGGTGTCAGCATCAATAGCGATGTCTGCATTTCAAACATACAACTCGTCGAGGGCCTCAGGTTACAGGTGTAAGGTGATCTTAAATCAGTGAGACATCAGAGAAGCATATCACAATTGCACAGAAGAAAATACAAAACCATAATACTTTATTTTTCAATTTTCATGAGATACAATCTTATTGCTTTTTTTCTATAGTTTTATCACGCAAAAAAGGAAGAGTCGCATTCTCATTCTGTCGCATACTGCTCACAATATTATCACTTGCATGAGCATACAAGAAAGCAAGCAGGCAAACCCCGGCACTACCGATAATAATATAGGCGAAATAATTAGGCCATATGAACCTAACCAAACGACACGACCAACCTTTCTACCCAATTTCCCTTCCTGGCGTTGATCCAACCTGCCAACAAAGTCTCCTAAGAACATAACCTCTCACAACAATTGACTAGCTAAATGGTCAACGGTACCAAGCATGCTATAGTTGGCTACTCCATCCACTTCTATTTGCACAATTGAACGCGGTAACTATCGAATTCATATGCTATACTCGGCAAGAAGCTGTATGTAGCTAAAGGTTCAACATGCTTCGTAAGAATGAGCATCTCTGAAATCTTTTACCTGTGCCATGGCCGGTGGCACAGAGAGCCCAAGCTCACCGAGGGTGGGGATGTCACCAGGCTCGAGCACATTCTTCATAGGCACACACTTGACCTCTTCTGGAGCGTCCAGCACCTTCCTAACCTCCAACCCCTTGACAGCCTCCCTGAATCCGCCATAATTGGAGGGCATGTCATCGAGCCTGAAGGGCAGATCGTCCAAGTGGTAGAGCGTGCTGCCCCAGAAGTATTTGACCTCGACGCCTTCCTTCTCTATGGCCTTGCTGACCTTCTCCTCGGCGCGGCACTCGTCCCGTGAGACCTCCCCGTGCGCATAGACCGCCTCCGCCCCGGCTGCACGCGCGAGCTCGGGGATAACCACCTCGGGCCTACCTACGCGCACCACCAGGTCGCCGCCACGCGCGCGGAGGCTCCGGCGCAGGTCGGCGACGGAGTCGAGCAGGAAGTTGGCGCGGTAAGGTCCGGTGCGGTCGAAGCCTGACGGGGACTTGCCAAAGTCGCGGGGGTCGAAGACGAATACGGGGAGGAGGGAGGAGGAGGCGCCTACAGCGGCGTGGAGAGGCTCGTGGTCGTGGAGGCGCAGGTCAGCGCGGAACCATACGAGCGTGCGGCGGCGGCCGGCGGCGCCGGGGGCTCCAGAGGGGAATGAGCGGGAGAGGCTGGGCGACGAGGCGGTGAACGGGGAGAGCAGGGAGGCTGCGGCGGCGTTGAGGCGGGTAGAGCGGTGCGGAGAGGAGGATGCGGCGGATGGGTGGAGGCAGACGGCGAGGGTGGAGATTTGGGTGGGTAGGTGGACGGTGGAGGGGACGGAGGCGAGTGTGGCGGAGCCGGTGGGCGTGCGAAGGGAGAGGGAGAGGGAGAAGGAGGCGAAGGGGAGGTTGGGGTCGTCGCGGGGGCGGGCAGCGGGGTCGGAGTCGGAGGCGGCGGCCATGGATGGAGGTGGAGGTGGCGGTGGCGGTTGTTGAGATGCGGAGTGGGTTTGGTGTGGATGAGATGAGGCGCGAGGGGAGGAGGGTGGGTCGGGGAAGGCGAGGGGGGAAAGATGGTCGAGAATTTTGTTAATGCCACCAACTTCTTTTTCTTTTGAAAAACAAACCCACCAACCATTTTGTGTAGGGTTTACCGATCTCGTTATTTTGTCACCACACCAACTACTGTCCACCCTGTTGTCACGAGTGGCGGACCTTTGAGCTTTTCAAAGCCTGAGCACTTTCGGGTGTGGGATGCTCGTTTAACTTTTGTATTCATCTTGTTTCTTATTTACCTGGGTGCACTGCGTTTTCAAAAGCTTCCTGTCGAACCGGCTCCTATTTCAATCCATGCTGGACCGATCGATATACCAATAATAAAGTCTCCAGTCAACCGGTGGAATACATCGCATCAGCAAATCCAAAGAGGTCTTTTCCTAGCATCTGCCGATGCCAGTTATTACGGAATCGCACTACTATATACGCGCGCGATTCTTCTCCCACAGAATAGGCGCCGATCTGCTAATCTCGATCTTCCCGAAAGACCAATACCGAATCTTAAAAGATATGGGAGATGTTCGCTAAACACTAGACTAAACCCTAATCGGGTCTAGTCAACAACAGCGACCATCGAGCATCTCGAACACACCACCATGTAAAATAGGACACTTTTTTTTCGCAAATAAGGACTTTGGTATTAAAAGAGACAGGGAACAGTACAAAACACCTCAACAAAAACAAAGATTTCATCGATATTAATGAAAAGCCCTTCATCTTCAACCTCCAGACCGTGTCGACGATGCGCCGCTGCTGCTGTTTTTTCTAGAGCCGGCCTGATGTTATTGGTTGCAGACGGGAAGTCGTCGAACGGGTCTAGAAGACCACATCCGTCCCGAAGACAAATAAGAATGAACCATCGATAAACCTCCTTGACGATCCGAAGATCTCCACAGCCAAACGAAGTCCTTAGAAACCACACCACTCCCACAAGCTTCTCGACGTTGTCGTCAAGATGGGGCTGAAGCCGAGGAGACTTTATTGGAGAAGACGCCGCCGCCACCACCTGAACGCCGCCCCACCAAACATTTATTCTAAAAACAGGAAAACGAAGCCCTCATACTGACGAAGGCCAAGATCCACCATGTCTCCATGGCCCAAAGGCCACAGAAGTGGGGCAGATCGCCGGGAGGTACCGTTTTTTGTTTTAGGTACCGCTTTTTCAGTTTTATATGGTACCGTACAAATTATTTGACACCCGTTTTCATATGACTTTTGCCAATTTTCAGATGATGTAAATTTGGGGCTTCGACCAACATATTTAAACATACAATTTGAAAGTTTAACACATTCTATATAATTCGATGCTTCCAACACATTCAAACTATATTTTGGAGACCACTCTCGACACTAAACATTTGACACTATACTTTAAATACTACACTATATCACTTGTGCTAGGAAATGAACCGATGGTCACATGGACGTGAAACAAATTCCGCGGACCTAGCGCCGTCGCCGTCGTTCGCCTCCTTCCTTCCTTCCCCTTCCTCCCGGGCCGCCTCGCGTAGGGCGACTCCGGAGGCTTCTCTCCCACCCTAGCGAGCCGCCGCTTGATCTACTCCCCATGGCCGCTACGCTGTCTTCGTCGGTGGTGGCGGCCACAGCTATCCTGTCAAAGATGGTGGGTGAGGGCAGGCGAGCTCCGATGGTCTCCTACGCGCATAGCAGGCCATCACTGGGCAGCGCATGTGGAACGTGGGCGGTGATTAAGGTCTTCCATGGAGGTGCCTTGACCGACGACGGGGGGGAGGGGGGTCCTCCTTGATGCACGATTCAGCCTGATCCGGCAGAACATCACCCATGTTCTGCCATCTTCTTCTTTGATGATGGCCTGGCCGGTGAGGTTCAGAGCGACATATCCAATAGGGTGCCAGTAGGTGGCGTGGGGCTACTAGCTCGGCTTGAATAAAGATGGTGGTCCTAGGGTTCCAACTCGAGCCAAGATGATGATTTGCCGAATGCATGTCCCTATCGATCTGGCTGGCCTGTTGTGTTTCGGAAGGCTCCGCCGGTGAATTCCACTAAAAAATTCATACATGGAAATTGCTGGATCAGGTAGGATTCGGTCGTGCGCACCCATGTTTTTCTCTTACCGTTTGGCTTTAAAGTGAGTGCTATGAAGCTCTGCTGGCAGTTACTAATCACGGGGCACACTTTCTCGTTCCATGATGAAGTTAGCTGGCAGAGAATGTCATGGAATCTGAGATGCGAGGACTACCAATGGTGATTTGATTCTTTGTGGCGATGAGAAATTGGCTTGGTTATTCGTGACTTGGAGCAGCGATATCGTAAGTGGGGGCGACAATGTAGGGGTTCGTAGCATGGAAAACAAAAAATTTCTACCGCATGCATATAAACAAGCCAAGATCTATCTACTAGATTGTAGCAACGAGTCGATTAGAGTACTCACCCTCAAAGATTCCAAAGCGGTTAACGAGAGCAGATTCTCGTGGATGATATAGTCGTACACTTGTCGATCTCAAGATCGCGTAGACTATCCTTCCGGCGCTGTGTTCCGACAGCGCTTCCGCAGTCGTTCACACGTTCGGTACTCGATGAAGACCTTCCTCTCCCTTATTCCAGCAGGCAAGAGAGGTTGTAGTTCTCCCCTCGCGATTCCGGCAGCACGACGGCGTGGTGTCGGAAGTAGAGGGAAGATCCCGCAGGGCTTCGCCTAATCCGGTGCGAGTTATGGTGGATCTAGGGTTTTCCGACGATCTAGGTTTAGAAGGCCGAAGAGGAGGAGGTTTTGTCGGCGGCGGCTAGGGCGACGACGGCGACGGCGACTTGGGCGGCGGCGGTGACGGTGCACGGTGGGGAGGGATAGGTTGTGTGCTTTGGGGCAGCCCTCCCCCTCTATTTATGAGAGGGAGGGCAGCTTGGGAGAGGGGAGTTTGAATCCATACTCAACCAAGTTTGATAGAAGAAAGGACTCTTTTCTTCTTCCACTAGGAAACTATTGTTCTAGTTTCACTTTTCAAACCTCCCTTTTGACTTTCTATTAAAGGTTTATTTCTCTGTTGCAAATGCCCAACCAAAGTGACCTAGGATATGATCAAATCATTCCACTTAACCATGACACATTCATGGACCATTCTCCTTCCGGTCCGGTGAACCTTCTATACCCTTCTAGAACCTCTTCGATGAAATCATCGAAATCATTCCCAAACTCCGGGATCAGACTTTCCTTATATGAATCTTATTCTCCGGACCATTCCGAATCTCCTTGTGATATCCCGGATCCCATCCGAGACTCCGAACAACATTCGGTTTCCCTACTTACATTCCATATGTACTAAACAACATCGAATCCTTAAGTGTGTCTCCCTACGGTTCATGAATTATGCGGACATGACCGAGACACTTCTTTGATCAATAACCAATAGAGGAATCTGGAAATTCATATGGTTCCCACATATTTCTACAATTACTTTGCGATCGAATGAACCACTTACATACGATACCAATTTCCCTTTGTCTCGCGATAGTTTACTTATCCAAGGTTTGATCGTCGGTATCTCTGCATACCTAGTTCAACCTCGTTACCGATAAGTACTCTTTTATCGTTCCCGTGATATGTGATCCCTTGTGAGCCAGTCACATGCTTGCAAGCTAATTGGATGACATTCCACCGAGAGGGCCCGAAGTATATCTATCCGTCATATGGATGGACAAATCCCACTCTTGATCCATGTGCCTCAACACATACTTTTCGAACACTCAATGCCACTTTTATAACCACCCAGTTATGGTGTGTTATTTGATGTCATCAAAGCATCCTTCCGATGATGGTGATTAGCATGATCTCATGGTCGAAGGAATTAGATTACTATGTATCAGAAAGCTTATAGCAAACGAACTATTGAAATGACTTGATCTTTATGCTACGCTTATCTATAGGAGTATGTCCATCATACCATTCTCCTAATGATATGATCTTGTTGTTAATAACATCTCAATGTTCATGATCGAGAAACCGCGATCATCTATTAACCAACAAGCTAGTATTATAAAGAGGCTTTACTAGGGACTCTAATTTAGTTTACAAATCACACAAGTATTAATCTTTCCGGTTAATACTATTATAGCATGAATGTAAACATTTATCATAAACACAAAGATATAATAATAACCACTTTTATTATTGCCTCTAGGGCATATCTCCAACAGTCTCCCACTTGCACTAGAGTCAACTAATCAAGATTACATGGTAATATACCGAACACCCATGGCGGTTTGGTGCTGGTCATGTTTTTCCCTCGGGAGAGGTTTAGTCAATGGATCTGCCACATTTAGATCTGTGTGTACTTTGCAAATATTTATGTCACCATCTTGGACATGCTCTCGAATAGCGTGAAAACATAGCTTGATGTGCTTCAACTTCTTGTGCGACCTTGGTTCTTGCGCATTGGCTATGGAACCCATGTTATCATAGTAGATAGACATTGGGTCCAGCGCACTTGGAACCACACCGAGCTCTGTAATGAACTCCTTCATCCATATCGCCTCTTATGAAGCCTCTGAAGCAGCTATGTATTCCGATTCAGTTGAAGATCTCGCCACAATGCTTTGCTTTGCACTCCTCCAGCTAACTGTTGCACCATTCAAAGTAAATACGTATCCAGATTGAGATTTAGAATCATCTGGATCGGTGTTCCAACTAGCATCGGTGTAACCATTAACAATGAGCTGTTCATCACCTCCATAAGAAAGAACCATATCCTTAGTTCTTCTCAAGTACTTAAGGATGTTTTTAACCGCTGTCCAATGATCCACTCCTGGATCACTTTGATATCTGCTAGTTAAACTAACAACTTATGCAATGTCGGGTCTAGTACATAGCATGGCATACATAAGAGATCCTATGGCTGAGGCATAGGGAGTCTTACTTATCCTTTATCTATCTTCTGCCGTTGCAGGACTTTGAGTTTTACTCAAGGTCGTATTGGGCAACATGGGCAAGAACCCTTTCTTGCTATCTTCCATTCCAAACCTTTTTAGAACTTTGTCCAAATATGTACTCTATGACAATGATATTATGCGTCTCGATCTATCTCTATAAATATTTATGCCTAATATGTAAGCTGCTTCGCCAAGATCTTTCGTTGAAAAACTATTATTCAAATAACCCTTGACACTATTAAGAAGGTCTACATCATTCCCAATCAACAATATGTCATCTACATATAGTATTAAGAATGCTACAGAGCTCCCACTCACTTTCTTGTAAATACAAGCTTCTCCATAAGTTTGTATAAAATCAAAACTTTTGATCACCTTATCAAAACGTTGATTCCAACTCCGGGATGCTTGCTTCAATCCATAAATGGACCGTTGAAGTTTGCATACCTTGTTAGCATCTTTAGGATCGACAAAACCTTTGGGTTGTACCATATACAACTCTTCATCAATGTATCCATTGAGGAACGCTGTTTTGACTTCCATCTGCCATATCTCATAATCATAATATGCAGCGATTGCTAATAAAACCCTCACAGAATTTAGCTTCGCTGCCGGTGAGAAAGTCTCATCATAGTCAACTCCTTGAATTTGCCGAAACCCTTTTGCAACAAGTCGAGCTTTATAGATAGTAACATTACCATCAACATCTATTTTATTCTTGAAAATCCATTTGTTATCGATAGCCTTCCGGCCATCCGGTAAGTCCACCAAAGTCCATACTTGATTTCCGTACATGGATCCAATCTCGGATTTCATGGCTTCTTGCCATTTATTGGAATCTGGGCTCATCATCGCTTATGTCGCAGGGTCATCGGTGTTGTCCACAAACATGACACTCATAACGGGATCATACCAATCAAGAGTGGTACAATTTCTCGTGGACCCGCGAGGTTTCGTATTTACTTCAACCGAAGTTTCATGATCAACATCATTAGCTTCCTCTCTTATTGGTGTAGGCGCCACAGGAACTACTTTTGGTGTTGCGCTACTCTCAAGTCCGAGAGAAGGTTCAACAACCTCGTCGAGTTCTACTTTCCTTCCAGTCACTTCTTTCGAGAGAAACTCCTTCTCTAGAAAGGATCCATTCTTGGCAACAAAGATTTTGCCTTCGGATCTATGATAGAAGATATACCCAATAGTTTCCTTCGGGTATCCTATGAAGATGCATTTTTCCGCTTTGGGTTCAGCTTGTCTGGCTGTAACTTCTTTACATAAGCTTCGCAACCCCAAACTTTAAGGAACGACAATTTATGTTTCTTCCCAAACCATAATTCATACGGTGTCATTTCAACGGATTTAGATGGTGCCCTATTTAAAGTGAATGCGGCTGTTTCTAATGCATAACCCCAAAATGATAGCGGTAAATCTGTAAGTGACATCATAGAACGAACCATATCTAAAAGAGTTCGATTACGACGTTCGGACACACCATTACATTGTGGTGTTCCCGGCGGTGTCAATTGTGAAAGTATTCCGCATTTCTTCAAATGCTCGCCAAACTCGTAACTTAGATATTCACCTCCACGATCAGATCGTAGAAATTTAATCTTCTTGTTACGTTGATTGTCTACCTCGCTTTGAAATTCCTTAAACTTCTCGAAAGTTTCGGACTTATGTTTCATGAAATAGATATACCCATATCTACTCAAGTCATCCGTGAAGGTAAGAACATAACGATAACCATCGCGCGATGCTACACTCATTGGACCACACACATCGGTATGTATGATTTCCAATAAGTCCGTAGCTCTCTCCATCATACCAGAAAATGGAGTCTTAGTCATTTTACCCATCAGACATGCTTCGCATCTGTCAAGTGACTCAAAATCAAGTGATTCAAGAAGTCCATTGGAATGGATTTTCTTCATACGCTTCACTCCAATATGACCAAGACGACAGTGCCACATATAGGTCAAGTTATCGCTCAATTTCAAACGTTTAGTTCAATGTTATTAATGTGTGTATTTCAACAATCGAGATTCAATAAGAATAGACCGTCTATCAAAGGTGCAGGTGCATAAAACATATTACTCATATAAATCCAACAACCATTATTCTCGAACTTAAACAAGTAATCGTCTCGCAATAAATATGATCCGGATATAATGTTCATGCTCAACGCAGGCACCAAATACCAATTATTTAAGTATAAAACTAATCCCGATGGTAGATGAAGAGGTAGCGTGCTGACCGCAATCACATCAACCTTTGATCCATTTCCAACGCGCATCGTCACCTTGTTCTTCGCTAGTTTCCGTCTATTCTGCAGTACCTATTTCGAGTTACAAATATGAGCAACCGAACCCGTATCAAATACCTAGGCACTACTACGAGTACTAGTGAGATACACATCAATAACATGTATATCGGATATACCTTTCTTCTTGATGTTGTCGTTCTTCAAATCCGCCAAGTACTTAGGGCAATTACTCTTCTAGTGACCTTCTCCCTTGCAGTAAAAGCACTCAGTATCAGGCTTAGGCCCAGCCTTGGTCTTCTTCGTCAACGTGGTAACTTTCTTACCGCCCTTCTTGAAGTTTCCCTTTTTCTTAGACTTGCCTTGCTTCTTGAACTTGGTGGTCTTATTGACCATCAACACTTTGTGCTCTTTCTTGATCTCCACTTCTGCAGACTTTAACACGAAGAAGAGTTCGGGCAACGACTTGTCCATGTTTTGCATATTGTAGTTCATCACAAAGTTCTTGTAACTTGGTGGTAGTGATTGGAGGACACGGTGAATCCCCAAAGCATTAGAAATCACTATACCAAGCTTTGAAGCTTACTTGCATGCCCAGACATCTTAAGAATGTGCCCACTGATGGAGCTGCCCTCTTCCATCTTGCAGTTAAAGAACTTTTTAGAAGCCTTATAACTCTCAATTGCCGCGCGAGCCTCAAATATCATTTTGAGTTCACGGACAATATCATGTGGGTCATGGTTCTCAAACCTTTTCTGAAGCTCCGATTCCAAACCATACAAGATAGCACACTGAACTGTGGAGTACTGATTCTTCCGAGCGAGGAAAACATTCCTACCTCATCGGTAGCATCAGCTGCAGGTGGGTCACCCAGCGGTGCATCCAGCATATAGGTCAAATTACCAGCATTGAGGACAATCCTCGAGTTGCGGAACCAATCCGCGAAGTTGCTTCCATTGTTTTTCAACTTTTTTCTCTAGGAATGCATTAAAATTGATGGTAGGGGCCGCCATTGATCTACAACATATTTTCAATAGTTTATACTAAGTTTATGACAAATTGAGTTCTAATTAATAGTTAAATTAATCTAGGTGAACTCCCACTCAAAACAATATCCCTCACATTGTTTTAGTGATCACACAAACCAAATCCAACACATCAAAACCGATCATCATGAGAGTTGATTTAGCTTCAATGGCGAACAATCAACATGTTCATCATATCTACTATATGACTCATGCTTTACCTTTCGGTGATCCGTGTTTCGAGACCATGTCTGTGCATGCTAGGCTCGTCAAGATCAAACCTTAGCTTCCGCATGAGAAAATCTGGCTTGCTCCCATTGTATACACTCGCAGAATCTAACACACCCGATCATCACGTGGTGCTTCGAAACAACGAGCTTTAGCAACGGTGCTTACTAAGGATGAACACTTTATAACTTGATTTTTTTGTGAGTGAGATCATCTTATAATGCTACCGTCGCGAACTAAGCAATACAAGATGCATAAAAGGATTAACATCACATGCAGTTCATAATATGTGATATGATATGGCCTTTCTTCTTGTGCTTCCGATCTCCATCTTCAAGCACGGACATGATCTCCATCATCACCGGCATGGCGTCAAGGTCAATGTCACCGCTTCATGGTTGTCATCCACCAGCATCAACTATTACAACTACTTTTAAAAATAGACACGCAGGTCTTAACGGAATTAAAAGACAACCATATGGCTCCTGCCGGTTGCCGACTTACAATAAGGAACATTGCATACATCATATATAATCACAATCATGGCCATATCACATCACAGCACACCCCTGCAAAACAAAGTTAGATGCCTCTAATTTTCTTTGCATGTTTTACGTGGTTTGGGGCTTTCAATAAGTGTCGTTCTAACTTACAAACAAGAACCACAATGTTGATACTAGTATTGTCAATTACCCGTTGTAAATTGAATCTTCACTATGTTGGGAGAAATAGGCACCCGCAAAGCCACTTATGCAATACAAGTTGCATGTCAAGTGTGGAGCAAGTCTCATGAACGATGTCATGTAAGGTTAGCATGGGCCGCTTCATCCCACCACCCCGCAAGATGCAAAGTACACAAGAAGCAATCGACAACAAAAGCTTCAACGCCCACAATGACCATTGTGTTTTACTCGTGCAATATATCTACTTATAGACACGGCTCTGATACCACTAAAGGGGTTCGTAGCATGGAAAACAAAAAAATTCTACCGCATGCATACAAACAAGCCAAGATCTATCTACTAGATTGTAGCAACGAGTCGATTAGAGTACTCACCCTTGAAGATTCCAAAGCGGTTAACGAGAGCATATTCTCGTGGATGATGTAGTCGTACACTTGCCGATCTCAAGATCGCGTAGACGATCCTTCCGGCGCTGCGTTCCGGCAGCGCTTCCGCAGTCGGTCACACGTTCGGTACTCAATGAAGACCTTCCTCTCCCTTATTCCAGTAGGCTGCGGAGGTTGTAGTTCTCCCCTCGCGATTCCGGCAGCACGACGGCGTGGTGTCGGAAGTAGAGGGAAGATCCCGCAGGGCTTCGCCTAAGCCAGTGCGTGTTATGGTGGATCTAGGGTTTTCTGACGATATAGGTTTAGAAGGCCGGAGAGGAGGAGGTGGTGTCGGCGGAGGCTACGGCGATGGTGACGGGCCGGCGGCGGCGCAGCGGTGGTGGCGGTGACTTGGGTGGCGGCGGCGACGGTGCACGGTGGAGAGGGCTAGGTTGTGTGCTTTGGGGCAGCCTCCCCCTCTATTTATGAGAGGGAGGGCAGATTGGGAGAGGGGATTTTGAATCCATACCCAAACCCAAGTTGGATAGAAGGAAGGACTCTTTCCTTCTTCCACTAGGAAACTATTGTTCCAGTTTGACTTTCAAACCTCCCTTTTGACTTTCAATTTAAATCTTTATAACCAAAGTGACCTAGGATATGATCCAATCATTCCACTTAACCATGACACATTCATGGAACATTCTCCTTCCGGTTCGATGAACCTTCTAGACCCTTCTAGAACCTCTCCGATGAAATCATCGAAATCATTCCTGAACTCCGGAATCTGACTTTGCTTATATGAATCTTATTCTGTGGACCATTCCGGATCTTCTCGTGATATCCTAGATCCCATCCGAGACTCCTAACAACATTCGATTTCCCTACTTACATTCCATATCTACTAAACAACATCGAATCCTTAAGTGTGTCTACCTACGGTTCATGAATTATGCGGACATGAACGAGACACTTCTTCGATCAATAACCAATAGAGGAATATGGAAATTCATATGGCTCCCACATATTTCTATGATTACTTTGTGATCGAATGAACCACTTACATACGATACCAATTTCCCTTTGTCTCGTGATAGTTTACTTATTCGAGGTTTGATCGTCGGTATCTCTGCATACCTAGTTCAACCTCGTTACCGATAAGTACACTTTTCCCGTTCCCGTGATATGTGATCCCTTGTGAGCCAGTCACATGCTTGCAAGCTAATTGGATGACATTCCTAATACGTCAAAAACGTATCTATAATTTTTGATGCTCCATGCTTGTTTTGTATCTACTTTACTTTGCTTTGTCTATACTTTAAGGTGTTTTTATATCTTTTCTGGAACTAACCTATTAACAAGTTGCCACAGTGTTAGTTTCCTGTTTTCTTCTGTTTTTGGTTCTAGAAAGGCAGAAAATCAATATTCTCGGAATTGGACGGGACAAAAGCCAAAGTTATTATTTTTGCCGGAGCAACACAGAACTACGAAGCAGAGCCAGAGGGGGGCCACAGTGTGGCCAAACCCCCTAGGCGCAGGCAAACCCTGGAGGCGCCTGGAGGGGGTGTGGGCCCCCTGGACCCCCACCGACCTTGATTCCTGCGCCTATAAGAAACCTCCGATGGGAAAACCCTAAAGAATCTAGAAGAAATCCACGAAAACCTCGTAGCACCGACGCCACCAAAGAGGAGATTCAGGGGACAGAAAGTCTCTGTTCTGGCACCCTGTCGGGAAGGGGAAGTGCCCCCAGAACCATATCCATCAATCTCCATCGCCATCTTCATCATCGTTGTTGATTCCCATGATGAGAGGGGTGTAGTTCTCCTTCGAGTCTAAGGGCTCTACCGGTAGCTATGTATTCATCTCTCTCTCTATGCATGGTCATATTGTGGTCATGAGATTTGTAATAAAGTAGATCTACCTTGCTACTCAAGTGCTTCATTAGATCTCTGCTCTCCCCATGTGTGTGAAAGTGACAGCGTGCACACCATGGTGGCACTTAGGTTTGAGTCTACATAAATACTCTTTGTGCTTTAATAGATCTATGTTTTTCCCCACGTGTGTGAAAGTGATAGCGTGCATACCATGTGTGGCACTTTGGCTAGATTGAATATTTTTTATGAGTTATATTTGGAGTTGGATGACTCTATGAAATTGTGGTGTTTGTTGGAACCATCTAGCGCTCAAGGTGACAGTGTGGGGTTATCTAGATTGGGGAAGGAGGACTTTGAGGTTTGTTGTTATACCCATACCTTGGATTAGAGTGTCCAACCGGAGAGTAGTTAAGAGTATTATCATGATGAGAGGATATTTATATGAGAGAGTGTTCACTAGTGAAAGTATGATCCCTAGGCCTTGTTTCTAAGCATTGAAACACCGTTTGCTACTAGATATGTTGCATGTTTACTTGCTTCCATCTTTGTTCCGTTTGCCGGGGAGGTTTTGGGCTTTTACCTTTCCTCCACGCCATCAGCTCTTTTCTGGCACCATTACCCCACGTCAACAACAAGTCAGAAGCTATTTTCTGGCACCGTTACCATTTGTATTTCACTATCTCTTCGCCGAACTAGTGCACCTATACACCTGACAAGTGTATTGGGTGTGTTGGGGACACAAGAGACTTCTTGTATCTTGATTGCAGGGTTGCTTGAGAGGGAATACCTTTGACCACTTCCTCCCTGAGTTCGATAAACCTTGGGTGATCCACTTAAGGGAAAATTGTTGTTGTTCTACAAAGCTCTGCACTTGGAGGCCCAACAACTGCCTACAAGAATAGAAGTGCATAGACATCAAGATCTTTTCTGCCTCCGGTGTGAGTGCTCGAAGTTATTTCCTTTAGATTCTGCAAATTTGTATTTTTGTTTCTTGTTTTCACTAGTTAGCCTTAATGGAAAACAAAAAAAAATTAGAGAGCTCTATAGTGTTTATCTTGAGTTAGGACATGAAGTGTTTGAAGAGAAAATTAAAAAACCTATGGAACTTTATTTGCATGATAATAGCAATGTTATTAGTATGAATTCTTTGGACACCATTATTGCTAATGCTATGGAAACGTCTAAGCTTGGTGAAGCTAGTTTTGATAAAAATGATCCTTTTAGTCCCCCATCTTTTAAGGAGAAAGTTTACTTTGATGATACTTTACCTCCAATATATGATGATTACAATGATGCATATGATATTTTCAGTCCACCTACTATTGAGGAGGAAAATAATTGTGATTACAATATGCCTCCTATATTTGATGATTATGGTGATGAGAATAATAATGATAGCTATTTTGTTGAATTTGCTCCCACTACAAAGAATGATTATGCTTATGTGGAGAGTAATAATTATTTTATGAATGTGGATCATGATAAGAATGCTTTATGTGATAGTTATATTGTTGATTTTATTCATGATGCTACTGAAAGTTATTATGAGAGAGGGAAACATGGTTTTATGTATCTCAAAATAATTAAGTTTCCCCTCTTTATGTTGAAAATCTTGAAGTTGCACTTGTTTTGCTTTCCTATGCTTGTTGTTTTGTGCTTTCATGACTTTTTTCTTTACAAGATTCCTATGTATAGGAAGTGGGTTAGACTTAAATGTTCTTTGAATTTGCTTCTTGATGCTCTCTTTTAAATCAATTCATATTTCCTATGTGAGCATCTTTGAAACTATCAAGCCTAACTTAAAGGCGTTGAAGAAAAGTACTTGTTGAAAGATAACCCAAGAGTTTTCTTGAGTCTTGGAAGTTATTATGTCAGTAATAACCTCTCCTTATCCTTTTTTTTTGCTCTTTTTGCCAAGAATAACCTCTAATAAGAGGGAAGTAAGATTAGGGGAGTTGCTGTCCCGAAACAGATTTCTATCCTCCACCAAAAACATTCGTGAGGAGTCTTTGTAACTCTGATTGAGCTGAAAATTTACGAATAAATCCCCCAGTATGTTAGCGAACTTTCGTTAGTCCAACACTTTTTGATTTGAGCAACAGAAGATGTTCTAAAAAAATAGGTTTCTACCTGTTGGTCTGTTTTGACAGATTTCTGCCATTATTTGCATTTGCTTCTTATTGATTCCTTTTTGGGTTCTTTTTGGGAAATTGAGATTTTTGAAGGAGTTGCTATAGTAGCTTGTGTTTTTAGTGAAAAGCCTTGCTATTCCAAAGCTTTGCCAGAGGTCTAAGATGTTTTGAATAAACTAATGTTGCTAATGAAGATTGTGTGAAGTTTTATATGAAGGAAAACATTTCAGGTTAGAGAGAGAATGATGTAATGAGATGAAGAAATGGACAAAATCTCAATCTTGGGGATGCCACACCGGTGTCACCCCAAGAAATATCCAAGAAGTACAAGCGTCAAAGCTTGGGGATGCCCAAGGCATCCCCTTCTTCATCAATAAAAAGCTCAGGTCTTTTTAGACACTTCGTTTTTATTGTTTCATGCATTGTTGTGTTGTTCTTGGATCATCTTAGTTTTCGTTTTCTTAGTTTGTTTGATTAAGTTGGTTGGTTACACCACACTTCCTTTGGAGAGAGACACACTTTGTTTCCATTGCCTAGAACACTCTAGTTTTCACTCTTATTGTTTTGTGAGTGTTCACTTTTGTTAGCATTGCGTACAGCCTTAGTTTTCTTGTGCTTTCGGCTTAAAACTTTTTAGTTCCTCTTTGTGGATCTTTGAAACACGATCATTTATCTTTATTTATTATTATATTTATGAGTTGTTTCAAATAAGTTGTTTGGTGTTGGAAAAGAGTAGAAAGTTTCATGCTTATAGTGGTACAAAAGGGAGCTTGTTTTGACTGTGGCTTAGACTTTATCATGTCATGCTAGATCTTGTTTTGACCTTATGCTTAGTGATTATTGCTATAGAATGACTTGTTCCAAACAATTAGGATTGCTTAATGTGCCTTGAAGGAAGCATGCGTTGTTTTAGCATGCGAAAGCATAGTATTGTGATATTCTCCTTTGATGCTTTGTTTGGGTTGACTTGGCACATGCTCGCACCATGTTATGACTATGAGAAGTCACCATAGCCTCTATGATCATTTAGTCCTTGACTTGTAGTACCAAGCTATGCTTTGATTAGTAACGTTTTTGTCAACACCCGGATTTCTAATCCCAGATGCCTGCTATGCCATACATCGCAATCCCAGGATTACCATTTTTGCGAGACATAACAGAATTGGATACCATAGTACATAATCCATTACAACCGTACATAAGTTCTTACACAAATAGGGATCTCATGATCCAGTTCTTAATACAACATCAAGCAGCGGAATACGTAATAATAAAGGTAGCGTAGGCGAAGCTCCATATTCGGGGTCACAGGCAATGCTGACGATGGGAGATGATCCTAGTTGTCGTAACCTTCCTGGGGTCCATCCTCCAGGTACTCCTCTTCATAGTCTGGCCATGGGAATAGCCAGGGACAAAGCCATGAGTACTCTTTAAGTACTCGCAAACTAATACTAACAAACTATACCGATACGACGCTTGATTCCGTCGATACTAGCATTTCCCTTCTGCACCTCTTTAATATGACTGATCAAAGTGGGATGGAGTTCTATGCTAGCCAAGAATCCTTCACTTACTAATTATATCCGAAAATCTTCCATCTCTTTGTGCAAACTTGGTTGCTCCTTCAAAATCATGGAGTTCAAGCGACACGGTAATCTGCTAAGGGCATCGGCTACCACATTGGCTTTGCCAGGGTGATAGTGAATGTCCAGGTCGTAATCCTTGATTAGCTCAATCCATCTTCTCTGCCTCATATTCAGCTCCTTCTGAGTGAATATATACTTCAGGCTCTTGTGATCCGTATAGATATCACAACGGTTTCCCATCAGGTAATGTCTCCATGTTTTCAGGGCTAGAACTACGGCTGCGAGTTCGAGGTCATGGGTTGGGTAGTTTTGCTCATGTTGCTTCAGTTGTCGAGATAGATAAGATATAACTTTGCCTTGTTGCATTAGCACACATCCGAGACCAATCTTGGATGCGTCACAATACACATCGAAGGGCTTCGTGATATCCGGCATGATCAAGATTGGGGCTGAAATCAATCTCCTCTTGAGTTCTTGAAAACTAGCTTCACATTTGTCGGTCCATTCAAACTTCTTGTCCTTCTTCAACAATTGGGTCATGGGTCTGGCGATACTGAAGGGAATATGCCCTGAGAGGCAATAATAAAGTGTTTATTATGTGTATTCCAAGTATATGATAGATGTTTATTTTGCATGCTATAATTGTATTAATACGGAAACGTTAATACATGTGTGTTTAATAAACAAACAGAAAGTTCCTAGTTATGCCTCTCTCATAAACTAGCTCGTTGATTAACAAGATGATCAAGGTTTCCTGATCATGGACATTGGATGTTGTTAATAACGGGATCACAACATTAGTGTAATGGTGTGATGAACATTCATCCGAAGTATAGCATTACGATCAAAGTCATTGAGTTTATATTGCTATAACAACTTACAAAGTGATCCTAATCCTTAGACCATGAGATCATGTCAATCACTAACACCGGAAGAGTTTCTTGATAACATCAAACGTCACACCGTAACAGGGTGATTATAAAGATGGATTCAGAACTAATAAAGTGTTATGTTGAGGCTCATGGATCGAGAGTGGAATTTGTTCATCCCGATGACGGATAGATATACTCTGGGCCCTCTCGGTGATATCACATTGATTAGCTTGCAAGCAAGTGATTTGATCACTAGAATGTTATATCACAGGAACGAGAAAAGAGTGCATGTCGGTAACGAGATCAAACTAGGTATGGAGATACCGATGATCGAATCTCGGACATGTAATATATCGTGAAACAAAGGGATTAAGATACTAGCGTAAAAGGTTCCGACGATCACAAGAAAGTCATCGTTGAATGTGTGGGAGTCAGTATGGGTCTCCAGATCCCGCTTCTGATTATTGATCCGAGAGGGGTCTCGATCATGTCCGCATTATTCACGAACCGTAGGGTGACACACTTAAGAGACACCGACATCCAATTGGAGCAAATGTTTCATGCCGAAAGAATGAACAAGCGTAGGAATTTATTTCACTAGATACCGAAACAGGTTTTCGGGTGAAATTGCATAAAGTGGTTATGCATGTGAAATAGAATTCTAGCAAGGGGTTATTTGTGAATGTTTGTCATTAAAGTAATTGACAAAATTCTGAATAAAATAAAAGAGTTTTATTTAATGAGAGTTTGCATTAAATTTGGTGGAAATTTAATGGGAATTTGAGTGGACTTTTGAGTGGAGGAAATTTAAAGGGCATTTTGTGAGTGGAGTGTCCACCCACATGAATGAAGGAGGGGAGGGGGCAGCCCCCATGGCCGGCGGCCACCCCCTTGGGTGCCCCCCTCCTCCTATAAAAGGAGCCCCCCTCCTCACTTGTCTCTCACACCTCCTCGTGAAGGATCTCTCTCCCCCTCTAGAATTTATCCCCCATGGTCTCGGACTAGCGAGATACATGTTCCCGGTGGCTATTCGGCAAGAAAGAGTTGTGCTTCCGCTGCATTGCTGGAGCGAGGAGGCGGAGGTTGCTCGGTGCCTCGAACGTGTGTGCGAGCACGGATGCGCTGCTGATTTGCGGCGCTAGGACTTCCTCTCGATCTTGAGATCGGCAAGAGATCGTCTACATCAACCACGAGTTGAACTCGTTAAGCTTTGTCGGTCTTCAAGGGTATGTTCTCTACGGATATACATCCGCCCGTTGTTTGTATCTAGTAGATGGATCTTGGTATATAGTTCACATCGTAGGAAATTTTTTGTTTTCTATGCTGCGAACCCTTCAGATACTAGAGAATCCTTCTACGAATTTGCGGTAATATCCCGCCAATCCGAGAAATGCACGAACTTGGGTTTGAGTGGTTGGGGCTTGCCAATCTTCTACATCTTTCACTTTGGCAGGGTCAACGGCAATTCCTCCGGCTGATACAATGTGACCGAGGAATCCTACCTCCTGTAACTAGAATTCACATTTGCTAAACTTTGCATACAGCTGATGCTCTCTAAGGGTTCCAAGAATGGTCCTTAGGTGTAGCTCATGTTCTTCTTCTGATTTGGAATAAATTAGAATGTCATCGATGAAAACAACGACAAACTTATCCAGGAAGTCCATAAAAATCTTATTCATGAGATTCATGAAATAAGCGGGGGCATTGGTTAGTCCGAAAGACATGACTGTATACTCATACAATCCATATCTGGTGGTAAAGGCAGTCTTTGGAATATCCTCTGCACGAATTTTGAGTTGATGATAGCCAGTTCTAAGATCAATCTTAGAGAACACTTTGGCACCGGTCAACTGATCAAACAAATCTTCTATCTTGGGCAAGGGGTACTTGTTCTTGATGGTGACATCATTCAATTTCCGATAATCCGTACACAGACGGTTACCTCCATCCTTCTTGTCCACAAACAAGACAGGTGATCTCCAAGGTGATGCACTTGGTTGAATCAATCCAATTTCTAGCATGGAATCCAGTTGCTTATTCAGTTCTGCTAGCTCTGACGGGTTCATACTATAGGGTCTCTAGGCTATGGGTCCTGTTCCGGGAATTAGTTCGATGATAAACTCGATATCCCGATCTGGGGGCATACCGGGCAAAACATCTGGAAATACATCGGGGTATTCATAGACTATCCGGACTTGGTCAATGATAGGTTGGGCTATACTCTTGTTGCACTTGAATTGACGAGGTAAGGTTTCAGATATATGCTCCACTTATATTCCGGCTGTACTGGTCATGGTAATGGCTTTTTTGGCACAGTCAATCAATCCTTTATGTTTGGACATCCAATCCATTCCTAGTACTACTTCCAAACCTTTAGTTCCGCGTACTATCAGGTTAGCATAAAAATCTATGCCATAGATTCGGATAGGGACGGCTTTGAAAATTTCCCTAGCCTTGGTGGTTGATCCGGGGATTTGAACGATCATAACATGCTTCAGTTTGGTTGGTTGGATTTTACTAGTGCATGCAAATTCTTCGGTGACAAATGAGTGCGATGCACCAGAATAAAACAACACTCGAGCAAGTACTAAATTAACAGAAAACATACCCAGCACGACGTCTGGCGCTTCCTGAGCTTCTTCAGCATGCATGAGAAAAAGACGGCCGTTGTGGTTGAGCGAATTCCCTGGGGAAAATCTTCTTCCAGGCTGAACACGACGCCGCTGATGAGCTGGGTCATTGGCATTGGGGGTTGCGGCATTCTTCTTGTTGGGACACTCATTGGAGTAGTGACCCTTATTTCCACAGTCATAACAAGTTACTTGCGACTTGTCCTTTCCTGCAACAGGCACAACATTGCTTCCAGTCCTCGGAGCAGTGTTAGTGTTGGCGGCAGCATTGTTGTTGTTGAACTTGGGTGGGGCACGGTTGAAATTGTTAGAGTTGCCGGGGTTGTTGTGATTTCCTCTGGGCCTAGGGTTTCCACAGTTGGGATAGGTCGGACGGTTCATCGGGGTCTGTTGGTTCTCGGGGCAAATCCTAGAGATGGGTTAGGGCGATACTTTGGGGTCTAATGGGTTCCTGGTTGATGCATCATGCGACGCTTGCGGTTCTCATTGGCTTGGTTGATCTTTCCTTCCATCTGGATGGCAGAGTCGACCAGGGCTTCAATATCAGCAAAGGGGATATTGACTAATACAGTCTGCATCTCATCATGCAGACCATTCAGGAATCTTTACTTCTTCTTGGCTTTGGTGTCGATCTCATCCGGGGCATACCTAGCTAATGACAAGAATTTCTCACAGTATTCCACTACGGTCATCCGTCCTTGCTTCAGTTCTCTGAACTCGTCTCTCATTCTCTTGATCAAACCCGGTGGCACATGGGTTCTGCTGAACTTGACCTTGAATTCCTCCCAGGTCATCATCTGTCCTCCGGTCATGGCACGAACGTTGTTCCACCATGCTCTGGCATCTCCGGCTAGATAGTGGGTGGCGAACAAAACTTTCTCGTTAGCTTCCACTCCGGCGACTCCTAGGTTATTTTCCATGGTTTGCAGCCAATCATCGGCGTCTAGGGGTTCTTCTGACTTAGTGAAAACAGGTGGGTTAGTATTTTGGAAATTCTTGAGCTTAGATCCATGGTTGTCCTGATTTCCGTGGCCTTGGTTGTTGTGGGCTAGCTGGGCTATCTGCTGAAGGGTGGCTAGGTTGGCTTGACGTTCCGCTCTTTCAGCTTCACGGTCAGAAGTCAACATTTGCAGAATATGCAACATCGGGTCCGGGGATGAACCACTTCCTCCACGTGGCATCTGAAGATTGAGATAGATCATGAGAAAAGAGGGAAATTTCTAAGTTTTTGGGTCTTTGAATTTTTTTTAAAGTTTGACTCAGATTTTCTAGCAACTTGTTTTTTCATTCATTCATTCATTCATTCATAGCACCCGATACAACACACACCACAACAAAGGAAAGCATATGGTTTTAAGAACCATTCTAAAAACTACGATACAGTGGGACCGAATACTACTCACTACGCTAGTGCTCAAGTGCTACTACTCCTCGGAATCTGTGGCCTCATCATCCTCATCATCATCGACGAAGGCGAAATCGTCTTCATCGGTGAAGAAATCCATAGCCTGATACTCCAGAAAATCATCATCATCGCTGAGATAGGAGTAGGGGTCTCCACGAAGATCTTATCCGGCATTCTCCCTTTCCTCCAACTACATGTATCTCTCGTGGATGGTCTCCTCCAAAGATGAGATACGGTGGCGAAGGCGGGCAATGATGCGCTCCTTCTTGTCGAGCTGACGGCGGCGAGACTTGTGATCCTTTGCTAGCATGGCGATGGTTTGGTCCTTCGTCTTGATGATGGCAGACTTGTGGTTGGAGTAGTCACGGCAATTGTCTAACTCCTGCTGACGATCGTACATCATGAAGCTAAGGTGGTCCAATTGAGTCTTTAGCTCGGGGTGGTATGGGGCTTCCAGTGGTTGTCCATTTGCATCACGCCTTGGGCAAAACTCAAAGCGAGTACCCTTGATCTGATTGATGCTCTGCCCACACAGACGGGAAAGAGCTTCCTGCATGGCCCTGGCAAGTCCATCGAGCCATTTGTTCTCTCTTAAGGTAAACTGAATTCCTTCCGCATTGGGAGGCTCAATCTTTCCTCTGAGACTTGCAACAATTATCCACTGCAGATCTTCTCCTCCTTGATCATTGAGCTGAGCTTCGAAGAACTCGGGGTGCGGACGCTCCAGAAGTTCCGAAAGCTGGTCCAAATCCCTCTCAAAGATAAGGTCTCCTCCATTCCTCAACTGATAAAACTTGCTGTACTTCACGTCCATCTATAAGAATATAGGATGAGTAAGTTAGTAGAGTGATCAAGTGTGTCAAAATTTTATGTATTTTGCAAGAGTTTTTGAGGAACATGATTTTTTATGAAATAATCAAAGGGATAAGAATGAGAATAAGTTTTTGTAAATATTTGTTTTCTTTGGTTTTGAAACGAAGTTTTTGATTCAAACGTCCAGTCTAACTAGGGTCTCCTATGGTCGGGATGGCTCTGATACCAACTTGTCAACACCCGGATTTTTAATCCCAGATGCCTATTATACCATACATCGCAATCCCAGGATTACCATTTTTGCGAGACATAACCGAATTGGATACAATAGTACATCATCCATTACAACCGTACATAAGTTCTTACACAAATAGGGATCTCATGATCCAGTTCTTAATACAACATCAAGCAGCGGAATACGTAATAATAAAGGTAGCGTAGGCGAAGCTCCATCTTCGGGGTCACAGGCAATGCTGATGATGGGAGATGATCCTAGTTGTCGTAACCTTCCTAGGGTCCATCCTCCAGGTACTCCTCTTCATAGTCTGTCCATGGGAATAGCCAGGGACAAAGCCATGAGTACTCTTTAAGTACTCGCAAACTAATACTAACAAATGAAAGGGTTTTTTGATAATAGGACACTAGGCTCTAGGGTTGTTTCGCAAAAGCCAGGTTTATCTCTACTAAGTTTAGGAGCAACAATTGCTAGTTGAAGTTTATAACATCTAAGTGGGAACTTGTATTTCATATCACAACCCTGTTGTGGTCAAGTCAAAGTCTCAAGTCATTTCACAAGTCATTTTGAAAAGTCTGACGGGGAACAGTATGGCCACTCCAACTGTCCATAACCGCGGACGCGGCTATTCGAATAGTTTGACACTCTGCAGAGATTGTACACTTTCACCACAACATTCGATACATCCGTCAGGAACAAATCCTGAATTCACCATACTAAGTATGTGGATAATAAATCCTAACCTTTCCATTACACGCCCTAGTATAAGCACCTCTCCTGTGAGTTTGGCCTCCCAACCATGACCAACTGTCATCTTGGGTACTGCACAGGTGGACAATCTTCACAAGGTAGCCTCAGCTCAGACCTTGGCCGTGAGGGAGCTAATACTAATGTATATAAGTTTCAAGTCAAGCCCTACCCAATCTTTGGGTATTGTGGTTGTACGATAAAATTGGAATGGTATTGCATCCAGACAACCATCAGTTTTATAAAGGGCTAAGGCTCATGCCTCAACATTTTCATCACCAAAATCATCAGGTGTTCGGAAACACATGTCCAAAACATTTCAATAGAATGATCCATCATTCCAAGGTTTTCACAACCATTTTTCCACCAAGTATTCCCATCTAAAGTTGATCAAGTTTTATGCTTAGCACTAGCATCTACAGGTGGGGGTAAGCACTAATGAGGGGTGGTAAACTAGTGGAGTTTTAACTAAGTTCAATCTCATGCCTTAGGATGACATCAAGATTATCTAGCTTAGGCCAAATTTTATGCTCTTTATGCAACCTTCACATATATCTTTCTAGAATCTACCATTCACTTAGGTAAAAATCTAGGTAAGAGCTTTGATAAAGAAATAAAATAGAAAGATTGTAAATAAAACTAGGATTGGGTATCATCAAATATGTCTAACCAAGCATGCTTAGTGCATTGCATAGGTTATCTAACTTTCATAATTGCAAGTGGTAGCTTGCATTGGTATAGTATCAGCTTGCATAAGTAGGGTATCTTGCAAGTGTTATCTTGCCTTGAGCAGAGCAGTGGTTGAAGTTCTCCTCGGCTTCTTCTTCGTAGAATCCTCCTTCCTCCTCGTATCCTTGGTCGACACTAGCGTCTATAAATAAATACGAGGTACACAATCACCAAACAATACTTAACTACTTGCAATCATCACACACAAGGGTCCTATAGATGATCTAACATCATCTCTAACATTACAAGATTAAGGCTTGGTTTAATTCCTTTTATTTTAGAAAAGTAATTTCTACTCATTGAAAAACTACTTAATATTTAATATTCTCCAAACCAAACATGGGATAACGTTGACACATGTCATCACCACATATTTTAGTCCATGGGAATATGATTTAAAGTGGTGTCACAATTTAATAAGGTTTTGCCCTTTTATTTTAATTAATTAAAGTGGCTAGAAATGCCTATGGGGCATTCTTTTATTTACTTGAACATTATTTCTGTAAGTAAACCTATATATTTTTATATATTCTGAAAGGTATGGTTAAATGTGATTTTTGAGAGTTGGAATCAACTCAAAAGCTATTCTGGTTTAAATTTGAAAAATGTTTGAATGCAGAAAAGCTTCTACCTTGTTATTTTTACCATGGGTGATCTATAGATCCAAATGACTTGAATCCAACGGGCTTGGATTCAGCACTCCCAGACCTTTATAACAAAATTATTTTCATTCAATTTGGTGCACTGAATCGACCTGGGTTGATTTTTTAAATTGGGTACAGAAGTGTGTTTGAAATTAAATGGAAAAGGTTTAATTCAAATAACTGGGCTGCGCGGGAAGTGATACTGGGCCGGCCTGCTAAGCGCAGCGCTTCCGTGGGCTGCTTAAGTGGCTGTCCCCACTCGTCAGTGAGATAGGGGGGGTGAAGCGGTATGGGAAGATGTGGGGTGTTCGATCTAGTTCTAATCCAACGGCTGAGAGTCATCGTCGACGTTGGGCAACGCTGGCGAGACAGAAACCTAGCGCGGCTAGTGGGGGTTGCTGGGGGCTCACCGGGGTGCAGGCGAGGGTCGGCGAGGTGGGCGAACGACGAAGTCGACGACGACAAATCTCCTGGTATCGGTGGCTCCTCCTGGGGCGGCTCCAATCGCTGGCTCCCTTCTTCTCTAGAGGTGGCGGGCTCCGGTGAAATTCCGATGAGGTGTTACTCGCCTTGCTCCGGGAACGGTGTGGCACGATCAGTGAGGAGAGGGGAGTAGAATGGTGTGCTCAGTTCGGCTGAGGGTGGCCTCTATTTATAGTCGAGCGAGGGGACCGACGGGGCGCACGGTGAGCTCGTCGGGGGCGATGGTACAGACGGCTATTGGCATGGGCGAAGGTAGGGGACGGTGCGGTGTTCCCTGGCGATGCTCAACGATACGGTGGCGAGACGTGGGGTGGTGCGGTTTGGTCTGGAACACGCGACGCTCTGCGCGGCAGAGGCGGCGTCTTCGACGGCGAGCGGTGGCTGTGCGGCATGGGGCGGCAAACGGGGATGTCTGGTGGTCTCCTGGGTCGGTGGTGATCGTGTATGCACGCGGCGAGGGCGGCACATGGTCTGTGGGCTTCGGTCGAGCGTGGCCCTCTGGCGCATGCTCGGCATGGTTGCTGGCAAGCTGGGCGCGGTCCGTGCGTGTGCTCCAGTGGTTGGCAAGGTTCGAGCGTTGGACAGGGAGTGGCGATGGACGGTGGGCTGCCTCCCAGACATGCTGGCTAGGCTTGGTTCTCCTCCTAGCTTGCTGTCGACATGGGGGTGACATGGGTGGCTTCGGCTGTTCACCATTGATGGTATTGGCAAGCTCACAGCGAGGCTAGTGATTAGTTAATCTTGTTAGATGATCTACTGAGATGGTTGTGATCTAGATAGGGAACCAGTTAGGCTCAAAACACTGCACACTATAGTGTTTTGATTTTGTTTGATTTGTGTCTGCAATGAGTTTGATGAAATGGCCGCAAGAATTCAAGTTTTGAATTTTGAAAAGATTTTGGTGGGTGTGCTAGGTTGGTTCTGGTGAGTCTGCAGATGCTTGGGTTTTGAAAGTTGAGCTTGTTTGAGTGGTTTTTGAAAAAGTGGGATCTTCTCATATGATAAAGATTCAATTTTGAATTGCCATTTAAACTATGCATTTGAAAGTTTCTGGATGATCACAAAGTGGGCCTTGATACTTTGTTATGAGTACAATAAAGGGGTGCAAAGATCAAGAGAAGTTTCTGTTAGGTTCTGAAAGTTTGAGATAGCCAAAGTAGGCATGGGAGTTAAATTGGTCAAAATGACCATTCCTTTATTTTATTTGTTTTGATTTACTTGTCTTTGGGAAAAGGGTGGGAAATGTTTTAGATGATGTTTATTTCACCTAAGAAACATTTTACAAGCAAGTAAACACACAAACAAGGTGCTTCAAAAGAATTTCAAATTCAATGCATACTCATATGCATGCATTCATAACTTTATTTAGAAAAGTTTTTGTTAACCCTGATTTTGATGCTTAGAGTTTGATGATCCAAGTTCAATATTTTTGGGATGTTACAGTTTTGTTGCTCTGCATGATTGTACCCATTATTGCTCTCTTAGTTGGTTGCTCCCAGTCTTTTGCTATCCTCCACTTGTATGAGTAAGTTCTACTTATGCTTCCAACTCCCAAGAAACCAAGTTTTTCCAAAGTGTCCACTATAAACTCCTATGCATGGTGTGTTACACCATTCCAAGTATATTCTTGTTTTCATTTATCTTCCAATTAAAAACTATTTTGTTACGTGAAAACTTAGTGATTAAAGCCCTCACGAACTTGATGGCACACTTTATATTCTTTGCCCCTAATAAACTTGAACCATTGTGACAACTTTGTTGTATATGCTTGCACTTATAAGTTGGAATTAGCAGAACCGTGCTGTCACGAGGAACGTCTTCAACATTACACTTATACTTTGTACTCAGTTGATATCATGCTCTTTTGTCTATGGATGTCACCGGTGTGAAATAAAGAGGGAACTTGTAAGTCCATGGAGTTTGTATCCTGTGTTAGAGAAACGCCTGGGACGCTAGCCTAAGCCATGCCTAATCACAGTGGAAACTTGCAACATCACCATAGTGACATCTATGAAGCATTCTTCTTATAAAAAAAGAGACACATTGAGAAAAGAGGAAAAAGAGAAAAAAAAACACCATATTCCCATGGTACATAAGAAGATTGCTGAGATGCTCATTGTCTGCTTGCCTTGTCATTTTGGTTATGAGAAAGCTCCTGTACCATGTGCAAGGGGTACCCCGTTGGCGGTTCTCAATGATACACAAATACTTACAATGACATGAACTTGCCTAGGCCCAAAGCTGAGTATGCATGAGGTGTGGCCCTCGTATTCAAGGGACTTGAGATTGCCAGCTTATACTTTGTCAAACATATACTCCAGCTTTTCCACTTTAACCTTAACCACTTCAAGATGCTTATGATAGGGGCAATGAGGGCTGAAAGCTAACAAGTACCATAATTTTTGGAAGCTCTTTTTGAAACTTAAAATCCCTGCTTTCTTTACACTAAGGCCTTTCTTCCACCACTATTGAGTCTTCACCTTCTACCTTTAGGATCCATTAAGAGAGCATAGTTATCATTCTATGTGCAATGTCCCAAAGATTATTGATTGATGCATATTGTGATATTACTTGTTCTTGTGCTATTTGTTTCTAGTCACCCTTGTAAACTTTGAAGGTGTCCTATGCATCTATATTGCTACTCTATGAGGGACAAGCTGATTGCCACTATGCTATGTTTTCTATATGTGAAACAAACAAACGTTTTTCAATGCATGTTATTCATGATCTTTGTTTGTAGCCTTTCATGTTGCATGTATAGTTACTATGTCCTATTGTTAGAACTCCATCTTTCATGCACATGTTTAGAATTCTTTGATCCCAGCTTTCAATGCTTGCAAATGGTTTGATCTTGGTTTTGATGGTGCATGTCACCTCAAAAATTATTCTTTTTATCACTTACCTACTCGAGGAAGAGTAGGAGTTAAGCTTGGGGATGCTTGATACGTCGGAAACGTATCTATAATTTTTGATGCTCCATGCTTGTTTTGTATCTACTTTGCTTTGCTTTGTCTATACATTGAGGTGTTTTTATATCTTTTCTGGAACTAACCTATTAACAAGTTGCCACAGTGCCAGTTGCTTGTTTTCTTCTGTTTTTGGTTCCAGAAAGGCAGAAAATCAATATTCTCAGAATTGGACGGGACAAAAGCCAAAGTTATTATTTTTCTCGAAGCAACACGGAACCACAAAGTAGAGCCGGAGGGGGCCCACAGGGTGGCCAAACCCCCTAGGCGCGGGCAAGCCCTAGAGGCGCCTAGAGGGGGTGTGGGACCCCCACCGACCTTGATTCCTACGCCTATAAGATTGGGGGACAGAAAGTCTCTGTTCTGGCACCCTGCCGGGACGGGGAAGTGCCCCCGGAGCCATCTCCATCAATCTCCATCGCCATCTTCATCACCGTTGCTGATTCCCATGATGAGAGGGGAGTAGTTCTCCTTCGAGGCTAAGGGCTCTACCGGTAGCTATGTGTTCATCTCCCTCTCTATGCATGGTCATCTTGTGGTCATGAGCTTTGTAATAAAGTAGATCTACCTTGCTACTCAAGTGCTTCATTAGATCTCTGCTCTCCCCAAGTGTGTGAAAGTGACAGCATGCACACCATGGTGGCACTTAGGTTTGAGTCTACATAAATACTCTTTGTGCTTTAATAGATATATGATTTTCCCCATGTGTGTGAAAGTGACAGCGTGCATACCGTGTGTGGCACTTTGGCTAGACTGAATATTTTTTATGAGTTATATTTGGAGTTGGATGACTCTATGAAATTGTGGTGTTTGTTGGAACCATCTAGCGCTCAAGGTGACAGTGTGGGGTTATCTAGATTGGGGAAGGTGGACTTTGAGGTGTGCTGTTATAGCCCTACCTTGGATTAGGGTGTCCAACCGGAGAGTAGTTAAGAGTATTATCATGAAGAGAGGATATTTACATGAGAGAGTGTTCACTAGTGAAAGTATGATCCCTAGGCCTTGTTTCTAAGCATTGAAACACCATTTTCTACTAGATCTGTTGCATGTTTACTTGCTTCCATCTTTGTTCCATTTGCCGGGGAGGTTTTGGGCTTTTACCTTTCATCCACGCCATAAGTTCTTTTCTGGCACCGTTACCCCACGTCAACAACAAGTCAAAAGCTATTTTTTGGCACCATTACCACTTGTATTTCACTATCTCTTCGCCGAACTAGTGCACCTATACACCTGACAAGTGTATTGGGTGTGTTGGGGACAGAAGAGACTTCTTGTATCTTGATTGCAGGGTTGCTTGAGAGGGAATACCTTTGACCACTTACTCCCTGAGTTCGATAAACCATGGGTGATCCACTTCAGGGAAACTTGTTGTTGTTCTACAAACCTATGCACTTGGAGGCCCAACAACTGTCTACAAGAATAGAAGTGCGTAGACATCAAGTCCACCGAGAGGGCCCAGAGTATATCTATCCGTCATATGGATGGACAAATCCCACTCTTGATCCATGTGCCTCAACACATACTTTTCGAACACTCAATGCCACCTTTATAGCCACCCAGTTACGGTGTGCTATTTGATGTCATCAAAGCATCCTTCCGATGATGGTGATTAGCATGATCTCATGGTCGAAGGAATTAGGTTACTATCTATAAGAAAGCTTATAGCAAACGAACTATTGAAATGACTTAATCTTTATGCTACACTTATTTATAGGATTATGTCCATCATACCATTCTCCTAATAATATGATCTTGTTTTTAATAACATCTCAATGTTCATGATTGAGAAACCACGATCATCTATTAACCAACAAGCTAGTATTATAAAGAGGCTTTACCAGGGACTCTAATTTAGTTTACAAATCACACAAGTATTAATGTTTCCGGTTAATACTATTATAGCAATGAATGTAAACATTTATCATAAACACAAAGTTATAATAATAAACACTTTTATTATTGCCTCTAGGGCATATCTCCAACAGACAACACATAAGAAGTTCAAAGTCTTACCTTTCAGGGTGAAAATCTAAGGTTTGTCCTTAAGTAATTGTGTTTGGCAATAGCCTTGTTGAAGACATTGTTTTGTGAGCGAGGACTTCCTCAAGGGTGAAAACCTAAGATCTATGATCGGGGCGACGACGAGCTTGTGCACTATTCCTTCTTCAAGGCGTCGCTTTTGGAGGTGCTGGATTTCTGGTGCTATCTTGGTGGTGTTAGTACTACTACTACAAGGAATAGATCACTGTAGCGGGGCTTTTCTTTTATTATAATTCTTCTTTTTTGGGCTATGTGCATTCGTAAGACCGCAAGAGCAATGCGTTGTTTAAGAGGTTGTGTGTATTAGTATCTTTGTGACATTAGTATATGCTCTTTGTCGAAAAAAATACTATACTGCACTACTCCTTGTCGCTTGGAAAATAGATGTCCAACCAAGCATCATTGTCGGAATCCACCCGGATTGTCGACATGATAGCCCCTTCTCGCTTCTTCTTCTTCTTCTTTTCGGTGTCCCTCTTAGCGTAGAATTCAACCTCCTCTTTGATGTAAAACGTGTTGGAAATATGCCCTAAAGACAAATAATAATATGGATTATTGTCATATTTCATGAAGTTTATAATTAGGTTTTATATCATGCTATAACTGTATTGAAAGGAAATATTAATACACGTGTGATATGTAAACAACTAGGACTTCCCACTGAATCTCTAATCACTGGTTCATTGGTCAACATATGGTCAAGGTTTCCTGATCATGTGGCATTCATGCCAGTTGACAATGCAGTCACCTCATTGGGAGAATGAGATTTCTTGTTCCTCAGACAGTGAGACCATATTAAATCACTATCACCTGAGAGTGCCTTGTTTACATCAAACGTCACTCTATGAAACAGTGATCATAAAGGTATATTCAGGTACATCAAAGGTGCAGGTAGAGGCGTGTGTGTCAAGAGCGGGATGTGTCCATCCATGTGATGGAAGATATTATGGGCCCACTCAGAGAAGTTATATCCATGAGATGCGTAGCATGTGACTAGGTCACGCGAATATCACTTATCAGAACGAGTAAAGTTGCAATTTTTAGTAACGAGTTTGAACTCGATAAGGTGATGTCGTTGATCAAATCTCGGACAATGCAAGTGATGCATACATGAACTTTGTAGTTTATTAACATGTTTTACCACATTTTCACCATATATAATGTTATATCCATGTTTTATATTGATTTTTGGGGGTTTACCAATGATACCTTTTATTTTGGCTATAACCCGGCAGGGCAAAAAAAAACCTGTTTTCAATGTCTTTGATGTTTCAGGACCTATACGAAGTCAAATGGACCTGCACTTTTGGGAATGCCAATATTTATCCACAAGAAGCATCTGGAGCACAAGAATCCCACCAGGAGGCCAGGAGGCCCAAACAAGCCTGTGTGGCACGCCTAGCCCAGGTGGGCGTGCCACCCATGCCCATTTCCTCCTCGGTCGTCCGATTTTCTCGATTTTCCGCCCAAGGAGTTATCTTGACCTAAAAATCCCTATATAAGGACCCCTCAGGGAATCCTCAAGACATAGCACACCAGAGACGAAAACACCACAAATAGAGTCAGATCTAGCAAAGATTGGAGGGGGAAACTCCGTCGGAGCCACCTTCAGAGAGATCTCCACCCTCTCCAACATCTCTAGCATCATCACCATGATGAAGAGGGAGTAGTCCACCTCCGGGCTATGGGTTTGTGGCAGTATCTTGATCTATTTTTCTCTTGTTCTTCATAGATCTAGTACCATATGAGTTGTCCTACATGATTATGGTCATATTTGTAATTCCTATATGGTGGATCTTTGTTCTATAATTTGATATTTGAGATTGGAATCTATTTTATGTAATATGTTTTGATAGATGGATATCATGCGCCCCGTTCTTAATTGCTTCTTTTGATCCAACTTGCATGCAAGAACTTGTATGGGGAGAAGTGTGTGTTAGATGGAGTAGCATGGTGGTAGAGATTGAATTGTGACAAATAATATTCAAGATCTATTTTGTTTTTTACCTTTCTTTTGCTGCCTCACTAGGGATAAAGTGAAATCATGTGCTATAGTTATCATGTGACAATTGATAACCTTGTTAGAGCAAGGTAGCATATTTGTATTTCAAACATCATATAATATTGCTTAAAGCTATACTCTAATTTGTTCTTAATTCAAGATTGCATGAAGATTTCCCTTTCTTGAGGAGTATAAGAGAGATGTATTCCATATCTATGTTAGAATGTGATGCCCATATTAATTCCTTTATCAAGCACATATAGAAATTTCATGAATCTTTATCATTGATGAATTGTTTTGTGATTACTATAACTTAAAAAGAGAGTAAACAAGTGAACCCATGAACCCCGGTCCAATTTTTATCATAAGAAACACATTTCCATTGCATCTACTATCATTTTTTAATTTATGCAATTTATTATTTCAAAAATACAAAAATACTTTCCCTACTTGCAATCACTCATAAAAACCCCAAAACAAGTCTACTATCTTCCATATCATCTAGTTGGCATTACTTTATTTTAATTTTTTTTATAATTTATTTCATATTACTAATACGAAACCTTGTGCTTGACAACCGCTTGGTGGAGTTGGGGACACAAGGCAAATTGTTTTACGTAAGGTTGCTTAAAGAGGAAAAGACAAATACCCTTCCATAACCAATTCCCCGAGATTTCGATATAAACCCTCAAGTCATCCTTGTGGGAAAAAGAAGCTTGCTACAACACTCTGCACTTGGAGTCCTAACGAAAAAGGCCATGTTTTTTTGCCATCAAGACTATTTTCTGGCGCCGTTGCCGATGAATTGGCGAAGGTACACTACATCCGCATACTCATCAAGTTTGACTAGTTTCTAGCACCGTTAAAGAACAAGGCAACTGCCAGACTACTTTCTAGCACCACCATCTTCATCATCTTGTGCAACAACCCAAGCTTGGGGAGGTTGCACCACTATGAGAGTTTTCTTCTCCTTTTAGATTTTCAAATTATTTTATTTTGTCTTGTTTTTAGTCTTTTTAAGTTTTCCTTAAAACACAAAAACACATAAAAATTAGTATAATTTTTTTATTTGCAAACATGGGAGAAAGAGGAACTAAACTTTGTGACTACACAAACACACCTAATGATCAACTCATAGCTAGACCCATTACCACTTCTGAAATTACTACTGAAAGTTTTGAAGTGAGTCCTATTCTTTTAAAACTAAAAAACAATTTAGGGGGAGTGCTAGTGAGGATGCCTCTATGTATTTGCATGATTTTTGTCAAGTTTGTGATATGCAAAAGTTCAAAAATGTGGAAAATGACATTATAAAACTTAAATTATTCCCATTTTCACTAAGAGGTGGAGCTAAAGAATGGTTATTATCACTTCCTACTTCTAGTATAAACTCTTGGGATGACTTAAATAAATAATCTTTCATTAAGAAATACTATCCACCTGTTAAAATTCTACAAACCAGAAATAGTATCTTATCATTTAGACAAAATGATAATGAACATGTAGCAATAGATTGGGATAGAGTTAAAAACATGCTTAGATCTTGCCCATCACATGGAGTAAATGAATGGACTATATTGCATTCTTTTTATAATGGCATAAATATCATGTCAAGAAGCATTCTAGATTCTGATGCGGGGGGTGCATTTATGAGTAAAATTGTGTCTGAAGCTAAAACTATCCTAAAAATCATGCTCCACAACCATAGTTAATGGCATACTGAAATAGCACCAAACCCATCTAATAAAGTTAACTCCATTGAAGAAATAGACCCCACAGGAAATAAACTTGATGCCATATTTGCCTACATATCTAAGCAAAATACCGATAATATTTCTCTATAAGAACTAGTAACAAACACCAATGAAAGTGTAGATGTGAACTACATAAGAAACTTTGGTAGTAATGGATATGGGAACAACTACAATAACTCATATGGTAGGCCACCTTTTGTTCCTAATAAATATGCTAGTGGTAATAATACCTCTAATGATTTAGAAAGCACCATGAGATCCTTTATAGCTACTCAAAAGGAACTTAACAAGGAATTTATAGCTAAGTTTGAAAGACATGATGTTTTATTTGAAAGGGTAGATCTCCTAACACAAGAAGTCACATCATTTAAAATCCTTTTTCAAGCTCAAAAGAACCCCGAGGAAACTCTTAATATAATGGAGGAAAATGAAACACTAATGATAACAAATGATAAACAAGTATAAGAAGTCAAAATGCTAAGTGAAACAAAATAACCTCTACTTGATCTTTATAAATGTAGCTTGCATGAACTCATTAACTTGTTGCAAAAGTTTTCTAATGATCCATATTTTAATGGTCATCAAACAGGATTTGGTTCTTACCTAGCAAATTATGTTATAAAAGAAAAGATAGAAAGATATAATAGGGAAGCTATGATACCACCTAATCTTGGGGATGTATGGATCCTCAAGGTATTAATCACTATTGGAAAAGAGACACATCATGCTATTCTATATTTAGGATCTAGTGTCTTAGTTTTTTCTAAAGATCTATATGATTTACTTGATTTTAAACCGATGAAAAATGCTCTATAGATGTTTTACTTGCTAATGATTCAACTAAACATACTCTAGGAAAAGTTCAAGATATTATGGTTGAGTTACATATGACATATGTATATGTTGATTTTACTGTCATGGAAATGGGGAGCAATACCTCAAGTCCTATAATACTTGGTAGATCTTTTTTGAGAACCACATGTGCAGTCATTGATACAAAGGAAGGAAATGTGAAGTTTCAATTTCCTCACAAGAAGTGTATGGAACATTTTACAAGTAAGAAGGAGGTAGCAAAGAAGCACAAGCTACCACATGAATTCCATGTCACCTAAACCAACCCGGTTATTTTATTTTGGATTTTTGTTTTGAACTATTTCTGTAGAAAGAGAGTTTTTTTTTTGTTTTATTTCTATAATTTTTAATAAAGTACCAAGTGGAACCCATTTTGGATGTTTTAAAAGTTGTTAAACATATGGAGTAGCAAATTTCTGTAGAACAGTTTTCAGTGCAAGAATTTTATAATTTTTTATGTAAATCCTATTTCACTAAAATTCATACATAATTTAAAACTTTTCATCATATGTATGCACAAAAATTGGCTAAAATTCCTGACATATCTAAGTGGGCGAAAACAATTCATTTTGCTGCTGCTGAAAAATCTGGACAGATTCTGCCATGTTTTGTTTTAACCATTCCCAAGTGTCCTAAAATGATTTGTATGAGTCATATTATATGCTAGGTATATGTAGGAACATTATATGCTTGCTGAAACATTTATAAATAATTTTATTTTTGATATATATGCAGCAACTATTATACTCTTGTGTCACTAATGTCACCTCTCAAAAAAGAGATGGGGGAAAAGTTTTGTGTTGAAGTTTTTTTGACAAGGAATAGAGGAACATCACACCAAGACCAACCCAAGGATGGTGAAAACCATAAGCTTGGGATGCCCAAGGCACCCCACTGTACCTACTCAACTATCGGTTTGCAAACCTCTAAACTTTGTTTTTTGAGCAACATAGAACTATCATAGAAACTTGGAGCGTCTAATTTGTCATTTTAATTTTGTTTTGCATTAAATAGACCACCACCACCATTATTATAAATGTTTATGATCATATACCGAAAAGAAACTTTACCTTAATGATATTTAAAAAATAGAATGCCATGGAATAAAAGAAAAGGGGAGATAAAAACAAAAGTTGAAATTCATGCTATGTCTCGTTCTTAAGCTCAAGTACTTTATATCAAGCATGATCTGTTTTATGCCTATTAGTTTGTATCTCTTTCTTGTGTATATTTATGTTAAACATTAATAATCAAGGTGAAAAAATAAATGTTGTCATTATAAACTAGATGGCACACTCTTTAGATCTCCTTTTGCTAAGCCTTTTCTACACAAGCTAAGACTTGTTCCAGGCCCCTTAAAACTAGACTAGGCATATCCACCTACTTGTGTCAAAAGATACTTTCAAGTATAGTATGTATGTTAATCCTCCAAAAATTCTTAAAAACACCTTTCTCATGTATTTTAAAGCTCATAAGAAAGTAAGGTTTAGGGTGATACCATTATGAAATTTTTTGCGCTTCACATCTTATTAGTGGTTGTTGGCTAAACCATGGTCACATGGCACAAGGCTTTCAATATTGACTATTGAATATTAATCATGTTTAAGTCCTGCCTATGGATTGCACCGATATGAAATGAAGTGTGCACACTGGAGTAGGCATGTTGGTAGAAAACGCTCTTAAACCGCTAGTCAAAACCATGCATGACATGGTGGAAACTTATAACATGATGATCCTTGGTGATATGATTCATATGTATGTTTCTCTTGTTCTTCTAGAGTAGAGATACTGCCCCTACCACCTTGAACACAATCAATGAAATATATTATCTCTTATGCTAAATGAATGAATAAGCAAATAAATAAATAAATAAATAAATAAATAAAAGGGGGGCATATAGCTACACAGGGGCAAGAAGTACTTCAGTGATGCGGTTTCATAGGCCAACAGGAGTATACAATGACATGCCTAAGTTTAGTATCATGAGCAGTGCAAGGTCATATACTAGGTGCATGAAACAATCAACTTGTAAGATGTTTAGCACATAAACCATATGAATATTTTGAAAATAAAAGATACTTGGAACCACATCCTTACTAGTATTGTTGACATGAACTACATAGCTCAAAATCTTATTTTACATTCTTTATGGAGGATTAACATATGTATTTAATGCTTACTTTCGGTATGGGATGCAAAACATCTCAATGGAAGGCATAAAACTAAGAAGTGAGTCTTCAAGTCAAGGGCATGAAACTAAGAAGTAGCCAAAAAATAAAGGCATGAAAACAATGCCAATCATGAAAAGAGTCTCTAAATTCTATAGGTTCATCAAAGTGTGCTTGAAGGTTTATTTTGTTCATCATTTGTTTTATCACACCACCACTTATTGTTCAACATATTCATAGATGTGTAAAACATACAACTTGATAGTACACTTGCATATTATGTTTCAGTGAAAGGAATTGAGCCTATGAACTCTACAATATAATGAAGGAAGCAAAGGCAATAAACTCCAAAGTCCATGTTTAGTTTTATCACCTTCATGCTCGAGGACGAGCATAAGTTAAGCTTGGGGATGTTGATGCATGTAAAATGCATACATGAACTTTGTAGTTTGTTAACATGTTTTCCCAGATATTTGAATCATATATAATGTTATATCCATGTTTTATATTATTTTTGGGGATTACCAATGATCCCCTTTATTTTGGCTATAACCCGACATGGCAGAAAAACCCTACTTTCAATGTTTTTGATGTTTCAGGACCTATACGAAGTCAATGGACATGCACTTTTGGGAATGCCAATATTTATCCACGTGAAGCATCTGGAGCACAAGAATCCCACCAGGAGGGCCAGGAGGACCAAACGAGCCTGTGTGGCGCACCCAGCCCAGGTGGGTGCGCCACCCATGCCTATTTCCTCCTGAGTCATCCGATCGCCTTGATTCTTTCACCCACAGAGTTCTCTTGACCTAAAAATCCCTATATAAGGACCCCCTGGGAGTCCTTGAGATGTAGCGCACCAGAGGCGAACACCACCAAACCGAGTCAGATCCGACGAAGATTGGAGGGGCAAACTCCGTTGGAGCCACCTCCGTGGAGATCTCCACCCTCTCCAACATCTCCAGCATCATCACCATGATGAAGAGGGAGTAGTCCACCTCCGGACTATGGGTTTGTGGCAGTATCTTGATCTATTTCTCTCTTGTTCTTCATAGATATAGTACCATATGAGTTGCCCTACATGATTATGGTCATATTTGTAATTCCTATGTGGTGGATCTTTGTTCTATGATTTGATATTTGAGATTGGAATCTATTTTGTGTAAGATGTTTTGATAGATGCATATCATGCGCCCCGTTCTTAATTGCTTGTTATGATCCAAATTGTATGCAAGAACTTATATGAGGAGAAGTGTGTGTTAGATGGAGTAGCATGGTTGTAGAGATTGAATTGTGACAAATAATATTCAAGATCTATTTTGGTTTTTACCTTTATTTTGCTACCTCACTAGGGCTAAAGTGAAACCATGTTTTATACTTATCATGTGACAGTTGATAACCTTGGTAGATCAAGATAGCATATTTGTATTTCAAACATCATATAATATTGCTTAAATCTATACTATGATTTGTTATTAATGCAAGATTGCATGGAGATTTCCCTTTCTTGAGGAGTATAAGAGAGAGTTATTCCATCTATATGTTAGAATGTGATGCCCATATTAATTCCTTTATCAAGAACATATAGAAATTTGATTAACCTTTATAATTGATGAATTGTTTTGTGATGACTACAACTTAAAAAAAGAGTAGATAAGTGAACCCATGAACCCTGGTCCGACTTATATCATAAGAAAAACCTTTCCATTGCATGTACTATCATTTTTAATTTCTGCAATTTATTATTTCGAAAATACAAAAATACTTTCCCTAGTTTCAATCACTCATAAAACCCCCAAAACAACTCTACTATCTACCATATCATCTAGTTTGCATTAATTTACATTACTTTAATTTTTTTACTTTAGTTTATTTTATATTTTATTTCATATTACTAATACGAAACCTTGTCCTTGACAACCACTTGGTGGAGTTGGGGACACAATATAAATTATTTTACTTTACAGGTTGCTTGAAGTGGAAAAGACAAATACCCTTCCATAACCAATTCCCCGAGAGTTCGATATAACCCTCGAGTCATCCTTGTGGGGGAACAAGCTTGCTACAACACTCTGCACTTGGAGTTCCAACGAAAAGTGTCCAGTTTTGTTGCCATCAACAAGTATCACAGAGACAAAGGAATAGGACACATCGTTGATGGTTCAACGATAAAGTTTTCGTGGAATGCGCAGGGGGTCATTATGGGCATCCAGGTCCCGCTGATGATCATTGGTACGAGAGGGGTATCGAACATGTCTAGAGTGTTCCCGAACTATGGGGTAACACACTTAAGGGTTTGACAAAGCTTGGAGATCGTTTTGGTATCATCAGAATCACCGAAGAAAAGAGAGGGAGAAACCGGAAGGGTTCCGGGAAGGTCCGGAGTGGAATGGAAGGAGTTCCATAGCTACGAGAATTAAACAATATATAAATAGACTATATTGATTTAATTATTTATTTAATAAAAAATAAAAGGAATTAAAATGGTTAAATTCCCTATTGGGCCAATTCCTTAAGGGTAAAGGCCCATGAGGGGAAAACCAAAAGGGAGGAGGTGGCTGGTTGGGCCCTAGGGAACCCACACGGGGCCCATAGGGGCCTTGGCCGGCCGACCAAGCCTTCCCCCTCCTCTTCTTTGTTTAGTCCCACATGGATAAGCCAAGGGGTTTCGGGGTCCCCTTCCACCTATATAATAAGAGGCATATGTAGGCAATTAAATCATCATAAAATAATAAAAATCTTCCTAGCTTTTAGAAAATATTCCAGCCGCCTCTCTCCCTTCCCTCTCTATCCTGGGACCGTGGTATCACGTCTGGACTACGCGAACGGGGGACTTCTTCACCGTGGAGCATCATCGCGCTGCGGGGTTTGGGATCCAGAAGATCTACTTCCACAATCTCTGTTGGATCGGAGGAGCAGGATTCATTGCCAAACATCGGACGTGTGCGACTCCCTCAGAGGTGCTACACCGCGGTGCTAGGATTTGTCGGAGCCACCGGAGCCGTGAGTAGTTTAGAATGACCCTGAGGTCGGCATCAGTATGACTACATCATCAACACTCTCCCGAGTGACAAAGCTTCTCATAACGGCAAGGTTTCGAAAATCCCCTCCTGTTACTAGATTACTAATAGATAGATCCTGGCATTAGGGTTGTTTGCGTAGGAAAATTATTGTTTTCAGGTGCACAACCCCAACAAAACGGGTTGTGCCGAACTTCATAGATCATTGGTTTCAAGGGCAAGGGGATAAGGAACACGAAGAACACATGCACACGTGGGGATAAATAGCAAAAAGAACATGAAGAATTGATACACCAGCAATAAACCTTCCATGATGCAAACTCCAAAACTAGGAAGACGGGCCAACAATCGCTCTAATGAAACTGGTTCCTTCTTACTGTCCGGTCCACCGATCCGACAGAACCCTACTACCCTAGCAAGAAAGAATAGCAATCAATTTAATATTATGGAAGATTGACACTACAAGAACCTTGATATTAAAGATTGGCACATACAAGAATCCACGAGAAGAAAGAGTAGCTATGTGAAGAACCGAATAATCTCTATAGGAGTTCCATACATAATCGTCGATTGAGGGTCCGGCTGGAGCTGGTCCTAGGATCAACCCTCTTGTTTCATCTCCTTACTCCTCCTCCTTTTTCATAATTCTTGCTTGGTGATCTTGGTTCCTTGGGCATCCTTTGCATCTCCTCTTGGCACCATGATCATGGGTGTAGACCTAGTCACACAATGGTAGTTTGGCTCAAGTAGCTTCCATTTAAATTGGGACAAAAGGAGATCAAAGGGATGGAAGGAATTATTGCTGTACTTGTTGGTGTAGTATGATATGGAAAACTTGGTGTATGATGTAACATGGTGATGACCATATGTCAGGCCGCATCATGCTTGTACGACCTCCAAAGGCTCTTCCTTGTACTTCATCATGATCCTCTGATCGGCCTCGGTGCCAGCAAGCTGCCGTAGTGTGTGGTGGTATTCCTTCTCCTTGCATGACACTAGCCACACTTGTGGGGCTAGAATATTCACCTCCACATGTCTCTCTCATTCCGGGAAGTTGAGCTCCCAATGCGGCTGACGAACCTCCACGCGGTGGCAACCAACTCTGGTGTGTCGAACTTGTCGAGCCAAATCCACTCGCAGTCCCCGGGCATGCACTAATCCTCGACAAAACTACATGGGAACGATGTGTGAGGGAACAACACTGTAGGGTTGTGGTGGAGGGAATCAACATCGGGGAGGGGGGAGGGGAGGGTTGTGGGAAGTGTGCGGTCGCGTGTGGAAGGAAGGATGGGGAAGAAGACAAAGTGGTTGTTGGACGGTGCCGTGCGACCGTTTTATGTGATAGGACACAACTTTGGTGCCCCAAATTTGGGGCATAAGAAGCAAAATTTTAGGGCATGTTGTAAAATTTTGGTGCATTTTAGGGATAGTGCATCTGCTGAAGCTGTATTTTTGCCCATTTGTGTGCTATATGATAGATATTTTTGTTTTTCATCATCTATTAGGGATACTCCTACGAACATTTTTTTGGAAAAGAGTATATATTAATATCACAGGGATACCAATTAAACCCAGCCTCTGCAATAACGCATGCCCTAGCGGTCCTACGGATGCACACAACTCATAAAAAAGAAAGAGGAATTACAAAAAAAAGTCCTGCTACAGAAAACTAATCCTCAAAGCAACAACACTGACACCATCAGAACAACACCAGTAGTCCTTCACTCCAATAACAACGCCTTCAAGAAGGAAACAGTGCCCAAGCATCATCGTTGCCCGATCAAAGATCATAGGTTTTCACCCTGAAGAAAGTCCTCGCTTACAAAACAATGCCTTCAACAAGGTCATTGTCAGGCACAACCAGTTAAGACCAGACCTTGGATTTTCACCCTGCAAGGAAAGACTGAGAAATCCCCCTGTGTTGTCTTCCTGCACCAACAGTCGCTGCAACGAGTCCTAGATCACGCAGCCAGTTCTCCGTCGCCACAAGAACTAAAATCACCATCGCTACCCTCATATTTCCGCTTTCCGGACATTCTCCGCATCTGACTCCACCATGACTATAAGAATGGCACTTGGTGGGAACAAACAATAGAGCTTAGCAATGCTCCCGCTGAAACCAAATGGCCAGAAAAACAAGGTGCGCATGACCGAATACCTTCCGATCCAGCAATCTCCAGGCATGACACGTCCATGGGAGTTCGCCGGCGGAGCCTTCCGGAACCCGTCTCTCCAGTCCAGATCAAAGAGGGCAGACATCAAGCAGATCTTCGTCTTCGTGTGAAAGAAACCAAAGGACCACCTCCTTTAATAGATTCGACACAGCGATCCCCACACCGTCGGCCGGTTTCCGGAGAACGGATCGAGCAGGCCGACCAACGGTGCGGATGAGCACGTTGGCTTAGCACCGCCGCTAAGCCTCCATCCTGCAGCACCACGTCTGCCGCTTCCCCCAGATCCCGGCCAACGCCGCCAATGGCCCTCGCCGCCCCGGTCCAGCGGCTGCCGGCCCTGAGCACGAAACCACCGCTCCACGCAGCCCTCCTCGCCACAGCTGGGTGTCTCCACCGCGCCGAGCCGCACCACCTAGCCAGATGTTGCCGCGCCCCGCACACGCGCGCCACCGCTGATCATCAGTCTTGGCCCGCGCCTAGATCTGGCGAACCAGAGGGAGAAGAGGGGCACACCGCCACCGCCGCAGAGCGGCTTTGTCGCCGGCGAGGAGGGAGGAGCGGAAGGGGGACGGGAGGCCCGGCGGCGGCGCTAGGGTCCCCCCCGGTCGCTCGCGGGAGCGACGCGGGAGGGGTACGGGAGGGGTCAAAAAATGTCCGTGACTAACACTCTCTTACGAACATGTCTATCAATACAACTTGAAAAATAAATAAAAGGAATATACATATCAATCAGTACCAATTAGACGGTTCCATGCTCATGGCTTCATTAAGCTCGAGAACCCTGGTCGTGGTGGCGGATCTACATTGAAGAAATAGACCCCACAGGAAATAAACTTGATGCCATATTTGCCTACATATCTAAGCAAAATACCGATAATATTTCTCTATAAGAACTAGTAACAAACACCAATGAAAGTGTAGATGTGAACTTCATAAGAAACTTTGGTTGTAATGGATATGGGAACAACTACAATAACTCATATGGTAGGCCACCTTTTGTTCCTAATAAATATGCTAGTGGTAATAATACCTCTAATGATTTAGAAAGCACCATGAGATACTTTATAGCTACTCAAAAGGAACTTAACAAGGAATTTATAGCTAAGTTTGAAAGACATGATGTTTTATTTGAATGGGTAGATCTCCTAACACAAGAAGTCACATCATTTAAAATCCTTTTTCAAGCTCAAAAGAACCCCGAGGAAACTCTTAATATAATGGAGGAAAATGAAACACTAATGATAACAAATGATAAACAAGTATAAGAAGTCAAAATGCTAAGTGAAACAAAATAACCTCTACTTGATCTTTATAAATGTAGCTTGCATGAACTCATTAACTTGTTGCAAAAGTTTTCTAATGATCCATATTTTAATGGTCATCAAACAGGATTTGGTTCTTACCTAGCAAATTATGTTATAAAAGAAAAGATAGAAAGATATAATAGGGAAGCTATGATACCACCTAAGCTTGGGGATGTATGGATCCTCAAGGTATTAATCACTATTGGAAAAGAGACACATCATGCTATTCTAGATTTAGGATCTAGTGTCTCAGTTTTTTCTAAAGATCTATATGATTTACTTGATTTTAAACCGATGAAAAATGCTCTATAGATGTTTTACTTGCTGATGATTCAACTAAACATACTCTAGGAAAATTTCAAGATATTATGGTTGAGTTACATATGACATATGTATATGTTGATTTTACTGTCATGGAAATGGGGAGCAATACCTCAAGTCCTATAATACTTGGTAGATCTTTTTTGAGAACCACATGTGCAGTCATTGATACAAAGGAAGGAAATGTGAAGTTTCAATTTCCTCACAAGAAGTGTATGGAACATTTTACAAGTAAGAAGGAGGTAGCAAAGAAGCACAAGCTACCACATGAATTCCATGTCACCTAAACCAACTAAGTAAAGCCTAGCTATATGGCTATAAAGAAAGCGCTTTGCGGGAGGCAACCCGGTTATTTTATTTTGGATTTTTGTTTTGAACTATTTCTGTAGAAAGAGAGTTTTAGTTTTGGTTTTATTTCTATAATTTTTAATAAAGTACCAAGTGGAACCCATTTTGGATGTTTTAAAAGTTGCTAAACATATGGAGTAGCAAATTTCTGTAGAACAGTTTTCAGTGCAAGAATTTTATAATTTTTTATGTAAATCCTATTTCACTAAAATTCATACATAATTTAAAACTTTTCATCATATGTATGCACAAAAATTGGCTAAAATTCCTGACATATCTAAGTGGGCGAAAACAATTCATTTTGCTGCTGCTGAAAAATCTGGACAGATTCTGCCATGTTTTGTTTTAACCATTCCCAAGTGTCCTAAAATGATTTGTATGAGTCATATTATATGCTAGGTATATGTAGGAACATTATATGCTTGCTGAAACATTTAGAAATAATTTTGTATTTGATATATATGCAGCAACTATTATACTCTTGTGTCACTAATGTCATCTCTCAAAAAAGAGATGGGGGAAAAGTTTTGTGTTGAAGTTTTTTTGACAAGGAATAGAGGAACATCACACCAAGACCAACCCAAGGATGGTGAAAACCATAAGCTTGGGATGCCCAAGGCACCCCACTGTACCTACTCAACTATCGGTTTGCAAACCTCTAAACTTTGTTTTTTGAGCAACATAGAACTATCATAGAAACTTGGAGCGTCTAATTTGTCATTTTAATTTTGTTTTGCATTAAATAGACCACCACCACCATTATTATAAATGTTTATGATCATATACCGAAAAGAAACTTTACCTTAATGATATTTAAAAAATAGAATGCCATGGAATAAAAGAAAAGGGGAGATAAAAACAAAAGTTGAAATTCATGCTATGTCTCGTTCTTAAGCTCAAGTACTTTATATCAAGCATGATCTGTTTTATGCCTATTAGTTTGTATCTCTTTCTTGTGTATATTTATGTTAAACATTAATAATCAAGGTGAAAAAATAAATGTTGTCATTATAAACTAGATGGCACACTCTTTAGATCTCCTTTTGCTAAGCCTTTTCTACACAAGCTAAGACTTGTTCCAGGCCCCTTAAAACTAGACTAGGCATATCCACCTACTTGTGGCAAAAGATACTTTCAAGTATAGTATGTATGTTAATCCTCCAAAAATTCTTAAAAACACCTTTCTCATGTATTTTAAAGCTCATAAGAAAGTAAGGTTTGGGGTGATACCATTATGAAAATTTTTGCGCTTCACATCTTATTAGTGGTTGTTGGCTAAACCATGGTCACATGGCACAAAGCTTTCAATATTGACTATTGAATATTAATCATGTTTAAGTCCTGCCTATGGATTGCACCGATATGAAATGAAGTGTGCACACTGGAGTAGGCATGTTGGTACAAAACGCTCTTAAACCGCTAGTCAAAACCATGCATGACATGGTGGAAACTTATAACATGATGATCCTTGGTGATATGATTCATATGTATGTTTCTCTTGTTCTTCTAGAGTAGAGATACTGCCCCCTACCACCTTGAACACAATCAATGAAATATATTATCTCTTATGCTAAATGAATGAATAAGCAAATAAATAAATAAATAAATAAATAAATAAAAGGGGGGCATATAGCTACACAGGGGCAAGAAGTACTTCAGTGATGCGGTTTCATAGGCCAACAGGAGTATACAATGACATGCCTAAGTTTAGTATCATGAGCAGTGCAAGGTCATATACTAGGTGCATGAAACAATCAACTTGTAAGATGTTTAGCACATAAACCATATGAATATTTTGAAAATAAAAGATACTTGGAACCACATCCTTACTAGTATTGTTGACATGAACTACATAGCTCAAAATCTTATTTTACATTCTTTATGGAGGATTAACATATGTATTTAATGCTTACTTTCGGTATGGGATGCAAAACATCTCAATGGAAGGCATAAAACTAAGAAGTGAGTCTTCAAGTCAAGGGCATGAAACTAAGAAGTAGCCAAAAAAATAAAGGCATGAAAACAATGCCAATCATGAAAAGAGTCTCTAAATTCTATAGGTTCATCAAAGTGTGCTTGAAGGTTTATTTTGTTCATCATTTGTTTTATCACACCACCACTTATTGTTCAACATATTCATAGATGTGTAAAACATACAACTTGATAGTACACTTGCATATTATGTTTCAGTGAAAGGAATTGAGCCTATGAACTCTACAATATAATGAAGGAAGCAAAGGTAATAAACTCCAAAGTCCATGTTTAGTTTTATCACCTTCATGCTCGAGGACGAGCATAAGTTAAGCTTGGGGATGTTGATGCATGTAAAATGCATACATGAACTTTGTAGTTTGTTAACATGTTTTCCCAGATATTTGAATCATATATAATGTTATATCCATGTTTTATATTATTTTTGGGGATTACCAATGATCCCCTTTATTTTGGCTATAACCCGACATGGCAGAAAAACCCTACTTTCAATGTTTTTGATGTTTCGGGACCTATACGAAGTCAATGGACATGCACTTTTGGGAATGCCAATATTTATCCACGTGAAGCATCTGGAGCACAAGAATCCCACCAGGAGGGCCAGGAGGACCAAACGAGCCTGTGTGGCGCACCCAGCCCAGGTGGGTGCGCCACCCATGCCTATTTCCTCCTCAGTCGTCCGATCGCCTTGATTCTTTCACCCACAGAGTTCTCTTGACCTAAAAATCCCTATATAAGGACCCCCTGGGAGTCCTTGAGATGTAGCGCACCAGAGGCGAACACCACCAAACCGAGTCAGATCCGACGAAGATTGGAGGGGCAAACTCCGTTGGAGCCACCTCCGTGGAGATCTCCACCCTCTCCAACATCTCCAGCATCATCACCATGATGAAGAGGGAGTAGTCCACCTCCGGACTATGGGTTTGTGGCAGTATCTTGATCTATTTCTCTCTTGTTCTTCATATATATAGTACCATATGAGTTGCCCTACATGATTATGGTCATATTTGTAATTCCTATGTGGTGGATCTTTGTTCTATGATTTGATATTTGAGATTGGAATCTATTTTGTGTAAGATGTTTTGATAGATGCATATCATGCGCCCCGTTCTTAATTGCTTGTTATGATCCAACTTGTATGCAAGAACTTGTATGGGGAGAAGTGTGTGTTAGATGGAGTAGCATGGTTGTAGAGATTGAATTGTGACAAATAATATTCAAGATCTATTTTGGTTTTTACCTTTATTTTGCTGCCTCACTAGGGCTAAAGTGAAACCATGTTTTATACTTATCATGTGACAGTTGATAACCTTGGTAGATCAAGATAGCATATTTGTATTTCAAACATCATATAATATTGCCTAAATCTATACTATGATTTGTTATTAATGCAAGATTGCATGGAGATTTCCCTTTCTTGAGGAGTATAAGAGAGACGTATTCCATCTATATGTTAGAATGTGATGCCCATATTAATTCCTTTATCAAGAACATATAGAAATTTGATTAACCTTTATAATTGATGAATTGTTTTGTGATGACTACAACTTAAAAAAAGAGTAGATAAGTGAACCCATGAACCCTGGTCCGATTTATATCATAAGAAAAACCTTTCCATTGCATGTACTATCATTTTTAATTTCTGCAATTTATTATTTCGAAAATACAAAAATACTTTCCCTAGTTTCAATCACTCATAAAACCCCCAAAACAACTCTACTATCTACCATATCATCTAGTTTGCATTAATTTACATTACTTTAATTTTTTTACTTTAGTTTATTTTATATTTTATTTCATATTACTAATACGAAACCTTGTCCTTGACAACCACTTGGTGGAGTTGGGGACACAATATAAATTATTTTACTTTACAGGTTGCTTGAAGTGGAAAAGACAAATACCCTTCCATAACCAATTCCCCGAGAGTTCGATATAACCCTCGAGTCATCCTTGTGGGGGAACAAGCTTGCTACAACACTCTGCACTTGGAGTTCCAACGAAAAGTGTCCAGTTTTGTTGCCATCAACAAGTATCACAGAGACAAAGGAATAGGACACATCGTTGATGGTTCAACGATAAAGTTTTCGTGGAATGCGCAGGGGGTCATTATGGGCATCCAGGTCCCGCTGATGATCATTGGTACGAGAGGGGTATCGAACATGTCTAGAGTGTTCCCGAACTATGGGGTAACACACTTAAGGGTTTGACAAAGCTTGGAGATCGTTTTGGTATCATCAGAATCACCGAAGAAAAGAGAGGGAGAAACCGGAAGGGTTCCGGGAAGGTCCGGAGTGGAATGGAAGGAGTTCCATAGCTATGAGAAATAAACAATATATAAATAGACTATATTGATTTAATTATTTATTTAATAAAAAATAAAAGGAATTAAAATGGTTAAATTCCCTATTGGGCCAATTCCTTAAGGGTAAAGGCCCATGAGGGGAAAACCAAAAGGGAGGAGGTGGCTGGTTGGGCCCTAGGGAACCCACACGGGGCCCATAGGGGCCTTGGCCGGCCGACCAAGCCTTCCCCCTCCTCTTCTTTGTTTAGTCCCACATGGATAAGCCAAGGGGTTTCGGGGTCCCCTTCCACCTATATAATAAGAGGCATATGTAGGCAATTAAATCATCATAAAATAATAAAAAGCTTCCTAGCTTTTAGAAAAGATTCCAGCCGCCTCTCTCCCTTCCCTCTCTATCCTGGGACCGTGGTATCACGTCTGGACTACGCGAACGGGGGACTTCTTCACCGTGGAGCGTCATCGCGCTGCGGGGTTCGGGATCCAGAAGATCTACTTCCACAATCTCTGTTGGATCGGAGGAGCAGGATTCATTGCCAAACATCGGACGTGTGCGACTCCCTCAGAGGTGCTACACCGCGGTGCTAGGATTTGTCGGAGCCACCGGAGCCGTGAGTAGTTTAGAATGACCCTGAGGTCGGCATCAGTATGACTACATCATCAACACTCTCCCGAGTGACAAAGCTTCTCATAACGGCAAGGTTTCGAAAATCCCCTCCCGTTACTAGATTACTAATAGATAGATCCTGGCATTAGGGTTGTTTGCGTAGGAAAATTATTGTTTTCAGGTGCACAACCCCAACAAAACGGGTTGTGACGAACTTCATAGATCATTGGTTTCAAGGGCAAGGGGATAAGGAACACGAAGAACACATGCACACGTGGGGATAAATAGCAAAAAGAACATGAAGAATTGATACACCAGCAATAAACCTTCCATGATGCAAACTCCAAAACTAGGAAGACGGGCCAACAATCGCTCTAATGAAACTGGTTCCTTCTTACTGTCCGGTCCACCGATCCGACAGAACCCTACTACCCTAGCAAGAAAGAATAGCAATCAATTGAATATTATGGAAGATTGACACTACAAGAACCTTGATATTAAAGATTGGCACATACAAGAATCCACGAGAAGAAAGAGTAGCTATGTGAAGAACCGAATAATCTCTATAGGAGTTCCATACATAATCGTCGATTGAGGGTCCGGCTGGAGCCGGTCCTAGGATCAACCCTCTTGTTTCATCTCCTTACTCCTCCTCCTTTTTCATAATTCTTGCTTGGTGATCTTGGTTCCTTGGGCATCCTTTGCATCTCCTCTTGGCACCATGATCATGGGTGTAGACCTAGTCACACAATGGTAGTTTGTCTCAAGTAGCTTCCATTTAAATTGGGACAAAAGGAGATCAAAGGGATGGAAGGAATTATTGCTGTACTTGTTGGTGTAGTATGATATGGAAAACTTGGTGTATGATGTAACATGGTGATGACCATATGTCAGGCCGCATCATGCTTGTACGACCTCCAAAGGCTCTTCCTTGTACTTCATCATGGTCCTCTGATCGGCCTCGGTGCCAGCAAGCTGCCGTAGTGTGTGGTGGTATTCCTTCTCCTTGCATGACACTAGCCACACTTGTGGGGCTAGAATATTCACCTCCACATGTCTCTCTCATTCCGGGAAGTTGAGCTCCCAATGCGGCTGACGAACCTCCACGCGGTGGCAACCAACTCTGGTGTGTCGAACTTGTCGAGCCAAATCCACTCGCAGTCCCCGGGCATGCACTAATCAGCGACAAAACTACATGGGAACGATGTGTGAGGGAACAACACTGTAGGTTTGTGGTGGAGGGAATCAACATCGGGGAGGGGGGAGGGGAGGGTTGTGGGAAGTGTGCGGTCGCGTGTGGAAGGAAGGATGGGGAAGAAGACAAAGTGGTTGTTGGACGGTGCCGTGCGACCGTTTTATGTGATAGGACACAACTTTGGTGCCCCAAATTTGGGGCATAAGAAGCAAATTTTTAGGGCATGTTGTAAAATTTTGGTGCATTTTAGGGATAGTGCATCTGCTGAAGCTGTATTTTTGCCCATTTGTGTGCTATATGATAGATATTTTTGTTTTTCATCATCTATTAGGGATACTCTTACGAACATTTTTTTGGAAAAGAGTATATATTAATATCACAGGGATACCAATTAAACCCAGCCTCTGCAATAACGCATGCCCTAGCGGTCCTACGGATGCACACAACTCATAAAAAAGAAAGAGGAATTACAAAAAAAAGTCCTGCTACAGAAAACTAATCCTCAAAGCAACAACACTGACACCATCAGAACAACACCCGTAGTCCTTCACTCCAATAACAACGCCTTCAAGAAGGAAACAATGCCCAAGCATCATCGTTGCCCGATCAAAGATCATAGGTTTTCACCCTGAAGAAAGTCCTCGCTTACAAAACAATGCCTTCAACAAGGTCATTGTCAGGCACAACCAGTTAAGACCAGACCTTGGATTTTCACCCTGCAAGGAAAGACTGAGAAATCCCCCTGTGTTGTCTTCCTGCACCAACAGTCGCTGCAACGAGTCCTAGATCACGCAGCCAGTTCTCCGTCGCCACAAGAACTAAAATCACCATCGCTACCCTCATATTTCCGCTTTCCGGACATTCTCCGCATCTGACTCCACCATGAATATAAGAATGGCACTGGGTGGGAACAAACAATAGAGCTTAGCAATGCTTCCGCTGAAACCAAACGGCCAGAAAAACAAGGTGCGCATGACCGAATACCTTCCGATCCAGCAATCTCCAGGCATGACACGTCCATGGGAGTTCGCCGGCGGAGCCTTCCGGAACCCGTCTCTCCAGTCCAGATCAAAGAGGGCAGACATCAAGCAGATCTTCGTCTTCGTGTGAAAGAAACCAAAGGACCACCTCCTTTAATAGATTCGACACAGCGATCCCCACACCGCCGGCCGGTTTCCGGAGAACGGATCGAGCAGGCCGACCAACGGTGCGGATGAGCACGTTGGCTTAGCACCGCCGCTAAGCCTCCATCCTGCAGCACCACGTCTGCCGCTTCCCCTAGATCCCGGCCAACGCCGCCCATGGCCCTCGCCGCCCCGGTCCAGCAGCCGTCGGCCCTGAGCACGAAACCACCGCTCCACGCAGCCCTCCTCGCCACAGCTGGGTGTCTCCACCGCGCCGAGCCGCACCACCTAGCCAGATGTCGCCGCGCCCCGCACACGCGCGCCGCCGCTGATCATCGGTCTTGGCCCGCGCCTAGATCTGGCGAACCAGAGGGAGAAGAGGGGCACACCGCCACCGCCGCAGAGCGGCTTTGCCGCCGGCGTGTCCCTGCGGCGGTGAGGAGGGAGGAGCGGAAGGGGGACGGGAGGCCCGGCAGCGGCGCTAGGGTCCCCCCCGGTCGCTCGCGGGAGCGACGCGGGAGGGGTACGGGAGGGGTAAAAAAATGTCCGTGACTAACACTCTCTTACGAACATGTCTATCAATACAACTTGAAAAATAAATAAAAGGAATATGCATATCAATCAGTACCAATTAGACGGTTCCATGCTCATGGCTTCATTAAGCTCGAGAACCCTGGTCCTGGTGGCGAATCTACATTGAAGAAATAGACCCCACAGGAAATAAACTTGATGCCATATTTGCCTACATATCTAAGCAAAATACCGATAATATTTCTCTATAAGAACTAGTAACAAACACCAATGAAAGTGTAGATGTGAACTACATAAGAAACTTTGGTAGTAATGGATATGGGAACAACTACAATAACTCATATGGTAGGCCACCTTTTGTTCCTAATAAATATGCTAGTGGTAATAATACCTCTAATGATTTAGAAAGCACCATGAGATCCTTTATAGCTACTCAAAAGGAACTTAACAAGGAATTTATAGCTAAGTTTGAAAGACATGATGTTTTATTTGAAAGGGTAGATCTCCTAACACAAGAAGTCACATCATTTAAAATCCTTTTTCAAGCTCAAAAGAACCCCGAGGAAACTCTTAATATAATGGAGGAAAATGAAACACTAATGATAACAAATGATAAACAAGTATAAGAAGTCAAAATGCTAAGTGAAACAAAATAACCTCTACTTGATCTTTATAAATGTAGCTTGCATGAACTCATTAACTTGTTGCAAAAGTTTTCTAATGATCCATATTTTAATGGTCATCAAACAGGATTTGGTTCTTACCTAGCAAATTATGTTATAAAAGAAAAGATAGAAAGATATAATAGGGAAGCTATGATACCACCTAATCTTGGGGATGTATGGATCCTCAAGGTATTAATCACTATTGGAAAAGAGACACATCATGCTATTCTAGATTTAGGATCTAGTGTCTCGGTTTTTTCTAAAGATCTATATGATTTACTTGCTTTTAAACCGATGAAAAATGCTCTATAGATGTTTTACTTGCTTATGATTCAACTAAACATACTCTAGGAAAAGTTCAAGATATTATGGTTGAGTTACATATGACATATGTATATGTTGATTTTACTGTCATGGAAATGGGGAGCAATACCTCAAGTCCTATAATACTTGGTAGATCTTTTTTGAGAACCACATGTGCAGTCATTGATACAAAGGAAGGAAATGTGAAGTTTCAATTTCCTCACAAGAAGTGTATGGAACATTTTACAAGTAAGAAGGAGGTAGCAAAGAAGCACAAGCTACCACATGAATTCCATGTCACCTAAACCAACTAAGTAAAGCCTAGCTATATGGCTATAAAGAAAGCGCTTTGCGGGAGGCAACCCGGTTATTTTTTTTTGGATTTTTGTTTTGAACTATTTCTGTAGAAAGAGAGTTTTTGTTTTGGTTTTATTTCTATAATTTTTAATAAAGTACCAAGTGGAACCCATTTTGGATGTTTTAAAAGTTGCTAAACATATGGAGTAGCAAATTTCTGTAGAACAGTTTTCAGTGCAAGAATTTTATAATTTTTTATGTAAATCCTATTTCACTAAAATTCATACATAATTTAAAACTTTTCATCATATGTATGCACAAAAATTGGCTAAAATTCCTGACATATCTAAGTGGGCGAAAACAATTCATTTTGCTGCTGCTGAAAAATCTGATTCTGCCATGTTTTGTTTTAACCATTCCCAAGTGTCCTAAAATGATTTGTATGAGTCATATTATATGCTAGGTATATGTAGGAACATTATATGCTTGCTGAAACATTTAGAAATAATTTTGTATTTGATATATATGCAGCAACTATTATACTCTTGTGTCACTAATGTCACCTCTCAAAAAAGAGATGGGGGAAAAGTTTTGTGTTGAAGTTTTTTTGACAAGGAATAGAGGAACATCACACCAAGACCAACCCAAGGATGGTGAAAACCATAAGCTTGGGATGCCCAAGGCACCCCACTCTACCTACTCAACTATCGGTTTGCAAACCTCTAAACTTTGTTTTTTGAGCAACATAGAACTATCATAGAAACTTGGAGCGTCTAATTTGTCATTTTAATTTTGTTTTGCATTAAATAGACCACCACCACCATTATTATAAATGTTTATGATCATATACCTAAAAGAAACTTTACCTTAATCATATTTAAAAAATAGAATGCCATGGAATAAAAGAAAAGGGGAGATAAAAACAAAAGTTGAAATTCATGCTATGTCTCGTTCTTAAGCTCAAGTACTTTATATCAAGCATGATCTATTTTATGCCTATTAGTTTGTATCTCTTTCTTGTGTATATTTATGTTAAACATTAATAAGCAAGGTGGAAAAATAAATGTTGTCATTATAAACTAGATGGCACACTCTTTAGATCTCCTTTTGCTAAGCCTTTTCTACACAAGCTAAGACTTGTTCCAGGCCCCTTAAAACTAGACTAGGCATATCCACCTACTTGTGGCAAAAGATACTTTCATGTATAGTATGTATGTTAATCCTCCAAAAATTCTTAAAAACACCTTTCTCATGTATTTTAAATCTCATAAGAAAGTAAGGTTTGGGGTGATACCACTATGAAAAAATTTGCGCTTCACATCTTATTAGTGGTTGTTGGCTAAACCATGGTCACATGGCACAAACCTTTCAATATTGACTATTGAATATTAATCATGTTTAAGTCCTGCCTATGGATTGCACCGATATGAAATGAAGTGTGCACACTGGAGTAGGCATGTTGGTAGAAAACGCTCTTAAACCGCTAGTCAAAACCATGCATGACATGGTGGAAACTTATAACATGATGATCCTTGGTGATATGATTCATATGTATGTTTCTCTTGTTCTTCTAGAGTAGAGATACTGCCCCCTAACACCGTGAACACAATCAATGAAATATATTATCTCTTATGCTAAATGAATGAATAAGCAAATAAATAAATAAATAAATAAAAGGGGGGCATATAGCTACACAGGGGCAAGAAGTACTTCAGTGATGCGGTTTCATAGGCCAACAGGAGTATACAATGACATGCCTAAGTTGAGTATCATGAGCAGTGCAAGGTCATATACTAGGTGCATGAAACAATCAACTTGTAAGATGTTTAGCACATAAACCATATGAATATTTTGAAAATAAAAGATACTTGGAACCACATCCTTACTAGTATTGTTGACATGAACTACATAGCTCAAAATCTTATTTTACATTCTTTATGGAGGATTAACATATGTATTTAATGCTTACTTTCGGTATGGGATGCAAAACATCTCAATGGAAGGCATAAAACTAAGAAGTGAGTCTTCAAGTCAAGGGCATGAAACTAAGAAGTAGCCAAAAAATAAAGGCATGAAAACAATGCCAATCATGAAAAGAGTCTCTAAATTCTATAGGTTCATCAAAGTGTGCTTGAAGGTTTATTTTGTTCATCATTTGTTTTATCACACCATCACTTATTGTTCAACATATTCATAGATGTGTAAAACATACAACTTGATAGTACACTTGCATATTACGTTTCAGTGAAAGGAATTGAGCCTATGAACTCTACAATATAATGAAGGAAGCAAAGGTAATAAACTCCAAAGTCCATGTTTAGTTTTATCACCTTCATGCTCGAGGACGAGCATAAGTTAAGCTTGGGGATGTTGATGCATGTAAAATGCATACATGAACTTTGTAGTTTGTTAACATGTTTTCCCAGATATTTGAATCATATATAATGTTATATCCATGTTTTATATTATTTTTGGGGATTACCAATGATCCCCTTTATTTTGGCTATAACCCGACATGGCAGAAAAACCCTACTTTCAATGTTTTTGATGTTTCGGGACCTATACGAAGTCAATGGACATGCACTTTTGGGAATGCCAATATTTATCCACGTGAAGCATCTGGAGCACAAGAATCCCACCAGGAGGGCCAGGAGGACCAAACGAGCCTGTGTGGCGCACCCAGCCCAGGTGGGTGCGCCACCCATGCCTATTTCCTCCTCAGTCGTCCGATCGCCTTGATTCTTTCACCCACAGAGTTCTCTTGACCTAAAAATCCCTATATAAGGACCCCCTGGGAGTCCTTGAGATGTAGCGCACCAGAGGCGAACACCACCAAACCGAGTCAGATCCGACGAAGATTGGAGGGGCAAACTCCGTTGGAGCCACCTCCGTGGAGATCTCCAACATCTCCAGCATCATCACCATGATGAAGAGGGAGTAGTCCACCTCCGGACTATGGGTTTGTGGCAGTATCTTGATCTATTTCTCTCTTGTTCTTCATATATATAGTACCATATGAGTTGCCCTACATGATTATGGTTATATTTGTAATTCCTATGTGGTGGATCTTTGTTCTATGATTTGATATTTGAGATTGGAATCTATTTTGTGTAAGATGTTTTGATAGATGCATATCATGCGCCCCGTTCTTAATTGCTTGTTATGATCCAACTTGTATGCAAGAACTTGTATGGGGAGAAGTGTGTGTTAGATGGAGTAGCATGGTTGTAGAGATTGAATTGTGACAAATAATATTCAAGATCTATTTTGGTTTTTACCTTTATTTTGCTGCCTCACTAGGGCTAAAGTGAAACCATGTTTTATACTTATCATGTGACAGTTGATAACCTTGGTAGATCAAGATAGCATATTTGTATTTCAAACATCATATAATATTGCTTAAATCTATACTATGATTTGTTATTAATGCAAGATTGCATGGAGATTTCCCTTTCTTGAGGAGTATAAGAGAGACGTATTCCATCTATATGTTAGAATGTGATGCCCATATTAATTCCTTTATCAAGAACATATAGAAATTTGATTAACCTTTATAATTGATGAATTGTTTTGTGATGACTACAACTTAAAAAAAGAGTAGATAAGTGAACCCATGAACCCTGGTCCGATTTATATCATAAGAAAAACCTTTCCATTGCATGTACTATCATTTTTAATTTCTGCAATTTATTATTTCGAAAATACAAAAATACTTTCCCTAGTTTCAATCACTCATAAACCCCCCAAAACAACTCTACTATCTACCATATCATCTAGTTTGCATTAATTTACATTACTTTAATTTTTTTACTTTAGTTTATTTTATATTTTATTTCATATTACTAATACGAAACCTTGTCCTTGACAACCACTTGGTGGAGTTGGGGACACAATATAAATTATTTTACTTTACAGGTTGCTTGAAGTGGAAAAGACAAATACCCTTCCATAACCAATTCCCCGAGAGTTCGATATAACCCTCGAGTCATCCTTGTGGGGGAACAAGCTTGCTACAACACTCTGCACTTGGAGTTCCAACGAAAAGTGTCCAGTTTTGTTGCCATCAACAAGTATCACAGAGACAAAGGAATAGGACACATCGTTGATGGTTCAACGATAAAGTTTTCGTGGAATGCGCAGGGGGTCATTATGGGCATCCAGGTCCCGCTGATGATCATTGGTACGAGAGGGGTATCGAACATGTATAGAGTGTTCCCGAACTATGGGGTAACACACTTAAGGGTTTGACAAAGCTTGGAGATCGTTTTGGTATCATCAGAATCACCGAAGAAAAGAGAGGGAGAAACCGGAAAGGTTCCGGGAAGGTCCGGAGTGGAATGGAAGGAGTTCCATAGCTACGAGAATTAAACAATATATAAATAGACATTATATATTGATTTAATTATTTATTTAATAAAAAATAAAAGGAATTAAAATGGTTAAATTCCCTATTGGGCCAATTCCTTAAGGGTAAAGGCCCATGAGGGGAAAACCAAAAGGGAGGAGGTGCCGGTTGGGCCCTAGGGCACCCACACGGGGCCCATAGGGGCCTTGGCCGGCTGACCAAGCCTTCCCCCTCCTCTTCTTTGTTTAGTCCCACATGGATAAGCCAAGGGGTTTCGGGGTCCCCTTCCACCTATATAATAAGAGGCATATGTAGGCAATTAAATCATCATAAAATAATAAAGCTTCCTAGCTTTTATAAAAGATTCCAGCCGCCTCTCTCCCTTCCCTCTCTATCCTTGGACCGTGGTATCACGTCTGGACTACGCGAACGGGGGACTTCTTCACCGTGGAGCGTCATCGCGCTGCGGGGTTCGGGATCCAGAAGATCTACTTCCACAATCTCTGTTGGATCGGAGGAGCAGGATTCATTGCCAAACATCGGACGTGTGCGACTCCCTCAGAGGTGCTACACCGCGGTGCTAGGATTTGTCGGAGCCACCGGAGCCGTCAGTAGTTTAGAATGACCCTGAGGTCGGCATCGGTACGACTACATCATCAACACTCTCCCGAGTGACAAAGCTTCTCATAACGGCAAGGTTTCGAAAATCCCCTCCCGTTACTGGATTACTAATAGATAGATCCTGGCATTAAGGTTGTTTGTGTAGGAAAATTATTGTTTTCAGGTGCACAACCCCAACAAAATGGGTTGTGCCGAACTTCATAGATCATTGGTTTCAAGGGCAAGGGGATAAGGAACACGAAGAACACATGCACACGTGGGGATAAATAGCAAAAAGAACATGAAGAATTGATACACCAGCAATAAACCTTCCATGATGCAAACTCCAAAACTAGGAAGACGGGCCAACAATCGCTCTAATGAAACTGGTTCCTTCTTACTGTCCGGTCCACCGATCCGACAGAACCCTACTACCCTAGCAAGAAAGAATAGCAATCCATTGAATATTATGGAAGATTGACACTACAAGAACCTTGATATTAAAGATTGGCACATACAAGAATCCACGAGAAGAAAGAGTAGCTATGTGAAGAACCGAATAATCTCTATAGGAGTTCCATACATAATCGTCGATTGAGGGTCCGGCTGGAGCCGGTCCTAGGATCAACCCTCTTGTTTCATCTCCTTACTCCTCCTCCTTTTTCATAATTCTTGCTTGGTGATCTTGGTTCCTTGGGCATCCTTTGCATCTCCTCTTGGCACCATGATCATGGGTGTAGACCTAGTCACACAATGGTAGTTTGTCTCAAGTAGCTTCCATTTAAATTGGGACAAAAGGAGATCAAAGGGATGGAAGGAATTATTGCTGTACTTGTTGGTGTAGTATGATATGGAAAACTTGGTGTATGATGTAACATGGTGATGACCATATGTCAGGCCGCATCATGCTTGTACGACCTCCAAAGGCTCTTCCTTGTACTTCATCATGGTCCTCTGATCGGCCTCGGTGCCAGCAAGCTGCCGTAGTGTGTGGTGGTGTTCCTTCTCCTTGCATGACACTAGCAACACTTGTGGGGCTAGAATATTCACCTCCACATGTCTCTCTCATTCCGGGAAGTTGAGCTCCCAATGCGGCTGACGAACCTCCACGCGGTGGCAACCAACTCTGGTGTGTCGAACTTGTCGAGCCAAATCCACTCGCAGTCCCCGGGCATGCACTAATTAGCGACAAAACTACATGGGAACGATGTGTGAGGGAACAACACTGTAGGGTTGTGGTGGAGGGAATCAACATAGGGGAGGGGGGAGGGGAGGGTTGTGGGAAGTGTGCGGTCGCGTGTGGAAGGAAGGATGGGGAAGAAGACAAAGTGGTTGTTGGACGGTGCCGTGCGACCGTTTTATGTGATAGGACACAACTTTGGTGCCCCAAATTTGGGGCATAAGAAGCAAATTTTTAGGGCATGTTGTAAAATTTTGGTGCATTTTAGGGATAGTGCATCTGCTGAAGCTGTATTTTTGCCCATTTGTGTGCTATATGATAGATATTTTTGTTTTTCATCATCTATTAGGATACTCTTACGAACATTTTTTTGGAAAAGAGTATATATTAATATCACAGGGATACCAATTAAACCCAGCCTCTGCAATAACGCATGCCCTAGCGGTCCTACGGATGCACACAACTCATAAAAAAGAAAGAGGAATTACAAAAAAAAAGTCCCGCTACAGAAAACTAATCCTCAAAGCAACAACACTGACACCATCAGAACAACACCAGTAGTCCTTCACTCCAATAACAACGCCTTCAAGAAGGAAACAGTGCCCAAGCATCATCGTTGCCCGATCAAAGATCATGGGTTTTCACCCTGAAGAAAGTCCTCGCTTACAAAACAATGCCTTCAACAAGGTCATTGTCAGGCACAACCAGTTAAGACCAGACCTTGGATTTTCACCCTGCAAGGAAAGACTAAGAAATCCCCCTGTGTTGTCTTCCTGCACCAATAGTCGCTGCAACGAGTCCTAGATCACGCAGCCAGTTCTCCGTCGCTACAAGAACTAAAATCACCATCGCTACCCTCATATTTCCGCTTTCCGGACATTCTCCGCATCTAACTCCACCATGACTATAAGAATGGCACTTGGTGGGAACAAACAATAGAGCTTAGCAATGCTCCCGCTAAAACCAAACGGCCAGAAAAACAAGGTGCGCATGACCGAATACCTTCCGATCCAGCAATCTCCAGGCATGACACGTCCATGGGAGTTCGCCGGCGGAGCCTTCCGGAACCCGTCTCTCCAGTCCAGATCAAAGAGGGCAGACATCAAGCAGATCTTCGTCTTCGTGTGAAAGAAACCAAAGGACCACCTCCTTTAATAGATTCGACACAGCGATCCCCACACCGCCGGCCGGTTTCCGGAGAACGGATCGAGCAGGCCGACCAACGGTGCGGATGAGCACGTTGGCTTAGCACCGCCGCTAAGCCTCCATCCTGCAGCACCACGTCTGCCGCTTCCCCCAGATCCCGGCCAACGCCGCCCATGGCCCTCGCCGCCCCGGTCCAACGGCTGCCGGCCCTGAGCACGAAACCACCGCTCCACGCAGCCCTCCTCGCCACAGCTGGGTGTCTCCACCGCGCCGAGCCGCACCACCTAGCCGGATGCCGCCGCGCCCCGCACACGCGCGCCGCCGCCGATCATCGGTCTTGGCCCGCGCCTAGATCTGGCGAACCAGAGGGAGAAGAGGGGCCCACCGCCACCGCCGCAGAGCGGCTTTGCCGCCGGCGTGTCCCGGCGGCGGTGAGGAGGGAGGAGCGGAAGGGGGACGGGAGGCCCGACGGCGGCGCTAGGCCCCCCCCCCCGGTCGCTCGCGGGAGCGACGCGGGAGGGGTACGTGAGGGGTACGGGAGGGGTCAAAAAATGTCCGTGACTAACACTCTCTTACGAACATGTCTGTCAATACAATTTGAAAAATAAATAAAAGGAATATACATATCAATCAGTACCAATTAGACGGTTCCATGCTCATGGCTTCATTAAGCTCGAGAACCCTGGTCGTGGTGGCGGATCTACATGGACATATGGGGGTGCATAGAACGTGTCTGACGACGAGTTACAGTAAGTGACAACGATCGAGCCCAGGAACGTGTCTGGTTTGATCGGATGGTAAATCCACCCCTAGCTGTCACAATACATTTTGTAATTTCTGTGCTGAGAACCGTGGACTTTTCCCTTGTTTTCTTTTTGTAATTTCAGTAGCTAGCAAAATGAATGTTATTTCAAGTAAAAAATATCCCTCTGTCCCATAATAGATGTCTTAGATTTATTAAAATTTGGATAAATCTAGACACTATTTAGTATATAGATTTATCTAAATTTTGATAAATTTAAGACATCTATTATAGGATGGAGGGAGTAGAATGTTATTTTCAACTGCGATACTTGAACACCAAACACCTAAAAGTTGGTTCTTAGCATCGTTTTTGCCATGTCGTCGTGAAGCAAGAGTTGCAAGTGTTGTGGCATAGCAGCGAGGATGCTTACGCGACTAGTCGGTGAAGTAGGAGCGACCTCGTGTGGGCGTTTAACAATGATGTCGATCGTTGTTTCGTGCATCCCTGTTGAGGTGGTCGCCATGTTGGTTGTTCGTGGCAAATCCGGAATCGCTAAATCCGAAGTCGGTGAGGTTGGCCTTGGATCTTGGTTTCTCAGTGGCGCTGCCTCGAACCAGATTAGACGAGTGGAGCTAATGAGACCCCCTCCATTTCAGCTAGCTCGGCATCAACAACATCCACACAGTTCAGCAGTTGTCGAGTCGCCGCAAAGATAACTGCACCCTCATGGTTCCGCAGGATCAGGGCATGTACAGTACTATCTTAGTCAGCCGTCGGTAACAGCACCATGTCATATTTTTTGGTTGGTTCCGCTTAATTCGTCGAGGAGAGAGAAAGGGAGGTCCTCGGTAAGCTTCCAGACGGTCTAGTTCCGCTTAATTCGGTTGTTAGCGACGCTCCCGTCCTATTGTATAGATGGTGTTGGTTAGGTGTCCTCTGATTGTTTCCTTTCCGAGTAATTACGTGCGGTTAGGAGTTTCACATATTACAGACAGCTGAGAAGACCATCTGCTGTACGACTCGTCTATTTTGCTGTCTATAACTGACGTGTTCACGTACTGCAGACGGTGGCCGTCTAAACGAGTATACATGCCCTCATGCCGGCACCCGTCGATGAGTCATTGCATAGGATCCGTCAAACGTTCAGCTTTGTACTGCCCTTTTCCGAAAAAAAAAAAGCTTTGTACTGCCCTGCTCTGGCACTCTCCATCTCTTCTTTTCCTTCTTCCGTTCCAACGCCGGGTTGATGGGTCTTGCATTAGGTAACTGTCGAATCATAGTCAGCTAATTCAAATAACTCACCAAGGATCCCTGGGCAGATGGAAATCAACCCGGACCGTACCATGCATAGCTGATGTTCGTAATCACTGTTTTGAGGGCCCATGCAGAAATAGCTTAGATTGATGATTAATGTAAACAGAAGACAATGTTCCCTAAGAATAGCATAATAAAACAATAGGGGGGAGTAAGGTTGTGTTGTGACGGGAGACTTTCCTCTCTTCCTCCTTCCTTGCTTTGAGAGTCGTGCAAAGAGCATCGGGTCCCCCCCGAGCTCTTCTCGCCGGAGTAGCTGGCGGAGGGCGGAGGAGGGACGCCGGAGTAGTTAGGAGTAGGGCCTTTGGCGGTTTGCCGGTAGTGGGCTTCATGTCCGTAGGCGTTGGATATCCAGATCGAGGCGGCGAGATCTGGAGTTTAGGGTTCCTCTCTGCCCCTTTCTTGCTCCTATGGCTGGAGCTGGAGGTGCTGTTGGGAGCCACCACGTCTCCCAATAAACTTGTCGCTGTCTTCCTGCAGGTGCGGTTCTTCGTCGCGGTGCACCCCCACTGGCCGGCCGTGGAGGCGGGTGGTGGTGGTGCGGTGCGGCGAGATCTGTTTTGGTGAGGGTGCTTCGAGCGGTGCTGCTTTCTCTGGCTGGCCATGGTGGCATAGGGAGATGACGGCGCGGTTCCTGGTGCCCTGTACCGGCATGGAAGCTTATCGCTGGTGCTGTGGACTACGAGCCGGATCTGATGTCTTCCCCTTTCTCTGGACGGCCAAGGTGGCGAGGGGAGAAGGAGATGGATGCTGGTCTTGCTTGCGGTTCTGCGGCGCCAGAGGGATTGCGAGAAGCTCAAGCTGCGGCCGATTCCAAGCGTTGGTGAGGAGCACCGTCGCTATCCTTAGCCAAGGGGGCCTCGCCGCACCTCGCGAGTCCTTGCTCCGAGGAGTCTATTCCTCCAGGCCGTCGAGCCGATGCAGAGGTTATTTGATCTTGTAGCGGCAGTCCATCCTGGCGTCGATCCAAGTGGTGTCGTCCCCGGCGTCGATGTCAGCGGCCGTTGTTCGAGATCTGGGTGTACTGCCGGTGGAGAAGAAGGGCCAGATTGTAGTTTTCCTCCCCTGCCTAGGGTCCTTCTTGTAAATTGCGAGACCTGTTTGATTTTTTCTTGGAACCTTGGGGTCCTCGTTGTAATTGTACCCACCGTTTAATGGAGCTTCTGGGGCCTTCGGGCCTTTTCCTGTTCAAAAAAAATAATACAATAGGGTGCTCGCCTCTTCACCGGCTGCCTCTAGCACTCAAAGCAAAAGTAGCCGAAATTTAGAAAGTAGAACAACAAGCGATCTACCACCCCAGGGCGCCACCAGGAGTCCCTGATCTCGCCGCACCCCTCCCCCTCTCCGATCTACCACCCCTCTGCCGCTGCCACCGGCACCTACCATGGTGGCGGCGGGCCGAAGGGGCTGGGGAGAGCAGATCGTGGCGGATGTTCGCTGGTGGTGGCTGGGGTCGACGCTAGTGCTTCTGCTGCACGCGGTAGCCAGGGCGGCGCCCCTGGTCGTGTTGCGGCGGTGGCTACTCCCTGGAGGTGAGATCCGCTCATGGAGGTCGGCTGCTTGCGGAGGTTGGGACGGTGCCCGGATCGTTGCAGCGGCGGCTTACCCATCCGGTATCAGCGCAAGGTGTGGCGGCTATGGTCGTAGGTCTAGGATTCCACCTAGATCCGCCTTCGGCGCGGCCTTTTGGTTGCCTGAAGGTGCGTGGGGAGGCGGCATGATGTTTCTTGCTCGAGCCGATGGACCGGCAGGGGCACGTGGTTATTGCAGGCTTGTCCCCTTTTCCGCCGGAGGGGGCGGGTGGCGGACGCCGGCGTGGGGGCCTGTTGTTTTGTCCAATAATGGCAGGCGGTCCTAGGGTTCCTTCGGCGCGAAGACAAAGATCTGCTTGTTGCTTGCACTCGTTGATCTGGCCTGGAGGGGCGGGTTCCGAAAGACTCCACCGACGAACTCTCATGGACGCATTAGGCTTGGAGATTGCTGGATTGGAGGGTATTCGGTCGTGCGTACCTTGTTTTTCTGGCCGTTTAATTTCAAGGGAAACGTTGCGAAGCTCTGCTGTTTGTTTCCACCAAGTGCCATTCAATGAGCCATGGTGAAGTCAGATGCGGAGAATGTCAGGAAAACGGAAATACGAGGGCATCGATGGTGATTTGAGTCTTTGTGGCGACGTCGAACTGGCTGCGTGATCTGTGACTCGCAGCATCAACTGTTTATGGGGGGAGACAACACAGGAGGAGTTCCCAGTCTTACCTTATAGGGTAAAAATCTAAGGTCTGGCCTTAACTGGTTGTGTCTGGCAATGGTCTTGTTGAAGACATTGTTTTGTGAGAGAGGAAAAACCTACGATCTTTGATCGGGTAACGACGACGCTTTTGCACTATTTCCTTCCTAAAGATGTTGTTATCAGAGTGGAGGACTACTGCTGTTGTTCTGGCGGTGTCAGTGCCATTGTTTTGAGAAATAGTTTTCTGTAGCAGGACTTTTTTTTTCTTATAATTTTTTTTCTTTTTTCCGGATTATGTGCATCCGTAAAGCCGTTAGGACATGCGTTATTGAAGAGACCGGGTATAATTGGTATCTTTATTATATTAATATATACTATTTTTAAAAGAAAAAAAAAAGAGCAATGTCCTCCGACCTCTCCGGTTGAATGCTGAAACTGATGTAAGAGACGGTCCGAGTAGTACACTTTGCGTGCCACGGTGCCAGGCCTTGGTCGCACTTTGGAATTTTTGTCAGCACCTGCTGCTCAGCGTTAGAGCATCTTCACTTGTTGGGCGAACCTAGAACAAAAATCAGACATTTTTTTGGCCGGACAGAACTAGTTTTTAGTCTGGGTACGCTCAGTTTCTCACTCGCGTATTCAGACCGAGTTTTCAAGTTCGTCTAAAATTCATTAAAGATTGACGAATTTCATTAAGTTGAGCGAATACGTGCGGATTACATCAAATTTAAACTAACTACTACATAATAAATTTAAAAAAGACCGCCGTCGTGGCCTCCGCTGGTGCCTTCGCCGTCCTATATGCCGAAGTTACTGTAGAACGCCATGTAGCCGGGGTCGGCACGGCCGTCATCCTCGCCGCCGTCGTCGTCGCGCGGCGGCTGGTTCTGGCAGGAGCTCCCTGGCCTGGGTCGCCGAACCTCCATGGCTGGTAGGACGGACCTTCGTCCTTGTCGTCGTTGACGACGTAGAGTGGGGCACCCTGGTAGGCGAGCTCACGCCCGGCCAACGCCTGTCGCCTGGCCGCCTGCTCCTCGGCCTGATGCGCTGCTGCTCCGCCTGCTCCCAATCCTTTCTGGACCATTCCAGAATGTCCGGCGAGGAGGGCTCCACCGGCGGCTGCGGCGCCGTGTCGCGGAGCGACTGCTCCAGTGCCATCCTCAAGGCGCCGTCTTCCGGCGGCGCCGAGTCTTTAGTCTTGGGGCGGCGGAGACGCAGGAGGCCGGTTGGCGATGCCGTCGTCCGCGGCTCGCCGATGACGATGCCGCGCGAGCGCGTCCGCGGCGGCGAGCGCACAGGCGAGTCCGCCTCGCGCTTGACTGCTGTTGGCATGCGCAACTGCGCCGAGCCGGAGGAGTGGGATGCCGAGGCGGAGGAGGACGAGCTCATGCTGGCCATCCTCCTCGGCATCCAGTTCGGCGAAGGACGCCGACCCGACCTGGCCGCCGGCGTCGGTCTGCGTGGAAAGCCGAGCCGCCGCGTGTTCCCGCGGTTGATGTGCTCCATCACCGCCGCGAGCATCCGGCCTGGCGCTCTCCACCAACACCGGCGGCCAATCGAGTTGTTGCGCTTTGACGGCGACTCGTTCGACGGCCCCTCGTGGCGGGCGAGCTCCTGTTGGCGCCGGTCTGCGAAGAACTACTCCCAGTGCAGGAGGTTGTCAGCACTTTCGGCGTCGGAAGGGTCGTCCAGACCGCCGATATACTCTTGTATATCGTACGGCAGCTCCTCCGGCGTAGGCGCCGGCGGGATAGGGATGCCGCCGGCGCTTAGCTTCCACCCCGGAGGCATCCGCGTGTCCGGAGGCGCCATATAGTCGACGTCGTACATCATGCGTGCCTCCCAAGCCTAGAGGGTGCGCTGGCCGAAGCCGTTCGCCGCCGCGCCATCGTCGGGGTACCGCTCGGCCATTGCTGGGAAGGGAAGCTATGAGAGAGGGTTCGCCGGAGTTTGGGCTTGTGGGCTGGGGGAGCTATGAGAGAGTGTGAAGATCTCCGGCGAGGGGTACGACTTATAAAGGCCGAGGTCGGCGGAGAGGGCGAGAGGGGTGTAGCGGCGAGGGCGGGAAAAGGGGAAACAGCGGGAAGTCAATGCTCGCCGGTCCGTCGCGGGAGCCGAGGCGGCGACGGTGGCGCCGTAATTCAGCGACACGTGGCCGACGCGACGGGAAGTTAATGTCCGGCGGTCGCCGCGTGGTTCCGAGGATGACGACGACTCGGCTTCCGTCACTGACTCGACGGGTCCACGCGCCGTTTAGTTTTTTTCCATCGAGTTCGCTGTGTCCGGCCTTCCCAGGGCGTACCCGGAAACCTGGGTTCGGTCTGGGTAGTCCGGACCAAAATTTGGCCCAAATCTGGCTAAAAACAGGTCCCTGGATACACGACTGTGCCAATTTTCGGCGTTCGGACCAAATTTCGGCGTCCGGATCGGCGTCCTGGGTAGGCGAGTGAAGATGCTCTTACTCCATCTGTTTTAAAATATAAGATGTTTTAGGTTTGTGAAGAGAATGTATCTAGACTTGTTTTAGTCAAAGGCGAGAGCCAGGATTTAACCCGGACGCGAAGAAGACACAAAGACAACTTAACGCCGTAGAAGTTTTTTCAGATTAAATGGAATAGAATTTTTTCTTTATAGGATTGAACGACATAGAATATAATATAACACAATTTTAGATATTTAACAAATAGCATAAATATTAAATATGAAAATTGGCACAATTGCTTTTGTAGATTTCTCTTTATTTTTTGATCAACTATTTCTTCAAAAATATCTATTGTACTAACAGTTTTTCGTTGATTTTGTCTTCCAACTCTATGACAAAGTACACAAATAAATATGTAACTTCTATTAATTTAACAAAAGATTAACCAATGGTAAATACGAATTGTATTGACAAATCTAATGCACAACATACTTTAGGTATAGACATCATGTCTAACTACACCTGAGGTAGCAATCACATATTTCATACAGGTCATGGTCGACAAAGCCATATAGACATTAAACGAAGCGCCAAAGCGTCTTGCACCAAGACGGTCAGGCCATAAATTGGTCTGATTTCATATGTCGGAGGCATATGTAGGTGGTAAGCGGCATACGACAGAGTAATATGTATACGGTGAGCGGTAGAAGGCGGTGCCCTAGCGGTAGGAACCCCAAATTCCTACTCCTACCAATTAGGGTACATGCACGATAGATCGATCCTCTAATTCCTATCTATTGTATATTGTATGTCTGTGGCTAGGAGCAGATCTTTATTTTTATCGAGGCAACAATGTCACAATCGAGAGACGGGCTAATGGGTCTTATTTCGTTACTCCACAACTGAATCAGTTAATTATATGCTAATTAATTATGTATTAATCTTTAGCCATTAGCACACATACACTAATATAGATGTACTAGTAGGTACTATAAAACGTTGAGGGCGATCGATCGATTAGGGGGTCTAGCCTCTGCTCGCCCCCTCCGCCCCTGGTTTTAGTGTGTAGATTCACTTCAAGCATAAGTGAAAAAGAAGTCTAGATATATTTGTTTTACAAAAGTAAAACATCTTACATTTTGAAATGGAAGGAGTAGATAATAGTACATGATGATGAGTTAGTTGATCATAGAGTAACACAATTGGACTAAAAGACAACAGTTGTTATATGTTGATCCAAATTCTACAAAGTATAGGTCAACTTCTAACGAGTGGAGCGAGGCGATCGTCGAAGACCTCGGTTTCCACCGATATATAAACCCCTTATAAGCCGCCGGTTGGGATGAGTTGCATCTGTGAAATCCCCGGCGTTTGTAAACACTCCTCGATATAGTGAAGTTTTGCGGGCTGGCGCCCGTGGTTTTTTCCTCTCTTTGTTGGAGAGGTTTTTCCACGTTAAATTTGTGTCCCCTTGCTGTGTTTTTCGTTTTCGTTATTCGTTATCTTCTTGTCGCAATTGTAACAACAGCGTGAGGCTATTTGCGTTGACATGGATACGCAACACGTAGAGGAGAAAAGCCGTGGTGGAGACGGAGAACACGTGCATGTATAACTTGTCAGATAGTACAACCGAGACATATTATGTGCACGTACCCTGATAGTCCGAGGCGTAACTGTGGTCCTCGTCCTCGTTTAATTGAAGTGTAGAGGTCCCTACCCAATATGGTAGATCCCTCCTGTGTTTTATAATGCTAGTCCCTGGATCAATAGCTAGCATCCACAGTTAAGATGTAATATCAAGATACAAGGGTCATATTATAACTTTATAACCAGGAATAACATAATTTTATTACATCATACATAGCTCATTTGGCTATTACATTACATTGCAGCGGAATAAGTATAGTCATGGGTCCTTCATCTTCATAGTGCCACAGGCAGATGTTGGTTGTAGACTTTGTAGTCCTAGTCAATCAAACAATCTTCATATAATAAAACAATCAACCTGCAACATTACAAGTTACAGCCACAAGGGTCAATACATTTTGAATTGTATTGGCAAGTTTCACTTTTATGTAAATATGAGTGGATCCTATCAATACATGCATATTTGGCTAAGTAGAGTTTAAGGTTTATTTGCATAAAGCAACATTTATCCTATCTTTTAAAAATGGTTTTGGTCCTTTGTCAAATCTCTTTTCCAAGTTTCTTGAACTCCTTGGTAGAAACTCAAGTGTTCAAGTCCTTGTCAAAAATCCCTTGAGCTACCTGGTAACCCCAAGTGCTTCAAGTTTTATCAAAATCTCATGAGTCCCTTGGTAACCCCAAGTACCTTATGCTCTTGAGCACCTTGGTAACCCCAAGTGCATCAAGCTTTATCAAATCTCTTTGAATTCCTTGGTACCCCCAAGTGCATCAAGTTTTTATATTAGAAGTTGGAATGTCGAGATCTCCCATGATTCAAGCGTTAGTTGCTCAGTATTGTCCATAACCGGGGACACGGCTAAGTACTTAGATTTTATTAACTTCTGCAGAAGGAGTACACTTTACCCACATGACACAATCCCATCTTGTTGCCACCAGTGGCCTACTGGATTAGTGCTCACCAAGATGGAGTACTGGCAGACTGAGAGTGTGACGAAGTCTTTCCAAAAGGTCCTCCCATACATCATTGCTAGCTTGTCTTCAGCCCCCATGAAGCATTCCAGATCCCCATGTCCGGTAACTAAAGACAATGTATGGTTCTTCCTAATGTAGTTGACTAAGCCAGAGCCATAATAGCATGTGGTTGTACACGAAAGCCACAATTGGAGAAACATGTTCAATCTCTAGGTTTCCTAGGTGGTTTTAATTTGGAGCACAACACAAAGTGATTGCCATAGACATGGTTCCTTTTGTTGCCACCTTCTCCAAAACAATAAAGTGTCCACCACCTAGGTGTTTCATTGAGTCCTTGTTTTATTATGTAAAACACAAGTCCTTTTCTCAACCTTTGTAAAATCTCAACATGTATCTCTTCAAAACATAGCATGGCTAAGCATGTACAACTACAATATTTTTACTAAGGAGTGTATAGGAAATCCTATTAGGATTAGCATAGCATAAGTATAAAAATATTTTCATGCATGTTTACAAAATCCACTAAGTATAATGAAAATAGTAGGTCTTTTGTATGATAGTGTAACTTGCCTTTTTGGTAGGGAATGAGGATTTACTCCTTGATTTTGCTAGTCTCAAACTTTGCTAATTTCACTACAATCATTCAAACAAGCATAGTATCAAGTAACACTCCAAACCAATATTCAAACAATATTTCACACACTCAAAGCAATGGATTCTAAGTCTTGCATAAGTATGCAAAGGTTGGTTTTATTGCAAGGATGGTCTCTACTAGGCTTATAAACTTTGTAAGGTCCACATTGGTCATCTACCAAAATGGAAAAGTCATTAGTTAGAGGGTTTTGCTCAAAATCCATTTTAAAATCCATTTATCTTTTCATGTGGTGAAAACTATTCTTTTTAAAGTGAAACTTTATATCTTTTAACAAGTGAGTTGCCCTTGGCAAGGCTTAGTGTTTTGGGTCAGTAAGTTTGGTTCATAACATTTTCCCAAAGTTTTTCTTGCAAAAACATTTCCATAATAAAATCAATGAGTTTATTTGGCTAGAAAATGGCTAAGTTAAATAATTCAACTTAAATTTCACAAAAATCATTTTTAACACTAGGGGTTGGTTCCTAGGGTCATTAAGGTCACACAAATCCATTTTGCAAAAGATTTAATCCTAGAATCAATTTTAAACAATTTTTATGCTCTAAACAAGTACACAAATGTTTCTGTAAATTCAAACAAGCTAACAGTTACTATTTTCAAAACTAAGGCCAGGGTTAGCTAGGGCTTGTTCTCCTGATTTCATTGATATAAAATTTGCTAAATTTGGACGTGTGGTTCAAAAGATATAAGGGTTTGAAGTTTGTAAATAATTCTGATTTCAAATTCTACTTTCAATCTATCTGGTGACACACGGCGGCTTCCTATTCGTCGGTACCGTTTCGCGCGGATCAGCGTTGCGGTGCGTTGGATTAAGTCCGATCGTGCGGTACTGAGCGCATACCTCTTCGGCGTTTAAGTGACCTAATCCTGTTCGTCTGATCTAGATCTAACGGACCTAAACAGATGGCCATTAACCGGCGGCGCTGCGTGGCTGTGCGCGGCGGCGACGGGCAGACGGCGGCGGCGCTAGCGAAGCAGGAAGCAAAGGAAGGTGGGGAAATGCTCACAGTGATCGCAGGAGTCTGGTGGAGCTCAATGTGTTGCTGTCTTGGCGAGGGGCGCACTGGAGCGGGCTTGATTGCTCGCCGGAGTGGAGCTGTGCCTCGGCTTTGCTCAGTCGTCGTCGAGGTCGGCACTGGGAGATGTCGCCGGAGAAGAAACAGACACGGCGGCGCTCTATGCTTGACGATGGCGAGGATTGGGGGCGCCCTAAGACAAACGGGAAGTGTCGTTAGGTTCGTATGAGCTTGTAGATCATCATCGTTCTCGGGGAGGGGAGGGGCGACCAGAATTTACCGGTGGGGCTTGTCGGAGAAAGAGGCAGACGCGGCGGCGTCGGAGGTTTGTCGTAGTCGGGGTTCTGGCGCACCCGCGGGCGAACTGGGGGTACTAGGAGGTGCGTGAGGTCGAGATGAGTCCACTCGCGTGAAGTAGAGGCAGAGGGGTGGTCGGAGTTGGCCGGGATTTCTGCGACAGCTCGTCGGAGCAGAGGATGTTCGGGGAGGAAATGGAGCGGCCTGGGGGCGATCTTTGGGGAGGAGTCTGAGGGGAAACGGAGGAGAGAGCGAGGCGATTAAAAGGCCGTGGTCGTGACGAGGATTTAACGCGGCGTTAAGGCGAATTAAACGCGCGGAATCAAAGCCTGCAACGGCAGCGTCGTCTGGGGAGGCATGGTCGCGCGAGGAAGAAGAAGGAGGAGGCAGTGTGGGGTCCGCTGGCAGTGAAAGAAAAGAATAAGGGAAGGGGTCCACTTGTCATACACTGTATGGGTCAGAAACGAGGTGCGAATCGTTTTCTGTGGGGTAAGGAGCTGGGCTGGTTGGTGGGCTTAGTGGGCTGCCTGGGTTGGGTTGGCCCTTTTCCATTTTTTTTATTCTGTGTTCTTTTTCCATTTCTATTTTATTTCCTGATTTGAATTTCAGCCAACTATTCAAGCATTCAAAATAATTCAAACATTTGTAATGTGTTTTTGGTTCTGTTAAACAACATAAACCAATTATTAATTAAAATAATATTTCATAACCTTTTATTAATTAAATAAGAGGATCCTTTATTTATTTATTTAATATGTTTTGATTTATTTAATAAACTCCTTATTTGCATTCTAAACATTTTCCAAATCAATTCAGTAGGTTTTACTTGAAAATAAAGAATGCTTGGAACTTGTTTAAAAATAGCATCTTGTTATATAGGGTCCATTAATAATTAAATGAATACATCCTATTCATTTCAATTCCCATAGGATTTGTTTTATTAGAATATTTATTTTGAAATCTAAAATAAACCAAAACATTTCAGTAAGTTTTATTTGAGTATATACTTTACGTGAAAAACTTATTTAAAATAATTTAATAAGTTTTGATATTCTAATTAGAATGGTAAAACCTTTTATTTAAATAAATAGGGTATTAAATCTCTATTATTTTATTTAAACAATCCTTTATTATTTTTCAATAAACCTTTGCTACTTTATTTTAAAATAAAATGTTTTTAATTCCCAAAGTTTGGCCAAGGATTAATTTGGCTTTATAACATACTCTCTATTTATAAACTTCTATTTTATTTGAAAACAAATCTTTTCATTTGATTGTTTTTAAAATAATAATTTCCAATTGTTTCCCTTTATGAAATGTTTATCCTTTTCAATCCTTTTAGGATTTTATTTAATTTAAATGGGTTTGAGGTTCCATTTTAATTCAAAAAGTTTCTTCTGGTTCTGAAAATCAAACAAAGTTTTATTTTACTCATTTATTTTCACATTACAAGATTTGGAAAATCTTGGGATGTGACAGGCTACCACCCTTAAAATAAATCTCGTCCCGAGATTTGGGAAGGCTGGGGTACAATCAAGTTCAAAACAACTAGGGTTCTACCACCCTTAAAATTTTTCAAACAAAAATTACATACTGGCCTTCTTGGGTCCTGGAAATTTCTCTAAGTTTAAACTTTTGTTTTGTTCCTATGCTTGACTCATGGGCCAAGATTGAGTTTCTCCATAGGCTTGTTCAACTTGTTCTTCATCCTTTCTGGACAGTTGCTTGCATAGTGTCCTGGATTCTTGCAGTTGAAGCAATGAATGCCATTGAGTTCTTTACGTTGCTCTTGTGGACAAGTTGCTACAAAATGGCCTGGTTCTTTGCAGTTGTTGCACCACACTTGGTCAATCTCTTTATTCTTCTTGTTCTCTGGGCATCCACTGGAGTAGTGTCCCATTTCCTTACATCTACGACATTGTATAAGGCTCATGTCTTGCTTGGGTTTCTTGATTTTCTTTGATCCTTTGAATTGGGTTGTCTTGTTAGGGGGTAGAAGTGGTCCTTTTCCTTTGGTAGACTTGGATCCTTCCTGTTTCCTTTGTTCTACCATGGCATAAATGGGACATAGGCCAGGAGTATGATCACTTCCTTCACAAAGGTAGCAAGTAGCTTGAGAGGTGGGGCATTGTCCATCAGGATGATCTTCTTCACAATTGGGGCATTGTCCTTCATGCTCCTTGGAAGTATGATCCTTGTCTCCACATATAGTGCAAGCTGGGGCTCCATCTAGAATAATATTCTTGTCAGCCTTGTTATCATAGACTTCTTTGGGGTAGTTTTCCTCCATGCTGATCATTTGGTTGGTCACTTTAAGCATTAGTTGAGACTGCTCTTCCAAAAACCTTTGTAGTGCTGGATCCTTATCACTATTGTTGACTATGAACTGAGCTGTCAGTTGGTTCAACTGGTGTTTGGTTGCTATGAGCTCCTTCATGCTGTCAGCTTGGTTGGTGTTGATGTCATCAACCTTGGAGTCTTTTGGAGTTGTCATCTGTTGGGGTTGCAGGGAGGTTAGAATAGGCATGTTATTTTCTAAGGAAATATTTCTAATCACACACATTACAATTCACACAAACAATGTGCATGCAATTACAAGCAAACATTTCACTCAAACAAGGTTCAGACACTTACTTAGGCGACAAAATATTTTTGTTTCACCACATATGTTGGTGGTTTGACTTAACTAAATTATGGTGGTCCATCTATATGGTTCACTTGTGTTCTTCCTTCTTTCTTGGTTTCTTCCTCTTACATGAGACCATGGTTCCTTGAGAAAAAATCCATGGTCACAATACTTCAAAGTTGTTGATGGTTTCTTCTTATTTTGCATTCCCTCAGTCTCTAAATTCTTAAGTAAGATTTCCTTGTCTCACTTGTGGTCCTTAGTAGTTCCCATGTTGGAATTCCTTGGTGAACATGCTGAAGATGTTGAAGTCATTAGAGCTGAAGATGTTGAAGTCATTAGAGTTAAAGATGTTGAAGTCATTAGAGTTGATGATGTTGAAGAGGTCCTTTGCACATGGTGTTGTCTTTGACCATGGGTAGGTTTTTCCATCAAGTTGAAATAGAGGAGGTGTAGAGTTAAACCAAAATGGTTGCGGAAAGAGTTTACAAGTGTTTTTGTAAATAAGTTTTTTTTTTTGAACAAATACAACTCCTATTTTTCTAAGAGTTTTTGTCCAATCCTAGGTTTACAAATCCTACAGGCAACACAATGCTCTGATACCATCTGTAGAGGTCCCTACCCAATATGGTAGATCCCTCCTGTGTTTTACAATGCTAGTCCCTGGATCAATAGCTAGCATCCACAGTTAAGATGTAATATCAAGATACAAGGGTCATATTATAACTTTATAACCAGGAATAACATAATTTTATTACATCATACATAGCTCATTTGGCTATTACATTACATTGCAGCGGAATAAGTATAGTCATGGGTCCTTCATCTTCATAGTGCCACAGGCAGATGTTGGTTGTAGACTTTGTAGTCCTAGTCAATCAAACAATCTTCATATAATAAAACAATCAACCTGCAACATTACAAGTTACAGCCACAAGGGTCAATACATTTTGAATTGTATTGGCAAGTTTCACTTTTATGTAAATATGAGTGGATCCTATCAATACATGCATATTTGGCTAAGTAGAGTTTAAGGTTTATTTGCATAAAGCAACATTTATCCTATCTTTTAAAAATGGTTTTGGTCCTTTGTCAAATCTCTTTTCCAAGTTTCTTGAACTCCTTGGTAGAAACTCAAGTGTTCAAGTCCTTGTCAAAAATCCCTTGAGCTACCTGGTAACCCCAAGTGCTTCAAGTTTTATCAAAATCTCATGAGTCCCTTGGTAACCCCAAGTACCTTATGCTCTTGAGCACCTTGGTAACCCCAAGTGCATCAAGCTTTATCAAATCTCTTTGAATTCCTTGGTACCCCCAAGTGCATCAAGTTTTTATATTAGAAGTTGGAATGTTGAGATCTCCCATGATTCAAGCGTTAGTTGCTCAGTATTGTCCATAACCGGGGACACGGCTAAGTACTTAGATTTTATTAACTTCTGCAGAAGGAGTACACTTTACCCACATGACACAATCCCATCTTGTTGCCACCAGTGGCCTACTGGATTAGTGCTCACCAAGATGGAGTACTGGCAGACTGAGAGTGTGACGAAGTCTTTCCAAAAGGTCCTCCCATACATCATTGCTAGCTTGTCTTCAGCCCCCATGAAGCATTCCAGATCCCCATGTCCGGTAACTAAAGACAATGTATGGTTCTTCCTAATGTAGTTGACTAAGCCAGAGCCATAATAGCATGTGGTTGTACACGAAAGCCACAATTGGAGAAACATGTTCAATCTCTAGGTTTCCTAGGTGGTTTTCATTTGGAGCACAACACAAAGTGATTGCCATAGACATGGTTCCTTTTGTTGCCACCTTCTCCAAAACAATAAAGTGTCCACCACCTAGGTGTTTCATTGAGTCCTTGTTTTATTATGTAAAACACAAGTCCTTTTCTCAACCTTTGTAAAATCTCAACATGTATCTCTTCAAAACATAGCATGGCTAAGCATGTACAACTACAATATTTTTACTAAGGAGTGTATAGGAAATCCTATTAGGATTAGCATAGCATAAGTATAAAAATATTTTCATGCATGTTTACAAAATCCACTAAGTATAATGAAAATAGTAGGTCTTTTGTATGATAGTGTAACTTGCCTTTTTGGTAGGGAATGAGGATTTACTCCTTGATTTTGCTAGTCTCAAACTTTGCTAATTTCACTACAATCATTCAAACAAGCATAGTATCAAGTAACACTCCAAACCAATATTCAAACAATATTTCACACACTCAAAGCAATGGATTCTAAGTCTTGCATAAGTATGCAAAGGTTGGTTTTATTGCAAGGATGGTCTCTACTAGGCTTATAAACTTTGTAAGGTCCACATTGGTCATCTACCAAAATGGCAAAGTCATTAGTTAGAGGGTTTTGCTCAAAATCCATTTTAAAATCCATTTATCTTTTCATGTGGTGAAAACTATTCTTTTAAAAGTGAAACTTTATATCTTTTAACAAGTGAGTTGCCCTTGGCAAGGCTTAGTGTTTTGGGTCAGTAAGTTTGGTTCATAACATTTTCCCAAAGTTTTTCTTGCAAAAACATTTCCATAATAAAATCAATGAGTTTATTTGGCTAGAAAATGGCTAAGTTAAATAATTCAACTTAAATTTCACAAAAATCATTTTTAACACTAGGGGTTGGTTCCTAGGGTCAGTAAGGTCACACAAATCCATTTTGCAAAAGATTTAATCCTAGAATCAATTTTAAACAATTTTTATGCTCTAAACAAGTACACAAATGTTTCTGTAAATTCAAACAAGCTAACAGTTACTATTTTCAAAACTAAGGCCAGGGTTAGCTAGGTCTTGTTCTCCTGATTTCATTGATATAAAATTTACTAAATTTGGACGTGTGGTTCAAAAGATATAAGGGTTTGAAGTTTGTAAATAATTCTGATTTCAAATTCTACTTTCAATCTATCTGGTGACACGCGGCGGCTTCCTATTCGTCGGTACCGTTTCGCGCGGATCAGCGTTGCGGTGCGTTGGATTAAGTCCGATCGTGCGGTACTGAGCGCATACCTCTTCGGCGTTTAAGTGACCTAATCCTGTTCGTCTGATCTAGATCTAACGGACCTAAACAGATGGCCATTAACCGGCGGCGCTGCGTGGCTGTGCGCGGCGGCGACGGGCAGACGGCGGCGGCGCTAGCGAAGCAGGAAGCAAAGGAAGGTGGGGAAATGCTCACAGTGATCGCAGGAGTCTGGTGGAGCTCAACGTGTTGCTGTCTTGGCGAGGGGCGCACTGGAGCGGGCTTGATTGCTCGCCGGAGTGGAGCTGTGCCTCGGCTTTGCTCAGTCGTCGTCGAGGTCGGCACTGGGAGATGTCGCCGGAGAAGAAACAGACACGGCGGCGCTCTCTGCTTGACGATGGCGAGGATTGGGGGCGCCCTAAGACAAACGGGAAGTGTCGTTAGGTTCGTATGAGCTTGTAGATCATCATCGTTCTCGGGGAGGAGAGGGGCGACCAGAATTTACCGGTGGGGCTTGTCGGAGAAAGAGGCAGACGCGGCGGCGTCGGAGGTTTGTCGTAGTCGGGGTTCTGGCGCACCCGCGGGCGAACTGGGGGTACTAGGAGGTGCGTGAGGTCGAGATGAGTCCACTCGCGTGAAGTAGAGGCAGAGGGGTGGTCGGAGTTGGCCGGGATTTCTGCGACAGCTCGTCGGAGCAGAGGATGTTCGGGGATTAAATGGAGCGGCCTAGGGGCGATCTTTGGGGAGGAGTCTGAGGGGAAACGGAGGAGAGAGCGAGGCGATTAAAAGGCCGTGGTCGTGACGAGGATTTAACGCGGCATTAAGGCGAATTAAACGCGCGGAATCAAAGCCTGCAACGGCAGCGTCGTCTGGGGAGGCATGGTCGCGCGAGGAAGAAGAAGGAGGAGGCAGTGTGGGGTCCGCTGGCAGTGAAAGAAAAGAATAAGGGAAGGGTTCCACTTGTCATACACTGTATGGGTCAGAAACGAGGTGCGAATCGTTTTCTGTGGGGTAAGGAGCTGGGCTGGTTGGTGGGTTTAGTGGGCTGCCTGGGTTGGGCTGGCCCTTTTCCATTTTTTTTATTCTGTGTTCTTTTTCCATTTCTATTTTATTTCCTGATTTGAATTTCAGCCAACTATTCAAGCATTCAAAATAATTCAAACAATTTCAAACATTTGTAATGTGTTTTTGGTTCTGTTAAACAACATAAACCAATTATTAATTAAAATAATATTTCATAACCTTTTATTAATTAAATAAGAGGATCCTTTATTTATTTATTTAATATGTTTTGATTTATTTAATAAACTCCTTATTTGCATTCTAAACATTTTCCAAATCAATTCAGTAGGTTTTACTTGAAAATAAAGAATGCTTGGAACTTGTTTAAAAATAGCATTTTCTTATATAGGGTCCATTAATAATTAAATGAATACATCCTATTCATTTCAATTCCCATAGGATTTGTTTTATTAGAATATTTATTTTGAAATCTAAAATAAACCAAAACATTTCAGTAAGTTTTATTTGAGTATATACTTTACCTGAAAAACTTATTTAAATAATTTAATAAGTTTTGATATTCTAATTAGAATGGTAAAACCTTTTATTTAAATAAATAGGGTATTAAATCTCTATTATTTTATTTAAACAATCCTTTATTATTTTTCAATAAACCTTTGCTACTTTATTTTAAAATAAAATGTTTTTAATTCCCAAAGTTTGGCCAAGGATTAATTTGGCTTTATAACATACTCTCTATTTATAAACTTCTATTTTATTTGAAAACAAATCTTTTCATTTGATTGTTTTTAAAATAATAATTTCCAATTGTTTCCCTTTATGAAATGTTTATCCTTTTAAATCCTTTTAGGATTTTATTTAATTTAAATGGGTTTGAGGTTCCATTTTAATTCAAAAAGTTTCTTCTGGTTCTGAAAATCAAACAAAGTTTTATTTTACTCATTTATTTTCACATTACAAGATTTGGAAAATCTTGGGATGTGACATGGAGAGTGTAATCTTGTACATTATGCTTTGAGTTGTGCTGAACAGGTGGAGAACGATTCTGAACCTGCTACATATAATGAAGCCATTGCATCCGTTGACCGCGAGAAGTGGGTTTCTGCTATGCAAGAAGAGATGCAATCGCTTGAGAAAAATGGCACATGGGATGTTGTGCGCTTGCCTAAACAAAAGAAGGCGGTCCGCTGCAAGTGGATCTTCAAGAAAAAGGAAGGTCTATCTCCCAAAGAGCCTTCAAGGTACAAGGCAAGGTTAGTAGCAAAAGGGTTCAGCCAGATTCCAGGTATTGATTACAATGATGTGTTCTCTTCAGTTGTGAAGCATAGTTCCATTCGTACTTTATTTAGTATTGTGGCTATGCATGATCTTGAGCTTGAGCAGTTAGATGTCAAGACTGCTTTTCTGCATGGAGAGCTTGATGAGGAAATATACATGGACCAACCAGAAGGGTTCATAGTGCTTGGTAAAGAGGATTTTGAGTGCAAATTAAAGAAGTCTCTTTATGGCTTAAAGCAATCTCCAAGACAGTGGTATAAAAGGTTTGATTCATTTATGATCTCACATGGTTTTGAGAGGTCTAAATATGATAGTTGTGTTTATATCAAGTTTGTTGATGGGTCACCTATATACTTGCTGCTATATGTTGATGATATGTTAATTGCCGCCAAGGACATGAAAGAAATCACTACTTTGAAGGCACACCTAAGTAGTGAGTTTGAGATGAAGGATCTTGGTGCTGCTAAGAAGATCTTAGGTATGGAGATTATCCGAGATAGAAAATCTGGTTTGTTATTTCTTAGTCAGCAAAGTTACATTAAGAAAGTTCTTCATCGTTTTAATATGGATGGTGCCAACTCAGTTAGTACTCATATTGCTCCTCATTTTAAATTGTCAGTTTCTCAATGTCCTACTACTGATGAAGAGTTTGAGTACATATCAAAGGTGCCATATTCTAGTGCTGTTGGTTCTTTAATGTATGCCATGGTTTGTTCTCGTCCTGATTTATCATATGCTATGAGTTTGATAAGTAGATACATGGCTAATCCTTATAAGGAACATTGGAAGGTTGTTCAGTGAGTTTTCAGGTACCTTCTTGGCACTTCCAATGCTTGTTTGAAGTTTGGCAGGACCGGTGAGGGGCTCGTTGGCTACGTGGGATTCAGATTTTGTTGCCGATTTGGATAAGAGAAGATCCCTCACAGGTTATCTATACTATTAAAAGCAAAGTGGTGGTGTCACACGGTATCACACTTCAGTAATATTACTGAGAAAATGCCACCGCAACTAAAAAAACTAGATCTCCTTATTTCTAGCTCATATATACTTGACCCTGTAACTAATTGGCTAACAAACAAATCGGACTTGCACGAGTTCCCATCGATCTGATTCAACAAACTAGGCTGCCGCGCTCTGTACAATTTCGTTTGTCAAGGGCGGAATTAGCGGGACGGAGCGAGCGAAATTGACTGCTTTTTTCGTCGGCCGTGTTCAACGTGATTTTGTACATGGCATATAAAAATCAGGTGACATTTTGGTGTGTAAATATTATTTCTCAAGCAAATGATGATATCAGGCGGCCGAGTACCTGGTGCTAATCTCCTTGATTTAGCTATCTCTAGCTGCATGCGGAAAGTTTGAACGTGTACGCAAGTGTGTGCGTACGAGTCTATGTACGCATCCTGGACGGCTAGATGGCGATCCGATCGTCTAGGCCAAGGCGTCCGCGCCCCAGCGACGGCTCGCGTGGATCACGTATATGACCCTGCGGCAAACTCGTGATGATCGGCACCGAGCTAACTGATTGATAGGGTTCCGGACAGATAAGATAAGATAAGCACGTCTGTGCCGAGCGAAAATAAAAGAAGCAAATGTACAGCATATATAACAACTTGAGGGCATGAAGGAGGCAGCGCTGAAACAACTCACACGCGCACCCAGCGGAGGCTACTCGGCCACCGCCACCCATATATACCTGAAGTCGCTGATCCGCGACGCAGGTCACTCAGCTCCCGAGGACTTGAAGATGGAGATCGGCAGCACAGGCCGGCCAAAGACGCCGGCGGACATGGCGCGCGGCAGCGCCGCTGACCCCACGGAACTCAGACGCAGCAGCCGGCCACAACGTTCTTCTATTATCTAACGCTAACATATGGCTGCATCAATCAGCTACATGTACGTGCTTCTTGGTGCAGGTTGGGTTCATTCATCATTCCATGGACCACGTACGAATAATGTGCTCGCAAGCGTTCATGCATGCTGTCTCTAAGCACGTACGTAAAGACGATGCCCTTGCCGGGAGCTAGACGAGTGCATTCTGTTGTATATCATATTCAATATTGATATGTACCGCACGTACGTGGATGCATGCTGTTGTATATGCACGCTGGTAAAGGCATATAAATATTGATTAATTAATTTACCATATTCGAGTGCATTCTGTTGTATATCAGGTACATGCAAGCTCGTGTACAAGTCTGACTATACGAGGTCTCTCCATACTAGCCTCCGGAGATTGCCTCGTTAGGGACGCCTCGGAGTCGGCTCCGCCACGGTCGCTTCTAGAATCTCGGCACCTACACGTCTGCGTATCAGTCACCTTCAATGGAGCTGTCGCCGAAGAAGACTGCATCATCACATCTAACAAGATAGCGCGCCACCACGACACTCATCAGCAGGAGCTGATGCCAACTACATCGACACACCGATCGACGTCCGTCTTCATCGACTTCCCCAGCAGGAAGCCAACTACATTGATTAATGCTCTGCTCTCACATTTTACATCTCTTTTGCGATATGTTTGAATGTAGTATGTGTTCTTATATGTAAGGTATATTTGCCGACTGAATGCAAACTTTAGATATCTTAATCAGTGTACACAGCCAAAACATATATTTATGATGGATGGGTCATTTGGTTCAGTTGATGGGTTACATTGAGGTTTACCTATATTAGTATAGGTCTTCAAAAGTATTCGTAGATGTCACTTTATACGTGAATAAACCTTATGTATTTATACAAGTTATACTTATTAAACAAGAAGAAGCACAGTGGTTTATTGTTGAAAATTGATTTTACCGTTGCATGAAGGTAATTGTAGAATGAAATCTAGGTGCCTTTTTGGAGAACTGATTGTACGATATGATATGGCTGGTAATATCATTGTTCTCAGGAATGAAAACTTCAGTCCATCAAAGTCTTCAATTTAACGATTATGTGGTGATTAGGAACTGAGAGATGATGGTCGTGCTTCTTTCAAAAATGAGACTAAGTTGTGATATTTATTGCTAGCCGACATGCTGTTAATATTTATTTCTTCTATTATAATTGAAACCATGGTTTTTAAGGCGTCCGCTTTGGGACGACTAGGCGAATTAAGCTTAGGCGTCAAGACGCCCACCCTCCGCTTTACAAAAACGACCGCTTTAGGTGCCTAGGCGTCCAAAGCGCCCGTCTAGACGTCGCATAGGCGTCAAAGCGCCCCCAGGTCATCTTAAGACGTCTTAACGCCTTAAAAACCATGATTGAAACCTAGGTTGCCGCCAAACGTGATGCCATGAAACTCCAACATCGGACGTGAGCTCAATTGCCTCCATCCTCCTATGTCGTGCACGAATATGGCACTCATCCATCCCTTTGATTGGAAAGATGACAATATGGGTGGCCGTGGGAATGAGAGTGCACAGGTAATTAGAAGGAGTGACTTACGTCGACAGCCAGCGATAGCAAATGATTGAGGCAAATATCTTGTACATGTGAAGTTTTAAGGGCGATGTTCCCATCTCTCATGTGATGCGAGTTCTGTTGAATATGATGTTCATATGTGTTTGTTTATAGCCGGTGAGACTATTTTTTTTGGCTGGACCGTAGCTATCACTATAACTACATTTTTTTTGTATGGATGTTCCCTACAAAATTATATGACCACCAAAACCAATAGTTAAAAGGAGACTTTCAAGTCCCGATTTTCATTCCTGACTAGACAATTACACTACATGCTTCCCTCTATTTTTTGAAAGTATATTGTGTGAATTAAATGTTTGCTGGTGTATCTGATCTTTCCAAGATTTAGTGTATTGTAAGGGTAGTTAGAGCATCTCTAGCCGACACAAAAAATGCCGGACCCGGAAAATTCCGGTTGTTTTTCGGACGGGGTCACGGAATCTAGCCTGAACAGACGCCGTAAACACGACCCGACCTAGGATTTTTTTCGGGCGCTGGGAATCGACCCCCTCGACCCATAAATCCCCGGTTCCGAGCTCGTTTCCCAGGTCACGGTCCATTTCTTCGTCACCGCCCCCTCCACTCCTCCGCCATGCACCACCGCCCAAATCGTCGAGCATCGGCGAGCAATTTCTCGCCGGCCGTAGCAGATCCGGCCGATCCAGTATGCGATGGACCGTCGGGGAGCTTCCACGCCGCGCTTCCGTCCCCTGACGCCCACAAAGGAGGAGGAGCGCCGCCGGTGCATGCGCTCGGACGGGGCGCGCAAGCGCGCCGCCCTCCACTACAAGAAGTGGGGCTCGCCGGTGCCGGCCGCGCTCCTCCGCCGCGAGACGGAGGAGTTCGACGCCCGCATTCGCGCCTGCCGGGGGAGGAGGGGGAGGGGAGCTCCTCGCGCGCTGAGGACTCCACCGCCGCCGGTGAAGAAGGAGGAGGAGATCCCGGAGGGCCGTGTCATCACGGAGGCCAACTACGCCCTCAACGATGCCTCCTTAGACCGCTCGATCAAGGTCATCCAGCAGCGGAGCATCGCCGAGGCAGAGGCCCGTCGAGCTCAGCGTGACGAGCTCATCGACGACATCTTCCTCGAGCAAGGTCATGCCGTCGACCGCGATTCCCGCGGGAAGCAGGTGGAGGTCATCGACCTCGTCTCTGACAGCAGCTCCAGGCTGTCGGACTTTGACTTCTCCGACGAGGAGTGAAGCCCGCCGCCGGAAGCATCGCCACCGCTCCCTGGGCTCCGGTGAGCCCGATTTTGTGTCCATGCTAGGATTTAGTGGTGGAGACGGCAGATTCCACCATAGTATTTAGATTTAATTCACGTTTTGTACATATGTTCGCGTCAGTACTATGTATGAACTATGCTCGTGTTTTGAAATCTCTCGCGAATATTTAAAAATCTTGAGTTTACAGTTTGAATTTCTGGTTTCTGTTCTGGCAATTGTGTTCTTTGAGTAAAAACTAGCTCGAGCGCAGTTGGGAACGCGTTTTTCGATTCGCGATTTCTCGGTGTCTGCTAGAGATGCTCTTATACATTACTAAATAATTCATCTGTATTTCGTAGGTGACAGTCATTCATGGAGATGTAAGTGATTTTTAGTAGGAAATGTGATCAGTTTGTCTTCTAATGTCTACATATTGGCTATGTGGATAAATTGTTGCGTATTTTATGATCTTTGCTCAATATGGCAAAGAAGTTACTTCGCTAGAAAATACAATCTGTATTCTGAAGGATAAAGAGTATAATTTGAGGTTTGTGTAACTGAAACCTCATTTCTCTTGTCGATGGTCTTGTCGTTGAATTCTTAAAATTAAAAGTTGATTTTGTTCGTGTATGGTTCACATCACAAGGAATATTGACATGTCTTATATATATGCATTTGCAATGGGTAAAAAACTTAACGGTCCATAGCAACACACGGGTATTCAACTAGTGTGTTTAATGTTGGAGGTTGTGCTGTTAGCTGGAAGGCTACATTGCAGGCTGTTGTTGCACAATCTACTACTGAAGCTGAATACATGGCTATTGCTGAAGCTTGCAAAGAATCTGTTTGGTTGAAAGGTTTGTTTGCTGAACTTTTTGGAGATGATTCTTGCATTACTTTGTTTTGTGACAGTCAAATTGTCATTTACCTTACAAAAGATCAGATGTTCCATGAGAGAACTAAGCATATTGATGTCAAGTACCATTTTATTAGACATTGTTTCTCAAGGTAAATTAAAGGTATGCAAGATCAGCACTCATGATAATCCTGCTGATATGATGACTAAACATGTTCCTGTTGCTAAGTTTGAGCTTTGCTCGAACTTAGTTGGTTTAACTGATTAGCTCAAGTGGCTATTGACGCCGAAAGTATTTGCTTTGTTTGTTCAGGGAGATGGTTGCTGTTGATGCTACAAGGAGGAATTTGTCTCAAGGTGGAGTTTGTTATATGTTGATCCAAATTCTACAAAGTATAGGGCAACTTCTGACGAGTGGAGCGAGACCCGTCGCCGGAGGCTTGGGCCGAGTGGTACGGTACGGATCGTCGAAGACCTAGGTTTCCACCGATATATAAACCCCTTGTAAGCCGTCGGTTGGGATGAGTTGCATCTGTGAAATCCCGGCGTTTGTAAACACTCCTCGATATAGTGAAGTTTCGCGCTGGCGCCCGTAGTTTTTTCTTCTCTTTGTTGGAGAGGTTTTTCCACGTTAAATCTGTGTCCCCTTGCTGTGTTTTTCGTTTTCGTTCTTTGTTATCTTCTTGTCGCAATTGTAATAACAGTGTGAGGCTATTTGCGTTGACATGGATACGCAACACGTAGAGGAGAAAAGCCGCGGTGGAGAAGAAGAACACGTGCATGCATAACTTGTCAGATAGTACAACCCAGACATATTATGTGCACGTACCCTGCCTTCTCCAACGCGGCTCTTCCCCCCGGATTCATCACCGCTTCCAACGACGGAGGCAGGAGTAGCAGCGTCGACGGGAGTGAGCCTCTGGATTTGGCCTCCTCGGTCCATTTATACGCAGCGCGCGCGAGAGAGAAAAGTGCAACTGTTCAACCTCAAAACAGTGATCCACCAGCCGGATGGAAGACGAAACCGAGAAGAGTGCGACGTGCATAGAATTTCTCCAAATCCCAGTTTGCACAAGTCCAACTTCTCCTTCGCATGCATGGTACTCCACTAGAAGTAGGTGTTGTCCACGCCCGCACTGGGGTCCTGGTTCTGCAGTGACGAGCCGATGACTTGGTTAGCGTTCGATATGGACAGGTGCATCGTGCCAAGGCGAAACCATACACCGGTGCGGAGATTAATTAATTACTCCATGTTGCGTTGCGCTTGCGCTCGTGGTCAGCATGGGATAACCGAACAAGGAGCCAGCGAAGTGTGACCTTAGCTTGCCAAGAAAAAGTGTCGATCGTGGGCTGGTGGGACTGGACTAGGAGTAAAGATTGTAAAAGGGCTGTGTACTTCAGAATATTCATGGGCCTGACCCCATTTCTCCTACTTGAGAAAATGCTAATGCTAATTGCCGCTTAATGCGGCGCCTGTCGCTGGCGTACCCGTGTACCTACGGTGTCAGCTCATGGGCTAGCTCACCATCATTGAAGACGACAGCGGAGAGGAGGAAGACGAAGTGCGGCGACAGACCTCGCTGACAAAGGGGACGACAAGGCTAGCCGTGGCGCCCAGACGGAGGTGAGGACAGGACCTTGCCGGAAATGGAGACGATGCGGCGGGCCACGGCGGCACCGGCGAAGGCGACAAAGAGATTTTAGGGTTGGGAGTGGGGTGGGTGCTCACCAGACTTAGGGTTAAGGGTGGTGATGTCTCCAGTGACAAAACTTAGGGCTAGGGTGCAGGTCGGGGGGAGGGGGGGGGGGGGGGTTAGAGGGATGATCGGCCGGCCAGGACCTCGTCGGAGACGGGGATGATGCTGGTGGCCGCTAAAGGGATACGGGTAGGCTACACTAGCAAATCAAAATTTTCTATCGCGTAAACCAGGATTACTGTTGTCATAAATCACGGGATTACCACTAGACACACAATTGCGGAACTTGATGAAGCGCGTCGAGGCAGTGCAGACGATCTAGGTCTCCTCCTCGTCCTCGTCCCACGAGCAGCTCCCCTCGCGCGGCTCGTCCAAACGCTACATATGCAGCGCCTCCAAGGTATCCACACGTACATGGTGGAAGTGTTAGACGCCAGACTGCTAAGGTCCGCGCGTACAATACAGGAGTGAGGTGTGAAGTCTGGGTGGAATGTTCTAACCCTGATCAGCTCGCTCCACCCTCTCTTATATAGACGTCCCTAGTGGGCTTCTACATTAGTAGCCCATTAGTAGTCTAAGCCTGGTCTAATTCGGATCCAATCCTCATTACTTTTCCAGCCCCTTAAGTGTGTGACCCTATAGGTTCATATACGTATAGACATGACACGAATACACTTATTCTGTCAATAGTTGGTAGCGGCCTCTAGCAAGACGTACCAACTCCTAAATGCATACAAAGATCATATCGGACGAACCATCACAAGGTTTAGTACATGTCTTTACCTTTGCCTCACGATATTTGGTCTAGCTCCAAGCTGACCTCTCTTTCTCGATACTGTGATTCGAAATCCCTTTACTAGGTTAACTCTTAACCATATATAGCACGACCATGCATTTCTGGATCCGATCACTCGAGGGGCCCAGAGATATCTCTCTCAAGTAGAGAGGCGGAAATCACATCTTGATTGACCATGCCTTGCAGCATGCTTCAGGACAAACCCGAAAGCTACCTTTATAACTACCCAGTTACGGAGTAGCGTCTGATAGCACCAAAGTATGTCGATCCACATCTCAAGTACATGCGGCAATCTCAGGTCTAAGGACAAAACGTACACAATGTATAGAGAGAGAGCTGCAACTAATTGCCAGTCTCAAGTTGGGTCAGTCCAACCCTATATTCATAACATGTGTTCACATCATTGGTTTGACATTTCCATGTCTATGACTTGCGAAACATAGTCATCAACCAATCGATGTGCTAGTATAATATTCACGTGTGTCCTCACATGAACTCCGACTAGGGACAACTCTTAAATAACCATACAAGTATAGAGTTTTACAAACAATTCACATAATTACCAATCAATACAAGTTGCCTGATATGGATATTTAAGGAACATTACAATAACTCATGGATACATAAGAAATATAATCATCTCTATGATTGCCTCTAGGGCATATTTCCTTCAGTCTCCCACTTGCACTAGAGTCAATCTAGATTGTATCTAATACCTATTGCTCTTGCGTGCGTCTCATGCGCAGGCTGCGGGAGTGGCTTTGTAAAAGGATCAGCAACATTTGAGTCCATATGTATTTTGCATATCATGACATTACCATCCTCAACAAACTCTCGAATCTGATGGTAACGTATGCGAATATGTTTGTTCTTCTGGTGCTGTCTAGGTTCCTTGGCTTGTGCAATAGCATCATTGTTGTCACAATAAACGTCCATGGGATTGGACGCGCCCTGAACCACACCAAGAGCGATCAGGAAATTCCTAATCCAAACAGTTTCCTTTGCAGCCTCCGAGGCGGCAATATATTCAGCTTCTGTTGAAGAGGAGGCCACCGTATCTTGCTTGGAATTTTCCAACTCACAGCACCACCATTCATGACAAACACATAACCAGATTGCGATCTGGAATCATCTGAGTCGTTAAGGTAACTTGCATCTGTGTAACCCCGTACACTGAGTTCATCCTCACCTCCATAAACTAGGAACACATCCTTAGTCTTTCTCAAGTACTTAAGGATATTCTTTACCGCTGTCCAGTGACCTTCACCTGGATCAGCCTGATATCTGCTCGTAACACTTAGAGCATAGGAAACATCTGGGCTAGTACATATCATTGCATACATGATGGATCAAATAGCCGAAGCATATGGAACCCTACTCATGCGCAAGGACAGGAACCCCTTCTTATCATCTTCCATGCTGAACCGTTTCAACACTTTGTCAATGTATGTACTATGGCTTAATCCAATTAGCCTCCTTGATCTATCTCTATAGATCTTGATACCCAGAATATATGCCACTTCTCCCAAGTCCTTCATCGAAAAACTATTTTTCAACGAGGTCTTAACAGACTCGAGCATAGGAATGTCATTTCCAATCAGTAATATGTCATCTACATATAAGATTAGAAATACCAACGCTCTCCCACTTTCCTTCTTGTAAACACAAGGTTCTTGTTCGTTTTTATGAATCCAAACTCCTTTACAACTCATCAAATCGAATGTTCCAACTCCGATATGCTTGTTTCATCCCATAGATGGACTTGAGAAGTTTGCATACCTTTCCAGCATTTTTTGGATCAACAAAACCTTCGGGCTGCATCATATACACGTCCTCAGTTAGGATTCCATTTAGGAAAGCCGTCTTGACATCCATCTTTCATATTTCATAGTCGAAATGTGCAGCAATGGCTAGAATGATCGGTATAGACTTAAGCATTTCTACGGGAGAGAAAGTCTCGTCGTAGTCAACTCCTTAAATTTGTCGAAAACCTTTTGCAACAAGTCGAACTTTATGGATGTGAACATTTCCATCCATATCAATCTTCTTCTTATAGATCCATTTGCACTCGATGGCTTTAAAACCATCAGGCAGGTCAACTAAGTTCCAAACTTGATTGTCTCCCATGGACTCTATCTCGGATCTCATGGCTATCAACCATTTCTCAGAGTCTGGGTCCACCATCGCTTCTGCATAGGTCGTAGGCTCATCATTATCTAACAATAATAATTCCCGCGTTTCGCGGAGCCTCGCCGACCTTCGTGGTTGTGGTGCTTCTATTGCCACGGGTTCCTCAACTTGTTCTACTACAATAGCATCACTTGTAGAAGCATCCCCAACTGGCTCATCTTGAACTTCTTCAAGTCGCACCGACCTTCCACTCGTTCCCTTTGTGAGAAACTCTTTCTCTAGGAAAACACCGTTGTGAGCGAAAAACACTTTGCCCTCTTCTCGGTTGTAGAAGTAATACCCTAAGGTTTCTCTCGGATATCCCACGAAAATGCACTTATCCGATTTGGGTGTTAGCTTGTCCGACTGAAGTCGCTTGACAAATGCATCACAACCCCACATCTTTAGAAAAGACAAACTGGGATTCTTTCCAGTCCACATCTCATATGGTGTCTTAACTACGGATTTAGATGGTACCCTATTAAGTGTGAAAGCTGCCGTTTCTAGAGCATAACCCCAAAATGATAATGGTAAATCCGACTGGCTCATCATCGATCGAAACATGTCCAAGAAAGTTCGATTGCGCCGTTCGGAGACCCCGTTTCTTTGAGGCGTTCCGGGTGGCGTGAGTTGTGGAACAATTTCGCAACTCTTAAGATGATTGCTAAATTCGTGACTCAAATATTCACCTCCACGATCAGATCGCAAGGCCTTTATTTTCTTGCCACATTGATTCTCTACCTCATTCTGAAACTCCTTGAACTTTTCAAAAGTTTCAGACTTATGCTTCATCAAATAGACATAACCATTTCTACTGAAATAATCAGTGAAAGTAATGAAGTAGTAATATCCTCCTCTGGCTGTCGTGCTCATTGGTCCACACACATCAGTATGTACGAGTTCCAACAAGTCTGTCGCTCTCTCGGGTAAACCCGAAAAAGGCGATTTGGTCATCTTTCCAAGTAAACAAGCCTGACATGTCTCGTATGATTCAAAATCAAACGAAGTTAGAAGACCATCACCATGGAGCTTCTTCATGCGCTTTTCATTTAAATGGCCCAAACGACAATGCCGTAAATAGGTAGGACTCAAATCATTAGGCCGAAGCCTTTTAGCACTAACATTGTAAACAGATGCATCATCAAGATTTAAAATAAATAACCCATTCACAATGGGAGAATTAGCCATAAACATATCATTCTTAGAGATTACACAACCATTGTTCATACTCGCAAATGAATATCCATCCCTCATCAAACATGAAGGTGATAAAATGTTTCGACCCATACTTGGAATGTAATAACAATTATTCAACTCCATAATAAATCCTGACGGAAGGTGAAGTTGCATGACGCCGACGAACAATGCAGCAACCCTTGCTTTATTTCCGACGCGAAAATCCACTTCGCCTTTCTGCACTTCTCTAGTCCTTATTAGCCCCTGCATCGAATTACAAATATGAGCAACCGATCCGGTATAAAATACCCAAGAGTTAACATAGGAATCAGCGAGAAGAATGTTCACAACATTTACAACAAGCGTACCTGAGTGGGAAGTACTCTTACTTCCACTCTTCTCCAAAGAAGCCTGGTACTTGCTGTAGTTTCTTTTCTAGTGGCCATGTTCATGACAAAAGAAGCACTCAGTGTCTTCTACAGGTCCAGCCTTTTGCTTGGGTGCAGGCTTAGGGATCGTATCCTTAGCATTGCCCTTCTTCTTCCAAGAAGTACCCTTTTTCTTGAAGTTAGGCTTGTTCTGCACAGCCATCACATGGCTATGCCCTGTACACTTCTTCATGTCACTTTCTGCTGTTTTTAGCATCCCGCATAACTCATTAAGGCCCTTCTCCACCCCATGCATATGGTAGTTCTAAATGAACTGCCCATAGCTGGATGGAAGAGACGCCAAAATGAAGTTAGTGGCAAACTCTTGGCCTAGTGGAAAACCAAGCTTTTCCATAGTCTGACAGTAACCAACCATTTTGATCACATGGGGGCCTACGCTCCCTCTGCTAGCTTGAATTCGATAAAGGACTTGGCAACATTGTACCTCTTAGTCCTTGCCTGATCTTGGAACATGTCCTTAAGCGCTACGATCATATCATACGCATCCTGATCCTCAAACTTCTTTTGGAGTTCAGGTTCCATGCATGCAAGCATAAGACAGCTAACCTCAAGAGAATCATTACATGCTCTCTTAGAGGCATTCTTTAGGGAAAAAGATGCATTATCAGCAGGTTCATCGGGGATTGGGGTATCCAGAACCGTTTCCTTTTTATTAGACCCGAGAATAATTCTCAGGTTACAGACCCAGTCCGTATAGTTTGTTCCATTTAGTTTATCTTTGTCAAGAATCGAATGCAAATAAAAAGGTGATGTAGTGTTTGGTGCCATTGATCTACAACAGAAAACATGCAAAATAGTAAGCCATATAACCATGAAAGAGTAAAACATATTAAACAATTTAATAGAATATACTCCCATTTAAATCAATATCCCTCTATTGATACTAAGTGATTCAAGATCCACAATTAACAAGTCGACTAGTGAGCTTTAGCATCACTGCTAGAAAACAAGGTAAATCGGTAAGCAACACTTGCTAATCATATCACATATGACTTGTTGTTGGGTGACATCTCTATGTCAAAACTAGGCGCCCAACCTTTATGCCCCAAGGTCCTTAACTGTTAAGATGACCTTGTCAAGCTCACCAACCCTTATGCGTGTAGGTATCCGATACAAACCCATCCAGCCAAGGAAAACCGCGGTACCCTAATTTCATAGGCCCACCAACGATTGTACATGGCATAGGATGGTGCAAGATTTGGTTGGGAGGGCATGGTTTAACTTCAACTTTGTGAGGGATCGTTCTACTTCTATCATCTAAGCATGCATAGAGTAAAACGCATAAGAATAGCATTCACATAGTTGTGACACAGTATGGCCCATTTTCTTATGGTGATCTCTATCGCCTTAGAACCTGTCCACCATGATGATATCCATCTTCATGTTCCATGCGAGCCATCCTCCAAGTGATGAGTCCTCCAAGAACTAATACAAGCCATTACTCCTAACAGCTAGTAATCAAAATTACATAGTATTGGGATCAACACAAGTTGGAACGCAGACTATTACAACAATTGACAACACATGTGGCTCCATCCATGTTGCCGTACTCACGACACGCAGGTCATGATAAATTTCATATATGCATCACATATATATGGGCCATACTGATCACATACATCCTGCGAAAACAAGTTATGCATAGAATCGCATTCTACCGAATCATGTGACATCGCAACACCTAGTTACCTTAACGAGATACAAAAGGGGCTATGATTAAGGGGGGTCTAGGGGTCTCCCCCTGTGGGGTTCGAAGGGACAGCGCCCCTCGCGGTATCTCCGGGCGTCCGGAAAACTGTGAAAAATGAGAGATTGAATCCACACAATTTTATTTAAGGATTTTGATCGGCAAATCAAATTTACCATAAACCGTCTATTGTTCCGATATGATCAAACTCCTTTGATCACGGTACATCGATTTTAGATCTAGGTTCCGATTCGATCAATCATATTGATCTTCGCGTGATTCAACATGATTTGTGTGTCACTGTCTACCCCGATGGCGGAAACCGACCGGTAGGGGTAAGTCGTTCGACTACCTCAGAATCACAATCATGGAAAGCAAGATCATAGATCAATCCTAAACCACCGCAATATAAACGATCGCATCATTCATATCAATCTTCATATCACCATATGCAAACATCCCGAACCTATAACTGAACAACATCGGCTCTGATACCACTGAAGGGATATGGGTAGGCTACACTAGCGCAAATCAAAATTTTCTACCGTGTAAACCAGGATTACTGTTGTCATAAATCACGGGATTACCACTAGACGCGCAGTTGCGGAACTTGATGAAGCGCGTCGAGGCAGTGCAGACGATCTACGTCTCCTCCTCGTCCTCGTCCCACGAGCAGCTCCCCTCGCGCGGCTCGTCCAAACGCTACAGGTGCAACGCCTCCAAGGTATCAACACGTACAGGGTGGAAGCGTTAGACGCCGGACTGCTAGGTCCGCGCGTGCAACACAGGCGTGAGGTGTGACGGCTGGGTGGAATGGTCTAACCCTGATCAGCTCGCCCCACCCTCTCTTATATAGACGTCCCTAGTGGGCTTCTACATTAGTAGCCCATTAGTAGTCTAAGCCTGATCTAATTCGGATCGAATCCTCGTTAGGCTTCCAGCACCTTAAGTGTGTGACCCTATAGGTTCATATACGTATAGACATGAAACGAATACACTTATTCTGTCAATAGTTGGTAGCGGCCTCTAGCAAGACGTACCAACTCCTAAACGCATACAAAGATCATATCGGACGAACCATCACAAGGTTTAGTACATGTCTTTCCCTTTGCCTCACGATATTTGGTCTATCTCCAAGCTGACCTCCCTTTCTCGATACTGATTCGGAATCCCTTTACTAGGTTAACCCTTAACCATATGTAGCATGGCCATGCATTTCTGGATCCGATCACTCGAGGGGCCCAGAGATATCTCTCTCAAGTAGAGAGGGGAAAATCCCATCTTGATTGACCATGTCTTGCAGCATGCTTCAGGACAAACCCGAAAGCTACCTTTATAACTACCCAGTTACGGAGTAGCGTCGGATAGCCCCAAAGTATGTCGATCCACATCTCAAGTACATGCGACAATCTCAGGTCTAAGGACAAAACGTACACGATGTGTAGAGAGAGAGCTGCAACTAATTGCCAGTCTCAAGTTGGGTCAGTCCAACCCCATATTCATAACATGTGTCCACATCATTAGTTTGACATCTCCATGTCTATGACTTGCGAAACATAGTCATCAACCAATCGATGTGCTAGTCTAATATTCACGTGTGTCCTCACATGAACTACGACTAGGGACAACTCTTAAATAACCATATAAGTATAGAGTTTCACAAACAATTCACATAATTGCCAATCAATACAAGTTGTCTGATATGGATATTCAAGGAACATTATAATAACTCATGAATACATAAGAAATATAATCATCTCTATGATTGCATCTATGGCATATTTCCTTCAGCCGCGGCGTCGCTGGGGAAGGCGAGGAAGAAAGATTAGGGTTGAGGTGGGTGGGTGCCCGCCGACAACCAGAGTTGGAGTGCGGGTCTTAAGGTTCTGGGGAGGTGTAGGTCCTATGGAAGATGGGAGGAACCGAAGACGGGAAGAAGAAATGGAGAAGAACCAAATAAGATGGACAAGAGTTGGGGTCGGGAAAGAGGAGGTTGAAGACGACCCTATGGAGGTCGGCCACGGCCCATGAGGCTAATCCTGCGTGCGACAGTATCTGTGGGCGCCGCTGAAGGCAGCACATAGGACCTCCCTTCCACAACTCTCATTGTATCGACCCACTTTTCTTGCTAGACCGGGGCGACTGAGCGGGCAAGGGATGCTCAAAAAAAATCCACAGGGCACCCATTTTTCATGCAACCCATGGAGGTGGCTAGCTATGTTAATCAACGAAATTACGTAGTGGGAAGGGCACTCATGATTCCGTCCAGACCCAAAAAATTAGAAAAATAGTAAATTAAGTAAAAAATATGAAAATAAATGTTTTTCGCAAGTATGTATGCGCGTGATTTTTGGTGTACCAAAACTTAAAACTGTATAGCTTAGACAAAAATGACAAAGTTACAAATGAATAGTAAGCAAGAGCAGCCAAGTTATAAGCTTCCCTGTAACTTATAATCGAATTCAGGAGTAGGAGTATCTATGTCCTAAAAATTTAGGTCTAGCTGCTTATACAAGAAACGACATGTCGACATGTGGAGTGCTACTTTGCAGTTAGGGAAACTGGAGAATCATGAAAACATATATATGTAAAACACGCACTAGAACATCTTGAAAATCATGAAAAATATAACATGAAATAGATATATCACAATGCCACGACGACGATCACTAATGAACTTCTCACAATTAATTTAACATGTTTAGAATTACTTGACCACTTGACTTATAAAATACTTTTAGATAGCATGTCTTCATATAGAACAAATTTTGAACAAGACAAAATATACTAAATTGTCCTAGAAACGATATGAAAGACAATTGGTGAATTTGGCTACCACAAATCGGCAATGCTCCCAGCTTGTCTAGTGTACCCGCAGTTGTTATTGTATCATCTATGTTTACTTAGCAACATGTTATCATGTATAGCACATTCTTAACTATGTTTAGAAGGAAGATACTATCATCTTCACCGTTTCCCAGCAACCAAAATAATAATAGAGACGCACACTTTTGGAAGCGACTAAAATATTAGAAATATATTCCACAAAAGATAACTCCGTAAATTTTCTTTCTAACTTGTTGCAAAATTCATAATTTCATGTGTACAAGTGTTACAAAAGAATGAGTCTAGCATCATAGCCATGTGCCCAACTCCATCTAGGACATGATAGCCTTTGTACGGTCTCCATGTTCATCGCCTCTAGGCATGTGCGCATCTTGCCACCCGCGCGCTCTCGCGCATTGGTCCGCCGCCATCGTCCATTTCTCCAACGAACGGTGCTATTGAAGGGAATATGTCCGAGAGACAATAATAAAAGTGGTTATTATTGTATTCCTTATTTATGATAAATATTTATTTTATATGCTATAATTGTATTAATACAGAAACGTTAATATATGTGTGTTTAATAAACAAATAGAAAGTTCCTAGTTATGCCTCTCTTATAAACTAGCTCGTTGATTAACAAGATGATCAAATGTTTCCTGATCATGGACATTAGATGTCGTTAATAACGAGGTCACAACATTGTTGGAACAAGGTGATGAACATTCACCCGAAGTATAGCATTACGATCAAGGTCATTGTGTTTATATTGCTATAACATCATACGAAGTAATCTTAGTCCTTAGACCACGAGATCATGTCAATCACTAACACCGGAAGAGTATCTTGGTAATATCAAACGTCACACCATAACAGGGTGACTATAAAGATGGGTTAAGTGCTACGAATGTGTTATGTTGAGGCTCATGGATCAAGAGTGGAATTTTTCCATCCCGATGACTGATAGATATACTCCGGGCCCTCTCGGTGATATCACATTAGTTAACTTGCAAACAAGTGATTTGATCACTAGAATGTTATATCACGGGAACGAGAAAAGAGTACATGTCGGTAACGAGATCAAACTAGGTATGGAGATACCGATGATCGAATCTCTGACATGTAATATATCGCGAGACAAAGGGATTGAGTTACATGCGGATAAGGTTCACACGATCACACAAGTCGTCGTTGAATATGTGCGAGTTAGTATGGATTTCCAGGTCCCGCTGCTGATTATTGATCGGAGAGGAGTCTCGATCATGTATAGATTATTCGTAAACTGTAGGGTGACACACTTAAGGGATACCGACACCATTTGGATCAAATAATATGCCAGAGAAAGAAAAAGGAAAGCGCAAGAATTTATTTTACTAGACACCGGAACTGTTTTGGTTGAAATTGTTGAAACTGGTTCTGCATGTGAAATTGAAATGTTATAAGGGGTTTTATGTGAATGTTTGTTAATTAGAGTAATTAACAAAATTCTGAATAAATAAATAAAAGAGTTTTATTTAAATGAGAGCTTGCATTAAATTTGATGAAAATTTAATGCATGTGAGTGGATTTTTGAGTGGAGGCTTTTCATTTTGAGTGGGAGCTCCAGCCACATGAATGTGGAAGAGGTGGGGGCAGCCATCATGGCTGGGTGCCATGCCCCTTGGGGTGCCCCTCTCCCTATAAAAGGCCACCCTCTCCTCCTCTCACATCACACCTCTTCGCGAAGGATCTCTCTCCCCCCTTTAGAATTTCCCCATGGTCTTGGATCAGCGAGATACATGTTCTCGATGGAATTTTTTGGAAGGATTTGTTGCTTCCGCTGCTTCTCTGGAGCGAGGGCGCGGAGGTTGTCAGGATATCCGGACGTGTGTGCGATCACGGATGCACCACTGCTTTGTGGTGCTGGACTTGATGGTGCTGGACCGGCTGGACCAGATGGACTTCATCACGATCTTGAGATCGGCAAGCATTCGTCTACATCATCCAGAGTACAACCTCGTTAACGCTATTCGGTCTTCGAGGGTATGTATTCTATGGATGTATATCCACCCGTTGCTTGTATCTAGTAGATAAATCTTGGTACATAGTTATTCCCATCGTAGGAAATTTTTTGTTTTCTATATTGCGAACCCTACGACTATTACATAAATGGTGGCAATGGATTTCCATTGAAAGTTAGGGGCAAATAACATGTGGAGGAGGTGGAGCTCTCCGGTGGCTGAAGGTCGAGGTGTGGCCCGATGTGGGTGCCAGACTTGCTCTCGCGACCGAATCCTATGGGTGAGGAGAAAAGAAGAGGGATAGAATTTTTTTTAAATGTTACCTGACTTGACTTATGGATGAAATGTTGGATACTATCTCCCAAACATCATAGGCAAAATCGGAAAGAAAAGTGTTGGTCGACAGAAATGTTATTAGGTGTAGGTATATATATTTTCTTCTTTAAAACTAGGCGATTCATTGATTTATGTTACTTCTTCCGATCCATCTAGATACATCCAAGTTGAAGTCAACTAATATGGATCGGCGAGAGTAATAGAGACCAATCAGCCTACATGGTTTATTAAGATTTTGTATGAATTACGTCTACATTGTATTTCATCTGGCGTAAATAACAAAACAATTCTACAATTACAGTAAGCTCCAAAACAAAATAATTGCCCTATGCAGCCTAGGCTGCCTTTTCTAGTGCCACATACAGTGTATACGCTAAAAAAGGGCAGTTATGCGTCCCCGATACGGTTGTCTCCACACCGGGTGGGCACGGGCTTGTCACCTACTCACGTGACGCCCGGTATGGCGTTCTCCCACCTGGCGCGTCGCGAGAGGCCTGCAAGTGGACCACCCCACGAGCGCACGGCACCCACATCGATCTTATCCCTAGCCGGGGCCCACAGCGCCTCCCCAACCCCAAGGCTTGCGACCCCCGCAAGGAGACAACCCGTCCTGGTCCCACGTGCATCCGCCCAGATATCCATGGACCAGGTTCACGAGACACGGACCCCACGGTGCAACGCCCGCTGCTTTATAAATAAGCTCCGGCCCGTATCGCTCCCACTCTTCTCCTCTTCAGATCCGAGAACTTGGGGAGACTGGTAGTTAGCTGCTCCGATCCATCTCAGTGTCAGTTTGGTAATTGGCATGGGTCTCCTCGACAAGCTGTGGGACGACACCGTCGCCGGCCCGCAGCCCGACTCCGGCCTCGGCCGCCTCCGCAAGCTCGCCGCCCGCCCCCCCGCCGTCAAGATCAACGGTGACCGCCGCAGCTAAACAAATCAACATAATTATTTGTCCTTGCCAGACGTTTGTTCCCTGGATCTGATTAGCTGTTGTTCGTTTTCTTTTGTCGTGTTGGGTGGGTCGTTCAGATGGGGCTCCGGACGCCGGGACGGTGATCCCACCGACGACGCCGGCCGGCGGTGAAGAAGCGCCCATGAAGGTCACGCGCAGCATCATGATCAAGCGTCCGGCAGGGTACCCCTCGTCGCCGAGGAGCGCGGCCAGCACGCCGCCGGCATCGCCGCTAGGGTCCACGCCTCCCATCTCCCCGTTCGCTCTGTCCCCTTTCGCCGGCGGTGGTGAGTTACCCCGCACCCACCTTCTCGCATTAACTTTTTTTTTCTGATAGGGGTAGTTCGGTCATTTTCGTGGCCGCGTCCATGTGTGTGAAGGACGGGGAATGCCGTGTCGGGTAGCTTTCGTCTACGTGGCTTTCGTCCTGCAGCTCGGAAGCGTCTAGATGGGGCTGGGGACTTTTTGGACATTTCCGCCCGGGCAAGCGCTTTAGCTCTGAGGTCCCTATCGTGGGTTCATGGCTGGATATCGTCGCGTTGATTATTTGATAAGTTACCGCATATATGGTGCCTTTGAAATGAAGCACAACCGGATAACCGTAGCTATCAATAATAAGGTTGCCTTCCAAGAGAAAATAGCGACGCATTTCTATTTACTGAAGAATTAAAAATGGATCTGCATTACGTATGAACCTGCTTTATTTAGTACGAGCGTCATGGTCGTTCACTCCCTGCCTGCTTGAAACTGTCAATGGGGTGTTGGCCTAATTGAAGCCAGCTCCCCCAGACCCCACTTCGATGGCGAATACTTATCGAAGCAAGACCATAGATCCACCTATACTGTTTCAAATTTGTCACCAAGTCTCTAGACTGGACATAAGAGTTCATACTTTTCAGTGCACTGTGGCTGCAGTTAACTGACTTCATGCGTATGTTAGTCTCATACGAGAAAATTGCACATAACACCAATGTTTGGTGACAAAGTTGCACAGAACACATTTTTGGTTTTACCTAGCCTAGGCTTATGAGAAACATTTTATATGTATATTCATGTAAGGAAACGGGTACTTTTATGTGAACCAGATTCTAGTGTCCTAGTGATACTATTGTAGGGTTTGAGGCTTGATTTATTGATGATTACAAGTTAGACAGTGATGGGATTGTAGATGTATTCAGGAAACAAGGATACTTGTAATATAGCATTGTTCCACTCGCCAAGTCCACAACTTCATTGTGATTTGGCAGATTCCTCTTGGATATTTTACTTGACACCTTCTCAACCACTCTTCTATATTAGCGAGAATAAGCAAAATCTGACGAGTTCATTAGAAATACAGTACATTGTAATGCATGGAAAAGCATGGATACCTGGCTAGTAGTATACAAAGTTGATTCCCCTTACTAGGTGATGCACACATAGAGCATGCTGTATGCTATTATCCAATCATTTATAATTCGTTATTCTACACAGACGTCATCATTCTGGTTTGTTAATTGTTCTTGCCTAATATCGAGGGACTAAATTTACAGGTGGCCGCTTCAGAAGGAAATCATCTTCAGATGCATACGAGAGGGCAACACCACCAGGCGCGTCGACCAGTCACCCTCCCCCCTTTGAAGTGTGACCGCCCAGCCTACTCATGCCCGTTTTTGCTCCTCAGCCGGCATCTACTAAACGCAAGGCCGAGGAGGTTTAAAAAGGAAGAGAAGACATCATCATCCGAGAAATCGAGAAAAAAGTGAGGGTCTGCCTTACCTCTACCGTGATATTATGTAGATATGTGTGTAGTGTTCTCCTTCTTCTACTATATATGCAGTTCACGCAAGTATGGTTATGTGTAGAGAACTTGTTGTAAGTTGCTGCTTGTGTTATGTGTGTTAGTATGTACCTAGGTCACCTCTGAGCTGCGTAGAGCTCTGCGGCACGCAGCTCCTCGTTTGTGTGTTTTGCCTACTACTATGGCGTGGAGGACTCTGTCGCTGGGTCGTGTCGTGCATGCCTGTAATGTTAAGCAGGGGGTGTCTAGAGCGTAGTATGTGTAATTTTGCTTGATGGGGTTATCTCAAGTAGTTCATGGTGTTTGCTTGACTTGTTTTCTGTAATACCTCGTGTGAATGACATGATAGCCCCCATGTAGGTTCTTCTGCACAGTTACTCTCTGCTTTGCCTATTTCATCACACAACACACTGAAAAACATCAAATGGCGGGAGGCTGAGTTCCCTGCTGAATGCAGTCACCTGCGGTCCATTTCCTTGCCGTTCAATCTGATAAGAGATTTGTTCGGATATTTGCACTTGAGAGAAAATTTAAGGGAAGAAGAATGCTCGTAATTTGGCTGATTGATCTAGGGCAGCGATGTAATTTGGCTGACTGATCCAGGGCAGCGACCGGTCGCCGCGTGTTGCATGTCGCTTTCTTCCTAGTTCCACCGCATCGCTCCTTTCCCTTATCCCCTTTCCTACCTCGTTCTCCTCCATCGCCGTGCCGCTGTCAAGGAGACTATGCCCAACAACGTCATCTTGGGCGAGGAGGTGACTGTCCATCCCACCAAGTCCTATGTCGCCGCCTCTAAATCTGAGATTAGGAGCAAACCCCAATGCTGCCAAGGAGAACAAGATCCTTGCGCAGAGGACCAATGAAAGCCTCTTTCCCTAGCCTCGGCACGGCGTTGCCAACGTTGAGCACACTTTCGATAGGGAAATGGCCTCGCTCTGTATGGAGGTCAAGCGCCTCTAGGCCCTCCTTGAATGCAAGAAGACTAAACGCGAGGAGGATGAGCGCAGTGCCAGGAGCTCAAGCTCCAGTAGTAGATCGACACCCTAAACTGTTTCGCCCTTATCGCGCAATGTACATTTTTTGGTTGAAATCGTGGATGTTGTTGAAATTGTTGGCAATTATTGCTGTAGAAAATTTAGCAGGGCGAACTGTTAATGTCGGCATTGTCATTCATTTTTTCGTTAGAATCATTGGTGATTTTTGTTGAAATCTGTGTCGATTATTGTTGCAAATGGTTCTGCTGCAAAAGGTTTTGGATAGCAGAATGTTAATGTTGGAATTTTTATCTTTAGCTGCAATTGTTGCATATTTTGTGTTGAAAATGTTAACGTTTTTCACTACAAAAGAATTAGGGATATGTTGCAAATAGGTCTCACACATGAAATTTTTTAATGTTGTATTGCCATTTTGTTCTTGAAATTGTTGGTGATTATTACTGAGATATCTTACAAAGCTATGACTTTTTTGTTGGAATTGTTGGTGATTTTTGTTACAAATTGATTTTGCATAGGATTTTGTTTATGTTGGATTTGTCTTTTTATTGGAATTTTTGTGATTATTGCTGCAAACAACTCAGTCATATGTTGTGAACTATAAACAACTAACAATTTTCTTGCATCGCATTTTTTAAATGCCGCAAGCGCATCCTTTTTGTTGTAATAGTTTGTTATATATGTTGGCATAGTTGGTACTTTCTCTTAAAGAAGAATCTACATAAAAATTGTTGTGTAACCACTTTTTTATTGCTGCAAATATATTGTTTTTTGTTTTAAGCTATAAGATTTTTGTTGAAATTTTGGTGTTTTTTTGTAGAAAAATTTATTGTTTAACCACTTTTTTGTAGAATTACTTTTTTTGACATTTATTGCGGAAAATTGTTGCCGTAGTTTATTTTGTATGTGGGGTGAGGATTTTTTTTCCGACCCTCTTTGCCTAGGTGCAAATCACCATAGTACCATATTTTCTCAAAATACCGGAAAGATCATGGCCAAAGCCATATACCCTTTAGTTTTAGGTGAGTAAACCGGGGTCATGGGTTGAGTTCACAAAAACTATGGGGTAAAAATGCAAACGTTTCTTACGGCTGATTTTGGATGTTGGATGGTGATCTGATGGTGCAAACAACAATCTATTTTGGAGATTTTGTCGGTTGATGACTAGCACACCCTTTAAGGGAAGCAAATAATTGTAAAGTAAACTTTTGGATGGTAATTAAATGTCCCCTTGGTACGGAGGCCAGGAGATAGGTGATCGGGAGACGGTGAATGTAAGCTTATATTGGGTTTCATCCCCTTGCTGGCGGCGCTGTTAGTCCGCTCAATCTTTGTTGGCCTTGGGCTATAGAGGCATTGCTGGACCACGGTCCCTCGTCAATGGGAGGGTTCTCTTTTTTTGTTTAGGTTATTTTTAGTGTTTTCTTGGGGATCGTGAAGCGGTGATTATAGCTTGAAGTCAAAATAAGGTCTCCCTGTTCTATCCTTGCTCCGATGGTGCATCTAGCGCCAACAGTAGGTGACATGGAGTCGTGTGTTCGACGGATCTCCTGGATTTTAGGTCAGTCTATTCCCATCTACTTTTGTCATCTTTGGCGATAGTTGTCGTTCTATTCTTTTGGGGTCTTAGCATGAAGACTTCATGTTTGTCTACTACAACAAGCTCTACTAAGACACGTTTTGCCTAGCTCTAGTGATAAAGGAGCGAGGAGGGCGGCGCACCTTCGGCTCGCACTAGTGTCTATAGTCATCGCTAGGTAGTCTAAAGACATATTTGTATTTTATTACTTTTAAAACTCTTTGTACTGTTATTTATGATTATTAAAAACACTAAATGCCCCCTTTAACTTATTTATACATCTTTTGTATTGCATGGAGATGAGTGTCCTGCTGAAAATGGGTTCAACATATTTACCATAATTATCAATAAAACGCCAATATATTTATTGGGAAGGTCCCATACATATGAAATAACAAGGGCTCAACAAAGAGTAAACCACATGGGCAGTTCTAATTCTTTCCCCGCCCTTCATTTTGGTCCTAGTTGTTTGAAATTGCACGTTTATGACGTCCTAAAATATTTCATAAGGCATTCATCGAAGGTCCTAAATCGGATTAACCCACGTTGACTGGTGCCACATCCACATTAACCCGCGTTGACTGGTTCACTCTCTTCTCGGCAGGCCCACTGGTCGAGCACACGGTCCATTAGCATGAGATGGTTAGCGCGCATACCACCTCCATCTTGAACGCCTCGAATGCAAACATGTTTGTTGCCATGCCTTGCCAGTTGCCGGTGTGCCCAAGCTCCGTCACCAGGTACCCCATGGTTGCCCACCATGTGCGGTGTCCGTCGTGTCTGGATAGGTGACATGGTCCTACAGTTGCGCCAGACCAAAGTCCCCAGGCGAGGGTTTATCTCCGTGTCCAGTCCTCCATCCTTGAGATAAGCGAACATAGCCGCCTCCGCATGAACAAGAACACGACGCCAGCGGTCGCGAAGACGAGAAACCCGGATTCTATCAGCATCACAATCTCGAGTCTTGGAACAAGGTAGACTTCATGGCCCACGCAACATCGATGTGCATGCCCACGTGCACTCAACGTGCAATCTAGCTAGTCAGGTGCATTAGTGGGGTAGCACAAGTGCGCTAGCAAGCAGGCTAGCGGGTCGCTGGCCATGTACACGCGCGAGGCAAACAAAAACGCGTGTAGCGCGTGAGCGCCGTTTCGGGCGAGGAGGTCATAAAGGTAATGCCGCCCTGGGCTCGAATCCCCTTCCACACAATCTCCACCCCGCCCTTTTTCTGCCTTTTGACACAAATTCTCTAATAAAAATGTTCTAGAGACCGTGTTTTAGAATAAATACAACCTCAGGGTCCTAGTTGCAAATATACAGGGTAACCTATACACCTTCTAGACCCCACTGTTGATGTGGCACCGGTCAACATGGATCAAACCGATTTAGGACCTCCGATAAACGAGTTACGGAAGATTTAGAACTTAGACATGCAATTTCAAAGAATTATGACCAAAGTGAGGAGGCGGGAAAAAGAATCAATACCATCCATGCGGTTTACTCCTCAACAAACCTTTAGACACACTATCTGAAATGAGAGGCATCACATACTCTTCTGATAGGACTTACTCCAAGTTTATTTTCCATGAGGACATTCTGAACTGTGGCAAAAAGGATATGGATAATCAAGACGCTTATGGCACCACATGAGATCAGAATTTTACCGCACCAAAACCATGCCTTCGTGACGCCACCGAAGCTTTGGGCGAGACTCAAGAGAAGGTACTCCCTCCGATCCATATTACTTGTCACTAAAATGGATGTATCTAGACATGTTTTAGTGCTAGATACATCCATTCTAACGACAAGTAATATGAATCGGAGGGAGTATTATGATCTCTCGGCAAGCCTTCTTTCCAAGTCTGTTTCCATAAACCCAACGGAAGATCTCAAATTCTGAATGCATGCGCAGCGGCGCGTGAGGTTATGTATCATGATGAAGCATTGGCTCGAGTCTCGACCGACGCCTATGCCCGGCAGGCACGGCAGAAAAAGAGCAAAAACCGTAGCCACTGAATGGCAGAGGCAGTAATTACATGATCGTGCTAGATAAAAAAAGGAAGTAACGATCATACGTGAATCACACCATCGATTGAGTTGGCCACTCGAGACATCATCAGTTCTTACCTCTAGTGCTGAACTTTTTCAGTTAGCTATAATTGAGTGGGATCGAAAGGCCGGCCGGCATGGTGTGGCCGTTCTAGTCTGCTAGACACGTTATGCAATCATCACATGCGGAAGCACTACTGCACTACGCGCAACAATGGTGCTGAAAAAGCCGACCTAAGAACTGGACGGCGGCGATAGATCGATCGGCCGATCGTGTCTCGGTGGAACCAACACTTGCCGACATTGACTACACTCTCGATTTTTTCCAAAATTGAAGCGCAAAGTGCCCCTCTCGGAAGCACTGGCTCTAGATTTTGGTGGTGCAAAGCTATACCATGACCGGGTCAAAAAAAGGGGCAAATCTAGCATGACATTCACACAGGAGCGAGCGAAGCGACTGATATCACCTGATCAAGCAGCGGCACTTCAACAACTCTGGAGTCGAGCCTAGCTATAAATACCACGCCTATCTCTGTGGAGCAGCACCAACCAAACAAGAACTACCAGCGTACACATTCTACTCCGTCTCCGGTCCGGTCCAGCAGCAATGGCATCCAACGGCGCCGTCCTTCTCGCCGTCGCCACGCTCGCGGCTGTGTGCGCCGTGTCGTCAGCGCAGACCAAGTTCGGCAAGCTCGTCGTCACCGGCGTCGTGCCCTGCAACACCGGCACCCTGATCGACGTCGCCACTTCTCCGGCGTTTCCAGGTAAGCATACATACCCATGCAAACCACGCGTGCGCGCGTTATAACCAGCTTAACCTCTGTAAAATATGCACGGCCTGTGGACTGACACACCGCCATCCGGCATCCGGGTTTTCGTGCGTACGTGTTACGCAGACGCGGACGTGGAGCTGCGGTGCGGCGGCAACGCGGTGGCCGGCGCGAGGACGAGCAGCAACGGGTCGTTCGCCATCGAGGCGAACATGACAAACGCGCTGGCGGCGCTCCTCGGCGCATGCGAGCTGGTGGTGGACACGCCGCTGGTCAAGTGCGACGGGAAGCTGCCGGCGGCGGGGGCGCTGGTCTCCTACCTGCAAGGCCCGCTTGCCAGGCTGCTTAGCGGCGTCTTCCAGCTCGCACCCGCCGGATTCTCTTTCCGTTCCGGATGACCTGATCGACGGCCAACTCTTAAGTAAAAGTAATGCGTGCGCATAAGAACTGCCAAGGACATTGCCACCTCTTATGTATGCCGCGTGGCAAGTGGTTGCAAGTAAATTGGGTACAGATATGGCGATATATATGTACCAGCATATATGGAATAAAGAGTCCAGACCATGCATGAATTAAGCACGCACCCAAATCGAATCGCCCTTGTACTATCTTTGCTTTTTCACTAATCATCTTAATTTAACAGATTATAGCTGATCAAACAAAAACGGAACAGACAGTTGCAATGTTAAACTGTATAATATGCTAGTAATGAAAGTAATTTCAAATCGTGGATAGAGCGCTTCTTCTCATATCCCTCGACATTCATTCTTCTCATTTGCTAATTCGCATTCGTATGAAAATTAGATAATCTTAGTCACTCCATGGGACGGTGGAGCTGGTTTGACATGATTCGCCCAACCTGGTTGACGCTCTACAAACAGTGGTACCGAGTGACACAAATTAAAATGTTTAACTACAAAAATGTCAAAGTCATAAGAAAGAAGACCTTTGAGTTGTTGATTGGGATTGTTTTCCTGGCCTATAATTCTATCTATGATCCTAAAAGCCCAATCCAACCCAGTCATACGAGCCCATTGTCAAAACAAAGAAAAAAAGAGAGGAGAGGGGGGTGGGGGTGGGGGGGGGGGGGGGGTACAAAGAAGTCTAACACAACAACATTTCATAAATTAGCAACCAATGCCGGACGAGATTTATTTGAAGGAAAAAGCTTGCAATCATCCGAGGGCGACTCTGCCGCAATAGGGGGTAGTGTGCACTGCTACGAGTCGTCCCGTCGTGCACCGCCGCGCCGCTGTAGAGAGCAGGGGCAAGCCGTACGTGCTGGAGATTCAAGCGGCCGGCGACGGTTACGCATAGCCGTCGTTGGGCTGCCAGCGGCAAATGGCCTTGCTGCAACCGGCAATCGGTGGTGCTACCCGCGGGTGTCGATGGTGCTGCAAGCGGCAATCGATGATGCTACCAGCAGTTGTCGGTGGTGCCTCAAGCGGATGAGGGCGGAGCTCCGACGAGCGGCTGTTGCTTCCAATCCTGGGCGGTGCTGCTGCAACTGGCAACTGGTGGTGCTACCAATAGTTGTCAGTGGTGCTGCAAGTGGATAAAGGCGGAGCTCTGATGAGCGGCGGTGCTACGAGGTGGAGATTTTTGTATTTTTTTGCTACATACCTTATGTGATTTTGCTACAATAGTACACAAATTCTGCTACTACGTCTCCGGTGATGTCTCCGGCAAAGTCAGATTTTTGCTATAACAACATATTTATTGCTACAATCATTCTGTGGTTTTGCTACAAATAGTTCAAAGTTTTTGCTACAGTGTCTTCGACGAGATCATTATGGTACACTAGCCTATAACTTTTGCTTCAATCACTGTTAGTTCAGCTGCGTTGGCGTTGTATGCAAGCAAAAGTGGGTTTTATGTGGGAGCCCTTTTTTATGCAAACAATGCAAACGGAACTTTTTTTTGCTTCATTTGTGCTCTATGAAAGCAAAAGCAGAATTTATGTGGAAACCAGGTTTTCCTCTAAATGATCACTAGTGGAAACGAGCCTTTTCGTTGATCTTGAAAAAAGGCTTTAACACCGGTTCTTCTATGAACCGGTGTTAAAGGGGGGGGGGGAGGGCGTACCAGCGTGGCCCGTGCGGCAAAAAAGGAGCCCCCATTTAACACCGGTTCGTGCCACGAACCGGTGTTAAAGGACCCTGCAACAGTGGTCCGCGCAGCCCCCCCTTTAACACCGGTTCGTAGCTTGAACTGGTGTTAAAGGAGAGGGGGGCTATATAAGACACTGCAGCCCACACCCCACTCTTCCATTTTTTCACTATCTCATTTTGGATCGTAGAAAGAGGGTGTGAAGAGTGCTTGTTTGTGTTTTTTTCATATGCACAAGAGGTGTTCGTTGAAATGCCCGAGAGCTCAAAATAAGTTTTCTCGTTGCTCTTTCCTTCTCGGTCGAGGTCGGCAACTATCCTTTCATGTGTCATTGATGTACTATATATATAAATGGTCATCTCCCTATTAATTTTTGATATATACTACATATTAATGCAGATGAACCGGCAATGGATGTACGGTGACCGCCGCACTTCCGAGTACATTACGGGCCTCCAAAATTTCATCGTTGTGGCTAATGCAAATCACGGTCACAATGGTTTTATGTGTTGTCCGTGTGTTCACTGTCAGAACAAGAAAGACTACTCAAATACCAGAACCATTCACACCCACCTGCTTCGATCCGGTTTCATGCCCAGCTATAATTGTTGGACCAAGCACAGAGAAAAAGGGGTTGTGATGGAAGACAACGAAGAAGAAGAGGATGAGCACAACTATCATAATATGTATCCTGAATATGATGATACTGCAACGGGGGTAGATAATGAAGATCAAGAGGCAGCAGATGGGCCCGCTGATGACGATCTTGGTCGGGCCATTACTGATGCAAAGGAAGAATGTGAAACTGAAAAGGAGAAGGAGAAGCTGGAGCAGATGTTAAAGGATCACAAAACATTATTTTATCCAACTTGCGAAGATGGCCACAAAAAGCTAGGTACCACACTGGATTTGCTGCAATGGAAGGCAGAGAACGGTGTGACTGACAGCGTATTTTCAAAGTTGTTGGTAAAAATGAAGAATCTTCTTCCAAGAAATAATGAGTTGCCCGACAGTACATACCAAGCAAAGAAGGTTGTCTGCCCTCTAGGATTAGACGTGCAGAAGATACATGCCTGCATTAATGACTGCATCCTCTACCGCGGTGAGAAGTACGAGAATTTGGATGCATGCCTGGTATGCACTGCACTGCGGTATAAGATCAGACGAGACGATCCTGGCGATGTTGAGGGCGAGGCCCCTAGGAAGAAGGTTCCCGCCAAGGTTATGTGGTATGCTCCTATAATACCACGGTTAAAACGTCTCTTCAGAAATAAAGAGCATGCCAAGTTGTTGCGATGGCACATGGAAGACCGTAAGAAAGACGCGATGTTGAGACACCCCGCTGATGGGTCACAGTGGAGAAAAGTCGAGCGAGAGTACCCGGACTTCGCACGTGACGCAAGGAACTTAAGGTTTGGTCTAAGTACAGACGGCATGAATCCTTTTGGTGAGCAGAGCTGCAGTCACAGCACCTGGCCTGTGACTCTATGTATCTATAACCTTCCTCCTTGGTTGTGTATGAAGAGGAAGTTCATTATGATGCCAGTGCTCATCCAAGGCCCGAGGCAACCCGACAACGACATTGATGTGTACCTAAGACCATTAGTTGAAGAACTTTTACAGCTGTGGGCCAAACCAGGTGTACGTATGTGGGATGAGCACAAAGGGGAGCCATTTGACCTACGAGTATTGCTTTTCGTAACCATCAATGATTGGCCTGCTCTTAGTAACATTTCAGGGCAGAAAAACAAGGGATACAATGCATGCACACACTGTTTAGATGAGACTGAAAGTGTATATTTGGATAAATGTAAAAAGGTTGTGTACCTAGGGTATCGCCGATTTCTTCCGAACCTGCATCCAGTAAGAAAGAAAGGCAAGCATTTCAAACGTCTGGCAGAACCCCGGAGGAAGCCTGTCCTCCGTACCGGTGAGGAGGTATTTGGTATGGTCAAGGACCTAGAAGTAATCTTTGGAAAAGGTCCTGGCAGTCTATCTGTTTCGAATGACGATGTCGGACACGCGCCCATGTGGAAAAAGCAATCTATATTTTGGGACCTACCCTATTGGAAATTCTTAGAGGTCCGCTCTTCAATCGACGTGATGCACGTGACGAAGAATGTTTGCGTGAACCTGCTAGGCTTTCTAGGAGTGTATGGGAAGACAAAAGATACACCGGAAGCACGGCAGGACCAGCAACGTCTGAAAGCCCCTGAAGAGCATATGCATCCTGAGAACGAGAAGGGTAAACGATGTCACTTAACTCCTGCCAGCTATGCTCTTACCAAAGCAGAGAAGGAAACCTTTTTTGAATGTCTAAGCAGTATCAAGGTCCCGTCTGGCTTCTCGTCGAATATAAAGGGAATAATAAATATGGCAGAGAAAAAATTCCAAAACCTGAAGTCTCATGACTGCCACGTGATTATGACACAATTGCTTCCGATTGCATTGAGGGGGCTTCTACCTGAAAATGTTCGAGTACCCATTGTGAAGCTATGTGCATTCCTCAATGCAATATCTCAGAAGGTAATCGATCCAGAAAGTCTACCAGGGTTACAAACAGATGTGGCACAATGTCTTGTCAGCTTTGAGTTGGTGTTCCCACCATCCTTCTTCAATATTATGACGCATCTCCTGGTTCACCTAGTAGAAGAGATTGCCATTATCGGTCCTGTATTTCTACACAATATGTTCCCCTTTGAGAGGTACATGTGAGTCTTAAAGAAATATGTTCATAATCGTGCTAGGCCAGAAGGAAGCATCTCCAAGGGCTATGTAACAGAGGAGGTCATTGAGTTCTATGTTGATTTTATTCCTGACCTTAAGGCGATTGGTGTTTCAGAATCACGACATGAGGGGAGACTGCATGGAAAAGGCACCCTAGGATGTAAAGCAATGATATGTAGGGACGGGCATTCTCTCAATCAAGCACACTACACGGTTTTACAAAGATCTATCTTGGTTGCCCCGTATATCAATGAACACAAGAACTTAATACGCCTCAAACACCCGGGGCAGTCTGATGAATGGATTATAAGTGAACACATGGCGAGTTTTGGCGGCTGGCTGTAAAGACTTCTCACGAATAACACCACTGTTGGGGATCAACTGTACTTGTTGGCCAGGACACCATCTTCGACTGTATGTACTTTCCAAGGGTACGAGATAAATGGGAATACATTTTACACGATAGGCCAAGATAAAAAGAGCACCAACCAAAATAGTGGTGTCCGCTTCGATACAGCAGAAGACAATGGGTAGAAGACCACGTATTATGGGTTCATAGAGGAGATATGGGAACTTGACTATGGACCTAATTTTAAGGTCCCCTTATTTCGATGCAAATGGGTCAAGCTAACAGGAGGAGGGGTTGAGGTAGACAAGAAGTACGGAATGACAACGGTGGATCTCAACAATCTTATGAAGGTAGACAAGAACTTAGACGAACCATTCGTCCTAGCCAATGATGTGGCTCAGGTTTTCTATGTGAAGGACATGTCCTCCAGACCAAAAAAAAAGAAAAAATATGCAAACAAATACATCATATGATGAGCCAAAGCGTCACATAGTTCTTTTAGGGAAAAGAAACATCGTGGGAATCGAGGACAAGACAGACATGTCAGAAGATTATAATAAGTTTGATGAAATTCCGCCCTTCACAGTGAAAACTGACCCGAGCATTCCGTTAAGTAAAGAAGATGTTCCATGGTTACGTCTGAAGCGATCATAAGGAAGGACACATGCCAAGAAGTTCATGCTCGTATTATGTAACTCTAGTTCATGTTTTTAATATTAATAAATGTCTTGAGTGTTAGTCTTGTTTTGTGGATGGACCGGGACTATGAGAAGAAGTTGTCCCGATTCGTACTTACCATTAAGATCTGATCTCCAAACGCGCGCGGTCACATATTAGGGAGTGCCTCTATGACCAGTTTCTTGGAGATGTCAGAGGACTGGGCTCCGTCAGCATCTCCCTCGAAAACCATCTTGCAGCTTGTAACTTCTCTAACTAGATCAATACACCTGGGAGCTAACTAATTTCACATATTAGGGAGTGCCTCTATGACCAGTTTCTCGGAGATGCCGGAGGACTGGGCTCAGTCGGCATCTCCCTGAAACTGGCCGTAGTGGTGTCCCTGCTCTCGAAAACCATCTTGGAGATGCCTCAAACTGGCTGGAGGACTGGACTCACAAGGATGCCTATTTATAGTACAAGCAGCTCGACATAGTGTCGACACTTACGAAATAATATCGACACTCACCCCTATTATTAGTGCTGACTCGTGTTTTGTCCCGGTTGGTGTCTCCAACCGGCACTAAAGGTTCATCTTTAGTCCCGGTTGGTGACACCATCCGGGACAAGGTACACGCCGCACGACATAATGTCGACACTCACCCCTATCATTAGTGCTGCCTGGCCTAGCCTGAAATCCCTCCAACCGTCCCATTTTTAGAACAATGTCATATTTCTTCTGTTAACAGTATATGTATTAAATGAGCCATTATTCTTCCTTCTATTTCTTCCCTCCATATTTTTTCCCGCCATTTTTCTTCCCGCCATTTTTTTCCGCCATTTTTCTTCCCGCCAGTTCTTCCCTCCAGTTCTTCCCGCCAGTTCACTATATATATATATGTAGGGTTGGCCTCCATTGTCATTGCACATCTCTAGACTCATATCTGCAACCTCATCACTCTTTCCCATGGCTTCCACCGTAGCACTAACCCCCAGGGAGGCAGAGGCGCTTTGCGCCTCGAACTACCCCTGCCCGCCGGGCTACTGTGTCCCTGTCGACTGGATGCTGAGCGCCGGAGGCGTGCCGGTTCCTCCTGTCCCTCTAGGTGTGGCGCGCCGGATGGCCATCATGAACCACTACTACTTCGAGCTCACGCCGGAACAGCGGAGGAATCCCAGATGGCATCCCGACTATTTCCCTACTTGGGAAGCCTTCTTCGTGGATCGGCGTGAGAGGGCGCTCGCCAGGCACGAGGAGGACGGCCCACCTCCTCCTAACTTCAACGAGGCCGGCTGTCGGCTATGGTGGCGCGATCGGACTCTCCAGAGCGTCATGGCCTATGACACTGCCGCCGACTCTAACCCCCGTCTGCGCTACCCTCAAGTCCAGCCCACGCGTACTCAGCCTTCAAGGTTCAATTATGGCGACCCCGACGATGACAGCGATGACGGCGGCGGCGAGTACGACGACTATAGTGGCGAGTATTACAGGTGTAGGCAGGAGCATGACTGAATCACTCCAACATTCCGAAACAAGTTCGGTCGATTGTTACTTAATCTGGCCATGTATCTTAATTTTCAGTTCTTTTATGTATCTTAATTTTCAGTCGTGCTTTATGTAACTTACTATTAGTTGCATTCTGTATTTTAATTCCAGTTCTATCTCCTTCACAAAATGACCTATCTCATTCGAGGTTTCTTGGCTTTCGGGTCAAATGACCAATGTTATGGCTAGAATCAAGGCATAGTTTGTGATAATATGGCCATATTATGCATACATGTGCATCATGGCATGGCAAACAATGTTGCAAGAGGAAGTTTTCCTTTTTATCGCACCAAAAAGGCATTTTCCATTTTCCGAGCATAAAAAACGGACGGTTTTGTGAAGCAACCACCAAATGGCTAATTCAAAAAACCACCAACACATTTTACAAAAATACTAGACCACCTTATATGGACAATGTACCAACAGGGGGATCTGAAACCTTTCCGTCCACCTCTGGTGAAAAAGACAAATTCCTGCCGAATCGGCAGGAAGTGGGTCAGATATGAACTATAGGTACATGATACGATGCTCATGATTTTTTACAAAAATCATTTTTAGGTTCACAATATGCTATTTTATCAAAAAACCAATGCAAGTTGAGCGAGGCTTGGTCAGATTCAAGTGTATACAAAAGATGCGGCATTTAAAATCCAATCAATTCAAAAATGTTAATACAAAAGATGCGGCATTAAAATATGATTTGCTCTAATAAAATAGGGTTAGATTCCTTTTTAGATGCTTAATATTTCTTATGCTCAAAGTTTTAGGATTTGATAATTTATTTTTGTTTGAATTGAATAATCAAAATTTATATGCAAGTGTTTTAATCATTTTGAAAAATTTCATCTAAAGTAAATATAATTTTTTTACATGAATGGATAGATATTATTTTTCTGAAAATTATGATATATTATTCATATTTTTCTGAGTTGAAATGAGAAAGATATGAATTTTCTAAATTCATATCCTATTTTTTGAATTAAAAATGCCCCTTTAATGCATGAAATAAATGCCCCCCTTTAACACCGGTTCCAGACACGAACCGGTGTTAAAGGGGGGGGGCCCATTTATTTCGTTTCGCGCGTGCACCCCCCCTTTAACACCGGTTCGTGGTTGGAACCGGTGTTAAAGGGGGGGTATTAAATGCGCGCAACGAAACGAATCCCCCCTTTAACACCGGTTCCAGCCCCGAACCGGTGTTAAAGGGGGGGTATTAAATGCGCCTTCCCCTTCCTTTCTTCCCCCCCAGAGCCAGATCGAACCCACCGCCGCGTAGAGAGAAAAACAGAGAGCAACCGCGCCGGCGCCGTCCAGCCCTCGCCGTCGCCGCCCTCGTGTCGGCCGCCACCGCCAACTCGATTGGAGACGCCATCGCCCTCGCGCGCGCCAACACCGCCACCGCCACCGCGCGCGCCACGCCGAAGCCGCCGCCGCCGCCGGCGCCTACAAGAACCGCACCGACGCCGTCGTGCTCATGGTGAGGAGCTTTGTTTCCTCTGTTTCCTCCCTCTCTATTTCCTCCCTTTGGTGGCGGTACTGTGTGGAGCTCGCACGGTGGCGCCGCCGGACGGCAGTTTTTAGTGGAGCTCGCGCGGTGGCGCCACTCCGTCCACGCCTCTGCGTCGTTCGAGGAAGTAGACGCTACTTGTATCGGTGTTCATTGTATGAGTTCAAGAGTTTTAGCTAGTATTCTTCATTTGGATATTAGGAGTTGCTACTTGTATCGGTGTTCAACCAAATGTGGCTATAGTTGCAATTATGCTCCTAAGAAACAAAGCAAAAATAAATAAAGTATCTCAGTGCACAACTACATGTCAAGAGAAAATCTTTTGTTCTTTTCTTTCTCAAAACTGCTATCTTCCTGCAAAATTTCTTAACTAGAGGATTATATCTTTTTTAATTGGTTTGGCAGGCTACGCGGCCCAAGGACTGACTACAACTAGAAGAATCTGAGACCATAATAAGCTCATAAATAGACCATCAAATTCCTGCATTATTTGTACAAACTGATGGTCAGAAGTGTTTATCATTTTCTTTTATTTTTTAGAAAGCCTAAAAAGGCGATCCATGGGGGGGGGGGGGTGGAGTTGGTGTAGGCCACTTAGCCGTAGGGCACTAGGACAGAGTGCCCTACGGCTAAGTTGACCCAGCTGCTGCAACATACAGCCACGTAGCGCACTAGGCCGGAGTACCCTACGGCTAAGTTGCACATCCGTAGGGCACCTTGACATAGTGCGCTACGGGTATGTGTGCTGCGGCCACACGTGCCCTGGACCACACATAGGCGTGGCGCACCACCCCCATGTGCGTCACGCTTACGACAAACTACAGACTGAAAATGGGATGTGTTGTTGACACATGAGAGAAAAGGCCTCGAGCTTGATTTGGAGAGAGAAAAGGAGAAGACCAAACCTGATTTCGAGCTCGCATTGTCGGTGGTAGCTCGCATCATCGGGTGTGGCGGGCAGGAGCGGCTACGCAAGCGCGTCCACGAATTGGGGCCAACGACAGGGATGTGGAGGGGATGGGTCAGGGAGGCAGATTCGTCGGGGAGGCCCAGGGCCTAGGCGCGGTACGAGGACGTCCTCCCCTCTCGGCTGCGGGGGCGGCCTAGGTGGGGTGCGAGCTCCGGTGGTGGCCATGGGGTGCGAGCTCGCGCATTATGCCAGCGATGTCGGGGTGTATGCATGGTCCTTCTCGGGTTGCAGGTGTGTCCGCTGGCAATGACGGCACGGCGTCCCTCTCTTCAGCGATGCGATGTGTCGTTGGTCGTCGGAGTGGTGGCTAGAGTTCGCGGATGTCGGTGGCGGCCTTAGAAGGTGGACTGTGCGGGCAGCTCTTTGGCGAGCGTCGTGGCTTCTCCCCTCGGTCTGGGGCCTATCTTGGGGACAACGGGCGGGGCAGAAGACGGGGAAAACCCTTTACCATAGGTCTCTGGGGCCGCCGTCGCTATAATGTTTGCCTCGGCATCCTCTTTCGAACAACGCCCGGTTTAGGTAGGCCGCATCACGCTACCTCGCGCGCCCTAGGTCGCTCTCCAACGCCGCCAGCCTCCGGTCATCCACTGTAGCTAGCCCCTCTCATATGCATCCGGGATTTCTCCGAATTAGGGTTTGGACCCCTTGGAACTCGTTTAAAATGATCAAACATCCTTAGGGTTTTAATTTCATTTGTGTATTTATTTGTGTATTTTTGTATGAATAATATGTATATTTGTGTATGAATCCAAGTCCACTTGAATGTTTACTCTCTTACTCTAGATAATATTATTGTTTTAGAAACTATGGATCCACTTAGTAGAAACCTTGAAGAAGAAGAAATAATGGAGAACATTATTGATGTGGACACCTCACAATATCTGAACTTGGAGGGACATGATGACAGCTCAAGTAGTCATGGAGAAGATGAAGACTCTGATGAAGACTCCGGTGAACGCAATTTAGTGATTACAAAGTCCGGCGAGGTATATGCATTTATTAATCCTCTGCTGACTTCCACCAACAATCTTCTTCTACATGTATTAATTAACGCTTCTTTCTTCTTTTAGCCCTCTGGATCAACCAGCCAGCAACCATCTTCTTCTACGAAAAAGAGCAAGCGAGGCGCGAGCCATCGGTTGAAAGATCATGCAAAGTTCATGATCGAAGCAGTCCGTGTTGATGGCAGGCCGATGGAGCCCAAGAAGGTCGCAGACAAATTTGTACGTCAGGCTGGAGTTCTTGTTAGGGACCAAATCCCAATCATAATTGAAAATTGTAATAAGCCAAAGAAGGGCGATGGTACCTTTGTCGATGAAATATCCAAAAAAACGCTTTGGAATTCGTTGTTGGTAAATTTTACCCTTCCGCCAGAGGAGGATGAAAACAACCCGGTTATAAAGGAAAATGTCAAAGAGTGGACTCTAAAGAAGATGGCTGACGCTTTCCGCAACTGGAAGACAAAATTGAACAAATTTGTCAAAGCTGGCGAGACTCCAAATTTCGAAGACGCATATTATGCGAAGATAAGACCTCACTGGCCCGAATTTGTGACATATAAAAAAGGTGCTATAGCTAAAAAGAGGTCAGAAACCAATACGCTTAATGCCCAGAAGAAGGAATATCACCAGAGGACGGGGTCAGGTGGCTACATATCTTAGAGGCCTAAGTGGGAGGAAGTTGAGAAGGCCCTGCGCGCTAGAGGGATCACACCCCAGACAAATGCGTGGGACCTACGTGCAAAGACTTGGTTCTACGGAATCGGGGGAAGGTTGGACCCAGAAACAGGATTGTGTATCTTCCCAATCCTCCTTGCCAAACCGGTCACTGAGCTTATCACGGCATACGAGGAAACAGCCGCCAGGACCTTCCATCCCGACAGAGAGAATGACCAGCTCACACGCGCCATCGGTAAAAAAGAACACCCTGGACATGCACGAGGCACAGGGGGTATGACGTGGAAGGATGGGTTTGCCGAGTGGAGCGACTCTTACAGATGGCGCGACAGAAAAGAAAAAGAGCGTACAAAGCGGATGACACAGATAGACATGCACTTGTGGCGCTGCAGGCGCACGTGAATGCACAACAGAGCCATCAAGCTACCGGCCCATCTCAGCGGCACGAAGAGCCTGCATTGGAAGCTGCCGGCGGTCCGGACTCTGCGCGGAAAAGCAGCGTGGCTTCCACGGAGAACGTGCAGCCCACGCTTGAAATGGCGGGTCCTCGATACCCCGTGGATGAGATCACGGAGAGCGAACACGCTGAGCTTCATGTGAGATTAATGGGCTTATCCATTAAGGTGGCTATCGGCTATGCCTTACCTCCTGTAGCTGGTGGAACTTACCACTGCCGACCGATTCCATATGGCTATGCTATTGTCGGGGTGGATGAGGTTGTGAAGGAATATGAGGAAGCACAACTTGACCATGCTACAGGTGAAGGGGAAACTCAACTCAAATTTGCAGTGAAAACAACCATTTTTTGGAAGAAGGAACACATCGTGCTTCCAAATTGGAGGCCACTGGCACCCCCGCCGTCTCCGCAGCGTCAGCAGTCTGAGCCGCTTCAGCTATTTCCTGCGCGGCAGCCATCTCCGGCGCTTCAGCCATCTCCTGCGCGGCAGCCATCTCCGGCGCGCCAGCCATCTCCTGCCCGTCAGCCATCTCCGGTGCTTCAGCCATCTCCTCAGCGTAAGCGGAAGAGCACTGCCGCGAAGAGCATCACTAGCACTGCCACAAAGAAATCCGCAGGAAACCGTACGCCAAAGAGTTCAAAAAACTACGTCCCGCAGCCTTCCGCCAAGCCATTGCCGGTTTTACCGTGGAATCGCAGCGACGAGGAGACCAATAGGATCTCGGAAGAAGAGGTCAAGAAATTCTTTGCACCTAGACGGGGCGAGCCAAATGAGAAAATAGATCCGGCGGTGGTGGAGAAGTTTTACAAAAATCTTTTGAAACCTGAAACCCCACTTGTGCCGGACTACGAGCGCCAGATTTTGAAGGGGGATGCAAGACGCCGTAGGGAGACTGAAAGTAGCAGTCGTGCGGCACCCTATAAAACAGTTCCCATGCTCGGAGAGCAGGAAAACCAATCATGCGCCCCGCTCCAAGTGTTCGATACACGGGACGCTCCTCCCGTAAATGATTACGAGGCAGAGCTACAAAGAAAGGCCAATGAGATGGGGATGACTTACATTGCATACTTGAACATCATGGGAGACAACTTGCCCAAATGCGATGCCAGCCCCATACAGCCATGGAAGTATGGGAAGAATCTCGTCAAGAAAGAGGAGCTCAAGAATCTACCAACAAAGATGCGAAGATTGCACAAGTGGTACCTTGATTTCTGCAAGACGAGAAAGGAAGAATGGATCACGACGCATATAAGAGATCAGATTTTCTTGTGCGGAGATGACGCGATCGACTTCAACATTCAAGACTTGCATTTTCTATTCAATCAGAAGGAACTCGACAAAGCTGTCATCAGCCTTTATTGTGTGTAAGTACTATTTCTGTAATTTATATCTCATCTCATTCACTTCATTAATTGCATGTATATATATATGCTCACCATATATGTATATACTATTATGCAGGAAAAAGGTTTATGGAATGCATGAAAGGAGGCCCTTTTGACATTGGGTTCGTTGACCCAAATAGAGTTCATGAAGAAGTGGTAAGAACCAAACCCGGGCAAACAGAAGATTACTTGCTAAGGTCTTTACTGAGACAACAAACCAAAAGGGAAGTACTATTGCCTTACAACTTCTTGTGAGTACTGTTACCCTCTCTCTTGTACACATTCTGTTTCGGCTTACTCGATGTTAAGTGTAACTGATGATGAGTTATGCGTGCGTAGGTTCCACTTTATTCTGCTAGTCATTCAACCCGACTCAGGAAAAGTCCTTGTCATGGACTCGTTACGAAAAGAAAAAGAGCTATGGGCAGACTTTAGAGAGATGCTCCAGAGGTAATTTCAATCATATTATCGCACTAGATCGGCAACTTTCGTGACAACAAGTAATTAATTACTCCTTTATCCATTTTCTTTGCCGGACTGGGTTTGGAAAAGGTTCCGTGGGTGAATGGTTAGAAGAACTAAAATTTGTAGACCAAAATGTAAGTAATACTAGCTAGCTAGGTCTGCGTATCTCTTTGATTCTGCTTCCAATTCCATTATATCATGCTTTATTGATTATTATTTTGATTGAACTCTCTATTCTCGTAAAGTGCGCGCATTAGGGACCCGACAATAACTTATGTGGATACTATGTTTGCGAGTTCATTCGCAACACGATATGTGCGACGGACCAAGCCGCACTAGAACAACTTAGAGTAAGTAAACAAAGTACACAACATTATTTTATTACCATCAATTGTGTTGAGTTTTATTCTTATATATATATTGACCCCATTCTTCATATATATTCAGATCGAACGGATGCGGGACCAACTCCTACCATTTGACCGCATACGAGCCATTCAAGAGGAACTGGCGGGGTTCATACTTGATGAGGTCGTCACGCCTGGCGGAGAACTCTTTAGATATCCACCAAAATGAACGATGACGATGTATGTGCCGATGACGATGTATGTGCCGATAACGATGTTTGTGTATAATAATAGTTGCTTAATTATTCATGTACTCGTATGTACCGATGACGATGTATGTGTATACCGCTCCCGATCGATTCCCCCTTCCCCCCTCCCGCAGAAATACGCCCAGAACGGGGCAGAGGCAGAACTCTGCCGCGGCAGAGATTTAGGCCGTTTTCCTACCGCGGCAGAGAACCTCACGAACCGGTGTTAAAGGGGGGGGCCTGAGCCCTGCGGCAGCCCCACGCGTGCCACCCTTTAACACCGGTTCGTATAAGAACCGGTGTTAAAGGGGCCCCCCTCTAACACCGAACCCTCAACAGTGGTTCTACAACCGCTGTTAGAGGGCCCTCCCAACCGGTGTTAGAGGGGGGAGTCTGCACTAGTGGATACAAACAAAACATTTTTTCTACTGCGCTTTATAAAAAAAAAAGCGGGATAGAAGAAGTTTAATTAGACATGTGTGACCCGGGATCAGGGATTTTGATCTCCCGGGGACGCTCAGCCCTACCTATTTGAATCTAAGTTGACTCTGGGCACGGTACGAGATTCCGCCTAAGGGCGCTATACGAGCCCTTATTCTTGGGCCCGATCTTGAATCTGGGCACGGAATTCCGATATCCGTTGCTCCAAGCCTCCTCCTGCCCGACCTTCTTTTTTCCTATCCTCCAGCTCAAATCTGGGCATGGGATTCCGATAACCGCCGCTCCAAGCCCCCTCCTGCCCGACCTTAAAAAAAGTGTAACACAACAACATATCATAAGAGCATCTCCACTCGTCTACCCAGAACGTCGATCCAGACGTCGAATTTAGGCCCGGACGTCAAAAATCGGCCCAGTCGTGTATCCAAAAACCTGTTTTTGTTTGGATTTGAGTCAACTTTAGTCCGGACTACCCAAGCCGTTCCCAGGATCCCGGGTACGCCCTGGGAACGCCGGACGCAGCGAACTCGGCGAAAAAAAATGAAGCGACGCGTGGACCCGCCGAGTCAGCGACGGAAGCCGAGTCGTCGTCATCCTCGGAACCATGCGGCGACCGCCGGACATTAACTGCCCATCGCTTTGGCCACGCGTCGCCAAATTGCCGCGCCACCGCCGCCGCCTCGGCTGCCGCGACGGACCGGCGGGCACTAACTTCCCGCCGTTTCCCCTTTTCCCGCCCTCACCGCTACACCCCTCCCGCCCTCGCCGTCCACCTCGGCCTATATAAGCCGTACGCCTCGCCGGAGTTCCTCGCACTCTCTCACAGCTCCCCAGCCCACCAGCCCAAACTCTGGCGAACACTCTCACTCTCCCCACTTATCCATGGCCGAGCGGTATCCCGGCGACGGTGCGGCGGCGAACGGCTTCGGCTGGCACACGCTCTAGCCTTGGGAGGCGCGCCTGCTCTACGAGGCCGGCTATATGGCGCCGCCGGACACGCGGAACCCTCCGGGATGGAAGCTTAGCGCCGGCGGCATCCCTATCCTGTCGGCGCCGACGCCGAAAGAACTGCCTTTCGAGATCCAGGAGTTCATCGCGGCCATGGATGATCCCTCCGCCGCCGAGAGCCCCGGCAACCTCCTGTACTGGGAGACGTTCTTAGCCGAACGCCACGCCCAGGAGCTCGGCCGCCATGAGGGGCCGTCGGATGAGTCGCCGCCGAAGCGCAACAACGCGGCCGATCGCCGGCGTTTTTGGAGCGCGCCAGGCCAGACGCTCAAGGCGGTGCTGAAGCACATCAACGCCGGGAACACGCCGCGCCTCGGCTTCCCGTGCACACCCACGCCGGTGGCCTGGTCGGGGCGGCGTCCTCCGGCGAACTGGATGCCGAGGAGGATGGGCAGCCTGAGCTCCTCCTCTTCCGCCTCGTCCTCCTACTCATCGGGCTCCACGCCCCTCCGTACGCCGATGGGTCCGTCGTCGGTGCTACGTCCAGTCAAGCGCGAGGCGCTCGCCTGTGCGCTCGCCGCCGCGGACACGCTCGCGTGGCATCATCATCGGCGAGCCACACGTGTCGGCGTTGTCGGCTCCAACTGGCCGCCTTCGCCTTCGCCGCCCGAAGCCTGAGCCGGCTAAAGGCTCGGCACCGCCCGAAGACAGCGCCTTGAGGATGGCGTTGGAGCAGTCGCTCCGCGACTCGGCGGCGCAGCCGCCGTTGGTGGAGCTCTCCTCGCCGGACATCCTGGAATGGTCCAGGGCAGACTGGAAGGAGACGGAGCAGCAGCGCGTCCATCGCCTGCAGCAGCAGGCCGAGGAGCAGGCGGCCCGGAGACAGGCGATGTTCGGGCGCCCGCTCGCCTACCAGGGCGCCCCGCTCTTCGTCCTCGACGACGAGGAGGAGGACGGCCCTTCTTACCAGCCGTGGAGGTGGCCCAGCCGCCGAGCAATGACGACAACGACGGCGGCGAGGATGATGGCAGGGCCGATCCCGGCTACACGGCGTTCTACAACAACTTCGGCATATAGAACGGCGACAGCGTCGGGAGGCGGCCTTTTTAATGTTGTTTTAGTTTATTATCTACTACTTTAGTTTAAATTCGATGTAATCCACCTATATTCGCGTAACTTTAATGAAATACGTCTGAATTTGCCAAACTCGGCTGAAATTTAGCCGAATATGGAAACTCAGCCCGGAAACGCGAGTGGGAAACTCGTCGTCTCCAGACCGAAAACTTGTTTCGTCCGACAAAAAAAGTTTCGAATTTTAGTCTGAGTTCGCCTAATGAATAGAGATGCTTTAAATAAACAATGGGCGTTACACAGTTTAAATCTCAATTGACTAAGCTCTATACGAGCCGTTATTCTTCTCCTCGAGCTCGAACGTGGGCACGGGATTCCGATATCTGCTGCTCCCAGCCCCTCTCGACCTTTCTTTTTTTCCTGTCCTCGAGCTCGAATATGGGCTCGAATATGGGAGCGCTCCCAGACCCATCCAGCCTGGCCATTGTTGCCTCCGAGGCTCCGACTAGAGTCGCCACTCCGGCATCCTCAGGCTGCAGCCGACAACCACCCTCCAGTCACGTCTGCGAACCTCTCCGAGTCCGCTTCTACAACGGCCGTGGCCAATGGCAGTGGCGACTATAGGGGCACGATCGGCACCCCCAATGTATTTTCTCATGAAGTTGTACGCGTAGGGGCATACATGTAGGTCATGTCGTACGATTACTGCTAGACTGATTTCTTTTAGGCTTCTAAGCCCCCTACCACATAAGCAGAAAAGAAGTATTTAGATTCTTCCACTCAGTGGGCAGAAACTGGTGGACCAGTTTCCGGAGCTTCTCCTCCGGCTCGCGAAGCGTTCTTTAAAAATAGACATGTCCTTGTCGAAAATTACAGCTGAATGCCACTGGAAAGGATACATCAGGAAACGACCGATTATAGAGAAAAAAAAGGGGAAATATTGATCGGTTCCTGCCTGACCCGTTCTCCCTACGCGTGAGCGCTCCCGACCCTTCCGCTGGTCTCCCATCGCGGCTTCCCAACGCCCGCGCCGCCGCTCATGGACTGACCCGCCCCTCCACTTCCGCTGGTCTCCCATCACCGCCACCTTCCGATCCCGGCAGAGGACGGCCGGATCCCACCCGCGCCGCACGATTTTGGGCCAGACCTGCTCCTCCCGCTGTCGGATTCCGCCCGCCACTCCCGGCCACCACTCCCGCCGCTGCCAGCGCCAATTGCCCCACCCTCGTCGTATTTCGCGTCACAGCCGCCTCCGGTTGCTCCGGTGCCGCCGCCGGCGTTTGCATCACAGCAGCCGCCTTCGGTCGTCCTGGTGCCGCCACTGCCAGCGTTGGTATCTGCCCCGCCACCGGCCCTAGGAGCGCCCAGCCCGTCGGCGTCTTGATTCAGGTTGTGATGTACCGATTCAGGTTCTTGGCTATCTTGAGGACTCCCTCTTAGAGCAAATTCAGGTTGTGTTGTACTGATTCAGGTTCAGGAAATTGGAATTCGACTTTCCTAGCTGTACTACATTCTTCATCATTCCCACCCCATCGGGATTTCACCGGTTCAACTCAGCATCTTGTTGTGTGATGGTGCTATTCAAAAATGATGCAATGTTAAAATAGGGGTACAATAGACAACTCATCACAACAAATAAGGCCAAAATAGCATAAGCCTAAAAGAAGTCTCTCGATAGTTTCTAAAAGTTTTTGTCCATAGCAGTTTCTCCCCGCCGGAATCTATAAACAGGCTTATGCATAAGCATAAGACCAAAAAAAAATCACCCTCAATAGAGATGTTATTATCGTGTGTTACAATAGTATCACACAAGCCCACGACCCAAAAACCCAGTATTCAATGTCGAGTTAGGCTGACGTACGTGGTAGAAACGATCTATTCCTTCTGATCGTGGCTCGATGAGGCATCACCTGGCCGCCACCGTTGCCGCCGTCCACGACATTATACCACCGACTTGATCTGATGTGATAAATCACCGTCGATCACAACGGCGGCCACGGCCTTCTAAGCGCTGCTGGCCGCCCAACCAGCTAGATTTAATCTAAAGGAAGCAAAGGTATCGTACTAACTAGGGTTTATATTTTATTAATCACAAATCTGCTGATTAGAGAAGAATTACTTAATTAATCAATTAGCAAAGGAAATCTAATTTATTTGTTCATCATGGGTATCTCTCGTTCCTGCTTGCTTTAGTTTACCCAACTTATTATGTATATGAATCTTTCTTGGTTAATCCTTAAGAGCAAGTCGTTTTGCTCAAAAGGTTTTTTACTGTACATAAATTTTGTCATCTTTGAAGAATGAATAGGAGAAAAGATCATTATAATTAGAGAAAAGCTCATTATAATAGAAAAAAGCTCTTAGCAGTAGACCATGCTACCTGCAAATTTAGATGAAAGATACCAACGAACTTTTTCCTAGCTTCACCTTCCTCCTATGGTCAAATCCTGGTTTCGCCCCTGCTTAGTGTGGTAGCTAGGGCTCACCCTTTTGTTGCAAGGGGAGCGACACAAGGAGCACTAAGTTTGTTGGCAATTTAACAAAAATAACCCCTATTTCAAAAAAAAACACGAAATGAACTCTGGCCAAAACTATTTTACAGAACTAACCCTTTTTGCAACGCCACCTACGCTGGCGCCGCACCCTGAAGAGCAACACCATGGGTAATGGCGCCGCTCACCTGCCAGTGTTGCCTCGTCGTGGCCTCGTGGGCCCCTGTTCCGTAAGTGCGGCGCCACATCTCATGGCGTCGCACAGTGTAATGCAACGCTGTTTCCAGTGGCGCCGCACTTTAGAACTAGGTTAACCGCGCACGACCGTCCCAGCCCACGATCCTCATTCTCTCCCAGACCACGAACAGAGCAGGTTTCCATGGCGGCTAGGGTTCCACCCCCCACTTGATCCTCCTCACAAAATCGGCAAGATCTAGGAATTTCTTCCAAGAATCATGCTCCCAATCCCCTTTCCATGTATTCTCTCTAAATCCTCTCAATTCATCCACAAATTTCTTCCTTTTTGTCCCTTATTTGCATTTTTTGGTGAAACCCTAGATTGTATTGGATAGTGAAATTAATATGAATCATTGCTATGTTTACTTGATCTTTAGGTATAGAAATACTTGTAAGATGGATAGTGAACTCCTAGGTTCTATGGGATAGTGAAACCCTAGGTTCTATGGGATAGTTTGAAAGATTTGTTAGTGTGGAAATTATAGCTAGAGTAGGATGTCATATTTGTAAAGTTAGAACTATAGGTAGGAACAGAAATTATTGGTAGAATAAGATGGAATGTTTGTTCATGTGAGAATAATTATAGGTAGAATGGAAATTGTTGTTTCTATTGTTTACAAGTATGACATGTGAGATTTATTGTTTCTATTGTTCTTATTGTTTCTTTGTGCCTCTAGGATGGATCTAAACAATCCTCACGACGATGTTTAACACCGTGCCTACAAGTTGTCAGACAAGAGAGAGGTACTAAAAACCTCTGTGCTAGTTCATATTGTTCCGGTTTGTTGAGATGGAAATCTAACCTTAGCCATTGTATGTTTGCAGGAGCTTCTACCCCTTTGACTTAGGTACCACGAGGTCTTGTCCAACAAGATGCCTTATGATGAGCGGTACACTCCGTACATTCAGTAGTTAGGACTCCTCCCCTTTATCCACATGGTCACTCGATCGACACCGAACTTCAACCCCGCTGTGATCACCATGCTTGTCGACCGATGGAGACCGAAGACACACACTTTTCACCTTAGGACCAGTGAGACTACGGTCAATTTGCAGGAGATGAGCATGATCCTGGCACTCCTAATCGAGGGAAACCCTGTGTGCATAAGCACGGATTCAGACGGTTGGCATGAGCAGATGGTCTGCCTTATAGGGAAGGATCCACCCGAGGCTATAAACAAGAAGGGAGAAAGACTAAGGGTCGCTGCTAGGGCTACTTTTAGTTGGATCATCCAGAATTTCAAGACCTGCCCCTAGGATGCTGATGAGGAGACGATCATGACGTACACTCATGTGTATGTGTGGTACATCATCACGAGGACTCTCTTTCCTGACAGAAGTGGGGATCGTGTTTAGTGGAATTGGCTTAAGGTGCTTACTGTTTTTGACTCTAAGTTTAGTTGGGGTTCAGCAGCGTTGGTCTGGTTGTACCGTCAGGTAATCACTTATTTACAAATGTTGTCTATCTCTGCATTACCTCAAATGTTCTTACTAAACGGTCTATCACTTCATGTGCATCTAGATGATGCTTGTCTTAGGAGCATGGATGATGGATGCATTGGTGGTTGTTTGCTCCTTCTTTCAGTGTGGAGTTGGGAACACTTCCCGGTTGGACGACCGAGATTGTTGAAATTCAACCCTTATGTTGATGACGACAACGACCTCCTTCTCCCCATGTGGGCTTACAATTGGGATGTGGTCTCTGACCCGCAAGGCGACCTAGGGGCGGCGTACAAGAGCTACACCAACGAGTTTGACACGATAACCATGGATCAGGTAATTTCCTCAGGTGTTGTCAATTATATGTTTTGAATTTGGAATCTTTGAACTTGACATGAGTGTGATATGTTGCAGGTGACGTGAGAGCCGTACGGTCCAAGGGGAAACGTTGGTGTCCCGATGACTATCGCCTTAACCCGATGTGCACGAAAGAAGCCCGTCTGTGGCTAATGCGTTGCCCCATGGTATACATGTGGGCTGTTGAGCATCACCAGCCACAACGTGTCATGACCAAGTTTGGGTTATTCTAGATTGTCCCGCCTGAGTGGAAGGAAACAACATAAGATTCCTCCCAATCACCGTACAACATATTGAATGTGTCTTGCTTAGCTTTCCATGACTTACCGAACTTCACCTCGTAGTGAAAGAGGGCTTTCACAAGCTCCATGACCATCTTGATGCTCATTATTGGAAATGACGCGACGCCATTGGAAAGCTTATAAGCGAGGAATTCGAAGGTGAGTTGTTGGTGCTCGTGCTTCGCATCCTTGTCATCCACCATCGGGCCTCAGCACATGTGAGTTGATACACAACTAGATATTTGCTAATCGTGATCTCCCTTGAATGGTCTTGCACGCACAATCCAAGGACATCCTTCCTCCTCGCACTTAACCATGTAACACTTCTTGATGTCCGAGTGCACGACCGTGTAAGGACGATGATGCTTAACCAAGAAGTACTTTATCCATTGCTTAAATTCCAACAAGGTCTTGATGATCCTTTGGAAAAAACATTATTATCGTGATTGTCATCCCGATAAGAACTTGTCCTTGGTCCAAGCACTACGCCCTTTCCACCATCAACCGTGGCTTCATCCATGAGACTAAGATCACGAAACAAAGGCACCCGATGGTCCCGCCCCATACGATATCATGGATTTCGGTCTCTCTAGCCGTGAACCTCTCCTCATTAACTTCTTCTTAGGGACCATCATCATCTGAGTCGGATGCATAGCCTCGAGAATACGGGAGGTCACGGTCCATATCATCTTGCGTGATATATTTGTCCAAATCTACAACATTGTTCTCTTGGAGTTCAACATCATCATCATCATTACCCCCACAATCATCATTGTCCTCTTCCAACACTTCGTCTTGGTCTTTTGAAACCGGGCTCAATGTTTGGGTCAAAGGAGGTTCACTCAATAACTATTCGTTTATGGGTGGAGGACTCCTAGAATCTACAGGGAGGCCATAGGGTTCAAATCCAAGTGCAAAGAACTATCAACCTTCTTAGTGGCAAATATCTCAAGAGCTTTTTCAAGTGATTCGGCCACTACCTCCTTGTATGCAACCCAACGGGACTCGTAGTAGATACGCATGGTCTTCCAACGAACATGCATTCTCAAGCCAACATTATGTCTTTCCTCCAACTCAACATTATTTGGGTCCATCCATTCCAATTCAATCCTCAATTTCTCCAAGACCTCGTCATAGGTTGGAGTACGCTCAAACACCAAATCAAGATCATCCGTGTCCTGTTCTATATTACCCCTCAAAAGGCATCCTTGTCTACATGGTGAACATGGACAATTCTTGTCATTCCTAAGATAATCACAACAACAATACCATGGTCAACATACTCAATATATACCCATGCTACCATGAACACAATACCTAACCCATATGCCAATGCAACAACAATCTACCATGCATATTACAAAATAACCTAGGGTTTGCAAGATATGGGCCAAAACAAGAATTCAATGGGTGAAATCAAAGAAGAAGGGGAAGGATACCTCTAGGTACTTGGGGGGATTGAAATCCAGGGAGAGAACCTTCCGATTTGGCCAATATGAAGGAGGAACTTGAGGGAGGAGTCGAGCCGTCCCTGCCGCTGTGTTGTGGTCGATGGGGGAGATAAGTGAGGGCTGGGTCAAGGCTAGGGCGGCCGCGCGCTGTAACCCTAGCTCTAAAGTGCGGCGCCACCCGACATGACGTTGCACTACATAGTGTGGCGCCATGAGCTATGGCGTCGCACTTACGGAACCTGGTCCTACGAGGCCACGACGAGGCCACACTGGCAGGTGCGCGGCGCCATTACCGATGGCGTTGCGCTTCAGGATGTGGCACCAGCACGGATGGCGTTGCAAAAATGTATTAGTTCTGTGAAATAGTTTTGGCCAGAGTTCATCTTGTGAATTTTTTAAATAAGGGTTATTTTTGGTCAAATTGCCCAGTTTGTTCCCTCAGAAGGAGTGGGTGATGTCACGCTAGTTAAGAATGATCGTCATATTCTTAGACCATTGGGCTGATTTTTTGGAGGAAACATGAACTCTTGTAATTTTCATAAATTTTTTGTTAAAAAATGTACATGGCTAACTAACATTTACAAACTAATGTCTAAGGACTATGGAAAGGAACCAATCCAGATTTGAATTCAGCACATCTCTTCCTCTTGGCCATGGAGTAATATGTTTCTACTAGGGCAATGCCCACGCGTTGCCGCCGAAGAGAAAAATCAGCGTTTACTTAGAAAAATGGAAATACTCATATGTATACTTATTTTTTTTGTTGTGGTACGTTTTGTATTGTTTGCCAATGTGGGCTTATATGTTTTAAATAGTGAGTTTCTGAAGTTTCTAGCGTACATTTATGTTTTTCATGTCTATGCAGTGAACTATCACAATCATCCAATTTGTTTGAAATAACAATGAAATGATGAGCTTCCACACATTATAAATCAAACTTGTTAAAAAGAAGTAATTATTTTCAGAAAAAATAAACTTTTGAAACTGACTTGAAGTAGACAATAATATCTGTGTTCTGATGTTGTTATACATACGTGATATAAGAATAGCATAGGCGGTCTTTAAAAAATAAATAAATAAATACTCACTTCAACCCAAATTTGTGAAGATACAGATAAATCTAATACTAAATTATGTCTAGATATAACGAATCTAGACAAATCTAAGTCAACTAATTTAGGTTAGACGGAGTAGCATATGTGGTTGCCCTGTTCCGTTGTGATGTCAAATTATCGTTCCCTTTGATCATAACTTTTCAAGTGCTCGGTGATTCAGATAAAAAAAGAAACAGAAGCTAAATCACTCTGAGGACACACATCCGACGAAGGTTAATCGCAATACACAAGCAGCAGCCCCTAGACTACAATCTCAGCAACATACAATCCAACAACTTCCGCACATCCTCCATGACAGGCAGCTGCGCACACTGCCTGACGAAACCGCTCCCAACGCCAAGCTCTCTGTGGATCCAAACCCTGCCCATGGCGACACACCACAGCCATCGCCGGCATGAATTAACGCATCGCGTTGGCTACAGACCAAATCGGAGAAACAAGGCCCCTCCCTGCTCCACCGAAGGCGCCCGACGCCCCTCCCCGCCTGGCTTCATGGGTGGTCGGTGTGCATGGACCAGTGACGACGCATGCAGATTCGGGAAGGCTTGAGCAGAGGAGATCTGCTCGTTGTTGTTCCGTGCAAGACGCCAAAACATGATGTACCTTGATGAAATATGGCGGCACAAATCTTAAAGCACTAGATCAACGCTAGAAACATGCACACTAGAATCGCCGGGTTCCTTGCCCCATGGATAACCATGGCCTCTTCGAGATTTTTCTTGCATCTATAGAGTTTTCAGAATTATAGGAATAAAACGTCTCAGTATAGCAAGTTGGCGCGATGCAAATCCAAAGTTGCCAACGTAATTTGGCCGTGGGCCCTGGCAACTTTGGTTCTTTTTCCTCTCTTTTTCCAAAAATTCACATCACCGTTCCTTAGTTAATTGCCCCACTATGAATCCGTCGGGCCTGCCCAAAGCGAGTCCAGTCCAATTTAGCCCTGACCCCTTAATAATACAATAGTGTTACTTTATCCGTTTACTAATGTAAGACCTTCTAGCTCTTGTGTAAAACTAGATGTGTTTCAGATGTAAGTTATTTTTGAGTGTATCTTGACCACTTTAAATAAAATTACTAAAAGTTCTTACATTAGTGAAGGGAGGGAGTAATATATATGATCATGGTCCGAGAGTGTTACTCCAATATGAGAGTACTGTTTAAATGGCTTTGCAATAAAACTAGTCTAGATCTATCAGTAGCACTTTATCTTGCCTATCTAGATCCGTAACTGAGAGAGGGAGAGAGGGATCGGAGAAGAGGGGAACTACCTGCTCCCTGACTCGAGAGACACGAGCCAGAGGGGATGCCGGAACTAGTCCCGGAGCTGGAGCCGCCATCATTAGCCATGGGGAAAAGGGGAATGCGAGCGTGTGGCGGCGGTGGAGCTTCCCGTCGGCGCATCGCTTAGCCTAGATCGGTAGGGCTTGTAGGTGGGGCAGATAGGGCACGGCTAACCTCGTGAGGCGTGCTACCGGCCCCCACCTCCTTTATATAGCGCTGGCGACAGGGGCCCACCAACCAGATAGGGTTGGGCGCCCCCGATCAGGGCGCGGATAGGGGCGTGACATGCCGTTGGGCTCTGTCACGTTGAGATCAATCTAACATTCTCCCCCTTGATCTCGACTTTACTTTTAACTTTGTACTTTACTCGTTTCATCACATATCGATACATAGAGCATGTTTTATCGTCTCGGCTCAATTGTCGATAGAATCAGACATCCACTACATACTTTTCTATTTTGAAACAAATTCTGTTACTTTTGGGCCTCTGTAGTCCAGGAATCATAGGCTTTCCATTAAACCCATGTCGTCTATGTGTTCCTTGAACACATTGGGTGGTAAGCCTTTCGTTAGCGGATCCGCAAGCATATCCTTTGTCCTTATATGCTCGAGTCTTATAGTTTGATCCTAGACTTTGTCCTTCACAACATAGTACTTTATATCTATAGACTTTGTAGCATTACTCGACTTTACTGCGGGCTCGTTGTCACAGTACATCTTTAGTGGCCTGATGATGCAGTCAACCACTTTCAAGTCGGATAGAAATTTCTTTAACCATAACGCCTGTCCCATGGTCTCATAACATGCTATAAATTCTGCATACATCGTAGATGATGCAACTATCGACTGTTTGACGCTTTTCCACGAAATAGCACCTCCTGCGAGAGTAAAGACATATCCTGTCATGGACTTTCTTAGGTCTTTATCTCCCACAAAATCCGCATCTGAATACCCTTTTATCTTTAGGAAATCAGATCTTTTATATGTTAGCATGAGGCCTTTTGTGCCTTGCACATAACGCAAAGCTTTCTTTACCATCTTCTAATGCTCTATGTTTGGATTCTCTTGATATCTACCGAGTACCCCGGTGATAAAAGCTAAGTCAGGGCGAGTGCACACTTGTGCATACTGTAAGCTTCCAACAGCCGAAGCATATGGTACTGACTTCATTTGATCGATCTCATATTGGTTCTTTCGACATTGGGATTTCCAAAAACTATCGCCCTTGATTATGGGAGCAGGTGTTGCATTACTCTCATGCATATTGTATTTTTTTAGAATCTTTTCACAATATGATTTCTGCGACAGTCCTAACACTCCATTCTTTCTATCTCGGTGAATTTCTATGCCCAAAACATAAGAAGCTTCACCAAGGTCTTTCATGTCAAAATTTAAAGACAATAACTTCTTTGTTTCTAGTAGTAGACTGACATCACTGCTAGCAAGCAAGATGTCATCCACATACAGAATTAGGAAAATATATTTTCCACTTTTAAACTTTGCATAAATGCAGTTGTCCTCAACATTCTCTTTGAATCCAAATCTTTTAATTGTATCATTGAACTTTAAATACCACTGCGTAGAGGCTTGCTTTAACCCATAAATGGATTTATTTAGGCGGCATCCCATATGTTCCTTCCCCTCCATGAAAAAACCCTTGGGTTGTTTCATGTAAATATTTTCTTCTAAATCTCCATTTAGAAATGTCGTCTTAACATCCATTTGATGCAACTCTAAATCAAAATGTGCAACTAGTGCCATTATGATTCTGAAGGAGTCCTTACATGAGACCGGAGAAAAAGTCTCATTGTAATCTACCACTTCTCTTTGCATAAAGTATTTTGCCACGAGCCTAGCTTTATACTTTTCTACATTCCCATTGGAGTCATACTTTGTTTTGTAGACCCATTTGCATCCTACTGTTTTGGCTCCTTTAGGAATTTCCTCTAAGTCCCAAACATTGTTGGAACTCATCGATTTCATTTCATCTTCCATTGCCTCCACCCACTTGGCTGAGTGAGGGCTTCTCATGGCTTCTTCATATGAGGTAGGATCGCCCTCCATATGAACTGTTTCTGTGTTGTAGACTTTGTAAATTTCTTTGGAAATGGCTGGTCTTCGTTCTCTTTTAGACCTTCTGAGTTCATCAGACTCTTGGTCATTCCGTGCCTCAGGTTCTAGCACATTTACAGTATGTGGCTGTTCTGGCTCCCTTTCGTGCTCAACAGTGGGTTTAGGTGGCTTCTAATGGACATGTTCCGAACTTTCGCCCATTGTTGTCACGTGTGGAGTCACAACAGGTGCCGGCACCACAACCTCAGGGGTTGTAAATGTTGGCACAACAGGTAGTGAGAAAAATGGCTCATGAGTCATCGGATTAGGTGCATGCACCCTCTTCTCCTCAAGATCAATTTCCCGAGCTATCGTGCTCCCCCTCATCAATTCGTCCTCTAAGAAGACTGCATGTCTTGTTTCTACAAACTTTGTGTATCTGTCAGGGCAGTAGAAACGATAGCCTTTTGATTTATCTGGATAGCCAATGAAGTGGCAAGATATTGTTTTGGGGTCTAACTTTGCAATGTTTGGATTGAAAACTTTTGCCTCAGCTGGGCTCCCCCAGACCCTCAAGTGGTGCAGAGAGGGAACTCTGCCTATCGACAATTCATACGGCGTTTTGGGCACCGACTTACTTGGTACTCTGTTGAGAATGTGAATTGCGGTTTTAAGCGCCTCCATCCACAATCCCAATGGGAGGGTGGAATAGCTCATCATGCTGCGCACCATATCCATAAGGGTGCGGCTACGCCTTTCAGCTACTCCGTTTTGCTGAGGTTCACCCGGCATAGAATACTGGGTGACTATTCTATTTCCTATAGGAACCTTGCAAAAGGTCCTGGTACTTGTCCATATGGAGTATGTCGACCGTAGTACTTCCCCCACGGTCAGACCGGACTATCTTAATTCTTTTATCATGCTGATTTTCTACTTCAGCTTTGAAAATTTTAAATTTATCCAATGCTTCAGATCTTTCTTTAATTGGATAAATATAACCATACCGGGAGTGATCATCCTTGAATGTTATGAATGAATCATAACCATCCACACTTTTCACAGGAAACGGTCCACAAATATCAGTGTGGATTATTTCTAGTGTAGCTATACTTCGGTTTGCACCCTTTTTAATTTGTTTTACATATTTTACTTTAATGCAATCTATGCATTGCTCGATGTCTGAGAACTCTAACGGAGGAAGAATATCATTTTTAACGAGACTTTCTATTCTTCCCCTCGAAATATGGCCTAATCTGTAGTGCCATAACTTCGATGAGTCAAGAGGTCGCTTTCTTTTCTTTTGTTCTTTGTTCGACAAGGGAACTTGTTCATTCACATCACACACAGAAAACACTTTCTCATGCAAGGATAATAAATAAAGCTTGTCATGTAGTGAAGCAACACCCACACAAGTATCTTTCAAACCAAATGGCACATTTTCCATGTCCAAAATAACACTCATACATGTCTTTGTCCAAGCACGACACACTTATTAAATTTCTATGGATGGAAGGAACAAATAAAACATCCTTAAGCAAAAGAGTAAAGCCATCAGCCAGCTCCAGAGGAATGTCGCCAACAGCCTCCACTTCTGCTTGAATCCCATTCGCCACTTCAATGAGTCTTTCTCTTTTTAGCAAAATCCTTGTCGAATGGAACCCCTGTAAAGAGTTGGCAACATGATCAGTTGCACCAGAGTCAATCCACCAAGTAGATTTAGAAAAAAAATTATACAAGGATTCATTTATAAAAGATACTATGTCTTTACCGTTTTCGCCATTATGGACTTTAGCCATATTGGGCAATCCTTTTTGTAGTGGCCAACCTTTTTGCAATGGTGGCACTGGTCTTTGTCCCCAGGGGTAGACTGCTGGTACTGATGCTGGTGCTGTAGGGGGCCCTTGTGTAATGCCCCGAAAAATATTCCAAAATAAAATTGTGTGTTATTTTCTATTTTGCATTATCATGACATCATGCATATTTGGTCTCTAAAATATTTTCACCAAAAGCCTATTTTGTTTTCTAATTAGTCCCCTTCTCTAATTTCAAATTAAAAACCCCGGTCTTTCGAGATATTTTATTTGCCTAAAAACTATTTACAAAAGTGTTTTAAAATAAAAATAAAATAAAAATGTTTTAAGTGGAGGAGGCAGTCAAACGACCAGGCCCAAAGGCCTAGTCGGAAGACCACCTACGACCCCAATCTAAACCAAACCCTAACACCTAATCCCACACCACGTCGCCGCCAGACCCACGCACACACACATCACATACACACAACACACGCACGCGCCCCACCTTGACCCTGTCATGTTACAACACCACACAACACACGCACAGCCACCAAACCACACACGCACACCACGCAGCGACCACACGCACACCACGCACGCGACCCAATCCCCAAGCCCGATCGCCACCAACTCCGCATCTTCTTCCTGGAAGCGCGCCGCCGCCTTCGCCCGTGAGCCGCCATGCCTCCGCGACTGCTGCCACCCGCCTGCCCTGCACCCCGCGTCTCCGGCCACTCCTCTCCCGGGCATCGTACGCGTCCCCTCACTGCAGTCACCTCTCCTTCGGGCAGAGCTGCGCCGCTACCGCTCGCTTCCTGCAGCCTCTCCTGCGTCGATGTGACGCCGACCTCCCTGCAAGTCAACCGCCGCGGCGGTCCCTCCATGGTGTCGCCTCGCCATCGACCGCCGCTGCCAGCGCCGCTGTCCTCTGTCCACGACCCGGTAACCACGTCTCTCTGCTCTGCCCTCGACCAGGTGCTGGTCCTCGACCGCGCCGCCGGGAGCCCAACATCCACGCCTCCATCGCCGGTCCTGGCCCCGAGCATCGTCGTTCGACCCTGCCGCCGGGCCCCGTATCCATGTCGCACACCCCGAGCTCGACCTGGTCTCCACCGTTGCAGCAAGCCGCCGTCGACGCCTCCTTCCTGGGCAAGTCCTGCTCACATGCACGCTGTCCGTCTCATGTTCCTGACCGACAGGAGGCCTCGCTACCTATTTCCACCAAGTACAAGTCATGGAGGTGTGCTTCCTTTGTTGGTCATGTTCCTATCGCTGAATGACACGTCCCTTGGTGCTCCACGCCAATGCCAAGTGAAGCTGCTCGTGTGTATCTGAAGCTAATTTGTGCCTCGCGAAGATTGCTGGGTGAAGAGGAACCCGATGAATCACTAATGCTAATTCCAGTCCATCATCTACACCCGAAGTCGGAACGCCAAGATCTACTTCCTGGAAATATGAAGATCGAGCTCGAACCCTCAGCGAACCCCAAGATCTTCGGACCAATGTGCGACCCCTATCCGAGACCCTTGTTTTGTTATAATATATATAATATAACTTGCTGCATATTTATCCATCCATACTCGCATACATATTTATTTGTCTAGGGTACTTTGTCTATTCACCTCATAATTAAATATGGAGCCCATATGCGGACGAATCTAGTCTAATATTGGTTCCATTTAAATTTGTGTAGCAAACCGATGATATAATTTTGTCTTGTTAATACAACATTAAATTGTGGGGTATCTAGACAACATAAACCACTTAATTAATTGTCGGGACCCTGGTTCCGCTTAATATTGCCTAGACGCATCGCACCTTTGCCATGTCATACATCATGCATGCATCATGCCCGATCTTCTGCCGTAGTATTAAATAGTGCATCCGGTATTTCTTCTAGTGCTTTGCTTCTTCACAGATTAAGCCGATAAGTTGATGCGAGTGTCGATCCGATCTTCGGGTGAGCCTTCAACAATGTTTTGAGGCGATCATTCTCCCCCTTCTACCTATTTTGCATTTCTAGTCTTTACTTCTTCCAATTGATCTATTGCTATCCTTATTGTTGATGCTATATTACCGTTCCTTTAATTACCTGTTCCACTATATTGCCTTGGTTATCCTATTGCCTTGTTTGATTAGCTAGCTTTGTCCTTGCGAGTTGTAGGCATGCTTAGTGTCGCTCTCATACAGGTGAAACATGATACTTGGATATGGTTGATGATAAGATAATTAATTTGATGTTGTTGGTTATGGTTTCACCTAATGATAAGGCCCCGACAGGAACCACCTTTGGGAACTGCTTGAGCCGACCTAGGACCCGTTCGTTCTACGATACCAGTTCTGAGTTGATCGCGCTAACCAAACGTGGGGGCTTCTGGGATCCCCCCCTCAATTACCGGCGCTATTCGTATATTCAGAGGGTTACAAAATTGGTTTTTCCATTTGGTGCATACGCATAATATGTCCTCGGACATGGGTTGAGTTGTGATATGATTTTGGTGGACTGCCATGGCTTGCATTGCATAAAATCGGAATATCGTGTCGGAGGTGGGATGGAGCTCTACAAGTTATCTTCCGATCATCGCCCGACCGTAGACTCAAACGCTGTGCCACCTAGAGAATCAGCTGTATCTCTTGTGTGGGTAAAACACAGTAGGTGATGCCTCTGGATATGCGCGTAGTTAAGGGACAGTTCTTGTTGTGAGATTCGGATGGCACGCGTAATATGTTGCCTGAAGGGGTGAGCATGCGTTTGGGTACAGTAGTGCACCCCTGCAGGATAAAATCTCTTCGAGAAGCCGTGTGTCCACGGTTATGGACGCCTCAGGAGTACAGTGTCATGATCATAGACAACGCCACTAGTGTTTTGCCTCTAATAATATGAATAGCAATTAGCCTTATCAACTAAACACCTTCTTAACTAAAATTGCCACCGTGTGTGTTTCGCAAGGGGACTTTCTCGACTGGTCTTCGATGGGGAAAGCTTCGGATGGGTTATGTCTAGTGTTATATTATTGTTACCGCATAGAGCTCTCTTATCTCACTCTAATAGCCGAAGTTGTAGCGTGTCTCTATAAGTTAGATAGTGCAAGCTTTGCTGCCGCTGAGCCACCATACCTATGTAGGCGAGGACCGCCGAATTCTAGTCTCGCCGTGTACTGGCTGCTCTCTTTCTATTTTCCTTTGCCCTTTGTCGACACCCTTTTGGCTTGACAGGTATGTGATTGACGACGTTAGCAAGGTTACCCTTCAGGCTTGGCCTGGACAGGGTTGGACACCGCTTGGTTATTCTTCAGGACTCTTAGTCCCATTTGGATCTTGTCCGTACTCGGATACTATTTGGCTTTCTTTTTCTCTTTGAGTTGTATCTTTTGTATTCTTGACTCGTTGAGTCGTTGATGTATATATAAGTTCTTGTGGACTCTATTGTAAACTACTGTGATGTAACTACTTGTAATCAAATCCCACCCACACGAAAGTGTCTGGTGGACGTCTTTGAAACGCTTCTATGCGGGTTTTTGCGGGAAATGCTGAGATCTGCATAGACCCGATTTGGGGGCGTTACACCTTGCCATGTGGCTTGAAAGGTGAGCCACCATGGTTGCTGTTGGTGAAGTTCCTCTTCCTGTTGTCCTTCACGTAGTTCAAGGAACCACCGTGAATGGACTTAAGCCTTTCTTCCTCTTGAGAACACATCCCTATGGTCTTTTCAATGTCTCACCTTTCAGGAGACATGTTATAGTTGATGACGAAGTTCTTGAATTGTTGGGGAAGAGAGGCCATGACAAGATGCACCAGAAGAGCAGGCTTGAGCTCGAGGTACGCATCCATGGGCTTTAACTTAGCCGCCATGTTGGACATTCTCAAGATGTGCTCTCTAATGCCATGTGGGCCTCCCGTATACTTTTCTGTCACCAACTATTTTAGCAGCTGGGTTGCATACATCTTTGAAGAGCCAGTAAACTGGTTCTTTATCTTTGCAAGGTACTCACCAACAGAGGCACACTCTTCAATTGATCCCACTATTGCGTTCTCAATTGTGTTCTTGACAAAAGCCAAGCATTTCTTGTTTGCATTGACCCACTTTTGGTTATCTATTGAGTAGGCCAGCTACAAAGGAGCATGGTCTCTCTTTCTCTTTTCGAATGCAGCACCTTCCTCAGCATCACCCCTCACTGGGTTCTCAGGCTTGACTGGTTGTTTAGTATCAACAACCCAGTCCACCTCGGCGCAGACAAAGGCCAGATCAATATTTTTCCTCCATTCGGAATAGTTATCCCCTGTGAGCAGTGGGATATCCTTCAGGCAGCTCTGATACCAATGTTTAAATGGCTTTGTAATAAAACTAGTCTAGATCTATCAGTAGCACTTTACCTTGCCTATCTAGATTCGTAACTGGGAGAGAGAGAGAGAGGGATCGGAGAGGAGGGGAACTACCTGCTCCCTGACTCGAGAGACATAAGCCAGAGGGGATGACGGAACTAGTCCCGGAGCTGGAGCCGCCGTCATTAGCCATGGGGAAAAGGGGAATGCGAGCGTGTGGCGGCGGTGGTGCTTCCCGTCGGCGCAGCGCTTAGCCTAGATCGGTAGGGCTTGTAGGTGGGACGGCTAGGGCACGGCTAACCTCGTGAGGCGTGCTGTCGGCCCCCCACCTCCTTTATATAGCGCTGACGGCAGAGACCCACCAATCAGATAGGGTTGGGCGCCCTCGATCAGGGCCCGAATAGGGGCGTGACAGGCCGTTGCATGCGTGCACACAACAGGACAGCGCAGCACTAGGATACTGATCGTGGTCATCGATCGGAAGATAAAGGAGGAAACCATCGACATGGATCGACGTCGTTGCAGTTCTCTCCCGGTTTCTTGGCATTGTTAGGCAGATGAGCCAAACGAGAGTTAGTTGCGCAGGCATGCTCCGATCGAGCACGTCGTGGAGTGGAAGTCCACCGGCACGGATCACGCGCGTGCTCTAGGCTAGCAAGCTCGTTGTACCCTCTGCATGCCAACGGAAGACTCTGTTGGCATCCTTCGCTCGATCCATCTAATCGATCCCATCATTTGCCAATGATAGGCGTATCCTACAAAATCTCTAGCTTGGCAGTTGCTGCTACAGATTGGGGTCGTCGCTGCTTGGGCCATGCATTTAGGCCAAGTTGTTCGCATCCGGCCATCCCAGGCCCGACGCGGACAGCAGCGTGTCCCGCTTGAACACTGCAAGCATGCGCATGCGCATGCACAATGGGTGAGTGAATCCTGCAAGTATTCACTTTTCAGGCTGCATTTACCTCGCCGATCATGGAAAACCAGAGCAACTTGGCATCCTCGCACCATGAACGCCTATAAATACGGGATCCAAGCAGCAGCATGAGGCACCACACCACAGCGCACATCTCCTCACTCATACAACTCGTACGCAGGTCGAGGGATCGAAGAACGTACCAAATGGCAGCCACCAAGAGCCTTCTCCTCGCCGCTCTCCTCGTCCTCGTCACCGTCAGCCTCGCGCCGCACGGTGCCGAGGCGAACAAGGCACCCCTTGCCCTCATCGCCGGCGTGGTGCCATGCAGCGCTGGCACTTCCATCAACGCGGCTGCGGTTCCGGCATTCCCCAGTAAGGACCCTGCTAGCTGTTTTCTTCCCTGATTGCAACTGTTCTGTTCTCCGCTCCGGCTTATCGCGTTTCGTTTCCTTTTGGCACCGGACAGACGCCGCCGTGCAGCTGGTTTGTGGCGGCAAGGTGTTGGCCAGCACCAAGGCGGACCGCAGCGGAGCGTTCACCATGAACCTGGGCACGGTCACTACATCGCTGCTCGCCCCTCTGCTCGGCAACCAGTGCAAGGTGGTGGTGGTCACCCCGCTGGCCGCATGCGACGCGTCTCTCGCCACTGTCACCGGCACGCTGGCCGCTCCCGTGCAGCTCCTGGGTGACAGTGGCAGCGGCAGCGGCAGCGGCGGCCTCGGAGGCCTTGGCGGCCTGATTGGCCTCATCGGCCAGATCGTGGGCGGCCTCCTTGGTGGCATCCTCAACATCATCCCCTTGCCCTTCTCCGTCGTCTAGATGCCCGCAACAATGGTGTCGCCCTTGTCGATCGACGGCACGGCGGAGTTATAAATACCTAAGCAGAAATCAATATGTATGTACGTAACAATGGACCGAATGGTCAATTGCCTACCCTACCTTATGCAGTATGTCTCGTAGTATGAAATGTGTCACAATGTCAGTGTATGTTTGTGGAAAATAAAGCAATATATATGTGTTTGTGTATGACTCTGGGGTTGCTTATTATTGTTCACAGTTTCAATACTCTCCTCGTATTATTGGACTCTGTCGTACGGGTACAACCTTACAAGGAAAACTTAAGCAACTATAATCCATATCTAAGGTGGCGGCGACGCTTAAACACACAACAATGATGATAGGCAACAAGTCGATCAGATCTTCATGACTGATAAGATTAGACTTTGATATGAAACAATGTACCATAACAAATAATTGCACTAACTCCCATGAAGTATCACTTAGTCCTAATAAAACATTTCTCATTTAAAGGGAAGAAGCTCTAGGATTTTACATATTTGCCACACTTTATTTGCATATTTACATAGCCATCCGATTAAAATCTTCTCGTTCATTTTTTACTTTCATGAATCTAGACACCCAGATTGCATTGATATTAGCAGTAACTTAGAAGAAATTAATGTAAAATATGTTTTGACCTTATTACCGTGGACACGACTTTGACACACACCAAGATTGATGCCTCCATGGCAGGCAAATCACATCTTCGTGATTTAAAAATATATATCATCTTTGTGCTCTTCTCTTCTTTCCTCACTACGATGCCACCACATACCGCGACTATAAGGTGATCATGTGTAAAATCACACTTGAAATGAGTTTTACCGTCAAGTGACCGTGTTTTGCAACCTTAACTAGGTTTTGAATAGATGAAGGTTACTTTTTGGTAATAAAAGACATCTAACATAGATATTGGTTACATTTTGGTAATACAAAGACATCAAAAATGCTTTAAGGTATAATAGAGTTGAGCTTTTCCTTGTTCTAATGCAACTTGTGTTGCAAAAGACTGCATATTTTGTATGAAAAATCCATGGTAAGTTGTGACACGACAATATTTACTTTCCTTGACAGCAAAGAAACTCAATTTACAATTGATCGAAAAAATCAACCATGACATGAGGTGCTATGACAAAGCAATACAATGCCTAAGATAACATAAGCATGTTTAGTTGGGCTTATTTCTGACCTTTTCTTGTAAATAAACCACAAAATCACCTAAGCCAAAGACCAAAAGTGAATCTAACCAAACACCCCTAACACGCACAAATGGGTGAATCGATTTCAATGCCAACCTAGAATTCATGTTTCTACGTCGATGATTCAAACCTTCATTCTTATGTAACGAAAAATGGTGGTTGCAAATTAAGTTGTGTGCAAGTTGGTGATGGCTGTGAAATATAGCCATCCACATCCACATTTAAACTGGATATCATTCATACTTTCGCCACTAATGTCTAATGATCAAAGGGTTATGTAATCCAGTCTTTCCATTTTTCCCTACGCAGGAAATTAAATTTGATGGTGGAAATCACAACATTAAAGTCAAAGATACGAGATTTCCAACAACCCAAAGAAACCAGGGGTAGTGAAGAGGAAAAAGGGGGCTTTAACGACCAACTATACGGCGGAAATATTTTTCCAGCCGTATAGTTTCCACCGATACCACAATGTCAAACAGAACAACTTTCGTAAAGGGACCCCTATATAAAGAGACCTCTCGCGACGAGAAATGGGAGGAGAACACGAAAACACAACACGAAGAGCCGCCGGAGGAATAGATCTAGATCCAATCTCACAAACCCTTCTTCACCATCATAGCCATAGTCCACCACTTGTAATAGTAGATCTCATCTCCGATTGGCGACATTGTAATACTATTACTATCGATCTCATGATTTCCAATTCAATGTTTATGATTGTTGATCTCATCTCTATGTGTGAGTAATTCTCCTTGGGCTAAGGGCTTCGGCCTAGCCATGTAGTTTGTGCATGATATTGACCATAGATGGGATCGTGTATTAGTTTGTATGACATGATGATTATTGTATCCTCTCTTGCCTTAATCTAAAGATCTTGTCAGGTACCCAAGACCCCGAGGATTGGTTCAGGTATAGGGAGTATGAGTAATGACTAATCTACAGGATGGGAACCCCAGTGATAGAAAGGGTAGTACGACTGTATGTGAGATGTTTACTTGAGATTAACGGTGATTTCACTGCGCATATCATTAGTTCTCTTTCTATGGATGAGACTAATAGGCTATTGCTATAAGCGGTTGTGGAGGCTATAGAAGTTATGGATGCACTGTCCACATATAATTATCTTGCTCTAATGATTACATGCGTACTTTATTATTATCTTTTATTCTCATCAGATGTTTTGCACAGCTATAGGTGAAACCGAACGCCTCAGGCCCTCTCTCTCCATCACCGACAACAACAAAAGATCGCAAACTCTTGGTCTGGTAAAACACTAAAAGAATTATAAAACTCCCGAAGGTCCATTAAAGTAACTTCACCAATCTTTCTGCTTTCCGAGGATTCGATAATATAGTTCTACTAGGGAAAAAGAGCTATACTACATCCGTAATCTGGATCGAAGGTATCAGTTGGTCAGCTTGTAAATAACTACTTCTCAAAGGATTTAGAAAAATAGTTCTGCAAACAGTAGATAACACAAATCTTCCTTTCCACTGTCGGCCCCTCCCTCCCATCCTCCCCTCCCTCCGCTATCACTTGAGGCGGTCGTCGAAAAGCTGAGGGTGGCGGAAGGACGTTCTTCGTTTTCCCTTTTCCCCTTTCCCTAACAATCTCTCCAATCCCCAATTTTGATCTCGATCTGATACGCTGGTGATGACTCCTTGATGGCGCCAGAGAACTTGGTGCTTGACGTGGAGTCTGTTGGGAACCCCAAGAGCAAGGTGTGAAGCAGCACAGCAGCAAGTCTTCCCTCAGTAAGAAACCGAGGTTATCGAACCAGTAGGAGGAAGGAAACGTCACACAGGTGGTGCAAGCAACGCGGAGACCTGCACAACACAAACTCAAGACTTTGCCCCAACGAACAGTGAGGTTGTCAATCTCACCGGTTGCTGTAACAAAGGATTAAACGTATGGTGTGGAGGGTAATGGTTTGCAACAAGTAAACAAGTAAAAGTGGAATATGTATCAATGGTAAAGATTGGACCGGGGTCCATAGTTCACTAGAGGTGCTCTCCTTAGATAAACAACATGGCATGAAGGGTAAACAAATTACAGCAGGGCAATTGACAGGAACTGAGCAAGGCATAACAATGCAATTACTAGTCAGAAAGATGCTATGAGATTCGATTGGGCAATACAACAAGATACATAGACCACCATCCAACTGCATCCTCCAGTATTGAGTTGCAAGCAACAGACAACTGCTTTAAGCAAAGTGTGTAAGGTAAACAGTCCACATGTTCCATGAACAAGAGACCGTTGTTTTCTCCCTAGTGGCAACAACACATCTACAACCGAAGATATTTCTGTCACTTCCCTTCGAAACTAGAGGCATGAACCCACTATCGAGCAGAAATACCCCCTCTTGGAGTCACTAGCAACTACTCGACCAAGATAGCTACTAACAACAGAGAGCATGCAAGATCACAAACAACACAGACATGATAGAATCATAAAGACAAAATCATTAATTAAGTCAACATAATAATCTCAATATCCATCAGATCCCCGCAAACACAACATGCATGATTATAAATAGATTAGATCTTGATCATGAACGGAGCTCACAAAATATATACATAAAAGCACAAAGGAGGAGATACAACCATCCAACTACTACATGGACCCAGAGTCCAAGGTGGAACTACTCACGCATCATATCGGAGAGAAGGTCTCCGGGATGATCTACCCTCCGGCAGGGTGCCGGGAAGAACTTCAAATCCCCCTGATCTAGGGACGATGGTGGCGGCGGCTACAGACAGTTTCGTGGAGATTTGATCGGGTACTTAGGGTTTCTTCATCGGGGCCTTCTTATAGGCGAAGTGGGAGGCCGAGGAGGCGGCTCGAGGGGCCACACCCCTCCCAGGTGCGGGCCCACCCTTGGCCGCGCCTAGGGGGGGTCTGGCTGCCCTGACACGCCTCTCCATCTCCCCTCTGGACTTCTTGTTCCCCACAGAAAGTTATTGACTTTGACGTTTGTCCCGTCCAATTCCGAGAATATTTCCTTACTAGCTTTTCAGAAACAAAAAACAGCAGAAAACAGGCAACTCGCACTGTGGCAACTTGTTAATAGGTTAGTACCAGAGAACATGTAAAAAGCACCTCAAAGTGTAGACAAAGCAAAGCAAAGTAGATACTAACAAGCATGGAGCATCAAAAATTATAGATACGTTTTCGACTTATCAAGCATCCCCAAGCTTAACTCCTGCTCGTCCTCGAGTAGGTAAGTGATAAAAGAATAATTTTTGAGGTGACATGCATCCTCACAATAAAGATCCAACCATTTGCAAGCATTGAAAACTAGGATCAAAGAACTCTAAAAATGTGCATGGAAGATGGAGTTCTAACAATAGGACATAGTAACTATGCATGCAACATGAAAGGATACAAACAAAGATCATGAATAGCATGCATTGAAAAATGTTTGTTTGTTTCACATAAAGAAAACATAGCATAGTGGCAATCAGTTTGTCCCTCATAGAGTAGCAAATATATGCATAGGACACCTTAAAAGTTCACAAGGGTGACTAGAACAAATAGCACAAGAACAAGTAATATCACAATATGCATCAATCAATAAGCTTTGGAACAGTGCACACAGAATGAAAACTATGCTCTCTTAATGGTGCCTAAAGGTAGAAGGTGGAGACTCAATAGTGGTGTAAGAAAGGCCTTTTATAAAGTAAGTAGGGATTTCAAGTTTTAAAAAGAGCTTCCAAAAATTATGGTACTTGTTAGCTTTCAGCCCTCATTTCCCCTATCATAAGCATCTTGAAGTGATTAAGGTTAAAGTGAACAAAGATGGAGTATATGCTTGACGAAGTATAAGTTGGCAATCGCAAATCCCTTGAATACGAGGGCCATACCTCATGCTACTCAACTTCAGTCACAGGTAAGTCCTTGTCATTGTAAGTATTTGCATATCATAGAGAACCGCCAACAGGGTACCCCTTTCACATGGTACAAGAGCTTTCCCATAACCAAAATGACAAGGCAAGCAGGCAATGAGCATCCCAGTGATGTTTTTTTACTATATGCATAGCTTTTTATTGAGGATTCTTCATAGATAGCTCACTATGGTGATGCTGCAAGTTTCAACCATGATTAGGCATGGCTTAGTCTAGGGGCCCAAACGTTTTTCTAACACGGAATACTCCATGGACTTACAAGTTTCCTCTTTATTTCACATCGGTGACATCCATAGATAAAAGAACATGATATCAACTGAGTACAAAGTACAAGTGCAATATTGAAAACGTTCCCCGTGACAGCACGGTTCTGCTAATTCCAACGTATAAGTGCAAGCATATACAACAAAGATGACACAATGGTTAAATTTTATTAGGGGCAAGGAATATAAAGTGTGCCATCAAGTTTGCGAGGGCTTTAATCACTAAGTTTTCACATAATAAAATAGTTTTTAATTGGAAGATCGCTGAAAACAAGAATATACTTGGAATGGTGTAACACACCATGCATAGGAGTTTATAGTGGACACTTTGGAATAACTTGGTTTCTTAGGAGTTGGAAGCATGACTAGAGCTTACTCATACAAGTGGAGGCTAGGAAAATACTGTGAGCAACCAACTAAGAGAGCATAATTGCCATAATCATGAAGAGCAACAAAGCATTACTAATCAAAGCATGGAGTGGTACTACACGTCAAGGACTAAATGATCATAGAGGCTAATGGTGACTTGTCATAGTCATAACATGGTGTGGAGCATGTGCCAAGTCAACCCAAGCAAAGCATCAAAGGAGAATACCACAATACTATGCTTTTGCATGCTAAAACAACGCATAATTTATTCAAGGCACACTAAGCAATCCCAATTGTTTGGAATAAGACATGCTACAACAATAATCACTAAGCATAATGCTAAAACAACACCTAGCATGTCATGCTAAAGTCTAAGACACAGTTAATGCAAGCTCCTCTTGCACTTCAAGCAAGAACTTACTACTCTTTTCCAACACCGAGCAACTTATTTGCAAAACAACACAACGAGAAAGGGGGTCCAAAGTACTTTATTCAAGAAAACTAAACAAACTAAGCAAAGCAAACGAAAAATAAGACGCTCCAAGAGCAACACAACTGTGCATGAAACAATAAAAACGAAGTGTCTAGACATACCTGAGCTTTTTATTGATGAAGAAGGGGATGCCTTGGGCATCCCCAAGCTTTGACGCTTGTAACTCTTGGATATTTCTTGGGGTGAAACTATGGTGGCATCCCCAATCTTGAGCTTTTGTTCATTCTTCATCTCCTTGCATCATTCTCTCTCTACACCTAAATTTTTTCCTTCATACAAAACTTCACACAATCTTTATTAGCAACATTAGTTTATTGAAAAGATATTAGACCTCTGGAAAAGCTTTGGAACAGAAAGGATTTTCACTAAAAACACAAGCTACTGTAATAACTCCTTCAAAAAATCTCAATTTCCCAAAAATAACACAAAAAAGGAATCAATAAGAAGCAAATGCAAATAATGGCAGAAATCTGTCAAAACAGACAAGCAGGTAGAAACCGATTTTTTCGAACATCTTCTGTTGCTCAAATCAAAAAGTGTTGAACTAATTAAAGTTAGCTAACATACTGCGGGATTTATTAGTAAATTTTGAGCTCAACCCGAGTTACAGAGACTCCTCACGAATGTTTATGGTGGAGGACAGAAATCTGTTTCGAGACAGCAACTCCCCAAATCTTACTTCCCTCTCATTAGAGGTCATTCTTGGCACAAAAAGCAAACAAAAAGGATAAGGAGAGGTCATTACTGAAGTAATAACTTCCAAGACTCAAGGAAATTCTTGGGTTATCTCCCAACAAGTACTTTTCTTTAACGCCTCTAAGTTAGGCACAAGAAGTAAGAAGAATCAAGTATTTTCAAATGAGGAAGCATTAACATCAAACCTTGCTTTCAAAGGAGGAGCAAAAAGCAAATTCTCTCTCCTCATAGGAAAGTGTTCAATACCTTTATTGAATGGAAAATGTTATTTAATGGTGCCTTCTTTCATATCAATGATGGCACCAACTGTTCTAAGAAAAGGTCTTCCCAAAGTAATAGGACAAGAAGCATTGTATTCAACATCCAAAACATAGAAATCAACAGGGACATAAGCATTGTTAACCATAATGAGAACATCATTAATACTCCCCATGAGTTTCTTCTTAGCATTATCATTGAGTGGGACATCTAAATAACAATATTCCAACGGTGGTAAATCAAGCATTTCATAAATCTTCCTAGGCATAATAGAGACACTAGAACCAAGATCACATGAAGCTTTGAGATCAAAGTCATTCACTTGCATATTAATAATGGGTTCTCAACTATCTTCTACTTTCCTAGGAATAGAAGATTTGTGTTTTAGCTTCTCTTCCTTAATCTTAACAAGAGCATTTGTAATGTGTTTAGTGAAAGCCACGTGCATATCACTAGCATCAGGACTTCTAGCAAGCTTTTGTAGGAACATAATCACTTCAGAAATATTGCAACCATCAATATCAAAGTCAAACTTAGCATCACTAGTAGTAGGCTCAATAGGCTTAGACATAGTAGGAGGATTAGGGACTACTTGTGGTTTAGTGGTGATGGTGCACACACTATTGTTTCTATCAATTTCAGCTTCCCTTTCCCACCTAGCATGAAGTTGAGATAACAGTCTAACATTTTCATCAATAGTAACTTGTATGGCATGAGCAGTAGCAAATGTATTTTCCATAGTTTCAGGTTTAGCAGACATTTTATTAATCAAGGAAGACTGCGCTTCAGACAAAGAGGATATATTTTTCCAGCACTCAAATTTTTTGACTGTAAACTAGGAATTTCTCTATTAAGATTCTCAAGACGATGGCTAATGTTTTTCAAGATAATAGATTATTCCTCCATAGTTTTAGTGAAAATCTTATTTTGCTCATATTGCATCTGCATAAAATTCTTAGTGGATCTCTCTACTTCTAGAATCCTTTCTTCACTAGGCATTCCAGATCTACCATGATAAACATTTCCACTAGGAGGATAAGGCCTATAATTACCATAAGTATTGTTACCAAAATTGTTGTTTCTAATGAAGTTCACATCAACTTGCTCTTCTTGAGCAACCAAAGAGGCTAAGGGAACACTATTAGGATCTAAAGGAGCTTTCCCATTAACAAGCATAGCCATAATGACATCAATCTTATCACTCAAAGAGGAAGCTTCCTCAACAGAATTTACCTTCTTACCATGTGGGGCTCTCTCAACATGCCATTCAGAGTAGTTAACCATCATATTATCAAGGAGCCTTGTTGCAGCACCCAAAGTGAGGCCCATGAAGGTACCTCCAGCAGCTGAATCCAACATATTTCTTGAGGAGAAGTTCAAACCTGCATAAAAAGTCTGGATAATCATCCAAGCAGCGAGTCCATGAGTGGGGCATTTCTTAACCAAAGACTCATTCTTTCCCAAGCTAGAGCAACATGTTCACTATCAAGTTGTTTAAATTTCATAATGTCATTTCTCATAGATATAATCTTAGCAGGAGGATAGTGCTTTCCAATAAAAGCATCTTTGCACTTAGTCCAAGAATCAATACTATTTTTAGGCAAGGAAAGCAACCATTCTTTAGCTTTTCCTCTCAAGGAGAAAGGAAAAAGCTTGATCTTAATAATATCTCCATCCACATCGTTATATTTTTGCATCTCACAAAGTTCAACAAAACTATTGAGATGGGCAGCAGGATCATCAGAACTAGCACCAGAAAATTGCTCTCTCATCACAAGATTCAACAAAGCAGGCTTAATTTCATAAAAGGTAGTATCAGGAGCAGGTGGAGCAATAGGTGTGCTAAGGAAATCATTGTTGTTGGTGCTAGTGAAGTCACACAACTTGGTGTTCTCAGCAGAGTTCATTTTGGCAAAGGTGGGCAAGCCAAAAACAACAGCAACATCTAGAGCAGGAACTAATTTTTTGTGTTTTTTGAATAAAGCAAGAAAACCAAACTAGAATAATTTTTTTGGGTGTTTTTGAAAGAGGCAAACGAAACCAAGCAAAAGAAACAAAGCAAAGTAAAGAGAAATGAAGTGGAGGACTCCCCTTGTGAAGACGTCCTTAGCCTCCCCGGCAGCAGCGCCAGAAAACTTGTTGATGACTCCTTGATGGCGCAAGAGAACTTGGTGCTTGACGTGGAGTCTGTTGGGAACCCCAAGAGCAAGGTGTGAAGTAGCACAGCAGCAATTCTTCCCTCAGTAAGAAACCAAGGTTATCGAACCAGTAGGAGGAAGGAAACGTCACACAGGTGTTGCAAGCAACGCGGAGACCTGCACAATACAAACTCAAGATCTTGACCCAACGGACAGTGAGGTTGTCAATCTCACCGGTTGCTGTAACAAAGGATTAAACATATAATGTGGAAGGTAATGACTTGCAGCAAGTAAACAAGTAACAGTGGAAGATGTATCAATGGTAAAGATTGGACCGGGGTCCATAGTTCACTAGAGGTGCTCTCCTTAGATAAACAAAATGGCATGAAGGGTAAAAAAATTACAACAGGATAATTGACAGGAACTAAGCAAGGCATAACAATGCAATTACTAGTCAGAAAGATCCTATGAGATTCAATTGGGCAATACAACAAGATACATAGACCGCCATCCAACTGCATCTATGACTAGAAGTCCACCTTCAGGTTATCATCCGAACCCCCTCCAGTATTAAGTTGCAAGCAACAGAAAACTGCTTTAAGCAAAGTGTGTAAGGTAAATAGTCCACATGTTTCATAAACAAGAGACTGTTGTTTTCTCCCTAGTGGCAACAACACATCTACAACCGAAGAGATTTCTGTCACCTCCCTTGGAAACTAGAGGCATGAACCCACTATCGAGCATAAATACCCCCTCTTGGAGTCACTACAAACTACTCGGCCAAGATAGCTACTAACAATGGAGAGCATGCAAGATCACAAACAACACATACATGATAGAATCATAAAGACAGAACCATTAATCAAGCCAACATAATAATCTCAATATCCATCGGATCCCCGCAAACACAACATGCATGATTACAAATAGATCTTGATCATAAACGGAGATCACAAGGTCTATACATGAAAGCAAAAAGGAGGAGATACAACCATCCAGCTACTACATGGACCCAGAGTCCAAGGTGGAACTACTCACACATCATACCGGAGAGAAGGCCTCCGGGATGATCCCCCCTCTGGCAGGGTGTCAGGAAGAACTTCAGATCCCCCCGATCTAGGAACGATGGTGGCAGCGGATACAGACGGTTTCGTGGAGATTTGATCCGGTACTTAGGGTGTCTGCATCGGGGGCTTCTTATAGGCGAAGGGGGAGGCCGAGGAGGCGGCCAGAGGGGCCACACCCCTCCCAGGCATGGGCCCACCCCTGGCTGCGCCTAGGGGGTCTGGCTGCCCTGACACGCCTCTATGTCTCCCCTCTGGACTTCTTGTTCCCCACGGAAAGTTATTGACTTTGACGTTTGTCCCGTCCAATTCCGAGAATATTTCTGAAAGAACATTTCTTAATCCCTAGTGTTTTGAGTGTTAGATAACAATACCAAGGATCTTTTAATGTGTGTTGAAGTGTTGCAGCTCAGAACTCTGCCTTTGGGGGCGGATAATCCGGCCCCACCAGGGGCGGATAATCCGCCCCTCCCTCTGCCCAAGCAAGCGCAAGCCCCAGAAGGGGGGGGGGGCGGAATATTGGCCGGACTTTCCGGCCTGGCCGGATAATCCGCCCCTCAGGGGGGCGGATAATCCGCCCCTCCTGCTCATCGCCAAGGCGCAAGCCCCAGAGAGGGGGCCGGAGTTTCGGCCGGACTTTCCGGCCCCGCCGGATAATCCGCCCCTCAGGGGGGCCGGATTATCCTCCCCCCAAGATTTTCTCCAAGCTTCACCAAGGCGCAAGCCCCAGAGAGGGGGCGGAGTTTCCCCCGGAGAGTCCGCCCTTGGGGCGGAATTTTCCCAGGGGCGGATAATCCGCCCCAAGTGGGGGGCGGATAATCCGCCCCCAAAGTTGGGCAACAGCCAGATCTGGGGAGGGGGTATTTAAGCCAGCCATCCCCCTCCTGCCAGAACTCTTGATTCAACTCGAAAAAGAACAGATCAGATCTCAAAACTTCATACAAGAGTGCTCCACCAAGATCCATCCAAAGGCCCCATCCCTTTGGGAATCGAAGGAGGAGAACTCGATCTTCATCATCAGCAATCAAGCGCTTCATCTCCTCTCCATTCATTTGGAGAACCTCCGATCTAGTATTTCTTGCAAAGATCTAGATCCTTGTTTTCGTTTATATTGATAAACCTTGTTTTTGTGACAGCTTGTTGTCATCCCGGGAGCCCCCAATTCGGTTGTGGGTGTGTGCCCCGATAGTATTGTAAAAGGCAGCGGTTCCCGCCTCGAAGGGATCCAATAGTGGAGAAGGTGGATCAGGCCTCTCGTGGCGAGATCCATCGGAGAATAGGGTGAGGCCTATTGTGGCGTGGTGGTCTTAGAACCGCCCACCCCTCCAACGCAGATGTACTTCCCTTAACAAGGAAGGAACTGCGGTAAAACAAATCCCTGTGTCTCCGCGTGCTCCACTACGGTTTCCTCGCTCCTCCTTTACGTGCTTAGTAGTTAGGGTTTCATATAGGGAAATTCTCGTAGTTGCATATCTAGAGAATTTACTTTGTGTAAAGCCTAAAATTGGAAAAAGTATTAAAAATTGGTTAGCACCTATTCACCCCCCTCTAAGAGGTCACACTCTTGACAAGGTAGTTGGTGATCTACGACGAAGGGTATCCACTCGAAGAGAGCTTGCTAGCTTCTGTGATCATCAAGCTCACATTTCCATGGTTGAACCAAAGAAGGTTTTCGATGCTCTTGAAGACCCCGATTGGGTTGTTGCAATGCATGAAGAATTAAACAACTTCGAACGCAACAAAGTTTGGAAGCTCGTAGAAAAGCCAAAGGATTGCCGCAATGTTATCGGCACCAAGTGGATCTTCAAGAACAAACAGGATGAAAATGGCATTGTTGTGAGGAATAAAGCACGACTCGTGGCTCAAGGATTCTCTCAAGTAGAAGGAATTGATTTTGGCGAGACCTACGCTCCTGTAGCTCGCCTTGAGTCTATCCGTATCCTTCTTGCATATGCAGCCCATCATAATTTTAAGTTACAACAAATGGATGTTAAGAGCGCTTTCCTTAATGGCCCTCTACATGAGTTAGTATACGTCAAGCAGCCCCCGGGGTTTGAGGACCCCAAATTTCCGAACCATGTTTACAAACTCGATAAGGCGCTCTATGGCCTTAAACAAGCCCCACGTGCGTGGTATGAGCACCTTAAACAAGCCAGGGTCGGATAATCCGGCCTGGAGAGTTACACTCTGGTCTGTTTTGGTTCTGGTTCTGCTCATGCACATCATTGATTATGGGGTTGCATTGCTACTCTTTCTCCATGTTTTCTTTCTCCTGGACTTGTGTGTATGCTCATCTCCTTGATACCTCTCTCAATGATATTCACAGGTGGTTCCAAGCCGACCAAGACCTTCGTCCGTCGTCCCCGTCCCCGTTATCTCAAACCCACTGAAGACGGGAAGTTTATTGACGAAACAGAGGTTCACAGGGCAGCAAGAGAGGCTGCAAGGATGGCCGAGTCAAGTAAGTAATCTAAGCGCACCGCTTCTCGCAAGGGAAAACAGTCTCGGCCCAATTACAAGTCTATGGACAGCATTCAGTATGCCACCATCCGCCAGACAGACTACTATGATGATGTTGACAGTGATGGCCAACCCGAGGACAGTATGTTTTGGAATGCTCACTTTCGGGCTATCCATGATGATGTCTATGCTACTCTCAAGATTCGCCCCATGCGTCCCATCAACTTGACTGAGGCTCAATCCAAGGCTCGGCTCCTTGAGGCATTGGATGTGACCAACAAGATGGGGCTTCACCACCTCATGACCATTCAGTGCGATTATGACTCTTCTGTGGTGCGCCAGTTCTTTTCCACTCTTGTGATCTGCGGTGATGAGCGCCGCACTATGAAGTGGATGACCGGGACTACCATGCTTCAGTCCGACTTTCGTACTTTTGGGCAGGTTCTTGGGTATGCTTTCCATGGCCGTGACACTCCCGCTGGTCACCGCATCATTACTCCCTTGAAACCATCCAAGGACACTGCGCTTGCTCCTTGCCTTACCTCTGATGGAGTCGCTGGTACTTTTGCTGGTCTCTCTCCCCTGTATGCAGCACTTGTTGGCATTTTTAGGGACTGCATCTCCCCTAGTGGTGGCAACAATGACAGGATCCGTGGTCACCTGGTTCCTCTCCTTGCGTTTGCTCACGAGTGTGCCACCAACACTGGATCAGCCACAGGTTACAAACTGGATGTCATGGACTATATTTTTCATGAGATGACGGATGCTTTGATCAACAGGCTCTCTATTCCTTATGCTCCGTTCATAATGATGCTCGTCAAGCATATGTTGCCCCATGAGGATTTTGGCACTGCTCTGGATGGTGTTCATAAGCCAAAGAAACTCTACAACAAGGCTCAGAAGACTCATCACCCTTCCACTGCCCCGAAGATCTTCATGCGTGATGCTCGGGCTAGTGGTCGTCGTTCCACGGTGCCCCCAATGGCACGTGAGGTCAAGCAGCTTAATTGGTTCCAGCGGAACATTCTTTGCATGGGAATTGACATTCACAAGGGCCAATATGAGGCGTACCGCCGGGATCATGAGAGGGATCACACGCAGCAGCTTATCCTCCACCATGTCTCAGGTGCCACTGGCAATCCACCTCCTCCAACTGCTCCGGATCCGTATGCTCAGTGGAACACCTCAGGGATCAACTATGGCGAGCTCGAGAGTTGTCTCTTTCCTCCTCCCCCGCGGGCACCCACTCCTCCAGCTGATGACGATGATGATGAGTATGATGAAGAGGAAGGGGACGGGAATGACTACGACGAGGATGAGGAGGAGTGATCTCCAGGGGCGTTAGCATCGCTCTTCTTCCTTTTTGGCGTTTCGATGCCAAAGGGGGAGAAGTAGTTCTAGTAGGTCACGTGGATTTGCAAGGGTCGGGCACAAGCTCTTCGTTTTTAGTCGTTTTTATTTGCTTGCTTGTGCCTTTTCTAGCGTGAACTTGTTTGCTATTTGTGTTGCTATTTGTGGTTGATTGTGTAAGACTATGTCGTACTCCACAGTTTGGTACTATGTTTGGTATTCATGGATTTCTGGATTTATCTATCATGGACCCCATTGAAGTCTGGAATTATGGAGCTTATTTGATGACATTTGGATTCAGGGGTTCATCTATGTATGTCATGGCTATATATTCCGGTGGTATGACTTTCTTTCACCAAACCTTAAAGTAGTGCTCTACCTAGTGTGTGTATTTGTATTCAAATGCAAATCTTAAATATGCACACATCTAGGGGGAGCGTCTTTCATTATCTAAGGTGGCACTTGCCGGTTTCACTGCAAATCCTAGTATTGTCATCTAACACCAAAAAGGGGGAGATTGAAAGAACATTTCTTAATCCCTAGTGTTTTGAGTGTTAGATAACAATACCAAGGATCTTTTAATGTGTGTTGAAGTGTTGCAGCTCAGAACTCTGCCTTTGGGGGCGGATAATCCGGCCCCACCAGGGGCGGATAATCCGCCCCTCCCTCTGCCCAAGCAAGCGCAAGCCCCAGAAGGGGGGGCGGAATATTGGCCGGACTTTCCGGCCTGGCCGGATAATCCGCCCCTCAGGGGGGCGGATAATCCGCCCCTCCTGCTCATCGCCAAGGCGCAAGCCCCAGAGAGGGGGCCGGAGTTTCGGCCGGACTTTCCGGCCCCGCCGGATAATCCGCCCCTCAGGGGGGCCGGATTATCCTCCCCCCAAGATTTTCTCCAAGCTTCACCAAGGCGCAAGCCCCAGAGAGGGGGCGGAGTTTCCCCCGGAGAGTCCGCCCTTGGGGCGGAATTTTCCCAGGGGGCGGATTATCCGCCCCAAGCGCCCCCAAAGTTGGGCAACGGCCAGATCTGGGGAGGGGGTATTTAAGCCAGCCATCCCCTCCTGCCAGAACTCTTGATTCAACTCGAAAAAGAACAGATCAGATCTCAAAACTTCATACAAGAGTGCTCCACCAAGATCCATCCAAAGGCCCCATCCCTTTGGGAATCGAAGGAGGAGAACTCGATCTTCATCATCAGCAATCAAGCGCTTCATCTCCTCTCCATTCATTTGGAGAACCTCCGATCTAGTATTTCTTGCAAAGATCTAGATCCTTGTTTTCGTTTATATTGATAAACCTTGTTTTTGTGACAGCTTGTTGTCATCCCGGGAGCCCCCAATTCGGTTGTGGGTGTGTGCCCCGATAGTATTGTAAAAGGCACCGGTTCCCGCCTCGAAGGGATCCAATAGTGGAGAAGGTGGATCAGGCCTCTCGTGGCGAGATCCATCGGAGAATAGGGTGAGGCCTATTGTGGCGTGGTGGTCTTAGAACCGCCCACCCCTCCAACGCAGATGTACTTCCCTTAACAAGGAAGGAACTGCGGTAAAACAAATCCCTGTGTCTCCGCGTGCTCCACTACGGTTTCCTCGCTCCTCCTTTACGTGCTTAGTAGTTAGGGTTTCATATAGGGAAATTCTCGTAGTTGCATATCTAGAGAATTTACTTTGTGTAAAGCCTAAAATTGGAAAAAGTATTAAAAATTGGTTAGCACCTATTCACCCCCCCCCCTCTAGGTGCCCATACGATCCATTTCAATTTCCTTACTAGCTTTTCTAAAACTAAAAACAGCAGAAAACAGGCAACTGGCATTGTGGCAACTTGTTAATAGGTTAGTACCAGAAAACATGTAAAAAGCACCTCAAAGTAGACAAAGCAAAGCAAAATAGATACTAACAAGGATGGAGCATAAAAAATTAGAGATACGTTTCCGACGTATCAGCCGGCTATCCGAGAGAACCTGTGCATGATCATGGCGCTGATCCTCGCGTGGACCTTGACGCTCAGCCACAATCTGGTGAGAGCGCGTCTCTCCAACCATGACCGTCCTTAGTGATGGAGGCAAGGGGCATGTTTCCTGCAATGGTCGTGCGAAGATGTACCTCATCTAGTCATGAGGCCCCTGATTAAGCTCTTCAGCACGACACACGGTTGTGTACACAGGGGATCACCGTGACAAGGTTCCAGCGGTGGCACCAGCACATGATAATATTCGGTTTCGAGCCCCCACCTCGTCAGCTGGGGTTTTACCGTGGTGCTAATGGAGGTGGGCATGTCAAGGTAGATGGAAAGTTAGAGGATTCCCACACTCATATTGAGTGAGATCTCTTGGTGATGGCAGTGATGTAATAAGAAGATTAGATTGGTCTAATCGGGAGAAGTATGTGCGTCGGAGGATCGGTGTGTTGTACCAGTGATCTCGGGGAGTGGGGCGACGACACTAGTGGACTTTGTTCTTGACCGTCTCAGTTTTCCGAGGTGAAAACCCTATGTTTTATTCTCGGTGATTGTACCAGTCAATGGCGTCTTCCCAGCCATTTTCCTTGTTGAAGACATTGTTTGGAGATTGCACCGTCTCCATGGTGAAAACACAGGATCTGGCTATGATTGTTGGACAATATTACGATGGTGTTATGCACTATTGCCTTTCTGGAGGCGTTGATTTTTGGATAACTTTTTGGAGTCTAGATGCTGTCGCCACTGGTGGTGATCTTGCTTTGGTCGCTCTATTAATGCAGAGTTTTGGTGTAATTGATATCTTCTTTATATTAATATTCTCATTCTCGAACAAAATAGATAACACAAGCATTAGATCTATTGATGGTTGCCTCGTTTATCGATCCCAACTAACTAGCTTGTTGTCTGGTCCCGCTCGACCCTCGGACTACATATATACTTGATACATGTATTATGTTGTATTAACATTATTTTATTAGTTGTTCAGGAAAAATCTCTAGTTTAAGAAGCCCTTATTTGAAGATTTTAACGAGTCGAACGTTGAATTGTCTCCAGAAACGAATAAGTCCCAAGAAGTTAGTTATTTTACAATCAAAATTATGGTAGAGACACGTAAGCTGTCTCCAATGATTATAAAAAAATCTAAAATAAAGAGCAAATCTTTGAGGTATTCAAATTATTTCTTCTTCCATGGTATAATTTAGTACTTTTCTAAAGACAATCAATTAAAGATAACATAGATATGGTTCGCAAAAAAAAAGATAACATAGATATTAAACCGTAGGCCTATAAATATGGCCGGATATTCTTTTATAATATTAGTTTGAGCAGTAATCTCAAGGTTGTGCACGCGTAAAGCTATTAAAATAATCAACCAGCAAATATCAACGCCTTGTATTTCAAAAACAGAACCGAATAGCTGACCAACGTTGCCTCAGCCAATAGTACGAATCACCATTATGACCGAGCCAAGTCACCAACTTAACCTCAAGGTGGGGTATATTTCCCCTATGCTATTTCTTCCCCTAACCGTTAGTTGATCAGGACTGTCGCTGCTTGGACCATGCGTTTAGGCAAATTGTTCGCATCCGGCCATCCACGCCCGACGCAGACAGCAGCGTGTCCCGCTCGAACACCGCAAGCACGCGCATGCACAAGGGGGTGAGTGACTCCTGCAAGTGTTCTCAGGCTTCATCTACCTCGCCAGCCGTGAAAAACCGCGGCAACTTGACCTCCTCGCATGGTATCACGCCTATAAATACGGTATCCAAGCTGCAGCATGAGGCACCACACTCAGCTCAGCAGCACATCTCCTCACTCATACAGCACATAAGGTCGAGGGATCAATGGCAGCCACCAAGAACCTTCTCCTCGCCGCTCTCCTACTCCTCGTCGCCGTCATCCTCGCGCCGCACGGTGCCGAGGCGAACAAGGCTCCCCTTGCCCTTGTCGCCGGCGTGGTGCCATGCAGCGCTGGCAGTTCCATCAACGCGGCTGCGGTTCCGCCGTTCCCCAGTAAGGATCTTGCTGTCTTTGCTTGCCTGAATGCCACCCAACTAACCACACTGAAACTGTAATTCTCTCCGGCGCGCCTCCTTATCGCGTTTCGTTTTCGTTTTGGCTCCGGACAGATGCCGCCCTGCAGCTGGTGTGTGCCGGCAAGGTGTTGGCCAGCACGGAGGCCGACCGCAGCGGAGCGTTTTCCATGAGCCTGGGCCCGGCCACCACGTCGCTGCTCGTCCCTATGCTTGGCAACCAGTGCAAGGTGGTGGTGGTCACCCCGCTGGCCGCATGCGACGCGTCCCTGGCCAGCGTCACTGGCACGCTCGCCGCGCCTGTGCAGCTCCTGGGTGACACTGGTAGTGGCAGCGGCAGCGGCGGCCTCGGAGGCCTTGGCGGCCTGATTGGCCTCATCGGACAGATCGTGGGCGGCGTGCTCGGCGGCATCCTTAACATCACCCCCCTGCCCTTCTCCGTCGTCTAGATGCTTGGTACAGCACTGACGGTTCCCCTGTCGTCTGTCGATCGATGGCATGGCGGAATTATAAATGCCTAAGCATAAATCAATATGTATGTACCTAAGAATGGACCTAATGGTCAATTCCGTACCCTGCCTTACATATGCAGTATATCTCGTACCGTGAAATGTGTTACAAACTCGCTGTATGTTTGTGGAAAAGAAAGCTATATATGTTTATGTGTGATTCTGAGGCTGCTTAGTTTTTTGTTTTAATTATTGTTCACAGTTTCAACACTGACGCTCCTATTTGGACTGTCGGTACAAGGATATTATCATTATCTTTGAAAGGGGACGAAAAGGCTTTGACCCAATCTATTACTCCTCTACTCTTCCAGCACTATTTCACTTATTTTTCTTTTAGCACCAGCGATCACCGACAAGCGAGCTCACTCTTTAACTTACCTAAAATGACTGAAGGTGGGGGCATGCTTGTTGTGGAAGACTCTCGCATTTCACTTGTTCAATATCTCCCAAGAAGTGAGCAAGGTGATCGACGCCAAAGGTTTGCGGTTTGGAGTGGATCCATAGGACATCTCTTTTTTAAAGTGCGGAGTGCCCCAGAAGGGGCTAGAACCTTTCATTATTATAGAAGTGGAGGAACAACCTTATTACAAAGGATCCCATAAAATAAAAAAATAATGCATAGATCCTTGACATTTGTAGAAAGGACCTTGCTAAAGGATTAGAAATTACAATATAATCCCTTCTCTTCTCCACTGTGGAGCAGAGAGCACAGAACGCTACAACCATGAACGAAGACGGGGACAAAACCACTTGCCTCTGGCCCGCCGAAGCTCTCAGCGCCTGAGCTCGAAAAGGGGCTCCCAATGGAGGTTGAAATATTGCCGGAGCATACCGACATGGATAAGGCCGTCCTAGCCAAGGATTTCAGCGTCTTCCATTCAGACGCAGAGGATGAGCTCCCATAAGAAAAGGTTCTTGGACCCCAGATCCATCCCAGCTGTGCTTTAGCTTTGAGAACTTCTTTGCCCATCCCCACCATGGAGCTCGAGGAGAAGAACAAAGACAGAAAGGAAAGCAGAGCCAAAGCAGAGAGAGCATGCCAACACCACTCCATGAGATGTGGCTCGCTGTCAAACCTTAAGAACCTGCCACAGACTCGGGGAGGCGGGCGTAGAGGATGGCGGTGGTGACGAGCAAGACCAACCATGATCCACTTATTGAAGAAGGCCTCACCGGGTTCACCGTCGTCGCCCAGTTTCCACCTTGGAAACTCGACGGACGGCAACACTGGTGACCGCCTGGCGCCATGGAGAAACACCAGATCGGAGAACCTCCAGAGAAAGGGGAAGATGACCTTATTCATTGAGATGTCGAGCTTCAGGCTCCAATCTTTCCACCACTCTTGCCACCAGAGCAATGCGTCGAGGGAGAGAGAGCATCGAGCGCGCCAGATCTGACCGATGGGATCCGAGGTCCTACTCCAAATCGCCACCGGGGGGACAAAATCTACAAAATCTAAGCTACTGAAGCCGACACCGCTCCTTAGCTTCCTCTGGCCGGCATCGCCGTCGAGGGGAGCCTCAGATTGGTCCGAGAAGGGGGGGACTCTCAAGGGGAGAGGGAGGTGGAGGACGCGAGTGGGTGGGGTGGGGGCGGTAAAGGGGATTCTTTTTGATCCATCAGACATCTTGAACCACCAACTTTCGATTGAGTGCTCCGACCATTGTTGGAAGTCAAGGCCATGGAGCCCAAGACAATCTTTGATAGGGCCCCAAATGCGATTGAATTGAATACTAACAAGAAGATGAGTCGCCGACTCTAGGGCCCTTTTGCATTAAGTTAGACACAAACTGCAATTTGGCCACCCTCACTTTGATAGCTCGTCGACCGTGCAAAGCCTATTTTGGTCATGCAATTTGTCCACCCTTGCTTTGCTAGCTCGTCGACCGTGCAAAGCCTATTTTGGATGTCATGCCATGCAAAGAACTTGACTTTGGGGGTGCCTAGATTTTTCAAAACATACGGTTTATGTTGGTAGATGTTGATCCTAGAGTAAAAGAGTATGAATGGTATGCAGTTCATGATCCATTTAAAAACTTACTAAATTTGATCAAATATATAGAAGAAAATGATCAAACATCTACAATATCAATGCACCATGAAAATATATTTATGGTGAATCTATTGAGACTGATTTGGTATGGTGCATGTTCATATTTTTAACCATAACATTGGTCAAATAAAAAGCATGCTGACTTTTTGACTAAATGTATACATCATTTTTATTATAATAGAGGGAGTGTATAGAATATATTCTTATCCTATAGCCCTGGACACGATGACATACCATAACTATGAGATGACCATGTGGGAAAATCATATTTGACGTCATGATAGGGTCTTAAAACCTTAAGTACATGTTGAATAGATGAATGCTACTTTTTTATTACAAGGACATCGAAGACGGTTTAGGATATAACAAAGTTTTGATTTTCCCTATTGTAATGCAATTTTTGGTAGATAAGTTTGCATATATTGTACTTCTCCCTTCCATAATTCTCATTTTGCTTTGTAGTTCAAATTTGAACTAAAACTATGACAAGAATTATGAAACGGAGGGACTGTGAAAGATCCATGATAACTTATGGAACCACAACATCTAATTTCCTCAACATGAAGGGAACTCAGTTAAATTTGATAAAAAAATCAACCATGACAAGATTCACTATGAGCAGGCAAAATAATACCTAAAATAACTTACTAACACATATAAATGGGAATGTCTATTTCTATTTCTATTTCGACCTACAATTCTGGTTTCAAGTATGATTGTTTATCTAACTCTCGCCATGATTGACGCTCGTAGTACTTGTATATACTAACACTCTAGATGTTCAAGGTGCGATAGTTCTCTCTTTTTGTTTTGAAATGAATACATCAGGGAAAGCCCCTACAATGATTTTGTTTCCTAAATTAATAAGTACCCAAATTTGTATTCGTGAAGATTTGAACCTCGGTAGCTAGGACGGACATCCACTTTACTAAGCAAGTGAAGTAGGCTCTATTTTAATAGACATTTATAACTATAGGAACATACAACATATCTTGGTGGATATTTTGGGCGTGGCATATGAAAGAACATAGCTAAATGGAAAAAATGAGAGAAGTGAATCCCTGGCCTTTCCATGATCATCATATAAAAAGACATAGCTAAAAGGAAAAATGTTCTCCCCAAAAGGAAACGAGAGTAGAATACAAAAGATAGTAAACCTAAGGAATTATCATAAAACCATGCAGGGTGAAACGATACACACATTGTGAAACTAATAATAGATTAATAGTTAGTCACATTCAACCTAATAATTACTACTCCCTCCAATTCATATTAAGTGTCCTGATACTAAATTCTCGACACTTATTATGGATGAGAGCGAGTAAGATGAGATGGAGTAACATCTTAGAAACAAAACTCAACAATCCGCAAGGGTCTGAAACTGTATTCTGGCTTAAGCTAGTCATAGTATAGAGTAATTTGGAGTAGTGTCATGCATATAACAATAGTCTAAGTTATCACCTTCATAATGCATAATAATTATTAGATAGACTATATTAATTAGCTTATAACTCATTTTGTCTAGAAAAGTGTGACATTGTGGTAAGAGTAAGTTTAATAGTGTAGCCAACAGTTGGCTATAAGACATTGTCACGTCATCTACAACCAGCCATTTACTCCCTCCGCCCCGGTTTAAAGGACACAATTTGCAATTTTTTGGACCCTAGGTGTCCTCTAATCGGTTCATTTAATAGTGTGGAGAAGAACATGCATGAGGAGAAAAAAATCCCGCAACGCGTTCACATTTGTTTACACATGTGCATGCAAGCATTTTATTCTTTTCACACGGGAGTAATTACAGATATTAAATATTTTTGTGTCTAAATATTTTGGAATTGCATGGTTTGCAAATTATGTCCGGGACGGAGGGAGTACCTAATATGTATATTAGTTAATTATAAAGATGTACTATTTTATTTATACATGGTCCACCTCTCACTCTCACAAAGCGCATAGAAGCACGTATAAGAGCTGGCTCTTAACTTACAACCGACTCATTATCTCTCTTATTTTTTCTCTTTTCCAACTAAGCACAAATATTGTATTTTCGCTCTTGTAGCCAGCTGACGTGGCTCTATTGTACTTGCTCTAATAGCAAGTTTAATAATATAGTATGTTATTGGCTATAAGAAAGTGTCATGTCATCTATAGTTAGTCATATAGCTAGCACGTATAATAACTAGCTATAAAAGTTTACTATTTAATCAATATGTGACCTGCATTTCATTCACATAAAGTGCCTAGGAACACGCGGTAGAGCTTGCTCTTAACTTACGGCCCGCTCACATTCTCTGTCCTCTTCTCTCTTATCCACCTCCATTCGGGATTATTAGTCCTAAGAGCTTTTTTATATTGTTTGAGATTATAAGGGTTATCTCATTTATTAGTCTCTCTCGTCCAATACATGTTCTTCTTTTTCTCTCACTTCTCTTATGCATGTAAAACTATTGGTGCATGAGAAAGAGTTATGGAGTGTCTTGGTATTAGCAACTTGGCCCTTAGGCCTTTCACAATTGGAGTATCTTAGCTCTATATCCTAGGCAATTTGCTTATGTGGAACCATAGTTAATGATGAAAGAGAGTGATGCTGTATCTTAGCTATGATAAACCTCCTGCACGCAACCATAGGCAAAAAAATTGGCTAGCGCAATCCTATGCATGCATGAGCTCCAAATCATTAAATACATGGACCCTTTAGATACACCCTTAAGAAACACCCCATTAGAATGACCGTTTTTTCGAATATGTCAGTGCCTATGATAGCATGCTAAAAAAATGGTCGATTATAAAAGGGCTTAGGCCTTTCACAATAGGTGTTTCTTAGCGCAATATCCTAGGTGCTTTGTCTATGTGGCATGTCATTTAATGAAGAAAGAGGGTGTTATTATCTTAACTAAGCTACACCCCTTGCACGGTATCATAGGCAAAAAACTTGACTAGTCCAATCACACATATGTATGAGACTAAAATCATTAAATGCAACACCGTCTAAGAAACAATGCATTGTCATTAGTGTTTCTTAAGTTTTAATTACTTCTATGAAAACGTGCTAAGAAACACCTCATTGTGAAAGGCCTTAGGCTGGTCATAATGGAAAGTAACTTAGAGTAGTAACATATGTATGTTACTAGTCTAAGTTACTACCTTCATAGTGGAAAGTAATATATGTGTGGTATCATGCAAAGCCTTATTTATTGCAATATAGACTTATTTTGTCTTGAAATGTGTGATGTTATGATAACATATCTAGTTACCACAAGTCTCCCTCTCATCATTTAATTGCATGTCATGTCATCTAAATGCTTAGTTGGCAATACATGTAGGACTATGTTACTACTCAAGTTACTCCCACTATGACTAGCCTTAGGACTAATAACCCAAACAGAAGTATTGGCCTAACAATCATCTCTCTCCTATTTAATTGCATGTCATGTCATTAAGATGTGTCTAATTAGCACTACATGTAGTTTTATGTTATTAGGGCAAGTACTACGCGGACGTTTAGGTGCGACGCTAGGATTTCCTTCCCGACCGTTTTGGCCGATTCCCTGTCAATCCCGGAAACTTCGTTTGCGTCGACGCAAAACAGAACGTCGAGCGCTTAGCAATTTTTTTTGTCCTCCTCGTGATTTCCGTGCGGTCCGGTGCTAGAGATCTGGGCGATATCTTTTTTCCTTAAATTCCCATAGCCACTCAAACAAGCGCCCAGCGTTGCAGCCTAGGACTCTTAGCTGATAATTCGATCCAGAAATTATTCTTTTGCACATAAACGCCCGTACAAGCGTTTAGCACTATACATGCCCTTAGTGACGTTACTCCCACTGTAACTAGCTTTAGCGCCCGTGCTTCCTGTACTAGGATTAAGGACCCAGAACTCAATTGCTCCATGGTAAAAAAAAGGAATTGTATATCTCTCTCTCTCCATGCATAGCAAATTAAGCAGATCCGTTGCAACCAAAAGCTAAGGCGCAGAAGGCAGAACAGATGGATCATGGGAATGAAGTACGTATCGGATCGAGAAGGACGTGGCTGTAGTTTCTCCCGTCTTCTTGGCAGTGTTAGGCACATATGAGCCAAAACGGGTCAATACTTCCACACAGGCATGCACCAACCGATTGACCACGCCGAGGAATGGCGTCCGGTGCTGCACCCCCACGGATCACGCGCGCACCCTAGCTAGCTCGTACCCCACGCATGCCATCCGTTGGTTGATCCGACTAATCTGGCTCGATTCGTGCCATTATTTGCCAATAATAAGGCGTGTCCTCACCTCGTATCAATGACTACTCCATGCAAAATCTCTAGCTTGGCATATGCTACTGATCCAGTATCCATGCTAGACTGATGGAGATCTTTGCTGCTTGGACGACCATACGTTTGGGCCAAGTTGTTTGGATCCTTCCATGCCCGACGCGGACGGCAGCGTGCCCAGCTCGGGCACTGATGCAAGCACGCGCACGCTGATTCGATCGGGCACGCGTTTCGGCTATCTAGTCGTAGAAACCCGCCGCAACTTGGCCCTCCTGGCACGCCTATAAAAAGAGGGGATCCATGCAGCACAATGAGCACCACACTCAGCAGCACAGCACGACAGATATCCTCACACATACTTACAACAGAGAGCGAGGTCGAGAGGATCCAAATAGGCAATGGCAACGAAGAGCCTTCTCCTCGCCGCTCTCCTCGTCCTCGCCGTCGGCATCGCGACGCACGTTGCGGCGGCGGACACGCAGCTTCCCCTGGGCATCATCTCCGGCATAGTGCCATGCAGCGCCGGGAGCTCCATCAACGTGGCTGCGGTTCCGGTGTTCCCGAGTAAGGGCTACCTCGATCTCTGCTAGCCAGCTTCGTTCTTACGTTGACGCCATTGCCACCAACCCGTCTTACATTTGCTTTTGCTTCTTTGCTCCGGACAGACGCCGCGGTGCAGGTGGTGTGCGACAGCACGGTGATGGGCGCCGCCAAGGCGGACGACAGCGGGGCGTTCAGCGTCAACCTGGGTCCGGTTTCCACGTCGCTGCTCAACACTATGGTTGGCAACCAGTGCAAGGTGGAGGTGGTCACCCCTCTGGCGTCGTGCAACGCATCTCTGGCCAGCGTCACCGGCACCCTGGCTGTTAGCTTCATCTTGGTAAGAGAGTCCGAGTGGTACTAGTCTATGTCCGAGTAGCACTAAAATATGTATGTCCGTGGTATGTGTGGTGTGTACGTGTCTTAGTTTAGAAAGGTTTCCTAGTTAGGCAAGTGTATGTGTAAGTCCTAGTACTAGTAGTATCCGTACGTGTGTACGTGATGGTTTAGGTTTAGTATTAGTCAGATCTAGCTTGCATATATAAGCAAGGGTAGACCGTGAGTCTTGTAACACATTGCCCTTGGCCATAAGATTTTTCGAGCGTGTTTGTTTGTCTAGTTTGATGTGGTCGATCCGTGGGCGAATTCTAACACTGGCCGCTCCCGTGCATCTCCTGGGTGTCAGCGGCAGCGACGGCCTCGGCGATCTCGAGGGCCTTGGCGGGCTGATTGGCATTATCGGCCAGATCGTCGGTGGCGTCCTTAACATCGTCCCATCGCCCCTTCTCCGTCATCTAGATTCTCGGCTGTAAGCAGCCGTGCCGATCGATGATACGACGGACCTAAATAGACACTACGTGCCAATTGACCTAATGGTCAACTATCGCCACCTTTTAAGTACATATACTAAATCTACTCCCGTGCATTGATATATTGGAGTTACCGCTTCTAGGAAGCATACATAAGCAAAAGTATTGCGTAATACATACTCTGAGATTGTATCTTGTGTATTTACAGCTGTGAAAATAAAAGCTACATTGTGTGATTACGTATATGTGATTGGATACTTGGTTATAAGCTCTCTTCTCTGTCGACACTGTAGGATTCCGGAAGTATCGATTATATTAATATTATTAATATTAATATTGATTGATTACATTAAGAGTCCTTGGACTGTTTATATAGTATTAGAAGACTTGGGGTCAAGAAGCCCTAATAGAGATAAAATCTGATTACAATCTTAAACTTTCTAATAGGCCTAACCGTAATATACTCTGACACCCCCCGCAGATGGTTGGTAGTGAAGCGAATAGCAGAGCGTCGCAAATGGTCTGACTGAAGCATAATCCGAAATCGCGAACGAGAGAGGGAGCAGGTGGATGCTTATGTCGATGTAGCCGAAAGTGGGGTGTTGTAGTCGTGGTCAATGATGTCGTTGGTGATGTAGTCGCCCCTGATGAAGTTGATAATGTCGTGGTGTTGTGGTCCATGTTGTCATTGAGCCTAGAAAGTCGTCGTAGCAATTTTTTATGTAGACGTGGCTGGAGTCGGAGTAGTCAAGGTAGGAAACACGCCTTGCCGAGCTTGCAAACTCGGGAGCGCGCCGGGATGAAGAGATGCGTCGATGTTGCCAATACTGGACGTACAAACACAGGAACCATCACGAATCATGCGAGTCGGAGCCGGATTTGAAGAAGCAGAGAAGGTCTCTTTAAACGGTGCGTAAAAGTTGCCCGCCGATGTGTTGGAGTAGAAGAAGTAGTTGCACAAAGAAAATTGATTAGTGCAAAAATAAAAATTTAGACTGCTACTTGGGTGGCAAGATCGTGATGGACAAAGACGATGAGGTAGTTGTCGATAGAGATTAAATTGTAGCGGTAGTTGATTTCGGGGATTAGACCTGTATTTCTGCTTGTATGAACGCGATGTCGCTGGTGGAAAAGAACTTGTTGGCATTGACGATGATCACGATCGGTGGTGGCGGCAACGATGTGACGATATTGTTGGTATAGATAGTTGTCGACGATGATGACCATGATTGATGTAGATCTGGGTCGATAGCTCGGAGTAGATCGGCGGTGTAGACTTGTAGCAAGATGCAACTTGGCCTTGAAGAATTGATTCATCCTTGTCCTACACAGTGCCGTCTCTAAGGGGGGTTGGGATGGGCGGCCGCCCCGGGCCCTCGAAATCAGGGGGGCGCAAGTTCCAAGTAGCTAAGACGTCTACAACGGAAGTGCCATTAAATCATATCAGAGTTTTTTTAATGTATGCTTTAGGAAGACGATGCTGAAGCGTTATGCTTCTCCTAGTGGACCGGAATCTGGATCTATTTTCTTTGGTCACGTTGAGATTTTTTCCTTTAGCTTGGTTTTTTTTCCTTTTATTAGCTTGGGTTTCTGTCTTTTCAAGAAGTGATCGTTGCGTTTTATTCATGCCAATTCAGAGTCATACAAAAGAGCCGAATCCAGGAGATACCTCAAACCAAGTTTTGCTACACTTATTCACACAGCTATCCTTAGCTAACAGATGAGCGGCGCCATTTCCTTTACGATGCACATGCAAAACCCGGGAGTCGACGAATTCACCCAGTAATACCTTTATCTCTGCACCAACCGGTCATGGATGGAATACTTAGCCATGAACGAACTAAGATGCATGAAGCCGGTTGATATAAAAAATATGATCTTCGTGGTGGTAGCTAGAGCGTGGACAAAAAAAATGGTCCAGGCCTAAAGAGACACCCATTTTTAAAAAATGCAATGCAAAATTTTTCATGCTTGTAATGATATAGAGTCTTCTTCGTTGCTCAAAAAAAAGGTAGTCAAGCGGCCACGCGGCAAGGCCAAAAGCTAAATAGCGGAGAATAGAGCACGACCAACCCGACAATATGTTTCTAGACAGAGTCTAAGTTATAATAAGAAATATATATATAAACGCTAGAATAATTTTTATATGAAAATTTGTATACATATTTGTTAGCAATATTTCTATGGTATGCAATTTATGTATTTATTTGTAACATTTGACATACTGTATTTTCTTTGTGTCCCTCTCACCAAACACTCACTACAAGAAAGATTCGAGGCGCCGACGGCCGGCTGCCGTCGGCACAACACCATATTGCCGTCGTCACAGGCTGTGCCGACGGTAGCTGTCGGCGTAGCTATTGGTCAGCGTAGCCCCTCGGCTATCAGCGTAGAGGAACCCCCTCGGCATAGCGCTCACAGCGGGCCGCACAATGGCAGGCAACGGCCTTTTCGTAGCGGCCTAGCCATGGAGCTACGCCGACGGCCAGGCCGTCGGCATAGCCTAAAATAATTTATTTTTTAAAATTATTCTTTAAATTGTTTGACTTGTTAATCTCTCGCTTTGAACATTTTAACACTATTTACACTTAATCATTAATTAATGTGCAATCTTAGTCAAACTTTACGGTCGGTCACCCACCCTCACTACTTCACACCCCAACACGCTTAACTTCCTCGTTCCTTCAGAATCTCTTTTCGCAAAACATTTTATACATTATTGTTAATACTATGATACCAATCCTATTAACTCTTATATCATCATGTCACACGTTTGTATTTTTTAAAATTACAAAAAATTATTTAAGTAAACAACAATGAATAAGTAAAAATATTATTGAATTCAAATAAAAATATAATGATTTTATGTGTTTTTGTATTTTTCTATTTAATATGGAATAATTAATATCTTTAAATCTGTAAATTGGAAGTCAATAAATAATATGTATAAATTGATTAGAAAAATGAGAGGAATCCAAATATGATATGAATATCAACTTATCACAAACTATGCAGTGATTCTTACCATAATTTTATTTGCCCGTTTAAAACGGCACACATAAAGATTCTTAGCACGGGGCCAAGACTCGCTAAACTTGAAGTGGATCCCTAATGAAACAACATATTGTGAACCTAAAAATGATTTTTGTAAAAAATCATGAGCATCCGATCATGTACCTGTAGTTCATATTTGACCCACTTCCTACCGATTCGACAGGAATTTGTCTTTTTATAAGGGATAGACGGAAAGGTTTGAGATCCCTCTGTTAGGACATTTTCTATGTAAGGCGGTCTAGTATTTTTGAAAATTTTGGTGGTATCCATTTGGTGGTTGTTTCACAAAACATCCGTTATTTTGAACTCGAAAAATGGAAAATGGATTTTTGGTGCGACGAAAAAGAAAACTTTCTCCTGAAACATTGTTCGTCATCCCATGATGCACATGTATACATAATATGGACATTATCACAAATTATGCCTTCATTCTAGACATAACATTGGTCATTTAACCCAAAAGCCAGAAAACCTCGAATGAGATAGGTCATTTTGTGAAGGTTTTTTTGAGACATAATCAATATACCAAGTTTGATATTTTTCCTTCTAACTATGTCACATAATATGATACCACACGAAGGTTTCGCATTGTTTGGATGGTTTTTGAATTTCTTATGTCCGTTTTAAACTATCGTTAAACTTTGTCGAACGGTGGGCATAAAGATTCTTAGCTCGGGGATGAGACTCGCTAAACTTGAAGTGGATCTCTGATGAAACAGCATATTGTGAACCTAAAAATGATTTTTGTAAAAAATAATGAGCATCCGATCATGTACCTGTAATTCATATCTGACTCACTTCCTACCGATTCGGAAGAAATTTGTCTTTTTCACCAGGGAGGGGATAGATGGAAAGGTTTGATATCGCCCTGTTAGGACATTTTCCATGTAAGTTGATCTAGTATTTTTAAAAAATGTGGTGGTAGCATTTTGAATTAGCCATTTGGTGGTTGCTTCACAAACCGCCCTTTTTTGCACTCGGAAATTGGAAAATGAATTTTTAGTGCGACGAAAAGGAAAACTTCCTCCTGAAACATTGTTCGTCATCCCATGATGCATATGTATGCACAATATGGATACATTATCACAAACTATGGCTTCATTCTAGCCATAACATTGGTCATTTGACCCGAAAGCCAAGAAACCTCGAACAAGATAGGTCATTTTGTGAAGGTTTTTTAAGACATAATCAATATACAAAGTTTGATATTTTTTCTTCTAACTATGTCACATAATATGACACCATGCGAAAGTTTCGCATTGTTTGGATCGTTTTTGAATTTTTTTATGTTCGTTTTAAACTATCGTTAAACTTTGTCAAACGACGGGCATGAAGATTCTTAGCTCGGGGATGAGACTCTCTAAACTTGAAGTGGATCTCTGATGAAACACCATATTGTGAACCTAAAAATGAATTTTTAAAAAAATCATGAGCATCTGATCATTTACCTATAGTTCATATCTGACCCACTTCGTGCCGATTCAGCAGGAATTTGTCTTTTTCACCAGGGATGGACGGAAAGGTTTGAGATACCCCTGTTAGGAAATTTTCCATGTAAGGTGGTCTTGTATTTTTGAAAAATATGGTGGTAGCATTTTGAATTAGCCATTTGGTCGTTGCTTCACAAAACCGCCCGTTTTTTGCACTCAAAAAATAGAAAATGGCTTTTTGGTGCGTGAAAAGGAAAACTTCCTCCTGGAACATTGTTCGCCATCTCATAATGCACATGTATGCACAATATGTACACATTATCACAAAATATGCCTTCATTCTAACCACAACATTGATCATTTGACCCGAAAGCCAAGAAACCTCGAACGAGATAAGTCATTTTGTGAAGGTTGTTTTAAGACATAATCAATATACCAAGTTTGATTTTTTTCCTTATAAATATGTCACATAATATGACACCACGCGAAGGTTTCGCATTGTTTGGATCGTTTTTTGAATTTCTTATGCCCGTTTTAAACTACCGTTAAACTTTGTCGAACGACAGGCATGAAGATTCTTAGCTCGGGGATAAGACTCGCTAAGCTTGAAGTTGATCTCTGATGAAACAACATATTTTGAACCTAATAATGATTTTTGGAAAAAATCATGGGCATCGGATCATATACCTATAGTTCATATCTGACCCACTTCCTACCGATTCGCCAGAAATTTGTCTTTTTCACCAGGGATAGACGGAAAGGTTTGATATCCCCCTGTTAGTAAATTGTCCATGTAAGGTGGTCTAGTATTTTTGAAAAATATGGTGGTAGCATTTTGAATTATCCATTTGGTGGTTGCTTCACAAAACCACCTGTTTTTTGCACTCGGAAAATAGAAAATGGCTTTTTGGTGCGACAAAAAGAAAAACTTCCTCCTAAAAAATTGTTCGCCATTCCATGATGCACATGTATGAATAGTATGGACACAATATCACAAACTATGCCTTCATTCTAGCCATAACATTGGTCATTTAACCCAAAAGCCAGAAAACCTCGAATGAGATAGGTCATTTTGTGAAGGTTTTTTGAGACATAATCAATATACCAAGTTTGATAATTTTCCTTCTAACTATGTCACATAATATGATACCACACGAAGGTTTCGCATTGTTTGGATCGTTTTTGAATTTCTAATGCCTATTTTAAACTAGAGATTTCTATTTTTGTGCCCCTGGTTCGTTAGTTATACTTAGTTTTCCCCAGCCGCTTAACATTTCCTCACTTTTCCCCTCGCCATGTCACGAAACCCTCACGGGCCCTTGCATGCGCTCGGACAGAGGGATGTCATCAGGTCAAAGGCTTGACCGTTACATGCTGACTGGCGGGACCGCGTTGGGACGGGTCGGGCGTTGATCGTTACGTTATGAAGCCTCGACCGTTACATGCTGATGGGTTGGGCCGTGTGTGGGTCAAGTCCTGCATTCGTGGTGAATGGTGGGACTGCATTGGGATGGGTCTTGCATATGTGGTGAAGGGTGGGTCCGCATGGAGACACGTCGGACCGGCCATTCTCGCTCACCCAAAGCATTCGCTTCCCTCGAGCCTGGAACAGCTCCCACACTGCCCCTCCGCCGCCCCTCTATCGTGCCCTCCAACCTTATGTCATCCTCAGCCCTAGAGCCTACCCCCCCCTAGTCACGGAGCCCACTCCATCTCTATCTTAGCTCCCGCCCCCGCTAGATCTACCCCTTTCGTGGAAAAGTATGCAACGCCGGCTGGTGCAAAGTCCATCCATGTCGAGGAAGGAGAAGATTGGGTGGAATTGTAGGGATCTAACACATGGATTCCATCTGGGTAAGCATCGTTTCCCTTTTGTGATTGATTATTGGCAGTATTTGAGCGCAAATCGCTGGTTCTCAACAAATTGCCTTGCTTTTCGAATAGGATTGATCCAGTGCTGGCATTTCGGCTGGCGATTAGACTGGATACTAGCGTAATCCGTGGATGTGAATAATCTCTCTCTGGATTTTACTTCCCAGCAGTGGTTGCAACCTCCATAACTCGCAGAGATTTGATAGATAAAATCTATTGTAAATTCCCTTGGAGCAGTGGCAATTTAGTTGATTTGCAATATCTCAACATTAGCGAGAAAAGATTGCTCCCACTAACTAGCGAAGATGATCTGGTAATGCTTTTATCTTTGAATGTCGCCAAACGTTTTGGTCGAATTCGTCTCCATGTGCAACCTAAAGTTTAGCACATGACAAAGAGTGTTAAATCGCCATCTGGTGGTCATGCATCATCAGGTGGTCGGGCATCATGTGTCTCTGTTGTCTCTGCTAATAGTGTGTGCCTCGGTGATCTTTGTAGGTCCACAGCAGTACCATTTGTTCACACTGTGAGTGTAATCCAAACCGCTCGTGTGGCCGATGTGGAGGACGAGGCAGAGCCTGACGAGGGAGCACCTCCACTAGATGATGAGGTTGAGTTGATGTTTCCTGAATTGGTTGATAGATTTAGTAATCAGGCACTAGAGGATCAATACACGGATGAAATTTCCCAGGGTGCCAGATTTGATGACACTGATGACAAAGAGAACGAGGAGAACAATGACATCCTCGTTTTAGCCGAGTACGATGGTGAGGACTTGCTAGTAATTGAGTGGGACATGGACGATCCTAAGATTTTAGAAGGCACCGTATTTAAAACGATGCGAGACTATCATAATGCCCTTACTACATATTGCATTCACACCAATAATGATTATGATGTTATTAAGAGTGAGCCAGCAAGGTTCATAGTGAAGTGCCCATATAAGAGGTGTAGGTGGAGGATGCATGCATCCACTATGCTTAGGAGTAGTTTGGTTCATGTATTACAACCACTTGTGTGTTTTAGATCACTGTGTAGAGTTTTTTAGCTGTACCTGACATTTTAATTATGTTTTAGATAAAAATTAACCGGTTTGAATGTTCTTTTCCACCTCAAGGGGGACAACAAAAGGACAAAACAAAACTATCAAAGACTAGTGGTTGGCAGATGCAATTATGGGTTGGATGAGAGCGAACCCATCACTTGGTGCAACAGCACTCATAAAATAAGTTTCTAAATTTTTTAATATTACAATACCCTACATGAGGATGTTCTATGCAAAGGAAATGGCTCTTGAGAGGATCAATGGTCCATGGAATGAAAGTTTTCAGTTGCTTTATAGCTTCAAAGCTGAAGTGGAGATGGCTAGTCCAGGTAGATTTATACAGATAGACATGCATAAAGTTCAGTACAAAATAAGAGGGAAGACAAGGGAGAAGGAGTTCTTTAGAAGGGCTTTTGTTCGTTTCAAAGCTTGTTGGCAAGGGTTTTTGGATGGTTGCGGGCCTTATTTGGCCGTGGATGCAACATCTCTTCATGGCAGATTTAAAGGACAGCTAGTAGCTGCTACTGCAGTTGATGGCCACAATTGGATGTTCCCTGTTGCTTATGGAGTTTTGGATATTGAGTCAGAGGAAAGTTGGACTTGGTTTCTGGAGAATTTGCGTGACCTTATAGGTCATCCACCAGGACATACTATCCACACGGACGCTTGCAAAGGTTTGGAGAAAGCTGTATAAGCAGTATTCCCTGGAGTGGAGCATAGGAATGTATGCGACACTTAGCGCAGAATTTTACAAAGAAATTCAAGGGTAAAGTTTATACTGACAACCTATGGCCAGTGATGGTTGGTCAGTTGACTATAGAGCCTTGTTGGGAGACCCCAAGAGCAAGGTGTGATGATCACAACACCAAGTTTTCCTTTACTTATGAAACCAAGGTTATCGAACCAGTAGGAGCAAGGAAACAACTCCAAGGTGTTGCTAACAACTTGGAATCCTGCACAACACAAACTCAAGACTTTGCCCCAACTTACAGTGAGGTTGTCAATCTCACTGGTTTGCTAAAAACAAAGGATTAAACGTATAGTGTGGAAGGTAATAGTTGCCTGTAGAAAGTAAACGGTAATAGTAGATGATGTATCAATGGTAAAGGAATGGATCGGGGTCCATGATACGTCGGAAACATATCTATATTTTTTTTATGTTCCATGCTTGTTTAGTATCTGCTTTGCTTTGCTTTGTCTACACTTTGAGGTGTTTTTATATCTTTTCTGGAACTAACCTATTAAGAAGTTGCCACAGTGCCAGTTGCCTGTTTTCTTCTGTTTTTGGTTCCAGAAAGGCAGAAAATCAATATTCTCGGAATTGGACGGGACAAAAGCCAAAGTCAATATTTTACCGTGGGCGACACGAATCCAGAAGACGAGACGAAGAGGCGAACCAGGGCGGCCAGACCCCCTAGGCGCGGCTAGGGTGGGCCCGCGCCTGGGTAGGGTGTGGCCCCCCTGGTTGCCTCCCAGCCTCGCCTCCTCGCCTATAAGAAGCCCCCGATGCAGAAACCCTAGGCACCTGATCAAAACTCCACGAAACCGTCTATAGCCGCCGCCACCATCGTCCCTAGATTGGGGGATCTGAAGTTCTTCCCGGCACCCTGCCGGAGGGGAGATCATCTCGGAGGCCTTCTTCTCTGGTATGATGCGTGAGTAGTTCCACCTTGGACTATTGGTCCATGTAGTAGCTAGATGGTTGTATATCCTCCTTGTGCTTTCATGTATAGATCTTGTGAGCTCCGTTCATGATCAAGATCTAATCTATTTGTAATCATGCATGTTGTGTTTGCGGGGATCCGATGGATATTGAGATTACTATGTCAGATTGATTAATGGTTTTGTCTTTATGATTCTATCATGTCTGTGTTGCTTGTGATCTTGCATGCTCTCCGTTGTTAGTAGCTATCTTGGCCAAGTAGTTGCTAGTGACTCCAAAGAGGGGGTATTTATGCTCGATAGTGGGTTCAAGCCTCTAGTTTCCAAGGGAAGTGACAGAAATCTCTTCGCTTGTAGATGTGTTGTTGCTACTAGGGAGAAAACAACGGTCTCTTGTTCATGGAACAAGTGGATTGTTTACCTTACACACTTTTTGTAGGGTTTCGTAGCATGGAAAACAAAAAATTTCTATCGCATACAAACAAACAAGCCAAGATCTATCTACTAGATTGTAGCAACGAGTCGATGGAATAACTTACCCTCGAAGATTCCAAAGTGTTTAACGAGAGCGGATTCTCGTGGGTGATGTAGTCGTATTCTTTCCGATCTCAAGATCGCGTAGACGATCCTTCCGGCGCTGCGTTCCGGCAGCGCTCCCGCAGTCGGTCACACGTTCGATACTCGACGAAGACCTTCCTCTCCCTTGTTCCAGCAGGCAGCGGAGGTTGTAGCACTCTCCTCGCGATTCCGGCAGCACAACGGCGTGGTACCGGAAGTAGAGGGGAGATCCCGCAGGGCTTCGCCTTAAGCCAGAGCGAGTATGGTGGAGTATGAGAGAGAACTATTAGTGGTCTAGGGTTTAGACACACCAATTAGAAGGCTCTAATCCGAAGGCTAGGGCAATTAGAAGCTCTAAACCAAAACAGCTCTAAACCGGAGTCTAGGGCTAGGATTTAGATTAGAGGCTAGGAACTTGTGTGTTTAGAGGAGGAGGCCCTGCCCCTCCTTTTATAGGTGGAGGGGGTCGGCCAAGGGGAGGGAGTCCCTCCCCAAGTCGGCCTTGGGTGGCGCGCCGGCTTGGAGAGGAGGGACTCCTCCCCCAAGTCGGTTTTGCCTCCTCTTGCTTGTTTCCCACAGTTTCTTGTTTTAGCCGTTTGACTTTCAAACTGGCCATTTGACTTTTCTGTTTTAGGATTCAATTTAATCCTTTATTTGGAAAAGCAAGAACACTTAGTACATGATGCAATCATTCCAATATGCAATGACACATTCATGTACCCCTCCCCCCCCGGAGTGCCGGACATTCCGGAACCTTCTAGAACATTCCCGATGAAAACACCGGAATCATTTCCGAACTCCGAAACGGGACTTTCCTTATATGAATCTTATTCTCCGGACCATTCCAGATCACCTCGTGATATCCCGGATCCCATCCGAGACTCCAAACAACATTCGGTCTCTTTCTCATAATACCATAACTACTCAAACAACGTCGAATCCTTAAGTGTGTCTCCCTACGGTTCGTGAATTATGCGGACATGATCGAGACACTTCTCCGAACAATAACCAATAGAGGAATCTGGAAATTCATATGGCTCCCACATATTTCTACGATTACTTTGCAATCGAATGAACCACTTACATACGATACCAATTTCCCTTTGTCTCACGATAGTTTACTTATCCGAGGTTATGATCGTCGGTATCTCTGCATACCTAGTTCAACCTCGTTACCGATAAGTACTCTTTTCTCGTTCCCGTGATATGTGATCCCTTGTGAGCCAGTCACATGCTTGCAAGCTAATTGGATGACATTCCACCGAGAGGGCCCAGAGTATATCTATCCGTCATATGGATGGACAAATCCCACTCTTGATCCATGTGTCTCAACCAATACTTTCCGAACACTCAATGCCACCTTTATAGCCACCCAGTTATGGTGTGGTGTTTGATGTCATCAAAGCATCCATCCGGTAAAGGTGATATGCATGATCTCATGGTCGAAGGAATTAGGTTACTATGTATCAGAAAGCATATAGCAATTGAACTATTGAAATGACTTGATCTTTATGCTACGCTTATCTATAGGAGTATGTCCACCATATCATTCTCCTAACGATATGATCTTGTTGTTGATAACATCTCAATGTTCATGATAGGGAAACCACAATCATTAATCAACCAACAAGCTAGTGAAGTATAGAGGCTATACTAGGGACTTCAAATTAAGTTTACAAATCACACAAGTATCAATGTTTCCTTGTTAATACTATTATAGCATGAATGTAAACATTTATCATAAACACAAAGATATAATAATAACTACATTTATTATTGCCTCTAGGGCATATCTCCAACAGTCTCCCACTTGCACTAGAGTCATCTAATCTAGATTACATGGTAATATACCGAACACCCATGGCAGTTTGGTGTTGGTCATGTTTTGCCCTCGGGAGAGGTTTAGTCAACGGATCCGCCACATTCAGATCTGTGTGTACTTTGCAAATCTTTATATCCCCATCCTGGATATGTTCTCGAATAGCGTGAAAACGTAGCTTGATGTGCTTCAGCTTCTTGTGTGACCTTGGTTCTTGCGCATTGGCTATGGCGCCCATGTTATCACAGTAGATAGACATTGGGTCCAGCGCACTAGGAACCACACCCAGCTCTGTAATGAACTCTTTCATCCATATCGCTTCTTGTGAAGTGTGGCATCCCGCAAAACCACTACTAGAAAATCGCGTTGAATTTGTGCATTGCATCGTCATCATCATGCATTGTTTGCATAAAACTATTTCGCAAAACCCTATTTTGATTTCTAAAACGGCCCGTCTTTAATCAAACGCAAACCCGGTACTCCGGATTAATTGTTTCGTCTGGCAATGGTTTTCAAAAGCCCCGTTTAAAATATTAAAACATTTAAATTATTTTTAGCGGGGCAGTCGAACGGGCCGAATGACCCGAACGACCACCCCAGAATTAAATCGGTCCATTCAGTCCAGCCCCACCTAAATCCTAGTTCCACCTAAAATCCTACCCACACTCCCCCAGCCACATCACCCGGGCCAATAGCCATGCGCCACCTCAGCTACCTCTCTCCCCTAACCAATCATAGCCTGCCACCTACCCCCCCACTCTCTCACCCATCCCACACCAACCAACCCACCCTACACACGCACTACACGCACGCACGCCCACACCGGATCCCCACGCACGCCTGGCCCCCACCGACAACCTCCCAGCGCCCACGTTCTCTTCTCCCTCCCCCGCCCTTCTTCCTCTCCCGCAAGCCGCTCCCTCCCAGCTCGCCGCCGGCGCCCGCTCACGCCAGCCTCCGCCGCCGCGCGCTGCCCACGCCACCACATCGCCGCCTGCAGCCCTCCTCTCTCCCCGCGAGCTGCCCGGCTCGCCCCCGCCTGCCGCTCCGGCGCGCAGCAGCCCACCTCGCCCCTCACCTCCGAGCGCCGCCCCGAGCCAGCGCCCCTCCGCCTAGCTCCCCCGGCGTCTGGCCGTCTCCGACCCACCCGCCGCGCAGCGCCCCGCCACCTTCAAGCGCCCCGCGGCCGTCCTGGCCGAGCCCGTCCTCGGTCCCGCTCCGCCGCGCTCGCCTGCGAGCCTCCCCTCCCCAACCTCGTCCGCGGCCGCCACCGTCCACCAGCTCCCCCGCGACGACCGCCCCGGGCCGCCTCCCCTCCGCCGGTCATGCTCCAGCGCGGCCCCGCGCCGCCAGCTCGGCCCCAGAGCTCCACCGCCCCGGCAGAGCTCCGCCGCCCCGCCTTCAGACCGCGACGCCGCCGCCGGTGGCCTCGCCACCTCAGCGCGTCGAGCTCGCCGCGGAAGCCCGCTTCTGCGCCGGCCCCGCGAGGTCTCCGACGCCGCCGCCCCGGCGAGCTTCCGCCTCTGTCCGCCGCCACCGTGGCCCCGTCTCAGCGCGCCGACCCCACCTCGCCTGGCCCGCCACCGGCCCCACCTCGCTTGGCCGCCACCGACCTCCTGAGAGCCCTGCCGTTCGTGTGCGCGTCTGCGTGAGCTCGTGTATGTGTGCCTTTGGAGTATACTGATGTTCCCTATGGCCGTCTTGAGGCACCCCCAAGCTCGCCAACGGCCTTCGGCGCCGAGCCGAGGACATTCACCGAACCTCCGACAACATCCTCGACAAGGCCGACAGGATCTCCGCCGTGGAAACGACAAAAACAGACGCCATGACCCGATGCCCTCGGATGCCACAAGATCTTCTTCCCAGGATGCGACGTCGAGGCCCTGAACCCCGAAGACCGTACCGATCCCCGACGCCCGCACGAGTTTGCCATCGACAACAAAGTCGGAGTCCAAGTTTTCCTCCATGGAAGCCGAGCACACCGAACCCGGAGTTCGCCACACAGATGCCAAGATCTCCTGACGCCGAGACTCAAGTCCGACACCGACAATCGAAGCCGGAACCGACAATTTTGCCTACCCGGACACCGTGCGACAAGTACTCCTTCCCCCGGACACCGAGACGCTGGACCCTCAAGTTCTCCGTCCTGGACACCAAGAACTGCACCCCGGAACCCCAAGACCGTCGCGACGACAAGAACGACACCGACCCGGAAGCACCCGTTTCGCCCCTGACACCAAACCAAGTCCGGCTTACCGGATTCGACAAGATCGACCCCCGATATCCGATAACGCTCCCGCCGAGAACGAACCGTCGAACCCTGGACCCCGAGACCTGTAGGGTTCGCAGCATAGAAAACAAAAAATTTCCTACGATGTGAACTATATACCAAGATCTATATATACTAGATACAAACAACGGGCGGATGTATATCCGTAGAGAACATACCCTTGAAGACCGACAAAGCTTAACGAGTTCAACTCGTGGTTGATGTAGACGATCTCTTGCCGATCTCAAGATCGAGAGGAAGTCCTAGCGCCGCAAATCAGCAGCGCATCCGTGCTCGCACACACGTTCGAGGCACCGAGCAACCTCCGCCTCCTCGCTCCAGCGATACAGCGGAAGCACAACTCTTTCTTGCCGAATAGCCACCGGGAACATGTATCTCGCTAGTCCGAGACCATGGGGGATAAATTCTAGAGGGGGAGAGAGATCCTTCACGAGGAGGTGTGAGAGACAAGTGAGGAGGAGGGGCTCCTTTTATAGGAGGAGGGGGGGGGGGGAACCCCAAGGGGGTGGCCGGCGCATGGGGGCTGCCCCCTTGCCCTCCCCTCTTCATGTGGGTGGACACTCCACTCACAAAACTCCTCTAAATTCCCTCCACTCAAAAGTCCACTCAAAATTCCCATTAAATTTCCACCAAATTTAATGCAAACTCTCATTAAATAAAACTCTTTTATTTTATTCAGAATTTTGTCAATTACTTTAATGACAAACATTCACAAATAACCCCTTGCTAGAATTCTATTTCACATGCATAACCACTTTATGCAATTTCACCCGAAAACCTGTTTCGGTATCTAGTGAAATAAATTCCTGCGCTTGTTCATTCTTTCGGCATGAAACTTTTGCTCCAATTGGATGTCGGTGTCTCTTAAGTGTGTCACCCTACGGTTCGTGAATAATGCGGACATGATCGAGACCCCTCTCAGATCAATAATCAGAAGCGGGATCTGGAGACCCATACTGACTCCCACACATTCAACGATGACTTTCTTGTGATCGTCGGAACCTTTTACGCTAGTATCTTAATCCCTTTGTTTCACGATATATTACATGTCCGAGATTCGATCATTGGTATCTCCATACCTAGTTTAATCTCGTTACCGACATGCACTCTTTTCTCGTTCCTGTGATATAACATTCTAGTGATCAAATCACTTGCTTGCAAGCTAATCAATGTGATATCACCGAGAGGGCCCAGAGTATATCTATCCGTCATCGGGATGAACAAATTCCACTTCTTGATCCATGAGCCTCAACATAACACTTTGTTAGTTCTGAATCCATCTTTATAATCACCCTGTTACGGTGTGACGTTTGATGTTATCAAGAAACTCTTCCGGTGTTAGTGATTGACATGATCTCATGGTCTAAGGACTATGATCACTTCGTAAGTTGTTATAGCAATATAAACTCAATGACTTTGATCGTAATGCTATACTTCGGATGAATGTTCATCACATCATTACACTAATGTTGTGATCCCGTTATTAACAACATCCAATGTCCATGATCAGGAAACCTTGATCATCTTGTTAATCAACGAGCTAGTTTATGAGAGAGGCATAACTAGGAACTTTCTGTTTGTTTATTAAACACACATGTATTAACGTTTCCGTATTAATACAATTATAGCATGCAAAATAAACATCTATCATATACTTGGAATACACATAATAACCACTTTATTATTGCCTCTCAGGGCATATTCCCTTCAGTCTCCCACTTGCACTAGAGACAATAATCTAGTTACATAGTGATAAATCTAACACCCATTGAGTTCTGGTGTTGATCATGTTTTGCTCTAGGGAGAGTTTTAGTCAACGGATCTGCTACATTGAGATCCGTATGTACTTTACAAATCTTTATATCTCCATCCTTGACATGCTCGCGGATGGAGTGAAACCGGCGCTTAAAATGCTTGGAATGCTTGTGAGACCTTGGCTCTTTGGCATTGGCAATGGCACCATTGTTGTCACAATAGATCACCATTGGGTCCAATGCGTTTGCCACAACTCCTAGTTCGGATATGAACTCCTTCATCCAAACTGCTTCCTGAGCCGCCTCCGAAGCAGCAACATATTCGGCCTCCGTTGTTGATCCCGCTACCACAGGTTGTTTGGAGCTCCTCCAACTAACCGCTCCGCCATTCATGAGAAATACGTATCCGGATTGAGACTTAGAGTCATCCGGATCGGTGTCAAAGCTAGCGTCGACATAACACTTAGCGACGAGCTCTTCTTCACCTCCGTATACAAGAAACATATCCTTAGTTCTTCGTAAGTACTTAAGGATATTCTTGACCGCTATCCAGTGTTCCGAACCTGGATCCGATTGGTACCTACTAGTCAAACTAATAGCATGTGCCACATCCGGTCTTGTACATAGCATGGCGTACATTATAGAGCCTATGGCTGAAGCATAGGGGACTTTGTCCATTATCTCTCTTTCTTCCGCCGAAGCCGGACTTTGAGTCTTACTCAATGTCTTGCCTTGCAACATAGGTAAGAACCCCTTCTTACTTCCGTCCATTTTAAACTTCTTTAAAATCTTATCAAGGTATGTACTTTGCGATAGCCCTATTAGGCGCCTAGATCTATCTCTATAGATCTTTATGCCTAATATGTATGACGCTTCACCTAGGTCCTTCATTGAAAATTTGCTGTTTAGATAACTTTTAACACTGTTTAAAAGTTCTATATCATTTCCGATCAATAATATGTCATCCACATATAATATCAGAAATGCCACATTGCTCGCACTCACTTTCTTGTAAATACAAGCTTCTCCATAAGTTTGGACAAATCCAAACTCTTTGATCACCTCATCAAAGCGGAGATTCCAACTTCGTGATGGTTGCTTCAATCCATAGATGGATCGCTGAAGCTTGCACACCTTGTTAGCATCCTTAGGATCGACAAAACCCTTTGGTTGTATCATATACAACTCTTCTTCAATATTACCATTGAGAAACGCGGTTTTGACATCCATCTGCCATATTTCATAATCGAAATATGCAGCAATTGCTAACATAATCCTAACTGACTTTAGCATCGCTACGTGAGAGAAAGTCTCATCGTAGTCAACTCCTTGAATTTGTCGAAACCCCTTTGCGACAAGTCGAGCTTTATAGATGGTCACATTACCATCAGCATCAGTTTTCCTTTTGAAAATCCATTTGTTCTCCACGGCCTTTCGGTCGTGAGGTAATTCCACCAAGTTCCAAACTTGATTTTCATACATGGATTCCATCTCGGATTTCATGGCTTCTAACCATTTGTTGGAATCCGGGCTCATCATCGCTTCTTCATACGTCGCAGGGTCATTGTTTTCATCAACCATGAAATTTATGACAGGATTTCCGTACAGCTCGGGAGCTGCACGCGTCCTGTTTGACCTGCGAGGTTCGGTAGTACTCTCTTTCGGAGTTTCATGATCATTATCATTAGTTCCCTCTTCAACAGGTGGAGCCAACTCCGGAACAACTTCCGGCGCTACGCTACTCGCCATACTTTGAAGAGAAGGTTCCACAACCTCTTCGAGTTCTACCTTTCGACTACTCACACCTTTCGCGAGAAACTCTTTCTCTAGAAAGGATCCATTCTTGGCAACAAAAACCTTGCCCTCGGATCTGTGATAGATGGAATACCCAATAGTTTCTTTAGGGTATCCTATGAAGACGCATTTTTCCGCTTTGGGTTCGAGTTTATCCGGTTGAAGTTTCTTCACATAAACATCGCTTCCCCAAACCTTAAGAAATGACAGCTTAGGTTTGTTTCCAAACCACAATTCATACGGTGTCTTTTCAACGGATTTAGATGGTGCCCGATTTAAAGTGAATGCAGCAGTTTCTAGTGCATAACCCCAAAATGACAACGGCAAGTCCGTCAGAGACATCATAGATCGAACCATATCTAATAAAGTACGATTACGACGTTTCGACACACCATTTCGCCGTGGTGTTCCGGCAGGTGTGAGTTGTGAAACAATTCCACACTCTTTCATGTGAGTGCTAAACTCGTAACTTAGATACTCACCTCCACGGTCAGACCGTAGAAATTTGATCTTTCTATTACGATGATTTTCCACTTCATTCTGAAATTCCTTGAACTTTTCAAAGGTTTCAGACTTGTGTTTCATCAAGTAGATATAACCGTATCTACTCAAATCATCCGTGAAAGTAACAAAATAACGATATCCACCTCGCGCCGACACACTCATTGGACCACATACATCAGAATGTATGATTTCCAATAAATCTGTTGCCCGTTCCATTGAACCGGAAAACGGCGTTCTAGTCATCTTGCCCATAAGGCATGGCTCACATGTATCAAATGATTCATAATCAAGTGATTCCAAAAGTCCATCTGAATGGAGCTTCTTCATGCGTTTAATGCCAATATGACCTAGACGGCAGTGCCACATATATGCGGATATATCATCATTAAGTTTAATCCTTTTAGCATCAACATTATGAATATGTGTAACATTATCATTGAGATCTAACAGAAATAAACCATTCATCATCGGTGCATGACCATAAAAGATTTCATTCATATAAATGGAACAACCATTGTTCTCAGATTTAAATGAATAACCACTTTGCATCAAACATGATCCAGATACAATGTTCATGCTCAGTGCAGGCACCAGATAACATTTATTTAAGTTTATGACTAATCCCGATGGTAAGTGGAGAGGCAGCGTTCCGACGGCGATTACATCAACGTTTGATCCATTGCCGACACGCATCTTGACCTCACCCCTTGCTAGCGGTCGCTTGTTCTGCAGCCCCTGATTCGAGTTACAAATATTAGCAACTGAACTGGTATCAAATACCCAGGTGCTACTGCGAGCACTAGTCAAGTACACATCAATAACATGTATATCATATATACCTTTGTTTGCCTTGCCGGCCTTCTTGTCTGCCAGATACTTGGGGCAGTTGCGCTTCCAGTGGCCAGTCCCCTTACAATAGTAGCACTCGGAATCAGACTTAGGTCCAACTCGGGGTTTCTTTTCAGGCGCGGCAACAGGTTTGCCGCCCTTACTTCCCTTCCGTTTTTCCTTCTTGTCTTTCTTGAAACCAGTGTTCCTATTGATCATCAACACTTGATTTTCCTTTTTGATCTCCACTTCTGCAGTTTTAAGCATTGACAGAAGCTCGGGGAGAGACTTCTTCATGCCTTGCATATTATAGTTCATCACGAAGCTCTTATAGCTAGGTGGCAGAGACTGCAGAACACGATGGATGCCTAAGTCAATGGGAATCGTTATTCCCAAGGACACAAGCTTATCGGCGTAACCCGACATCTTGAGTACATGCTCACTAACGGAGCTGTTCTCTTCCATCATGCAGCTAAAGAACTTTTCTGAAGCATTGTAGCTCTCTACAGCAGCATGTGTGTCGAAAATCATTTTCAACTCACCCATTGTATCAAATGCATTGCCGTTTTCGAAACGCTTTCGAAGTTCCGGCTCTAGCCCATACAATATGCCGCAATGAACTAAGTTGTGGTCCTCCTGACGAGTCTGATAGACATTATTCTCCTCGTCAGGGGCATCATCAAAAGGTGGGGGGCCTAACGGCGCTTCTAGCACATATTGCTTTTGTGCAGCAGAGAGGAGAATCCTCAAATTCATGGCCCATTCAGTAAAGTTGCTACCGTTCGTTGCTAGTTTCTCTTTCTCCATGAACGCATTGAAATTAAAAGCAGGTGGTGCCATCTACAACAGAATTTGTAAAGTTTAGACTAAGTGTATGATAGATCGAGTTCAACTAATCTATATTACGAATGAACTCCCACTCAAAAGCGACATCCCTCGTGTCCTTTTGGTGATTACATGAACCAAATCCACTACACCAAGTCCGATCATCACGTGAGTTGGTATAGCTTCAAAGGCGAGCATCAAATGGGCATCATATCAACTATATGACTCATGCTTAACCTTTCGGTCTGTTTTCCGAGGCCATGTCTGTACATGCTAGGCTCGCCAAGTTAGAACCTCAGTATTTGCGTGTGTAACTGTTTTACACCCGAAATATGGTCGTGGATCCAAGAACACCCGATCATCACGTGATGTCTTGGAGCGACGAAAACATAATCGGTGCATACTAAAGGAAGAACACATTCTTATCTTGATATTTAAATGAGGGATCATCTTATTATGCTTGACAAAGCGCTAAACAAGCAATATAAGATGCAACCAAACATCATATGTTTATTAGTGAAATTATATGGTTCCCGCAGATGATCTCCATCATGTGCATCATGGTATGATCACTATCATACCTATATGTGTAAATCCAAGGTCTATGGATTTTACACGCTATGTGTGTTGTAAGAGTATCATCTCATACTTCTACTTACAACACTACCATATCATAACACTAGCCCAGCAACAATCTAAACTAGACGCCTCTAATTTATCCATTGCAAGTTTTACGTGGCTTAGGGCTTTCGAGATAGAACCGTTCTTACCTACGAACATGAACCACAACGAGGATAATCAAATTGTTGACAACTTGCTTGCAAAATAGATATTGACTATAGTAGGAGAGACAGACACCCGCTAGCCACTTATGCAAACTAGTTGCATGTCAAGCGTGGAACAGGTCTCATGTGCGAGGACATGTAAAGTTTGTCCGGGCCGCTTCATCCCACTATGCCACCAATATCCAAAATCACAACAAAGGAGCAACAACATGATCATCATCACCCACATACTCATATGTGTACTACCCGTGTAAAGTATCTACGAACAGATCCGGCTCTGATACCACTGTAGGGTTCGCAGCATAGAAAACAAAATTTTTCCTACGATGTGAACTATATACCAAGATCTATATATACTAGATACAAACAACGGGCGGATGTATATCCGTAGAGAACATACCCTTGAAGACCGACAAAGCTTAACGAGTTCAACTCGTGGTTGATGTAGACGATCTCTTGCCGATCTCAAGATCGAGAGGAAGTCCTAGCGCCGCAAATCAGCAGCGCATCCGTGCTCGCACACACGTTCGAGGCACCGAGCAACCTCCGCCTCCTCGCTCCAGTGATGCAGCGGAAGCACAACTCTTTCTTGCCGAATAGCCACCGGGAACATGTATCTCGCTAGTCCGAGACCATGGGGGATAAATTCTAGAGGGGGAGAGAGATCCTTCACGAGGAGGTGTGAGAGACAAGTGAGGAGGAGGGGCTCCTTTTATAGGAGGAGGGGGGGAACCCAAGGGGGTGGCCGGCGCATGGGGGCTGCCCCTTGCCCTCCCCTCTTCATGTGGGTGGACACTCCACTCACAAAACTCCTCTAAATTCCCTCCACTCAAAAGTCCACTCAAAATTCCCATTAAATTTCCACCAAATTTAATGCAAACTCTCATTAAATAAAACTCTTTTATTTTATTCAGAATTTTGTCAATTACTTTAATGACAAACATTCACAAATAACCCCTTGCTAGAATTCTATTTCACATGCATAACCACTTTATGCAATTTCACCCGAAAACCTGTTTCGGTATCTAGTGAAATAAATTCCTGCGCTTGTTCATTCTTTCGGCATGAAACTTTTGCTCCAATTGGATGTCGGTGTCTCTTAAGTGTGTCACCCTACGGTTCGTGAATAATGCGGACATGATCGAGACCCCTCTCAGATCAATAATCAGAAGCGGGATCTGGAGACCCATACTGACTCCCACACATTCAACGATGACTTTCTTGTGATCGTCGGAACCTTTTACGCTAGTATCTTAATCCCTTTGTTTCACGATATATTACATGTCCGAGATTCGATCATTGGTATCTCCATACCTAGTTTAATCTCGTTACCGACATGCACTCTTTTCTCGTTCCTGTGATATAACATTCTAGTGATCAAATCACTTGCTTGCAAGCTAATCAATGTGATATCACCGAGAGGGCCCAGAGTATATCTATCCGTCATCGGGATGAACAAATTCCACTTCTTGATCCATGAGCCTCAACATAACACTTTGTTAGTTCTGAATCCATCTTTATAATCACCCTGTTACGGTGTGACGTTTGATGTTATCAAGAAACTCTTCCGGTGTTAGTGATTGACATGATCTCATGGTCTAAGGACTATGATCACTTCGTAAGTTGTTATAGCAATATAAACTCAATGACTTTGATCGTAATGCTATACTTCGGATGAATGTTCATCACATCATTACACTAATGTTGTGATCCCGTTATTAACAACATCCAACGCCCATGATCAGGAAACCTTGATCATCTTGTTAATCAACGAGCTAGTTTATGAGAGAGGCATAACTAGGAACTTTCTGTTTGTTTATTAAACACACATGTATTAACGTTTCCGTATTAATACAATTATAGCATGCAAAATAAACATCTATCATATACTTGGAATACACATAATAACCACTTTATTATTGCCTCTCAGGGCATATTCCCTTCAAGACCAACCCCGAACCCCGGAACCCCAAGTCCCTTGAGACCCCCCCCTCAATGTGTGGCCCTTTTCCTCGATACCCTATTTTTATAAATGATATCAACTTGTTGCATTAAATGTCATACTTGCATACATCTTGTCATGTGGTTTGGGGGCCTTATGCCGATTCACCTAATAATTGAATATGGGGCCCATATGCGGGCAAATCTAGCCTTATATTGGCCTCATTTAAACTTGAGTAGCGAACCGGTGCTATCTTTTGTCTTGATAATGCAACATTTAATTTGCGGGGGGTTCTAAATAACTCGAACCATCTAATTAATTGTCGGGACCCCGGTTCCGCTTAACTTAACCTATTTGCATCGCATCTTTGCCATGCCATACACCATACATGCATCATGCCGATCTTCTGCCGTTGTATTAAATACTGCATCCGGTGTTTCTTCTAGTGTTTTGGTTCTTCGCGGATAAGGCCGTTGAGTTGATGTGAGCTTCGCCCCGATCTTCGGTTGAACCCTTCGGCAATGTTTTCAGGCGAGAATCTCCCCCTTTCTACCTATCTTACTTTTATAGTATTTACTTCCCTCTTGTTGATCTGTTGCTATCTGTGTCGCGATGCTCTAGTTATCGTACCCGTGATATCCCCTGCAGCCTTATATTGCCATGGCCACCTCCTATTATCTGTTGTTTGGTAGATAGTTGGACTTGCGCGTCGTAGTTGCTTGCTCAAGTGCTGTTGCGTGTTGACAAGTGCCATAGTTGTTGATGTATCGCCGCAGGTTGATGTTGGAGATGATCATAGTTTTACTTATCGCACACTTTAATTCCTGTTTAACAACTAAAAGTGAAATAAGCAGAGGCATCGGTGGGTGATAGATAACATTTGGTTTCCGAACGCCCACTTGTGTCCCGTAGGACCCCGAGTACTTGATACCTGTTCCTTGTTTTATCGCGCTATCCACATATGGGGAGTATGGGCCCCCCTTAGCCAGAGCTTGATTCCGTCTTATTTCTTGGGGCCACAAACTAGTTTGAGGTTTTATTTACGATCCTGTACTTATGCCATGCTACTGCTTTATTTAATTTGTGCGAGGAGCACACTGTACTGTTTAGGAATTGTGACCCGTTTACGTGGTATCGACAAGCCCAGCCACACTTTCGGGTTCCCAGTCGTTTACCGCCGGCCCCACAAACCTTAAGTCCGTCTCGAAGTCAGCTAACTTCGTTGCGGGTTCTACTTTAAGGGGTGGCCCCCTGAAATATTTCTGAATCTTGTGATTGCTCTGTCGTGAAGACCTCGTTGGGTTTTGATTTGGTTTTTCCGAGGTTGATCGTGTGTGTGTTGCTATTTGTGCACCCCGGCCGGGTTAAAACTTTCTGAAAGCCGTGTCCACGGTTATGGACGACTTGGAGCATAGTATCTCGACCATAGACAAGCATAACTAAAGTTTATTGCTATAAACTTGACTTTATAATGACTAGTAATCAGCTTCACGATAATGGAATGGCTAAATAAGACTGCCCACAATTGCTTGTTTGGATTGTCGCTTGCGACCATTGTACCTGACTAGTAAGTATGGCAACTACAACGGAATGGCTGAATAAAAGTACCAACAACTGCTGGGTTTCGGGTTTATCTCATGCTATCTGTATCTGATTAGTAATTGTTGCAACTATAACGGAATGGTTAACTAAATGTGCCCACTGCTTACTTTATCAGGACGATTATCTAAACTTGACTAGTAAAGTGCCGCAAATATAACTGAATAAGTAAAACTGCCAACTGTGTGAGTTCCTCGGTTGACTTCCTCGTTTGGTCTCGAGGGGGAAACGCCAGGATGGGTTTGTTTGATGCTAGCATCAGGTTGGATCCGAATAGGTCTTTCTCACCCCTCTCTGATAGCCGCCAGTTGTGTCGAGTCTCTATAGGTTGTTTAGTGCATGCTGCCGCTGCCGCTCAGACCACCATACCTATGTAGGCGAGGACCGCCGAATTCTAGTCTCGCCGTGTACTGGCCTCAGTACTGACGCTCCTCTTTTTCCTTTGCCCTTTGTCGGCACCCCTTTGGTTTAAGCAGGTTTTGAGATCGACGCCGTTAGCAGGGTTACCCTTCCGGCTTGGCCTGGGCAGGGTTATGGACGCCATTGGTTATTCTTCAGGGCTCTTAGCCCCATTTGCATCTTGTCCGTAGTCGGACGCTCGATTATTTCAAGGTGATTTGGATCTTTGTACTTTATATCTGTATTCTTGACTCATGGAGTCGCTGTTATATATATCTGTTCTGTGGGTCCCATCGAGGACTGTTGTGTAATGTTATTACTTCGTTTTCCACCCGCACGAAAGTGCCTGGTGGGCACCTTTGAATCGTTTCTATGCGGGTTTGGCGGATTTTGCTAAAACTTGCATAGGTCCGATTCTGAGGGTGTTACAGAGTGGTATCAGAGCGCAGCAGTTGCAATACCCCACAAGTCCAGCCTGTAGGATAACCTAGCTAACGGCCGAAGTAGAGTGTCCAAACTATTTCTTAAAATCGGTTGGATAGATCTGATTAGGTCTGATTTTACTCCTTACCCCTCTGCTATTCTCCTCTTATCTCTACGCGTTTTGAATCCGCTCCCTTCTTTCTCTTCGAGTCCAGGAATTCTCGTGGTTGGGTTTCCGTCGTACCTTCAGGGTTTCGCTTCCTCCTCTGACAACGGTGATCTACCATCCGGTGTTCAAGCTGCCTGAGGAATCCGTCTACGGTGTCACCATTCTTTATTCCTTGTTTGTGCCTTCCGGTGTTTTCCGACGCGACGACATCATCTACGCCGGATCCGATGCAGAGTCTGCATCACCCCTCTGTTTCCGAACCTCGCTTGTCGAGATCTTCAGTCTGTTCCGAGAATGGTTGCACGCTTTTCCACTGATTGTGCGGAGTAATAGTTTGGGTGCGTGATGGATTGGCCCCCATGCCGACTACCCCTTCTATTCGCTTTTGTACATTGAAGTGGATGAGAATGCATCGGTTCCCCCTTTTCCATCGGAGTTAGAGGTGGCTTTATTTGTTGATACCTCTACCTTCGACCTTTTGTTTCCGGAGTGACCTCTCGACGATCACGGACAACGAACTCTTGTTAGTGGTGTCGCGAGGATCTACACGAAGCGAGAAGACGCAGATCGCCGACCTTCCTTCCGGTACCATGAGGCGGATCTCGAGGGCGAGATCCCTTGTTGGTGGTGTCGAATTGTGGCATCCCGCAAAACCACTACTAGAAAATCGCGTTGAATTTGTGCATTGCATCGTCATCATCATGCATTGTTTGCATAAAACTATTTCGCAAAACCCTATTTTGATTTCTAAAACGGCCCGTCTTTAATCAAACGCAAACCCGGTACTCCGGATTAATTGTTTCGTCTGGCAATGGTTTTCAAAAGCCCCGTTTAAAATATTAAAACATTTAAATTATTTTTAGCGGGGCAGTCGAACGGGCCGAATGACCCGAACGACCACCCCAGAATTAAATCGGTCCATTCAGTCCAGCCCCACCTAAATCCTAGTTCCACCTAAAATCCTACCCACACTCCCCCAGCCACATCACCCGGGCCAATAGCCATGCGCCACCTCAGCTACCTCTCTCCCCTAACCAATCATAGCCTGCCACCTACCCCCCCACTCTCTCACCCATCCCACACCAACCAACCCACCCTACACACGCACTACACGCACGCACGCCCACACCGGATCCCCACGCACGCCTGGCCCCTACCGACAACCTCCCAGCGCCCACGTTCTCTTCTCCCTCCCCCGCCCTTCTTCCTCTCCCGCAAGCCGCTCCCTCCCAGCTCGCCGCCGGCGCCCGCTCACGCCAGCCTCCGCCGCCGCGCGCTGCCCACGCCACCACATCGCCGCCTGCAGCCCTCCTCTCTCCCCGCGAGCAGCCCGGCTCGCCCCCGCCTGCCGCTCCGGCGCGCAGCAGCCCACCTTGCCCCTCACCTCCGAGCGCCGCCCCGAGCCAGCGCCCCTCCGCCTAGCTCCCCCGGCGTCTGGCCGTCTCCGACCCACCCGCCGCGCAGCGCCCCGCCACCTTCAAGCGCCCCGCGGCCGTCCTGGCCGAGCCCGTCCTCGGTCCCGCTCCGCCGCGCTCGCCTGCGAGCCTCCCCTCCCCAACCTCGTCCGCGGCCGCCACCGTCCACCAGCTCCCCCGCGACGACCGCCCCGGGCCGCCTCCCCTCCGCCGGTCATGCTCCAGCGCGGCCCCGCGCCGCCCGCTCGGCCCCAGATCTCCACCGCCCCGGCAGAGCTCCGCCGCCCCGCCTTCAGACCGCGACGCCGCCGCCGGTGGCCTCGCCGCCTTAGCGCGTCGAGCTCGCCACGGAAGCCCGCTTCTGCGCCGGCCCCGCGAGGTCTCCGACGCCGCCGCCCCGGCGAGCTTCCGCCTCTGTCCGCCGCCACCGTGGCCCCGTCTCAGCGCGCCGACCCCACCTCGCCTGGCCCGCCACCGGCCCCACCTCGCTTGGCCGCCACCGACCTCCTGAGAGCCCTGCCGTCCGTGTGCGCGTCTGCGTGAGCTCGTGTATGTGTGCCTTTGGAGTATACTGATGTTCCCTATGGCCGTCTTGAGGCACCCCCAAGCTCGCCAACGGCCTTCGGCGCCGAGCCGAGGACATTCACCGAACCTCCGACAACATCCTCGACAAGGCCGACAGGATCTCCGCCGTGGAAACGACAAAAACAGACGCCATGACCCGACGCCCCCGGATGCTACAAGATCTTCTTCCCAGGATGCGACGTCGAGGCCCTGAACCCCGAAGACCGTACCGATCCCGACGCCCGCACGAGTTTGCCATCGACAACAAAGTCGGAGTCCAAGTTTTCCTCCATGGAAGCCGAGCACACCGAACCCGGAGTTTGCCACACAGATGCCAAGATCTCCTGACGCCGAGACTCAAGTCCGACACCGACAATCGAAGCCGGAACCGACAATTTTGCCTACCCGGACACCGTGCGACAAGTACTCCTTCCCCCGGACACCGAGACGCTGGACCCTCAAGTTCTCCGTCCTGGACACCAAGAACTGCACCCCGGAACCCCAAGACCGTCGCGACGACAAGAACGACACCGACCCGGAAGCACCCGTTTCGCCCCCAACACCAAACCAAGTCCGGCTTACCGGATTCGACAAGATCGACCCCCGATATCCGATAACGCTCCCGCCGAGAACGAACCGTCGAACCCTGGACCCCGAGACCTGTAGGGTTCGCAGCATAGAAAACAAAAATTTTCCTATGATGTGAACTATATACCAAGATCTATATATACTAGATACAAACAACGGGCGGATGTATATCCGTAGAGAACATACCCTTGAAGACCGACAAAGCTTAACGAGTTCAACTCGTGGTTGATGTAGACGATCTCTTGCCGATCTCAAGATCGAGAGGAAGTCCTAGCGCCGCAAATCAGCAGCGCATCCGTGCTCGCACACACGTTCGAGGCACCGAGCAACCTCCGCCTCCTCGCTCCAGCGATGCAGCGGAAGCACAACTCTTTCTTGCCGAATAGCCACCGGGAACATGTATCTCGCTAGTCCGAGACCATGGGGGATAAATTCTAGAGGGGGAGAGAGATCCTTCACGAGGAGGTGTGAGAGACAAGTGAGGAGGAGGGGCTCCTTTTATAGGAGGAGGGAGGGGAACCCCAAGGGGGTGGCCGGCGCATGGGGGCTGCCCCCTTGCCCTCCCCTCTTCATGTGGGTGGACACTCCACTCACAAAACTCCTCTAAATTCCCTCCACTCAAAAGTCCACTCAAAATTCCCATTAAATTTCCACCAAATTTAATGCAAACTCTCATTAAATAAAACTCTTTTATTTTATTCAGAATTTTGTCAATTACTTTAATGACAAACATTCACAAATAACCCCTTGCTAGAATTCTATTTCACATGCATAACCACTTTATGCAATTTCACCCGAAAACCTGTTTCGGTATCTAGTGAAATAAATTCCTGCGCTTGTTCATTCTTTCGGCATGAAACTTTTGCTCCAATTGGATGTCGGTGTCTCTTAAGTGTGTCACCCTACGGTTCGTGAATAATGCGGACATGATCGAGACCCCTCTCAGATCAATAATCAGAAGCGGGATCTGGAGACCCATACTGACTCCCACACATTCAACGATGACTTTCTTGTGATCGTCGGAACCTTTTACGCTAGTATCTTAATCCCTTTGTTTCACGATATATTACATGTCCGAGATTCGATCATTGGTATCTCCATACCTAGTTTAATCTCGTTACCGACATGCACTCTTTTCTCGTTCCTGTGATATAACATTCTAGTGATCAAATCACTTGCTTGCAAGCTAATCAATGTGATATCACCGAGAGGGCCCAGAGTATATCTATCCGTCATCGGGATGAACAAATTCCACTTCTTGATCCATGAGCCTCAACATAACACTTTGTTAGTTCTGAATCCATCTTTATAATCACCCTGTTACGGTGTGACGTTTGATGTTATCAAGAAACTCTTCCGGTGTTAGTGATTGACATGATCTCATGGTCTAAGGACTATGATCACTTCGTAAGTTGTTATAGCAATATAAACTCAATGACTTTGATCGTAATGCTATACTTCGGATGAATGTTCATCACATCATTACACTAATGTTGTGATCCCGTTATTAACAACATCCAATGTCCATGATCAGGAAACCTTGATCATCTTGTTAATCAACGAGCTAGTTTATGAGAGAGGCATAACTAGGAACTTTCTGTTTGTTTATTAAACACACATGTATTAACGTTTCCGTATTAATACAATTATAGCATGCAAAATAAACATCTATCATATACTTGGAATACACATAATAACCACTTTATTATTGCCTCTCAGGGCATATTCCCTTCAGTCTCCCACTTGCACTAGAGACAATAATCTAGTTACATAGTGATAAATCCCGAAGACCGTACCGATCCCCGACGCCCACACGAGTTTGCCATCGACAACAAAGTCGGAGTCCAATTTTTCCTCCATGGAAGCCGAGCACACCGAACCCGGAGTTCGCCACACAGATGCCAAGATCTCCTGACGCCGAGACTCAAGTCCGACACCGACAATCGAAGCCGAAACCGACAATTTTGCCTACCCGGACACCGTGCGACAAGTACTCCTTCCCCCGGACACCGAGACGCTGGACCCTCAAGTTCTCCGTCCTGGACACCAAGAACTGCATCCCGGAACCCCAAGACCGTCGCGACGACAAGAACGACACCGACCCGGAAGCACCCGTTTCGCCCCCGACACCAAACCAAGTCCGGCTTACCGGATTCGACAAGATCGACCCCCGATATCCGATAACGCTCCCGCCGAGAACGAACCGTCGAACCCTGGACCCCGAGACCAACCCCGAACCCCGGAACCCCAAGTCCCTCGAGACCCCCCCCCCCTCAATGTGTGGCCCTTTTACTCGATACCCTATTTTTATAAATGATATCAACTTGTTGCATTAAATGTCATACTTGCATACATCTTGTCATGTGGTTTGGGGGCCTTATGCCGATTCACCTAATAATTGAATATGGGGCCCATATGCGGGCAAATCTAGCCTTATATTGGCCTCATTTAAACTTGAGTAGCGAACCGGTGCTATCTTTTGTCTTGATAATGCAACATTTAATTTGCGGGGGGTTCTAAATAACTCGAACCATCTAATTAATTGTCGGGACCCCGGTTCCGCTTAACTTAACCTATTTGCATCGCATCTTTGCCATGCCATACACCATACATGCATCATGCCGATCTTCTGCCGTTGTATTAAATACTGCATCCGGTGTTTCTTCTAGTGTTTTGGTTCTTCGCGGATAAGGCCGTTGAGTTGATGTGAGCTTCGCCCCGATCTTCGGTTGAACCCTTCGGCAATGTTTTCAGGCGAGCATCTCCCCCTTTCTACCTATCTTACTTTTATAGTATTTACTTCCCTCTTGTTGATCTGTTGCTATCTGTGTCGCGATGCTCTAGTTATCGTACCCGTGATATCCCCTGCAGCCTTATATTGCCATGGCCACCTCCTATTATCTGTTGTTTGGTAGATAGTTGGACTTGCGCGTCGTAGTTGCTTGCTCAAGTGCTGTTGCGTGTTGACAAGTGCCACAGTTGTTGATGTATCGCCGCAGGTTGATGTTGGAGATGATCATAGTTTTACTTATCGCACACTTTAATTCCTGTTTAACAACTAAAAGTGAAATAAGCAGAGGCATCGGTGGGTGATAGATAACATTTGGTTTCCGAACGCCCACTTGTGTCCCGTAGGACCCCGAGTACTTGATACCTGTTCCTTGTTTTATCGCGCTATCCACATATGGGGAGTATGGGCCCCCCTTAGCCAGAGCTTGATTCCGTCTTATTTCTTGGGGCCACAAACTAGTTTGAGGTTTTATTTACGATCCTGTACTTATGCCATGCTACTGCTTTATTTAATTTGTTCGAGGAGCACACTGTACTGTTTAGGAATTGTGACCCGTTTACGTGGTATCGACAAGCCCAGCCACACTTTCGCGTTCCCAGTCGTTTACCGCCGGCCCCACAAACCTTAAGTCCGTCTCGAAGTCAGCTAACTTCGTTGCGGGTTCTACTTTAAGGGGTGGCCCCCTGAAATATTTCTGAATCTTGTGATTGCTCTGTCGTGAAGACCTCGTTGGGTTTTGGTTTGGTTTTTCCGAGGTTGATCGTGTGTGTGTTGCTATTTGTGCACCCCGGCCGGGTTAAAACTTTCTGAAAGCCGTGTCCGCGGTTATGGACGACTTGGAGCACAGTATCTCGACCATAGACAAGCATAACTAAAGTTTATTGCTATAAACTTGACTTTATAATGACTAGTAATCAGCTTCACGATAATGGAATGGCTAAATAAGACTGCCCACAATTGCTTGTTTGGATTGTCGCTTGCGACCATTGTACCTGACTAGTAAGTATGGCAACTACAACGGAATGGCTGAATAAAAGTACCAACAACTGCTGGGTTTCGAGTTTATCTCATGCTATCTGTATCTGATTAGTAATTGTTGCAACTATAACGGAATGGTTAACTAAATGTGCCCACTGCTTACTTTATCAGGACGATTATCTAAACTTGACTAGTAAAGTGCCGCAAATATAACTGAATAAGTAAAACTGCCAACTGTGTGAGTTCCTCGGTTGACTTCCTCGTTTGGTCTCGAGGGGGAAACGCCAAGATGGGTTTGTTTGATGCTAGCATCAGGTTGGATCCGAATAGGTCTTTCTCACCCCTCTCTGATAGCCGCCAGTTGTGTCGAGTCTCTATAGGTTGTTTAGTGCATGCTGCCGCTGCCGCTCAGACCACCATACCTATGTAGGCGAGGACCGCCGAATTCTAGTCTCGCCGTGTACTGGCCTCAGTACTGACGCTCCTCTTTTTCCTTTGCCCTTTGTCGGCACCCCTTTGGTTTAAGCAGGTTTTGAGATCGACGCCGTTAGCAGGGTTACCCTTCCGGCTTGGCCTGGGCAGGGTTATGGACGCCATTGGTTATTCTTCAGGGCTCTTAGCCCCATTTGCATCTTGTCCGTAGTCGGACGCTCGATTATTTCAAGGTGATTTGGATCTTTGTACTTTATATCTGTATTCTTGACTCATGGAGTCGCTGTTATATATATCTGTTCTGTGGTCCCATCGAGGACTGTTGTGTAATGTTATTACTTCGTTTTCCACCCGCACGAAAGTGCCTGGTGGGCACCTTTGAATCGTTTCTATGCGGGTTTGGCGGATTTTGCTAAAACTTGCATAGGTCCGATTCTGAGGGTGTTACATGAAGCCTCCGAAGCAGCCATGTATTCCGATTCAGTTGAAGATCTCGCCACAACGCTTTGCTTTGCACTCCTCCAGCTAACTGCTGCACCATTCAAAATAAATATGTATCCGGATTGTGATTTAGAATCATCCGGATCGGTGTTCCAACTAATATCGGTATAACCGTTAACAACGAGCTGTTCATCACCTCCATAAGAAAGAACCATATCCTTAGTTCTTCTCAAGTACTTAAGGATGTTTTTGACCGCTGTCCAATGATCCACTCCTCGATCACTTTGATATCTGCTAGTTAAACTAACAGCATATGCAATGTCGGGTCTAGTACATAGCATGGCATACATTAGAGATCCTATGGCTGAGGCATAGGGAGTCTTACTCATCCTTTCTCTATCTTCTGCCGATGTCGGACTTTGAGTTTTACTCAAGGTCGTATTGGGCAACATGGGCAAGAACCCTTTCTTGCTATCTTCCATTCCAAACCTCTTTAGAACTTTGTCCAAATATGTACTCTGTGACAATGATATTTGGCGTTTCGATCTATCTCTATAAATCTTTATGCCTAATATGTAAGCTGCTTCGCCAAGATCCTTCATTGAAAAACTATTATTCAAATATTCTTTGACACTATTAAGAAGGTCTACATCATTCCCAATCAACAATATGTCATCCACATATAGTATTAGGAATGCTACAGAGCTCCCACTCACTTTCTTGTAAATACAAGCTTCTCCATAAGTTTGTATAAAACCAAAACTTTTGATTACCTTATCAAAACGTTGATTCCAACTTCGGGATGCTTGCTTCAATCCATAGATGGATCGTTGAAGTTTGCATACCTTGTTAGCATCTTTAGGATCGACAAAACCTTTGGGTTGCATCATATACAACTCTTCATCAATGTCTCCATTGAGGAATGTTGTTTTGACATCCATCTGCCATATCTCATAATCATAATATGCAGCGATCACTAACATAATCCTCACAGACTTTAGCTTCGCTACTGGTGAGAAAGTCTCATCGTAGTCAACTCCTTGAATTTGTCGAAACCCTTTTGCGACAAGTCGAGCTTTATAGACAGTAACATTACCATCAGCATCTGTTTTCTTCTTGAAAATCCATTTGTTCTCGACAGCCTTCCGGCCATCCGGTAAGTCCACCAAAGTCCATACTTGGTTTTCGTACATGGATCCAATCTCGGATTTCATGGCTTCTTGCCATTTATTGGAATCTGGGCTCATCATTGCTTCCTCATATGTATCGGGGTCATCGGTGTTGTCCACCAACATGACATTCATAACGGAATCATACCAATATGGAGTGGTACGAGTTCTCGTTGACCTCCGAGGCTCTGTAGCAACTTCAACCGAAGTTTCATGATCACCATCATTAGCTTCCTCTCTAATTGGTGCAGGCACCACAGGAACTTCTTCCGGTGCTGCGCTACTCGCAATTTCGAGAGAAGGTTCGACAACCTCGTCGAGTTCTACTTTCCTTCCAGTCACTTCTTTCGAGAGAAATTCCTTCTCTAGAAAGGATCCATTCTTGGCAACGAAGATTTTGCCTTCGGATCTATGATAGAAGGTATACCCAATAGTTTCCTTCGGGTATCCTATGAAGACGCATTTTTCCGCTTTGGGTTCAAGCTTGTCCGGCTGTAACTTTTTTACATAGGCTTCGCATCCCCAAACTTTAAGGAACGACAATTTAGGTTTATTTCCAAACCATAATTCATACGGTGTCGTTTCAACGGATTTAGATGGTGCCCTATTTAAAGTGAATGTGGCTGTTTCTAATGCATAACCCCAAAATGATAGTGGTAAATCTGTAAGTGACATCATAGAACGAACCATATCTAAGAGAGTTCGATTACGACGTTCGGACACACCATTACGCTGTGGTGTTCCCGGCGGTGTCAATTGTGAAAGTATTCCGCATTTCTTCAAATGCTCGCCAAACTCGTAACTTAGATATTCACCTCCACGATCAGAACGTAGAAATTTAATCTTCTTGTTACGTTGATTCTCTACCTCACTTTGAAACTCCTTAAACTTCTCGAAAGTTTCGGACTTATGTTTCATGAAATAGATATACCCATATCTACTCAAGTCATCCGTGAAGGTAAGAACATAACGATAACCACCACGCGATGCTACACTCATTGGACCACACACATCGGTATGTATGATTTCCAATAAGGCCGTAGCTCGCTCCATCATACCAGAAAATGGATTCTTAGTCATTTTTCCCATCAGACATGCTTCGCATCTTTCAAGTGATTCAAAATCAAGTGATTCAAGAAGTCCATCGGAATGGAGTTTCTTCATACGTTTCACTCCAATGTGACCAAGACGACAGTGCCACATATAGGTCGAATTATCGCTTGATTTCAAACGTTTAGCCTCAATGTTGTTGATATGTGTATTTCCACTATCGAGATTTAATAAGAATAGACCATCTATCAAAGGTGCATGTGCATAAAACATATCACTCATATAAATCGAACAACCATTATTCTCGGACTTAAACAAGTAACCGTCTCGCAATAAACAAGATCCCGATATAATGTTCATGCTCAACGCAGGCACCAAATAACAATTATTTAAGTATAAAACTAATCCCGATGGTAGATGAAGGGGTAGCGTGCCGACCGCGATCACATCAACCTTTGATCCATTTCCCACGCGCATCGTCACCTCGTTCTTCGCTAGCTTCCGTTTATTCTGCAGCACCTGTTTCGAGTTACAAATATGAGCAACCGAACCAGTATCAAATACCCAGGCACTACTACGAGTACTAGTGAGATACACATCAATAACATGTATATCAGATATACCTTTCTTCTTGATGTTGCCGTTTTTCAAATCCGCCAAGTACTTTGGGCAATTCCGCTTCCAGTGACGTTCTCCCTTGCAGTAAAAGCACTCAGTATCAGGCTTAGGTCCAGCCTTGGTCTTCTTTGCTGGCGTGGTAACTTTCTTACCACCCTTCTTGAAGTGTCCCTTTTGCTTAGACTTGCCTTTCTTGAATTTGGTGGTCTTATTGACCAACAACACTTGGTGCTCTTTCTTGATCTCCACTTCTGCAGATTTCAACATGGCAAAGAGTTCTGGCAACGTCTTATTCATGTTCTGCATGTTGTAGTTCATCACAAAGTTCTTGTAACTTGGTGGTAGTGATTGGAGGACACGGTAAATCCCCAAAGCATTAGGAATCACTATACCCAAGCTTTGAAGTTTATTTGCGTGCCCAGACATTTTAAGCACATGCTCACTGACGGAGCTGCCCTCTTCCATATTGCAGTTAAAGAACTTTTCAGAAGCCTCATAGCTTTCAATTTCCGCATGAGTCTCAAAAATCAATTTGAGATCCTCGACAATATCATATGGGTCTGAATCCTCAAACCTTTTCTGAAGCTCCGATTCCAAACCATACAAGATAGCACACTGAACTATGGAGTACTGATTCTTCCGAGCGAGGTAAACATTCTTTACTTCATCGGGAGAATCATCTGCAGGTGGGTCACCCAGCGGTGCATCCAGCACATAGGTCAAATTACCAGCTGTGAGGACAATCCTCAAATTGCGGAACCAATCCGCGAAGTTGCTTCCATTGTTTTTCAACTTTTCTTTCTCTAGGAACGCATTAAAATTGATGGTAGGGGCTGCCATTGATCTACAACATATTTGCAATAGTTTAGACTAAGTTTATGACAAATTGAGTTCAAATTAATTAATAAAGTTAATCTAGGTGAACTCCCACTCAAAACAATATCCCTCACATTGTTTTAGTGATCACACGAACCAAATCCACCATATCAACACCGATCATCACGAGAGTTGATATAGTTTCAATGGCGAACAATCGTCATGTTCATCATATCTACTATATGATTCATGCTTTACCTTTCGGTGATCCGTGTTCCGAGACCATGTCTGTACATGCTAGGCTCGTCAAGATCAAACCTTAGTTTCCGCATGAGCAAATCTGTCTTGCTCACGTTGTATACACTTGCGGAATCTAACACACCCGATCATCACGTGGTGCTTCGAAACAACAAGCTTTAGCAACGGTGCTAACTAAGGGTGAACACTTTATGACTTGAAATTCATGTGCATGAGGGATCATCTTATAATGCTACCGTCGTCTACTAAGCAATACAAGATGCATAAAGGATTAACATCACATGCAATTCAATATATATGTGATATGATATGGCCTTTCTTCTTCGTGCTTCCGATCTCTATCTTCAACCACGAACATGATCTCCATCATCACCGGCATTGCATCAAGGTCAATGACGCCTCTCCATGGTTGTCGTCCACCGGCTTCAACTATTACAACTATTTTGAATAGACACGCGGGTCTTAACTTGAATTAAAGACAACCATATGGCTCCTGCCGGTTGCCAACTTACAATAAGGAACATTGCATACATCAAATATAATCACAATCATGGCCATATCACATCACTGCACACCCCTGCAAAACAAAGTTAGACGCCTCTACTTTCTTTGCATATTTTACGTGGTTTGGGGCTTTCAATAAGTGTCGTTCTAACTTACGAACAAGAACCACAACATTGATAATAGTATTGTTAATCACCCGTTGTAAATTGGATCTTAACTATGCTAGGAGAAATAGGCACCCGCAAAGCCACTTATGCAATACAAGTTGCATGTCAAGCGTGGAGCAAGTCTCATGAACGATGTCATGTAAGGTTAGCCCGGGCCGCTTCATCCCAACATACCGCAAGATGCAAAGTACACAAGAAGCAATCGACAATAAAAGCATCAACGCCCACAATGACCATTGTGTTCTACTCGTGCAATAGATCTACATATAGACACGGCTCTGATACCACTGTAGGGTTTCGTAGCATGGAAAACAAAAAAATTCTATCGCATACAAACAAACAAGCCAAGATCTATCTACTAGATTGTAGCAACGAGTCGATGGTATAACTTACCCTCGAAGATTCCAAAGTGTTTAACGAGAGCGGATTCTCGTGGGTGATGTAGTCGTACTCTTTCCGATCTCAAGATCGCGTAGACGATCCTTCCGGCGCTGCGTTCCGGCAGCGCTCCCGCAGTCGGTCACACGTTCGGTACTCGACGAAGACCTTCCTCTCCCTTGTTCCAGCAGGCAGCGGAGGTTGTAGCACTCTCCTCGCGATTCCGGCAGCACAACGGCGTGGTACCGGAAGTAGAGGGGAGATCCCGCAGGGCTTCGCCTTAAGCCGGAGCGAGTATGGTGGAGTATGAGAGAGAACTATTAGTGGTCTAGGGTTTAGACACACCAATTAGAAGGCTCTAATCTGAAGGCTAGGGCAATTAGAAGCTCTAAACCAAAACATCTCTAAACCGGAGTCTAGGGCTAGGATTTAGATTAGAGGCTAGGAACTTGTGTGTTTAGAGGAGGAGGCCCTGCCCCTCCTTTTATAGGTGGAGGGGGCCGGCCAAGGGGAGGGAGTCCCTCCCCAAGTCGGCCTTGGGTGGCGCGCCGGCTTGGAGAGGAGGGACTCCTCCCCCAAGTCGGTTTTGCCTCCTCTTGCTTGTTTCCCACAGTTTCTTGTTTTAGCCGTTTGACTTTCAAACTGGCCATTTGACTTTTCTGTTTTAGGATTCAATTTAATCCTTTATTTGGAACAGCAAGAACACTTAGTACATGATGCAATCATTCCAATATGCAATGACACATTCATGTACCCCTCCCCCCCGGAGTGCCGGACATTCCGGAACCTTCTAGAACATTCCTGATGAAAACACCGGAATCATTTCCGAACTCCGAAACGGGACTTTCCTTATATGAATCTTATTCTCCGGACCATTCCGGATCACCTCGTGATATCCCGGATCCCATCCGAGACTCCGAACAACATTCGGTCTCTTTCTCATAATACCATAACTACTCAAACAACGTCGAATCCTTAAGTGTGTCTCCCTACGGTTCGTGAATTATGCGGACATGATCGAGACACTTCTCCGAACAATAACCAATAGAGGAATCTGGAAATTCATATGGCTCCCACATATTTCTACGATTACTTTGCAATCGAATGAACCACTTACATACGATACCAATTTCCCTTTGTCTCACGATAGTTTACTTATCCGAGGTTATGATCGTCGGTATCTCTGCATACCTAGTTCAACCTCGTTACCGATAAGTACTCTTTTCTCGTTCCCGTGATATGTGATCCCTTGGGAGCCAGTCACATGCTTGCAAGCTAATTGGATGACATTCCACCGAGAGGGCCCATAGTATATCTATCCGTCATATGGATGGACAAATCCCACTCTTGATCCATGTGTCTCAACCAATACTTTCCGAACACTCAATGCCACCTTTATAGCCACCCAGTTACGGTGTGGTGTTTGATGTCATCAAAGCATCCATCCGGTAAAGGTGATATGCATGATCTCATGGTCGAAGGAATTAGGTTACTATGTATCAGAAAGCATATAGCAATTGAACTATTGAAATGACTTGATCTTTATGCTACGCTTATCTATAGGAGTATGTCCACCATATCATTCTCCTAACGATATGATCTTGTTGTTGATAACATCTCAATGTTCATGATAGGGAAACCACAATCATTAATCAACCAACAAGCTAGTGAAGTATAGAGGCTATACTAGGGACTTCAAATTAAGTTTACAAATCACACAAGTATCAATGTTTCCTTGTTAATAATATTATAGCATGAATGTAAACATTTATCATAAACACAAAGATATAATAATAACTACATTTATTATTGCCTCTAGGGCATATCTCCAACACTTTTCTTAAAGTAGTTGTCTGTTGCTTGCAACTTAATACTGGAGGGGGTTCGGATGATAACCTGAAGGTGGACTACTAGTCATAGATGTAGTTGGATGGCGGTCTATGTATCTTGTTGTATTGCCCAATCGAATCTCATAGGATCTTTTTGTCTGGTATTGCATTGTTATGCCTTGCTTAGTTCCTATCAATTGCCCTGTTGTAATTTGTTTACCCTTCATGCCATGTTGTTTACCTAAGGAGAGCACCTCTAGTGAACTATGGACCCTGGTCGAATCTTTACCATTGATACATCTTCCACTATTACTGTTTACTTGCTGCAAACCACCATTACCTTCCACACCATAAAGTTAATCCTTTGTTACAGCAAACCGGTGAGCTTGACAACCTCACTGTTCGTTGGAACAAAGTCTTGAGTTTGTGTTATGCAGGTTTCCAAGTTCCTTGCAAAACCTTTGAGACGTTTCCTTCCTCCTAATGGTTCGATAACCTTGGTCTCTACCGAGGGAAAACTTGCTGCTGTGCTCATCACACCTTGCTCTTGGGGTTTCCAACGAAGTGCACCAAGCACAGCCAACAGTCCACAGTTCACTAGAGGTGTTCTCCTTAAGATAGATAACATGCTGGGTGAACAAATTACAGCGGGGCAATTGATAGGTTGAGAAAGCATAACAATGCAAATACTATTCATCATGACTCCTATGAGATTTGATTAGGCATTACAACAATATACATAGACCGTAATCCAACTGCATCTATGACTAATAATCCACCTTCAGGTTATCATCCGAACCCCTTCTAGTATTAAGTTGCAAGAAAAGGATAATTGCAATAAGAAATGTGTGTAAAGTAAACAATACAATTATTCTATAAACAAAAGATTGTTGTTTTCTCCCTAGTAGAGACAACACATCTACAACCTTAGAGATTTCTGTCACTTCCCCAGATTACTAGAGGCATGAACCTACTATCGAGCATAAATACTCCCTCTTGGAGTCACAAGCATCTACTTGGACAAGATAGCTACTAGCAACGGAGAGCATGCAAGATCACAAACAACACAGACATGACAAAATCAATAATCAATCTGACATAGTATCTCAATATCCATCGGATCAATCCGACATACAGAGATTTTTAGCGAATTTTTACAATGAAGCACAAAAATCTATTTCGGGACAACAACTTCCCCAAATCTTACTTCTCTCTCATTAGATGTTATTCTTGCCACAAAAACCACACAAAAAGGATAATGAGAGGTTATTACAGAAGTAATAACTTCCAAGACTCAATAAAAGTATTGGGTTATCTCCCAAGAAGTACTTTTATTTAACGCCTTTAAGTTAGGCACAGGAAGCAAGAATGAAGTATTTTCAAATGAAGAAGCATTAACATCAAATTTTGCTTTAATAGGAGGAGCAGAAGGTAACTTCTCTCTCCTTATAGGGAAGTTTTATATACCTTTCTTTAATGGGAATTGATATTTAATGGTGCCTTCTTTCATATCAATAATGGCACCAACAGTTCTAAGAAAAGGTCTTCCCAAAGTAATAGGACAAGAAGCATTGCATTCAACATCCAAAACATAGAAACTAACAGGGACATAGGCATTTTTAACCATAATAAGAACATCATTAATACTCCCCATAAGTTTATTTTTAGCATTATTATCAAATGGGACATCTAAATAGCAATCTTCCGAAGGTGGCAAATCAAGCATTTCATAAATCTTTCTAGGCATAATAGAGACACTAGAACCAAGGTCACATAAAGCTTTGAGATCAAAATAATTCACTTGCATATTAATTATGGGTTCCCAACCATCTTCTAACTTCCTAGGAATAGAAGCTTTATGTTTCAATTTTTCTTCTTTAATTTTAATTAGAGCATCTGTATTGTGTTTCGTGAAAGCCATATTCATAGCACTAGCATTAGGACTTCTAGAAAGCTTTTGTAGGAACATAATCACTTCAAAAGTATTGCAGCCATCAAGATAAAAATCAAACTTAGCATCATAGGTAGTAGACTTATTGTTTCCCATATTTCAAAAAATTTCAGCATTCTTATTGGGTTTAGGCATTGTTGTAGAAGGAATGGGGACTTCTTGTGGTTTGCTAGCATCAACATTGGTGGTGGTAATAGTACAAATACTATTGTTTCTAGCAATTTCATCTTCTCTTTCCCACTTAGGATGAAATTTAGCTAACCATCTAACATTTTCATCAACAGTAACTTGTATGGCATGAGTAGCAGCAAAGGTATTTTCCATGGTTTTAGGTTTAGCAGCCATTTTATTAATCAAGGAGGATTATGCTTCAGACAAAGATGAAATATTTTTCTCAGCATTCAAAAGCTTTTCCTCCATAGTCTTGTTCAAATTAGTTTGTTTACTAATAAAGTCTTTAAGCATGACTTCAAGTTCAGAGGGAGCACTTCTATTGTTGTTGTAGTAATTTCCATAAGCATTAACATTATTCGGAGGATATGGCCTATAATTATTATTACCAAAATTATTCTTATAGGCATTGTTGCTGAAATTATTATTTCTTATGAAGTTCACATCAACTTGCTCTTCTTGAGCAACCAAAGAGGCTAAAGGAACATTATTTGGATCAATATGAGAATTTCCATTAACAAGCATAGACATAATAACATCAATTTTATCACTCAAGGAAGAGGTTTCTTCAATAGAATTTACCTTCTTACCATGTGGAGCTCTCTCAGTGTGCCATTCAGAATAATTAACCATCATATTATCAAGGAGATTTGTTGCAACACCCAAAGTAATTGTCATAAAGTACCTCCAGCAGCAGAATCCAACAGATTTCTTGAAGAAAAATTTAGTCCTGCATAAATTTTATGGATAATCATCCAAGCCGTCAGTCCATGAGTGCGGTAATTCTTTACCAAATATTTCATCCTTTCCCAAGCTTGAGCAACATGTTCATTATAAAGTTGTTAAAATTTCATTATTTCACTTCTCATAGATATAATCTTAGCAGGAGGATAGTATTTTCCAATAAAAGCATCTTTGCATTTAATCCAAGAATCTGTACTATTTCTAGGCAAGGATAGAAACCACTATTTAGCTTTTTCTCTCAAAGAGAAAGGAAACAATTTGAGCTTAATAATATCTCCATCTACATCCTTATATTTTTGCATATCACAAAGTTCAACAAAGTTATTGAGGTGACCAGCATCATCATTAGAACTAGCACCAGAAAATTGCTCTTTCATAACAAGATTCAGCAAAGCAGGTTTAATTTCATAAAAGGTAGCATCAGGAGCACGTGGAGCAATGGGTGTGCAAAGGAAATCATTACTGTTTGTGCTAGTGAAGTCACACAACTTGGTGTTATCAGCAGTGTTCATTTTTGCAAAAGTGGAGCAAGCCAACAGCAATAGCAACTAGAGTAGGAACTAATTTTTTTGTGTTTTTGATAATAAAGAAACAAACCAAACAAAACTATTTTTTTGTACTTTTGAAAGACAGAAACAAGCAAAACTAAGCAAAACAAAAACAAAGTAAAGAGAATGGTTATGAGAGACTCCCCTTGCAAAGTTGTCCTTAACTCCCCGACAACGGCGCCGGAAAATCTTGATGGTGGCTCAGTTGACTGTATAGCCTCGTTGGGAGACCCCAAGAGCAAGGTGTGATGAGCACGGCAGCAAGTTTTCCCTAAGTTACGAAACCAAGGTTATCGAACCAGTAGGAGCAAGGAAACAACTCCAAGGTGTTTCTAACAACTTGGAATCCCGCACAACACAAACTCAAGACTTTGCCCCAACTTACAGTGAGGTTGTCAATCTCACTGGTTTGCTGAAAACAAAGGATTAAATGTATAATGTGGAAGGTAATAGTTGCTTGTAGAAAGTAAACAGTAACAGTAGATGATGTATCAATGGTAAAGGAATGGACCGGGGTCCACAGTTCACTAGAGGTGTTCTCCTTAAGATAGATAATATGCTGGGTGAACAAATTACAGCGGGGCAATTGATAGGTTGAGAAAGCATAACAATGCAAATACTAGACATCATGACTCCTATGAGATTTGATTGGGAATTACAACAATATACATAGACTGTAACCAACTACATCTATGACTAATAATCCACCTTCAGGTTATCATCCGAACCCCTTCCAGTATTAGGTTGCAAGCAACGGATAATTGCATTAAGCAATGTGTGTAAAGTAAACAATACAATTGTTCCATGAACAAAAGAATTTTGTTTTCTCCCTAGTAGCAAGATCACATCTACAACCTTAGAGATTTCTGTCACTTCCCCAGATTACTAGAGGCATGAACCTACTATCGAGCATAAATACTCCCTCTTGGAGTCATAAGCATCTACTTGACCAAGATAGATACTAGCAATGAAGAGCATGCAAGATCACAAACAACATAGACATGATAGAATCAATAATCAATCCGACATAGTATCTCAATATCCATCGGATCCCCGCAAACACAACATGTATGATTACAAATAGATGATCTTGATCATGAACGAAGATCACAAGATCTAAACATGATAGCACAAAGGAGGAGAAACAACCATCTAGCTACTGTATGGACCCATAGTCCAAGGGTGAACTACTCACGCATCATAGCGAAGGCTGGCATGGTGATGAAGAAGGCCCCCGATATAATCTCTGCCATCCGACAGGGTGCTATGAAGAGCTTCAGACCCCCCTCGATCTAGGGACGATGGTGGCGGCGGCTATGGACTGTTTCATGGAGATCTGATCGGGTCCTTAGGTTTTTTGCATCGGGGTGAATTTATAGGCAAAGACATGAGGCAGGGGGCGCCTGAGGGGCCCACACCTACGGCTGACGTCCCCCCAGGCCACGCCGCCCTAGGGTGTGGCCGCCTCGTGGCCCCACTTCTTCTCCCCTCCGGACTTTGTGTTCTCTTCGATAAAATATTGACTTTGGATTTTGTCCCGTCCAATTCCGAGAATATTTCCTTACAAGATTTTCTGAAACCAAAAATAGCAGAAAACAGGCAATTGGCACTGTGGCATCTTGTTAATAGGTTAGTCCCAGAAAATGTATAAAAATACCTCAAAGTGTAGACAAAGCATAGCAAAGTTGATACTAAACAAGCATGAAACATCAAAAATTATAGATACGTTTATGATGTATCAGCCAACTTCATACACATGCAGTTTGAGGAAGCATCTGTATCATTTGGAAGTGTTGTATAAACAAAAACCTGTGGTGAAGGAGTACTTGGATGCACATCATGGAATGATGTGGTCAAGAAGCCGATTGAATGAAATTTTCAAGGTAGACTATGTAACAAGTAACCTGGCAGAGAGTTTCAATGCAAAGGTCAATTCATTAAAAGGTCTTATGTTGTGGCAAATATTTGATAAGATTAGGTAGATGATCATGATAAAGATCGATTTGCATCAAAGAATTGCATCAACAGTATAAGTTGGCCATCTCATCCTCACATCTTTGATTAAGGTTTTGCATGCCAGGGCAAAACAATTGAAGATGGAATGCATTAGAAGAGGAATGGAGGCTGAGGTAACATACACTGATAGTAAAGATAGGAAATGGAGGTATTCATTGAGTTTGGTTGGTAGGACATGCCATTGCAGGCAATGGCAGCTCCCTGGGAAACCCTGCATACATGCATTGATTTTCATGGGTGTTCTAGGAGGTGAAGAGGGTGAAGTTGATCAGTATGTGTCGGAGTATTTCTCCGTTTCCAAATTTAGGGCAGCATATTCTCAGAATGTTCCAGCATTGTTGGGAAAAGACCAATGAATGGAAGTGGATCCAGGCTTGAAGCTATACCCTCTAGTTTTTACTAGACTAGCAGGTAGGCCAAGGAAGAATAGGATAAGATCTAGTGTATAGGGTGGTGCACCACCTCGACGACGTAAGTGCAAAAGTTGTGGGATCCTAGGGCACATTGCTAGGCTTTGTAAAAATGCAGTGGACCCAACTTATGGAATGGATGATCAGGCGGGAGCAGCAAATGCAGATGAGAATGAAGCGTTTGAACTCGAGGAGAATGAAGCAATGGATACATTACAGATTGAACCAATAGATAGAGAGGAGATTGAACCAAATGCAGGGAAGATTGAACCAATGGATCGATAGGAGATTGAACCAAATGTAGGGGAGCTTGAACCAGTCGATCGAGAGAAGATTGAATCAAATGCATGGAAGATTGAACCAGTCGATCGAGATGATATTACATAAACTGCGTGGGAGATTGAAGCAGGGTTCAAGCGTAAAGGAATTACACGAGCAGATATTGAAGAAATGGGGACAAAGCTTTTTGAACCGTATGAACCAGAGGATCGAAACGCGATTGAACCAATTGTACGACAGACTGAAGCACTTGATTCATTGGATGCAAAGAAAAAGAACAAAGGAAAAAACATAAGAATCTGATGGTGGACTCCGAGTATATTCCAGCTAGGATCAGCATGAGAAAAGTGGTGAACCCAGTGAAAAATACTAGGTGCAAGAAAAATGGATTTGAATTATTAATTTGAATTTGTATGATAAATTTGAACTACTGTCAGTTTTTGTATTGAATTCGAACTAGTGTGACGCTTCCAAGTTTGTATGTTGGATAATCCCATAATGTATGTGTTATTGCAAGTTTCTATGGTCATGCACCTAGTTGCTTAGCTCTGCCCAATTTTGCCCTCGACATGTGGTCAACACATGGGGTTTAGCTAGTTCATGGCTTAAACGTTGACCAATTGATCCAAAATTTGGTACACTTCTGTATCTTGGATTGATTTACCATATGAAATTAGAAATTTTGGATTAACTTGTAATCAGCCGTATTTTTATTTTTCTAAGTTATTAAATTCAAAAAATGGTTTTAGGGTTAGTTTAATTCAAAAAAAGTCAAAACATGGTGCAACCTTCAAATGGAGTCTTGTTATGTTGTCTACAACCTAACATGAATAATAAAGGAAAATGAAATAAAGAGAAATGGACTTATCCCCTGAACCACTTCTTAAACCCTTCTTGAAATGAGCTACTAGCTATGAAGATGCATGGCTTTCTACTCGATACGACCTCCAAAATAACCCATCCCAAAACATACTTTGTCTGAATGAGGCCAAATTTGGAACACTTGTGTATCTTTGAGTTGCAAACAATATAATATCGGCCAAGATGAATTATTTTGTTCAAATAACACATTTTCCATTTTTTATGCTAAAAGCTTGAATTTCTCTTACTCATTTTTTTTATCCGAGTGACCTTGTTTTCGTTAGCTCTACTCAGTTTTCCCCTCCCTCTGAAGTTTTCCTCACTTTTCCCCTCCCGTTAAAGTTTTCCTCACTTTTCTCATCTCTCCTGACTCAAACCCTCACAACAGCTGAACATGCGCTCAATTTGGCAGCTGAGCTCTGATTGGTCGAGATGTATGTCACACGGATCTTGGCCAAACACCGTTGTATACATCATGATTCGATGGGCTGGAGGTCTCTCTCCCGATGGGTGCACCTACCTTGTACGGAGAGGATAGATCGACAGGATAGATGTCTCTCCCTCCCTTTCCCTGCCGCACGTATATCAGCCGCATCAGTTTGGATGCGCTCTGATTGGTAGAGATGTATGTCACACAGATCTTGGTAAACCACCGTTAGATATATCATGACCCAACAGGCTGGAGGTCTCTCTCTCTCTCTCTCTCTCTCTCTCTCTCTCTCTCCCGATGGGCGCACCTACCCTGTATACAGAGGAGAGCCCCACGGGCTGGATGTGTCTTCCTCCCTTTCCATGTCGCATGTATACCAGCCACATCTTCCTCCCCTCCTATCGACGTACGGCGGTGCGGCATTCCGAACAGCGTGCGGCAGCGCGGTTCTAAGCGTGGCGGTTCGAACAGCGTGCGGCGACGCGGACCTAAGCCTGGCGGTCCGAACGGAGTGCGCCGGAGCGGACCTAAGTGTGGGGGTCAGAACGGTGTGCGGCAGCGCAGATCTAAGCCTGGCGGTCGGAACGGCGTGCAGCGGCACGAACCTAAGCATGGGGGTCGGAACGGGTTGTGACGACGCGGATCCAAGCATGGCGGCTAGAACAACGTGTGGCGGTGAGGATCTAAGCGTCTAAAATTTCTGTCAGCGACACACAAAATGGCAAATATGCAAGTTGCAATCTAAAATGTGGCTAATATGCAAATCCCTCCTCCAGCCCCACATCACGGCCCCATCGGTCATTGGCTTCGACAACCCCACATGACGGCCCCATCGCTCATTGGCTTCGATGGACCTACAAAATGAACCTTTTTTTAAATTTCCATATTTTCCACATGACCACCGCATGTCAGTGAAACACAACATGGAAAATATGCAAGTTGCAAAGTAAAACGTGGAAAATATGCAAATCCCCCTCCAGCCACACATCACGGTCCCATCGGTTATTGGCTTCGACGGCTCTACATGATAGCCCCATCGTTCATTGGCTTCGATGGCCCCATAGGGTGAATCTTTTCTTTGAAATTTGCATATTTTCCACATGACCACCACATGTCAACGACACACAAAATGATAAATATGCAAATCTCCCTCCAGCTCCAGATCACGGCCCCATCAGTCATTGGCTTCGATGGCCCCGCATGACTGCTCCATCGTTCATTGGTTTCGATGGCTCCATAGAACAAACATTTTCTTTGAAATTTTCATATTTGTCACATGATCACCACATGTCAGTGACACACACAATGAAAAATATGCAAGTTGCAATGTAAAACATGAAAAATATGCAAATCTCCTCTCCAGCCACATATCACGACCCCATCGTTCATTGGCTTCGATGGCCCCAAGGAACGACCCTATTTGTCATTGCCTACACCGGCCACCCAATTAGGGAAAAAGCGGCCCACAAGGCAGCGCGAGATGGATGGCGGGTCCGACGTGTATCCTGGCCCCACCGTCAGCACGTATCGGCCACGGCAGGATCTGCCACAACGCGTCTCCACCGGTCAGCATGTAACGGTCGAGGTCACGTAATGTAACGCTCAACGCCCGACCCATCCCAACACGGTCCCACTAACGGTTAAGCCTTTTACCTGACGGCAGCCTCCATTCGAGCGCCTGCGACGGTATCGTAACATGGCGAGAGTAAAAGTGAGAAAAGGTTAACTGGCTGGGAAAAACTGAGGACAACTAACGAACCAAGGGCATGAAAATAGAAATCCCTTTAGACTATATATAATGTTTTATGTTTCACTTATTTTATTTACATATGTGTAATATTTGAGTGTAGATAGATAGATCTTATTTTTCTTCAAATTTTAATATATTATTTGTTTTTTTCCTAAATTAAAATGATTTAGTTATGATTTTTTAAAAATTAATAAGGTAAAACGAAAAATAGATATGGCTAAAATTAAATGGAAAAAATCTGGAGGCTTATGCCTACGGCTAGCCGTCGACACAGACCAATCATTTTTTTTCAAAGAGCTACGCCGACAGTCAGGCCATTGATACAACATGGCTACCTAACACCGTTTCTGTTGCCGTGTCTGAACCGGGGATACACCGAGAGCCACCATCGGCACAACCCTTTCTACTATGCCGACGGCTACCTTGACATCTTCATCTACGCCGAAAGCCGTCCCTACACCGACGGCCATACTGGGCGGCTGGCCGGGGGAGGCCGCTACGCCGATGGCTCCAGACATTTAGCCGTTGGTGTAGCCGGACGGCCGTCAGCGTGTTCAGATTCTCCTGTAGTGACTATGCTATCGTCAGTTGTAATAAATTTGTGTAGGTTTGTGGAGATACTATCGTGAGACGTCCATTTTAACTGGCATCTAGTTTTTGCTTTTTGCTAGCCGATTAGTTTGACATTGATGCTTGGATTTTCTCAGCATTCTAACTGATAAATAATATATAACTATGCATTTGCAATAGACAACATCCTAATCCTCTTTTTAAGAATTTCTTTTAGAAATACATACAATTGATTTATGCTTATAGGATCTTAGATTTTAGTTTCGTCCTAGGCCCTTGAAAAATCGGGACAAGCCCTGCTACGTAGGTACATGCATGATACATAGGCTCATGGTCTTTACATGCAGCTTGTTTCCCGCCGGTGGAGCGCGGCATGAAGTCGGGTGCGTGTACGGCTGGGCGGACGGAGCAGATTGAGACAGCTCTTGGTGTATGGATTTGATCTGCTGGAATTGGCTGATTGCATCGACAAAAGTGATTTTGGTGGCTAAAGAAAATACAACTAAATGGAAAAGTGAAATTTGCTAAAACTTGAAAACGGATCTAGTGGGATTGGAGGAAAACTATCTACAAGATGCGATGTCCCCGGCGAAGATCATGGAGATGGATCTCGTGGGAGCAACGCAACAGAATTAACGGTGGCTAAAACTTAGGCCGAGAAGCGAAACGCTTTAATACCATATAGGATTGTGGAAGTACCGATTGTATTGATATTGATTGATCATATTAAGAGACCTTGCGTTGTTTATATAATACTAGAAGACTTGGAGGACAAGAAGCTCTAATAAAAATAGAATCTGATTACAATCTTGAACTACATAATATGTTTAACCGATACTCTAAAAGACACAAATAATAGAAGTACAGTCATCTTCTATTCTTAAATACTAGTGTTCGTCGGTTTCTAAATCTAGTCTAAAAACATACCAAAACTTCTTGCATTCAATAACAAGGTAATAATTGCATGTATCTATGCCACGCCCGCAAATATTTACTAGGTGGCCGTGCGAGCTTCGCCTCGCCGCCTATATCGTGTTAGATATCGCAGGGGCGAGCACACGAGTTTTCGGTCAGACCTTTATTTTTCTTTTTTGTCCATTTTTTTAATACACTAACAATGCATACACGATTAATTGGTGGAGTATTTTTTAACACTTGGGCTCAATCTTATAATTAGAATATAAATAATACTAAGAACATAATTTCTCTAACCAATAAATTAACACATGATATAAAATTTAGGAACAATTATGCCCATCCATTGGAAATTTTGCAAATTGAGAAGAAGAAGAAAAAAGAGTTGGGGGGCGGGGGCTCAACCTAGGAGTGGATTCTGTACTCACCATATCCACAACAACGCCTATTCAGGACGTCTGTTTGTTTCACACAAGTTGAAGTAGAAGAGAGAGCTAGGAGTGGAGGAGAGGAGCAGATGAGAGAGGTGGCCGGCTTGAGGAGGAAGCACATTTCCTCATCTCTAGTCAAAGATGGGCTGGAAGGCTTAGGCGGAGTCGACCCGGCACCTCTCTCTCACACGCAGTGCTGCCCTAGAGTCGATGTCCCTACGCCCCTTCTGCAGGCTCAACTCCATGCCAAATACCTTGCCTCAAGATGCGTCTCCAAACCCCTTGCCTGACCAGTGCCTCCTGCGGTGCCTCATCACCGTCGGCTTGTCCTCCTGGGCGGTGGTCGAGATGAGGCCAGGGAAGGCAACCTAAAGGAATTGCGGCTGAGCGGCCTTAGTGCGGTATAAGTAGGAGAATCGTAGGCGACATCCGAAAACCCTAACCTAGATCTCTTGAGGAAGACGAACAGAGAGATGAGGGAATGAGAGGGTCAGCTCCACGGAAAATCGCTTTAGAGCACAGGCTCCATGGAGCCCTTTTTGAATTTTTTAAAATTTATCAAATATTTTCAAAAAAATACCTACGTGTAGCCAACGATATTAAATACACATCTACAAAAATTTAATGGAAAATACCTTATATTTTAGGCACAAGAAAAAAGACAATTATGACAAATTTTGGAAAAAAGAGAGGCCCATTCAAAATTGCACTCTTTGATGTTCAGATTTGATTTCTAAGACCAGAATACAAAGTATTTTCACATAAGATTTTGTACACGTGTATTATAAATCATTATCAATATCCTAATATTTTTACTAAAACTTTTTAAATCTTTAAATTTGAATTTTTCAAAGAAATAAGATCCTCCATGGAGCCCTTACGGGCCCGCACTCCATAGACACGGGATGTGCAAGTGTCCCTCATTGCTCATGCATGTAACCAAGCTTAAGCTATAGTATAATGTTAGTGATAATTAATATGTTTCATGCTACTTATTTTTATAAACATGCAGTGATGCCACATCACCAAGGCATGCATATAGTCTTTATTTTTTAGGGAAGGGGAGGGACTTTTGCTACGAATTTTCTTGATCACCAATAATTTTTACATCATGTATATGTTTTCTAACGAGAAAACTAGATGATGCATCATCCCAAATACAAGAACTATTATCAAAATAACACACTCTGGATATTTCGTACCCAGTTTGATTCGCTTTCCTTCATGTTGATGGAAATATGCCCTAGAGGTAATACTAAATATATTATTATTCATATTTCTATTTTATAATTAAGTTTATCATTCTATACTATAATTGTATTAGTTTTGAATAATGTGTATTTTAAGGAAAACCTAATATATGTGTGGGATGATAGACACCAAATAAAGATATCCCTAGTCATGCCTCAAAGACTAGTATGTATGTCAACGCTAGTTTTGGTTTACTATCTATGGGCAAAGTGACAATATGATTGTATTGTTGTCAGTGACATATGTGATCGGAGTTGTTAGAGAACAACAACTATGGATAGACCTAAACATGAGATACCGTGAAACATATCATCAATATAGTTATCGATTTAATCTCACAAACATAGATTTGCCTTTACTGGAAAATATTGACCACGAGAAACATATGAACTTGGGTACAATATGGACGTGGTAAGATTCTCCAAACGTTGCTTTTAACAAAGAAATTATAAATTTGATGCTTGTTTATACCAGATGGTTCGCCAATCATTCACATGGGGTGTTTGTAGGAATTGATACCCCTGACGATAGAGAGATACACTCTAGGCCCACTCATGTATTATGATGTTCGTCATCGTCTGGCCGGACACGTGATCAAGTTATTGAACACAGGAACATCGATAGTACGAGATGAGTAAAGACTACATGCCAGGAAACGAGAATAACCTAGTGTTTCATCTCGGACAATGTAAAGTATCGACGAATCAATAAGATATGTATCAGACTCAATCTACGGTTTACACGATAAAGATCTTCGTGTTATTTATGAGGATTGCTACTTATATCAAGGCACTGGTAGTAATCATTTGTTGCGGAATGAGTTCCCAACATGTCCGCAAATATCCGAACCAATAGGGTCACACACTTATGATGTTTTTGGCATTTTAGAATGTGAGTACGATATGAGATAGTTTGATGAAGTAATTTCGAAAGGATGTTTTGGAGTGTCTCGAAATATTTGGAGGTGTCCAGAATAGCACCAAGATTGGAAAGAATCCTTACGGACATTGAAAGAGGACGCTAGGAATATTTTACGAAGGTTTCGAATTAATTCGAGTGTCCACAATTTAATTCAGGAAGCTTTGGAATTAATATATATATATTAATAATAAATAATGAATTATTATTTATTAATATTCTAGTGGGTCCCATGGCCCGAAGGGCTGCATGAGCCCACTAGGCCACACACGCGTGAGGAGGGGGACCCTGGCTGAGTCGTCCAGGGCCTCCCCTAGGCCGGTGGGTGGAGGAGGCAGGGAGGGTGAGGCGGTGGGGGGAGGGAGTAGTCCTCTCTGGTCTCAAACTTGCCCCCAAGTTGTTTGGGGAGTGGAGAGAAATTAGGACTCCGTATTGGATACGGACTTCCTCTCTCCTACTCTCTCTCTCTCTGTCAATTGGTGGGAGAAGTAAAGGATGAGTCCTTGTATGATACGAATCCTAGTACTACTCTCCTCTTTGGAGGAGGGAATCCTCCTATATATTGAGGGGAGAGGGAAAGGTAAAAGACACATAAGTCCATGAGGAGCCTCTGCCCCAAGCCATCCACACCGTCGTGCCGCTGCTTCTTGGCCTTCGGTCCTCTTCCTCTTCCTTGTTTCCTCATCTTCGTCTCGTGGAGGAGATCTTTACCAACATCCGTAGTAGATCCTCTTCTACCCCGTCTAGATCTAATCTTGACGGACGATGGAGTGCTGTCGGATCTTGATCGACACATTCACTCTTCGTCCACGAGTTCTTGATCTCGTCTCGACGCGGTGCCATTCTTGTTGCACGTGTGGACACCAGTGGAGGTGCGACACTTGGAGCACTAAATCTTCAGAGCCGTCAATGGAATAATACATCTCATCGCGACTCTCTAAGGCTTGTTGCAGGAATCGACGCATGACCAACCTTGTCATCGACAAACTTCTTCTTGTTTGATCTTTGAGAGTATGATCTGTTACCTCACCCCTTGCATTGTATCTTGGTTATGCGTTAGAATTTTTTATTTTTTGTAGCACATTTACCAATAGTGGTATCAGAGAGGTCTATGTGTAGGCACATGTACGGATAGGGGAATCGTCAAATTCTGGCATTATTAATCTCATTTTTGCAATTTGGATCTTGGCGGTATTGTGTGATTAGCGGCTCGAGCCGACTTTATGATATTCGGATCGAGACTAGTTTGTGAAGTGCACTTCGGGTACACAAAACAATTTTATCGGGTGCCTATTTTTCTGCAATAGTCGATAGAAATTTTGCACTTTGAGCTTTTGTGAATTTGGTGAAGTTCACATGGGGGTTATGCCTATTGAAGAAGTCTAGTGAAGATATTGTACTATTTATAATGCAATGAGGACACACCTCGGATAAGTTAAAAAGTAAGACGATTGATGATGATGTTTTCTTACCACGTAGGTAAAGAATGGTTCTCTACGTCACCATAGAGCCCCGTAAGTTAGCAAACGTGTTAGAGGCATCTAACTTTTTTTTGCAGGAGGTGATGTGGTATAGCAATGTGATGTTTACAATATGATATATGAGATGTGTTATGTTGTAATCTCATAGGGCATGAGTGGAAGGAGCCGTGATAATTGTCATATTATTATTGTAATAGCCATAGTTGTTTTTACTTTATTAGCTAGAGTAGCAATAGTTATAAAATCAAGACTTGGTGATGATGATCAAGCAACGATGTCGATGCTATGCCCAAGGCACGTGGAGGAGTAAATGGAACCGAAAGACGTTGATGATGGAGATTGTTGACACAAAGTGCTATACTATATCAAAATATGAATTGTATGTGATGTTAATCCTTTTATGTACTTTATTTGTTGTGTGGTAGTCTTAATAAATATGGTGATCTCTCACTTAAAAATTATCAAGTAAACATGTGTTCTCCCTAAGTTAGGCACCTTATAACATGGACTTCGAACTAGTGTGGGTCATGTAACATGGGTACACCTAGTATATTAAGGTTCACTTTGACATACTACCTAAAACGTCTAGAGTATAGAACACAAGAATCGAAAGATTAACAAGAGTCATATGTTGATATGATTGGTATGATTACCTACCGGTTTTATTCCCCGGTACGCGGTGTGACATTGGTACCAGGAAAATAAGTTCGTGGATCTTGAATCACTAAGTATCATTCATGAGAGATATTGATTTTAGTGGGAGCTATAGTCTGATTTAAAGTTTTTAATCTTTAGTAGTTCATTAATTATGAAACAATGTCTAAATGAATTTGCAATCGTTTGTAGATCAATAGCACGCAAAAACAACTTCCCTTTAGCTGGTATATTAGATAAAGAGAAACTACATGAATCTAGTACAAATTTTATGGATTGGTTCCGTAACATAAGAATAATACTAAAAGGAGCTAAGAAATACTATGTCTTGGAAGCAACTCTTGGTGATGCTCCTAATGATAACGCACCTCAGGCTGCGCAAGATGTCTTTCAGACACGCAGTGATGATGACATCATTGTCCAATATGCTATACTTGCATCCATGGAACCATATCTTCAAAGGAGGTTTGAAGACTAGGGTCCATATGAAACAATTATGGAATTGAGGGGCATGTTAGAGAAGCAAGCCCGAGAAAAAAGATATGATATCTCTCAAGATCTTATGGATTACAAGATGGTGGAAGGAGGCTCGGTTAGTGCCCATGTAATCAAGTTGCATGGGTGCGTTCAAAGATTGGAAGAGCTAGGCATTCCCTTTCCTTCTAAACTAGGAATCGACATAATCTTTAAATCACTCCCACCTAGATTTGCTTGGTTTGTCATGAACTTCAACATGCATTGGATGAGCAAAACATTGTCCGAACTATTCATGATGTTGAAGGTGGGTGAAAAGGACATACAGAAGAATACCAATCATGTGATGATGATGAGGAGGAAAACCACTCGCTTCAAGAAGAAGTCTGGGGGCAACAAGAAGAATTTGGATGTGCACCGCGCCTCTAACAGAGGAAATGCGCCTGAGCCAGGTCTTGCCCCAAACGCATAGTTTTTCTTCTGCAAGGATAAGGGTCACTGAAAGAGGAACTATCCAAATTACTTAGTAGAGAAGAAGAAGAATGGATCATCCAGCTCAGGTATATCTGATATACATGTTACTGATGTTTACTTGCAAGGTTCTAAGAGTAACCCTTGGGTATTTGATACCGAATCGGTTCCTATTATTTTCAATTCGATATAGTAGCTACATAATACTATGAAGCTTGGCAAGAACGAGGTGACGATGCACATCAGGAATGGAGCAAGTGTTGCGGTGATTTCCACCAGCACATGATGTTGTGTCTTTTCCTTCACCAACGATAGTTGGACGGCCTTTTTTGGTTGACGAGAAGGTGTCTTCGCCAATTTCTAGAGCATATGAATTGAAGAGAGCATCTGCACCATGCAAAACAATACAAACCATGGAGGAGGTCATTGTATTTGGAGGTATGACACAAGCAATTGTGACTGAGGTGAGGTATACCTCGCGCATTTAGGGTCATTCAAATGCGGATGATACATAGATGGAGAGGGCGATGTGAAACTCCCAATTACACCATGAGAAGATTCAGGAACAAAACCATCCTCCTTTTAATTCATGATAATGAAATTGTGGATAGAGCTAATTGTATATTTGTGTTTCTTTAGGAAGTTCTTTTAAAGAAGCTCTAGGGTTTTTAGGGCGTAAATTTCATAGAAGAGGATAGAATTTTGATAATTTTGCCAAAAATATTGATGCTTCCATAGATGGGGACAGTGGTCCTTCTAATCTGATGGTTTCAAAAGTGTCTAATCTTTGTGAAAATTAATTTGATGAAGAAAACAAGAGTTTGGAGTTGGAAGATCACATGGATCACCTAATTCAAAATTTTATGTTAAGAAACCTCACTAAAGGAATGTTTATGATTTATCTACTATTCATCGTGAGCACTTAAAGAAGAACAAAAAAATATTTCATATGCAAAGCTTAAAAGGTATGACTTGGAATAGTGAGGGGTTAGATACCCAGCTAAGCATCTCTTTGTTGAAGAATCATTTTGGGAGCATCATTTAGACTTCATTACCATACTGAAGACATGAAGATCTAACTCCTCTAATAAAGTATATATCAAAAAATTTAACAAACTATTGTATAGGGCACCAGAAAAGGTTTGATATAGGGGGTATGTTGTCCCCTATGATTTTTAATATCGTTGTAGATGTGTTTGCTATCCTTATTGCAAGGACAAAAGAGAACAAACAATCCGGAGGACTCACTACACATCTTATCAGGGGACGGGTTTTGATCCTACAATATGCAAAGGATACCATAGTTTTTATGGAAAATTACCTACCAAAGGCTATGAGCATGAAAATTATTTTGTGTATCTTTGAACAACTTTCAAGCCTAAACATAAATTTCCATAAAGGCGAAATTTTTCGATTTGTGAAGGAAAAATATGAGGAACAATATTACAGAAAAAATTGGATGTGAGGCTGGTTCCTTGCCATTTAGGTACTTAGGAGTACCTATCCATTATAGAGAACTTAAAAACTCGGATTGGTACCAGTGGAAACCCGCTTTGAAGAATATGGGTTGCTCGAATGGCAAGTTCCTATCATATGACGATCGTCTGGTCCTTATTAAGTCTGTCCTAACAAGTCTACCTAGGTTCATGTTGTCCTTCCTCGAGATACCTAAGGGGGTTAGGAAGCGACTTGATTTTTACAGGTCTCGCTTTTTTTGGCAAAGTGATGAGAATAAATGCAAGTATATACTAATGAAGTGGAATATCCTTTGTATACCAAAATATTAAGGTGGTCTTGGTATAGAGGATATTGAGCTTAAAAATAAGTGTTTATTAAGCACATAGCTTTTAAACCTACTCAACAAAGAATGTGTGTGGAAGGAGTTGCTACATAATAAGTACCCAATCATAAAATGCTATTTTAAGTCCAAGCAAAACTAACTGAATTCTCCTCTTTTGGAAAGGACTTATGCAGGTGAAGGATGAGTTACTTAGTAGAGATGACTTTAGAGTTGGCGATGGCTCTACTATCAGGTTTTGGGAGGATACATGGTTGGGTGATACACATTGAGCACAACAGTATTCATCATTGTATAATATTGTGGAACAAAATAATGTCACAGTTACAAACGTTTTAGATCAAATAACACTCAATATTTGGTACATGAGGGTATTAGTTGGTACTAAGTACACCTGGGCATGGGAAACCCGACCCAGCCCGAAAAAGCATGACAGGTCGGGCTTTTATGGCTTGTGGGCTGGGCCTAGGCAGCAGATCTGGGGCTAATGTGCAACTTGATACGGGCTCGGGCCTTGAAATTGTTGAAAATAGGGAAGGCCCAGCCCGACGGCCCGGTGGTTTCCTATAGGTTCGGACCGGGGGTTCGGGATTTGATTTGCGGCCGGTAGTCGGGCCGGGCCAGGCTCAGGCCTAGGTTTTGACCCGCAGGATTTTTGCTGGCTTGGCCCGAAAAATGCCCAGCTATGGTACTATGTAGACATCACAGTTACACTTATGCCAAAGGCTTATGATGGTACAATTGTCCGACGATCCAGATGAAATTTGTATGGAAACTAGCGGGCTTAGGAGTTTCTTGTTGAAATCTATGTAAGAAGATCTTATGAATGATCATACCATTTTTTGTCAGAAGTATCTATGTGAATTGAAGATTCTGCTTAAGAACTTTTATGTGGTTCCCTAATAGTAATGATTTACTCACACAAGATAACTTGACAAAAAGGAATTGGGTGGAGTGTACCAAATGTTGTTTTTTGGGGGCCACAACACCATTGAACATTTGTCTTTTTGCTCGTCCTCTATGGCACACTGTAAACTTTACTTATGATCTACCTTGTTAGGGGTTAACCCTTGGGTTGGCTCGGTCTTTCATGAATTTGCGGGATTTGCGGAGGATTTGAAGGGAGAGAGGGAGAGGATGAACTCGATGAACTCACACACAAAGACGAGGGAAAAACACATGCAAGACACAAAACACGATACAAGCTTGTGGCTCATGTCAGTGGCTACCGATCCAACATAATCCCTAGGATGAGCATTGGGAAAGACTCTCTCTCAAACCAAATCGGTAAGGGCAAGGATCTTAGTGAGATCTTGATAGCTTCATGAGAGAAAACTCAATATGAAGATCTTTTGCAACCTAACGCTATGAAGCAAGATACGAGATGTAGGGATATTAGGTGCTCCTCATGAAGGAGCATGAGACTAACTAGATAGATATCCTCAAAGGGGGTGTCTTCTTCTAGTCTAATATCAATTATAGGGTTTACAATGTTGGAGTGGGCTACTTATAGGCCATCCACTAAAACAGGGGTAGTTTGGGGATAAAAGGTAAACTCTAGACGAAATTGGGGTGTTACATGGGCTAGGTCTAGTAGTTGACTCGATGTCTTATCACTTAGGCCAGAGACTCCGGGGTGGCCGGAGACTCTATGGAAGACTCCGGATAAGACTCCGGGCGACCTTCTGGAGCTTATGTTACTTTGGCCAGAGTCCTGGCCGGAGACTGTTCGCAGTGATTCCGGAGTGCGCACACCGGAGACTCCGGTGCTTCGGCTCTAGCTGCAGCATCCTCGCGCCTAGCTCCTGGTTCACCTTCTAAGGGGTCTTCGTACCTGAGTTTGCATAGTGTTGGGGAATGAAGTATCAAGCCATTCAAGGGTGTATCAAAGTCACACAATGATAGGAGCGAATTGACCTTATCATGGAGTAATTTAGCTCGTGCATGAGTCATATGTCCGCATGGGGAACTTGGAGGTAAGGATGTGGGGACGTCCGTAGGATGGGCTGCATCATCCCCCCTTTATAAAAGAGTCGTCCTTGACTCTTCACCATCTTGATGTTCTTCATCTCCATTGAATGGTGAGAGGTCCGCCACATTGAATGTATTGCTCGCTAGGTACTGTGAAGTGGGGATGTCAATCACGTAGGCGCTGTTATTGATCTTATTTAGGACTTTGAAGGTCCCATATCCTCTTGGCTTGAGCTTGGAGTCATGCTCATGTGGAAAGCGGTCTTTGCATAAGTGGATCCACACAAGGTTACCTTCTTGAAAGATCATCTCCTTCTTGTTCTTGTTGAGCCTTGATGCCTGATGAAGAACTTATTGCTCGATAGTAGCTCTTGTCTCCTCATGTAGTTTCTTCATGGCTTGGGCACGCTTGTCGATGTCCATGTTAGTGCGTTTATGAAGGGGTAGTGGTAGCATGTCGAGCGTGGTCATGGGAACGAATCTGTAGACGACCATGAAAGGACTCTTACTTGTCATAGAGTGCTTGGCGCGGTTGTAGGAGAACTTAGAGTGTGGGATGCACTCTTCCCAATCTTTGAGGTTCTTCTTGATCAATACTCGGAGTAGAGTACCAAGGCTTTGGTTGACGATCTCGGTTTTCCCATCGGTTTGAGGGTGTGAAGCGGATGAGAAGAGAAGCTTGAAGCCGAGCTTTCCCATGATTGTCTTCGACATGTAACTCATAAACTTGACGTCACGGTCGGAGACAATGGTTCTTGTTACACCATGAAGACAGACGATTTCCCTGAAAAAGAAATTTGCAATATGTGAAGCATAATGGCACGGAATGAAGTGTGCCATCTTAGAGAAGCGATCAACTACAACAAAGATCGAACCATGGCCATGATTTTTTCTAGGAAATCCTAACGCAAAGTTCATGCTTATGTCCGACCAAGGTGCATATGGAATAGGTAACAACATTTAAAGACCAAATGGGTTAGACTTGGACTTATCTTGTAAGAACGTTGTGCACCGTTGGACAAGGTGGTCCATGTCTCTCTTCATTTTTGGCCAATAGTAGTGGGTAGACAACATGTAGTATGTCTTGTCACGACCAAAGTGACCCATTAAGCCTCCACCGTGAGACTCTTGGAGTAGCAAAATTTGGAGAGATGACTTCAGAATACAAAGCTTGTTTGTTTAAATAGAAAACCATTGTGCGAATAGAAGTCCTAAAATACCTTGTGAGTGGAGCACTTAGCAAATATTGGAGCAAATAACGGGTCAGAAGCATAGAATTTTTTATGTCATCAAGACCCAAAACATTCAATCCAAGGCGTGTGAGGAGGGTGGTGTTTTTGCGGGAAAGAGCATCCGCAACCACATTATCTTTGCCCTTCTTGTACTTGAGAATGTAGGGAAAGGACTCCATAAATTCAACCCACTTCAAGTGCCTTTTGCTCAAATTATCTTGACCCTTTAGATATTTCAATGACTCATGGTCAGAGTGTATGATAAACTCTCTAGGCCAAAGGTAATGCTGCCAAACTTGCAAGACACGAACCAAAGCAAAAAGTTCTTTGTCATAAATTAGATAGTTAAGGCGTGCCCCATCAAGTTTCTTGCTATGGTAGTCCACGTGATGTTCGTTTTTCATAAGGACTCCTCCAATGTCAATACCACTAGCATCACACTCTATCTCAAAAGTTTTTGTAAAATCCGGTAAAGCAAGAAGAGGTGCTTTGATGAGTGTCTTTTTAAGATCATTGATGGCTGTGAAATATAGCCATCCACGTCCGCATTTAAACTAGATATTATTCATATATTTGATGAAATATCTCTCTAAACCCTGCCACTAATGCCTAATGATCAAATGGGTATGCAATCCTTTCTTCCTATTTTTCCCCACGCATATAATGACGTATGATGATGGGAATCACTACATAAATGCCAAAGATACGATATTTCCAACACGTCAAAGAAACCAGGAGCCGTGAAGCGGAGGCAGAAGCCTTAACGACCAACTATACGACGGGAATAAAATTCTGGCCATATAGTTTCCACCGACACCGCTAGGTCAAATAGAATAACTTTCGTGAAGGGACCCCTATATAAAGAGGCTTCGGACGATGGGAAATAGAGCTTCTTTTTCCACCTCAACTATCCTTGCCACCAGAAGCTGCCATGCCGGAGGAATAGATCTAGATCTAACCCTCTGAACCCTTGTCCACCACCATAGCCATCTTTCACCACTTGTAATAGTATATCTCTTCTCCAATTGGCTACATTGTAAGACTATTTGCTATCAATCTTATAATTTCTATTACAATGTTTATGATTGTTGATTTCTTCTCTATGTGTGAGTAATTCTCCTTGGGCTAAGGGCTTCGGTCTAGCCATGTAGCTTTTTGTGCATGTTATTTATCATACATGGGATCATGTATTAAGTTTGTATGACATGATGATTGTAGTATCCTCACTTGCGTCAATCTAAGGACTTGTCAGGTACCCAAGACCTCGAGGATTGATCCAGGTAAAGGGAGTGTGAGTAATGACTAATCTGCAGGATGGGAACCCTAGTGATAGAAGGGGTAGTACGACTGTATGTGAGGGATTTACTTGGGATTAAATGGTGACATCACTGTACATATCATTAGTTCTCTTTATTCTATGGATGAGACACGTAGGCTATTGCTATAAGCGGTAGCAGAGGCGATAGAAATTATGGATGCACTGCCCACATATAATTATCTTACTCTAACGATTACATGCATACTTTATTACTATCTATTATTCCCATCGGATGTTTTGCACATCTACTGGTGAAACCGAAGACCCTATGCCTTATCTCTCCATCGACAACAACAAAAAGATCGAAAACTCTTGGTCCAGTGAAAACACAAACGGAATTCTAAAACACCCGAAGGTCCATTTAAGTAATATCACTTTGCTTTCTACTTCTCGAGGATTCGATAAACCTAGGTCTACTAGGGAAAAGAGCTATACTACATATGTAATCTAGATCGAAGGTATCAACCCTTTTTCTGGCGTTGTAGCCGGGGTAGCAATAGCTACCCTGGTGAGGTTAGTAGGAACCTTGCTAGTTTTAATTTTGTTAGTTTGCTTTTAGTATTTATTTGAAAAACCCAAAAAAAGTAGTTAGTCTTTTAATTCTTGTTTTTATTATCATTAATACTTGTTTAAGAAAATACAAAAACATAGGAAGTATGGCTGAAAATAAACTAGGGGAGTTTGTAACTCCCAACAATGATTATTTGCGTACTCCTATTACTCAGCCAGCAATTGTTGATGAGGATTATGAAATTAAGCCCCACTATTTAAGTTTGGTTCAACAAAATCAATTTGGAGGCTCTGCTATTGAAGATGCAGGTATGCATTTAAATACTTTCACTAAAATATGTGATATGATGCGCATTAAAGATGTTGACCCTTGTAACTACCTCGGTGAATTACGCTCCTAGATACAAGCCTGGATGAACGGTAGTGGTTAAAATAGTACGGTGGGGCCCCAAAAGCCACTCACGGGTAGACCTTTCGGCCGTCCCAACCACTTCCAATTCATCGGGACCTGTACGGGCGGCGTTATCGACAGGCGAAGGGATCAACTACATACACAAATGAGTATGTATGCAAGCCGCCATACAAAAGTACATCAGAGCCATTCCATCTAAAAAGAAAGGAAATATAGCAACGCCATACGGCAAGATTCAAATGACCTAGATAGATATAATATTTTAGGATAATTCCTCATACATCACACATCGGAGTATCAAGCGGAAGCGGCAAAACAAAGTCCGAGTACGGATAAGAAGCAAATCGGCATAAGATGCCATAGAATTAAGCACATCCCGCCCACAGATCTCACGGATCCCCGTTCCCGGAATCTCTACACCGAACGATCGTTGCCCACATCATCAGCCTCTTCCACCCAGTATCCGTCCTGCGAAGGTACCTGTTCATCTGAACCAATAATTTATCGTGTGAGACCCTAAGGGTACTCAGCAAGTCTTTATGCCTCTAAAGGGGACACAACCTGGGGTGACACAATTGCAGCAAAAGATAAACCCTAGCAGTTCTATAGATAAACGCTAACCATCCGCCTAACCAAAGATAGACGGATGTCCGTGAATTAATGACAACAGTTATAACAGTAATATCCACAGATCCATCCTCCTCCTCGCTTACCGACGAGGAAGCGGACGAACAACCCCCCCCATCCGTTGGCAATTTTATTAACCATTCCATGAGTGTTGCACTATTTACTAGTCATTCACTTAGTCAGATTAAAGCGGTACTTTAGTTATGCTTGTCTATGATCGAGAAACTGTGCTCCAAGTCGTCCATAACCGCGGACACGGCTTTCAGAAAGTTTTACCCTGCAGGAGTGCACAAATAGCAACACACACTCGCTAAACCTCGGAAAAACCAAATCAAAACCCAACGAGGCCTTCACGACAAAGCAATCACAAGATTCAGAAATATTTCAGGGGGCCACCCCTTAAAGTAGACCCGCAACAAAGCCGGCCGGCTCCGAGACGGACTTAAGGTTGTGGGGACGGCTGTAAACGACTGGGAACCCGAAAGTGTGACTGGGCTTGTCGATACCGCGGAATCGTGCCAGGCTCCTAAACAGTACAGTGTGCTCCTCGCACAAACATAATAAGGCAGTAAAGCATGGCATAAGTACAGGATCGTAAATAAAACCTCAAACTAGTTTGTGGCCCCAAGAAATAAGACGGAATCAAGCTCTGGCTCAGGGGGGTCCCATAAGCCTCCCGGATGTGGATAGCGCGAATATTCTTGGAACATGAATCAAGTACTAGGGGTCTTACGGGACACAAGTGAGCAGGAAAAACCAAATAGCAGATATTGCTCATCGGTGCCACTTTCATTAGTTATCCCATTACTACTCAGGTTAAGTTGTTTAGGTACCTCGTTATCCATCAGACACTCACAAACCCTACACATGCTGTTCTACGACTCGCATGGCTCAAACAACTCCTGTAGTAATGGCTCATGGGATGGAGGAACAAGCTTGGTGGGGTTTAAAAATAAAGGCAATGCAATACTTGGGATTCAGTTTAATGCAACCGCGACTCAATGATGCAAGAATAAGATAGAGGCAATAGATACTGTATGTATGCAAGCATGTGGTAGTGCTTGCCTGGCAACTCAGTTGAAGCGAGAGACGGATCTGGGTAGTGCTCCTGGTTCTCTTGATATATCCCCTGCTCAGCGTCTATTCGAAAGAAGAACCAAACAAACAAGGGCCAACATAAATAAAGAGCGCAAGCATATGAATAAAATGCGACAAGCAAACAATCATTCCATGATGAATGATGCACAAGTTGCATGGCAATAATGTAGCATGGCATGGGTGAGGTGTAGAATACAAGAGATAACATTTTTATTGAGTTTTGGTCCCCTTTTATTATCATAATAGTTGCTGTATACTTTATATTTATATGATGCATGCTGCAATGGAAGTCATGGATAGCATAAAAAGAAAGGTCTCGTCGAGCTGATCATTTTAGACATATCATTTGTCAAATTCGGAGTTATAAAACAAAAGTTATTAATTTATTTAGGTCCAGGGGCATTTTGTTGTAATTTAATTCAACTTCAAATTTAAAGTGTCCAAATAATATTTTGAATGGCATATTTGAATTCCTCACATTTTTCTGATTCAAAAACATATATTATCTGTGTTATTTGGAATTATGAATTTAAATTTATTAAAAGTCAAAATTATTAATTAGGGTCAAAGTCAAAGGTTTGACTAGATGGAGTCAAACTTGGTCAAATTCGAAAACATGGTTGAATTCATATTTAGAAAACATTTACTTTTCATTTTGAAAGTTTTTACAAATTCGAATTATTTCAAAAGATATGAATTATTTGGTATATTAGCATTTTCTGAAATTTTTGTTTGTATTGAAAAGTTTGGCAAACTTTTGTTACTCAGATGAAAGCTACCCACGGTTAATGATAGGTGGGGCAGAGGGCATAAGGGGGCCACGGCAGCGCTGGGCGACGTCTGCTACCGCGGCTTAGCCAGCCCAGTCGCTGACGTGCGGGCCCAACGGTGCAGCCGGTCCCACGTGACAGCGAGGCCCTGGGTGAGCCACGATGCGCAGCGAGGAAGGGGGTGCGGGGTGAGGGCCTGGAATGCTAGGGGGTTTTCGGTCAAAGTTCCGGGCGGCTGACAGGTGGGGCACTGGGCTGCTAGGGACCTGGGCGTGGTCGACCGAAGCTTGGGGGGGTTTTGCAAAACGGTCCCGCGAGCTCTGACCGAACGGCGCTTCTCTCTGAATCTCGGTGACGTCTGGCGCCGGCGAGATCTTCCGGCGAGGTTGGCGACGCGTCCGCGGCGAAAAGGCTCTGGCCGACAAAACGGAACTTGCAGAGGGAGGCTCCGGCTACCGATCTTGTGTTAGGAAGGTCGGCGGCGGCGGGCTGTGCTGGACGGGGCACGCCGGGGAACAGAGGGGGAGCGTCGGGCTGGGCCTGCGCGTCGGCGGGGCGGCTCGTCGGCGGGGGTCACAAACAGGCGGCGCTAGGCAAGCAGAGGGGGGGGGTAAACGGTAGAGGGTTTAGGGAGGAGCTCACCTCGGTCGATTCCCACCGGAATCGAGGCAGGAGGTGGTCGGAGCGGAGGGGAACGGCGGCTGCGCGGCTCCGGTACTGGGTCAGGAAGGAGGGGAAGCAGAGCTCCTGGGCGTGCAGCTCCTCTCGACGCACCCCCACAGCGGCGCGGACGAAGGCGAGCGATCCCCAGCTTCAGCGGTGCTCGCCGGCGACCATGGCGACAGCGCGGCTCCGCTTGCAGCTGCTGCGGGAGGGAGGAGGACAGGGGACGGCGGCGGAGAGGGGGAAAAAGGAAGGCTAGGGTTACAGGGGGCCTGTACGTCTTGGGGATAAGAAGGGCGGAGGGGTGACGCGGCTAACGGCGACGCGACGGGGACCTGCTCCTCTGCTGCTTTCCGTCTGCTGCCGAGGTGAGCGGTCGAACGGCGTCAGGGACAGGAAGAAGAGGAACAGGGCGAGCGACGGCGCCGAAGCGGTACTGGGCCAGGGAGGTGAGTTGGGCCGGAGGAGAGGAGGGTTCCTGGGCTGCTGCGGCTGGTTGAGGCCCAGGTGTGCTGCCAGGTTTGCTTCTCTCCTCTCTTTTTCCCTCTTCTTTTTATTTTTATTTGTTTTGTTTGTTTTCATTCCAATGCAATTTTAAACCAGCTTCTAATTTCAAAAACTTTTGAACTTTTCACAGGGAATTTTGGACAGAGGGTTTGACCAAGAAGAGAGGCAAAAAGAGACCAAGATACAAAAGGAGAGGGAAAACCCACATGATCACATGATCATGCATGGATGGGGAAAAGGTGATTAGGGTATAGCTAGAGGGGGAGAGAGAGAGGGAGATAGAGGGTTTGGTGGGTTTATTAGATCAAGCATGATCCACACAAGCTCAACAAGATGGCCAAAAGGGGAAAAAGAAAAGAGGTGATCCATGCAAGCAAAACAATAAGATTCAAATGTCAAGTAAAAGGTGGTACTTGCATGGCCCATGCAAACAATAAATGCCCTGTATTCATATTGTGAAAACAACATAAAATCATGTGGCATTATTCTATGCATTTCCAAAAGGTGGAAAAGGCCAAGCATAAGATTATGAGTGGAATCCACCCAACCCACATGAGCAAGAGGTAAACTCAATTAAAATGCCAAGCTCATATTAATTGGATGGTGGAATTATAAGGTGGTGAAGAAAAGGTGGTGGAGTCAATAAGAGATATGCCCCCAAATCAACTTGGGCACTTAACAATATATCAAGAACCAAATACAATATCAAGAGACAAATACAAATATTAATGCATATGAGATAAGAACCAAAACAAAAGGGTTTTTGTATGATGCTCAAATGCAAGGTGGCATGATGACATGAGCATGATATGATGATGATGCAACAATTATATGTAGGAAGTAGCCATTTTATTACTAAACCAAGTAGCATTACAGGTGTTAGACAACTGGGATGCTACAACTCTCCCCCACTAACAGGAATCTCGCCCTGAGATTCTAGGAAGAAGAAGAAGACACAAAGATGGTCGGATAGTTGGCACGGAGTTCATCTTCACGCTCCCAAGTTGCTTCATCAACATAGTGGTGCGACCACTGCACCTTGCAGAACTTGATGGACTTGTTGCGAGTCCTTTCTACGGTCTCAAGGATTTTGGTGGGGTGTTCTTGATAAGACAGGTCTTCTTTGAGATCGATTAGCTCATGATCCACGGTCCTGCCGGGATCTTTGAAGCACTTCTTGAGCTGAGAGATGTGGAAAACATCATGAACCTTGAGTTTTTCTGGGAGCTCAAGAGCATAAGCAACTTCTCCTCTTCTACCACGAATCTTGAAAGGACCGATGTATCTAGGAGCCAGCTTTCCTTTGATACCGAAACGGTGTGTGCCTCTCATGGGAGTGACTCGAAGGTAGACGAGATCACCAGGGGCATACACCATGTCCGTGTGCTTCCTGTCATAATTGCTCTTCTGACGACTTTGAGCAATCTTCAGGTTCTCAAGAATGATATGCACCTTCTCCTCCGCTTGAGTTACAATGTCAGGGCCAAACCAGATTCTTTCTCGTGCACCTGACCAACCAATCGGAGTTCTGCACTTGCGACCATAGAGAGCCTCAAATGGTGCCATCTTCAGACTTTTCTGGAAGCTGTTGTTGTAAGAGAATTCAGCATAAGGAAGACATTCCTCCCACTTCATGCCAAAAGAGATGACGCAAGCACGAAGCATATCCTCCAGAATCTGATTGATCCTTTCAACTTGTCCTTGCGACTGAGGGTGGTAAGCAGTGCTGAAGTTCAACTTTGTTCCCAAAGCATTTTGGAAACTTTCCCAGAACTTTGAAGTGAAGATGCTTCCACGGTCTGAACTGATCTCAAGTGGAACCCCATACAGAGAGACAATTCTGTTGATATAGAGCTCAGCCAACTGAATTCCATAAATTGTTTCCTTGACGGGGAAGAAATGAGCCACTTTAGAAAGCCTGTCGATGACAACAAAGATTGCATTGTTGCCCTTCTGCGACCATGGAAAACCAGTGATGAAGTCCATCTCTACTTTCTCCCATTTCCATTCCGGAGGTTTCAATGGCTGTAGAAGACCGAAAGGTTTCTGATGGACAGCTTTCACTCTGCGGCAGACATCACACTCCGAGACATACTTGGCACAATACCGTTTCAAACCAGGCCACCAATATTGTGTTTTCAAGTCCATGTACATCTTTGTGCTGCCAGGGTGGATAGATAGAACAGAATCGTGCGCCTCCTTGAGAACTTGCTCTCTCAAACCCGGGTAGTTCGGAACAAACATCCGGTGTTCAAAGAAAAGCATGCCTTGATCATCGACGTGGAAGGACTCATACTTCGGAAGCTCAAGTTTAGAGATGATCTTTCTGGTGTGCGGATCACCAAGCTGACGAGAGCGAATTTTTTCTTCCAAGAGAGGAGTAGCCAGAAGGTTCAGAAGATGCCCTTGTTCCACAACTTCAAGGTTGAGCTGACGGAATTCCTCGCACAAGAGAGGTTGCTGCTCTTCCATCATGAGGTTGTTGACATAAGCTTTGCGGCTGAGAGCATCGGCCATGACATTAGCTTTGCCCGGTGTGTAGTTGATGGTCAAATCAAAATCATTGATTGCTTCAATCCATCTCCTCTGCCGAAGGTTGAGATCAGGCTGAGTGAAGATATACTTCAAACTTTTGTGGTCAGAAAAGATCTCACATCGGTTGCCAAGCAAGTAGTGCCTCCATAGCTTCAAAGCAAAGACAACTGCTGCCAGCTCGAGGTCATGTGTGGGATAGTTGATCTCATGCGTCTTCAACTGTCGAGAGGCATAAGCAACCACTTGTTTTTCTTGCATAAGGACCGCACCCAATCCTTGCAAAGAGGCGTCACAGAATATCTGGAAAGGCTTAGATGTATCCGGAGGAACCAAGACTGGTGTGGAAGTGAGCTTCTCTTTGAGTGTCTCAAAGCTTGCTTGACAGGCAGGAGTCCAAAGATATTTCTTGCCTTTCTTGAGGAGATCGGTAAGAGGCTTCGCTATCTTCGAGAAGTTCTGAATGAAGCGACGGCAATAACTAGCCAAACCGAGGAAACTCCGCACTTCTTTGACATTAACAGGAGGAAGCCATTCAACAATTTTCTTCACAGTTTCCGGGTTGACTGCAATGCCCTTGGAAGAGATAACGTGACCAAGATAGGTTACTTCAGGCAGCCAAAACTCACACTTTGAGAACTTTGCATACAAGCGGTTCTCACGAAGCTTGTTTAGGACACAACGAAGGTGTTCTTCATGCTCTTCCTTTGACTTAGAATAGACCAGGATGTCATCCAGATAGACCACAACGAACTTATCAAGGTACTCCAAGAAAACCGAGTTCATAAGCCTCGAGAAGGTAGCAGGTGCGTTGGTGAGACCGAAAGACATGACCGTGTACTCATACAGGCCATAGCGGGTGGTGAAAGCTGTTTTAGGCACATCTTCCTTGCGAATCTTGATTTGGTGATACCCACTTCTCAAGTCAAGCTTAGAGAACACCACAGCTCCAGCTAGCTGATCGAAGAGATCATTAATCCGCGGAAGGGGATATTTGTTCTTGATGGTTTTAGCATTGAGAGCCCGATAGTCAACACAAAGTCTATCAGTCCTGTCACGCTTCTTCACAAAGATTGTTGGGCTACCCCAAGAAGAAGTAATGTGTTGAATGAAACCCAACTTCTCTTGTTCATCAAGCTGTCGTTTGAGTTCATCCAACTCAGAAGGACCCATTTTATAAGGCCGCTTGGAGATAGGAGCCGTTCCAGGTTCAAGCTCAATTACAAACTCAACCTCACGATCCGGAGGCATACCCGGCAACTCTTCAGGAAAGACATCTGGGAACTCACAGACCACCGGTACACTCTGAATAGCTTCCATAGCATCATCATTCAGAGCCGCCAAACAGAAAAGCTGGACAGCAGGAGTCAAACTTGGAGAAAAGACTATATGGCCTTCAGGAATCTTCAGGGAAACCGAGCGTTCAGCACAATCAATCACAGCTGCATTTGCTGTCAACCAATCCATGCCCAAGATTACATCAATGTCAGAATTGCCCAGAAGAATTAAGGACGCCGAGAACGAAGAGCCACCAATCTCAATTTGATTGCCATGGCTGATATAAGCAGCCCTCAGATTTGAACCAGGAGATAGGACCATTAACTTCTTAAGGAGAGGATCCAAAGCTAACACATTCTAATTTGCAAACTTGTGAGAAACAAAAGAATGCGATGCACCAGAATCAAACAAAACTCGTGCAGGGACTGAGTTCACGGGAAGCATACCCATCACAACTCCAGGTGTATGCTCGGCTTGAGCGGCGTTGACACAGTTGGCGCGAGCAACAGCAGACCCGGGCTTGGTGTTGATGTTGAGAGCCCGAGGTGGTGGTGCACGAACCAGAGGAGAGCTTGCCGCAGATCTTGGAGGGGGTGGAGGAAGAGCTCTGTTCTTCAACGGACAGTTCCAGTTCAGATGTCCAGGATCTCCACATGTGAAACAAGCACCAGGTGGACGTGGAGCAATGTGGCCAGGGACTCCGCCAGGCGCTCCAGGGTAGTGGTGGTTGTAGCCCCTGGGAGCAGCAGTGATGAAGTTTGATGGCCTTGCTGCGTAGCTTGAAGGTCTTGGTGAAGCCGGGAGCGACGGTGGGGTGTTAGGAACCCAGACACGTCGCTTAGAAGGAGTTGACATAGCTGAAGAGCTTGATGCGTCCCGGTTGTGTTTCTTTGACTCCTCAAACACTTGCCTACTGGCTTCCTCCTGCAGGGCTGTATGCTGAAGTTCCAGAAAAGACGCCGGCCTTGCATGTGTGATTGCATATTTGATCGATGCATTGAGCCCTTGCCGGGACCTCTTTTGTTTCTTCTTGTCATCCGAGATCTCATCACCACCATAACGAGAGAGTTTCATGAAGTTCCTGATGTAGGTGTTGACATTATCATTTCCCTGCTTTAGGTTGAGAAAGATTTCCTTCATCCTTTCCATGACAATCTCTGACAGGAATTGCTCTTTGAAAGCTCTAGAGAACTGTTCCCAAGTGGGCTGAAAACCAGTGCAGATTGCCTTCAGATAATTCTCCCACCAGAGAGCTGCATCTCCCTTCAGAAGGTGAGTAGCACATTTCACCCATTCTTGCTCAGGCACATCAGCAGTCTCCAGCAACCTTGACATCTCACGCAACCAATCATCAGCATCAAGTGGTTGATCAGAAACATCGAATTGGCGTGGGTTGAACTTCAGAAAGCTTTTGATGTCACCCCGCTTGGGAGGTGGAGGGAGTGGAGCAAACTCATTTCTCCTGACACTTTCTTCCAAACGCTGCTGGTTCTGCTGCATTGCTGCCAAGGCATTGGCTATGTTTGACAACGCGGCCCCAAGTTCCGGTGGTATGTACTCATCTGAACGGCGTGGTGGAGCCATCCTGTGATTGATATAAAACACAAGTCAGTACTATAATGGAGAATAATAATAATCCAAAATAGTACCAAGATGGAATTAACCAAGATTAAAGGATACAATTTACTAAGATGATATTAAAATATCAACAAAGTTCAAAGCACCTAGAAGATATTAAGCATATCGCACACGACTGAAAAGGAGTGTGGTACACAAATATATCAAAGAAAATTTTTCCACAAATTTCGGCATTAAAATACCAATAGATGCGCAAAATTACTTAACGAATCAAGATTAGTGACTCTACCAATTCAATATACAAAAGCGAATGATAAGAGTAGTGGTATGGTCGCGACTCCATCCCGCACTCAAATCATTACTCCGCACATGAATAAGTGGAACACATATCCTAACCCCTTCTTCTCACGTTGAACCTAAGGATTGGTAACTATAGAAACGAACACCCCAAACAAGGTAACGTCGGATAACAAAGAGTAAGACAGATCGCGTCGGTAAACAACGAATCAGATAGATCGCGTCGGTTTGCAAAAGCCTGTCGGTATGGAATGTACCAACAGTGGATAACCAAAGGCTGATTAGATAACAACTTGGATGCAACAGAAAGACAAAGAACTACACACACACACACACACAACCTATGGTACTACAGAAACCCAGAACACGTGAATCCTAGTTTGAACTTTAAGAAGAGGATTGAAAACGTTGCACTTCCTTACCAGAATAGGGTGGGTGGGTGGGTAAGAAGAAAAGTGGAAGCAGTCCTACTCTCGCGTTTTGTTTTTCCCTAGTATAAATAACTACCAAAAATATTTGCTAGACTGACAACGACCGTTTGGCTGAGACCCTGAAGGTCGGGATGGCTCTGATACCAATTGTAACTACCTCGGTGAATTACGCTCCTAGATACAAGCCTGGATGAACGGTAGTGGTTGAAATAGTACGGTGGGGCCCCAAAAGCCACTCACGGGTAGACCTTTCGGCCGTCCCAACCACTTCCAATTCATCGGGACCTGTACGGGCGGCGTAATCGGCAGGCGAAGGGATCAACTACATACACAAATGAGTATGTATGCAAGCCGCCATACAAAAGTACATCAGAGCCATTCCATCTAAAAAGAAAGGAAATATAGCAACGCCATACGGCAAGATTCAAATGACCTAGATATATATAATATTTTAGGATAATTCCTCATACATCATACATCAGAGTATCAAGCGGAAGCGGCAAAACAAAGTCCGAGTACGGATAAGAAGCAAATCGGCATAAGATGCCATAGAATTAAGCACATCCCGCCCACAGATCTCACGGATCCCCGTTCCCGGAATCTCTACACCGAACGATCGTTGCCCACATCATCAGCCTCTTCCACCCAGTATCCGTCCTGCGAGGGTACCTGTTCATCTGAACCAATAATTTATCGTGTGAGACCCTAAGGGTACTCAGCAAGTCTTTATGCCTCTAAAGGGGACACAACCTGGGGTGACGCAATTGCAGCAAAAGATAAACCCTAGCAGTTCTATAGATAAACACTAACCATCCGCCTAACCAAAGATAGACGGATGTCCGTGAATTAATGACAACAGTTATAACAGTAATATCCACAGATCCATCCTCCTCCTCGCTTACCGACGAGGAAGCGGACGAACAACCCCCCCCCCATCCATTGGCAATTTTATTAACCATTCCATGAGTGTTGCACTATTTACTAGTCATTCACTTAGTCAGATTAAAGCGGTACTTTAGTTATGCTTGTCTATGATCGAGAAACTGTGCTCCAAGTCGTCCATAACTGCGGACACGGCTTTCAGAAAGTTTTACCCTGCAGGGGTGCACAAATAGCAACACACACTCGCTAAACCTCGGAAAAACCAAATCAAGACCTAACGAGGCCTTCACGACAAAGCAATCACAAGATTCAGAAATATTTCAGGGGGCCACCCCTTAAAGTAGACCCGCAACAAAGCCGGCCGGCTCCGAGACGGACTTAAGGTTGTGGGGACGGCTGTAAACGACTGGGAACCCGAAAGTGTGACTGGGCTTGTCGATACCGCGGAATCGTGCCAGGCTCCTAAACAGTACAGTGTGCTCCTCGCACAAACATAATAAGGCAGTAAAGCATGGCATAAGTACATGATCGTAAATAAAACCTCAAACTAGTTTGTGGCCCCAAGAAATAAGACGGAATCAAGCTCTGGCTCAGGGGGGTCCCATAAGCCTCCCGGATGTGGATAGCGCGAATATTCTTGGAACAGGAATCAAGTACTCGGGGTCTTACGGGACACAAGTGAGCAGGAAAAACCAAATAGCAGATATTGCTCATCGGTGCCACTTTCATTAGTTATCCCATTACTACTCAGGTTAAGTTGTTTAGGTACGTCGTTATCCATCAGACACTCACAAACCCTACACATGCTGTTCTACGACTCGCATGGCTCAAACAACTCATGTAGTAATGGCTCATGGGATGGAGGAACAAGCTTGGTGGGGTTTAAAAATAAAGGCAATGCAATACTTGGGATTCAGTTTAATGCAACCGCGACTCAATGATGCAAGAATAAGATAGAGGCAATAGGTACTGTATGTATGCAAGCATGTGGTAGTGCTTGCCTGGCAACTCAGTTGAAGCGAGAGACGGATCTGGGTAGTGCTCCTGGTTCTCTTGATATATCCCCTGCTCAGCGTCTATTCGAAAGAAGAACCAAACAAACAAGGGCCAACATAAATAAAGAGCGCAAGCATATGAATAAAATGCGACAAGCAAACAATCATGCCATGATGAATGATGCACAAGTTGCATGGCAATAATGTAGCATGGCATGGGTGAGGTGTAGAATACAAGAGATAACATTTTTATTGAGTTTTGGTCCCCTTTTATTGTCATAATAGTTGCTGTATACTTTATATTTATATGATGCATGCTGCAATGGAAGTCATGGATAGCATAAACAGAAAGGTCTCGTCGAGCTGATCATTTTAGACATATCATTTGTCAAATTCGGAATTATAAAACAAAAGTTATTAATTTATTTAGGTCCAGGGGCATTTTGTTGTAATTTAATTCAACTTGAAATTTAAAGTGTCCAAATAATATTTTGAATGGCATATTTGAATTCCTCACATTTTTCTGATTCAAAAACATATATTATCTGTGTTATTTGGAATTATGAATTTAAATTTATTAAAAGTCAAAATTATTAATTAGGGTCAAAGTCAAAGGTTTGACTAGATAGAGTCAAACTTGGTCAAATTCGAAAACATGGTTGAATTCATATTTAGAAAACATTTACTTTTCATTTTGAAAGTTTTTACAAATTCGAATTATTTCAAAAGATATGAATTATTTGGTATATTAGCATTTTCTGAAATTTTTGTTTGTATTGAAAAGTTTGGCAAACTTTTGTTACTCAGATGAAAGCTACCCACGGTTAATGACAGGTGGGGCAGAGGGCATAAGGGGGCCACGGCAGCGCTGGGCGACGTCTGCTACCGCGGCTTAGCCAGCCCAGTCGCTGACGTGCGGGCCCAACGGTGCAGCCGGTCCCACGTGACAGCGAGGCCCTGGGTGAGCCACGACGCGCAGCGAGGAAGGGGGTGCCGGGTGAGGGCCTGGAATGCTAGGGGGTTTTCGGTCAAAGTTCCGGGCGGCTGACAGGTGGGGCACTGGGCTGCTAGGGACCTGGGCGTGGTCGACCGAAGCTTGGGGGGGTTGCAAAACGGTCCCGCGAGCTCTGACCGAACGGCGCTGCTCTCTGAATCTCGGTGACGTCTGGCGCCGGCGAGATCTTCCGGCGAGGTTGGCGACGCGTCCGCGGCGAAAAGGCTCTGGCCGGCAAAACGGAACTTGCAGAGGGAGGCTCCGGCTACCGATCTTGTGTTAGGAAGGTCGGCGGCGGCGGGCTGTGCTGGACGGGGCACGCCGGGGAACAGAGGGGGAGCGTCGGGCTGGGCCTGCGTGTCGGCGGGGCGGCTCGTCGGCGGGGGTCACAAACAGGCGGCGCTAGGCAAGCAGAGGGGGGGTAAACGGTAGAGGGTTTAGGGAGGAGCTCACCTCGGTCGATTCCCACCGGAATCGAGGCAGGAGGTGGTCGGAGCGGAGGGGAACGGCGGCTGCGCGGCTCCGGTACTGGGTCAGGAAGGAGGGGAAGCAGATCTCCTGGGCGTGCAGCTCCTCTCGATGCACCCCCACAACGGCGCGGACGAAGGCGAGCGATCCCCGGCTTCAGCGGTGCTCGCCGGCGACCATGGCGACAGCGCGGCTCCGCTTGCAGCTGCTGCGGGAGGGAGGAGGACAGGGGACGGCGGCGGAGAGGGGAAAAAAGGAAGGCTAGGGTTACAGGGGGCCTCTACGGCTTGGGGATAAGAAGGGCGGAGGGGTGACGCGGCTGACGGCGACGCGACGAGGACCTGCTCCTCTGCTGCTTTCCGTCTGCTGCCGAGGTGAGCGGGCGAACGGCGTCAGGGACAGGAAGAAGAGGAACAGGGCGAGCGACGGCGCCGAAGCGGTACTGGGACAGGGAGGTGAGTTGGGCCGGAGGAGAGGAGGGTTCCTGGGCTGCTGCGGCTGGTTGAGGCCCAGGTGTGCTGCCAGGTTTGCTTCTGTCCTCTCTTTTCCCTCTTCTTTTTATTTTTATTTGTTTTGTTTGTTTTCATTCCAATGCAATTTTAAACCAGCTTCTAATTTCAAAAACTTTTGAACTTTTCACAGGGAATTTTGGACAGAGGGTTTGACCAAGAAGAGAGGCAAAAAGAGACCAAGATACAAAAGGAGAGGGAAAACCCACATGATCACATGATCATGCATGGATGGGGAAAAGGTGATTAGGGTATAGCTAGAGGGGGAGAGAGAGGGAGATAGAGGGTTTGGTGGGTTTATTAGATCAAGCATGATCCACACAAGCTCAACAAGATGGCCAAAAGGGGAAAAATAAAAGAGGTGATCCATGCAAGCAAAACAATAAGATTCAAATGTCAAGTAAAAGGTGGTACTTGCATGACCCATGCAAACAATAAATGCCCTGTATTCATATTGTGAAAACAACATAAAATCATGTGGCATTATTCCATGCATTTCCAAAAGGTGGAAAAGGCCAAGCATAAGATTATGAGTGGAATCCACCCAACCCACATGTGCTAGAGGTAAACTCAATTAAAATGCCAAGCTCATATTAATTGGATGGTGGAATTATAAGGTGGTGAAGAAAAGGTGGTGGAGTCAATAAGAGATATGCCCCCAAATCAACTTGGGCACTTAACAATATATCAAGAACCAAATACAATATCAAGAGACAAATACAAATATTAATGCATATGAGATAAGAACCAAAACAAAAGGGTTTTTGTATGATGCTCAAATGCAAGGTGGCATGATGACATGAGCATGATATGATGATGATGCAACAATTATATGTAGGAAGTAGCCATTTTATTACTAAACCAAGTAGCATTACAGGTGTTAGAAAACTGGGATGCTACAACCCTGACGCGGTCAAGTTGCGCTTATTTCCTTTCTCTCTTAGAGAAAGAGCAAAATAATGGTTGCTATCTTTGCCTAGAAATACTATTGCATCATGGGTGGAATGTAATTCTTTATTTATGACTAAATTCTTTCCACCTGTAAAGACTATGCAACTCAGATCTAATATTACTGGTTTTAGACAGGAAGAGCGTGAGCCACTAGCGCTTGCATGGGAAAGAATGAAAGAATGCATGAGAAACTGTCCCAACCATGGGATGGAAGATTGGTTAATTCTCCATTTATTTTATAATGCTCTTAACCCTGTGTCTAAGTCTATGCTCGATACTACAGCTGGAGGAACATTTATGGGTAAGCACATTACCGAAGCAAAGTAGCTGCTAGACAATATGCAAGATAACCATTCCCAATGGCATGTGGAAAGATCTAACACGAAGAAGTTGAACTCCGTCACACCCCAAGAAAATGAACAACTCAATGCTAAGTTGGATGAGCTCATATTAGCCGTCAAAGGTAAGGAAACCCAGGTAAGAGCTACTCCTGAACCAACTATTGAAGAAATAGAGTTCATAGCTCGTAATGATTATAACCCTACTTGGAAGAAGAATTATAATCCAAATTTTAGTAACATTATTCTAGTCCTATAGGTAACTCTAATAATAGTATTGCATCAAGTAATAGTAGTCTCCAAGAAACTCTTAAATGTTTTATGGACTCACAAAATGAGCAAAACAATATTCTAGTTAAAATTACGGAGAATCATGATGCTATGCTTGGTAAATTATCTAACTAAGTTGTTAATTTGAGGAATGATTTGCAGGCCCTCCAAGAAGGAACAAAGATTGTTGAGGCACAACTAGGAAAACTAACCGAGAGTCAAACTCTCATTCTAGCTAAATATGTAGGTAATGTTGAGCCCAATCCGGTTGAAGACCTCAAAAAGATAAGAATCCAAAGGGAGGAGCCTGAAGAACTCGATTATAGCAATGCTCCTTCACCAAACTACATAGTTGAAGATCTTGTACAAAGGATCAATGTCAAAATTCCATTAAGTGAAGGAAACGAGGAAAACATGTATCAACACTTCGTTATTCATGTAGCAATAAAGGTACGTGATCTTGAGGAAGAATATAAGAAAATTGCTGAAAAATTACCTATTAAACTAGATGATATATTTGAGCCTACTATTAAAATTAAAATTGTGACTAAATAAATAGCTGCACTATGTTATCTAGGTACAAGTGTTTCAACAATTCCAAAGAGTCTTTTTAATAAGTTAACTTGGCTCTTTTGAAATCACCGAACTAAAATTGCATCTAGCATATTCAACTTACAAAAAAGCACTAGGCATTAAAGAAAATACCTTAGTATACATTAAAGGTTGTCCTGCTCTTATTGATTTTGTTATTATTGACATGCCTAAAGATGCTACTGCTCCAATCATATTAGGTCTTCCTTTCTTAAGAACTATTAAGTCTTTAATCAATTTGCATGAAGGGAACGTGAAGCTCCAGTTGCCTTTGCGGGATCCTTTTGTTATTCATTTTCCCAGGAAAAAGAAAGCCAAACAAGATGATAAGGAGGCCATCACTTTGAAGGCCAACTACTTTGGAGTGGGTGTTCTACTCATATGGCCTAAGTGAGCAACATCAAGGTCAAGCTATTGACCATAAAAGAGCGCTGCATGGGACGTAACCCATGTTAAATAAAGGTTTGAGTAAAGTTTTTAAGTTTTAGTTCAAGTTTTATATAGAATAAAGATTGCTAGAAAAACTTCAGTGAGAAGGAGAGATTCAACGGTACTAAAAATCCTATTTTATACATGTCAAAGTTGGTTGACAATTTGGTTTTTCATTTTTCTGTCAAAACAAGGTGTTTCGCTAAGTTTTAGTCTAAAAAGTAATTCTTGAAGAAATATATATTTTTTGATGAGTACTGAAACTCTAATGACCAACTATACGGCGAGAATAAAAATTCCCGTTGTATAGCTCCGGCCGTATAGTTATTTGACCCATCGACAATTTTTCATCTCGGGACAAAGGAGGTTTGACGATCAACTATATGGCGGGAACAAAAGTTCTGGCCGTATAGTTATAGCCGCCAGGAAATAAACCCTAGAAACCCTATTTTTTTGCCGTCAGACCAACTATACGGCGGGAACAAGTGTTCCGTCCGTATAGTTGAGGCCGTATAGTTGCGTTCGACCACTTAAACGCACGGGAAGGTACCCAAAACATCAAAACATCAATCCTTTTTCTCTCTTCTACCTCCAAACTCTCTCAAAACATCAAGGGATATTCACCTCTACTCAATTTCGTTCGATTTCCTTGCACACAAGTGATCTATGGTATGTTTCTCCTCCGATCCTCCTATTACTTTTCGCAAATTCATCTCTAATCTATTGTCATTATCAATCTAGGGTTAGACTTATTTTGAACTATTTGCCATAATTATCATGCTTAGATTATTATGTTGAGGAGATTCTTTAGTGTGCTATGATGAGGAATATTCTATGACTATTACTGTTGGATCAAAAAGTTTTATTATTGTCTTAACTATTTGTTTTTAGAAGATGAACACGAGGAGCCAAATGCGTGCTCTTTCCGACGCTAGTTCTTCTCAGGCTGCAGCTCAGGAACACATGGGGATTCTATTCAAGAACGAGTCCCACCATGATCGTTTCGATAGGATCAAAAACCGAGAAGTGAAGGCAACCACGTGGGCTTGCCCTATCATATTGAACCAACTCGGTATTTCTGATGACTTTAATTTACTTTGTAATAGGGTTGTCCTGCAAAACTTTGTATTTCATGATGCACCTACATATCACCAGTTAACCATTGAATTTCTTAGTTCTTTGAAAATCACCATTAAGACATGGCATGGGGAGGATAGAATTACTTTTCGACTCATGAACAAGAATTATTCATTATCACTTGATGAATGGTGCAATTGTTTTGGTTTACCCAAAAATGATCCTAATGCCCTGCATGCATCCTTTACCAGCATAGAACCTTCCTCTAACTCTGCTATAATAGAATGAGCTTTACTTCTAGAGTCAGCAAAGGGAAAAAATATTCAACATCCTGCTATTCGCTATTTGTTCTATGTTATTGCTAACACCTTGAAGGCACGTAATGAGTTTACAAGACTCAATGAGGAGGACATCTTATTCCTTGCAAAAGCTTCTTTCAACTATGACAACTTGTCACTCAACTTGGGTGCAATTCTTGTGTGCTACTTGGAGTACCAATCCTCCCAAATCCAAGGACCAATCACATGTGGAGGTTTCATCACCGTGCTTGCCAATTCCCTGGGCATCGACCTAGGTGAGTTACAACCGGTCCTAGGTGAGCGACGTGTTGGTTTCTCTACTTTGAGGGCTTGTGGAATGCTCACTAGGAGAGATGGTGTTTATTATCTACATATTGCTAGAGCTGGGCGTCTCTACCCCGCTCCTTTGCCTAATGGTCTTTTCTCTATCTAGGAAGGACGCGTGCTTTATGACTTGCAGGTTGAGCAAGACCAACCCAAGGAGGAGATTTCGGAAAAGGATGAGGACCAAGAGGAGGAGCAAGAAGTCCCTCGTCAAGAGGAGCGGCCACCAAGCCGGTTCGCTACATATCAAAACTTCCAAGAACTTGGAGGAACTGTGGAGGGGATGCATAATCTCGCCCTGAGCATCCGAGAAACAACAAGTAACTTATCAACTCAATTTGCGGACTGGAGTTACAACTTTTTTCCCCCACCTCAATGATTTGAAGGGCTTGAAAAAGCCTAAGCTTGGGGAGGTTTTCTATCTATTTTTATTTGGCTTTCATTTGCTTTACTTTATTTCCGAGGTTATGTTTTCATTTGACTTTATAAGCACTCGTGTTGGTTTCCCCAACACTTTATCTTTAGTTACTTTATTTTGTTTGAGATTTTCAAGCCAAGCTTTGCCGCCAATTTTCTATTCTTTAATTTTCCTTCTGAAAAACCACAAAAAGATTTCTCCGTTTATCTTTATTTTCCCTCTTTCTTTTCTTTTCTTTTCTTTTCTTTTCTTTTCGCCTCGAAGTTCACATGTATTTGCAGGAGAGTGATTGCCTTCGAGTTTCCAAGAAACAAATAAAAAGGGAAGAGAGAAGTGGAACCAAACATGAGAGGTATGCCTTATGACTCCCCACTTTTGAAGTTTGAGAAACCCACGCTAGTTAGTAGTAATGTTAAGATGTTATATCGGTGGAGTGAATCTCTATATTGTAGTAAAATTTTGTTTGCATGGGTATTTAATCGAGTATGTTTTGTTTCAGCTCTTGTATTTAACCAAGTCTTGCCTAAAAATTTGCTAAACAATTGAAATAAGAAAAGTCTCACAATTGAAGACTTGGGTGTTATAGTGTTTAGTCTTGAAAGCTTATTCCTAGAGACACGCAATACCACAAATAATAATGATTGACTTGATAGCTCTCTTTGAAAGGATTTGTTCAATTGAATTAATCATTAGCGGTTTTTGTTATCATGCCAAAGTTTGACTTGTGAATCATCAGAATGATATAGCTTTATGCGTGTCAAACTTCATGGGATGCTAACAACTCCGCTAGCGTACGAATGATCTTCATGGAGGAAACTCCTAGATTTCGGCTATGAGTTGATCAAACATTTGTAGCAGCAATGCTAAAATGGGTAAGATTCTTGGCACTCCCGGGTAGCTGTAAACATGATGGAATCACTCCTCTGGATGATATGAGTAATCATTATGCAAAAGGAACAAAAACCTTAGTGATGCCACGGGTTTCCATTACAAACCAATAAACTAATGATTTTTTTTGGCATGCTCTCAATTACTTAAGAACTGAAATTCTTGAAGGACAATGAATAGAAAGGTAGTTCTTGAAAAGTCTTGACTTATTGATGTGGGAGAATTGAGATACTTTAGTGTATATGCTTTTCATGACAAACTCTCACACTGTCAATTTTATATGATTATACTTTATAGTTCAAAGGCAAGCTTATGAGTTCATTACATGACATGGAATAAAATTTACTCTTTTGAATCATCCATGCTTACAATAATTTTGCTACACTATAAGGATTCATGAAACCCGTATGATATGCTTGCCATTACTCTATCTATGCTGATTTTTTTTAGATTAATAAAGTGGAGAAAACATGAGACTACCAATCATGAGTAAGATCATAATCTCATTATTTCAGTTTAAATGTTGAGTTCCCTTTTGATTTTGGTTTTCTTGCTTGAGTACGATCAAGTTTAAGCTTGGGGAGGTTGATGGCTGTGAAATATGGCCATCGACGTCTGCATTTAAACTAGATATTATTCATATATTTGATGAAATATCTCTCTAAACCCTATCACTAATGCCTAATGATCAAAGGGGTACGTAATCCTTTCTTCCTATTTTTTCCTGCGTAGATAATGAAGTATGATGATGGGAATCACTGCATAAATGCCAAAGATATGAGATTTCCAACACGTCAAAGAAACCAGAAGCTGTGAAGTGGAGGCAGAAGCCGTAACGACGAACTATACGACAGGAATAAAATTCCGGCCATATAGTTTCCAGCGGCACCGCTAGATCAAACAGAACAACTTTCTTGAAGGGACCCCTATATAAAGAGGCTTCGGGCGACGGTAAAAAGAGCTTACTTTTCGACCTCAACTCTCCCTGCCACCAGAAGCCACGACGCCAGAGGAATAGATCTAGATCTAAACCTCTAAACCCTTCTCCACCACCATAGCCATCTTCCAACACCTGTAATAGTATATCTCTTCTCCAATTGGCGAAATTGTAAGACTATTTGCCATCAATCTTATGATTTCTATTACAATTTTATGATTGTTGATTTCATCTCTATGTGTGAGTAATTCTCCTTGGGCTAAAGGCTTCGGCCTAGCCATGTGGATTTTTGTGCATGTTATTTATCATAGATGGGATCATGTATTAAGTTTATATGACATGATGATTGTAGTATCCTCTCTTGCCTCAATCTATGGACTTTTCAGGTACCCAAGACCTCGAGGATTGATTCAGGTAAAGGGAGTGTGAGTAATGACTGATCTGCAGGATGGGAACCCTAGTGACCGAAGGGGTAGTACGGCTGTATGTGAGGGATTTACTTGGGATTAAACGGTGACATCACTATGCATATCATTAGTTCTCTTTCTTCTATGGATGAGACTAGTAGGCTATTACTATAAGCGGTTGTGGAGGTTATAGAAATTATGGATGCACTGCCCACATATAATTTTCTCGCTCTAACGATTACATGCATAATTTATTACTATCTATTATTCCCATCAGATGTTTTGCACAGCTACTGGTGAAACCGGAGACCCTAGGCCCTCTCTCTCTCCATCGACAACAACAAAAAGATCGCAAACTCTTGGTCCGTTAAAAACACAAAAGGAATTATAAAAGTCTCAAATGTCCATTTAAGTAATCTCACCTTGCTTTCTGCTTCCCGAGGATGCGATAAACCTAGGTCTACTAGGGAAAAATAGCTATACTACATCTGTAATCCAGATCGAAGGTATTAACCCTTTTTCTAGCGCCATTGCCAGGGAAGCAATAGCTACCCTGGTGAGGTTAGTAGGACCTTGCTAGTTTTAATTTTGTTAGTTTGCTTTCCATCTTTATTTGAAAAAGCAAAAAAAAATTAGTCTTTTAATTCCTGTTTTTATCATCATTAGTACTTGTTTAAGAAAATCCAAAAACATAGGAAGTATGGCTGAAAAGAAACTAGGGGAGTTTGCAACTCCCAACAATGATTATTTGCATACTCCTATTACTCAACCAGTATTTTTTGTTGAGGATTATGAAATTAAGCCCCACTATTTAAGTTTGGTTCAACAGAATCAATTTGCAGGATCTGCTGTTGAAAATGCAGGTATGCATTTAAATACTTTCACTGAAATATGTGATATGATGCGCATTAAAGATGTTGACCCCGACGCGGTCAAGTTGCGCTTATTTCCTTTCTCTCTTAGAGGAAGAGCAAAATAATGGTTGCTATCTTTGCCTAGAAATAATATTGCATCATGGGTGGAATGTACTTATTTATTTATGGCTAAATTTTTTCCACCTGCAAAGACTATGCAACTCAGATCTAATATTACTGGTTTTAGACAGGAAGAGCGTGAGCCACTAGCGCTTGCATGGGAAAGAATGAAAGAATGAATGATAAATTGTCCCAGCCATGGGATGGAAGATTGGTTAATTATCCATTTATTTTATAATGCTCTTAACCCTGTGTCTAAGTCTATGCTCGATACTGCAGCTGGAGGAACATTTATGGGTAAGAAAATTACCGAAGCAAATCAGTTGCTAGACAATATGTAAGACAACCATGCCCAATGGCATGTGTAAAGATCAAAAACGAAGAAGGTGAACTCTGTCACACCCTAAGAAAATGAATAACTCAATGCTAAGTTGGAGGAGCTTCTATTAGCCCTCAAAGGTAAGGAAACCCAGGTAAGAGCTACTCCTGAACCAACTATTGAAGAAATAAACTTCATAGCTCGTAATGATTATAACCCTGCTTGGAAGAAGAATTATAATCCTAATTTTTAGAAACATTATTCTATTCCTGCAGGTAACTCTAATAATAATACTGCATCAAGTAATAGTAGTTTCCAAGAAACTCTTAAATATTTTATGGACTCACAAAATAAGAAAAAACAATATTCTAGTTAAAATTACGGAGAATCATGATGCTATGCTTGGTAAATTATCTAACCAAGTTGTTAGTTTGAGGAATTATTTGCAGGCCCTCGAAGAAAGAATAAGGATTGTTGAGGCACGGCTAGGTAAGATAACCGAGAGTCAAACTCTCATTCTAGCTAAATTTGCAGGTAAAGCTGAGACCAATCAGTTTGAAGACCTCAAGATGATAAGAATCCAAAGGGAGGAGCCTGAATAACTCGATTGTAGCAATGCTCCTTCACCAAACTACATAGTTGAAGATCTTGTAAAAAGAATCAATGTCAAGATTCTGGTAAGTGAAAGAAACGAGGAAGCCATGTATCAACACTTTGTTAATCAGGTAGCAATAAAGGTACTGATCTTGAGGAAGAATATAAGAAAATTGTTGAAAAATTACCTCTTAAGCTAGATATATTTGAGCCTAATATTAAGATTAAAATTGGGACTAATGAAATAGATGCACTATATGATCTAGGTGCAAGTGTTTCAAAAATTCCAAAGAGTATTTTTAATAAGTTAAATCTTGGCTCTTTTGATATCACCGAACTAAAATTGCATCTAGCAGATTCTACTTTCAAACAAGCAGTAGGAATTAAATAAAATACCTTAGTATACATTAAAGGTTGTCCTGCTCTTATTGATTTTGTTATTGTTGACATGCCTGAAGATGCTACTGCTCCTATCATATTAGGCCGTCCTTTCTTAAGAACTATTAAGGCTTTAATCAATTTGCATGAAGGGAACGTGAATCTTCAGTTGCCTTTGCGGGATCCTTTTGTTATTCATTTTCCCAGGAAAAAGAAATCCAAGCAAGATGATAAGGAGGCCATCACTTTGAAAGACAACTACTTTGGAGTGGATGTTCCACTCATATGGCTTAAGTGAGCAACATCAAGGTCAAGCTATTGACCATAAAAGAGCGCTGCATGGGAGGTAACCCATGTTAAATAAAGGTTTGAGTAAAGTTTTTAAGTTTTAGTTTAAGTTTTATATAGAATAAAGATTGCTAGAATAACTCTAGTGAGAAGGAGAGATTCAGCAGTACTTAAAATCCTGTTTTATACATGCCAAAGTTGGTCGACAATTTAGTCTGTCATTTTTCTGTCAAAACAAGTTGTTTCACTAAGTTTCAGTCTAAAAAATAATTCTTGAAGAAATAGAATTTTTTTGATGAGTACTGAAGCTCTAGACCAACTATACGGCGAGAATAATGCTATTTTTTTGACTCATCGACAATTTTTCATCTCGGGATACGGAAGGTTTGACAATGAACTATACAGCAGGAACAAAAGTTCCAGCCATATAGTTATAGCCGCCAGGAAAGAAACCCTAGAAACCCTATTTTTTGCCGTCAGACCAACTATATGGCGGGAACAAGTGTTCCTGCCGAATAGTTGCGTCCGACCACTTAAACGCACGGGAAGGTACCCGAAACATCAAAACATCAATCCTTTTTCTCTTTTATACCTCCAAACTCTCTCAAACCCTCAAGGGATTTTCACCTCTACTCAATTTCGTTCGATTTCCTCACACACAAGTGATCTACGGTATGTTTCTCCTCTGATCCTCCAATTACTTTTCGCAAATTCATCTATGATCTCTTATCATTATCAATCTAGGGTGAGACTTATTTTGAACTATTTTCCATGATTCTCTTTTTGGTGGTTCTCTCGTTCACCACTCGTCTCACTAGTTGGTTTTGTAGTTTGCACCCTCTCTATAGCCTTTGCATTGTCTGTAGTTATTTGGCTAGGAGTCACCGGTTGCAAAAAAACATGTCTTATTCAACCACTTGAAGTTATACATCTTCGTGCGGCCATCATGGGTGGCTCTCTTAGCAAATTTCCAAGGGCGTTCAAGCAACATATGGCAAACCGTCATTGTAACAACGTCACACTCCACCGTGTCTTTGTATGCCCCAATAGAAAATGTAACAGAGACCATGTGTTTAATCTTGATGGATCCATTGTATCTTAACCATTGCACATGATAGGGGTGCTTGTGTGGAAAAAGGGGAAGGTTGAGCTTCTCACATAGTTACATGCTTTCAAGATTGTGACAACTCCCTCCGTCAATGATAACTTTGATGGAGTTCCCATTGATTCCTGCACGGGTTTGTAATATGTTGCACCTTTGATATTCATGCTCTTGGGCTTGTGTAGTTAACACTCTTTTGACTACAAGCGATGGACTTGCGTCATGTTCACACATGAGAAGATCTTGATAATTGGTCTCAACATGTTGTCATGCAATGGCCTCCTTAACTCATGCATCAAACTCTTCTTCACTCAAGTATTCCTCATCGCCATTGTCATGGAGAAACAATACTTTGGTGTTGCTGCATTGGAAATACTTGTGTCCTTTGCCTCCACATTGTAGCATTCTACTTGAGGCACAGAGGTGGTCTGCATAGGTGGCTTGCCACTTGGGGGTGGTTTTCCTTGAGAAGCTGTTGACTTGAATGAAGGCTTGAAGCTACATGGAGTGCTTCCTTTGGGACTTGGCATAGGAGAGGGTGTAGAGGACTTATAGGTGAAATAGGTCTCTGGATTGCTATATTTGAAGTCCTCTTGAACTTGACACTCGGCCTTGGTGGCAATGTGCACAAGCTCAACCATGTTTCCATAGGCTTGGAACTCCACGATGCGCTTGATAGGGTGATTAAAGCCCATAAGAAAACGAGCCATGGTTTTCTCCTCTTGTTCTTTTATGTTAGCATGGATCATTTGGATCTCCATTTACTTGAAGTACTCTTCCACACTTTTGGTTCCGTGAGTAAGCTTTTGGAGCTTGTTGAAGAGGTCACGAGTGTAATGTGACGGAACAAAGCAGGAATGCATGTGATCCTTCATCGCTTGCCACGTAGCAATGGGTCGCTCTCTTCTTGTCTCTCGAGCAACTTGTACTTGTTACCACCAAAGGTTGGCATAATCATCAAACTCTAGGGATGCCATAAACACCATCTTATCATTGCTATAGTTGTGCATGCAGAAGATTTTATCCACCTTGAGTGGCCATGAGAGATATTCTTCAGGGTCATTGGAACCGATAAATTTGGGCATGGTGAACTTGATCCTTCTGAATGTCTCCTCATCTTGTCATCGGTGACGGTTTCCATTATGTTGGTGGCGTTGATATTCTTCATCATCCGAGATATCATGGTGACATGCTTGGTGGTTGTCCCGGTGTTGCTATGGTTGAGCACGAGGAACTTGGGGGTTATCTTGGCACGGTTGAAGAGCTTGTTCTTGTTGTGGTGGATGTGCCACATTTGGTGGTGGAGGATCTTGGTGATTATCTTGCCGCGATTGAGGATCTTGTTGTTGTTGTGGTGGTTGTGCCACATTTGGTGGTGGAGAAACTTGGTTATCACGGCGATGACAATGATTTTGAGCATCGTTGCGTGGTTGTTGAACTTGAGGCGCCTGGCTAGGTTGTTGATGATGTTGATGTTGCTCGTCATTTGCACGCTGATGCTCATGGTGTCGGTGCTATTGATCATGTCGGCGATGACGTCTTGGTGGATCTTCAAGTGCTTCACATCGACGACGTGCTTGTTCTTCCAAGTTGGAGTCATCGCTTGTTGTCGAGTGATGGTCTTGTGGCTGCTCATTATACGGAGGTGGACCTTGAGGTTCCTCTTGGTGAGCTTCCTCATGTGACGAGTGCTCTTCTTTGAGGACAATGTCCTTCACACCTTGATGGAGGTCGTGACAAAGAATCACCATCGCAGCTTGACATAGAAGTGCGTCATGGAGATGGAACATGTTGTGAAGAGCTCTCATGATCGCCTATGGGGTGTTCATTGTGTATCGGATCTCTTGGATCATGATCGTGGCATCGAGGCAATCGAGGGCGCGAAGAGCTTGAACCACTTGAGTGGTGCCATCAAGAGCTTGATGCGCGTGAACGTGGCCTTGTGTTTCGCGCGATCTCGGCCATGGCACGTTGGGGAGCTTTATTTTGATGTGTGAATTTGTGATGTATTGCGTTCATTCGACGCTCGATGTCGTCGAAGCGAGTGTCCATTCTCTTGAAATCGGCACAAGTTTCTCCAAATTGTTCATCTTGACGAGTCTCGAGGGCATTACAATGACAACGAAGTTCTCCATGAATGATTAAGTGGCTTGCTAGCGTCATGTATGGTCCTTCATCATCTTGTGCCGGGTCTTGGTTCGCCTCACCATCCCTATCCATGATGCACCAAAGCAAAGGATGTATATGTAAGTGAAAAATGTGGTTGGGTTGGCCTTTTGCCTCACCTTGTGGAAAGATTTGGATAAGTAACCACACTTGAAAAACCAACGACTAGCAAAGTGAATGCGAAAAGCGACCTCACACTAAAGTCAACTAAGACTCTCAAAAGCTTATGGTGGTAGGTAAGGAAGGTGGAAAACCAAATGGAAAGAACAAAAGAAAAGGATATTGTCAAAAGTGGGCAAAATCTAAAATAACCAAGTCAAAGGAAAAGATCCACAAAATTGACAGAACCCTATACTAACACACACACACACACTTGGACATTAATGGGATGAGCACGACTATGCAAATGAGCGGCAAAAGGTTCTAACGACGACTACACTCGATTGTTGTGCCAATGCAAGGAGATATGGTGGCCCGTTTGCAAAAAGAAAATAAGCAACGGATTTGTGCACTTGACTTGGGCGCTTTTATCTCTCTTTCTTACAAGCTTGAGACTTTCTCTCTATGCCATGGGAGATTTTGTATCTTTCGCTATGTATTCTTTTTTTTGATTGCTCTCCCTTGATGCTACCAAGTTACTTTTCTTTTGTAATCACACTCTCATTATCCAAGAATAAGTGCACAATGCATGAGAAAACACAAGAAGAGCCACTCTCGATGGGGTGGGTACACACAAAGGAAGATATAGGGTTAACAAGGGGACACAAGTTATACCTTAGTTGGTGATGATGATCTTGTGTCGAAGGAGAGGGAGGAGCTTGGGTTCCGTGGTGTCAAAGAGCACGGGTGGTGTTGCGTAAGCTTGCTGTTCGTAAAGACATGCACACGAAACTCAAACAACAAGAGAAGGTTAGTCGAATGTAAAAGAGGCGAAGTTGGTGACGAGGGGCCAGAGACTCTGGGGTGCGGGCACCCGAGACTCTAGTGTCGGGGTTGGCCGCGATCCTGTTTGTGTTCTTGAGAGGAAATCCGCGCCTCCAAACCTCAATTCCAACAGATTTCAGCCAAATTGGTCTTGGAAAATTGGTAGAAAATCGGATCAAGACCCAAGTAAAAGTTTGTATGAATCGAAACCACTCAAAACGCACCAAATCCAGAGATCGATCCGAAAGGGGATCTAGGCTATTTTTGAAGAAATTTTCGAATTTATGGTGGATAGAAGAAAATTTTGGGGCAAAAATCATGATGAACGAGGCTCTTGATACCAATATGTTAGGGGTTAACCCTTGGGTTGGACTGATCTTTCACGAATTCATGGGATTTGTGGAGGATTCGAAGGGAGATAGGGAGAGTATGCACTCACGCACGAAGAACATGCGGGAAAAAACAAACGCAAGACGCAAAACACGATACAAGCCGGTGGCTCACGTCGGTGGCTACTGATCCAATGCAATCCCTAGGATCGGCGTTGGGCAAGAATCTCTCTCAAACCAAATCGGTGAAGGTAAGGATCTTGATGAGATCTTGATAGCGTCATAAGAGCAAACTCAATATCAAGATCTTGTACAACCGAACGCTATGAAGCAAGATCCGAGAGGTAGGGATATTAGATGCTTCTCATGAAGGAGCATGAGACTAACTAGATAGATATCCTCAAAGGGGGTGTCTTCTAGTATAATATCAAGTCTAGGGTTTACAATGGAGGAGTGGCGCTATTTATAGGACAGCTGTAACACCCGACCTCTCTGGACCGGCGGCTGTCACTCCTGGTAGCTCAATAGGATCTCTAGACTAACCCCATAGACCAACACTAGTCCTTTCTGCGCATTTTGTCCTCACTCGTGCGCACCCGGTACCCACTTCCCGGCCGGTCACCCATCCTCAAATTACTCCAGGCCTAGCACGCTTAACGTAAGAGTTCTTTTTAGATAAGCTTCCGGAAAATAAGTTGTAACTTGTTGGTATGGGTTTCCTATCAATCCTATTAAGCAATGCGTCAGGGTCTCACACCAGCTACTAAAACATGGGTAGTTTAGGGATAAAAGGTAAAGTATGGATGAAATTGGGGTGTTACATGGGCCAGGCCAAGTAGTTGACTCGCAGTCTTGTCACTTAGGCCGGAGACTCCAGGGTAGCCAGAGACTCCGAGATAGACTCCGGGTAAGACTCCGGACGACCTTCTGGAGCTTTTGTTACTTTGGTCGGAGACTATTTGAAGAGATTCCGGGGTGCGGTGATTTGGCTCCAGCCGCAGCATCCTCACGCCTAGCTTCTGGTTCACCTTCCGAGGGATCTTCGTACCTGAGTATGCACAGTGTTGGGGCATGAAGTAGCAAGCTATTTAAGGGTGTAACAAAGTCATACAATGATAGAAGCAAATTGACCTTATCATGGAGTAATTTAGCTCGTGCATGAGTCATAGGTCCACTTGGGGGACTTGGAGGTGAAGATGTGGGGACGTTCATAGGACCGGATGCATCATACATCCTCTAGCTAATATAACAAATATGTTTGGAAAAAGATCGAGTGACGCCTATTCTAAATCTACGGCCAGAATTCGTATTGGTGTTTCTATCTTATGTTAGTGAATATGGAAATATAGGAACGACATAGTTTTTAACAACGACAAAACTTTCAACATTTTTTGCAAGTTATTTATATGACGGCGCATTGGTTGCAGCTATGGTCGCTCCTACTACCACAATATTGATGGGATATTATGACTACTGGGTGCAATCGTCTGCTGATAGTCGCTTGGAATACTGTTGGCTAGGCTGGATGGTGGCATATTAGTGTTCTACTGGTTAATTTTGACTTCACCGAAGCTTAGTTGTCACATGTTTCTTATTTTTCACTGGTTAATTTTAAACGATCCTTGATTATGTAATAACTTTTGATGATTTTAATAAAAGGCTTTGTGCATCCAGGATACAAAGGCCGGATTGCTCTTATATTAGCGAAGATAGAAAGAAAACATCTCGTGCAAAAGTGCTTAATTACGAATGCAAATCATAAAGTGAAGGGGTTATCTACTAAGTCTACCTCAAAACAACTCAAGGATAGATAGATCGTCGTTTTCTCCATCAAAGTTGGACCACCGTCATCCATCCCCCCCGACTGGATCGACCAGTTCCATCCACCCTAACCCTACCACATCATCCTGCCTCTCTTGCTTGTTAATTACTCCCTGGGTTCCTAAATATATAAGACGTTTTGAGGTAGTATTTCATTATTAATTACCTCAGGAGATGGAGCATATGACGACTTAATTTGGCCAAGCTAACAATTGGACCATGGGGTCAGTACGTGTCGGAAGTTTTTTTTTTCAAACTTATCATAAATTCACAATTATATGTTGTGAAAACATATATCTATGGACAGCACAATTAAACTGGATTATACATGTGTTGTTAGTTAGGTGCTGGATCCATGCCTGACTGTCAGCCATCAGGGTCCACTCGAGTCCATGGTCCATTTCATAAAAGCAGAGTACAACAACAAGCTGCCCAAACAGTAGTATAGCTAGCTCCTATCTCCAGGATCTCATCTCTGAATAAAAGTGAAGCTTCATCCAATGAATCCAGCTCCTATCTCTTCTTTTCTCTTGCATATATCCAAGCTTTCTTTACTTGCACTACTCGCTCTGCACGACTGTGTCAACGACGCCTCGTATCTACTAGCCGTACATAGCAGCGAGCGCACGCCATGAGTAACGCGTTCCACCATGGCTATGGTGGCCACGGCGGCGGAGGAGGAGGAGAGCAAGGCCAACAAGGCACCGACAGCACTTTGTTGTGCTACTTCCACCCAAGGGAGCTCCTGGTGGGCGTGTGCGCCCACTGTCTCCGGGAGCGCCTCCTCCTCCTGCTCTCCTCCAACCAGCAGGGCGGTGGCCGCGAGCGCGTGCCGGTCGACGGTGCGAACTACCTGTCGGCGCGGACCTATGGAAGGGCGCTCCGCCGTGTCAGGACCGGCAGCATCGTCTCCGTCTTCGCAATCGGCTCCTCCTTGCTCCACCGCCGCGACTCCTCCCGCCACTATACCCACGGTGGCGTCCACGGCGACGGCGTCGACGACAAGATCAACCCCGACGCCGACGCCGACGCCGACGAAGCCGCCTCCATTGCGAGCCTGGACGGTACATACGCAAGCAAGTGTCTCTCGTACGGACACAATAATTGATTGCCTGATTCGTTCCCATGTTCTGTTTTATTTTGCTCATCGGTCGATCGGACCAGATTCTTTCATATCGATCAAGTTCGAGGACAATGGCAAGGCGACGTGGGTGGACACCGAGAATCAGAAGGCTCCGGCTGGCGGTGAAGCCGACGCCAAGAGCGCGGACAAGGCGCCAGCGGCGTCCTCGGCGACGACGGCGGTGGTGGAACACGCGAGGCGGGGCAGCGTGGGCGTGACGAGGTGGCGGAAGCAGGTGGTGGGGCGGCTGCTGCAGCTAGCCCGGTGGAAGAAGAGGTCGACCGGCGGCAAGCAGGCGCCGTCCTCGGCTGCGGCGACGTGCCACGTGGCGGACCAGCAGCGGTCAAAAGGACGGGGCAACCGGAGCTGGATCCGGGGTCTCACGCGGCGCCGCGCCGCCCACGGTGAGAGGTCGTGGTCGTGAGCCTCCCCTCCGATCAGAGATAGCTTGAGCTACGTACGTACAGAAGACACGTGCTCCTGTTTGTGCATACATCCACAGATCCATGATCCATCCATGCATCCACACAGCAATCATATACTACTCCTATTGAACAAAACAAAAAAGTGAAAAAATTCAGCGTCCTGAAGATCTTGTTTCTTGCGGCGTCGATCTGTTCCCAAGATCTCTCTCGTGAGTTTTGGACAAAGAAACAAAGCTTGATTTGTGCATATGCCTTCCTTTTTCAGCAAGAACTGCTAGTGTTACTCTGAACTGCCTAACCGTGAAACTGAATTAAGCACACACGATCAATCTAATTTCGACAACCACTCCATGCTAGCAGTGCTTGTCTGTCCCCCCTCTGATGTACTACCACTATGCTCCAAGGTTAATTAATTGCATAACCTTGGAGTTTGTTTGGCACTGAAAGGTTCAGGAATGTTTGTTTGGCACTGAAGTTAATTGCTCGAAGAGACGGTGGCAACTGATTCCAGTGACGTGTAATCTTTCTTTGGACAAGGATGGATTGACAGACGGATAGGAGTAGATAGCTTGATTTGTGCATGTTCTACATGTCGGCTGGTAATTTAATCAAAGTCTCACATCTTCGGACTTAACCGAAATACTTACGGTTTTCTCTCTTCTTTCCGACTGTGATTCCATTTTTTTTTTAGAAAAGGGCGCATTTATGAAAGATAATGTTTACACCCGGACTCCGCATAACCAAGATGCACACAGCCACACGACCGACAGAGTTCAGGTAAAAAGTATAAAAATATTACACAAAGGCACTATGAAAATAAATGACTAGTATCTAAGACAGATCAATCCTTAAATCACGTGGCCATCCATGTTGAGAAAAAATATCCCTCGCCCTGTCCTCCAATCGCCTACATCCCTCCATAAATAAGTCGCGGAACTCGAAACGTAGGAGAATCTTCCATGAACGGAGGATAGCCGTGGCTCGATAGATAACCTGTAGAGGAGAAGACACAATGTTATTAAAAATCTTGTCATTTCTACATAGCCATAGCGACCATATAATGGCAAGCGCTCCCACCCTAAACAAAGTTCTGTACTTATCAACAATTCCATACAACCAATTACCAAAAACATTGGTTACAGAACGTGACGGAGATAAACCAGAAGCTATTTGGATGAATGACCATATAGAGCGAGCAAATTTACAATGGAAGAATAAATGGCGAATTGTCTCATCTTGATGACAAAAAACACATTGTGTACTTCCATGCCAATTCCTCTTTGCAAGATTATCTTTTGTTAGAATTATCCCTTTCCGTAAACACATTGTGATCCCAATGATTCCATAATAAACTCAAGCATCGTAAGACCCTTAAACGTGTTACCCTACGGTTTGGGAATATCACGGACATGACAATATCAGTGATCATCAGTGGGACCGGGATGCCCACAATGACCCACATGTATTCCACGATGTTCTGTCATTTGAACCGCAAACTTTGAGTTTAATACCTTTTGTTTCTACGATACATAACTTGTCTGAGATTTGATCATTGGCACCATCATACCAATATTGTTATGAATAAGTTTACTTGTTATCGTGATATCACATCCTCGTGATCTAGTCATTTGCTGCAGCTTATTGGATGCAATGTCACCGTGCGGCCCAGTGTATGTTCATGTCACTCGGGAGAAAAATCCCGATCTTGATGCACATGTCTCAATGTGTCCCTCTGGAACCGACATAACCATTATAGCCACCTTGTTATGGTGTGACGGTTGATACAGTCGAAGCAGCCTCGAGGATAGTGATTAAACATGATCTCATGATCTGAGGAGAAGGTCTCTTAGTTTCTAACTATTGCAATGATAAACCTTGTGACTTGATGACATTGTAATACTTATATGGGTAATGTCCATCATGCCATTCTCCATTTTCATGACCTCATTGTCAACTAGCATAAATGCACCATGATCAGGAAACCTTGATCATTGGTTGCCTAATGAACTAGTATAAATAAAGGCTACTAGCGACTTTGTTTGTTTGCATACCACACATGTATCAATGTCTCCACTTGATACAGTTAAAGCACAGTATGAAACTATTATGAACTAATTGAGATATGATAAAAAACCACTTATCATTTGCTTCTAGGGTATATCTCCTTCAAAAGCACCCCGAGGAAGCGACTAAGGTCAAAATATGGGACTGGACGAGACCAGGTTCTTGCCGTGTGCCTCCTTATCGGACATCTGGTACTGGGAGTACCCCGCTCCATCCGTGACAAGCTTGCCTGGTGGGACCTCGTCAGGACGCACGAGGGGGTAGGAGGTCCCCTCCAGAGGGTCATCACGCTAGGCCGCCCTGGTGGCCACTGAAGGGAATACCGGCCTGGGACCCCTGCCTCAGGAGGATCCAGGACGGAGATATTTCGGAAATACAGAGGAGGCGCATAGGCGCGCCTACAGCAGGTGCGGTCCCGAGGCAAGGACCTGGTCAAAAGCAAGGTTGTCGGGGCCCCGATGGGTAGGACGGTGCTCCCCTCTGTTTTGGTGCAAGACGCCAAAAGAAGACGCACCCGGCGTGAGTCGTCAGCAGTGAATGAAGCTAAAGAGGACCGTTTTACAGGAGGACGGAGGAGCGCCCGGCAGATAGGACTTAGTCTACCAAAAGTATTCTTGTAGACCGGGATCTCGAGGAGCGGCCTTGTGGTAGCCCTTCCCGCCCAAAGATTGGGGGAAGAGGTCCATTGCTGCTATATAAGGAGCCCTCCTCCTACCTTAGAACGGGTCGACCCCTGAGATCTAAAACCCTAGACTTTCATCCTCCATTGTACCCTCGCGAGGCATGCGAGCAATACAACCAAGCAGGAGTAAGGACTTTACCTCCTCAAGAGGGTCCCGAACCTGGGTAATCTTTGGACCAAGGGATCGTTGGACCCTAGTTTCCTTCACGAGACAAATCTCCGACACTCCTGGCCTAGTACCACCTTGTAAAAGTTGATGTGCCTCTCCTTTTATCCTAGTCATGGACGAGGAGGCAGGATCTTGTTGGCCACTCTGGTATACCCTTGGAACTATAAAATAAGGGTCATGGCCAAGAGAGAATAAGAAGAAGGAAGAGAGAGAGGATAGCCAGCTTCCTGCCCAAGCACGGCTAGGAAGGCCTTGTAAAACACTTTGTACTCCAAATCGCAATACCATCATACAAAAAAGAAGTAGGCTGGTTAGCCTCCAGACATCCTGAACTTGGGTAAGATCGTTGTGTTTGAGTGTCTAAAAAATTAGGGAAGATGACCTAGAGACCTCTTGCCACCCACTACTGAATTTCAATGTGACGAGGGTTAGACTCATCAATGCCCATTGTTATGGACTTGGGTTTTGAGGAAGAGGGTGCACTAGAGATCGTGTTCGGCTAATATACAAGCAACATGGGACACGAGGTTTATCCAGGTTCAGGGCCCCGGAGGGAAAACCCTACTACTGCTTGTCTGCTCTTGATTATCGGCGAAACCGAAGGTTACAAGGGGTGTGCAGATGAGATCTGACGGGTGTGTGTGCTAGGGTTGAGATCGTCCTCTCACTGTGCCCTCCTGGCCTTTATATAGGTAGTCCAGGTCTCGTGATAAGGTCGAGTCGGTTACAGGTTAGGGTTTTACCCTTTAAACTTTCTATCTAAATCTAGATGCATCCTCCAAGGAATCACATCCTTCATGGACCTAGGTCACCTGAATCCTTCTAGGGCTTCGTAATAAGGCGCGGATTATCACGTGGGATCCCACTGGGCCGGACCGGATAGGCCAATATTAGGCACCTATAGGCAATACCCATGTAAATAGCCCCCGAGTGTTTAGTCGAATCAAAGATTCGGCTGGAGACTCCGAAGTTTTCGAGTACTTACATCCGAATAAGCTTTGGGGTCATAATGTTTAGTTCATAGGGATAGTTGATATGCATGAATGACTCGCCTGATGTATCGGGGCCAGTTAACTTCCTTTGGAAAAAACAACGCTATCTACTCAGACTCAAGTCCCCGGACTTGAATTCGGAAAAAGCTGGTGCAATTCGACTCCGGACACGAAGGTCTTACAGAAGTCGAATTCCAGTGATATTATATATGCACCAAACGCGTATGTCAGGATTTTTCATCGCACCTTCAGGTATGCCATATTTATAGTAGAGCGCAGTACGTGCATTACCAGGCCATCAGACTGTGTCTGTAGGTCGACATAACATCCAAATGTTTTCTCGTCGTGGAGATGATTTAGGTGGCTAAGGAGACGTTATCTCTTAGCATTTTAGTGACGGGCGGAGTCGTCGTGTTGCTCGATTGTGTATCAGGTCTTATGGCATAGTCGCCATGGAGGATCCAAAAGATCTCAACTGATTTATTCATAGGGTGCGCGGCCAGCGCTCCCGATAGGAGTAGACCCTGAGTGTCTGTTCGAGTCGTAGACTCGAGCAGAGACTTTAGGCATACTTATCTTGTGAATATCGTTGATAGACAAAGCTTATCGGATGACGACCCACACTCCCTATGGGAGTACCCCTAGTCCGTAGTTGAGTCATTGACTCAACAAAGGAGACGAGGTATACAACCGCGATCTTTACTGTGTTGTGGCATTGAATGGACCCAGAAGTTCTTCGGTTACGCGATCAGGTCAGTGCTCCTGTTAGAGTAGCCCTCGAGTATTTGGTCGAGTCATAGACTTGAACAAAAACTAGTTTGATCATTCGAGAAATATAGAGCCGTTGTTTTTCTCAACCTTTTGCTAAAGGTGTGACCGATGGTGACATCATTGATGATGATCGGTGAGCTCATCCATCAGCGGCAACAACGTTGATGGGAAGAGATGATCGTGGGTCCCATAATCAGTGAGGTCATGTGTGTTGCCTTCCTTCTTCATGGTATCTCGCTTTCCCTCGACGAATTTGTTCGTGGTTTACTCTTTTTCCATGGGATTCAGCTTCATCAGTTGTCTCCCAATTATATTCTCCACATTGCCTACTTCATTACTCTTTGCGAGTGTTGGTTCGGCATCGAACCACACTTTGGCTTGTTCAAAAAGATGTTTAGTCCAAAGAGACAATCAGGCTCAAGCTTAGTATTCTATGAGCTTGGCGGGTGCGGTATATACATAAGCCCCAACATGCAATATTTCAGCTTCAATTTTATCCATTTTGCTCAAGGATGGAGAGACAAATGGTTCTACATCCGCGAGCAAAAGAGCCAGGGCAAGAATTACGGCTTAGCCCCATTTGAATCAACTACTAAGACAAAGAGGAAGCGGTCATGGAAGAATGTTGTGATGTCGGGTGAGACTGACGAAGTGGAGGTCTTGTACAAGCGAGTGCAAGATTTGCAACTCATATGCGGCAAGGAGGTGTCAGGTGTAGTCATCATCTGTACCTTCTTGCGGCGGTGCGTACAACCTCTGTAGGCTAGAGCCTACTCCATGGAATTATGGGTTGGTGCTTCTGACCATACTCGAATTTCTACCGAGGACTTGTCTTCGATGGAGCTCAAGAAGAAGATCAGGTCGTTGACCAAGTTGATGGTAGAGTAGCAACTTCCAACGGATACGACGATGTAACAATTCAGCGCCTTCCACCCTGTGCCAACGGTAATATTTCTGTCTACCTTGTTTCTCCTTGCATTTGTTGTTTTCTTTGGTTTTAAAGTTAGTTTTGTTGTTCAGAACTATAAAGTTGAGGGTTTGATGCCTCCAGCTCCCGAAAGCTTGGAGGGTACCCCTGATGATGAGGAGGTGGAGGGGTTGGAGTCCACTATCCCTGCAGCACAGTCACTGGAGCATGGATCCCCGAGTCCAGCGACTGTGACACTCACAAGAGAAGCCGTAGCGAAGGATCGAATGCCTCCTCCCATGTGTCTCCAAAGGATCCGGCTTCTCCAAGGAAGCCTGCACCGACCGTTGGTGCCGCTGAGATGATTCCGACGGTGCCCATATGATACATGGGTCCTGAGCCTCTGTCCAAGAAGCTAAAGAAGACGGAGATCTTCGACCTTTTGGACATCACCAGGTAACTGTTTTATGCATATTTTTCCTTTAAGTGCACTACTTGATCTTTGATTGATAATTGTATTCTTCTGTGTATCCTCGATAGGGGGTCCACCCGAGGTGAGTCTGTCAAGGACGAGGCCGAGGAGGGAGCCATGGACTCCAAGGCCATCAATGCGGAGGCAGCGGTGCCTTCCCCAAAGACAGCGGCCAACTCCGACGACAACTCCTCGAGCTCCTCCAAGTTGGGGACTCGTAGGATTTTTAATCGGAAGACCACTGCCAGACCTTCAAAGTTTTCGGGTGAACATGTAAATAGTTTTGAACTACTTTGACAAGCCCCCTAGTTTTGATTGCTCTAACATGATCCTCTTTGCTCAGCCTTTACTGAGGGAAATGAGTCGTCTAGGTCAGCAGCATGTGCGACTGGAGGTAGTGTTCCAACAGCTTCGGGGTGAGTGGTATTTCTATTGATGCTTTGAACTACCTTTAGGTGACTTTGACTGGTTGTTCTTGTGTTGATTGCAGATGAAAGCAACGAGGTACTTCGTCAGCTGACCACTACCAAAAAGAGTCGCGACATGGCAAAAACCAAGGATAATAATACCGTGGAAGCCCTCGAGCGCTTCCATCTGGAGGCAAAACAATGCGAGGAGAGGTTGGCGGCTGAAGCGGCTGAGCGGGAGAAGAATCTTGCTGACCAACTCATGGCTGCTTCCCAAGCATTGCCCAGTGAGTAACACACGTGACATGCATTTCTACCTTCCTTTTTGATTCTTTGTTAATTTGTTGAATTTGAGTGTGCGTAGAGGCTACTGGCATTGTCTTCGACCGTCAGGTCCTGGAGCATGGTGGCCCCCTAGCTGGTGTCCTGGACGTGGTCAAAGACCGTTGTAACTCCACCCGGGACACCTTGGGCAAGGCCAAGGAGGTGCTCGACCGCTTCCACCGGGAGATATTCCTGAAGGGCGCTGCCCTGGAAGATGTCGACGCTTTAGTGGAGGCACTCGCGGGGGATGCGCCTGCTAAGTACAAGACGACACAAAAGGGAACATGTGCCATCCTCGGGTTGGTGATGGCGCAAGCTTACGGACCTCATCTAGATCTCAGCAAAGCCACCTCCAAGATGCCAGTGGTGGCGGATGGTACTGATGTAGCCTTCGCTCCTTTTGCCTCTCGCTGCAAGAAGTATGGCTCACGGATCATAGAATTTCTCTCAACGTACTCGGCGGAGCAGAAGCAATTGGCCGCGGCATGAGCCACAGAGTCGGAGGCTGCCATGGACGTCGCAAAGCCATCGGGGGCCTCTACGTAGTTGCCTGTTAGATGCTTATAGTAGTTTTTTATCCTTTTGTATCAGACTATATCTTAAACTACTACGTAGTAGCCTTTTGTGTAAATATATGCTCTATCTTCTTTTTGCCTTTGTATTGTTCTTATTTTCTATTGATGCACCTTGCATAGGATTCATTGGGTGTTGTCCCAACAACCTCGCATGTCTATTTGGCTCCATCATAGCCGAAGGCGAATAAACTGTCTTAGCTTCCACTGCTCTGCGATCACATGTAGAACTTGGAGAAGGATGTTGCGATCATCCGTGGCCATGCCGATGTGTGAAATCGAAATCAGAGAAGGCCGCTGAGAGGGAGAACTATCTCCTCGGAGAGTTCATGCAGATTGTCAAACAACTACAATGTAAGTAGAGTTCGACCGTCCGGACCTTGCAGCTATTGTCGTATTTGTCGACTGACTTGTTTCTGTTCTTATAGTTGTAAATATCATTCCACAGGAAGAGAAGGAGCGTATTGACATTTGACTGAACTGCCTAACCTAGCAAGTGCTAGAGGTTAGGGGATTCTTTTGGATGTGAAGGGAATATGCCCGAGAGGCAATAATAAAATGGTTATTATCTTATTCCTTGTTCATGATAAATGTTTATTTCTCATGCTATAATTGTATTAATTGGAAAAGTTAATGCATGTGTGTTTAATAAACAAATAAAGAGTTCCTAGTTATGCCTCTCATATAAACTAGCTCATTGATTAACAAGATGATCAAAGGTTTCCTGATCATGGACATTGTATGTTATTAATAATGAGGTCACAACATTGGTGGAATGATGTGATGAACATTCATCCAAAGTATAGTAATACAATTAAAGTCATTATGTTTAAATTACTATAACATCATACAAAGTAACTTTAGTCCTTAGAACATGAAATCATGTGAAAGGATCGTATGGGCACCTAGAGGGGGGGGGGTGAATAGGTGCTACTTCAAATTTTACTCCTTTTCAAATTAGGGTTTGACACAAAAGGTAAATTCTCTAGATTATGCAACTATGTTGAATTTACCTATATGTCAACCTAGCACAACACTAAGCAAGAATAAGATAAGTAAAGTGTGGTAATGATAGAAGTAACCAAAGGGGAGAAAGCGGAGACACAAGGATTTGTTTCCCACAGTTCCTTCCTTTTAAGGGGAAGTACATCTGTGTTTGGAGAGGGGGTGGTTTCAGACCACCAACACCACGAGAGGCCTCCCTTGTTCTCTGATGAACCTCACCCCAAAGGGTTCGATTCACCTCTTCCACTATATCGGCAACCTTCGAGGTGGAAGCTGACACCTTTACAACAAGTTCGAGGCACACATCCACAACTGAATTGGAGGCCCTCAAATACAATCAAGCTGTCAAACAATCAAAGACAAGATTATAAGAACCAAATCAAGAGCTAGAGTTTCCAAAGAAACACTAGAGCAAGGGGGCCTCAAGTGAATGAGGGGGAAATAAAAATCTCTCTTGGTGAAGCTATAGATCAAGGCCTCCTCCTTCGATTCTCCAAAGATCAATGAATTTGGATGGTTGTATGACGAGGTCTTGATGATTTGGTGGCTCAAATGGTGGTGGTGTTCTTGACTGGAACAAGCATCCTCCAAAGGTAGAAGAAGGGGCACTTTTATAGCCCCCATGGAATTGTAGCCGTTGGAGGTCAGTTAACCCAGAAAGTCCGGCTGAAACGGCCTGGATAGTCCGGCCATACCAGACATTCTGGCAGAAACCACCCGGACACTCTGGCCGGGCAAAATTTCTGGCCAGCAGAGTCCGAACTGGGTCACTGGATGACTCAGGTGCTTCATAAAATCCCTAGGGCCGGACACTCCGTCCCGAACCAGCCGAACACTCCGGTCTGGCAAAGTTTTCGGCCAGTGTCCGGGCAGAGTCTAGGCAGCGTCTTAACTGGAACTCCGTATGACTCAAGCGCCTCGACAAATCCAAGGGCCGGACACTCTGGCCCACATTCTTCTTGATGCTTGGGGAACTCTTTTCCCTTAGTGACCATAATATTATTCAATTGCAACTATAGATATATCCTGAAACATTTAATAGATGATTAAACATGTCCAAGTGTTGTCAACAAACATCAAAATAAGTGTGAAGGGCATAAATGCCCTTTCAATCTCCCCCTTTTTGGTATTTGACGACAACCCAAGTTGCATAGAAGATATACAATAAGTAAATGATCAGTGCATCAAGTGGTTTACAAAATATAGTAGATCTCCCCCTAGATGTGTGACCATTTTATAATATGCTTTTGAATGCAAGATCACACAACCTAGGATCAAAACCCTTACTATATATTGTAACCAAACCAAGATAAGACATGATAATTAATATAGAGACTAGACAAATAAGTAATCACAACATAGTCTCCAACGAAACCGGGTACACATGTCTTAGCACACACAACGGAGTTCAACACAACATAACATAGTTCACAATCAAATAAGATAAAGACACGAAGCTTCAAAGAGGCAAATCTAAATAACGTGAAGCTCATGTACCAATGCAAATCCCCGGTAGCAACCAAATAAAGGGGCTAATTTTCCCCCTTTGGCATCGAGACGTCAAAAAGGGAAAAGAGCACTACAAAATCATCCCAAGCCAACTCTAGCCACGGAAGTCGTCGTCATCGTCGGCGTCCTCATTGTCATCCTCATCCTCATTGTCTTCCATCATCATCATAATTATCCCGAGTTCAACTCTAGCCGAGAGGGCGAGAAGAGGAAGTCACATCCTCAAACATGGACCAGTCCACACGTCCCTAACTCAAGTGAACATAGGAGAGAGTGTCATCTGATACCTATGGTTGTGAGGGATCAACATCCATGGGCTGGTTGATTCTCTTGAGTTCCTTCATGACATCCATGTTGGCCTTGTATGCGTCATACTGTCCATGACGAATGTCAATATTCTGGCATAGGAGCATCTTCTTCCACCAAGAGGCCTTCTTGACATTCTTGTGCACTTCCTCTTTAGATGTGTTAAAGCGAAATGCATTACTAGCATGCTTCATGCAAGGGCCACGGGTCCTAACTTCCTGTACCTCCTTAGAATCATCATCATTGTCAGTAGCATCTGCATCCACCTCATCATCCTAAAAAATGTCCTGAGCAGGGGGATAGCCACGAGGAGCCTTGGAGGAAGGGGCACCCTTTCTCTGAAGCTTGGCAGCAAGGGATGGGACAAGATCATTATAGAGCAAGGGAGTTGCTGGAGTGTGGGAAGCAATGAGCTTCATCACATAAGGAGCAAACAAAGGTCACTTCTTGTATGTAATGCACTTGTACAAGTCCTGGTTGATGAAGTCCATGACATCAATAGCACCACCCGGATGGTTTGGGACATGAGTATATATTGAGTGAGCATGGGACATAAGATTGATTTCTGCGCCTCTCATCTCATCCTTGTTTCCCGCCTAGGGAGTGAGAGTGTGGCGAAACATGCGAAGCAGAATGTTGTATATGAGCTTGATATTGGTGGTTTGGCCAACCACACCATGCTGGGAGTAAATCGAGGCCAACCTTTTCTTGTCATAGTACTGTCCATGTACATGTATTCTAAGACCACTAGGAGCATTGGGATTGAAAGGCAATCCAAGAATCTGTGCAAACTGAACCATGTTGGAACGACACCTAGTAGTGCCAGACATCCACTCAAGGGGAATATCCGCGGTGTCCCCAAAGACAATTGTGGCATAGAACTGCTGGACCAACTCAATATTGTAGTCTTCTCTTGCTTGATAGATGGTATGCAGCCCCATCTTCTCTGTCAACCAAAGAGCATCCTTAAAGTAGTTGTTAACACGGGGCATACAGGAGACCTGAACCCACAGAACAACTCGGAATAGAGAAGGAATTGTTCATTCCTCCAGAAGCAATCATCAGTAGAGGTGCGTGGCTGAGAATAGAACTGCTGGACTCTCATCTCCACAAACTCTTTAGTGCCCAAATCTGCCAATGTAGTCAAGGCTTTGAATTTCATGCTCTTGGCTTCATCCCTTTTTAGTTTCTGGATCATTTCTTGCTTACCCGTAGCACGGTCACGTGCTGACTGCCTCACCACAACAGGATCCATGTGCACATCTCTCTCTTCATCATATCAGAGCTTGCGAGGAGGAGCCTTTTGACCAGCCCGAGACTGGCGAGGACAAGAACCACCTGTGAAATCAGAGGAGGGAGGTAGCATATGGGGTAAGCACATTTGTCTGGGAGATACAAACAAATAGCAGTTGTCAAAGTAATACAAGAACTGTTTTGGCTGAAAATCCCCGGACTATCCGAAGGGATCACCCCGGAGACTCCGCCTGGCCCAGACATTCCGGTGCATACACACCGGACATTCCGGCTGGACCGGAGTGTCCGGCCCATACACGCCGGACATTCCGGCTGGAGCCTTGGTGATTCATCGGGAAGTTCGGGAGGGTTCAAACATAGCAGAATGGCATTGCTAAGACTACTACTAGGACGAGAATTGCATGCATATATCATGTATCCATGGATTTAGGCAAGAAATAGACCTCAAAAATTCATCTAGGGCAACCCTAGAGATGGAGAAGGGGAGGAGCACTATACCAGCATCCGTGGAGGTCTTCACTGGAGGGGAAAGGATCCCAACGGCAAAGGGAGGTCAATGTCCAGCAGCAACAACTGGATCCGGGGTGGAGGATCCCTCTCGGTGGTTCTCCTGGTCGGGTGCAGCAGGTTGAGAGCAAGAGGGAGTCGGGGAGGAGAAGGAGGACTGAACCGTCCACTTCTCCCTGACCCCTTTTACGATATTGAAACTTCTAGGGCCAGTGTCCTGGCGAAATGCGCTGGAATGTCCAGTATGAATCAAGAGGAGAGTGCGGTCTGGCCAGAGACTCCGGTCGGTTCAGGGCAGAAAGTCCGACCCCCTTCGACCAGGAAACCCAGAGACAAGTATGTGGACAAATGTGTGGCAAGAAGAGAATGTTTAAAGGTGAGAGTAGGCCCGGGAGTTAGAAGATGTACTATGAAGAACCAACAAACTGTGAATATCAATAAGATGTCTAATTAAGCTCAAAATGAGACGAACCAAGACCAACTCTTCAATCAAGAAGAGGGCGGTGGCCAAGGCCACCATGTAAGAGTTTGTGGCATGACACCGCGAAGAATTATCCTTGGTTTCATAGCCACTACTCATCAATGAAGCTCGCATATCACAAAATGATATTAAGATAATTGATTTTCTTAATGTCGGCATTATGGGGGGAGGGATAGCCCAACGTATTAGGACCGCACTCCCCCTATTTCCATGCCTGCACCTAAACCAAATAAGAGTCAATATATAGGTGAGTATGCAAGGTGATCAAGTCAAGCTCCTTGAATCTATGATATTTAGTTCATTCCTCAAATAACAAAACCTTGCTTCATCAAGTGGCTTAGTGAATATGTCGGCAAGTTGGTCTTTGGTTGACACATAGGATAACTCAATATCACCTCGAGCAACATGGTCTCTAATAAAGTGATGACGAATCTAAATATGCTTTGTCCTTGTATGATCCACCGGGTTGTAGGCAATCTTAATAGCACTTTCATTATCACATAGAAGAGGCACTTTGTCACAATGGCCACTGTATTACTTTACAATTGGCCTGTAAACATGGTGCTGCTGCTGCCTGAAAATAACATGGTAGTACTGACTACCATGTAAGCAGTCAGTGTAAACATGGTGCTGCTACTGCCTGGAATTTCTGCCTGTAAGTAGTACTGACTTCTTACATATGTGGTTTAAATGTACATGCATGACTCATGGACTATAAAAGAACAGTAACATTGAAAATAGCAGTACATGCAAATAACTATTCTCCTAACTGAAAATAACAGTAACATTTAAATGTGGTCTAAATGATTTGTTCATTGACAATGTAGATGATGTGGACGATGGTGAGAAGGAAGCGGAAGTTGAAGAAGTAGAAGAGGAAGATGCACTGGATGGTCCTGAGCTAAAGCTGCCAGTAGAAGCAAAAAAACAAAAACAAATAGACCACAATTTCAAAACTTTTCATACTCTGTTTGGTTATGAAGTGTGATCCACTACCGGCATCGTGGATCATAGAAAGTGTGCTAGCATTTTCATACAAAAATTTGCTGAACGTGACAGGTGCAAAAAACAAATTCCCAAGTTAACCCTGATCATATAACTGCAAGGCATATTATTCAAACTTGAAACACAGTTCTGCACACATGCTAGCACATCAATCTGACAATCAGTTTGACCAAAGCCAAAAAAAAGAATTTTTAAAAACTTGGTTGATCTTCCACATCAGGAATGGAGAAAAGGGAAAATCGATTCATATCTTGAACATGACATGGCATCTTAGACATGGCAACACAAGACAAGATTTTCTTGCCACTCTTCATTCGTTCATAACCTAGTAAACACAATTGAACCAAACATGCATGACAATAAGCATTGAACCAAACAGAGAATGGCACGGTCATAACCATCCAGTGCCACTACAAGAATTCGGGTGTATTGCAACAACAAGATTGGTGGAAATAAGTACTAAATTGTGGCAATAGTACCTATTGCCACGACATGACTTCCGTTGCCAAGCGTTGTGACAGGACGCATGGTAATAGGTTATTGCCACGAAAACCAAATGGTGGCAAGAAAGTGTGCTATTGCAACGGCCATGTGAAAAGTTGCCACATTTTTTCTCGTGGCGGCACAATGCTTAATGCCACAATTTGGTTCGTGGGGATAGCTTAATACAACAACCATCAAAACCATGGCTATTGGCGGTTTGTGGCAATAGGCATTTGTGGCGACAACCTATTCCAACAACACTTGTTTGTTGCAATAGACAATTGTTCCATTAGATCCAAAACCTATAGCAACAACTCTTGTGTTCGTGGGTACACCTCTTTCGCCATACTGAGCCTGTATGGCCCTAGTATGGCATTCATTTTCATCTTGGCTAGGCAGTTATGGGTTACATAAAGCAATCCAAACTTCAAAGGATACTCACCATGTAAGAATCTATTTATTTCCTCCCAACAATAAATCTTGGCTTGACGGTGACAAGTTACATGAAAATTATGTAGAAATGTTTACCTTCTTAATCAAGTCTAAGACATCTAGACTGCAAACAAAAACTTATATAACTCCACTTTATCTCCTCCCTGGTATATTCCTATTGCTCCATTTTAAATACATGATGCAAGACAACATCACAAGTTAAATCCAAGGTCAGAAATATCTACTTTTGTGTTCTAGTTTATAACTTTGTGTCTTGTCAGCACTCTTCTTATACTATATAATGATGTGCAATATGATACATGTTCAATAAATAAGAAATATCTAAGAATAAAGGCATGGTAGAAACCAAATCCATTAAATAACTAGTTAAAATGTTGCTGCAGCTTTTCATTTATATAATTGATGCATAACCATTCAAAACTGTTCACAGGAATGCAACCACTTGTTTTAGCAAATTCTATGAAATGGATTGTCATAAAATTCAGAAAATTTGGAAAATACTATTGGAAAATACTAACCTGTTAATTTTGAAATTCTTCAACCCATGGACACTACTAGGAAAACAGCTATAGGTAATCAGCACATCCGTGGCTCACATGGTTGAAGTGCCCCACGGCTAAAACAGGCGTGGCTCACCTGTGGGCAGTGTCGTGGGAATGGTCACGGCAGATGCTGCAATCGGCAGCGAGTAGTATAACGAGGGGCAAGGGCGGCCAGCCATCTACGATGCGAGATGAGGGCAAAGACACAGGGTTTTACCCAGGTTCGGCCCCCCGGAGGGTAAAGACCTACTCCTGTTAGATTGTATTATGGAGGTGTTACAATGGGAGAGCTCGGCGGCTAGGCGGCGAGTCGCTTGGGTGTATGAGGGAACGCATCTCTACTCACCCTTTAGGGAGGTTTATATAGGCTCACCTCCCCTAGGGTTTACATATCTCAACCGATTCGGTTACAACTTTAATAGTCGTTTAACCCAGTCCGACTGGTCCTATCTACTCGCCTGGGCCTTCAGCTTCCAGTCGCTCGGTACCTTGCTAGGCTTCAATCCACTCGCCGTTCTGCAGGCCCACTCGCCAACTCTCGGGCCAGTCGGAAACGCCTTGCTGGGTATACCCCAGTAGGCATATCCCCATCAGTAGTCCCCGAGGCCGTCGTCGATTGGGCGTAAGTGGCTGCTGGCAATCGGAGTATACGGCTTCAGAGTAGGCATCCATTCGAATCGTCGGCGGGCTCCTGTACAAAGGAGGAAATCCGGTGAACCAAGTCGCGGCTTGGGCAAGTCGAGTCGGCAGGACGCGGTCATGGTGATTGACCTGGCGAGCCGAGTGGCTGGAGTTGGACCGTCAGGCGCGGTCAAACTAGCCGTTGGGGTAATCCAACGGTAACTTTCGGCGAAATCATCGCGCGGTAACGGCCTCCTGATTTGGCGGGTAACTCCCGCTATATAAGAGGAATGGTAGGCAATCATAGAGCCAACCGCCCACCACTTATTCCGAGTGCGCGCATTTTCCTTTCTTTGCTCCGCGATCCAGTCGACCCGAAATCCTCCGATCTCCAACCAACCTCTCGGCCATGGCCCTTTCCACCGAACCATGGGGTAGGTCCAAGTTCACGAGGGCGCAGCTGGCCTATTTCGAGGAGGCCGGGATCCTGCGAGCCGGCTGTTGGCGCATCCCCGCAGCCGGAGAAACGACCCCAAACCCGCGAGAGAGGGAATTCGTCTGTTTCACCAGTCATCTCGAGCGAGGGCTAGGGTTTCCAACGTCCTTGTTCTTCCGGCGCCTTTGCGCCTACTATGGGATCCAGCCTTCAGATCTGGGTCCCCACAGCATCGAGCAGCTCGCCATGTTCGTGGCGTTCTGCGAATGCTACTTGGGCTGCCGGCCCTACTTTCCCTTGTGGTAGGATCTGTTCCATGGACGGATCAGCCGCGAGGAGGCAGGCGGCCCAATGCTAGCAGCGGGCGGCTTGACGTTCCAGCTCAAGTCCAAAGCCTCCTTCTTTGACCTGATGCTACCCGCCAAGGCAGCGAGCGACTGGAAAAAGTCGTGGTTCTACGTGACCGAGGCGACCCCGGAGGGCGAGGCGGCGATCCCGCGGTACTCCGCTAGTCGTTCGGAGCCGCTCCATCTCCAAGTCGGCAAGCTCCCCGACGACCAGCGGATGGTCGTTGACGAGATGCTCCAGACCATCCGTGGTTTGAAGAAGGGCCTCCAAACGATAAATCTGTACAATTGCTGGCTTGGGCGGCGGCTTGTTCCACTCGCCCATCGCGACCACTACATGTTCCGATACACCGGCCGGGGGGACTCGACGAAGGCCTGCCTCGACGAGTGGAGGCTGGAAGATTACCTCCCAGCACTGAAGAAGATTACCCAGGCGGTGTACCTGGATGCGCAGGCCGGGATCGCCCCCTACACCGCGAAGCGTCCAGCTCCAACGGTAATTTCTTTACCTTGTTCGCAGTCGCAGTGTATGCAGTCGCGGTAATCCTGATCCTGTTTGTATCCATCGCAGCTATTCCAGGTGGTGGAAGGGTGTCTCCCACCTTCGGATGATGAGAGCCCGGATCCATCCGCCCAGGACGTAGGCGAATCACCACCCGCGAGGGGCAACGAAGACGACGAGGACGAGTCCGAAGAAGAGGTCGCCCTGCTGGTCCGAAAGACCCGCGGGCAACGTCAGCGCGAGATCAAAGCGAGCAGAAGCCTCGAGCGCCATGAAGATGACGACGAACTCCCAGAGACCACCTCGCGCCGTCAAGCCACTCCGTCGAAGAGGAAGGAGAAGAAGAGGGAGGCGAGGGCCCCCCTGAAGAAGAAAACGAAGCCGTCGAAGACGGCCTCACCGCCACACTCGGCGAGCAGCTCCGATGCTCCCAGCCCAACTGGTGACGGTGCGCCACCAGCGACAACCGCGCTGGACACGGCGACTATGGAGGTGCCGCTGGCCTCATTGCCTCCGCCATTCGCCCCAGTCTCCGGGCTGGGGGAGGCTCCGGCCGCGGCGGCTTCGCCGCGCAGGGAGGCTCCGGCTGCGGCGGCTTCACCTCGCAAGGAGGCTCCAGCTGCAGCAGCTTCGACTCACGAGGAAGCTCCCGCCGAGGATGTACCAGAGGCGCCGGCTGCAGCCTCAACGACGAAGAAGCCGCCCGTGTCTTGGGCACACGATGTCCTGGAACTGGGGCTCAGTCGCCGACTGGCCCCTGAACTGAAAAAACCGGCCGGCCTTCGTACGGGGCTACGTTTCATCCCAGTCGCCAAGTGAGTGTGCTCACCCCTCCTTATTTTCCATAACTATTTCGATTGTCTTTGTTGATTCGATTAATGCGCAGGACCGGAGTGAAAAGGATGGGCCATCCGACCGTGGCCAAGGTGCCCTCCGCCGCTAGCGAGGAGGATCCTTCACGCAAGAGGAAGGCGGACGAGGTCGTCGCCTCAGCGGATGGCAGTAAGAAGACCAAGGGCGACGACATCGTCACCATCTCTGACGATACGGCGGCCGCGCCGGCCGAGCCCGCAGTAGAGGCAGCCGCGTCTATGAAGGAACCCGCGGCGGAGGCGACCTCCCTTGGAGCGGGTGCCTCCATCGCTACCTTCCCCCGCTTCGTGACCAAGGTGGCCACGGCGAGTGGGGTTGCGCCCTCAAGCCACGCTCCTGGGACCACCGATGCTGAAGTCGACCAGCGTCGTGGGCACACGCCAGCGTTACTCGCGTCCGTGGACGCGATCCAACTCCACGGCATGCTTGGCGCAGCCATCCAGGTACATCCAGTCCCCGAGGATCAGGTCAGTGTTTTGTAGCGGCCTGATTCTTATAATTTCTCGTCTTTTATTTTCGTATCCAGTCCCCGAGTGCATACTCGCTGAATTTCAGCGAGTGAGCACTTGGGAATTTCTTGATTGCCAGTCCCCGAGTGCGCACTCGCTGAGTTTCAGCGGGTGGGCACTTAGGAATTTCTTGATCGCCAGTCCCCGAGTGCGCACTCGCTGAATTTCAGCGGGTGGGCACTTAGGAATTTCTTGATCGCCAGTCCCCGATTGCGCACTCACTGAATTTCAGCGGGTGGTCACTTAGGAATTTCTTGATCGCCAGTCCCCGAGTGCGCACTCGCTGAATTTCAGCGGGTGGGCACTTATGAAGTTCGTTTTAACTGACTTTTTCGGTGATGTGCAGGGTCTGCAGCTTGAGTCAGCGGACCGATTGGCCGCGAAACAGCGCGCGGAGAAGGAGCTGGCCATCGTCCAGGAGGCGAACAAAGGTCTTCAGGCTGTTGCTGAGAAGGCAGATCAAGCTCGCCAGGGGCTTGTCCCCGCTGGTGAGTTAGTGGCGGCGCGGTCTGCTCTGGGTGCCGCTGAACAACGGATCGCCGACCTCGAGCGCGAACTGCGGGAGGCGAGAGAAGAAGCTAGCTTGGCGGACGGGCGAGCTAAGGCCGCCATTGCGGCCGCAGAGGAGGATCGCAAGGTGTCGGAAGTCCTTATTGCTGGGCTTCAGGACGACCACACGTCCCTTCAGTGCTTCATCACGGGACTCGCCCGCCCGCTGCTTGGCGAGTGCTTCCTCCCTTTCTTATGGTTGTGGTTTTTGTGGTGTCCATCATACTCATCATTGTATTTTTCTTCGCAGGTCGCATCATTGATAGCGACGAAGAGGCGAGCTCGCTCGATGCAAGGCAGTGCGTAAGCATGCTCGTCGACTCGGCGACGCTGTCAGCGACCTGCATCCGCGCCTACCTTCTAGAAATATCACCCACGGAGGTGATTCCCAGCGACCTCGTTGAGGTGTGGAAGTACTTGGAGAAGGCACCCGCGGTCGTTGAATTTATGACGCGATCGGCGTTTCGGCGTGGAGCATCGACGGCCCTGAGCCTTGGACTCGCCCATTTCCCCGAAGACTTCGACATCGACGATGTGACGAGTGGGTACCCATCGTCAACTGGCGCGGTGGATCTGTCCGAGGTTCTCAAGTTGCAAGAGCGTGCCGCCACGTACTCGGAGCGTGTCTGGGCGATGGGCGACCTCCTTCCATACCAGGAGACGGTCGTCGCGCCGAACGACCCCGAGCCGCCGCATCGTGACTTCAAGGTCGAGCAGCCTTTTCGCGCGGCGATGGCGGGTGAACTGATGACGTATCCATCAAAACCGTACACCGCGTTCATCCGTAATCGCCGGGATGCTGGCGAGTCGTTATCGAAGCCTGCAGAGTAGGGTAGTTTGCCTTGAAGCGTTAGCAGCAGTTCTGCCACGCGGGCATATTTTGTAACATAAGACAATGCAATATGCGATTGAATGGGACGTCGTGTCTATTTTGGTATTTGTTTGTGTGCTTTGGATTGATTTTGGACGAGTCCCCGAGCGCGTCGGCCCTTTTGTGGGGTTTACCTCGTATATGATGTGTGTGTTGTTATCATGTGTTTTGTTGCTTTGGTCGACTCGCCCGAGCTCGGAGAGCCAGTCGCAAGGCGACTCCCTTGAGTGCTCTGTACTTTACCGTTTTCCCTTACGCGAACGAAGTCGGGTGGCCGAGTCCCCGAGCGTTGTACTTGGTAGTTCTAGGCGCGACTCGAGGGTGGTTGAGGACTTAGCACGTTGGTGTGAGCGCGTCACTCCTGCCTGGCCCGTGGGGTCAGTCGCTTGGCGAGTCCTGGGCATGCTCTCTTACTTGGCGTTTTCCCTGACCACTCTTGATGAACTGGTATTCAGTCCCCGAGCGTGGTACGTAGCCGTTCGAGTCGCTATGCCGAGGATGCGGAGGACCAAGGTCGCTGTGAGAAGCGAGGGAAGTTGTCTTGGCTCATAGAACCAGTCGAGCTAGGCGACTCCAATGGGGCTCCGGGTTGGCGTTTTTCGTGGACGATGCAAGACCTGAAGTGATTCAGTGCTCTTACACCGCACTACTTAGCCGTGCCGATCGCTGTACCAAAGGTTGACTTCTGCATTTTAGCATACCGCTGTTATTACGAGTGCGAGTGGCACAAGTCATGGAGAGTAGGCGCAATTTGCGGTAACCGTTTCTTTTATTTCATAGCGTCTGGAGAGTACATGTGTGGGGTTCTAGGAGTAGAACTTCCGGAGGAGGTTTACATTCCATGGTCGCTTGACGTCGAGCTCGCCGTCCCCGCGGACGTCGATGAGGTAGTAGGCGTCGTTGCCGAGTACGCGCCCGATAGCGAATGGGCCTTCCCACAGAGGGGAGAGCTTGTGCATGCCCTTCTTGTCCTGGATGAGGCGTAACACCAGGTCGCCTTCCTGGAAGGTGCGAGCTTTCACCCGCCGGCTGTGGTAGTGGCGGAGTCCTTGCTGGTAGATGGCGGTGCGTGACCGAGCGAGGTCGCGTGCTTCGTCGAGCTGGTCGACCCCATCTTGGCGGGCCAGCTCGTTTGCAGCCTCCGTATAATGGACGACTCGCGGCGAGTCGTGTTCGAGGTCTGTGGGCATGACTGCTTCGGCGCCGTAGACCATGAAGAAGGGAGTGAATCCCGTCGATCTGTTAACCGAGGTACGGATTCCCCAGATGACGGAGGGCAACTCTTCGACCCAGAACCCGGCGGTGCGCTCGAGTGGTACTTGGAGTCGTGGCTTCAGGCCGTGGAGGATGCTTTGGTTGGCCCGTTCCGCCTGGCCGTTGGATTCCGGGTAGGCGACTGACGCGAGGTCGAGCCGGATGTGGTGCTCTTCGCATAATTCGGCCATGGCTCCCTTGGCGAAGTTGGTGCCGTTGTCCGTGATGATACTGTTTGGGAACCCGTAGCGATATATGAGCTCGCGTAGGAATTTAGTGGCGGTCTTCCCGTCGCATTTCCGGACTGGCTTGGCCTCCACCCACTTGGTGAATTTGTCGACGGCGACGAGCAGGTGGGTGTAGCCGGAGGGGGCTTTCTTGAAGGGGCCTACCCTGTCCATGCCCCATACGGCGAATGGCCAGGTAATGGGGATTGTTTTGAGCGCCGAGCTCGGTACGCGCGTCTGATTGGCGTACTTCTGGCACCCGGTGCATCGCTGGACGATGTCGACAGCGTCGGCGTGTGCGGTGGGCCAGTAGAAGCCGTGTCGCATAGCCTTGGCGACCAGGGAGCGAGCGGCGGCGTGGTGGCCGCAGTCACCTGAGTGAATGTCGTGGAGGATTTTGCGTCCTTCAGCCGGTTGGACGCAGCGTTGGAACACGCCGGTGACGCTGCGCTTGTGTAGCTCGCCGTCGATGATCGTGTAGGACTTGCATCGGCGAGCGATCATTCGAGCGCCTGTCTCGTCTGCTGGCAGGGTGCCGGCTTCCAGGTAGGCGATGTAGGGCTTGGTCCAATCGTCTGGCTCGGTGATGAGTGCGACCAAGGCTGCCTCTGGTTGGAGTGGGACTCCGATGTCGATCTCCCTCGGGGGAGAGACTGATGGTTTGGATATTGTGTCGAGGAACACGCCGGCGGGTGGTGCGAGTCGAGCCGACCCGATGCGAGAGAGGGCATCGGCCTCCTCGTTTTTCCGCCTGTCGATCCACTCGACAGAGTAGCCGGTGAAGTGGCCGCCCAACTTGTCCACCGCTTGGCGGTACGCCGCCATGGTAGGGGAGACGGCGTCGCAGGTGCCGGCGACTTGCCCCGCGACGAGGTCGGAATCTCCGTAGCAGCGGAGGCGATTGACGTTCATCTCCTTGGCGGCTCGCATGCCGTGGAGTAGGGCCTCGTATTCAGCCATGTTGTTGGTGCAGGGCGTGAAGTCGAGGTAGAGGATGTAGCGGAGCTTGTCGCCCTTTGGTGAAGTCAACACTATCCCTGCTCCTGCACCGTCCGCGTTCTTGGAGCCGTCGAAGTGCAGGCTCCAGTAATGGAGGTACGACAGCTTCTCTGGCTGCTGGGCCTCCTCCCAGTCGGCGATGAAGTCTGCCAGCGCCTGCGACTTAATCGCCTTTCGTGGCTCGTATTTGATGTTGTGGACGCCGATCTCGATGGCCCACTTGGCGACCCGCCCGGTCGCCTCGCGATTGCGGATGATGTCTTGCAGTGGCGCCGAGGAGACGACCGTGATCGGGTGCTCCTGGAAGTAGTGCGGCAGGCGCCGCTGAGCCCTGAAGACCGCGTATACTAGCTTTTGGTACTGTGGGTACCGCTGGCGCGACTCGGTGAGGACCTCGCTGATGTAGTACACCGGCCGCTGAACCGGGCGCTCCTTTCCTTCCTCTGGTCGTTCGACGACCATCACAGCGCTGACGACGCGCTCGGACGCCGCGACGTAAACCAGCATAGGTTCTTTGTCGGCGGGGGCGGCGAGTAGTGGTGCGGCGAGTAGCACCTTTTTGAGGTCGCGGAGCGCGTCGTCCGCCTCCTTGTCCCACTGGAAGGTGGGGTTCTTGCGCATCAGGCGGTATAGGGGCATCGCCTTTTCGCCCAGGCGGGGGATGAAGCGACTGAGAGCCGCTACTCGCCCGGCCAGCTTCTGGACGTCGCACAGGCACTCGGGTTTGCCGAGCCGGGCGATCGTGTCGATCTTTGTTGGGTTCGCCTCGATCCCTCGTTTGGAGACGACGTACCCCAGTAGTTGTCCGGCGGGTACACCGAAGGTGCACTTGCCTGGGTTGAGCTTTATCTTGTACCTTCGCAGGTTGGCGAAGGTTTCCGCCAGGTCGGCGAGTAGGTCGCCTTGGCGAGCGGACTTCACGACCACGTCGTCGATGTAGACGTGGATGTTGCGGCCAATTTGGCTCGCGAGGCATTCTTGCATGCACCGCTGGTAGGTCGCCCCGGCGTTCTTGAGGCCGAAGGTCATGGCGGTGTAGCAGAAGGCTCCGAATGGCGTGATGAACGCCGTCTTCTCCTCGTCTTCGACAGCCATTTTGATCTGGTTGTACCCAGAGTAGGCGTCGAGGAAACATAGCGACTCCGAACCCGCGGTTGAATCGATTATCTGGTCGATCCGCGGGAGGACGAACTGCTCCTTTGGGCAGGCGCTGTTTAGGTTTGTGTAGTCGATACACATTCTCCAGGTCCCGTTTTTCTTCTCGACCAGGACTGGGTTTGCCAGCCACTTGGAGTACTTGATTGGCCGGATGAAGCCGGCAGCGAGTAGACGCTGCACTTCCTCGGCGATTGCTCGACGGCGTTCTTCATTGAAGGGCCGTAGCGACTGCTTGACAGGTCGCACTTTGGGGTCGGCGTTCAATTTGTGCTCAGCGAGCTCCCTAGGGACACCGGGCATGTCGGAGGGTTTCCATGCGAAGATGTCCGTGTTCTCACGGAGGAACTCGATGAGCGCGCCTTCCTATGCTGGGCTCATGCCTGTCCCGATCGTCACCGTCTGGCTGGAGTCGCCTGGGACCAGCTCGACGGTGCGGGTGTGCGTCGTTGCCTCAAAGGTTGAGGTGTTTGCACCCTCTGAGTTGGGCTTCTTGAGTATTGTGGGGTCGTCGTTGTTGACCCCGCTCGCGTATTTGGCGAGCTCGTCGGCGTGGTTGGTCTCTGCCGCGATGACGGCGTCGTCGAGCTCGGCTCCTTTGGCCTCGCACTCGGCGGCCATGTCGGGGTCGCCATTGATTGTGATGACGCCACACGGCCCGGGGAGCTTCATCGCGTTGTACGCGTAGTGGGGCGCTGCCATGAATTTAGCGAACGCCTGGCGCCCCAGGACGCAGTGGTAAGGGCTGTCGAAGGGCACCAGCTCGAAGACGATCCGCTCGGTGCGGAAGTTTGCCGGTGTGCCGAAAGTGACTGGCAGCGTGACCTTGCCGATCGGGTACGCCTTCCGATCGGGGACGATGCCGTGGAACGTGGTGTGGGTCGTCTCGATCATCGACTGCGGGAGCCGCAGCCGCCTGAAGGTGTCGAGGTAGAGGATGTTGATGGAACTACCGCCATCCATCAGTGTCTTGGGGAGCCAGTAGTCGCCAACCTTGGGCTTGACCACCAAGGCGACTCGTCCTGGGTACTCGATGCGCGGCGAGTGATCTTGCCGGCTCCAGGTGATGGTCTGTTCCGACCAGTTTAGGAACTGGGGGACGTCTATTTGGGCCACCGCATTGACAGCAACGGCGCGGGCAATGACCTTCTTCTCGCGCTTCGTGTTGAAGCCTGTGAAGGTGTGGAGCGAGCCGACTACTTTGCCGAATTTTCCGCCATTTGGCAGGTTGTTGTCGGGGTCCTCCCGCGCTTGCCGTGCCTTCTCGATTTCCCTGAGGGTGTGGCAGTCGGCGGTGGTGTGCGTTGCGGGCTTCCCTTCCCTGCTATGTAACGCACATGGTTGGTTAAGGAGGGCCGCGGGATCGAACCTTGGCTTGTTCTTGTAGTTTCCGCCATCGCGGCGTTGCCCTCCGTCGTGGCGGTAGCTCTTGGGCTCGCGCTGCGTGTGCCCGGCGTTGGCGACGAAGTCGACTCGCCCGTCACTACGGCGCTTGCCAGTGAGGCGAGTGCCGCTGTAGCGTAGGTCGGTTCGACGTCCATCGTTGTTGCCGCTCGTGCGGTGTTGCCCTCCTGACTCGTCGTCAGTTTCCTTGTTTGGATCTTCCTCGGCGTACCGTTTGGCGATCTCGAGGAGGTCGGGGATGTTGTCGAGTGTGCGGGAGTGTCGTTTAAGCTTGGCGACTAGAGGCTCGTAGCGGCACGAAGTCTTGAAGCAATGGATCGCGGTGACCGGGTGGATGCCGACCGCGTTGTACCAAAGCTCTTGCCACCGTTGGACCTAGTTGCGGGTCGACTCGCGGGGTCCCTGGACGCACCGTTCCAGGTCCTCAATAGTGGTGGCGCGGGTGTAGGAGCACTCGAAGTGCCTGACGAAGGCGTCGCGCATTTCCTCCCAGGAATCGATACTGTCCTGGGGGAGAGTGTTGATCCACTGCCTGCACGTCTCCTCCATCATCAGGGGGAGGTAACGGGCGGCGAGTAGGTCAGTGTGACCCGCGATCCCCATTGCCATGAGGTATGTGTCGAGCCAGACGGCGGGGTCGTACGAGGAGTCGTATTTTTCTATCTCCTTTGGCGCCTTGAAGTTTGGCGGGTACTTCTCGCCTCGGATCATTGGTCCAAAGCACTTGGGCCCGAGTCGACTGAGCGACCCCATGGGCTCACCGTCGCGGCGATTAGTTAGGGTGTGCCGCAAGTCGTCGGGCTGGCGTGCGCGCCAGCTTTGGTTGTTGATGATGTGGGTGCGGGCGTCGATGGGTTGCCCGTTAGAGGCGACGAAGTTGGTCGCCGGCTTGGGGTCGTTGGTGGAGAGTGCCGCGTTCGTGGGTCGGTGTTGGAGCTGCAGTGGCTCTGGTGGCTGGCAGTTGAGGGTGTTTGCCGCCGCTGGGCGGCCGCTGGAGGCCGCTCTGCTTCCCGAGGAACGCGAGTATACTCGACCTTGCGAGTCGACGCCCGCTTTTTGCTGCTCGACGGCCTTTGCGAGCAGGGCCCTGACGTATTGGATTTGTAGGGCGCCGTCGCCGGTGGCCGTGATGCTGTCGGCTGCTGCTCGGCCTGCCACGAGGTTGTCCATCGGGGTGGAGAACAGTGGGAGGCCGTTTGCGTCTCGCTCCCGTGAGGAGACTACTATCCGCGGCTGGTCCCTGGGAGGGGTGCGGTTGGGTGGAGGTGGGGCGCCCATCGCCGTTGATCCTGGCGGTGGCCGGGCGCTTCCTACTGGTGGCACATTCTCGCAGATCGCGCGCTCGGCCACGCGGGCCGGGTCGTTTTTGTCGTCGAAGTTCAGGGCACGCCCTTGAACGGTGGGGTTCAGGCGTGACCTGATCCGCTGCTGGTGGTAGCGTGACAGCTCCTGCGCCGTCACCTGCTCGAGGCGAAATTTTTCGCGCTCGGCTTGCTCCTTGCGCACCGCCTCCGCCAGTTTCAGGCGGAGTTCCTCGACCTCCGTTGCCGTGGCGTTAGGAGGGATTGGGGTGGAGAAGGGATCCTCCGGCGGATCGGCGCCGGTGGCCATGTAGGCCGCGGCGTGGCGACCGGTTCCATCGCGGAGGTCGGCGGAGTTCTCTGACCCGGAGTCGAATTCGAAGATCCCGAGGATGGAGGGGTCCTCGAAGTCTCCCGCGTTGGAGACCTGTGCGATGGAGGCCGCGGACGAGGCCGCGGTGATGGATCCGGCGAGTGATGCCGGGGTCGCCGAGTCGGCGTCGTCGGTGAGGGCCGCATCTTCTGCGGCCGCTGATTTCCCGGCCACGTTGCTGTGGGCCGAGTTGTACTCGGAGGCGAGGCGGTGGATCGTGCGGATCTGGCTCTCGGAGAGCCGATCGCGTGGCGGCGACTCGCGGATGCGAGCCGAGTCCTCCGAGACGATGACGTCGGTGAGGCCGACGAAGAGGCTAATCGTGCCGATTGGCAGGATCACGCTGTGCGTGACGGGTCGCGCCGCCGGGACGTAGCTGCTCGGCAAGATCTGGAGCATCTCGCCGATCGCTATCATGCGGCCGGTGGCGACCGCCTCGTTGATGGGCAGATTGGATCTCGCCGCAGAACACCGGCCAGGCCCCACGGTGGGCGCCACTGTCGTGGGAATGGTCACGGCAGATGCTGCAATCGGCAGCGAGTAGTAGAACGAGGGGCAAGGGCGGCCAGCCATCTGCGGTGCGAGATGAGGGCAAAGACACAGGGTTTTACCCAGGTTCGGCCCCCCGGAGGGTAAAGACCTACTCCTGCTAGATTGTATTATGGAGGTGTTACAATGGGAGAGCTCGGCGGCTAGGCGGCGAGTCGCTTGGGTGTATGAGGGAACGCATTTCTACTCACCCTTTAGGGAGGTTTATATAGGCTCACCTCCCCTAGGGTTTACATATCTCAACCGATTCGGTTACAGCTTTAATAGTCGTTTAACCCAGTCCGACTGGGCCTATCTACTCGCCTGGGCCTTCAGCTTCCAGTCGCTCGGTACCTTGCTGGGCTTCAATCCACTCGCCGTTCTGCAGGCCCACTCGCCAGCTCTCGGGCCAGTCGGAAACGCCCTGCTGGGTATACCCCAGTAGGCATATCCCCATCACCCGTAGTCCAAGGTGTAACTACTCACACTTCATACCGGAGAGAAGGCCTCCAGGATGATTTTCCCTCCGGCAGGTGCCGAGAAGAACTTCAGATCCCCCCGATCTAGGGACGATGGTGGCGGCGGCTAAAAGTTTCATGGAGTTTTGATCGGGTTCCTAGGATTTCTGCATCGGGGGCTTCTTATAGGCGAAGAGGCGAGGCTGGGAGGCGACCAGGGGCCCCACACCCTACCCAGGCGCGAGGTGGGCCCACCCCCGCATAGGGGGGGGGGTCTGGCCGCCCTGGTTCACTTCTCCATCCTGTCTTCTGGCTTCGTGTCCCCCACGGTAAAATATTGACTTCGGCTTTTGTCCCGTCCAATTTCGAAAATATTGATTTTATGCCTTTCTGGAACCAAAAACAGAAGAAAACAAACAACTGTCACTGTGGCAACTTGTTAATAGGTTAGTTCCAGAAAAGATATAAAAACACCTCAAAGTGTAGACAAAGAAAAGCAAAGTAGATACTAAACAAGCATGGAGCATCAATAATTATAGATACCTTTTCGACGTATCAAGCATCCCGAAGCTTAACTCCTGCTCGTCCTCGAGTAGGTAAGTGATAAAAAGAATAATTTTTTAGGTGACATGCACTATCAAAACCAAGATCAAACCATTTGCAAGCATTGAAAGCTGGGATCAAAGAACTCTAAACATGTGCATGAAAGATGGAGTTCTAACAATAGGACAAAGTAACTATGCATGCAACATGAAGGGCTACAAACAAAGATCATGAATAACATGCATTGAAAAACGTTTGTTTGTTTCACATACATAAAACATGGCATAGTGGCATTCAGCTTGTACCTCATAGAGTAGCAAATAGATGCATAGGACACCTTCAAAGTTGACAAGGGTGACTAGAAACAAGTAGCACAAGAACAAGTAATATCACAATACGCATCAATCAATAAGTTTTGGGACACTGCACACAGAATGACAACTATGCTCTCTTAATGGTGCCTAAAAGTAGAAGGTGGAGACTCAAATAATGGTGGAAGGAAAGCCTTTCATAAAGGAAGCAGGGATTTCAAGTTTCAAAAAGATGTTCCAAAAATTATGGTACTTGTTAGCTTTCAGCCCTCATTGCCCCTATCATAAGCATCTTGAAGTGGTTAAGGTTAAAGTGAACAAAGATGGAGTATATGCTTGACAAAGTATAAGTTGGCAATCTCAAGTCCCTTGAATACGAGGGCCACGCCTCATGCTACTCAACTTCAGTCACCTGCAAGTTCTTGCCATTGTAAGTACATGCGTATCATAGAGAACCGCCAACGGTGTACCCCTTGCACATGGTACAAGAGCTATCCCATAACAAAAATGACAAGGCAAGCAAACAATGAGCATCCTAGCGATCTTTTTATTTACTATATGCATAGCTTTTTATTGAGGATGCTTCATAGATAGCTCACTATGGTGATGTTGCAAGTTTCCACCATGATTAGGCATGGCTTAGGCTAGCAGCCTAGGCGTTTATCTAACACAAAATACATACTCCATGGAATTACAAGTTCCCTCTTTATTTCACACCGATGATATTCATAGACAAAAGAGCATGATATCAACTGAGTACAAAGTACAAGTGCAATGTTGAAAACGTTCCCCGTGACAGCACGGTTCTGCTAATTACAACGTATAAGTGCAAGCATATACAACATAGATGACACAATGGTTCAAGTTTATTAGGGTCAAAGAATATAAAGTGTTCCATCAAGTTTGTCAGGGCTTTAATCACTAAGTTTTCACATAACAAAATAGTTTTTAATTGGAAGATAGATGAAAACAAGAATATACTTGGAATGGTGTAACACACCATGCATAGGAATTTATAGTAGACACTTTGGAATAACTTGGTTTCTTGGGAGTTGGAAGCATGAGTAGAGCTTACTCATACAAGTGGAGGCTCGCAAAAGACTGGGAGCAACCAACTAAGAGAGCAATAATGGCCATAATCACGCAGAGCAACAAAGCATTACTAATCAAAGCATAGAGTGGTACTACAAGTCAAGGACTAAATGATCATAAAGGCTATGGTGACTTGTTCATAGTCATAACATGGTGTTATCATGTGCCAAGTCAACCCAAACAAAGCATCAAAGGAAATACCACAATACTATGCTTTTGCATGCTAAAACAACGCATAATTTTTTCAAGGCACACTAAGCAATCCCAATTGTTTGGAACAAGACATGGTACATCAATAATCACTAAGAATCAGGTCAAAACAACACCTAGCATGTCATGCTAAAGTCTAAGTCACAGTCAATGCAAGCTCCTCTTGCATTTATCAAGCAAGAACTTCCTACTCCTTTCCAACACCAAGCAAACTAAACAAACTAAGCAAACCAAACTAAAACTAAGATGCTCCAAGAACAACACAACTATGCATGAAACAATAAAAAAACGAAGTGTGACCTGAGATTTTTATTGATGAAGAAGAGGATGCCTTGGGCATCCCCAAGCATTGACACTTGTACCTCTTGGATATTTCTTGGGGTGACACCGGGGTGGAATCCCCAAGCTTGAGCTTTTGTCCATTCTTCATATCATTACATCATTCTCTCTCTACACCTGAAATTTTTCCTTCATACAAAACTTCACACAATCTTCATTAGCAACATTAGTGTATTCAAAAGATAATAGACCTTTGAGTTTAGCTTTGGATCAGCAAAACTTTTCACTAAAAACACAAGCTACAGTATTAACTCCTTCAAAAAGCTCAATTCCCCAAAAGATAACTCAAAAAGGAATCAATAAGAAGCAAATGCAAATAATGGCAGAAATCTGTCAAAACAGACCAGCAGGTAGAAACTGATTTTTTCGAACATCTTCTGTTGCTCAAATCAAAAAGTGTTGAACTAACGAAAGTTATCTAACCTACTGGGGGATTTATTCATAAATGTTCAGCTCAATCCGAGTTACAGAGACTCCTCATGATTTTTTTTGGTGGAGGACAGAAATCTGTTTTGGGACAACAACTCTCCAAATCTTACTTCCCTCTCATTAGAGGTCATTCTTGGCACAAAAATCAAACAAAAAGGATAAGGAGATGTCATTACTGAAGTAATAACTTCCAAGACTCAAGTAAACTCTTGGGTTATCTCCCAACAATTACTTTTCTTTAACGCTTTTAAGTTAGGCTTGATAGCTTGAGAAGATACTCACATAAGGAATATGAATTGAAGTCACATAGAGCATCAAGAAGCAAATTCAAAACACATTTAAGTCTAACCCTCTTCCTATGAATCGGAATCTTGTACACAAATAAATTCACAAAGAACAAAGTGACAAGCATAGGAAGATAAAATAAGAGTAACTTCAAAACTTTCAGCACATAGAGAGGTGTTTCAGTACCATGAAAAATTCTACAACCATACTTTCCTCTCTCATAATAATTTTCAGTAGCATCATGAATAAACTCAACAATATATCTATCACATAAAGCATGCTATTTATGTTCTACAAACACATAATTTCTATCAAGCTCAAAAACAGTGGGATTAAAACCTCCACAGGTTTTATCCAAAGTAGATATTTCAAAAAAATCCACAGGAACATAACATTCATCCTCCTTTGGTAAGCATGGGGGACAATCAAATAATGTAAGAGGCAAAGAGTTACTCTCATTAGAAGGTAGGCATGGGTAGATCCATTCTTCCTCCTTTTGTTCATCACTCTCCTCCTCTTCTCATCTAATGAGCTTCCAATTTCAACAATTTCTTCTTCCATAGGCTCCTGCAAGGTATTAGACTCTTCCATTTGTGGAAAGCATATATTAAAATATTCAAGAATATAGCTATTTTCTTCCTTGTAATTATCAAAGAAAAATTTAAGTATCTCAAAAACCTCATGTTTATAAGGTGCATCATCAGTATTTTCAAGCAAACTAGCAAGTTCAAAAGCACCCTTGAAGGCAATAAATTCTTCAGTTTGTTCCACATCATCAAATTCATAATTTCCTTTAACATAAGAAGATATGGTAACATTATCATTATACTCACATTGAAAGGGTAAGTGTTTATACCTTCTGCAGCAACAAGCTTTAACAAAGCAATAAGTAACATTATAAATAGAGCACACCTCTCTAGCAATAGTATTCAACTTATCAATTTGTTCCCATAGGTGTTTCCCTTTTTGTGACAAACGGTGTTCCTTATAATAATACTTTTGTTCCTCTGTGAACCCACCTTGCCAATAAGAACTAGTTTCAAAGAAACCATCCATTGATAGAAAGCATGGCAAAGCAAGGCAAACACAGACCATCAACTAGAGCAGGAACTAATTTTTGTGTGTTTTTGAATAAAGAAAGCAAACCAAACTAGACTAAATTTTTTTGGAGTTTTTGAAAAGAGGCAAACAAAACCAAGCAAAATAAAACTAAGAAAATTAAAAACAAAGTAAAGAGAAAGGAAGTGGAGGACTCCCCTTGTGAAGACGTCCTTAGCCTCCCCGGCAACGGTGCCAGAAAACTTGTTGATGACTCCTTGATGGCACTAGAGAACTTGGTGCTTGACGTGGAGTCTGTTGGGAACCCCAAGAGCAAGGTGTGAAGTATCACAACACCAAGTTTATCCTTAGTAAGAAACCGAGGTTATCGAACCATTAGGAGGAAGGAAACGTCACACAGGTGCTGCAAGCAACGTGGAGACCTGCACAACACAAACTCAAGACTTTGCTCCAACTAATAGTGAGGTTGTCAATCTCACCGATTGCTATAACAAATGATTAAACATATGGTGTGGAAGGTAATGGTTTGCAGCAAGTAAAAAAGTAACAGTGGAAGATGTATCAATGGTAAAGATTGGGCCGGGGTCCATAGTTCACTAGAGGTGCTCTCCTTAGATAAACAACATGGCATGAAGGGTAAACAAATTACAACAAGGCAATTGATAGGAACTGATCAAGGCATAACAATGCAATACCGGACAAAAAGATCCTATGAGATTTGATTGGACAATACAACAATATACATAGACTGCCATCCAACTGCATCTATGACTAGAAGTACACCTTCAGGTTATCATCCGAACCCCCTCCAGTATTAAGTTGCAAGCAACAGACAACTGCTTTAAGAAAAGTGTGTAAGGTAAACAAATCCACTTGTTCTATGAACAAGAGACCGTTGTTTTATCCCTAGTGGAAACATCACATCTACTACCGAAGAGATTTCTGTCACTTCCCTTGGAAACTAGAGGCATGAACCCACTATCGAGCATAAATACCCCCTCTTGGAGGCACTAGCAACTACTTGGCCAAGATAGCTACTAACAACGGAGAGCATGCAAGATCACAAACAACACAGACATGATAGTATCAAATAGATAAAACCATTAATCAATCTAACATAGTAATCTCAATATCCATCAGATCCCTGTAAACACAACATGCATGGTTACAAATAGATTAGATCTTGATCATGAATGGAGCTCACAAGATCTATACATGAAAGCACAAGGAGGATATACAACCATCTAGCTACTACATGGACCCATAGTCCAAGGTGGAACTACTCACGCTTCATACCGGAGAGAAGGCCTCCGGGATGATTTCCCCTCCGGCAGGGTGCTGGGAAGAACTTCAGATCCCTCCGATCTAGGGACGACGGTGGCGGCGGCTATAGAAGGTTTCGTGGAGTTTTGATCGGGTGCCTATAGTTTCTGCATCGAGGGCTTCTTATAGGCGAAGAGGCGAGGCTGGGAGGCGGCCAGGGCCCCACACCCTACCCAGGCGCGGGGTGGGCCCACCCGCGCCTAGGGGGGTCTGGCTGCCCTGGTTCACTTCTCCGTCCCATCTTATGGATTTGTGTTCCCCACGGTAAAATATTGACTTCGGCTTTTGTCTCGTCCAATTCCGAGAATATTGATTTTCCGCCTCTCTGGAACCAAAAACAGAAGAAAACAGGCAACTAACACTGTGGCAACTTGTTAATAGGTTAGTTCCAGAAAAGATATAAACACACCTCAAAGTGTAGACAAAGCAAAGCAAAGTAGATACTAAACAAGCATGGAGCATCAAAAATTATAGATACGTTTCCGACGTATCATTCAATAGAGTGAAGACGGATGGATGCACACAGCAGGAAGGATGTTATCCCCATATCCTCCAACCATGGAGGCAAGGCTCATCCTTGTCGCCCATCTCCACCGCCCTGATCTCCCCGACATCGCGAAGATCCAAAAGCTCACCATCGTACAAGCATGCCTCCACCAAGGCAAGGCGACATCGTCATTCGCGATAACGCAGAGCAGCCCTGTCACGACGGAGAGCACAACCAAGGACACAAGAGCAGGTCACACCATGACCCTCCATGTCCGACAAGCAACCGTGACAAGCGCGTGGCATCACAGGAGGGTAACAGCAAGAAGGCTAACCCACCACCACCTCCGCCTCCGTTGCCACCTAGTAGCCACCATGGCAGAGGGGGCCCGCGTCGTTCACACAGCCCATCCCCTGGTGGCAAGAAGAAATGATCAAGCCCGGAGCCATACGATGCATGTTCACGCCTAGACAAGATTCACGAGGCCCGGGAAGGACCTTACATGGGACCACGTTGCTTTGAACCTGTAATACGGACCGCAACTTACCCCAAGGGTTTCCGGATTGACAAGATGATCAAGCCCTATGATGGCACTTCCAAAACGTGGTTGCAGGACTACGGCAACGCGGTGGAGATCACCAGGGGTAACCCCAACATTGCCGTCAATTACCTCCCACTGATGTTGACGGGAACGGCCCTCCAATGGATTGATGACTTGCCGGAGAAGTCCATCTGCAACTGGTTGGAGATGCAAGAAGCGTTCACCAAAAACTTTGAGGGTATGTATAAGCGTCCCTGCACTGTTGGCGATCTACAATGGTGCATGCAAGAGAAAGACGAGTCATCTCGAGCCTACCTCTCCCGCTGGCTGGATACGAAGAATTCCTGCGTAGGAGTGCACGATCAGACCGCCATAGCCGCCTTCATCGATGGGTTGGAAAAATGTACGTTGCTCCGACATAAGTTGAAGAGCCTGCAGGACAATCACACGCTCGATCTCAACCAGATGATCCAGTTCGCCAGTGCGTTTGCGGCTGCCGATGATGATGCTCGCGGCTCCTTGCCGGCAATAGCCGTTCCAACCCAAGCTAATTGGAACAACAACAACACCAAGCGGAAGAGTCCGCCAGAAGAAAAGCAAACCTCTGACATGGTCGCCATGGCATTTGCAGGACGAGGTGATGGTGGACAGCGTGGCCGAGGACGGGGGGTTGGTCGTGGGCAGTAGAGAGGTAGTGAAACTACCCCGGCAGCGCCCAGCGTTCCCCAAATGTACGAAGAGTACCATGATATTCCATGCCTTGTACACCTCGACGCCAACGGCAAAGCCAATCACACCAATCGTCATTGCAAGTTCATCAACGACCTCAAGGAGGTCCGAGAGTCCGACTACAAGCGAAGCCGAAAGCACAGACCGCGAGGCAAGGGCAAAGGGAAGAAGAAGGAAGAGGAGTCCAAGAATTCAAGTGACATGGACGAGGACGTTGACTGATGGGGCTACGTTGGGAAACCCCAAGAGCAAGGTGTGAAGCAGCACATCAGCAAGTCTTCCCTCAGTAAGAAACCAAGGTTATCGAACCAGTAGGAGGAAGGAAATGTCTCAAAGGTGTTGCAAGAAACATGGAAACCTGCACAACACAAACTCAAGACTTTTCCCCAATGAACAGTGAGGTTTTCAATATCGCTGGTTGCTATAACAAAGGATTAATTGTATGGTGTGGAAGGTGATGATGGTTTGCAGCAAGTAAATAGTAATAGTGGAAGATGTATCAATGGTAAAGATTGTACCAGGGTCCATAGTTCACTAGAGGTGTTCTCCTTAGATAAACAAACATGGCATGCTGGGTAAACAAATTACAGCAGGGCAATTGATAGGAACTGAGCAAGGCATAACAATGCAATACTAGACAAAAAGATCCTATGAGATTCGATTGGCCAATACAACAATATACATAGACCGCCATCCAACTGCATCTATGACTAGAAGTCCACCTTCAGGTTATCATCCGACCCCCCTCGAGTATTAAGTTGCAAGCAACAGAACAACTGATTTAAGAAAAGTGTGAAGCTAAACAATCCACTTGTTCCATGAACAAGAAACTGTTGTTTTCTCCCTAGTGGAAACAACACATCTACAACCGAAGAGATTTCTGTCACTTCCCTTGGAAACTAGAGGCATGAACCACTATCGAGCATAAATACCCCCTCTTGGAGTCACTAGCAACTACTTGGCCAAGATAGCTACTAACAACGGAGAGCATCCAAGATCACAAACAACACAGACATGATAGAATCATAAGACAAAACCATTAATCAATCTGACATAGTAATCTCAATATCCATCGGATCCCTGCAAACACAACATGCATGATTACAAATAGATTAGATCTTGATCATGAAAGGATCTCACAAGATCTATACATGAAAGAACAAGGTGGAGATACAACCATCTAGCTACTACATGGACCCATAGTCCAAGGTGGAACTACTCACGCTTCATACCGGAGGCTGGCATGATGAAGAAGAATGCCTCCGGGATGATCTCCCCTCTGATAGGGTGCCGGGAAGAACTTCAGATCCCCCCGATCTAGGGACGATGGTGGCGGTGGCTACAGACAATTTTGTGGAATTTTGATCGGGTGCCTAGGGTTTCTGCATCGGGGGCTTCAGATAGGCGAAGGGGCGAGACAGGGGGGCACCAGGGCGGCTGCACCCCCATGCGTGGGGTGGGCCCACCCGCGCGGCCAAGGGGTGTGGCCCCCTGGTGAGCCTTCTCCGTCTCGTCTTCTGGCTTCGTGTTGCCCACGGTAAAATATTGACTTTGGCTTTTGTCCCGTCCAATTCCGAGAATATTGATTTTCTGTCTTTTTGGAACCAAAAACAGAAGAAAACAGGCAACTGTCACTGTGGCAACTTGTTAATAGGTTAGTACCAGAAAACATATAAAAACACCTCAAAGTGTGGACAAAGTAAAGCAAAGTAGATAGTAAACAAGCATGGAGCATCAAAAATTATAGATACGTTTCCGACGTATCATTGACCCCAAGCACGCCGACAAGGGCGATGGCAAAGGCAAGAACCCCTTCGAGAAGAAGTCGCCGTCTACCATACTTTCCTTGGCACCTCTACTGTTCGGGCACATAAATCCTCGATGCGGATACTGATGGCCACCCTACCCCCAGTTCCCCAGTACCTGCGCTGGTCAGAAATTCCAATCACTTGGGACAGGAAGGATCACCCAGACCTCATCCCTACGGAGAACCAGTATGCCATGGTCATCAACCCTTTGATTGACGATAATGAGTTCACCAAATGCATGGTGGACAGTGGAAGTAGCATCAATATCATGTACCTGGATACAGTTCACAAGATAAACTTGACGGAGGCTAACCTAAGGCGGACCAGCACCGTGTTCCATGGCGTAGTTCCTGGCTGGGAGGCTCGGTCCCTTGGGTGCATCACGCTTCAGGTCACTTTTGGCGATGTTAACAATTACGGCCAAGAACGCATGACCTTTGAAGTGGTCCCCTTCAAGAGCGTGTACCACGTCATATTTGGACGCAACATCTTCCACGCCTTCATGGCCAAGCCATGATTCGTCCACAAACTCAAGATACCCGGACCAAACGATGTCATCACCGTATCCGGAAGCTTTACAAAGGCAAGGTACTGCGAGATTGGACAAGCAGCCTTTGCAGAAGCTGTCCTCTACAGCGAAGAATTCAAGGAGATCCAGAGCAAGGTCGACGCCACGGAGATGCCGGCATCGAAGAAGCAGATTTCTGACTCCGATCCCGCCTTCAAGGCCGCCATCGAGACCAAGCCGGTGGAACTTGTGGTAGGCGATGCCTCCAAGACCACCGCCATTGGGACAAACCTGGACCCTAAATAGGTAAGTGCACTCATCGAGTTCCTCCATGAGAATAGGGACATCTTTTCCTGGCAACCTGCCGACATGAAAGGTGTACCTAGGGAACTTGCCGAGCACAGCTTGAATATTGATCCAAAATGCAAACCGATGAAATAACCTCTATGATGCTTCGGAGATGAGAAGATACGCGCCATAGGCAAAGAGATAGCTAGGTTAGTTAAGGCTAGTTTTATACAAGAAGTCCTTCACACCCGATGGGTGGCCAATCCTATACTTGTCCCCAAAAAGGGAACCAAAGAATTAAGAATGTGCGTTGATTACACCAGCTTGAACAAAGCGTGCCCGAAAGATCCGTTTGCTTTTCCTGGCATTGACAAAGTCATTGACTCGATGGCTGGCTCGGAACTTTTTTGTTTTCTCGATGCATACTCAGGATACCACCAGACAAAGATGAGGTAGTCGGACCAATTGGCCACTTCGTTCACCACACCTTACGACATGTTTTGCTACGTCACGATGCCCTTTGGGCTAAAAACACAGGTTCTAGGTACCAGCAGACTATGCAGCGTTGCCTACACGATCAAATTGGTCGAAACGTTCACGCCTATGTGGACGATATAGCGGTGATGTATAAAAAGTCAAATGACTTAATCTCTGACTTAAAAGAAACCTTTGATAATCTCCGGAAATACAACATGATGCTTAACCCAAAGAAGTGCGTCTTCGGGGTTCCAGCCGGAAAATTGTTGGGCTTCATCGTTTCCCAACGTGGAATCGAGGTGAACCCGAAGAAGATCAAGGCCATCCTAAACATAAACCACCTGACGTGCCTGAAGGACATCCAATGGATAACAGGCTGCGTTGCAGCAGTAAGCCAGTTCGTCAGCCGACTTGGAGAGAAGGCTCTGCCGCTGTACAAGTTGCTAAGTAAGACAAACAAATTTACATGGACGGACGAAGCAGATGCTGCACTCAAGAAGCTAAAGGATATACTTTCCTCGACACCTATACTTGCAGCACCCGAGCCTATGGAGCCTATGTTGATCTACATGGCGGCCACCAACCGGGTAATCAACATCGTCGTCGTGGTAGAGCAGAAAGAACCAACACATGAGTACGGAGTGCAATGACCAGTTTACTATGTAAGCGAGGTCTTGATGGAGTCCAAGCAGCGTTACCCGCACTACCATAAGCTATCTTATGGAGTGTTCCTTGCTTCTCGGAAGCTAAGGCACTATTTCCAGGAGCACCCTATCACAGTTGTGAGCAAAGCTCCACTGTCTGACATCATCAATAACAGCGATGCTACATGAAGGGTTGCAAAGTGGGGCATTTAGCTTGCCGCCTTTGAGATCACCTACAAGCGACACGACGCTATCAAATCATAGGTCTTGGCGGATTTCATCGCAGATTGGACGGAGATGCCAGATGCTACACCTGTACCAGAGCCAGAATACTAGGTGATGCACTTTGACGGATCAAAGCTACTCAACGGCTCGGGGGCTGGTGTACTGCTACAATCACCAACAGGGGAAAGCTGCACTACGTTCTGCAAATCCTCCTTGAGGCTACAAATAACATGGCGAAATATGAAGCACTCATTCACGGACTTCGCGTATCCAATGATATTGGCATCAAGCGCATAGTTTGCTGTGGAGATTCCGACTTGGTTGCCTAGTAGGTGGCTAGCACCTGGAATGCGCAGAACCCTATGATGGTGGCATATCGAGACGAAGTAGACGAGATAGCCAAGTGCTTTGAGGGCTACGAAGTCAAGTACGTCAAGAGGGAGGACAACGAGGCAGCTGATCTACTTTAAAGCTTGGATCAGGGCGCAAACCAATTCCGCCTGGCGTTTTCCTGGAGTATTTGCGGACACCATCCATGAAGGGAGCGGATCCATCTAACCCGGATAGAGTTGACTCTTTTGTTCACATAGTGACAAAGGTCCCTCCGGCTTGGACAAAACCATTCATGGAGTATCTCGTACACGGAAACTTGCCCATCGACGAGGTCGAAAGTCGGCAAATAGTACATCAAGCAAAGGGCTATACCATAATCAATGGACAGCTCTATAAAAGAAGTGATAGCGCTTGACGAGGTGGAAGAGGTTGAAGTAGATTCCCCAATAATGGCACCAGAAAGCTTGATGGTGCCTAGTTTTTGATGTGGAAGCGCTTCGTTGGAAACCCCAAGAGCAAGGTGTGAAGCAACAAGCATCAAGTCTTCCCTCAGTTGAGACCGAGGTTATCGAACCAGAAGGAGGAAGGAAACGTCACACAGGTGTTGGAAGCAACGTGGAGACCTGCACAACACAAACTCAAGACTTTTCCCCAACGAATCAGTGAGGTTGTCAAGCTCACCGGTTTGCTGTAACAAAGGATTAAACGTATGGTGTGGAAGATAATGGTTTGCAGCAAGTAAACAAGTAACAGTGGAAGATGTATCTATGGTAAAGATTAGACCGGGGTCCATAGTTTACTAGAGATTCTCTCCTTAGATAAACAACATGGCATGAAGGGTAAACAAATTACAGCAGGGCAATTGACAGGAACTTAGAAAGGCATAACAATGCAATGCCAGACAAAAAGATCCTATGAGATTCGATTGGGCAATACAACAATATACATAGACCATAATCCAAATACATCTATGACTAGAAGTCCACCTTCAGGTTATCATCCGAACCCCCTCGAGTATTAAGTTGCAAGCAACAGACAACTGCTTTAAGCAAAGTGTGTAAGGTAAACAATCCACATGTTCCATGAACAAGGGACCGTTGTTTTCACCCTAGTAGCAACAACACATCTACAACCAAAGAGATTTCTGTCACTTCCCTTGGAAACTAGAGGCATGGACCCACTATCGAGCATAAATACTCCCTCTTGGAGTCATTAGCAACTACTTGGCCAAGATAACCACTAGCAACGGAGAGCATGGAAGATCACAAACAACACAGACATGATAGAATCAAATAGATAAAACCATTAATCAAACCAACATAACAATCTCAATATCCATCAGATCCCTGCAAACACAACATGCATGATTACAAATAGATTAGATCTTCATCATGAACATTGATCACAAGATCTATACATGAAAGCACAAAGGAGGAGATACAAACATCTAGCTACTACATGGACCCATAGTCCAAGGTGGAACTACTCACAAATCATACCGGAGAGAAGGCCTCCGGGATGATCTCCCCTCAGGCAGGGTGGCGGGAAGAGCTTCAGATCCCCCCGATTTAGGGATGATGGTAGCGGCGACTACAGACAGTTTCGTGGATTTTCTGATCGGGTGCCGAGAGTTTCTGTATCGGGGGCTTCTTATAGGCGAAGGGGGGAGTCTGGGAGGCGACCAGGGTAGGCAAACCCTACCCAGGCGTGGGTCCACCTGACCTCGCGCCTGGGGGGAGGGAGTTTGGCCTCCCTCGCCCGCTTCTCCGTATCTCCTCTGGACTTCTTGTTCCCCACGGAAAGTTATTGACTTTGGCGTTCGTCCCGTCCAATTTTGAGAATATTTCTTTACTAACTTTTCTGAAACCAAAAACAGCAGAAAACAGGCATCTGGCACTGTTGCAACTTGTTAATAGGTTAGTACCAGAAAACATGTAAAAAGCACCTCAAAGTGTGGACAAGTAAAGCAAAGTAGATACTAAACAAGCATGGATCATCAAAAATTATAGATACGTTTCCAACGTATCAGCATCCCCAAGCTTAACTCCTGCTCATCCTCGAGTAGGTAAGTGATAAAAGAATATTTTTTGAGGTGACATGCACCCTCATAATAAAGATCCAACCATTTGCAAACATTGAAAGCTGAGATCAAAGAACTCTAAACATGTGCATGAAAGATGGAGTTCTAACAATAGGACATAGTAACTATGCATGCAACATGGCAAGCTATAAACAAAGATCATGAATAATATGTATTGAAAAACATTTGTTTGTTTCACATGCAGAAAACATAGCATAGTGGCAATCAGCTTGTCCCTCATAGAGTAGCAATATAATGCATAGGACACCTGCAAAGTTCACAAGGGTGACTAGAACCAAATAGCACAAGAGCAAGTAATAACACAATATGCATCAACTAATAATCTTTGGAACACTGCACACAGAATGACAACTATGCTCTCTTAATGGTGCCTAAAGGTAGAAGGTGGAGACTCAAATAATGGTGAAAGAAAGGCCTTTTTGTAAAGGAAGCAGGGATTACAAGTTTCAAAAAGATCTTCCAAAAATTATGGTACTTATTAGCTTTCAGCCCTCATTGCCCCTATCATAAGAATCTTGAAGTGGTTAAGGTTAAAGTGGCAAAGCTAGAGTATATTCTTGACAAAGTATAAGTTGGCAATCTCAAGTCCCTTGACTATGAGGGATACACCTCATGGATACGCAACTTAGGGCCCAGGCAAGTTCTTGTCACTATAAGTATTTGCATATCATTGAGAACCGCCAACGGGGTACCCCTTGCACATGGTACATGAGCTTTCTGTCACATCCCAAGATTTTCCAAATCTTGTAATGTGAAAAATAAATGAATAAAATAAAACTTTGTTGATTTTTAGGGTGAGAAGAAACTTTTTGAATCCAATTGGAAATTTTCAAAAAATTTGGATCAAATAAATCCTAAAGGGATTTAAAAAGATAAACATTTAATAAAGGAAAATAGAAATATTTAAAATTACTATTTTGGATCTTTTAATAAAAGGATTTGGTTTTCAAAAGAAATGGAGGATTTATAAATAAGGATTATTTTATAAATCCAAATTAAACCTTGGCCAATATTTTGAAATAAAATGTTTTGTTTTGATTAAAATTAGTAAAGGTTTATTTAAATAAAATAATAAGGATTTAATATCCAATTTTATTTAAGTAAAGGCTTTTCCCATTTTAAACAAACACTAAAACTTATTTATTTATTTATGTATTTATTTTAAATACGTTTTCCAAGTATTTTATATTCTCAAATAAAACCTACTGAAGTGTTTTGGTTTTATTTTAGATTTCAAAATAAAGATTTTAATAAAACAAATCCTATTTGATTTAATAACTAAGGCCCATTTTATTTAATTGTTAATGGACCATAAAATAAAAATGTTATTTTGTTTTAAACAAGATTTTCAAATATCTTATATTTCCAAATAAAACCTACAGATTTGGTTTTGAAAATATTTGGATTTCAAATGGAGATTTCATTAAATATTATTTTATTTTGCAATTTTGGTTTATGTTACTGAACAGAACCAAACTCAAAGTTTCAAAGTGTGGTGAAAGTTTGAATGCATTTTAATGTTGATTTGTTTGTTTGAATTTCAAAACAGGAAATAGTTATAGAAAAAAAAAGCTAGCACACAGAAAAAAAATAGGATCTGGTCGACCCAACCCAGCAGCCCAACAAGGCCCAGCGCCATCCCAGCTCCTCTTTCCTCAGCGAAACGTTTTCACACCCAGCTTCCGATCCGTCCAGTGAATGACTGGTGGACCCAATCCCTCTCTCTCTCTCACTGCCAGGTAGACCCCACAACCACGTGGTCATCTTCTTCGCCGCGACCTCCTTCCCCCAAACCTCGCTGCCGTTGCTGCCATTCAAAGCCGCGTTCAATTCACCTTAATGGCCGCGTTAATCTCGCCCCTGACCACATGTACATAAGCGCCTCTCATCCCTCTGTCATTCCCCGCAAACGCCAACTCCACATCGCCACCAGGCTGCTCGGAATTTCTCTGACACCGCCACCGCTCCGACCATCGTCCTCGCTCGAATCCGGCCGAGCCTCGCCACCTCCTGCCTCCCCGAGCACACGAGCACGCTCACCACTTCCAGGCACATCCACATGTGCCCTTCGTACGACCGCGGGCGCCCCAGAGCAACGTCTGCAACAAGCTCTGAACGACGCCGCCGTCCGCTCCAACTCCGACGAGCCCCACAGGTAGTTTCCGGCCGCCCCTCTTCTTCTCGTTCACGCACACAGCATCTCCATGATCTCCTGCGTCTAACCATGCTTCTGTTTTGCCTTCTCGTGACCCGTAGCATCGTCTTCGACCTCGACCAGAGCCAACCGTCGCCAGACCAAACTCCGGCGAGGAATTCCTCCTGCCCTCGTGCGCCCCTTGCCCCAACGACCACACGACGAGCTTCCCCAGCCTCCTGCGATCACGGTGAGCACCCTCCCCTCTCTTCTAGCTTCCTGTATCACCGGCACCGCCACCACCTGACCATCGCCGCCACTAGCCACCGTCGGCGCCGCTCACATTTGGTCAATGCGATAATAACCGTAGGATATTTATCTGACGCTCACGGTAGAATCACTTAACCGCGAAAGGGTACGCTCTCTGGACCACACGATCTAATTAGATCCAACGCACCGCAGAGCCGATCCGGCCGAACCGGTATCGACCAGTGAAATAGCGACGCCTTGCCAGATTGGTTTAAAACAGAAATTTGAAATCAGATTAGATTGTGATTTTCAAACCTTTGTAACTTTTGATCCACACGTCCAAAAATTGCAAATTTGGTATAATTGGAATCAGTGGAACAAGCCCTAGCCTACCATGCCATTGGTTTAGTAAATAGTAACTGTTAGATGGTTGATTTTGCAGAAACATTTGTATGCTTGTTAAGGATGTAAAAATTGTTTAAAAATGAATTTGGGGATAAAATCTTTGGCAAATGGTGTGATTTGAACCTACTGACCATAAGAATCATCTTGTGAATCCAAAAATGTATTTGGTGAAACAAAAGAATGATTCTTTGATTTAAAACCATTTCTAGTCAAATAGAAATGTGGTTTATTTATTAAAAATGGTTTTGGAAGAAAACCTTTGGAAAATGTTTTGTTTTAAACTCTCTGACCCCAAACACCAAGTTTTATGGTTTCAAAACTTATTTGGTGAACCCTATAGATTAATGCCTTAGTAAAAACATTTCTCCACCACATAAAATGATACTTTGTTTTGAAAATGGTTTTTGAAGTGAAACCTTTTGCAAATGACTTTGCCACTCTACAAAATGACCATTAGGTGCTCTCAAAGGTTTGTGACCCATTAGGAACCACTTTTCCAAATAAGACAAAGTTTGGCATGCTTGCATGCATTATCTTAGTTCTATGATTTTATGTGTTGTTTTGCTTGATTGGTAGATTAAGTTTGTGCCTTGCTTGATTGATTTGTAGTGACTTGAAGAGTGTGATTGTTGCAAGGACAAGGAGTGAACCCATACTCTACCAAAAAGGCAAGTGATGCTTCATACTTTTGTCCCATTACTTTCACTATGCACTAGTGATTTTCTCTAAGTAAAACTTGCATGGAATTTTGCTAAGTATAAACCTTGCTATAGGAAAACCTAGTAGATGAATCCTTAGTAGGATTTTTCCTAAGTTAAGACTCCTACTACTATCCAGCTTAGCCTAGCTAATAAGAAAACATGGGTGGAATATGTATTCACACTATGGAAAAATTTCTAAGTCTGAGGACTTCTGTTTTGTTTAATAGAACAACTAAGTTAATGAATCACCTGAGTGGAATGGGACTTGCTTGGTGGTTTTTGGTTGAGTGGTTACACAAGGCCAGGGGACTGGTGAACCTTGTGTATCACACTTGTGGATGGCCACCCAGGAACAAAGAGATTTGAGATGCCAAATGTTGAGAAGCTTCAAGTGCAACCACTTGGCAATATGGGCTCTGGCATGATCATATAGGTTGCAAGAACTTAGCCATATGGACAGTGGGTGGTAGTTTTTGATAGGTTGGAACGCGTCCATTTTGGTCTAAGGGAAGGCTTCTGAAAGATCTTGTCTTGGGAAACCAAGTCTTGTGGGGAAAGTGCACCACCTCTGCAGAGTGTAAAATCTAAGTACTTAGCCATGTCCCTGGTAAAGGACAATTTGAGCATCAAGACATGGAAGCAATCAAGAATCTCATCATTCAAATTTCTAAGTTAAAACTTGTGGTTTGAACAAGGGTTATTTGAAATCTTCAATCTTTGATTGAGAGAAGCCTTGGAAAAGATTTTGTCAAAACAAAAACTTAGTATTTTCAAAATGATAAGGAAAATCTATTTTGAGCAATGCAAGCCTCAACTCCACTTAGCCAAATGCATATAGATGATAGATTCCACTATACTACCATAGTATCACTTGCCAATACAATTCAAATGTATTGACCCTTGTGGTTGTAACTTGTAATGTTGCAGGTTTGATTGATTTTAGTGAAGATTGATTGATTAGGATTACAAAGTCTACAACCAACATGTCTGCCTGTGGCACTTTGAAGATGAAGGACCCCATGCTTATAGATTTCTGCTGCAATGTAATGTAATAGCCAAATGAGCTATGTAAGATGTAATAAAATTATGTTATTCCTGGTTATAAAGTTGTATTATGACCTTTGTTTCTTGATATTACATCTTAACTGTGGATGCTAGCTATTGATCCAGGGACTAGCATTGTAAACACAGGGGACTCTACCTTATATTGTATAAAGGTTGGGACACTCCCTCTACAGATGGTATCAGAGCATTGTGTTTCCTGTAGGATTTGTAAACCTAGGATTGGACAAAAACCCTTAGAAAAATAGGAGTTGTACTTGTTCTAAAAACTTATTTACAAAAACACTTGTAAACTCTTTCCTCAACCATTTTGGTTTCAACTCTACTTCTCTTCTATTTCAACTTGATGGAAAAACCAACCCCATGGCCAAAGACTACACCATGTGCAAAGGACTACTTCAACTCTAATGACTTCAACATCTTCAACTCTAATGACTTCAACATCTTCACTCTAATGACTTCAACATCTTCAGCATATTCACCAAGGACTTCCAACTTGGATACCACTATGGACTACAAGTGAGACAAGGAACAATTACTCAAGATTTAGAGACTGAGGGAATGCAAAAGCTAGAAGGAATCTACATCATTTGAAGTATTGTAACCAAGAGTTTATCCCAAGGAAACCATGATCTCATGCAATAAGGATCAACCAAGAAGGATGGAAGGATCATAAGTGAACCATGTAGATGGACCACCATTTATAGTTAAAGTCAAACACACCAACTTATGTGGTGTAACAAAAATATTTTGTTGCCTAAGTATGTGCTTGAACTTTGTTGTTTGAGTGAAAAGTTTTTTGTGATTGCTTGCACATTGCTTGTGTGAATTGTGATGTGTGATTAGAATTATTCCCTTAGAAACATCTTGCCTATTCTAATCTCCATTCAACCCCAAACAGATGACTACTCCAAGAAACTCCAACATCAAGGTTAATGATGACAACCACAACCAAGAGGACAACATGAGAGAACTTATAGCAACCCAAAACCAGTTGAGCCAAGAGACAACTCAGATTTTAGCCAACAACAATGGACTAGACCCAGCCATACAAAGGATTTTGAAACTTCAATCCCAATTGATGCAAGGATTGGTTACTCAAATGATCAACATGGGAGAAAACTTTTCCCAAGGAGCTAATGACAACAAGGATGACAAAGATGTTATTCTAGAAGGAACCCAAGCTAGCAATATTTGTAGGGACAAGGATCATGCATCCAAGGAACGTGAAGATCAATGCCCCAAGAAGAGAGAAAGATCTCCCACCTATGAAGAGCATGAACTAGAAGAACTCTTAGCTTTGGAGAGACCCAAAAAGAAGAAGAAGAAGAAATGCCCCAATCCTAACAAGGAGGATATTACTCAAGTGCAATGTTACAATTGCAAATAGATGGGACACTATGCCAATGAATTCCCAGAAAAGAAGAAGAACCAAAGAAACAAACAAGAGGCAATAATACCAAAGGAAAAGAAAGATATTAGCCAAGTGATGTTTAAACACTGCAAAGAGTTAGGACATTATGCATCATATTGTCCAGAGAAGCCACCTCAAGACCTCAAACTTATCACATGTTTCAAATGCAAGGAGCTAGGCCACTATGCAAACCTCTGTCCAGGAAAGTTACACCAAGATCCCAAGAAGGCCAATATGTAATTTTTGTTTGAAAATTTTCAAGGGTGGTAGTACCCTAGTTGTTTTGAGCCTACTTGTAACCCTAGCCTCCCCAAATCTCGGGACGAGATTTATTTTAAGGGTGGTAGCCTGTCACATCCCAAGATTTTCCAAATCTTGTAATGTGAAAAATAAATGAATAAAATAAAACTTTGTTGATTTTCAGGGTGAGAAGAAACTTTTTGAATCCAATTGGAAATCTTCAAACAAATTTGGATCAAATAAATCCTAAAGGGATTTAAAAATAAACATTTAATAAAGGAAAATAGAAATATTTAAAATTACTATTTTGGATCTTTTAATAAAAGGATTTGGTTTTCAAAAGAAATGGAGGATTTATAAATAAGGATTATTTTATAAAGCCAAATTAAACCTTGGCCAATATTTTGAAATAAAATGTTTTGTTTTGATTAAAATTAGTAAAGGTTTATTTAAATAAAATAATAAGGATTTAATATCCAATTTTATTTAAGTAAAGGCTTTTCCCATTTTAAACAAACACTAAAACTTATTTATTTATTTTAAATAAGTTTTCCAAGTATTTTATATTCTCAAATAAAACCTACTGAAGTGTTTTGGTTTTATTTTAGATTTCAAAATAAATATTTTAATAAAACAAATCCTATTTGATTTAATAACTAAGGCCCATTTTATTTAATTGTTAATGGACCATAAAATAAAAATGTTATTTTGTTTTAAACAAGATTTTCAAATATCTTATATTTACAAATAAAACCTACTGATTTGGTTTTGAAAATATTTGGATTTCAAATGGAGATTTCATTAAATAAATCAAACCCTATTTGATTAAATAATCATGGTCCATTTTATTTAATTAATGAGTGGAACCTAAAAAAGATTTAAATATTAATTTAGTTTGGAATTTTGGTTTATGTTACTGAACAGAACCAAACTCAAAGTTTCAAAGTGTGGTGAAAGTTTGAATGGATTTGAATGTTTATTTGTTTGTTTGAATTTCAAAACAGGAAATAGTTATAGAAAAAGAAAAAAAGCCAGCAGACAGAAAATAAAATAGGATCTGGTCGACCCAACCCAGCATCCCAACAAGGCCCAGCGCCAGCCCAGCTCCTCTTTCCTCAGCGAAACGTTTTCACACCCAGCTTCCGATCCATCCAGTGAATGACTGGTGGACCCAATCCCTCTCTCTCTCTCACTGCCAGGTAGACCCCACAGCCACGTGGTCATCTTCTTCGCCGCGACCTCCTTCCCCCAAACCTCGCTGCCGTTGCTGCCATTCAAAGCCGCGTTCAATTCACCTTAATGGCCGCGTTAATCTCGCCCCTGACCACACGTACATAAGCGCCTCTCATCCCTCTGTCATTCCCCGCAAACGCCAACTCCACATCGCCACCAGGCTGCTCGGAATTTCTCTGACACCGCCACCGCTCCGACCATCGTCCTCCCTCGAATCCGGCCGAGCCTCGCCACCTCCTGCCTCCCCGAGCACACGAGCACGCTCACCACTTCCAGGCGCATCCACCTGTGCCCTTCGTACGACCGCGGGCGCCCCAGAGCAACGTCTGCAACAAGCTCTGAACGACGCCGCCGTCCGCTCCAACTCCGACGAGCCCCACAGGTAGTTTCCGGCCGCCCCTCTTCTTCTCGTTCACGCACACAGCATCTCCGTGATCTCCTACGTCTAACCATGCTTCTGGTTTGCCTTCTCGTGACCCGTAGCATCGTCTTCGACCTCGACCAGAGCCAACCGTCGCCAGACCAAACTCTGGCGAGGAATTCCTCCTGCCCTCGTGCGCCCCTTGCCCCAACGACCACACGACGAGCTTCCCCAGCCTCCTGCGATCACGGTGAGCACCCTCCCCTCTCTTCTAGCTTCCTGTATCACCGGAACCGCCACCACCTGACCGTCGGCGCCGCTCACATTTGGTCAATGCGATAATAACCGTAGGATATTTATCTGACGCTCACGATAGAATCACTTAACCGCGAAAGGGTACGCTCTCTGGACCACACGATCTAATTAGATCCAACGCACCGCAGAGCCGATCCGGCCGAACCGGTATCGACCAGTGAAATAGCGACGCCTCGCCAGATTGGTTTAAAACAGAAATTTGAAATCAGATTAGATTGTGATTTTCAAACCTTTGTAACTTTTGATCCACACGTCCAAAAATTGCAAATTTGGTATCATTGGAATCAGTGGAACAAGCCCTAGCCCACCATGCCATTGATTTAGTAAATAGTAACTGTTAGATGGTTGATTTTGCAGAAACATTTGTATGCTTGTTAAGGATGTAAAAATTGTTTAAAAATGAATTTGGGGATAAATTCTTTGGCAAATGGAGTGATTTGAACCTACTAACCATAAGAATCATCTTGTGAATCCAAAAATGTATTTGGTGAAACAAAAGAATGATCCTTTGATTTAAAACCATTTCTAGTCAAATAGAAATGTGGTTTATTTATTAAAAATGGTTTTGGAAGAAACCTTTGGAAAATGTTTTGTTTTAAACTCTCTGACCCTAAACACCAAGTTTTATGGTTTGAAAACTTATTTGGTCTACCCTATAGATTAATGCCTTAGTAAAAACATTTCTCCACCACATAAAATGATACTTTGTTTTGAAAATGGTTTTTGAAGTGAAACATTTTGCAAATGACTTTGCCACTCTACAAAATGACCATTAGGTGCTCTCAAAGGTTTGTGACCCATTAGGAACCACTTTTCCAAATAAAACAAAGTTTGGCATGCTTGCATGCATTATCTTAGTTCTATGATTTTATGTGTTATTTTGCTTGATTGGTAGATTAAGTTTGTGCCTTGCTTGATTGATTTGTAGTGACTTGAAGAGTGTGATTGTTGCAAGGACAAGGAGTGAACCCATACTCTACCAAAAAGGCAAGTGATGCTTCATACTTTTGTCCCACTACTTTCACTATGCACTAGTGATTTTCTCTAAGTAAAACTTGCATGGAATTTTGCTAAGTATAAACCTTGCTATAGGAAAACCTAGTAGATGAATCCTTAGTAGGATTTTTTCTAAGTTAAGACTCCTACTACTATCCAGCTTAGCCTAGCTAATAAGAAAACATGGGTGGAATATATATTCACACTATGGAAAATTTTCTAAGTCTGAGGACTTGTGTTTTGTTTAATAAAACAACTAAGTTAATGAATCACCTGAGTGGAATGGGACTTGCTTGGTGGTTTTTGGTTGAGTGGTTACACAAGGCCAGGGGACTGGTGAACCCTGTGTATCACACTTGTGGATGGCCACCCAGGAAAAAGAGATTTGAGATGTCAAATGTTGAGAAGCTTCAAGTGCAACCACTTGGCAATATGGGCTCTGGCATGATCATATAGGTTGCAAGAACTTAGCCATATGGACAGTGGGTGGTAGTTTTTGATAGGTTGGAACGCGTCCATTTTGGTCTAAGGGAAGGCTTCTGAAAGATCTTGTCTTGGGAAACCAAGTCTTGTGGGGAAAGTGCACCACCTCTGCAGAGTGTAAAATCTAAGTACTTAGCCATGTCCCTGGTAAAGGACAATTTGAGCATCAAGACATGGAAGCAATCAAGAATCTCATCATTCAAATTTCTAAGTTAAAACTTGTGGTTTGAACAAGGGTTATTTGAAATCTTCAATCTTTGATTGAGAGAAGCCTTAGAAAAGATTTTGTCAAAACAAAAACTTAGTATTTTCAAAATGATAAGGAACATCTATTTTGAGCAATGCAAGCCTCAACTCCACTTAGCCAAATGCATATAGATGATAGATTCCACTATACTACCATAGTATCACTTGCCAATACAATTCAAATGTATTGACCCTTGTGGCTGTAACTTGTAATGTTGCAGGTTTGATTGATTTTAGTGAAGATTGATTGATTAGGATTACAAAGTCTACAACCAACATGTCTGCATGTGGCACTTTGAAGATGAAGGACCCCATGCTTATCGATTTCTGCTGCAATGTAATGTAATAGCCAAATGAGCTATGTAAGATGTAATAAAATTATGTTATTCCTGGTTATAAAGTTATATTATGACCTTTGTTTCTTGATATTACATCTTAACTGTGGATGCTAGCTATTGATCCAGGGACTAGCATTGTAAACACAGGGGACTCTACCTTATATTGTATAAAGGTTGGGACACTCCCTCTACACTTTCCCATAACCAAAATGACAAGGCAAGCAGACAATGAGCATCTGAGCAATTCTTCTTATGTACCATGGGAATATGGTGTTTTTTTCTCTCTTTCCTTTTTTCTCAATGTGTCTCTTTTTTTATAAGAAGAATGCTTCATAGATGTCACTATGGTGATGCTTCAAGTTTCCACCATGATTAGGCATGGCTTAGGCTAGCGGCCCAGGAGTTTCTCTAACACAGAATACAAACTCCATGGACTTACAAGTTGCCACTTCATTTCACATCGGTAACATCCATAGACAAAAGAGCATGATATCAACGGAGTACAAAAAGTACAAGTGCAATGTTGAAAACGTTCCCCATGACAGCACGGTTCTGCTAATTCCAACTTATAAGTGCAAGCATATACAACAAAGTTGCCTCAATGGTTCAAGTTTATTAGGGGCAAAGAATAAAATTTGCCATCAAGTTCGTGAGGGCTTTAATCACTACGTTTATACATAACAAAATAGTTTTTAATTGGAAGATAGATGAAAACAAGAATATACTTTGGAATGGTGTAACACACCATGCATAGGAGTTCATAGTGGACACTTTGGAATAACTTGGTTTCCTAGGAGTTTGAAGCATGAGTAGAACTTACTCATACAAGTGGAGGCTAGCAAAAGACTGGGAGCAACCAACTAAGAGAGCAATAATGGCCATAATTATGCAATGCAACAAAGCAAACTAATCAAAGCAAAGATTGGTACCATAAGTCAAGGACTAAATGATCATAGAGGCTAATGGTGACTTGTCATAGTCATAACATGGTGTGAGCCTGTGCCAAGTCAACCCAAGCAAAACATCAAAGGAGAATACCAAAATACTATGCTTTTGCATGCTAAAACAACGCATAATTTCTTCAAGGCACACTAAGCAATCCCAATTGTTTGGAACAATATATGATACAATAATAATCACTAAGCATAATGCTAAAACAAAACCTAGCATGTCATGCTAAAGTCTTAGTCACAGTCAATGCAAGCTCCTCTTGCACTTCAAGCAAGAACTTACTACTCCTTTCCAAACACCAAGAAACTTATTTGCAAAACAACACAGCGAGAATGGGGGTCCAAACTACTAAAGAAAACTAAACAAACTAACAAAGCAAATGATAACTAAGATTCTCCAACCTCCAAGAACAACACAACTGTGCAGTAAACAATAAAAGTGAAGTGTCTAGACAGACCTCAGCTTTTTATTGATGAAGAAGGGGATGGCTTGGGCATCCCCAAGCTTTGACGCTTGTACCTCTTGGATATTCTTGGGGTGACACCATGTGGCATCCCCAAGCTTGATATTTTGTCCATTCTTCATCTCATTGCATCATTCTCTCTCTACACCTGAAAATTTTCCTTCATACAAAACTCCACACAATCTTCATTAGCAACATTAGCTTATTCAAAAGATATTAGACCGCGGGCAAAGCTTTGGAACAGCAAGTATTTTCACTAAAAACACAAGCTACTGTAGTAACTCCTTCAAAGAAACTCAATTTACCTGAAGAGAGCTCAAAAAGGAATCAATAAGAAGCAAATGCAAATAATGACAGAAATCTGTCAAAACAGACCAGCAGGTAGAAACGAATTTTTTAGAACATCTTATGTTGCTCAAATCAAAAAGTTTTGAACTAACGAAAGTTAGCCAACATACTGGGGGATTTATTATTAAATTTTGAGCTCAATCCGAGTTACAGAGCCTCCTCACTGGTGGAGGACGGAAATGCGTTTCGGGACAACAACTCCCCAAATCTTAGTTCCCTCTCATTAGAGGTCATTCTTGGCACAAAAAGCAAACAAAAAGGATAAGGAGACGTCATTACAGTAGTAATTACTTCCAAGACTCAAGGAAACTCTTGGGTTATCTCCCAACAAGTACTTTTCTTTAACGCCTTTAAGTTAGGCACAAGAAGCAAGAAGAATCAAGTATTTTCAAATGAAGAAGCATTAACATCAAATCTTGCTTTCAAAGGAGGAGCAAAAAGCAACTTATCTGTCCTCATAGGGAAGTGTTCAATACCTTTCTTGAATGGAAAATGATATTTAATGGTGCCTTCTTTTATATCAATGATGGCACCAACTGTTCTAAGAAAAGGTCTTCCCAAAGTAATAGGACAAGAAGCATTGTATTCAACATCCAAAATATAGAAATCAACAGGGACATAAGCATTGTTAACCATAATGAGAACATCATTAATACTCCCCATGAGTTTATTTTTAGCATTATCATTGAGTGGGACATTTAAATAACAATCTTCTAATGGTGGCAAATCAATCATTTCATAAATATTCCTAGGCATAATAGAGACACTAGAACCAAGGTCACATGAAGCTTTGAGATCAAAGTCATTCACTTGCATATTAATAATGGGTTCCCAACTATCTTCTACTTTCCTAGGATAGAAGCTTTGTGTTTTAGCTTCTCTTCCTTAATCTTAACAAGAGCATCTGTAATGTGTTTGGTAAAGGCAACATGCATACACTAGCATCCGGACTTCTTGCAAGCTTTTGTAGGAACATAATCACTTCAGAAATATTGCAACCATCAATACCAAAATCAAACTTAGCATCACTAGTAGTAGGTTCAATAGGCTTTATAGTAGTAGGAGGAGTAGGGGCTACTTGTGATTTAGTGGTGACAATGCACACACTATTGTTTCTATCAATTTCAGCTTCCCTTTCCCACCTATCATGAAGTTGAGCTAACAGCCAAACATTTTCATCTATAGTAACTTGTATGGCATGAGCAGTAGCAAAGGTATTTTCCATAGTTTCAGGTTTAGCAGCCATTTTATTAACGAAGGAAGTTTGAGCTTCAGACAAAGAGGATATATTTTTCTCAACAGTTAAAAGCTTTTCTTCTATAGTCTTATTGAAAGTGGTTTGTTTACTAATAAAGTCCTTGAGCATTACTTCAAGTTCAGAGGGGGCACTTATAGCATTATTATAAGAGCTTCCATAGGAATTGCCATTATTAGGAGGATAAGGCCTATAATTGTTGTTGCCACCAAAATTATTCCTATAGGCATTGTTGTTGAAATTGTTGTTTCTAATGAAGTTCACATCAACTTTCTCTTCTTGAGAAACCAAAGAGGCTAAGGGAACACTATTAGGATCTAGAGGAGCTTTCCCATTAACAAGCATAGCCATAATAACATCAATCTTTTCACTCAAAGAGGAAGTTTCCTCAATAGAATTTACCTTCTTACCATGTGGAGTTCTCTCAACATGCCATTCAGAGTAGTTAACCATTATATTATCAAGGAGCCTTGTTGCACCACCCAAGGTGAGTCCCATAAAAGTGCCTCTTGCAGCAGAATCCAGCAGGTTTCTTGAGGAGAAGTTCAAACCTGCATAAAAAGTTTGGATAATCATCCAAGAAGTGAGTCCATGAGTAGGGCAATTTTTAACCAAATATTTCATTCTTTCCCAAGCAGGAGAAACATGTTCACTATCAAGCTGTTTAAATTTCATAATGTCACTTCTCATAGCAATAATCTTAGCAGGAGGATAGTACTTTCCAATAAAAGCATCTTTGCACTTAGTCCAAAAATCAATACTATTTTTAGGCAAAGAAAGCAACCTTTATTTAGCTTTTCCCCTCAAGGAGAAAGGAAAAATCCTGAGCTTAATAATATCTCCATCTACATCCTTATACTTTTGCATCTCACAAAGTTCAACAAAGCTATTAAGATGGGCAGCAGGATCATCAGAACCAGCACCAGAAAATTGCTCTCTCATCACAAGATTCAACAAACAAGGCTTAATTTCATAAAAGTCAGCATCAGGAGCAGGTGGAGCAATATGTGTGCTTAGGAAATCATTGTTGTTGGTGCTAGTGAAGTCACACAACTTAGTGTTCTCAGCAGAGTTCATTTTGGCAAAGGTGGGCAAGCTAAAAACAGCAGCAGCGGCTAGAGCAGGAACTATTTTTTTTGGGTTTTTGAATAAAGAAAGCAAAACAAACTAGACTATTTTTTTGGGTTTTTTGGAAAGAGGCAAACAAAACCAAGCAAAACAAACTAAGCAAACTAAAAAAAAGTAAAGAGAAAGGAAGTGAACACTAGTGCAGAGCCCCCCCTTTAACTCCGGTTGGGAGGGCCATCTAACAGCGGTTCCCCAACCGCTGTTGAGGGTTCAGTTTGAGGGGGGGGGGGCCTTTAACACCGGTTCTTATACGAACCGGTGTTAAAGGGTGGCGCACGTGGGGCTGCCGCAGGCCTCAGCGCCCCCCCTTTAACACCGGTTCGTATCTGGAACCGGTGTTAAAGGTTCTTCTGCCGCGGCAGAGATTTAGGCTGTTTTCCTGCCGCGGCAGAACTCTGCCGCGGCAGGAAAACGGCCTAAATTTCTGCCACAGCAGACTTCTGCCTCTGCCCCGTTCTGGGCGTATTTCTGCGGGAGGGGGGAGCGAGGGGGAATCGATCGGGAGCGGTATACACATAAATCGTCATCGGTACATACGAGTAAATGAATAATTAAGCAACTATTATTATACACAAACATCGTCATCGACACATACATCATCATCGGCACATATACATCGTCATCGTTCATTTTGGTGGATATCTAAAGAGTTCTCCGCCAGGCGTGATGACCTCATCAAGTATGAACCCCGCCAATTCCTCTTGAATGGCTCGTATGCGTTCAAATGGTAGTAGTTGGTCCCGCATCCGTTTGATCTGAATATATATGAAGAATGGGCCATCAATATATATATAAGAATAAAACTCAACACAATTGATGGTAATAAAATAATGTTGTGGACTTTGTTTACTTACTCTAAGTTGTTCTAGTGCGGCTTGGCCCGTCGCACATATCGTGTTGCGAATGAACTCGCAAACATAGTACCCACATAAGTTATTGCCGTTTCCCTGATGCGCGCACTTTACGAGAATAGAGAGTTCAATCAAAATAATAATCAATAAAGCATGATATAATGGAATTGGAAGCTAGCTAGTATTACTTACATTTTGGTCTACAAATTTTAGTTCTTCTGACAATTCACCCACGGCCCTGCCCGTGAACCTTTTCCAAACCCTGTCCGGCAAAGAAAATGGATAAAGGAGTAATTAATTACTTGTTGTCACGAAAGTTGCCGATCTAGTGCGATAATATGATTGAAATTACCTCTGGAGCATCTCTCTAAAGTCTGCCCATAGCTCTTTTTCTTTTCGTAGAGATTCCATGACAAGGAGTTTTCCTGAGTCAGGTCGAATGACTAGCAGAACAAAGTGGAACCTACGCACGCATAACTCATCATCAGTTACACTTAACATCGAGTAAGCCAAAACAGAATGTGTACAAGAGAGAGGGTAACAGTACTCACGAGAAGTTGTAAGGCAATAGTATTTCCCTTTTGGTTTGTTGTCTCAGTAAAGACGTTAGCAAGTAATCTTCTGTTTGCCCGGGTTTGGTTTTTACCACTTCTTCATGAACTCTATTTGGGTCAACGAACCCAATGTCAAAAGGGCCTCCTTTCATGCATTCCATAACCTTTTTCCTGCATAATAGTATATACATATATGGTGAGCATATATATACATGCAATTAATGAAGTGAATGAGATGAGATAAAAATTACAGAAATAGTACTTACACACAATAAAGGCTGATGGCAGATTTGTCGAGTTCCTTCTGATTGAATAGAAAATGCAAGTCTTGAATGTTGAAGTCGATTGCGTCGTCTCCGCACAAGAAAATATCATCTCTTATATGCGCCATGATCCATTCTACCTTTCTCGTCTTGCAGAAATCAAGGTACCACTTGTGCAATTTTCGCTTCTTTGTTGGTAGATTCTTGAGATCCTCTTTCTTGACGAGATTCTTCCCATACTTCCATGGCTGTATGGGGTTGGCATCGCATTTGGGCAAGTTGTCTCCCATGACGTTCAAGTATGCAATGTAAGTCATCCCCATCTCATTGGCCTTTCTTTGTAGCTCTGCCTCGTAATCATTTACGGGAGGAGCGTCCCGTGTGTCGAACATTTGGAGCGGGGAGCATGATTGGTTTTCCTACTCTCCGAGCCTGGGAACTGTTTTCTGGGGTGCCTCACGACTGCTACTTTCAGTCTCCCTGCGGCGCCTTGCATCCGCCTTCAAAATCTGGCGCTCGTAGTCCGGCACAAGTGGGGTTTCAGGTTTCAAAAGATTTTTGTAAAACTTCTCCACCACCGCCGGATCTATTTTCTCCTTTGGCTCGGCCCGTCTAGGTGCAAAGAATTTCTTGACCTGTTCTTCCGAGATCCTATTGGTCTCCTCGTCGCTGCGATTCCACGGTAAAACCGGCAATGGCTTGGCGGAAGGCTGCGAGACGTAGTTTTTTGAACTCTTTGGCGTACGGTTTCCTGCGGATTTCTTTGTGGCAGTGCTACTGATGCTCCTCGTGGCAGTGCTCTTCCGCTTACGCTGAGGAGATGGCTGAAGCACCGGAGATGGCAGACGGGCCAGAGATGGCTGCCGCGCAGGAGATGGCTGACGGGCCGGAGATGGCTGCCGCGCAGGAGATGGCTGCTGCGCCGGAGATGGCTGCCGCGCAGGAGATAGCTGAAGCGGCTCAGACTGCTGACGCTGCGGAGACGGCGGGGGTGCCAGTGACATCCAATTTGGAAGCACAATGTGTTCCTTCTTCCAAAGAATGGTTGTTTTCACTGCAAATTTGAGTTGAGTTTCCCCTTCACCTGTAGCATGGTCAAGCTGTGCTTCCTCATATTCCTTCACAACCTCATCCACCCCGACAATAGCATAGCCATATGCAATCGGTCGGCAGTGGTAAGTTCCACCAGCTACAGGAGGTAAGGCATAGCCGACAGCCACCTTAATGGATAAGCCCATTAATCTCACATGCAGCTCAGCGTGTTCGCTCTCCGTGATCTCATCCACGGGGTATCGAGGACCCGTCATTTCAAGCGTGGGCTGCACGTTCTCCGTGGAAGCCACACTGCTTTTCCGCGCAGAGTCTGGGCCGCGGGCAGCTTCCAATGCAGGCTCTTCGTGCCGCTGAGATGGGCCGGTAGCTTGATGGCTCTGTTGTGCATTCACTTGCGCCTGCAGCACCGCAAGTGCATGTTCTATATGTGTCATCCGCTCTGTACGCTCTTTCTCTTTTCTGCCTCGCCATCTATAAGAGTCGCTCCACTCGGCAAACCCATCCTTCCACGTCATACCCCCTGTGCCTCGTGCATGTCCAGGGTGTTCTTTTTTACCGATGGCGCGTGTGAGCTGGTCATTCTCTCTTTCGGGATGGAAGGTCCTGGCGGATGTTTCCTCGTATGCCGTGATGAGTTCAGTGACGGGTTTGGGAAGGAGGGTTGGGAAGATACACAATCCTGTTTCTGGGTCCAACCTTGCCCCGATTCCGTAGAACCAAGTCTTTGCACGTAGGTCCCACCCATCTGTCTGGGGTGTGATCCCTCTCTCGCGCAGGGCCTTCTCAGCTTCCTCCCACTTAGGCCTCTGAGATATGTAGCCACCTAACCCCGTCCTCTGGTGATATTCCTTCTTCAGGGCATTAAGCGTATTGGTTTCTGACCTCTTTTTAGCTATAGCACTTTTTTTATATGTCTCAAATTCGGGCCAGTGAGGTCTTATCTTCGCATAATATGCGTCTTCAAAATTTGGAGTCTCGCCAGATTTGACAAATTTGTTCAATTTTGTCTTCCAGTTGCGGAAAGCGTCAGCCATCTTCTTTAGAGTCCACTCTTTGACCTTTTCCTTTATAACCGGGTTGTTTTCATCCTCCTCTGGCGGAAGGGTGAAATTTACCAACAACGAATTCCAAAGCGTTTCTTTGGATATGTCATCGACAAAGGTACCGTCGCCCTTCTTTGTCTTATTCCAATTTTCAATTATGATTGGGATTTGGTCCCTAACAAGAACTCCAGCCTGACGTACAAATTTGTCTGCAGCCTTCTTGGGCTCCATCGGCCTGCCATCAACACGGACTGCTTCGATCGTGAACTTTGCACGATCTTTCAACCGCTGGCTCGCGCCTCGCTTGCTCTTTTTCGTAGAAGAAGATGGTTGCTGGCTGGTCGATCCAGAGGGCTAAAAGAAGAAAGAAGCGTTAATTAATACATGTAGAAGAAGATTGTTGGTGGAAGTCAGCAGAGGCTTAATCAATGCATATACCTCGCCGGACTTTGTAACCATTAAATTGCATTCACCGGAGTCTTCATATTCTCCATGACTAGTACTTGAGTTGTCGTCATCATGTCCCTCCAAGTTCAGATATTGTGAGGTGTCCTCATCAATAATGTTCTCCATTATTTCTTCTTCTTCAAGGTTTCTACTAAGTGGATCCATAGTTTCTAAAACAATAATATTATCTAGAGTAAGAGCGTAAACATTCAAGTGGACTTGGATTCATACACAAATATACATATTATTCATACCAAAATACACAAATAAATACACAAATGAGTCAGAGGTCCAATTTGTATACAAGTTTTAATCTATGCATGTATTACAATTTATCGAGCAAACAAGTTTTAATCAGGATGAGTCAGCAATCATACACGTGGCAGACACGTGGAGCTCACCGGTGGGGTGACGTTGGTCTCGTCGGGCGGCGGTGCTCGTCGGACGGATGCGGCGGTCTCGTCGGGCGGCGGTGCTAGCGGCGGGCTCGTCGGGCGGCGGGCGGCGTCGGCATTTAGGCGTGGCCTATGAGCTCCGAAGTGGCGGCGGCGAGACGCTCCTTCACGGGGAATAAAGTGTGATATTCTCAAAAAAAAAGTCAGGGCACAGGACCGGCACGGCACGACGTGAGCTATACGGGCCGAGGCTCGCCGGGGAAGACGACGATGACACGAGGCCGAGGCTCGCCGGGGAAGTATCCCTGTCGCCATCGGCCGGACGGGTTGCACGGCGCGGGCAAGGGGGGACTCCCCCCTCTCCTCCTCGCCAACATGGACTCGTCGGCCCGCAACCCGACGAGGGAGCCGCGTCGGCCGCCCCGGCGGAAGTTTCGGCGGGCGCGGGATACCGTGGCTGGGCGTGTGGAGGCAAAGGTCTAGGGCGCAGCCGCGCAGCGTTAGCGTTAGAGGGGCGTTCCAAGGGGTGAAACCCATAATTCGGGGAAACTCCGGAAACACATGACAGGGGTTGATTTTGTTCTCTAATTAAACTTGTCATTTTAGTTGTTGATCAATGCATGATGATAGCTTAAATAGCTAGGTTTCATTTTTCTGAACATTTTCATATATTATTTGTATTTTTTGACTTATAATTAATTAGATATTGAATTTACAAGTTTATAACATTTTCTGAAAATATTAAACCTAATTATGACCTCAGGCTGAAGTCAGATAACCCTAACCCTAACCCTAATCTTTTTGCACCGCAGAGGCATTTAGCCTCTGAGGCTGGCAGGTGGGGCCGAGGCCACGCAGACACCATGTGGGCGCCACGCAGGAGCCACGTCGGCTCGCCGGCCAATAGGCCAGACGGCGGTGGCAGACGGCGGAGGAAGGCGTGTGCGCTTGCGTGCATGGGGGTGTTAGAGAGAGGACGACGCGAGCTACCTAAAGATGGTGGCGCCGCTGCGGAATGGTCACCGGAGACGCATCAGCGAGCGGCGGCGACAACGGAGCTCGCAGGTTCTTGGCGGCGGAGCAACAGAGAGCGAGAGGGGAGAGAAGAAGGGGTCCAGGAGGACCAGCGGCTCATCGAAAATCAGACGGAGTCGATGGCGAGGAGAGGGGCAGCCGGACGGTGTTGGCAACTTCCATGGCGACGAACGTCGGTGACGGGAAAGAATAGGGCGATGCGGTCGATTAGCGGTGCCCGAGCTCGATTCCGTTGGCGAGGAGGGAGCTGACGTCGCGATGGTGCTCATGGCGGTCTCAAGTGGGCGAGGGAGGCCGGAAACGGTGGGGCGACACGGTGGCCGGAGCTAGGGGAAGGATGCGGGGAGGAGAGGGTCGGGGGCGGCGGACCTCGAGCTCCGAAGCGGCGGCGGCGAGACGGAGGACCTCGAGCTCCGAAGCGGCGGTGGCGGCGCTTCGATCTCTCTGCGGCGGTGTGTTCGATCGATCTGGCTCAGTGGGGGGAAGAAAGGAAGGGGAAGGTGAAATAAATACACCCCCCTTTAACACCGGTTCGTGGCTGGAACCGGTGTTAAAGGGGGGGAATCCGTTTCCCCGCGCATTTATTACCCCGCCCCCCCTTTAACACCGGTTCGTGGCTGGAACCGGTGTTAAAGGGGGGGGGTGGTAATAAATGCGCGGGGAAACGGATTCCCCCCCTTTAACACTGGTTCCTGTCTGGAACCGGTGTTAAAGGGGGGGGGCATTTATTTCATGCATTAAATGGGCATTTTAATTCAAAAAATATGATATGAATTTAGAAATTCATATCTTTTTCATTTCAACTCAGAAAAATATGAATAATATATCATAATTTTCATAAAAATAATTTCTATCCATTCATGTAAATCATTTTATATTTACTTTACATGAAAATTTTCAAAATAATTAAAACACTTACATATAAATTTTGATTATTCAATTCAAACCAAAATAAATTGTTAAATCCTAAAACTTTGAACATAAGAAATATTAAGCATCTAAAAAATGATTTTTATTAGATCAAATCATATTTTAATCATCTTTTGTATTAACATTTTTGAATTGATTGGATATTTAAATGTCGCATCTTTTGTATACACTTGAATCTCACCAAGCCTCGCTCAACTTGCACTTTTTTTTGATAAAATAGCATATGGTGAACCTAAAAATGATTTTTGTAAAAAATCATGAGCATCGTATCATGTACTTGTAGTTCATATCTGACCCACTTCCTGCCGATTCGGTAGGAATTTGTCTTTTTCACCAGAGGTGGACGGAAAGGTTTCAGATCCCCCTGTTGGTACATTGTGCATATAAGGTGGTCTAGTATTTTTGTAAAATGTGTTGGTGGTTTTTTGAATTAGCCATTTGGTGGTTGCTTCACAAAACCGTCCATTTTTATGCTCGGAAAATGGAAAATGCCTTTTTGGTGCGATAAAAAGGAAAACTTCCTCTTGCAACATTGTTTGCCATGCCATGATGCACATGTATGCACTATATGGCCATATTATCACAAACTATGCCTTGATTCTAGCCATAACATTGGTCATTTGACCCGAAAGCCAAGAAACCTCGAATGAGATAGGTCATTTTGAGACAGTTACATAAAGCCGAACTGGAACTGAAAATTAAGATACATAAAAGAACTGAAAATTAAGATACATAGCCAGATTAAGTAACAATCGGCCGAACTGGAACTGAAAATTAAGATACATAAAAGAACTGAAAATTAAGATACATGGCCAGATTAAGTAACAATCGGCCGAACTTGTTTCGGAATGTTGGAGTGATTCAGTCATGCTCCTGCCTACACCTGTAATACTCGCCACTGTAGTCGTTGTACTCGCCGCCGCCGTCATCGCTGTCATCGTTGGGGTCGCCGTAATTGAACCTCTGGAGAGTACGCGTGGGCTGGACTTGAGGGTAGCGCGTGGGCTGGACTTGAGGGTAGCGCAGACGGGGGTTAGAGTCGGCGGCAGTGTCATAGGCCATGACGCTCTGGAGAGTCCGACCGCGCCACCATAGCCGGCGGCCGGCCTCGTTGAAGTTAGGAGGAGGTGGGCCGTCCTCCTCGTGCCTGGCGAGCGCCCTCTCATGCCGATCCACGAAGAAGGCTTCCCAAGTAGGGAAATAGTCGGGATGCCATCTGGGATTCCTCCGCTGCTCCGGCGTGAGCTCAAAGTAGTAGTGGTTCGTGATGGCCATCCGGCGTGCCACACCTAGAGGGACAGGAGGAACCGGCATGCCTCCGACGCTCAGCATCCAGCCGACGGGGACACAGTAGCCCGGCGGGCAGGGGTAGTTCGAGGCACAAAGCGCCTCCGCCTCCCTGGGGGTTAGTGCTACGGTGGAAGCCATGGGAAAGAGTGATGAGGTTGCAGATATGAGTCTAGAGATGTGCAATGACAATGGAGGCCAACCCCCTACATATATATATAGTGAACTAGCGGGAAGAACTGGAGGGAAGAACTGGCAGGAAGAAAAATGGCGGGAAGAAAAATGGCGGGAAGAAGAACTGGCGGGAAGAAAAATGGCGGGAAAAAATGGCGGGATGAACCTTTAGTCCCGGTTGGAGACACCAACCGGGACAAAACACGAGTCAGCACTAATAATAGGGGTGAGTGTCGACATTATGTCGTGCGGCGTGTACCTTGTCCCGGATGGTGTCACCAACCGGGACTAAAGATGAACCTTTAGTCCCGGTTGGAGACACCAACCGGGACAAAACACGAGTCAGCACTAATAATAAGGGTGAGTGTCGACATTATGTCGTGCGGCGTGTACCTTGTCCCGGATGGTGTCACCAACCGGGACTAAAGATGAACCTTTAGTCCCGGTTGGAGACACCAACCGGGACTAAAGATGAACCTTTAGTCCCGGTTGGAGACACCATCCGGGACAAAACACGAGTCAGCACTAATAATAGGGGTGAGTGTCGACATTATTTCGTAAGTGTCAACACTATGTCGAGCTGCTTGTACTATAAATAGGCATCCTTGTGAGTCCATTCCTCCAGCCAGTTTGAGGCAGGGACACCACTACGGCCAGTTTCAGGGAGATGCCGACGGAGCCCAGTCCTCCGGCATCTCCGAGAAACTGGTCATAGAGGCACTCCCTAATATGTGAAATTAGTTAGCTCCCAGGTGTATTGATCTAGTTAGAGAAGTTACAAAGCTGCAAGATTGTTTTCGAGAGCAGGGACACCACTACGGCCAGTTTCAGGGAGATGCCGACGGAGCCTAGTCCTCCGGCATCTCCAAGAAACTGGTCATAGAGGCACTCCCTAATATGTGACCGCGCGCGTTTGGAGATCAGATCTTAATGGTAAGTACGAATCGGGACAACTTCTTCTCATAGTCCCGGTCCATCCACAAAACATGACTAACACTCAAGACATGTATTAATATTAAAAACATGAACTAGAGTTACATAATATGAGCATGAACTTCTTGGCATATGTCCTTCCTTATGATCGCTTCAGACGTAACCATGGAGCATCTTCTTTACTTAACGGAATGCTTGGGTCAGTTTTCACTGTGAAGGGCGGAATTTCATCAAACTTATTATAATCTTCTGACATGTCTGTCTTGTCCTCGATTCCCACGATGTTTCTTTTCCCTGAAAGAACTATGTGACGCTTTGGCTCATCATATGATGTATTCGTTTGCATATTTTTTCTTTTTTTGGTCTGGAGGACATGTCCTTCACATAGAAAACCTGAGCCACATCATTGGCTAGGACGAATGGTTCGTCTAAGTTCTTCATAAGATTGTTGAGATCCACCGTTGTCATTCCGTACTTCTTGTCTACCTCAACCCCTCCTCTTGTTAGCTTGACCCATTTGCATCGAAACAAGGGGACCTTAAAATTAGGTCCATAGTTAAGTTCCCATATCTCCTCTATGAACCCATAATACGTGGTATTTTGCCCATTGTCTTCTGCTGCATCGAAGCGGACACCACTGTTTTGGTTGGTGCTCTTTTTATCTTGGCCTATCGTGTAAAATGTATTCCCATTTATCTCGTACCCTTGGAAAGTACATACAGTCGAAGATGGTGTACTGACCAACAAGTACGGCTGATCCCCAACAGTGGTGTTATTCGTGAGAAGTATTTGCAGCCAGCCGCCAAAACTCGCCATGTGTTCACTTATAATCCATTCATCAGACTGCCCCGGGTGTTTGAGGCGTATTAAATTCTTGTGTTCATTGATATACGGGGCAACCAAGATAGATCTTTGTAAAACCGTGTAGTGTGCTTGATTGAGAGAATGCCCGTCCCTACATATCATTGCTTTACATCCTAGGGTGCCTTTTCCACGCAGTCTCCCCTCATGTCGTGATTCTGGAACACCAATCGCCTTAAGGTCAGGAATAAAATCAACACAGAACTCAATGACCTCCTCTGTTACATAGCCCTTGGAGATGCTTCCTTCTGTCCTAGCACGGTTATGAACATATTTCTTTAAGACTCCCATGTACCTCTCAAAGGGGAACATATTGTGTAGAAATACAGGACCGAGAATGGCAATCTCTTCTACTAGGTGAACCAGGAGATGCGTCATAATATTGAATAAGGATGGTGGGAACACCAACTCAAAGCTGACAAGACATTGGGCCACATCTGTTTGTAACCCTGGTAGGCTTTATGGATCGATTACCTTCTGAGATATTGCATTGAGGAATGCACATAGATTCACAATGGGTACTCGAACATTTTCAGGTAGAAGCCCCCTCAATGCAATCGGAAGCAATTGTGTCATAATCACGTGGCAGTCATGAGACTTCAGGTTTTGGAATTTTTTCTCTGCCATATTTATTATTCCCTTTATATTCGACGAGAAGCCAGACGGGACCTTGATACTGCTCAGACATTCAAAAAAGATTTCCTTCTCTGCTTTGGTAAGAGCGTAGCTGGCAGGAGTTAAGTGGCATCGTTTACCCTTCTCGTTCTCAGGATGCATAGGCTCTTCAGGGGCCTTCAGACGTTGCTGGTCCTGTCGTGCTTCCGGTGTATCTTTTCTCTTCCCATACACTCCTAGAAATCCTAGTAGGTTCACGCAAACATTCTTCGTCACGTGCATCACGTCGATTGAAGAGCGGACCTCTAAGACTTTCCAATAGGCTAGGTCCCAAAATATAGATTGCTTCTTCCACATGGGCGCGTGTCCGGCATCGTCATTCGGAACAGATAGACTGCCAGGACCTTTTCCAAAGATTACTTCTAGGTCCTTGACCATACCAAATACCTCCTCACCGGTACGGAGGACAGGCTTCCTCCGGGGTTCTGCCAGATGTTTGAAATGCTTGCCTTTCTTTCTTACTGGATGCAGGTTCGGAAGAAATCGGCGATACCCTAGGTACACAACCTTCTTACATTTATCCAAATATACACTTTCAGTATCATCTAAACAGTGTGTGCATGCATTGTATCCCTTGTTTGTCTGCCCTGAAATGTTACTAAGAGCAGACCAATCATTGATGGTTACGAAAAGCAATGCTCGTAGGTCAAATGGCTCCCCTTTGTGCTCATCCCACATACGTACACCTAGTTTGGCCCACAACTGTAAAAGTTCTTCAACTAATGGCCTTAGGTACACATCAATGTCGTTGCCGGGTTGCCTCGGGCCTTGGATGAGCACTGGCATCATAATGAACTTCCTCTTCATACACAACCAAGGAGGAAGGTTATAGATGCATAGGGTCACAGGCCAGGTGCTATGACTGCAGCTCTGCTCACCAAAAGGATTCATGCCGTCTGTACTTAGACCAAACCTTAAGTTCCTTGCGTCACGTGCAAAGTCCGGGTACTCTCGCTCGACTTTTCTCCACTGTGACCCATCAGCGGGGTGTCTCAACATTGCGTCTTTCTTACGGTCTTCCATGTGCCATCGCAACAAGTTGGCATGCTCTTTATTTCCGAAGAGACGTTTTAACCGTGGTATTATAGGAGCATACCACATAACCTTGGCGGGAACCTTCTTCCTAGGGGCCTCGCCCTCAACATCGCCAGGATCGTCTCGTCTGATCTTATACCGCAGTGCAGTGCATACCGGGCATGCATCCAAATTCTCATACTTCTCACCGCGGTAGAGGATGCAGTCATTAATGCAGGCATGTATCTTCTGCACGTCTAATCCTAGAGGGCAGACAACCTTCTTTGCTTGGTATGTACTGTCGGGCAACTCATTATTTCTTGGAAGAAGATTCTTCATTTTTACCAACAACTTTGAAAATGCGCTGTCAGTCACACCATTCTCTGCCTTCCATTGCAGCAAATCCAGTGTGGCACCTAGCTTTTTGTGGCCATCTTCGCAAGTTGGATACAACAATGTTTTGTGATCCTTTAACATCTGCTCCAGCTTCTCCTTCTCCTTTTGAGTTTCACATTCTTCCTTTGCATTAGTAATGGCCCGACCAAGATCGTCATCAGCGGGCCCATATTCTCCCTCTTGATCTTCATTATCTACCTCTGTTGCATTATCATCATATTCAGGATACATATTATGATAGTTTTCATCATCCTCTTCTTCTTCGTTGTCTTCCATCACAACCCCTTTTTCTTCGTGCTTGGTCCAACAATTATAGCTGGGCATGAAACCGGATCGAAGCAGGTGGGCGTGAATGGTTCTGGTATTTGAGTAGTCTTTCTTGTTCTGACAGTGAACACACGGACAGCACATAAAACCATTGTGACCACGGTTTGCATTAGCCACAACGATGAAATTTTGGAGGCCCGTAATGTACTCGGAAGTGCGGCGGTCACCGTACCTCCATTGCCGATTCATCTGCATTAATATGTAGTATATATCAAAAAATAATAGGGAGATGACCATTTATATATATAGTACATCAATGACACATGAAACTATAGTTGCCGACCTCGACCGAGACGGAAAGAGCAACAAGAAAGCTTATTTTGAGCTCTCGGGCATTTCACCGAACACCTCTAGTGCATATGAAAAAAACACAAACTAGCACTCTTCACACCCTCTTGCTAGGCTCCAAAATGTGAAAGAATGGAAGAGTGGGGTGTGTGTGGGCTGGGGTGGTTTCTTATATAGCCCCCCCTTTAACACCGGTTCATGCCACGAACCGGTGTTAAAGGGGGGGTGCGCGGGCCACTGCTGCAGGGACCTTTAACACCGGTTCGTGGCACGAACCCGTGTTAAAGGGGGGCTCCTTTTTTGCCGCAGGGGCCACGCTGGTACGCCCCCCCCTTTAACACCGGTTCGTAGAAGAACCGGTGTTAAAGCCCCTTTTCGGGATCAACAAAATACCTTGTTTCCACTAGTGGAAGGACTCCCCTTGTGAACACGTCCTTAGCCTCCCCGGCAATGGCGCCAGAAAACTTGTTATAACGCTTGACGAGGTGGAAGAAGTTGAAGTAGATTCCAATAATGGCACCAGAAAGCTTGATGGCGCCTAGTGTTTGATGTGGAAGCGCTTTGTTGGAAACCCCAAGAGCAAGGTGTGAAGAAGCAAGAAGCAAGTCTTCCCTCAGTTGAGACCGAGGTTATCGAACTAGAAGGAGGAAGGAAACGTCACACAGGTGTTGGAAGCCACGTGGAGACCTGCACAACACAAACTCAAGACTTTGCCCCAACGAATCAGTGAGGTTGTCCAGATCACCGGTTTGCTGTAACAAAGGATTAAACGTATGGTGTGGAAGGTAATGGTTTGCAGCAAGTAAACAAGTAACAATGGAAGATGTATCAATGGTAAAGATTGGACCGGGCTCCATAGTTCACTAGAGGTGCTCTCCTTAGATAAACAACATGGCATGAAGGGTAAACAAATTACAGCGGGGCAATTGACAGGAACTGAGCAAGGCATAACAATGCAATTACTAGCAAGAAAGATCCTATGAGGTTGATTGGGCAATACAACAATATACATAGACCGTAATCCAACTGCATCTATGACTAGAAGTCCACCTTCAGGTTATCATTCGAACCCCCTCCAGTATTAAGTTGCAAGCAATAGACAACTGCTTTAAGCAAAGTGCGTAAGGTAAACTATCCACATGTTCCATGAACAAGGGACCCGTTGTTTTCTCCCTAGTAGCAACATCACATCTACAACCGAAGAGATTTCCGTCACTTCCCTTGGAAACTAGAGGCATGAACCCACTATCGAGCATAAATACTCCCTCTTGGAGTCACTAGCAACTACTTGGCCAAGATAACCACTAGCAACGGAGAGCATGCAAGATCACAAACAACACAGACATGATAGAATCAAATAGATAAAACCATTAATCAAACCAACATAAGAATCTCAATATCCATCAGATCCCCGCAAACACAACATGCATGATTACAAATAGATTAGATCTTGATCATGAACGGAGCTCACAAGATCTATACATGAAAGCACAAAGGAGGAGATACAACCATCTAGATACTACATGGAACCATAGTCCAAGGTGGAACTACTCACAAATCATACCGGAGAGAAGGCCTCCGGGATGATCTCCCCTCCGGCAGGGTGCCGGGAAGAGCTTCAGATCCCCTCGATCTAGGGACGTGGTGGCGGCGGCTACAGACGGTTTTGTGGATTTTCTGATCGGGTGCCGAGAGTTTCTGTATCGGGGGCTTCTTATAGGCGAAGGGGGGATTCCGGGAGGAGACCAGGATAGGCAAACCCTACCCAGGTGCGGGTCCACCTTACCCCGCGCCTGACGTGGTGGTGGCACGGCAGATGCCATGGGTATGCTTAAGTTGGGGGCCGAATGGATGCTTGTGGTCACCGGGGAGGGAGCGCACGGCCGAGCCATGCGCGAAGAACAAGAACTCTCCAGACTTAGCGGTTTTATTGATACTGGAAGATTACAAGTGCTCCTTGAGAGGAACTAGGGTTTAGAGCACTAGTTCCCTACTTTGTCCCACCTTCCTCTTCTATAGCTATGCCCTTCCTTATATAGGCAGTGCTAGCTAGCTTATACCCCTTTGGGTTCTACGATTTATTGTTTGGATCTTGCTCCCTATAATCTGGGCTAGGTCATGGGCTTGCCCTAAGCCCAATGGCCCAGTCCATAAAGCTTGGCAGCTAACGGTCTTCTGGTACGCTGCTTCCTGTTCCTTTTGGCGTCACGCTGTAACTTTGTACGTCAGCATATGCTTTAGGCGTCACCCGGATTCTTTTGTGTCACCCGGCGTCGCCCTTCTCTTTTGACCATGGTTTACTATGGCCCCTCCTGAACCTTACTCGGAAAGGTGCCACGCGTCCTACTTGACTCGGCCCCTCCTCGGTAGACTCGGCTCCTCGGTTCCCGGCCTGGTTCATTCTTTACTCGGAGCTCACCAAGCTGTGCTATGTTTCACCTCTCATGACCCTACCAGGGGTTATCCCCCCGACGTTAGTCCCTAAAGCTGGTGAAGTCTAGCAGTTCAAGCTGTTAGGCGTCTCCAGGTTCCTTTTATGTGATTGGAACTTAGTTTTTGTCTTTATTTGTCGCAATCTTGCACCTTGCCGGGTCTGCATGACGGTTTTCGGATTCACTCTCTGACTTCTTGGCTCATTTTTGTCTCGAGCCAGGTCACTTTGGCCAATTCCGAGTCATTTTTGGCGCGCTTCAGTCACTGACAGCTGGTAATCATGATTACTTGCCTCAAATTTTGTTCCAAGCTCTGGCGGCACAGTGATAGGTGCGCAGTTATTCCCTGTCACTGTGGCAGTCCCATCGTCCTGCGCCCCTTGTCCTTCCTTCCATGACATGGCACGGGATTTTTCGTGTATCTCTGGCTACGTGGCGCCTGCTGATTGGCTTACTCGACCTGGTACATGTCCACACGCTGGCCGCATGGCACAGATGGATCCCACGACCAGATTTTTTAGTGTCCTTAAGTAGGGGTTGGGGGTTTCCACTTCCCCCACACCCGTTCAGTTTTCCCTTGTCTCTTCTTCTTCCTTGCGCCTGCGAGATCGAACCGCCCCCTTTGCGGTTTCCTCTTCCTCTTGTTCTTGTCTTGCAATTGCTCCTCTTTTATTTCCATTCCACCAAGGGTCCGTGTTCTTCCAAACCACTCCCGATGGCGGAGGAGACTGAGTCTGCGAGGGTGATGGTCCCTCGTGACGGCGTTGATGGTGCGGAGGAGCAGGAGTTTCCCGCCAGCAAGCGCGGTGGTTGGGAAGGCTCGGAGGTCTCCACCGAGGAGGTAGAATGGCTCCGCTCCACCAGGCGCATTCCGCTGCAAGTGGATTGCCGTCTCCCCGCCGATGAGATCTCTCCTAAGCCCGATGCTAATGAGTGGGTGGTTTTACTTTCTCACTTCGAGCGCAGTTTTGCTCTTCCAGTGAGCACCTTCTTCTCCTCATTTCTCTCCACCTTCCATCTGTAAACCCATCATCTTCCTGCCAATGAGATTGGCTCTCTTTCCTGCTTTATCTCTGCTTGCGAGGCTTACCTCGGAATTTGGCCTACAGTTCTTCTTTGGGCAAATATTTTAGATTTAGGGTTCAGGTTGTTCCCCAGCCTAGTGCTCCTCGAGCCGAGAAGAAACCGACTCGGTGCGGTGCCGCTAGTATCACGCTCAGGAGAGATTCCATCTTCCCTCGGGTTACTGGTATTGATTCCTGCAAGAAATGGCATAGGACTTTCTTCTATGTCAAAAACAGCGGGTCCTGATAACATCCGGCTCCCCCTTTCTCGGATGAGGTTCCGAATAAGAAGCTCTAGCAGCTTGACCCGCGCGACCAAGACGCTGCGGTGAACGAGGCTAACGTGATCCTGGAAAGGTTGCTGTCGCCGGATGAGCATTTTCATCTTGCCGACACTGGCCTCATGTGCACCTTCATCTCACGTCGGGTCAGCCCCATCCAATCTAGGAGCCACAAGATGTGCTTCATGAGTGGCTCCCATGATCCCACTCGGCACTCTAACAGGGAGCTCTCCCAAGACTCCATTGCTCGCCGAGTAAGATCCATCTTTAAACTAAACTTAGCGGATGATTGGGCTTGGAGTTGTCCTCCGTTTAGCCGGGTCAAGCCTGTCCCCTGGGTGAGTTTTCCGAGTCTTTTTCCTTGCCGAGTAGGCTTTAGCTCTTTTGCCATTCTCAGTCTAATTTTTGATTTCTCATTCTGTTTGTCTTTTGCAGAATCTCGTTCACCAGGTTGATGACAGTACTGTCCCTCCCTGTGGTTATAACCGGGATCGTTCCGACTCTGATGAAGTCGAGTATGACCTGGAGCGCTTCATGCCCATCCCACACGCTGCGGCTGCTTCAGCCTCGGGTAAGAGTCGATCTCGCAATCCCTTACAAGATTGGTCTAACGATGATGAGGATGATGATTTTACGGTTTTGGAGGTAGATGCCTTGCGACCTTTGTCTCCCAACTTATCCGAGTAAGCTTGTTATTTACTTATGCATCTGGCCAGGTACATGACACTCCTCTTCTTGCCGGGGGCGGATTTGGCAAGATCCCCGTCGCCAAGCCAAAGCAACGCGGAGCCTCCTCCAGCACTCAGCCGTCCAAGAAGAGCAAGCCCACTCCGGCTGCTCCTGCTGCCTCTGCTGCTCCTGCTGCCTTAGCTGCCGCCACTCTGGCTGAGACTCGCCAAGCCGCCGGGCGCCGAGTTACATGCTGAGTCGCCCGTGACCCGGTAATCACCGGGTAAGTTTTTATATTATGTTATCTTCGTTCTTTCTTTTTCATCACCAATGTTCTCTTATACATGTCTCGTTGTTTTCAGCGCCGCACCTTTGTTGGCGAACCAGGATGCTTCTAGCATAGCCTCGCCGCTAAGGCCTGCGCCTCCACCAGCTGATTCGGCGGCGTCGAGTCCCGTCCGAGGAGAGGCTCCCATTGTTGAGGCTCATGCCTCTCAGTGTCAGTCAGACCCGGTGGGTCATTCGGCTAGCGCCCCTGGTGCTAGCCAGGAACAAATTTCTGATCTTGGTGCCAGTGATTCTGGCACTGAGAAACCTTCCGCCACCAGTTCCTCTGGCATCGGCCCTTAGGCTAGTGCTAATGAACAACCTGATCTTGGAGCCAGCAAAACTGCTGAGCCCAGTCAGTCGGCTCCACTTTCTTCTCCGAATCCGCCTGATCGCTCTCCCATTCTGTCAAAGGGCCAGACCCAGCCCAAGGTCTCTGGCTCTACTCACCCTTTACCCGGCAAATCCACCTCCTCCAAGCAGACAACATTGGTCTATGCTCCGAAATCTGCTCCCCAGATCCGGCCTCCGATGCTGGCAACAATGCTTGCTTCGACGGGCAAGGCGGGCGAATCCACGGCTGTCGGGTCAGGTGATGGCTCTAAGGATGTTACCCTCCATTCTAGTGCTGCAGCGACCCGTGTCAATGTGGGAACTACACTGAAAACAGGTCAAGTTCTCACTCAGACGCTCAGTGGAAAAAAGCCTTGGTTCGGCTGAGCCTTATGATTTGGCATGGAATGCAGGAGGTCAGCACCCGCGCTGGCAAGAAACTGAAGCTGGTCCCTAAGGTCGTCTCTGACATGACCCAGCAGGCCATTACTCTAATGGCCCGCGCCGATGAAGTGAATGAGGTAAAGTCTCTTCTTACTCTTTTGTACTGTTGAGTATTCATTTTATACATATCACCTAGTCCCCGAGGTTACTGCTGAGTAAGGAACTTACTCAGCCGTAAGCTCTCAATAATCACTTAGACTTTAAATTTTCACACCAAGCTTGCATGCTAGAGCTTCAATCCCTAGCCCTCGAGGTTACTATCGAGTAAGGAACTTACTCGGCTGCAAGCTCTTTAGCTTTTTATTTCCTCATGCCAAACTCATATGTTAGAGCTTCGATCCCTAGCCCTCGATGTTACTATCGAGTAAGGAACTTACTCGGCTATAAGCTCTTAAGCTTTTTGATCCGGCAAGCTGCTTGACGTGTCCTTTCCTTTTGTCCAGTTCACTCATAACGAGCGCACCAAGGTGCACCAAGCTCTCGTCCTGGCGCATCGCAAGCTCGAACTTGCGCATGAAAAGCTGCAGACTGACACCCAAGGCCAAGGTAATATCCTTACTCGTCCTTTCTCTATTCGGTGCATCTTTCTTTGGTTCACTTTCTCAATTTTTTTCGCTCTTCTCTCACAGCCTCCGCCCAGTCCACCATCGATGCTCTTCACTCGTAGATCAGCGAGGCTGAGAGTAAGTTTTCTTGCCTCATAAATCCGATAGCTGAAGATTTCTGTTGGTGTTGACAAGTAGTTTGTTCCGAATAAGCAGAGAAGCACCAAGCCGAACTCCAGAAGGAGCGAGATGAGGTGACTCGGCTGAAGAAGCTGATGGCCGGGATGGAGCAGAAGCACTTGGTCGAGGTGAAGGGGCTGAAAGAGGAGCTTGCTGAGAAGAACGAGCAGCAGGCCGCCAGTGCCGAGAAGACCAAGAGGCTGCTCGACGAGGCCGACTCATCGGTTGAGTTGGCAAATCTGAACTTAGACGCCCTCCAAGCCAAGGCCAAGACTTGGCATAGCAAGCTGGCCACTATCAACTTCTTTCTCGGTAGTGAGTTCTTACTCTTTTCGCACTGTATAGGTCACGCTGGACTTCTTCCATCTACTTTTGTTATTTTGCTAACTTTCTCTTTTGCTTACAGAGAATTTTCCTGAGGCCAATATGTTTGCCATCCGAGCCATGAATAAAGTGAGGGCCGAATCTGGTGCTCCGACCGATGATGAGGTGTCCATGGAGGAGCTTCTCGAAGCAGTGTCAGAATGGGTCAGGACCCTCAAGCCTTGCGCTGTGGATCTTCTCAAGTTGGCTATTCATGCGTTTCGCATGCTCTGGCCGGATGAAGACACACCTGAGCTCATTGAGCCACTTGCTGAGAGACTGCTCCTTATTGAGAACCGGCTGGATCAATGGCGTGAGTCGGCCGGCCGGGCTGCGGCGGACAAGGCTCTCTCCTTCGTGCTTTCATGGTACGAGGACATCAATCTTGATGTTCTCGCTCGCATAAGAGGAGATGGCAAATGGCTAAATGACCCGGAGCTGATCAAGAAACGCCAGGAGCGAGCTTACGCCATGATCGAGTATACCATGGTGCACGCTTGGTGCGATGGGCCCAGCTTCCTTGACCTTGGCGATCCGCTCGTTGAAGTTGCTGATGAAGAGGGTGGCAACAGCGAAGCAACCGAGTCAGATGGTCCGGATGACCCGGCCACAGATGTCGCTGACTCGGCCGATGCTCCAAGAAATGCTCCTGGCTCCAAGGATGATCCTCCGAGTCCTTCTGCTGCTTAGGCTGACAAATACTTGAACTTTTTATTAGATCCTCGGGATGCCGGGTACAGATATAACATACATTGCACTCTAAGTTTGATTATGCACCTTCTGATAGGCTTTATATATTTGCGTTATGTTTTGAGTGTGAATCATTCAAAGGCAAGTCCCTGAGTTTCATTTGGCCGTGTCACCTTTCCTTGACTTTGGCCCATGTCTACCTTTTTCGGTATTCGACATTAGAGTCTCAAACTACTAAGGATATAGTTAGCGGATATGAAACTTGGATCACTTGGTCGAGATCATTCGACACGCAGTATAACGTGACCTGCAGAGGGTTAGGCAAAAACTTAAAGCCGGCTCACGTTTCTCCTTTGTACTTATCCGGTGTTCGTGTTTACCCTGCATACATCCTTTTCTCTTGCTTGCCATGAAGCCGTGTTTTCGGACAACAACATAGTCGACGAGTTGATTTTTCCGAGTAAACACTACTTGTTCTGAGATAGGTTTCGGGTGTCACGCCAGCCGACATAAAATAATTGAGAGGGAAAACTTAAGGGGTAGTCCCCGAGTCAGTTTTTCGAATCATACCATTTTATTATCAGAACATAGCTGGCACACACGTTCGGCACATGAGAGTTCGAGTGATACATGCATTGCTTCTCCTAAGTATAGAAGGGACGAAGTAGCGCCACATTCCATGGACTTTTGGTCTCATCTCCTGACCTGTCCGCCTTGTTCTTTTGCGCTTCACGAGCGTCTATGAGATAATAGGAATCATTGTGGAATGCTTTGCTTACAATGAATGGACCTTCCCATGAGGGTGATAATTTATACATTCCCGCTGTGCGCTGCACCAGCCTTAGCACCATATCCCCTTCTCGAAAAACACGCGGTTGCACTTTCCGGCTATGGTAGGATCGGAGATTCTGTTGATATATAGCGGATCTGGATAATGCCAGTTCCTTTGCTTCTTCGAGTAAGTCTACTCCGTCTTCTTGAGCCTATTTTACCTCGGCTTCCGAGTATTGCCTTATTCTTGGCGAGTCATACTCTATGTCGGCAGGCAAAACTACTTCTGCCCCATACACGAGAAAAATGGCGTATAACCCGTTGACCGATTCGGAGTTGTTCTTAAGCTCCATAACACTGAGGGTAGTTCCTCTATCCAACAACCAGGTGACCTTTGGAGTGGTTCCATTAAACGGAGTTTTATCCCTGATAGAACTAAGCCATTAGCCCGTTCAACTTGTCCATTTGATTCTGGATGGGCGACTGATGCTACATTGAGTCTTATTTGGTGTTTCCCGCATAAACGAGCAAAAACTCCTTCGGAAAAGTTCGTGCCATTATCAGTGATTACACTGTGTGGGTATCCATATCTGAGGATTATATCCTTTAAGAATGTGACAACTGTTTTACCGTCCAACTTCTTGATTGGTTTTACCTCTATCCACTTGGTGAACTTATCAATCATGACCAAAATATGAGTCATGCCTCCCCTTGCTAGTTTGAATGGTCCTACCATATCTAGGCACCACACTGCAAAAGGCCAAGTGATTGGTATAGTCTTTAATTCAGACGCTGGTAGATGTGACTTGGATGCATAGTGTTGACAACCACTGCATTTTCCGACTAACTCTTGCGCTTGTGACAATGCGCTTGGCCAATAGAATCTGTGTCAGAATGCCTTGGCCACTAACGCTCTTGATGACGCATGGTTCCCACATTCTCCTTGATGAATATTCAATAAGATCTCCTGGCCTTTCTCTGGGCTGATACATCACTGCAGTACACTCGTCACACTTCTCTTGTATAATTCCTTGTTGATTATGGTGTACGCCTTTTCTCTTCATACTGTTTGCTTTGCCAATGTTTCGTCAGTCGGCAAGGTCCCATCTTTTAAATAGTCGAATATTGGCTGTGCCCATGGTGGTATCAGTGGTTCCGGGTCTGCCTCAGTATCAATGTCCATTGGCTCCGCCGACATATGCTCTGCCGTCATGACTTGAGGAGTCCCCGAGTGTGATTCGGCAGCTCCTGAATTGAGCGAACCAGTCCCCGAGTGATTCGAATCTACCCCTGAGTCAATATCCATTGGTACCACGTTGACTCCTGAATCGCTGGGGTGACCCTGATCGAGTCGGATTCTAGTGACGGCTTGATTGATGGTTTCCTGAGGTGCTCCAGCGCTACTCCTGGTGGTATTGCTTGCCGAGATGACCTTAGTTTGGATAGTACATCTGCTGCCTCATTTTCTGCTCTAGGAACGTGATGGAATTCGCATCCGTCAAAGTATCCTGAAATTTGTTGCACATGGAAACGATATAATGCCATGTTTGCGTCCAGTGCATCCCAATGTCCGGATACTTGCTGAATCACCAAATCCGAATCGCCAAAACACATGATCCTTTTGATACCAATTTCCTTGGCTACTTTGATGCCATGGACAAGTGCTTCATACTCGGCAACGTTGTTGGAAGCATCAAAATGAATCTATAACACATACCTCAATTGATCCCTCTTTGGAGATGTGATCAATATCCCGGCGCCCAGACCCATTTTCGTCTTGGACCCGTCAAAATGCATTTTCCAGTAGTTCAGATCTGGTAGTGGTGGTTCGTACTGTATCTCCATCCAGTCTATAAAGAAATCTGCAATAGCCTGAGAATTTATTGCATCTCGCCTATCATATTGTGTCTCGCATATCACCCGGATTGGGTGTTCTTGAAAATAATGTTTCATCTTATTTGCCGCCATATATACTCCATATGTCATCTTCTGATAATGCGGGTAATTCTGTTTCGAGACAGAGAGCACTTCGCTCAAGTAATAAACTGGTCTTTGGACTGATTTGCCCCCTTCTTCACGTTCAACCGCTATTACTGCACTTACAACTCTGTTGGTTGCGGCGACATAGAGCAACATTGGCTCTTTGGGTAGCGGTGATGCTAATATTGGTGCCGTTGCCAACATTTTCTTTAATTCATGGAAAGCGCTATCAGCTTGCTGTGTCCACGTGAATTTGTTTGATTTCTTCATCAGTTGATATAGTGGTAGGGCTTTTTCACCTAGCCGACTAATGAACCTGCTCAACAAGGCCAGGCATCCAGTGAACTTCTGGACATCTTTGAGGGTTTTTGGTAATTCCATTCTTTCGATGGCCCTGATTTTTTCGGGTTAGCTTCAATTCCTCGGCTGGATACAAGGAATCCGAGTAATTTGCCAGCCGGGACACCTAATGTGCATTTCTCCGGGTTAAGCTTCATCTGGAATCTTCTCAAGTTTGCGAAATTTTGACGCAAGTCCTCAATTAGAGTATGAATTTGTTTGGTTTTTATTACCACGTCATCGACGTATACTTGAACATTTTTGTCCAATTGATCTTGTAAGCATTTTTGCATGCATCTTTGATATGTTGCACCTGCATTTATCAACCCAAATGGCATGGTACGATAGCAATAAGCCCCGTACGGGGTGATAAAAGCTATTTTTATTTGATCATACGGATTCAGTGGTATCTGGTGGAATCCGGAATACGCATCTACCACTACTAGGAAAATGGCCTTTAGTGGCGCACCTGGAAACATCATCCGTGGCGCACTAGCAGTGCGCCACGGGCCTTGCGCTACGGCTATCTCTCAGCCGTGGCACACTGCCTAGTGCGCCACGGTTGTGTAGAGATAGGCGTAGCGCACCTGCTAGTGTGCCACAGATGTTTGGGCAGGTGCGCTACCCCTGGGATCTTCTGTGGCGCACCACCTAGTGCGCCACTAAGCTTCCATAGTGCGCTTTAGGTGTAATGCGCCACAGAAGGTAGACCATGTGCGCCACAGATGTATTTTTTGTTTTTCTTTTAATTTCCGAGCCAGATTATATACAATACAGATTATATACAATATTACAGCAGATATACACACACAGATACAAGATATACAATTATATATATAAATACTCAATATGAAAAACAAGATTGAAACAAATACATATAGATAAGTCTCATACATGAATACATAGTCTAAGTTACATTGTTTCGATCATGTTACAAAGTAGTAGTTGGTGACATGCGAATACATGTGTCGATCGAACAAGTTAGAGCTCGGAATCTCGCCTAGACATCTAAACTAGCTAGACACAAACGCGGGATAAATAACCAAAGAAGATAAGCATGATCACCGCCGCGACGAAGGTGTAGGTCTTCATCCGGTTCCTTGTCCTAACTCCCGCTAGATAGCGCGTGTATCTAGCTTCCGCCTCCGCCATAGTGTTGTACCCTTTGTAGCTATTGCCGCTGAAACGGTGCACCTGTCTCCGGTAGTCTTCGCAATCATCGTAGACTCCGGGAACCCGTCCCTTGTACACGACGTACCACGTCATCTATAAGTTGACAATAATAATTAACCGATGATTGAAAAAAAAATATATAATTAAAGTCGCATATGAAGATACACTTATAGAAAGTACTCCTAAATCAAAAAGACCAAACTCAAAAAGCATGCCTCATATATAACTAGGTTATTCGACACAGGAATATGCTACGATGGAACTGTTCGCCAAGTAGGATGCACAACACCTGGACCTGTGCATAGCACAAGGCGAACAATCCCATCGCAGCACATTCACATATAGTGTGCCACAACATTTCAATCATCGGCATTATTCTCGAAAAAGACCAAAGTAACTGAAAAAGCATGCTTCATATATATACATAGGTCGTTGGACACAGGAATATGCTACGATGGAACCGTACGCCAAGTAGGATGCACAACACCTGGACTTGTGCATAGCACAAGGCGTACAATCCCATCGTAGCACATTCACATATATAGTGTGCCACGACATTTCAATCATCGGCACTATTCTCGAAGAAGACCAAAGTAGCTCGAAAAGAATGCCTCATATATAACTAGCTAGGTCGTTGGAGACAGGAATATACTATGACGGAACGGTTAGCCAAGTAGGATGCACAATTCCTGGACTTGTGCATATCACAAGGCTAACTATCCCATCATAGCACATTCACATATATATTGTGCCACGACATTTCAATCATCGGCATATTCTCGAAAAAGACAAAAATAACTCGAAAAGAATGCCTCATATATATATACATAGGTCGTTGGACACAGGAATATGCTACGATGGAACGGTGAGCCAAGTAGGATGCACAAGACCTGGACTTGTGCATATCACAAGGCTCACAATCCCATCGTAGCAAATTCACATATATAGTGTGCCACGACATTTCAATCATCGGCATTATTCTCGAAAAAGACCAAAGTAGCTCGAAAAGAATGCCTCATATATAACTAGCTAGGTCGTTGGACAAAGGAATATGCTATGACGGAACCGTTAGCCAAGTAGGATGCACAATTCCTGGACTTGTGCATATCACAAGGCTAACTATCCCGTCATAGCACATTCACATATATATTGTGCCACGACATTTCAATCATCGGCATATTCTCGAAAAAGACAAAAATAACTCGAAAAGAATGCCTCATATATATACATAGGTCGTTGGACACAGGAATATGCTATGATGTAACCGTGAGCCAAGTAGGATGCATAAGACCTGTACTTGTGCATATCACAAGGCTCACAATCCCATCATAGCACATTCACATATATAGTGTGCCACGACATTTCAATCATCGGCATTATTCTCGAAAAAGACAAAAATAACTCGAAAAGAATGCCTCATATATATACATAGGTCGTTGGACACAGGAATATGCTACGATGGAACGGTGAGCCAAGTAGGATGCACAAGACCTGGACTTGTGCATATCACAAGGCTCACAATCCCATCGTAGCACATTCACATATATAGTGTGCCACGACATTTCAATCATCGGCATTATTCTCGAAAAAAGAGTAAGGAAAAAAAGAAGGACCAAATTGAGTAAAGGACCAAAGAGTAAGCAAAAAAACCAAGCATTGATTGATATATAATAATAATAAGCAAAATAAGTAAGCGATGATTCATAAACCTAATAAGATAAGTACACTTGTCCACACACACACTAAGGACACACAAAGGTCATCTATAGTTTGTAACTACAACTAGGCCAACATCAAGCCTTCTGGCTCGGCTTAGGGAACGGGAGGACGCCTTGTCTTGTCATGAACTTCCTATAGTCACCCTGCATCTCTAGGCGATCTTCTATGTCACGGTTATTCAGGATATTTCCTCCGTAGAAGATCCCCCCCGAAGTCATGACATCACGAAAGATGATTGCCCCAAACTGCTGCTGGATGCGATACATCTCTTGTCTAATATTCGAATCATTGATCTTGGCCTTTGCTTCGGCCCACTGTTTGAGATGATCTGGCAGCGTAGAATTTTGCTGGTCAAGTAGGAACGCCCTCATGGAGTGCGTAGTAGGCTTCCTTCTAACTGTTTTCCGGCTGCTTCACGCAGGAGAACTCCGTTACATGGTTGAAGACGTGCCTGCCGAACTTGACCTTCGTACGCACGAAGGTGGTGCCTTCCGTCGAGGCAAAGCCAGTGAGAGCATCATCCAGAACTTCCTTGATCTTGTCGTAGTTTTTCTTCTTTTCTAGACTCCCCGAGTCGAAATACGTGGCGTGGGAATGCTTCGGCGATAAGGAGATGAGCGTGCAGTGTTCATCTCTGCGCAAAAAATTCAAATGGAATGTGTTGGAAAAAGAATGATGATGATCTAATAAAGCCAATCGACGGTGGCGAGTGAATAACGACTTACTCGGGAAAGTAAGGAACGAGAATGTATTCCTTTGTCTTGTTCGCCACGAGGATTTTTTTTAGGTACGAGGCCACGATACGTCGTTCGGCGGGGGAACCCAAGAAGCCGTCACGCATGTAGTAGGGGTCCACTATAGCGATGCCCGGTGTGTTCTCTCTAATGATCTGCATGGCCAGGCTGAGAGAAAACAGACGGACCATGGTATAGTGCAGCGGGTATAGGTGGAACATATTGAAGATGTCGTCGAACCGTAGGAAGAACAGATCCGCAGGGGCATTGTCGACGAAGCCCAAGCCTGGTGGCACCTTAACCACGAATACCGGGTGCGAGGGATCTTTCTCCGATAGAAGGCGTCTCTCTATCGTCAGCACGCCGTCATGCACACTCTGCAGTTCCGAACTGGCGAGCTTCCGCAAATTCTTAGGTAGCATGGGCTCACCCGCCACATGAATCCTCCACATAATACCCTCGGGTCTTGGTGGCCCGTCCCGAAACCTGATCGGATTCGCAGTTGTTGACGCCACCGGCTGGCTCGAGCTGCTAGATTTTCTTTTCCTGCCCTTTTTTCCTTTTGGAGAGCGGGAAGGCACCGCAATCTGAGCACCGGCCGCCCTATGTAGTGTGTCAGGGCTTAGAATAAAGGGCCGGTTGGTTGTATCAACTGGTGGCTCTGTAAAGGCGCAAGATGGAGGCGTCTCCTGAGAACCAAACAGACGCTTGGTGATAGTGGCTTTCTCTGTGGGGCCACCAGCTAGGTCTTCTTCGTTGCCAAACTGAGTGCTGAAGAAGTGATCATTCCAGTCTTCGTCGTCCTCGGCCGGATCCTGCGCCATGTGCATATCATCAACATGATCATCCGACCCATCGCATGGAGGTGACGGCAAGGGCGGTAAGGGGGGCTTGCCACTGCTTCTCGCTGGCACGATAGGCGGTGCTGTAGTATGTGGCGTGATGGCCCCCGCCGTCCCCAAACGGATCATGCTCTTTGGCCATAGCAATAATAAGCCGAAGCAAGTTCTGAGGACAGATGGCTCTTCTTCATCAGCTCCTGGGGGTTGAATGGGAGGTTCCAGGTCGTCGCAGCCCCTTAGCATCGGACTAATTTTAACCCTGTGCACGCTATCTGACATCGGCCTTGAGTGGAACGTGCGCTGCAAGGGTTGAACGATGGTACCCTTGGCAACATCCCTCAGCTCGTTGTTCACGTAGCATAAGAGAGTGCAAGGAACATCCATCTGCGGAAAACATGTACGGCGTCGTCAGAGATGCCATAAGAGTAATAGATGGCATGAAAGGCGGTAATTAAAGAAATTTGTTTACCGTGATGGCGTCGAGATCGCTTAATGTCGATGCACCGCATACGGCGACGGGCGTGCAAGAGACGGAAGGGCTGCTTGATGGCGCGGTGCTGGCCGCTGGTGTATTCTCCCTACCGACGGGTGCTTGGAGCTCCGGTGCCGCCGCGACGATGGCAGGGGGGCACCAACATGTACTCCGGCAGCGCGGTGATGGCAGGGGGAGTCACCAACACTTGCGGTGCTAGCGGGCGGAGTCACGAACATGTAGTTCGCCTGATTCATCAGCGCCGCGTTGTTCGAGTGGCTGCTGACCATGCTTGGAATCAGGCACGGCCCTACTCGACCACCCGCACTCCAGTTCGCTATTGACTCCACCAAGGTAGGCAGGAAGGACGTGAGGGTGATTGCCAGGTTGTCTTGGACGATCTGCGGGATCCGTGCCACTTGTGCCTTAAGTTCTTGAACCTCGCGGTTTTCCTCCTCGCTCCTTCCCGACGGCGCCACATGCGTCCTCGGCGGTGGACCAAAATGATCCACCCAATTCTTACCCCCGAGGCCGGCCAGACGGCAAGCTGACGAAGGCTTCTTCGTAACTGGCTCTATTTTCTTGGCCCGGTTCATCGCCCTGTTAAAAGGGTTATCCCACCGGGTGGCCACCGTCGACCCCTGGGATGAGGAACCCTGGGATCCATGACTAGCAACAATTTCCTCCTCCTGCAGAAGAAGTAATAGTGAATCATTTAGATAATCGATTAGATTGCAATCGAGTTGATCCGCGGTAATTAGATTATACTTACCACAATTTCCTCGAATTTCTTCACCACAGGATCCGCGGTGAGTTGTTTGGTTTTTGGGTCCACATGGTAACGGGCCCTGATGAAGTTTCGAACCTACCCGGGTTTCGAATTTAGCAAAGGGGTTTTCTATCCCCTTGGATCTATTCTCTTCGTCCTCCTTATTCCATTTGGCCTCCGCGGTTCTGTATCCACCAGATCCGAGATGGTGATGACCTATATTCATCACCTGCAGCACCTTTCTCTGATTACTATTGGCCAGGGCTCTTTCGGAATCACACCTCTCCTTGAACTCCCGGAACTGATCTTCGGTGATCTGCGGGTCAATCTTCTGGATCTCCTCGAGACTTTTGCCTTCTTTATAGATCTTCTTCTTTATCCGGGTTCTCCAGCTGGCCAGGGCGGTGCTCATCTTTGTGAGGGAGGATTTGTTTACTTCGTTCCCATGATAATTTGTGTTCTGATACTTAGCGGGGAACTTGTATCTTGCGTGCAGCTTCTCGAAGAGGAGTGTGCGCAAGTGGCCATTATCTTTATGCCGGAGATTCTCGGTGTTGATCAAGATGGTTGTCCGGGTGATCACCGCCACTTGCCCACCGTACCCTTTGACGACAAGGTCGGGCTCTAAAGGAACACCAGTTGGGCTCACTTCGGTAATTTCCTCCCTGACCGTGCCGACCGTGTTCGGGCGCCGGTCCTTCGGCTTCTTCTTCTTCTTCTTGTTAGGAGGGTTGATACCACTCCCTATGCCCTCGCCTCCATCAGTGGTTTCATCGCCCGCCGTTCCTTCGGCTTCTTCCTCCGCGTCTTCCATCTCATCATCCTCGCTCTCCGAAGGATGGTATTCTTCATCGTCTTCTAGCCGCTGGGCCGCCTCCCAGAATGTCAATTGTTTATTCGGAGGTCTGAGTTCTCCTTCAGCGCTGATGCGCTTAGAACATCCAGCCTCGTCGTTGTCACACATCTTTGCACTAATAAAAAACAAATAATTGGTTAAATGCACGGAAAAATCCGGCATGACCTTTGCTAATTTTCTTAAACTAGGAGTGCCCGATTTCTGCCGAAATGGAAGTTAATCAACATTCCGGAAAAAATCGGGACTCATTTCATACAAGAACCTGCATATATATGGCCAGAATAGCTAGCACACAATAAATGGCCATCATAGCCAGCACAACCAGCACACAATAAATGGCCAACACAGCCAGCACATAATCTGGTCACATAGGATAATCTGGCTAACTATAATGGCTACAAGCTAACTGCTATAATGCTGAATAAGAAGTTTCACATAGGTTTCAGCAAGCATAAAATGAAGGATTTCGCGGCATAGTAAATCAAAATTTTCTACGGATGCGAACAGAGGGGAAGCCAAGATCTAATCTTGGAGATGCAAACAACGAGAGAGATTGGATTAGATCTTCATACCCTTGAAGATTCGCACAGCGGAACGTTCGTCGGAACGTGGGTGATGTAGTCGTACTCGCTTCTCCTCCTCGCGATGTGATCCGATCTAGCACCACAAGTGGCGATGCCTCCGTGAGATGCACATGTGCGGCACCTCGACGTATCCTCCTTCCTTGGTCCAGCAAGTATGGTGGAGAGATGGGTTAGATCTACAACGCGACGGCGCGGTGCAATTGGTGGAGAATTTCTGCAGCAGGGCTTCACCTACAAGCAGACGGGAGGGAGAGAGGAGGGCAGCAGGGCGGCTAGGGTTGGAGGGGAAGGTGTGAGGGGTTGGTGCGCCCCCATCCCTCTTTATATAGAGGGGGGGGCACAGCCCTAGCCCCTCCCCCAAGCCCAAACCGGCGGCCCCAAAGGATAAGGAGTGGGGGGCAAGGAAACTCCCCCCCTTCTAGAAGGTCTATCTCGAGTTTAAACCTCTCTTGGCCGGCTGGGACCTATGGGGCCTTGTGCCCCTGGACCAATGCGGCCAGGGCACTCCCTCATAGGCCCATGCCCCCTCCCGGAAGGTGGGGCCACGTTGGTCCCCTTCCGGAAGGTTCTAGAAGCTTCCGGTACAATACCGATTAATCCAGAACAATTCCGAACTCCAAAAACTGCACTGCCTTATATGAATCTTATTCTCCGGACCACTCCGGAACCTCTCGTGATGTCCCGGATCCCATCCTAGAATCCGAATAAAAACTCATAAACCAATTATCCAATCTATCCTAGCATCGAGACACGTTAAGTGTGTGACCCTGCGGGTTCGAGAATATGCAGACATGATCTTCTATCAATAATCAACAGCGGGGTCTGGGCACACATATTGACTCCCACACATTCATCGATGATCATATCGGATGAACCATGATGCCAGGATTCAATCAATCCCATATATATATTCCCTTCGTCTCGCAATATTTTACTTGCCCGAGATTCGATCGTCGGTACCGTCATACCTAGTTCAATCTCGTTCACAGCAAGTACTTTACTCGTTCCGTAATCCGATATCACTTTGTGATTAACTCTTTAACCACATGCTTGCAAGCGGTGTTGATATCGATTACCGAGTGGGCCCGAAGTATATCTCTCCGACTTGGGAGGGACAAATCCCATCTCGATACATACAACCCAACAGATACTTTCCGATCACCTGAGAGACACCTTTATGATCACCCTCTCATAAGATGACGTTTGATGACCTCAAAGATTTCTTCCGATACCAGGGAGTTGTATTATCTCATGGTCTAAGGAATGCAATATTTGACATAAGAAAAGATTCGCAAAGACGAACATGATGACATGATCTAATTGCTTCGCTTAGTTTGGGTCTGTCCACCATATCATTCTCCCAATGATATGATCTCATTATTAATTGACAACTCATGTCCATGGTTAGGAAACCTCAACCATCATTAATCAATGAGCTAGTCCATAGAGGCGTACTAGGGACACGGTGTTGTTCACAAACCACACAAGTATTAAAGTTTCCGCTTAATACAATTCTAGCATGGAATATAAACACTATCATGAACAAGAATTATAATAATAACATCTTTATTACTGCCTCTAGGGCATAATTCCAACAGTCTCCCACTTGCACTAGAGTCAATAATCTAGTTTACATTTGGAAACAATCTCACACCCATGGCACTGAGGTGCTGATCATGTTTTACACGTGGAAGAGGTTTAGTCAATGGATCTGCGACATTCAGATCTGTATGTACTTTGCTAATCTTCAGATCTCCATCTGCTATATAATCTCGGATTATATGAAACTTGCGGTTGATATGCTTGGTCTTTGGATGATATCTTGGTTCCTTAGCGAGTGCTATGGCGCCAGTGTTGTCACACAATATCTCCAGTGGGTCCAATGCACTTGGAACCACGCCAAGCTCAGTGATGAAGTTTCTGATCCAAACTCCTTCACTTGACGCTTCTGCAGCAGCCATGTATTCCTCTTCTACTGTAGATCCCGCGATCACGCTTTGCTTGCAGCTTCTCCAGCTCACAGCTCCTCCATTCAAAATATACACGTATCCTGTCTGAGATTTAGAATCATCCTTGTCGGTGTCGAAACTAGCGTCGACGTAACCTTTTACGACGAGCTGTTCATCACCCCCATAGACTAAGAACATTTCTTTAGTCCTATTTAGGTACTTTAGTATGTTCTTCACGGCTGTCCAGTGTTCCACTCCTGGATCACTTTGATACCTGCTCGTCAAACTAAGAGCATTGGACACATCCGGTCTAGTACACAGCATGGCATACATGATAGAACCTATGGCCGAGGCATAAGGCACTTTGCTCATAGTTTCCCTATCATCTACCGTAGCTGGACACTGAGCCTTGCTCAATATCTTACCTAACAACATAGGCACTGAACCTTTCTTTGCCTTATCCATTCTGAACCTTTTCAGAACTTTGTCTAGATATGTACTCTGGATTAAAGCTATCAGGCGTCTTTGTCTATCTCTATAGATTTTGATGCCCAATATATAAGCAGCTTCACCTAGGTCTTTCATTGAAAAACACTTGTTCAAATAACTCTTCACATCGTTAAGCATGTTAATGTCATTTCCAATAATCAATATGTCATCCATATATAGTACCAGAAATGTCACCGAGCTCCCACTCACTTTCTTGTAGATACAAGCTTCGTAGCAATTTGGAACAAATCCAAAGCTCTTGATCACTTGATCAAAACGAAGGTTCCAACTCCGAGATGCTTGCTTTAGTCCATAAATGGAACGCTCAAGCTTGCATACTTTATCAGCATCCTTAGGATCGACAAAACCTTCGGGTTGCATCATATACAACTCTTCATCAATGTTGCCATTGAGGAAAGCAATCTTGACATCCATCTGCCATATTTCATAATCATGAAACGCATCAATTACTAATAAAATCCGAATGGACTTAAACATCGCTACGGGAGAGAAAGTCTCATCGTAGTCAACACCTAGAACTTGTCGAAAACCTTTCGCGACAAGCCGTGCTTTATAGACGGTAACATTACCATCCGCGTCCGTTTTCTTCTTGAAGATCCATTTGCACTCAACGGCCTTTCGGTCGCTAGGAGGGTCCACCAAAGTCCATACTTGGTTTTCGCTCGTGGATCCCAATTCGGATTTCATGGCTTCTAGCCATTTCTCAGAGTCTGGGCTCATCATCGCTTCCTCATAGTTCGTAGGTTCACTGTCTTCTACTAGCAAGACAGTCAAGACAGGGTTGCCGTACCACTCAGGAGGGGCACGCGACCTTGTCGGCCTACGACGTTTAGTAGCAGCATCGTCCGAAGCTTCATGATCCTTGTCATTAGCTTCCTCTATTGTTGGTGCAGGCGGCACTGGAACAATTTCAGGTGCTGCGCTACTCTCCAATTCAAGAGAAGGTTCAATAACCTCGTCTAGCTCTACTTTCCTCCCACTCACTTCTTTCGAGAGAAACTCCTTCTCAAGAAAGGAACCGTTCTTTGCGACAAACACTTTGCCTTCGGTTCTGTGATAGAAGGTATACCCAATAGTTTCCTTAGGGTATCCTATGAAGACGCATTTCTCCGCTTTGGGTTCGAGCTTGTCCGGCATCAACTTCTTGACGTAAGCTTCGCATCCCCAAACTTTAAGAAACAACAACTTAGGTTTAGCACCAAACCACAGTTCATACGGTGTCGTCTCAACGGATTTAGATGGAGCCCTATTTAAAGTGAATGCAGCAGTTTCTAATGCATAACCCCAAAATGATAATGGCAAATCAGTTAGAGACATCATTGATCGGACCATATCTAATAAGGTTCGATTCCAGCGTTCAGACACACCATTGCGCTGTGGTGTTCCGGGTGGCGTGAGTTGTGAAATGATTCCACTTGCTTTAAGATGCGTGAGAAAATCATAACTCAAATATTCACCTCCACGATCGGATCGTAGAAATTTAATCTTTCTGTTACGATGGTTCTCCACTTCATTCTGAAATTCCTTGAACTTTTCAAACGTTTCAGATTTATGTTTCATTAAATAGATATACCCATACCTACTTAAGTCATCGGTAAAAGTGAGAAAATAGCGATATCCACCGCGCGTCGAAACACTCATCGGTCCGCATACATCGGTATGTATGATTTCCAACAAGTCCGTTGCTCGCTCCATCATACCGGAGAACGGGGTTTTGATCATCTTGCCCATGAGGCATGGTTCGCATGTGTCAAATGATTCAAAATCAAGAGACTCCAAAAGTCCATCAGAATGGAGTTTCTTCATGCGCTTTACACCAATATGACCTAGACGACAGTGCCACAAATAAGTAGTATTATCACTATCTTCTTTGCATCTCTTAGCCTCAATGTTATGGATGTGTGTTTCATCCCTTTCGAGATTTAGAAGAAATAAACCATTCACAATAGGTGAATGACCATAAAAGATGTTACTCATATAAATAGAACAACCATTATTCTCCGATTTAAATGAATAACCGTCTTGCAATAAACACGAACCAAAAATAATATTCATGCTCAACGCAGGCACATAATAACATTTATTAAGGTTTAAAACTAATCCCGAAGGTAAAACTAAGGAGAGCGTGCCGACGGCCATCACATCAACTCTTGATCCGTTGCCAACGCGCGTCGTCACCTCATCCCTCGCAAGCCACCGTCTATTCCGTAGCTCCTATTTCGAGTTACAAATATTAGCAACTGAACCGGTATCAAATACCCAGGCACTACAATGAGGGCTAGTAAGGAAAACATCAATAACATGTATATCAAATATACCTTTGATGGTGCCAGCCTTCTTGTTCGCTAAGTACTTCGGACAGTTGCGCTTCCAGTGACCCTTGTCCTTGCAATAGAAGCACTCAGTGTCCGGCTTAGGACCAGACCTGAGCTTCTTCTCAGCAGGGGCAACGCGCTTGCCGCCGCCTTTCTTGAAGGGCTTCTTTGCACCCTTACCTTTCTTGAAGGTGGGCTTGTTGACCATCAACACATGATTATCCTTTTTGATGTCCACCTCCGCAGCCTTCAGTTTAGCGAAGAGCTCGGTGATCGTATCAGTGGAACCAATCTGATTGTGAGCAACTACAAAACTTTTGTAGCTAGGAGTGTCAATCTTGAGCTCCTCTGGAATCGTGCAGTCCAGTTGCTCAAGGCGTTGAGTGTAGCCCGTCATCTCAATGGCGTGCTCACTAACGGAACTCCCTTCCTCCATCTTGTAGTTAAAGAATTTCTTAGAGATCTCATATTTCTCAGAACGGGCTTGAGTCCGAAACATGTTTTTCAGCTCCTCGAGAATCTCAAAGGGCCCGGCGAACTCCTCCAAACGATTTTGAAGATCCGATTCCATAGCATACAACATGGCGATCTTAATCAATCATAATCATCCTTGCGCGACTGATAAACAACTTTCTCATCAGCCGACGCAGTTGCAGCAGGGGGGTCACCTAACGCTTTCCCAAGGACATAGTCCTTTTGACCGCCAGAGAGAATGATTCTTAGATTGCGGAACCAATTGGTGAAGTTAGACCCATTGTTTTTAAGCTTTTCTTTCTCAGCAAAAACGTTGAAGTTGAAGTTGGACTTGGCCATGTGATCTATAGTATTTGCAAGTACAATTTAGACTATGTTCATGATAAATAGTTCAACTTAATCAAATTACTAGATGAACTCCCACTAAATTCAACATCCCTCAAGTTGTTTCGTGAACACGATCCAAATTCACCACACCTAATCCGATCATCACGAGAAGAGATGTCGCTTCAATGGTGGACAACGAAGTGTCGATCATATCATTCATATGACTCATGCTTAACCTTTCGGTTCATGTGTTCCGAGGCCATGTCTGTACATGCTAGGCTCGTCAAGTTAGACCCAAGCATTTCCGCGTGTGCAAAACTGGCTTGCACCCGTTGTATGTGAGCGTAGAGTCTATAGCACCTGATCATCACGTGATGCTTGGACACGTCGAACTTTCGCAACGGTGCATACTTGGGGAGAACACAGTTTTTATCTTGATCTTTAAGTGAGGAATCATCTTATAATGCTACCGTCGCGATCTAAGCATAATAAGATACATAAAAGGATAAACATCACATGCATATAACTTTAATATGACATGGTATAGCCAATCTTCGCGCAATGATCTCCATCTTGTGCGCTCCGGCATGATCTCCATCACTCCACTATGATTGCCTCCACCACGAATAGCAACTACAACTATTGCTAACTACTTAGCGATAAAGTGAAACTATTACATGGCGCATAAGAAGTTGACACACAGGTCATACACAATTATAAAGACAACCATATGGCTCCTGCCGGCTGTGTACTCATCGACATGCAAGTCGTGAAACATTACAAAACATGATCATCGCATACATTATACACATCACATCTTGGGCCATACCATATCACAGAAAACACGCCCTGCAAAAACAAGTTAGACGCCTCTACTTTGTTGTTGCATGTTTTATGTGGCTTATGGGAGTAGATGCTAAGAACGATTCTTACCTACGGAAAGCCACAACGGTGATATTATGGTTGCCAAACTCCGATGTTAATCCCATGACAACTATAGTGAGAGAAACTGACATCCACCAGCCGCATGTGTGGAACAAGCCACACGTCAAGTGCGGAGCCGGTCTCGCGGACGACGTCGCGTAAGGTTGGCCTGGAACGCTTCAATCTCACTATCCCGCGTCATAAGAAGAACACAAACAAGAGGCTTGCAACAGAAAACATCAACGCCTGCAACAACCATGTTGCGTTCTACTCATGAAACACATCTACGCATAGATCTAGCTCTGATACCACTGAAGGGTTTCGCGACATAGTAAATCAAAATTTTCTACGGATGCGAACAGAGGGAAAGCCAAGATCTAATCTAGGAGATGCAAACAACGAGAGAGATTGGATTAGATCTTCATACCCTTGAAGATTCGCACAGCGGAACGTTCGTCGGAACGTGGGTGATGTAGTCGTACTCGCTTCTCCTCCTCGCGATCCGATCCGATCTAGCACCACAAGTGGCAATGCCTCCGTGAGATGCACACATGCGGCACCTCGACGTATCCTCCTTCCTTGGTCCAGAAAGTATGGTGGAGAGATGGGTTGGATCTACAACGCGACGGCGCGGTGCAATTGGTGGAGAATTTCTGCAGCAGGGATTCGCCTACAAGCAGTCGGGAGGGAGAGAGGAGGGCAGCAGGGCGGCTAGGGTTGGAGGGGAAAGTGTGAGGGGTTGGTGCGCCCCCACCCCTCTTTATATAGAGGGGGGCGCAGCCCTAGCCCCTCCCCCAAGCCCAAACCGGCGGCCCCAAAGGATAAGGAGTGGGGGGCAAGGAAAACCCCCCTTCTAGAAGGTCTATCTCGAGTTTAAACCTCTCTTGGCCGGTTGGGCCGTATGGGGCTTTGTGCCCCTGGCCCAATGCGGCCAGGGCACTCCCTCATAGGCCCATGCCCCCTCCCGGAAGGTGGGGCCACGTTGGTACCCTTCCGGAAGGTTCTAGAAGCTTCCAGTACAATACCGATTAATCCGGAACAATTCCTAACTCCAAAAACTGCACTGCCTTATATGAATCTTATTCTCCGGACCACTCTGGAACCTCTCGTGATGTCCCGGATCCCATCCGAGACTCCGAATAAAAACTCATAAACCAATTATCCAATCTATCATAGCGTCGAGACACGTTAAGTGTGTGACCCTGCGGGTTCGAGAATATGCAGACATGATCTTCTATCAATAATCAACAGCGGGGTCTGGGCACCCATATTGACTCCCACACATTCATCGATGATCATATCGGATGAACCACGATGCCAGGATTCAATCAATCCCATATATATTCCCTTCGTCTCGCGATATTTTACTTGCCCGAGATTCGATCGTCGGTACCGTCATACCTAGTTCAATCTCGTTCACAGCAAGTACTTTACTCGTTCCGTAATCCGATATCACTTTGTGATTAACTCTTTAACCACATGCTTGCAAGCGGTGTTGATATAGATTACCGAGTGGGCCCGAAGTATATCTCTCCGACTTGGGAGGGACAAATCCCATCTCGATACATACAACCCAACAGATACTTTCCGATCACCTGAGAGACACCTTTATGATCACCCTCTCATAGGATGACGTTTGATGACCTCAAAGATTTCTTCCGATACCAGGGAGTTGTATTATCTCATGGTCTAAGGAATGCAATATTTGACATAAGAAAAGCTTCGCAAAGACGAACACGATGACACGATCTAATTGCTTCGCTTAGTTTGGGTCTGTCCACCATATCATTCTCCCAATGATATGATCTCATTATTAATTGACAACTCATGTCCATGGTTAGGAAACCTTAACCATCATTAATCAATGAGCTAGTCCATAGAGGCGTACTAGGGACACGGTGTTGTTCACAAACCACACAAGTATTAAAGTTTCCGCTTAATACAATTCTAGCATGGAATATAAACACTATCATGAACAAGAATTATAATAATAACATCTTTATTATTGCCTCTAGGGCATAATTCCAACATAAAATGGCTAACTATAATGCTGAATAAGAAGTTTCACATAGGATAAACAACAATTTCAGGTTTGGACTTAGCAGCACATAAGAAGTCCTAAACTGATGTTCAGGTTTGGAGAAGCTACAAAAGCTAACTGCTACAAGCTACAAGCTACCAAAGCTTAAGCAATTGAAACAAAATACAAAATACTAGGAATATGAACTAGTAATTTGCTTAGCTTTAGTGGTCTTAAGGCACCACTAAGAACCACCTAGATTGCAGAAATTTGCACATTGGAACCACCTAGATTGCAGAACCACCTAGTGCTTAGCAATAAAAATCAGTACATTGAGTGATTCATAAAAACTCACCACAAAAACATCTAGGTAGAAAACACATTGGTTAAGAATGCATCAACATGCCCAGCCACATCAAGCATCTGAACCTTGCTACTCTGAACCTTGCTACTGATCTGAACCTTGCTACTCTGAACCTTGCTACTGATCTGAACCTTGCTACTCTGAACCTTGCTACTGATCTGAACCTTGCTACTCTGAACCTTGCTACTGATCTGAACCCTAAGCTTACTCTGAACCCTTGCTACTCTGAACCCTAAGCTATCTACCAAGATTACTCTGAACCCTAAGCTATGAACCAAGCTTACTCTTGACCTTGTCAACCAAGCTACACTAAATTTTCTATCAACCATACATCTTGCCAGACTACCACAACATAATGTGAGGCATAAAAGTTCGACAAATGCATCATAGCATAACAGACCGCAACTAGAACTACAACAATGACAATCCAACATCAGGACAATATATGAATATTTCAGAGGGGAGCTTTTCCATCAGTTATTTACAACAAATGCATATTGGATGCAACACTAAAAGCAGAACCACAGACCCCACATTGCATCAGTATCTGGACAAGGTACTATTATTAAGAATAAGAAGTATCACTGAAGAGCGTTATTAAGACTTAAATATATGGGATCCAAAATAATTTACCATTGCACAGTGGCCTGAGAATATGCATGCATAAAAGAGCCTACTTCTTTGCGTAGCAGAACCACATTAAGTATGGTAACAAACAGTGTAGACAATAAAGGGAGAAAAATAAACACAACAGAGGAAGTAACCAGTGATATGCATATAAGAAGAAATGAGGCCACACGATCAGTGTTTGCCTGTCATTTCTAATAATAGCATGCCAACACTACACAGAGATGAACAGGGATGTCATAACAACAGAACCTGGGAGTTGTGAACCATGAACCCTAGTCTCTGGTAATGGTAACAGAGATGAACCATGAACCCTAACTTCCTTCTAGTTCATACTCCTAGTTCATACTGGTGGAGACAGGGGGAGAGAGAGGGACAGAGGGAGAGAGAGGGAGAGACAGGGGAGGGGCGACTCCGGCGTGTCCGAGGCCACCATACAGAGGGAGAGACAGGGGAGGGGAGACTCCGGCGTGTCCGAGGCCACCATACAGAGGGAGAGAGAGGGACAGAGAGGGAGAGACAGGGGAGGGGCGACGCTCACCTCTGACGGGCGGACGACGACGGGCGGACGACGGCGGCCTCCACCTCCTCGAGCGGAGCGAGATCCTCCTCCTCCACAAGCGGCACGGGCCTCCTCCTCCTCCATGGATCGGCAGCGGCGCGGGCCTCCTCCTCCTCCTCGAGAGCGCAGCACGGCGGTGGCGGATCCACAGCGCAGGGAGGCGGTGGCGGATCGAGAGCGCAGTGCGGCGGTGGCGGTGTCTGTGAGATGCGGGGATGAGAGAGGCGGGTCGACGTGGCACGCGCAGTTGACTAGTCCGACACACATAGGTGTAGCGCAGCCAGGGTGCGCTACGCCTATGTGGGTTGGACTACCAGATAAGAGGGCGGCCACCCCACTAGTTAACACTAGTACTCTCTTATCCCACTGGTTCTGCCCCTTAGCTCTATTCTAAACTATGAGCACCCAGGTTCGAATCCTGGTGCTCCACTTTTTTATTTTTATTTTAAAAATACTTTTAAATGTTCCAAAAAATGCCCAAAAGTGGTGATATATTCCATACAATTTTTATTTTGTTTTTAAAATACTTTTAAATATTCCAAAAATGCCCAAAAGTGGTGATATATGTCATAAAAGTGTTACAAATATGATTCAAAGTATAACTAAATTTCATAATAATTTGTCCATGAATATTACAATCTTTTTCGACCACGCGTTTTACAATATTTTTTGAGCTAGCATTTTATAATCTTTTTTCCCTTCTTTGTCGCGGTTGAATAATTTAGCCCCGACACTTTAATGTTTCTTCATTCGAACGGGCTACCTTTTTTGGGTAGGGTTGTCCTTTTTCTTCTTGTGATGTATGTTGCTGCATCGTAGTCGTCGTCATCTTCAATCTTTGGATCCTCGTACTGGTCGAAGTCTTGCTCGTTGGCGACTCCATCCATTCCGATGATGTTTCTTTTTCCTCTCCCCACGACAACACGGCTAGGCTTTGTCGGGTCGGTAATGAAAAAACATTGGTCCACTTTGGTAGCCAGTACCCACGGTTCATTTTTTGCGGCCACGTTTGCAACGGCGGCCTTGGATTTGGCTGCTTCGGGTATAACCATGGTTGTGAAATACCGGTCTTCTCTTTCAACGCTCTTTGCCCATCTGACACGGAACATCGGCACCTTTTCTCCACAGTAGTCGAGCTCCCAGATCTCCTCGATTCTTCTGTAGAATATTTCCTTCACGTTGTCATCGGTGTATAATTCCGACGTTACGCCTGAGTTCTGATAATCACACTTTTTGTCCTTTTCCTCCGTGTAGAATGTGTAGCCGTTGATATCATACGCCTGATAGGTCACCAGGTTTTGCATCGGTCCCTGCGACAAGGTGAATATGATCTTTTCCGTGTCAGAAGAATGCGATCGCGGGGGATTATCAAGGAGCGTCTGCCTAAACCAACGCGTGAAATCTGAGTTGTGCTCTTTGATTATTTCTCCCTGCGTCCTCTGTATGCCCCGTTCACTGTACTTCTTCTCGATTAACCTTTTGTGCTTATGTACCCAAGGATCGACCAGTTCTAAATGCTGTAGCGCGACGAGGTTTGCTCGATCAAAGTCTGCGCGTCGAAAATCGAAGTCTGCATGCAGTATGCGACGACCCTCTCGGTGACCAGATCCGTCGAGCTTGCCAAGGTGCCTGTTGACGGGAAGACCGACAGGGTTCTCGATGTCTAGATAATTCGTGAAGAAAGAGATGCACTCTTCGGCCAGAAAGCCCTTGGCTATGCTTCCATCTGGACGGGACCTGTTGCGAACGTATCCTTTGATGTGTCCATTCATCCTTTCGAACGCCATCATGCTGCGGATGAACATCGGCCCGAGTTGTACGATGTCCTCCATGACATGGACCAGCAGATGCACCATAATGTCGAAGAATGCGGGTGGGAAGTAGACCTCAAGCTCACATAGTATCACCATGATCTCCTCCTGTAGCCTTCCGAGCTGATTCACGCCAATCGACTTCCTAGAGATGACGTCGAAAAACTTGCATAGGCCAAATAACGTTTCACGTGCTCGTCCATTATCCCTCTTAGTGCGACCGGAAGTACCTGCGTCATTAGCACGGGACAGTCGTGAGACTTCATGCCACTGAACCTCTGCTTCGCCTCGTCTAGGTATCTTCTTATCTTGCCCGCGTAGCCGTACGGAAATTTGACTCCTAGAAGGCACTTGAAAAACTGTTTGATCTCATCCTGGCTTAGAGTGAAGCAAGAAGGAGGGCAGTAATATTCTTTCTTCTTGAACTTTTTACCCTTCCGACGACCTTGTGTCGTCTCCAACTCATGATCATCGTCATCTTCCTGATCATCAGGAGTAGTGCGTCCTCCGTGAAGCTCCTTCCGGATACCCAAGCATATCAGGTCGTGCCTTTCTTTCGGACCATCTTTCGTCCTATCTTGCATGTTGATTATGGTGGCGACCAGACTCTCGCACACGTTTTTCATGATATGCATGATGTCGAGGCTATGAGGCGTGCGGAGAAACTTCCAGTATGGAAACTCCCAGAAAACAGACCTTGTTTTCCATACCTTCATCAGCGGCCTGTCTTGTTGATGCCTCTTTCGCTTCTTTCCAGGCTTAGGACAATCTTTCCAGTTTTTCAGCAACTCTTCCACTTCTTCGCTGCTCCTACGCTCTGGGATTCCTCGGGTCTCTGATTTGCCATCGAACAGGTCCCCACGTTTTCTCCATGGATCATTCTTGCCGAGCCACCTCCGGTGCGCCATGAACACGGTTTTCGATGAACCTGGATCTTTCTCTAGTTGGAGATAGCTTGTGTTATCCATGCACCTAACGCATGCGCAGAATCCTTGGATAACCTGCCCCGAGATATACCCGCAACCTGGATAGTCTTGCACCGTAGTGACCAACGCGGCTCTCATAGTGAAATAATCTTGTGCGACGACGTCGTAAGTATTGGCTCCAGATTCCCATAACGTGGCTAGCTCATCTTTCAACAGCCCGAGATACAGATTGATGTCGGTACCAGGTTGTTTCGGCCCTTGAATTAGCATACTCAATTGTATGTACTTCTTCTTCATGCACAACCATGGAGGGAGGTTGTACATCCATACAAACACGGGCCAAGTGTTGTGCGTGCTACTTTGGATACCGAACAGATTGAGTCCATCGGTGCTCGCACCAAGCCTGATGTTCCTCGAATCTCCACCGAATTCTGGGAATTCGAGGTCCAATGCTTTCCACTGGCTAGCATCTGAAGGGTGCGTCAGCAGCTCATCCTTTTCGGGGTCATCATCATCATCTCCTGGCTTCTTCCTTTCCGCATGCCATCGCATGAGCTTCGCTTCCTTAGGGTCCGCGAAATAGCGCTGCAGACGAGGAGTGATAGGAAAGTACCATACCACTTTTCGAGGTGCTTTCTTCCCTTTCTTGTATCGACTCACGCCGCACACCGGACATGTGGTTTTCTCCACGTCCTCGCCCCGATAAATGATGCAATCGTTGATGCATACGTGATATCTAACGTGCGGTAGATCGAGAGGACAGACGATTTTCTTGGCATCCTCGATACTAGTTGGACATGTGTTCCCCTCCGGGAGACGATCGTGCCAGAATGCCATCATATCGTCGAAGCTTGCGTCGCTCATTTGTGTTTTGCCTTCATCTCCATAGCCTTGAGCGTTACATTCAACCGGGTATCATCGGGCCTGCATCCTTCATACAATGGAGTAACCGCGTCTTTCTCAAGTTGCGCAAGCTTGGATTTCTCTCTAGCGGCAGCCCTGGCGTTACTCGTCTGCTTGAGAAGCAGCTCTTGCACATAAGGGTCCTGCACCTAGCCTAACGTTGTTCCATCGTTGTCTGCTCCTCCGGCATCTAGATCATCATCATCCCGGTCTGCTTCCGCACCTTCACCATCTCCAGGATACTCTTCATCATCTCGCCCGTTCTCGCCGTGATGACGATCATCGTCATGTTGGCCACCTTCACCGTCTCCATCGTCTACGTCATCGCTTATCCAACGAGTGTATCCATCCATAAAACCATGGCGGAGCAGGTGCGTCTGCAGATTCCCGGAATCTGGGTCGATCACCCAGTTGAGTTTGCATCTTCTGCACGGACATCTTATATCTGTCTTGTTATTTCGTATCATGTCGGCCGTCGCACATTTCAAAAATCTAGCCACAATGCCTTCGCTCATTATGCGGACCATTTTTGCCTACACGGTACAATTTTGAAGTCTATTAGAACCACATAATAAATGCATGCATGCAATGGTCGATAGAAAATTTCGGCATGACCTATCCTAAAATTAGGACCTTTGCGAAATGCCAAAGTCTTGCCAAAATGGAAATGAATCAACATTTTGGCAAAACAAATGGCAAATTGCATTGTTCACATACAAACACAAGAGAGAGAGAGAGAGACCGATCCATACACACATGAACATATCATTATCCTCTCCATACACACATGCATGAGCATCATCGATACTCTCCATATACACACACATATATGACCATCGATCCTCTCCATACACACATCATGAGCATCGATCATCTACATACATATGAGCACATCATCGATATACACATGAGCACATCCTTACATGGAAAACTTACCGAGATGAGAGACCGATCACGAGAAAGATGGAAAGGAGAGGTGCGCGCGTCAACCGGAGAAGGAGATGAGAGACCGGAGACCTTCCTCTATTACTTATGTAACATCCAAAGCAAGTTTTACATGCTAAAAATGGTGAATGGGTGGAGAAATTGAGGTGGGAAGGAGAAGATCCCGACTAGATCTAAGGAGGAAGAAGAAGGGGAAAGTGAAGTGTGGGGTGGTGGAGGATGTCACACATGTGCACATAAAGTGTTGTCCTAAAAAAATCGACACATCCGTGGCGCACACGGCCCTAGTGCACCACAGGGAGTAGAAACATCCGTGGCGAACTATGCCATGTGCGCCACAGATGTTCCTACTCCATGTGGCGCACTAGGCATAGTGCGCCACAGATGTTTGTGGCCGTTTCACAGCAGAGGGGGGGCGTAGCGCACCACCCCCATGTGCGCCACGGTTGACACTAACAACCGTGGCGCACATGACTATAGTGCTCTACAGATGTTTGGCGTGCGGCCAACAGAGCCCTGGCCCACACATATCTGTGGGGCACTATAGTCATGTGCGCCACGGTTGTTCTAGTTACTAGTAGGGCACTGCCGACAGGTGAGCCACGCCTGTTTTAGCCGTGGGGCACTTCATCCATGTGAGCCACGGATGTGCTGATTACCTATAGCTGTTTTCCTAGTAGTGTACAAATGACAACAACTCACACCCAGCAGTAGAATCTATGACTTGATCGATTCGTGGTAGGGGAAATGGATCTTTTGGACACACCTTATTGAGGTTCGTGTAATCAATATACATGCGCCATACCACTGCCACGTTTGGGTCATCTTTTTTCTTCTCGACCAAGACTGGATTTGACAACCAATCCGGGTGCAGTACTTCCATGATGAATCCAGCAGCTAGGAGTCTGGCAATCTCGGCAGCTATTACTTTCCTCCTATCTTTGGCGAAGCGGCGAAGGGGTTGCTTCACCGGCTTGGCCTCTGGCCTTACATGAAGAGAGTGCTCAGCCAACTCCCTCGGAACTCCTTGCAGATCTTGAGTGGACCATGCAAAGATATCCCGATTCTCACGAAGGAAGCTGGTGAGCTCGCTTTCCTATTTGTTCGTGAGGCCAACCCCAATGGTAACTGTGCGCTCTGGGAAAGTCTCATCCACCTGTACCTTCTTGGTTTCTTTGGTAGCTTGAAATGACACATTGCCATGCGGGTTGGTGAGTGCCGGCATGGAAATTTGTGCTGCTTTGACCAATGCTGCCACTTCCAACATTTGATGCTTTTCTTGTTCTATGACGAGTGACTCGGCCAATGAAGATCTGGCTGACGCACAAGCAATGGATCTTTTGTAATCTCCTTCAACTGTAATCACCCCACATGGGCCTGGCAGATTCATCTTCAAGTAAGCAATGTGAGGAGTAGCCATAAATTTTGCCATACCTGGTCTATCGAGTAAGGCATGATATGAGCTAACCAAATCAACTACCTCGAACTCTATGGCCTCAGTGCGACAGTTCTCTGTATTGCTGAATAAGACATCGACCCAGATCTTGCCAATTGGCTCACAGGACAATCCCGGCACAATACCGTGGAAAGTGGTCTTAGTCGGCTCCAGCATGTTCATGGTAATGCCTAACTTGAGCATAGTATCCTTGTACATGATGTTGATGCTACTGCCATCATCAATCAGCACTTTTGAAAACTTGACATTGATATCTGGGCCCATGAACGTCGGATCCAAAACTAAAGCATATCCTCCTGGGTTGGCATGATCTTGGGGTGATCTTTTATGCTCCAAGTTATTTCTTGCTCAGACCAATTCATGTACTTGGGAATTTCCGGCATTGTGGCATTCACTTCCATCATCCGTCGCTGTTGGATCTTTTTGTCATTTGGCTCTGTGACAGAAACAACATAGCTCTGGTGATGTTCTCTGTACTCATTTCTAGTTCCGTGGCTGATGTGAGCGTCGTCACCTCTTGGATTGTGCACCTGGTGCACAATTTCTCTTCTTTCTTGATTGTAATACCTCGGCTGCCTGTTTTCGTATCTGTTATCTGTTCCCACTGTTTGAGCATTTCCTCCTGTAAGTGGTGGAGGGGGAGGTGGTGGAAGCTGCTTATTCAGCGAATCCACTCTATCTCCTTTCTGAAACCAAGTGCATTGCCTTGTTGTGTGATTGGCCGGTTTACTCGGACTAGGCGTGTGAAACTTACACGGCTGGTCCATCATCTCATAGGTATACTTCTGTCAGTCTTGATATTGCTCCCTCTGTTCGTATGGCTTTTTGCCATCATTCTTTGGCACCCACTGTTGTTGTCCACTTGTCATTTGACATTGGCTACTTCTAGCATCTAGATGATCCTGACTTACAGCCGCAACCTGAGTCAAACCATGTCTGTAGTCTGGCCTTTTGTCTCTTCTTTTGCTTCTGTATTCGGATCTTTCCTGGTGCCTTTGCGACCCGATAGCGTCATAGATCTGAGTCTCAGTCATCCCGTCTGCTGACATAAGCAGCGGCTGAGTCAGATTTCCCAACGCGTACGAATCAGCAATTCTTATCGTTTCTGCCAGACTTGCCGGCATGTCTCTCTGTAACCTTTGCCATAGCACATTTCCATGTCTGCATCCTTGTGCAAACCAAGCGATTGCCTATGACTCGATTACCCCTTCACAAGAGTTACGCATCGTGCACCACCTTATGAGGAATTCGCTGTCTGTTTCATTCGGTCTTTGCTTGCACATTGCTAGTTGCTGTGGGCGATTCGGCCTCTTGTAAGTTCTCGTGAAATTACTCACAAAAGCGTCTTGAAAATCGATCCAGCTGTTAATGCTTCCGGGTGGTAAATTGTTCAGCCATACCCGAGCTGGTCCTTCCAGCATCTGCGGTACGTATCATACTGCCCATCTCAAGTTTCCCTGCGTGATTTTCACAGCAGTTCCATAATCTATGAGCCAATCCTCTGGCTTTGTACTTCCATCATACGTTTTTTGTCCCTCTGGCCAGCTGGAAATTTGGTACCGGTGGCTCCTTCATGATCCTTGCGCCAAAACATGATGGACCCTGCGGACCTTATGATTCGATCAACTCTGCCATCTTTATTTGGTCAAGCTTCAGCATTGCATCATCCGGCTGAAGGTTCCTGCCTCCGAGTCTAGCTCCCATTGCTTGATATGCGTGATCCGGCAATTCATATCCGTCATTTACCACAGCCGAGTAACCATCATTGTACTTATTTGCATTCGGGTCGGCAAGCTGTTGATTTTCCTTTCCCGCGCTTTGCTGTCTTCTTTCGGGCTAAGCTGGTGCGTCATTCGGCGCTGGATTTCCTCCTCATGCCGAGTGAGTTCCATGCCTAGCTTGTGGCGCAAAATTTTGCCCTTCGTTGTCGTTTCTCTGCCCTGCTTGCCTTTCTTGGCCTACATTCTCCCGATATTCATTTCCTTGGGAATTATTACTTTTCGCCCCCTGTGCATGTGCTGGGTTTCCTTGAACCATTGCCGAATCATAGGTAACCATCTGCTTGTTTCTTCCTGAATCCACACTCTTCTCTTTCCTCGATCTAGGTGCTACTCCGAGTGAGGATGTCGTGTGCCCTGCAGATCTTGTTGAGACTGGAGTCGCCGAGTGAACCAGCTGTGACCTTCCTGCTATACCCGGATTCGCTCTGTAATACGCTTCATTCAGCATGCTAGCTTCTCTTACTAGTTCATTGACTCGTTCTTGTTGTCTTTTCTTTGCTTCTCCCTCCAAATGGGGTAACTCTGCCTTTGCTGCTTCTGCTGCTCGCAGATTAGCTGCTGTTGTGTTATACGTTGGCCGCATAGCTCTCTCGTTGCTATTCTCTGGCGTTATTTTTGACGTTGCATCTGCTAGCTCTTCATTCAGGTTTCTTCCTCTCAATCTCGTCGCATCAAGCCGGGTCTTTGCGCCCTTGACTCGATTTGCCGAGTTGAGCTCTCGGATCGTGATATCCACATCCTCCTATAATTGCGCTAATTCCTTGGCTTTCTCCGGAACTTTTATCCTGACCTCCTCCAACTCGGCTTGCACACGTGCCAGGTCAGTTGCCTGCGCTACTGGCTCTGCCAACTTGTCTATCGCTTCCTGCAGCTCCTTAGCCCTTTTACTCCTAGCTATGTTCTCTGGTTTTTCCGGTGGTGCCTTGGCTGTTCTTGCCGCCCTTGGAATTTCCTCATGATTTCCTCCCTCAACATTCTCATTCACTACTGGAACTATCGGCGGAGCCGATGGGTTCGGGTCTATCATCATTACCTCCATGGAGACGAGTTGGTGAAGCTTCCTAGTGACAGGAATCGCTGGCGGATCCGGCGCCAGGACGACGCGCTCAGGATATGCACGCTCCACACACACCGCGACGTAGACCTGATGCTCGCCGAACTTGATGAAGTGATCGCCCCTAGGGAACGGCTTGGTCCCGAAGCAGCCCGCGTTGTCGCTGACGAAGTTGAGCGCTCCAAACCTCTGGATGAGGCCGGAGTAGATGCGCTCGCCGGCCTTGGCGATGATGTTGCCCATCCGGATGAAGACTCCATCAAGCACCTGCTTTTGCCCCACGGTGGGCGCCAACTGTCGTGGTAGTGGCACCGCAGATGCCATGGGTAGGCTTAAGTTGGGGGTCGAATGGATGCTTGTGGTCACCAGGGAGGGAGTGAACGGTCGATCCATGCGCGAAGAACAAGAAGAACTCTCCAGACTTAGTGGTTTTATTGATACTTGAAGATTACAAGTGCTCCTTGAGAGGAACTAGGATTAGAGCACTAGTTCCCTACTTTGTCCCACCTTCCTCTTCTACAGCTATGCCCTTCCTTATATAGGCAGTGCTAGCTAGCTTATACCCCTTTGGGTTCTAGGGTTTATTGTTTGGATCATGCTCGCTATAATCTGGGCCGAGTCATGGGCTTGCCCTAAGCCCAATAACCCAGTCCATAAAGCTTGGCAGCTAACGGTCTTCTGGTATGCTGCTTCCTGTTCCTTTTGGCGTCATGCTGTAACTTTGTACGTCAGCGTATGCTTTAGGCGTCACCCGGCTGCTTTAGGTGTCACCCGGCTGCTTTTGTGTCACCCTTCTCTTTTGACCATGCTTTACTATGGTCCCTCCTAAACCTTACTCGGAAAGGTGCCACGCGTCCTACTTGACTCGGCCCCTCCTCGGTAGACTCAGCTCCTCGGTTCCTGGCTTGGTTCTTTCTTTACTCGGAGCTCACCAAGTTGTGCTATGTTTCACCTCTCGTGACCCTACCGGGGGTTATCCCCCCGACAGCTCCGCGGGGGGGGGGGGGGGGTGGCCTCCCGGGCCTGCTTCTCCGTCTCTCCTCTAGACTTCTTGTTCCCCACGGAAAGTTATTGACTTTGTCGTTCGTCCCGTCCAATTTCGAGAATATTTCTTTACTAACTTTTCTGAAACCAAAAATAGCAGAAAACAGGCATCTAGCACTGTTACAACTTGTTAATAGGTTAGTACCAGAAAACATGTAAAAATCACCTCAAAGTGTGGAAAAGTAAAGCAAAGTAGATACTAAACAAGCATGGAGCATAAAAAATTACAGATACGTTTCCAACGTATCAAGAAGCACCACTGGTGTATACCTAAAGTGTGTTTCCTAGCAAGAGGGTATTGAAATCCTTCATGAGATCCATCTTAGAGATTGCGGGCATCATGACGATCCTTGATCGTTGGTCTCCAAAGCCTTTTGACAAGGATTCTATTGGCTAACCGCAAAGTCGAACGCTGACAAGCTGGTTGAGACATGCATGGGATGCCAGTATTATGCCCGACAACCACATGTCCTAGCTCAAGAGTTGTGAACAATACCAATAACTTGGCCGTTTGTAGTCTGGGGGCTAGACATGGTTGGTCCATTACAGACGGAACCATGTGGGTTTATGCATCTGCTAGTAGCAGTTGATAAATTCACCAAATGGATAGAAGCTAAACCCATTAGAAAGCTTGACGGGGCAACTTCCCTTAGGTTTGTCCGGGATCTAGTGGCGAGATTTGGTCTCCCACATAGAATTATCATTGATAACGGCAGCAACTTGTCACTCGGAGAAGTGGAAGCCTATTGTTGGGAGAAGGGCATCTGACTTGACTTAGCATCTATGGCACATCCACAGTCTAATGGGCAAGTTGAGCGAGCCAATGGATTAATTCTGCAGGGAATCAAGCCACATCTCGAGGCACCGCTACATAGAGCAGCTAGAGCCTGGGCGGAGGAGTTACCATCTGTTCTGTGGAGTTTACGAACTACACCAAACAGGTCTACCGGCTACACCCGTTATTTCATGGTATATGGAGCAGAAGCCATCTTTCCTTCCGACATCCTTTACGATTCACCAAGATTTGCCGCCTATGACGAAGATGACGCTGAAGAATCCAGACGCCTAGATGTGGACCTTCTCGAGGAAGAGCGCATATTGGCATGCCAAAGATCCACCATCTACCAGCAGAATCTATGCAGCTACCATAGTCACCGCATCCGGCATCGCTCGTTTAAAGAGGGGATCTGGTGCTCCGACTTAAGCAGAAGAAGTCACACAAAATTATCCCCGCCATGGAAAGGACTGTTCATCACAAGCAAGGCGCTTCTCATTGGGTCTTACTACCTCGTTGACAATCGTGAACTTGAGGATAGACCAAACGAGGATCATAAGCGTAAGCGACGTGACCCGGATGATAACTACCCGGAGCTTGATCGGCCATGGAACATATCACAGCTACGTCCTTTTTACACATAGCCTATTTTTTATCTACTATGTACCTCTTATATGATCAATGAAATAAAGATCTTTGGTTCACTCATATTCTTGAGTCTTTTACCTCCTTTAGTGTTCATTTTTGGATCATATAAAACCTTTATGCGCAAGTTTTGCATTTGCACTTGTGAAAATTCTGCCTACAAGCGTTAGCTTAAGTTTTCTGGTCTACACGTTCTTTGTTGTTTTTATGTGGATTATGGAGTAGTGACTTTTGGCACTCGAAGTCGTCGATTTTGTGCTTAGGTTTTTGACGGTGCCATTGGGCATTATCGCCTGAGCGCATAGTTCAGACTACGAGTCTTCCGACTCACAAAAAGTCAAGCATAAAAACCAAAGTAATGGATAAGACAGCACTTGCTTAAAAAATATATACATGCTGGAACTAGTACTTAAGTAGCAGGAAACGTATAGCTATTGTTTTCCGCCTTAAGGATAAACCATAGTTTTTTCCGCATACACACAACATATCCAGAGGAAACAAATATTACATGAGTGTTTTTCATTTCTCTGGCACAGGAGACTTTGAGGTAACGTCGTCGTCAGCAGAAGAGTCATCCTGATCATCAACAAAGTCGTTGGTCTTGAGGGACTCAGAGGAGATAGGCTGGTCGCCATCAATAATCTCGAGGGGCACAAAGGTGTTTGGATCCACCAACTTGGTAACCCTGGTGTCGTAGCCGGTGAGCGATGCCCAGATAGCTTTGTGATCAATCTTCTGGTCGTCATCATCTACGTCAGGCAAACCCGAGGTTACCGTGTCAATGTCAGCACCCTCATAGTGGGCCTTGACCATAGCCAGCGACATTCTTGCACTAGCCCCGGTACATGAAGCTTTCCAGCTTACGATACGCTCGTGGGCTTGGCGCAGAATCTCCGAGTACTACATGACGAAATCCACCGCCTTGATGTTTATGTTCAGGGGCTTGGAAATTTCCTTTGCTTGCTTGATGGCGGTACTGATGAAGTTGCCGGCAAGGACCATGCATTCCTTTGGCGGAGGAGTATTGGTTAAACCAATAGGAGCTGCATTTCCGTCCAAGTAATGGAATAAATGAGTTCAAAATTACAAAGGATCAGAGTACCTGACATACAGAAATACAAGACGTAGATTTCTTACCAAAGATGCTAGCCTTTGCTTGTTGGAGCGTCTCCGCCATGGAGTCCCGTTCTTGTCGGAGGACCTTGTAAGCCTCAAGGTTGCGTTTATTCTGCTCTTCGACAGCTTTTTTCTGCTCCTTGAGGGTCGCAATTTCCTCCTTCAGCTGGTTGATCTCCGTGTTGGTAGACTCCTTCACGGCCTTCATTGCATCTTCATGCATCTTCAACGATTCAGCCCTCTTCTTCTTGAGGATTTTGTTCTCGCTATCCAGCAGTTGTATGTGCTTGGATTGCTCGACAATATCCTTCGCCTTGGCAATAGTTTATGCATGTCAGAGAAATGACAAGAGCACAATGAGTAGTCAGAGGTGAATGGTGCAAGAACAAGATTGAGTGTGAAATTGAAAAGAAAAATATACTCTTGCTCTTGGTGATTTGATCCTTCAAGAAGGCAGTTTTTGAAGGGAATATGCCCGAGAGGCAATAATAAAGTGGTTATTATCGTATTCCTTATTTATGATAAATGATTATTTTGCATGCTATAATTGTATTAATACGGAAATGCTAATACATATGTGTTTAATAAACAAAAAGGAAGTTCCTAGTTATGCCTCTCTTATAAACTAGCTCGTTGATTAACAAGATGATCAAAGGTTTCCTAATCATGGACATTGGATGTTGTTAATAACGAGGTCACAACATTGTTGGAATGATGTGATGAACATTCATCCGAAGTATAACATTACGATCAAGGTCATTGTGTTTATATTTATATAACATCATACGAAGTAATCTTAGTCCTTAGACAATGAGATCATGTCAATCACTAAAACCGGAAGAGTATCTTCATAACATCAAATGTCACACCGTAATAGGGTGACTATAAATATGGGTTCAGTTCTACGAAGGTGTTATGTTGAGGCTCATGGATCAAAAGTGGAATTTTTCCATCCTGACGACGGAGAGATATACCCTGGGCCCTCTCGGTGATATCACATTAATTAACTTGCAAGCAAGTGATTTGATCACTAGAATGTTATATCATGGGAACAAGAAAAGAGTACATGTCGGTAACGAGATCAAACTAGTTATGCAGATACCAATGATTGAATCTCGGACATGTAATATATCGCGAGACAAAGGGATTGAGTTACATGCTTATAAGGTTCACACGATCACAGAAGTCATCGTTGAATATGTGGGACTCAGTATAGATCTCCAGGTCTCGCTGATGATTATTGATCGGAGAGGAGTCTCGATCATGTCTACATTATTCGTGAACTGTAGGGTGACATACTTAAGGGTTACCGACACCATTCGGAGCAAATGATATGCCAGAGAAAGAAAAAAGAAAGCACAGGAATTTATTTCAATAGACACCGGAACTGTTTCGGTTGAAATTGCTAAAACCGGTTCTGCATGTGAAATTGAATACTCGCAAGGTTTTTATGTGAATGTTTGTTAAGTAAATTAATTAACAAAATTCTGAATAAATAAATAAAACAGTTTTATTTAAATGAGAGCTTGCATTAAATTTGGTGGAAATTTAATGCACATGAGTGGATTTTTGAGTGGAGGCTTTTCATTTTGAGTGGGAGCTCCACCCACATGAATGTGGAAGAGGTGGGTGCCGCCACCATGGCTGGGCGCCATACCCCTTGGGGTGCCCCCCTCTCCTCCTCTCAAAGCACACCTCCTCGTGTAGGATCTCTCTCCCCCTTTTAGAATTTCCCCATGGTCTCGGATCAGCGAGATACATGTTTCCGGTGGCTTTTTCTAGAAAGATTTGTTGCTTCTGCTGCTTCTCTGGAGCGAGGGTGCGGAGGTTGTCGGGGTACCCAGACGTGTGTGCGATCACGGATGCACCACTGCTTTGCGGTGTTGTACTTGATGGTGCTGGACCGGCTGGACCAGACGGACTTCATCATGATCTTGAGATCGGCAAGCGTTCGTCTACATCATCCACGAGTACAACCTCGTTAACGCTATTCGGCCTTCGAGGGTATGTATTTTATGGATGTATATCCACCCGTTGCTTGTATCTAGTAGATAGATCTTGGTACTTAGTTGTTCCCATCGTAGGAAATTTTTTGTTTTCTATGCTGCGAACCCTATAGTGGTATCAGAGCCGGATCTATGAGTAGATGCTTTGCACAGGTAGTACACATATGTATATGTGGGCGATGATGATAATTTTATTGCTTCTTAGTTGTACTTTGGATATTGGTGGCATAGTGGGATGAAGCAGCCCGGACAAACTTTACATGTCCTCGCACATGAGACATGTTCCACGCTTGACATGCAACTAGTGTTGCATAAGTGGCTAGCGGGTGTCTGTCTCTCCTACTATAGTCAATTTCTAATTTGCAGAGAGTTGTTTTTTTTTAAACGAGGCAAAAGCTTTGCCTTTCATTGATATAGTATAAAAGAGTTGACCCGTTTATAAGGAAAAACTGGCCGAAAACCGATGCAACACAACATCACACGCCAGCCCTGAGGCTGCGCTCCACACGGGTCGTCGACCAACCAGGTCGACACCACGCCTCAACGCAACAGGCGGAGGCGAAAGACTGAAGTCATCGCACAAAACAACTACGTCGGCCCCAGGACCGTGCCCCTCCTGGCCGAAGACGAAACCAACTCAGCCAAAACCACCAAAACAATCCACAGGTCCCTTTGTCCGGTGGACGTCCAAAGTGAGGCCCCAAGAGGCAAAGCGACACAAGAGTGTCGCCCATGCCCGATCTCGCGAGGGATCTAGGGTTTCCCCCGGAGAGCCCGGGCGGAGGAGCAAGGAACACCCGCTTCGACGACGACTTCAAGAAGGATGCAGCGCCCACAGGCGTCAACGTCGTCGGTCCTAGCCAAGCGCCAGGACAAGGCTTTTGCCCAGCGAAGAGTCCCAAACCTCACACCCGCCCAACAAGGACCGGCACCACCACCACACCTTCCCAACACCTCCAAGCTCTCGTCGATCAACAAGCAAACCTTCCGTCTCCACGCCTAGGCTCCCCGTCGCCGCGACGCCAGCCGCCGTCCGGATCATCACCACTGGCCGCGAGATAGTTGCAAAAACAACCAGAGCGAACTCGGGTAGCCGCCACCACGAATGGGACCGAAGATCACCGGCACCAAACACCTACCTGGTGGCCCAGATCAGACCCCCGGACGAGCCCGCGCTGCCACTACGAGCCCTCCGACCACGCGATGCCTGCCAAGCGCCACCTCCCTCTGACCAAGCACATAGACATGTCGTCGCCGCGCCAAATATCTTCCCGCGCAGGCAGAGGGCCCCGCCACGGCCGGGTGAGGCCACCCGCGACGTCCCCATGCGCCGGAGCCGCAGCCCGCACGAGCCCATCTAGGCCCAGATGGGCCTCGCACCCCGAGCGCTACCACCAGAAGCCGAGAAGCCGAGGGTCCCAAGAGCCGCCACGGTGCCCATGCGCCGCCAGGCGCCTCCACGCACCGCACCGCCCACGCGAAGCGCCGCTGCCACGCCGCCTGTGACGCTCCCGCAAAGACACGCCAGCCCGCGCCGCCGCTCCTCGCGGAGGCAAGAAAACATGCGGCCCCGGCGCCGCCGACGCCACACGGGATTTTCCCGTCAGCGCCCTCTGGCGACGGCGAGGGAAGAGAGGCGGGGGGAGGGGGGCTAACTCCGGAGGCTAGGGTTTGTCTCCGAGGTCGCCCGCGGGAGCGACCCGGGAATTTGCAATGAGTTGTCAACAATTTGGTTATCCTCGTTGTGGTTCATGTTCGTAGGTAATAACGGTTCTATCTTCGAAAGCCCTAATCCACGTAAAACTTGCAATGGATAAATTAGAGGCGTCTAGTTTAGATTGTTGCTGGGCTAGTGTCATGATATGGTAATGTTGTAAGTAAAAGTATCAGTCGATACTCTTACAACACACAAAACATGTAAGTTCCATAGACCCCGGCCTTACACATAAAGGAATGATGAGGATCATACCATGATGCACATGATGGAGATCAAGTGCAAGAACCATATCATTTCACTTATTAACATGTGATGTTTGTTGCATCTTATATTGCTAGTTTGGAATTTTATTAGCATAATAATATGATCCCTCATTTAAATATCAAGATAAAATGTGTTCTTCCTTAAGTATGCATCGATTATGTTTCGTAGCTCCAAGACATCACATGATGATCGGGTGTTCTTGGATCCACGATCATATTTTGGGTGTAAGACAGTTTACACACGCGAATACTAAGGTTCTTACTTGGCGAGCCTAGCATGTAAAGACATGGCCTCGGAACACGGACCGAAAGGTTAAGCATGAGTCATATTAAAGATATGATGCCCATTTGATGCCCGCCTTTGAAGCTACACCGACTCACGTGATGATCGGACTTGGTGTAGTGGATTTGGTTCATGTAATCACCAAAAAGACATGAGGGATTTCGTTTTTGAGTGGGAGTTCATTTCTAATTTGGATTAGTAGAACTCAATTTATCATAAATTAAATCAAAGTGAATTTGCATAATTTATTGTAGTCATTGGCATTCGTTCACCACCTTATGCTTAGTTGTAATTAAGATAATAGAACTATAGAATTCTGGATATTTACTTTACGAACTGGTATCGTATTGTGTTGAGTGTCAATCTAAAGTTTAAAGTCCTATTGCAAACTTTCAGCAAACTCTGTTTACTCCGTGAAATTTAATAATTGGTACTAAATCGAGAGTAACAATTCCAGTGTTAGTATCTTAAGTATCATGTTTGCCTCCATGATTCTTGATTGTTTTAATATCAAGTTTATCTAGGAGCAGAAAGAATTGTTTCAGAAACCATCATGTGTGGCAGATATAACGATATCTGAAACAATGTTTTGGTTGCAATATGATAGAGTATAATATATGTTCTCATATTGGATGAGAATTTGCAAAGGTTGGAGATGCTAGACATCCTAATCATCCAAAAGGGTTTTGGAATGTAATGTTATACTCACGATTCGCCTTTATAAGCTACATTAGCTTGATCATGAAAGTCGTCATGATAAGGATGAATAGAAGATGTATGTAAAGTGTTTACTAAACTAAAAGATTACTAAAGAATGAATTTTAAAAGAATGTCAATCATTTGATGATGGTGAGCTACTTCAAAGTGAAAGTCTAAAGGTATTATTATTTAAATATACATACTTTGGACTATGTGTCATGTATATGGCGCCACTATTGATGTTGATAGATTATTTTAAAAAGGAAAAAGAAATGCTGAAAGAGAATCTATAAAATATATTTGGCAGAAAAAGAAAAGACTGGAAATATCCAGTTTAGGTATATAGATGATATACATGTTATGGTTGTATTATTTGCTTGTTAAACAATGTGGTTCTTGGGTATTGGATACCGAATTGGTTGGTATGAAATTTCATACAAAACGACGCAATTCATGAACCACAATGGCCTAAGTAACTAGCAAGAGAATATGTGATGATGTTCATCGAAAACAAACAAAGCGTTGTTTGTATTTCTTGTTGACATTAAAGCTTGCCTTCAAGATTTGTTTTAATAATAGTTATTTAAATCAGGTATTATGAAAACAAATATTGTTCAAATAATTACCGTATTCCATATAAAATGGATGATCTACAAATCTAGTTGGAGAAATCACATCCATAAAACTAATGCTAAAATGTCGCAAGACAAATGATTGGAAGATCACTTACGAAGTGACATCGCTGTTTAAATTATATTGGAAAGAAAACATGAAGAAACTCCATTTTCATGGATTTTTGGAGTCTTTGATTTGATCAAGTGACGCTTGTGAGACTTTCCTCGGGATAATTAAAACTTCGTTCAAATGCCAAAGAAAAACGAACGACTAAAATATTGGAATTTATACATGTCGATGTATGTAGTCCATTATGTGTAGTCGTAAGCGATGGATTTCAACTTCATATACATTCTCCGAAAATTTGAGTGAATATTCACTTAATGAGAAAGAAGTATGAAATATTTGAAAAACGTTCAAAGACTTTCAAGATGAAGTGGAAAATCATTGTAACAAGAAAATAAATGGTTTATGATTTTATCATAAAGAGATTTATTTGAGTTGCAAGTGTAACAAGAAAATAAATGATTTATGATTTCATCATAAAGGGATTTATTTGACTTGCAAGTTTATGAAATCACCTAGATTTACATCTCTCGAAACACCATAGGAATATGAAGTGTTTGAGATTTGTAATGAAACCTTCTTTGACGTGGTTAGATCAAAGGTGTTATTTATAAAACTGCCATTATGTTTTAAAAAGATTAAAGCTTTAGAGACTATCACTTTTACACTGAAAATACCTCCATCTTGATCCGTTGAAATGACACATGGTTTAGGGTAAAACCCAAGTTGTCCTTTCTTAAAGTTTTGGTATGCTAAGCATAAGTAAGATGTTTACAACCAAAGTCGGATGAGCATGTCTTTGTAGGTTATTTCAAATAACCATTGGGTATTCCTCCATAACACCGAGGACAAAAGGGTTTGTCGCTTGAAATGTGAAGTTTCATGAAAAAAGGAATTTTTCGCAAAAGTTAAGTGGGAGGACAATAGAACTTTGATAAGGTTAATGAACCTTAGCTATATGTGCTGAGTTGCACAGCGCCGGGAAACATTCCGGAGGCAGCCAGAATGCTCATGGATCACGTGCCTCAAAGGTTGTGGTCACGGAGGTCTAAGTTCCTATTGAACCAAGTAGGTCGGATAAATAATCAAATACTGAGATTTGAGAATAAATCATTATTGTTTGACAATGATGAACCGACTACATGCAAAGAAGCGATGATGGGCCCTGACTCCGTCAAATGGCTTGAAGCCATAAAATCCGTGATAGTTGCATACACGAGAAATCAAGTTTTTGAACTTGGAAGACCCTTCGGAAAGGTGTAAAAACCTATCGGTTGTATTTGGATCTATAAAGAAACAGACATGGATGTTTCACATCTATGAAATAGTTGACATGTCGTAAAAAAATTTATGACAACGTTCAAGGAGTTGACTATGACAAGATTTGATCTTTCATAGTGATATTTAGTCTGGACGGATTAAAGTAGCAACCACTACATATAATTTGGTATATGGTAGATGAATAAACAAAACAATGTTCTTCTAATAGAATGGTTACCTAGGACGTGTGCATGACACGATCCAAAGGGTTTTGGTAATTCAAAGGATGCTAAAAAGGGCATGAAAACTTCAATGGTTGAATTAAGCATCGCCGAGTTGGAATCTTCACCGTGATGAACTGTTAAAGGAGTTTTCATCAGGAGACGATGAAGATGCTTAAATTTGCAAGAAATTAAGTGGAAGCGGTGAGACATATTTCTAATACATTATGTGGAGGACATCTTGTTGATTGGAAATGATTTATCTTTTATTGACAAAGGTTAAGAATTTCATTTCGATGAAAGACTTAGGAAAAACCCGAATATTTAGCATGAATGTCTACATGGATAGACTGTGAGGCTAATATGGTTATGCCAAACGTACATATATGAGATATTGAAGGGGTTCAATATAGAAACAACGAGAAATGGATCTTGTCGCATGGAAAATAATTGAATCAAGATTCAAGTGTATCGACACTTGATAAGTGAAACAAGATTCAAGTGCTTTGACACTTGATGAGTGAAATCACAAGAATGTTTTGATCAATCATACCATGATATGTACACATCCAGATATGTCCTATGCTCTAAGTGTTATGAGCATATACCAGAATGAATCACAAGATGATCATTGGACGATAGTAAGGAAATTCTTATGATCTTTTGGAAGAACTAAGAATATATTTGTGTAGAGGTGACAAACAATTACAAATAGTTCATTGTAAAGCGTTACATTGATACTAGTTTTGTCACAAGACACAAATTAAGTTTATCTCAATTTAAACTATGGGTGGCACAATGAAATGGAAAGGAGTTTCCATGAAGGATTTGGATGAATTCCAAAGTAAAGACATTATGACGGATACTACAACAAAAGGCTAAGTATATGACTTCTACAGTAGCAGCAAAGGAGGACATTTGTGTCAAGTAGTTTGTTATCAAACTAAGGTGTGATTCGCAATGGGATAACACTAAAGATATATTGTACAACAATAATATCTACATGATTTAACCCCAAGGAACTAAAGGTCTCACCAAAAGACCAAATTTACACAATGCCATCTCATTTGAGAATGAGTGATGCGTGGAGACGCAAAGACATGCAAATACACACGGACCTGAAAGCATCAGATCCGTAGATTATGTTAACCACTTGCAATTGCGTATATGGAACACCAGGAATCCATAAGTGTTCAATACACAAAGTTTTCAAACTAGATTATTGTCTCTAGTGCAAGTGGGAGACTGAAGGGAATATGCCTGAGAGGCAATAATAAAGTGGTTATTATCGTATTCTTTATTTATGATAAATGTTTATTTTGCATGTTATAATTGTATTAATACGGAAACGCTAATACATGTGTGTGTAATAAACAAAAAGGAAGTTCCTAGTTATGCCTCTCTTATAAACTAGCTTGTTGATTAACAAGATGATCAAAGGTTTCCTGATCATGGACACTGGATGTTGTTAATAATGAGGTTACAACATTGTTGGAATGATGTGATGAACATTGATCCGAAGTATAGCATTACGATCAAGGTCATTATGTTTATATTGCTATAACATCATACGAAGTAATCTTAGTCCTTAGACCATGAGATCATGTCAATCAATAACACCGGAAGAGTATCCTCATAACATCAAACGTCACACCGTAACAGGGTGAATATAAAGATAGGTTCAGTGCTACGAAGGTGTTATGTTGAGGCTCATGGATCAAGAGTGGAATTTGTCCATCCTGATGAGGGAGAGATATACCCTGGACCCTCTCGGTGATATCACATTAATTAGCTTGCAAGCAAGTGATTTGATCACTAGAATGTTATATCACGGGAACAAGAAAAGAGTACATGTCGGTAACGAGATCAAACTAGGTATGGATATATCGATGATCGAATCTCGGACATGTAATATATCGCGAGACAAAGGGATTGAGTTACATGTGTATAAGGTTCACACGATCACAGAAGTCATCGTTGAATATGCGGGAGTCAGTACAGATCTCCAGGTCCTACTGCTGATTATTGATCGGAGAGGAGTCTCGATAATTTCTACATTATTCGCTAACCGTAGGGTGACACACTTAAGGGATATCGACACCATTCAGAGCAAATGATATGCCAGAGAAAGAAAAAGAAAGCGCAGGAATTTATTTCACTAGACACCGGAACTGTTTCGGTTGAAATTGTTGAAACCGGTTCTGCATGTGAAATTTAATACTAGCAAGGGGTTTTATGTGAATGTTTTTTAATTAAAGTAATTAACAAAATTCTGAATAAATAAATAAAAGAGTTTTATTTAAATGAGAGCTTGCATTAAATTTGGTGGAAATTTAATGCATGTGAGTGGATTTTTGAGTGGAGGCATTTTTATGGGAGTGGAGCTCCACCCACATGAATGTGGAAGAAGTGGGTGCCGCCACCATGGCTGGGCGCCATGCCCCTTGGGGTGCCCCCTCTCCTCCTCTCGAATCACACCTCCTCGCGAAGGATCTCTCTCCCCCTTTTAGAATTTCCCCATGGTCTCGGATCAGCGAGATACATGTTCCCGGTGGCTTTTTCTGGAAGGATTTGTTGCTTACGTTGCTTCGCTGGAGCGAGGGAATGGAGGTTGTTGAGGTATCCAGACGTGTGTGCGATCACGGATGCACCACTGCTTTGTGGTGCTGGACTTGATGGTGCTGGACCGGCTGGACCAGATGGACTTCATCACGATCTTGTGATCGGCAAGCGTTCGTCTACATCATCCATGAGTACAACCTCGTTAACGCTATTCGGACTTCGAGGGTATGTATTCTATGTATGTATATCCACCCATTGCTTGTATCTAGTAGATAGATCTTGGTACTTAGTTGTTCCCATTGTAGGAAATTTTTTGTTTTCTATGCTGCGAATCCTCCAGTTTTACCCTTTTCAGCTTCAAGGTCAGCACGCATATTGTGGAACTTCTCGTTGGCGATGCCTCTCCGAGCATTCTCATTCCACGAAAAAGATCAATGTTAATTAGTCTACTTGGAGCATCTTGCCGGATACACATACACCTAGAGGCTTGGGGGCTACAATGAGAGTTTTTAACTCGGCAATATGATTGGTATTTCTTTAAGCATCTAGTCAGAACTAATTTTGTTTCAACTAGAAGCTTGAGATCTATAGTATTGACATTTACAAAACACTGTGTATGCTACTCTAAAAGTATCTAGTCAGAATAATTCATTCAAACTACATACTTGGGGGCTACAGTGTGAAGTTTCTTGCTTAGTCACTCTTGGAGCATTCAGACACAAAGACCTATGGTTTTCTGTCTAAATCCTCGGGGGCTATAGTGGGATAATACATATGAAATGAAAAAGGCATATAAAACTTACGAGTTCAATGATCTTGAGGTTGGTGGCTCTCTCGGCAAATATCTTGCTGAAGGCAAGGCTATTTCCGCGTAGGATATCCGCCTGCTTGAATGGATCCTCAAGGCCGCATGTTGGAGAGGTTGGCGTTGCACCAGGAACCAGAGCTGAGCTACCCGGTGTAAGTATCGGGTAGACGATCTTTGGAGGCTCTACTGGCGTCTTGGGTGCAATGGCCCCGCCTGCGGTAGAAGTTCCGCCTTCCACCATCGCCTTACTGCTACCAGTGGCATCCTTATCCGGAGCTTCAGCCACTTTAGATGCGGTGCTTTCTTGTGTCGCCTGCTCTCCGACAACAGCAAGTTCCGTGGCAACTTCTGGGTCCACTTCCATGGTGGAAGGTTCAGGCTTTACCTTTGCTGAAGAACTTGTCGGTGTGGTAGCAGGCTGTACGTTCGGAGTTGGAGGGGCGATGGCGGGAGATGCTTGGTGAAACATTTCTTTGATGTTTTTAGAAGCCCCCGATGTTTTGGAGGTCTTCTTCAAACTCATACTGGCCTTCTTCCTGAAACGTGCAGGAGTATACGTACAGGAACAAGACGAGCAAGAGACAATGTCGGATGTTAAGAAGCTTAAAAAATAGTTGGTGCCTTGGTCAACGGAATACCAATTGTTCTTCTTTTCTTCCCCTCCAGGGAGGCGGTGGATATCTTGGAGGCTCCACCCTCCGTCTTCTTCTTCTTGCCTCCGTCGGCAGCGTCAGAGATGGAGATCTTCCGCTTACGCGACAGCGGGACATCGTTGTCGGACACGACGGTGACTTCCTTCGTCTTAGGATCGTAGACTTGGATAGCCATGCTATCTGCGTCTAGACTCTTTAGCTGTTAAGTGAATCCCAAAGTGTTAGATGCAATGGTTAAGGCTAGACGGAAGAACTGGAGTATATGTAATACACGGAAAAATAAACAGGTACCTCTGGGCACGTGCCGCTCTCGAACATGTCATAGGTGATGGTGAAGCCGCGCTTCCTGTACTTCACCTTGACTATGTCCTTGAGGCGAAGCTTGATTGAGTCACTCGAGAAGTTGTCCTTGGAGATGCGGAGGCTATCCTTCCTATCCTTGGAGTACTCATGCATCAGCCTCAAGCGGTGCTGTAGAGGCTGGATCCGCGTGATGAACTAGCACATGGCTAGGTCCAACCCGGTCAGACCCGTGTCTACAAACCACTCGATCCGCCTTACAGCGCGGGAGGCTTCGTTGTCGGAAGGAAGGAGGGTTTGGGATCTCCATGTCGGGGCTTCAGTGGCAGCTCCATCGACAAAGTCCGGGTACGTTCCTTCTCGGCCATCCAGAGGGATGTCTGGGATGTAGAAGTACGTCCTCTGCCAGTTCTTGCAGGACTCGTGGCCTACAATGTCGGGGAACCGCCGGCCAGGCCGGATCTTGAAGCTAATAGTTCCACAATTTCTGAGCTCATCCTTGCTCACTCCGGCTTCCCTCTTAACGGTGAAGAAATATATAAACAAATATAACCTAGGCCTGATTCCTAGGTAACCCTCGAAAAGCGCCGCGTAGTTACTAAGCGCGAGGATGCTACTCGGAGATAGGTTCTGAGGTTGAACCCGGTAGTGACAAAGGACCTCTATGAAGAAGTCGGTGATTGGGAGGGTGACGCCGCGTACCAGTTGGGCTTTGAGGTACACCTTTTGTCCGTCTTGGGGGGAAGGGGGACGACCTCGCCGACCGGCGCCGCCTGCCAGACTAGCCCCTCCATCGTGGAGAGGTACCCCTTGGCGAGCATCTCCTTGAGATCGCTCTCGGTGATATCAGAGCCACGCCACTCCTGAAGGGAATATGCCCGAGAGTCAATAATAAAGTGCTTATTATCGTATTCCTATTTATGATAAATGTTTATTTTACATGCTATAATTGTATTAATATGGAAACGTTAATACATGTGTGTTTAATAAACAAAAGAAAGTTCCTAGTTATGCCTCTCTTCTAAACTAGCTCGTTGATTAACAAGATGATCATAGGTTTCTTGATCATGGACATTGGATGTTGTTAATAACGAGGTCACAACATTAGTGTAATGGTGTGATGAACATTCATCCGAAGTATAGCATTACGATCAAAGTCATTGAGTTTATATTGCTATAACATCTTACGAAGTGATCCTAATCCTTAGACCATGAGATCATGTCAATCACTAACACCGGAAGAGTTTCTTGATAACATCAAACGTCACACTGTAACAGGGTGATTATAAAGATGGATTCAGAACTACTAAAGTGTTATGTTGAGGCCCATGGATCGAGAGTGGAATTTGTTCATCCCGATGACGGATAGATATACTCTGGGCCCTCTCGGTGATATCACATTGGTTAGCTTGCAAGCAAGTGATTTGATCACTAGAATGTTATATCACGGGAACGAGAAAAGAGTGCATGTCAGTAACGAGATCAAACTAGGTATGGAGATACCGATGATCGAATCTTGGACATGTAATATATCGCGAAACAAAAGGATTAAGATACTAGCGTAAAAGGTTCCGACGATCACAAGAAAGTCATCGTTGAATGTGTGGGAGTCAGTATGGGTCTCCAGATCCCGCTTCTGATTATTGATCTGAGAGGGGTCTCGATCATGTCCACATTATTCGCGAACCGTAGGGTGACACACTTAAGAGACACCGACATCCAATTGGAGCAAAAGTTTCATGCCGAAAAGAAAAGGAAAGCGTAGGAATTTATTTCACTAGACACCGAAATTGTTTCGGTTGAAATTGTTGAAACTGGTTCTGCATGTGAAATGGAATACTAGCAAGGGGTTTTATGTGAATGTTTGTTAATTAAAGTAATTAACAAAATTCTGAATAAATAAATAAAAGAATTTTATTTAAATGAGAGCTTTCATTAAATTTGGTGGAAATTTAATGCATGTGAGTGGATTTTTGAGTGGAGGCTTTTTAATGGGAGTGGAGGCTTTTCAGTTTGAGTGGGAGCTCCACCCACATGAATGTGGAAGAGGTGGGGGAAGCCCCATGGCTGGGCGCCATGCCCCTTGGGTGCCCCCCTCTCCTCCTCTCACACCACACCTCCTCGTGAAGGATCTCTCTCCCCCTTTAGAATTTATTCCCCATGGTCTCGGACTAGCGAGATACATGTTCCTGGTGGCTATTCGGCAAGAAAGAGTTGTGCTTCCGCTGCATCGCTGGAGCGAGGAGGCGGAGGTTGCTCGGTGCCTCGAACGTGTGTGCGAGCACGGATGCGCTGCTGTTTTGTGGCGCTAGGACTTCCTCTCGATCTTGAGATCGGCAAGAGATCGTCTACCTCAACCATGAGTTTGGACTCGTTAAGCTTTGTCGGTCTTCAAGGGTATGTTCTCTACGGATATACATCCGCCCGTTGTTTGTATCTAGTAGATAGATCTTGGTACATAGTTGTTCCCATCGTAGGAATTTTTTTGTTTTCTATGCTGCGAACCCTACAGTGGTATCAGAGCCGGATCTATGCGTCGATACTTTGCATGGGTAGTACACATATGAGTATGTGGGCGATGATGATCATTTTATTGCTTCTTAGTTGTACTTTGGATATTGGTGGCATAGTGGGATGAAGCGGCCCGGACAAACTTTACATGTCCTCGCACATGAGACCTCTTACACGCTTGACATGCAACTAGTTTGCATAAGTGGCTAGCGGGTGTCTGTCTCTCCTACTATAGTCAATATCTAATTTGCAACGAGTTGTCAACAATTTGGTTATCCTCGTTGTGGTTCATGTTCGTAGGTAAGAATGGTTCTATCTTCGAAAGCCCTAAGCCACGTAAAATTTGCAATGGATAAATTAGAGGTGTCTAGTTTAGATTATTGCTGGGTTAGGGTTATGATATGGTAGTGTTGTAAGTAGAAGTATGAGATGATACTCTTACAACACACATAGCGTGTAAACTCAATAGACCTTGGATTTACACATATAGGTATGATAGTGATCATACTACGGTGCACATGATAGAGATCATCTGCGGGAACCATATCGTTTCACTAATAAACATATGATGTTTGATAGCATCTTATATTGCTTGTTTAGCGCTTTGTTAGCATAATAAGGTGATCCCTCTTTTAGATATCAAGATAAAAATGTGTTCTTCCTTAAGTATGCACCGACAATGTTTCGTCGCTTCAAGACATCACGTGATGATCGGGTGTACTTGAATCCATGAGCATATCTCGGGTGTAAGACAGTTACACACGCAAATACTAAGGTTCTTACTTGGCGAGCCTAGCATGTACAGACATGGCCTCGGAACACGGACCGAAAGGTTAAGCATGAGTCATATGTTTTGATATGATGACCATATGGATGCTCGCCTTTGAAGTTACACCGAATCACGTGATGATCGGACTTGGTGTAGTGGATTTGGTTCATGTAATCACCAAAAAGACACGAGGGATGTCGTTTTTGAGTGGGAGTTCATTTCTAATTTGGATTAGTAGAACTCAATTTATCATAAATTAAATCAAAGTGAATTTTCATAATTTCTTGTAGTTATTGGCATTCGTTCACCACCTTATGCTTAGTTGTAATTGAGATAATAGAACTATAGAATTCTGGATATATACTTTACGAACTGGTAACGTATTGTGTTGAGTGTCAATCTAAAGTTTAAGTCCTATTGCAAACTTTCAGCAAACTCTATTTACTCCGTGAAATTTAATAGTTGGTATTAAATCGAGAGTAACAATTCCAGTGTTAGTATCTTAAGTATCATGTTTGCCTCCATGATACCTTATTTTTTTTAATATCAAGTTTATCTAGGAGCTGAAAGAATTGTTTCAGAAACCATCATGTGTGGCAGATATAACGATATCTGAAACAATGTTTTGGTTGCAATATGATAGAGTATAATATATGTTCTCATATTGGATGAGAATTTACAAAGGTTGGAGATGCTAGACATCCTAATCATCCAAAAGGGTTTTGGAAAGTAATGTTATACTCACGATTCGCCTTTATAAGCTACAGTAGCTTGATCATGAAAGTCGTCATGATAAGGATGAATAGAAGATGTATGTAAAGTGTTTACTACACTAAAATATTACTAAAGAATGGATTTTGCAAGAATACCGATCATTTTGATGATGGTGATCTACTTCAAAGTGCAAGTCCAAAGGTATTATTGTTTGAATATACACGCTTTGGACTATGTGTCATGTATATGGCGCCACTTTTGATGTTGATAAATTCTTTTAAAAAGGAAAAGGAAATGCTGAAAGAGAATCTATAAAATATACTTGGCAGAAAATAAAAGATTGGAAATATCCAATTTAGGTATATATATGATATACATGTTATGGTTGTATTATTTGCTTGTTAAACAATGTGGTTCTTGGGTATTGGATACCGAATTGGTTGGTATGAAATTTCATACGGAACGATGCAATTCATGAACCACAATGGCCTAAGTAACTAGAAAGAGAATATGTGATGATGTTCATCAAAAACAAACAAACCGTTGTTTGTATTTATCGTTGACATCAAGGCTTGACTTCAAGATTTGTTTTAATAATTGTTATTTGAATCAGGTATTATGAGAACAAAGGTTGTTCAAATAATTACCGTATTCCATATAAGATGGATGATTTACAAATCTAGTTGAAGAAATCACATCCATAAAACCTAATGCTAAAATGTCGCAAGACAAATGATTGAAAGATCACTTATGAAGTGACATCGCTGCTTAAATTATATTGGAAAGAAAACATGAAGAATCTCCATATTCATGGATTTTTGGAGTCTTTGATTTGATCAAGTGACACTTGTGAGACTTTCCACGTGATAATTAAAACTTCGTTCAAAGGCCAAAGAAGAACGAACGACTAAATTATTGGAATTTATACATATCGATGTATGTAGTCCATTATGTGTAGTCGTAAGCGATGGGTTTCAACTTCATATGCTTTCTCCGGAATTTTGAGTGAATGTTCACTTAATGAGAAAGAAGTATGAAATATTTGAAAATGTTTCAAAGACTTTCAAGATGAAGTGGAAAATCATTGTAACAAGAAAAATAAATGAATTATGATTTGATCATAAAGGGATTTATTTGAGTTACAAGTGTAACAAGAAAATAAATGAATTATGATTTTATCATAAAGGGATTTATTTGAGTTGCAAGTTTAGCAAAACACCTAGATTTACATCTCCCGAAACACCATAGGAGTATGGAGTGTTTGAGATTTGTAATGAAACCTTGTGAGACATGGTTGGATCAAAGGTGTTATTTATAAAACTGCCATTATGTTTTAAAAGATTAAAGCTTTAGAGACTACCGCTTTTACACTGAAAAGAGCTCCATCTAGATCCGTTGAAATGACACCATGGAAGTTATGGTTTGGGGTAAAACCCAAGTTGTCATTTCTTAAATTTTGGTATGCTAAACATAAGTAAGATGTTTACAACCGAATTCGGATGAGCATGTCTTTGTAGGTTATTCCGAATAACAATTGGTTATTCCTCCATAACACCGAGGACAAAAGGGTTTGTCGCTTGAAATGTGAAGTTTCTTGAAAAAGGAATTTTTCGCAAAAGTTAAGTGGGAGGACAATAGAACTTTGATAAGGTTAACGAACCTTAGCTAAATGTGCTGAGTTGCGCAGCGCCGGAAATCGTTCTGGAGGCAGCCAAAATGCTCATAGATTATGTGCCTCAAAGGTTGTGGTCACGGAGGTCTAAAGTTCCTATTGAACCAGGAAGGTCGGTTAAACAATCAAATGCTAAGATTTGAGAGTAAATCATTATTGTTTGACAATGATGAACCGAATACATAAAAAGAAGCGATGATGGGCCCTGACTCCGTCAAATGGCTTGAAGCCATAAAATCCGTGATAGTTCCATATACGATAAATCAAGTTTTGAACTTGGAAGACCCTCCGGAAAGGTGTAAAAACCTATCGGTCGTATTTGGATCTATAAAGAAACAGACATGGATGTCTCACATCTATGAAATATTCGACATGTCGTAAAGTATTTTATGACAATGTTCAAAGAGTTGACTATGATAAGATTTGATCTTTCATAGCGATATTTAGTCTGAACGGATTAAAGTAGCAACCACTACATATAATTTGGTATACGGTAGATGAATAAACAAAACAAAGTTCTTCTAATAGAATGGTTACCTAGGACGTGTACATGACACGGTCCAAAGGGTTTTGTTAAATTCAAAGTATGCTAAAAGGGCATGCAAACTTCAATGGTTGAAGTAAGCATCGCGGAGTTGGAATCTTCACCATGATGAAAAATGAGTTTTTCATCTGGAGACGATGAAGATGCTTGCATTTTCAAGAAATTAAGTGGGAGCGCTGAGACATATTTCTAATACATTATGTGAAGGACATCTTGTTGATTAGAAATGATGTATCTTTTATTGACAAAGGTTAAGAATTTCATTTCGATGCAATACTTAGGCAAAACCCGAATATTTAGCATGAATGTCTATAGTGGATAGACTGTAACGCTAATATGTTTATGCCAAACGTACATATATGAGATATTGAAGGAGTTCAATATAGAAACGACAAGAAACAGTTCTTGTTGCATGGAAAGGAATTGAATCAAGATTCAAGTGTATCGACACTTGATAAGTGAAACAAGATTCAAGTGCTTTGACACTTGATGAGTGCAATCACGAGAATGTTTTGATCAATCATACCATGATATGTACACATCCAGATATGTCCTATGCTCTAAGTGTTATGAGCATATACCAGAATGAATCATAAAATGATCATTGGACGATAGTGAGGATATTCTTATGATCTTTTGTAAGAACTAAGAATATATTTGTGTAGAGGTGACAAACAATTACAAATAGTTCATTGTAAAGCGTTACATTGATACTAGTTTTGTCACAAGATACAAATTAAGTTTATCTCAATTTAAACTATGGGTGGCACAATGTAATGGAAAGGAGATTCCATGATGGATTTGGAAGAGTTCCAAAGTTAAGACATTGTGACGAATACTACAATAAAAGGCTAAGTATATGACTGCTATAGTAGCAGCAAAGGAGGGAATTTGTGTCAAGCACTACTAGAGAAAAGCCTATCCGAGGCACACCAAAAAGCCTATCCGAGGCGCATATCACATGTGCCTCTAGCTTCAAGCCTCGGGTATTTCTTATGCGAGGCGCATCTGATATGCGCCTCCTATACTTCACATATGCGAGGCGCATATCAGATGCGCCTCGCATATGTTTCAGAATGCGCCTCGGGTATTTATAGTATATGCGCCTCGCATATGTTTCAGAATGCGCCTCGGGTATTTATAGTATATGCGCCTCGCATATGTTTCAGAATGCGCCTCGGGTATTTATAGTATATGCGCCTCCAATAGTATCCTATATGCGCCTCCGGTAATATTTTCGAAATTCAAGTTTTACAGACCACTATATATAAATAATATACAGATATTCAAATATACAATATAGTCCACAGAATTTTTCAGAAACTTGCATTTTGCCAAAGCATAATAGAACCAACATGAATACAATAAATTACACATCAATCATGACATACAAGTTCATACATCAAGTGTTTGTGCCACAAGTTCACACCTCCGATCGGTACAAGTTCACAATCACATTACACCTTCGAGTACAAGTTCACAATTCACATTACAACTCCAACGACGTAGCTCTACCTAGATGAAGTAGAACACAACCTACAATGAAGAGCAACAAGGTGGTGATCACGAGGAAGTTCCTCCATTTCTTCTTTCCATGCCTCCTCCACTTCTCTTCCGCCACCTCTCTACTCTCATAGCCTTGGTAGCTGTTGCCCAAGAAGTTGTTCACTTGCTTCTGGCAGTCTTTCCACTCCTCGTACACACCTGGAACCCGACCGACGTACACGACATAACACCTCGGCATCTCCTACACATAATAAAGATGATATTACTTATGTCAGTGCAAAGCAATAGCTAGCAGTTCACAAAGATAGAATCATCGGCATTTCGAAGAAAGACCAAAAAAAAGCAAACCAAGAATGACTTGGATTAGTGCCTCATACTTAGATTGGGCACGGAAATAACAATGCTCGCTGTTCGATCTCATGCGGCAAGTAGAGTATATGCCCAAATTACTAGTCTACTTGGCACACAAGATCGAACAACGGCATAGTCATACACGTGACACCACAACACGTTCTAATCATCGGCATTTCGAAGAAAGACCAAAAGAAAGCAAACCAAGAATGACATGGATTAGTGCCTCATACTTAGATTGGGCACGGAAATAACAATGCTCGCTGTTTAATCTCGTGCGGCAAGTAGAGTATATGCCCAAATTACTAGTCTACTTGGCACACAAGATCAAACAGCGGCATAGTCATACACGTGACACCACAACACGTTCTAATCATCGGCATTTCGAAGAAAGAGAAAGAAAGCAAACCACAAGAAAGTAGGGAACCAATGACAAATGAAAAGCAACAAGCACTTAAAATAGTTCGTAACACAAATAACTAGCTAGTGTCTCTCACAATCAAGTTCAACGGTTGACGAAACATATTCTAGAGGTTTTGCTAGGCAAGTTTAACACAGTGATAAGAGGTTACAACACGAGTTCGGAACTAACAGCTAGGTACCCAGGCAATGCAATCATGAAGTCTTCTTCGGCTCTTGAGTCAGCTTTGGGGGGCATTGATGAAGCCCGACCGAGTTTTCACCATTTGCATGAACATCCTGCCGTCACCCTGCTGCGCTAAGCGTTCATCTATCTCCCTGTTGGACGGTGTATAGCCGCCGTGGAAGGTGCCTCCAGCTTTTATGACTCCCTGGTACACGATTGTCGCGATCTCCTCCTGGATGTTGAAGAAGTGTTGCCTGAGGTTGCGAGCCTGTATGCATGCAAGCTTTTCAGCCCACTTCACGAGGTCAGATGGCAGCGTTTTGGTCTCCATGTCATTGAATAATGCCTTCATGTGGTAAATGGCGTAGAAGGCATCCTTCCCACTGCCAGGCGGCTGCTTGACGCAGGCAAACTTCGTCGTGTGGCGGAACACGTGCGCGCCGAACTTTACATGTGGCCTTGCCGGTTTGACGCCTCCCGCTGCGACGTAGCCGGTGAGAGCGCCATCAAGAATTTTCTTGATATTGGTGTAGTTTTTTTTTATCGCACTGTTTGAGTCGAGGTACAAGGCTGTTGAGTGTTTCAAATTCAAGCTTATGAGCACACAGCCTGTCCGATCATCCTCCGTGATGGGATGGTAGGGAAGGAGAATCACATCCTTGTCCGAGTATGTTTGCAGGAAGTTTGAGAGGTAGTCGGTCGCCAGATCTATGGCCTCAGCATCTTTCAGGACGGCGTCACGCATGAAGTAGGGATCCACTATCTGGATGCCCGGGATCTTGTCCCTGGTGATCTCCATGGCCATATTGAGGGAGAACAACCGGACCAGGGTATTGTGCAGTCGAAACCCGTTCAACATGTCAAACAGGTCGGTATGCCGCACGTAGAAGATATCCCCGGGGGGTACAGTGACGAAGCACGGCATGTGAGAAGGCACCTTAGCCTTGAAAACGAGGTACGACTGATCGTTGTCGCGAATGCGGCACTGCTCAATTGTGAGACATCCATAATGAATACTACGCATATGCGAGCCTGCGACCTCGAGCATCGATTTACACATCATCGGTACACCTGCCACGTGCTGCTGATTCCTGGCTTGCCCCACAGCGCCGTCCCGGAAAAGAGGATTTGGATCCTGGCCCCGATCACCCTTAGGCTTCCTTTTGCGACCCTTCTTGCTCTTTACGGCTTCAGCCACTGCGTTCACCTCACCGACCGTCTTATGGAGGGTGCCAGGGCTGATCAAAGGAACTACTGGCCTTGGAGGCTCGGTGAAGGGGACAGGTGGCGGCGTCTCCTGACTAGTTGGGAAGAGACGCACCTTGCAAGGGGGTTTCGCTGGTGCTGGTTGGGTCTCGGCAACTTGATGTTTGCCTGATGGTCCCGGCTCATACAAATCAGAAAACCTTGTGTTAACAAACTGGTCACCGTAGTTCGGGTCAATTTCTTCATCATCATCGGGATTCTGTGCCATGTTGTCCAAGTCTCCCATCTCGAAGTCTTCATCATGTGCTGGTTGTGCTGCCTCTAGGGTGATGTTGAGATGGTCCTCTGTCCCCAAACGGATCTGGCACTTCGGCCATAGGTACAAGTAGCCGAAGCCGGTATTGAGGACCGCTGCCGTGTCCTCATCATCCCATCATTGAGGTTGAGAGGGAGGTTCCACTTGCTCGTAGCCCGGAAGCACCATACTGTATTTGACCCTCATCATGTCAGGTGGCATTGTGACATTGTGCATTTTGCGGTTCTCTGGTTGAACAATAGTACCCTTGGCAACATCCATCAACTGGCCGCCTACCCAATGCATTAGAGTGCAAGGAGTGTCTCCCTGCGAAAGATCGACATGTAGGCCGAGCGTTAGAAAAACATAGATCAAGTCATCGGTGTGGTTGAGCCTCCCAACTCTCGCTTTAATTAGTTAGTTACCTTGAGGGCGTCAAATTCGGCCAATGTCGAGGCACCGACGCCGACAGGCTTGAGCACGCAAGTGGCGGAGTGGCTGCCTGATGGCACGGTGGTGCGGGCCGGCGCCTTCGCCGAAGTGGGCAAGTTAAGCTCCGGAGCTAGAGGAGTCTCCACCACCACCGACCCTACTGGAGGAGTCACCAACGCCTCCGGCCGCGCCACATTGTCCGATTGGGTGCTGTTGAGGTTGGGAACCGGTGGCGGCCCCCGTTTACCACCCTTCTGCCACTTGTTGTACTTTTCCATGTAGACGGGAAGTATGGTGTTGAGCTTCTCGTTCACTTGTGAATGGACTTGTGACTGGACTTGTTCTTGGAATTTTGTCTCGGCAGCTGACACAGCCTTGTTCACGGCATCTTGGACTATATTTGGAAAGGCTTCCACCTGTTCCCTTAGGAGTTTTACCTCGGCGCTTTCGGCCTTCTTGCCCTTCCGCTCCGGGGTGCCATAGTACTCGGACCATGATATGCCGCCAAAGCCGACCACACGACCAGCCGACGGGGCCGCCAGGGGATCGACACTCTTGGTCCGGTTCAGCGCCCTATTAAAAGTGGTGTCCCACTTGGCGACAGGCGGTGGCGCTGACCCCTGGGATGAGGAGCTCCTACACTCCTCGTCCTGCGCACAAGGAACGCGAAGCATTTGATCAGAAAATTGGACTTCATTGATTAATCATGAATGCAATTAATCGACTTGCATGCAAACTACTTACATATTTTTGCATGAAGTCCATCACCCTCGGAGCAAAGGGGCCGGCGGGCTCCGAAGAATAATCAGAACCCCCTTTCTTCGGCGGGGCAAACCGGGCCCTGACGAAATTCTTTGCCTGCTCCTCCTTTATGTCGTCAAAGGGACGTGTCAACCCCTTTGCACGAGCGTCGGCGTCCTCCTTATCCCATTTGGGCCTCACGGCTCTATAACCGCCGGAGCCGAGATGGTGGGTACCAATGTTTCGGGATCTCATATTCTTGCCCTTCTCAGTCCTGGCCTTGCCCAAGGCGGAGTTACATCTGGCCTTGAAAACATTGTAGTCTTCTTCCTTGACCAGAGGCTCCTTCTTGACGAGCTCTGGATAACTTAGCTTCTCCTCGAAAATCAGATTCTTCACCCGAGCCTTCCAATTTGACAAGGCCTTGGTCATCCTCCCGAGGGCATACTTGTTCACCGGATTCCCTTTGAGATTGTCATTATTATACTTGTTTTCCTCATCACCCGGGAACGCGTATCTTGCGTGCAGCTTCCGGAAAATCTAGATGAGGAAACCCCTGTTCTCTTCGGCCTTCAGGTTCTCCATGTTGATCGTGACGGTGTTCCGGAGGATTGACGCGAGCTGGTTAGAGTAACCCCCAACAAATTCTTCTGGCTCCAAAGGCGCACCTTTAGGGCTCACGCTTGTGATGATGGACCTTTTGAGGTCGACCACGATCGGGGTCCGATCCTTCCGAGACTTCTTCGATGCGCTACCACCGTCTGTAGTAGCTTCACCGCCGCCATCAGTGGTAGTGGCGTCGCCATCGGTGTCGCCATCGGCGTCCCCCATCTCCTCATTGCCCGACGAGGTATCCTCGTCCTCCTCCATCTCGTCGTCCCGCGGAACAAATTCCGGGGCCTCTAGGGATTCCATCTCCTCCTGCTGCTCCCAAAAGGGCTTCTGGCTAGAAGGGCCCGGATCCGACATTTCTAAACACGCAAATAAATGAAACTAATAAGCACACAAATTCACAGAAAATTTTGGCATGAACTTTGCTAATTTTCTATGTCTAGGAGTGCCAGAAATTCGCCGGAACAGAAATGAATCAACATTCCGGTGAAACATTGGCAACTCAAAAAGAAAAACCTGCACAAAAAGGATCAAACACAGCCATCATCACAGCCATTTTCTGCCAGCATACACAAATTTACATAATAGAACATTCAGCGAGCGAATAATTCAGCGATAATGGACATGTTGGAACACAACACGGGGAACATACAACGACAGCGAGTTGCAGAATATGAGTGAGTTCAGAGATGGAAAAATTCCCAGCACAGCACACATGTTTGAGTATGAGTTCAGAGTTCAGAGTTGCAGAATATGAGTGAGTTCAGAGTTGCAGAATATGAGTGAGTTCAGAGATCAGAATATGAGTGAGTTCAGAGTACACACATGTTCAGAATATGAGTGAGTTCAGAGTTGCAGAATATGAGTGAGTTGAAGCATACACAAATGTTTGCAGCACAGCACAAATTGCTGCTTCCAAGGAATATATACTATTTTATCGTCATATAAAGTAGACAAATTCCATGGGTCAGTAGTAGAAGAATTAGTAGGCGTGACTACTCTCCATAGAAACAAGTTTTAGTTTCTACCCAGTATTGTGTAACATTAAAGATATAGATAAAAAATAACTCTAGGGGAATAAACTCTCCATATCAACAAGCTTCAGCTTCTACCTGGTACTGTGTAAGATCCAAATAAATCTTCCGGTGGGGAGAAACAACTCCAAACCCACAACTTTCAGTTTCTAACTTTCTATCTAGCACTGTCTAACTGTAACATCAAACCTATAAATCAAACTATTTAGTACAAGTGGAAATCTTTGTCATTGTAACATTTCAGAACATACGCTGTAAACTTTTTAGTAAAAAAGTACAAGATTAAATTTTCTAGATGATCAAACAGACCATGCTCAACTTACCTATTGGAGTAACAATTTGCTTTTCTGTAAATGGCAAATGCCCCAGACCATGCTCAACTATCTAACATGACATTTTTCATACATACAAGATATACTTACTGACAGTACCAACCACTTCAGTCAGGAACTCAAGATTCAGTCAAAATCAGTGCATATACTTACATACTAAATCATCACCTTCAGAGTTCAGAACATACTAAATCAGTGCATCATCACCTTCAGAGTTCAGAACACTGAAGAACACTGAAGAACATCATCACCTTCAGATTCGCAAACACTGAAGAACATCAACATACTCAAGATACTCTAGGGTAGAGAACATCAACATACTTAAGATTCGCAAACACTGAAGAACATCATCACCTTCAGAGTTCAGAACACAAGCGTTTGATTCAGAGCTTCAGATTTACCTAGACTTCTAGGGTAGAGAAACCAGAGAGATAACAGGAAGGAGAACATGTATGTTGCTGCGAGATAACTGTACCAGCACTACCAAACTAAAGTGGGTTAAGGGGCAGTGTTTTGCTCTCTGACAGATTGAGACGAGCAAGTCCTGGGAGAAGACCGGCCGACGATGGATCTTGGATGCAGACCTCCTGGGGTGACTAGAGGTGGTGGCTGGAGAGAATGGGGTGCGGGACAGGGGGAGCACATGGTGTGGCAGCCGGAGAGGATGGGAGGAGAGGGGAAGAGGCGTGGGTGGGTGGGGGCGGGGACTCACCGGAGAGAGGGGAAGAGGAGTGGGTGGCGGAGGCGTCGGGCTCCTCCTCCTTCACGGGGACGGCGGCGTCGGGCTCCTCCTCGTTCACGGGGACGGCGGCGTCGGGCTCCTCCTCCACGGGGCGGTGGCGAGCTCCTCCTCCGATCCACGGGGCTCCTCCTCCACGGCGGCGAGCTCCTCCTCCTCCTCGGCGGCGACGGCTTCGATCCACGGCGTCGGGCTCCTCCGATCCACGGCGTCGGGCTCCTTCGATCGATATGTGTGAAGTCTCGTGTCTGTACTAGCTACTAGTGTGCGACTTGGTCGATGGGTGCCGGTTATGCGAGGCGCATATCGCACAGTGCGCCTCGTATAATATTACGCGAGGCGCATCTGGGCTAAATGCGCCTCGCATAATATGCACTCCTAGACAAATAGGGCAGTGCGCATGTTTCTATCAACTATCACACAGCAGCCTAGTGGTAACATGCCTTGTCCTTCACTGCTGGCCACCCAAGTTCGAATCCTAAGGGGGCCAACTTTTTGGAATTTTTTTAAAGGCCAATTTTCATGTAAAAGCATACAAATATGAACTATAAAATATACTACAAATATTTTAAATATTCAAATATTGCTAAAACAACAAAAGTGAGTATTCTCAATGAATGTGTCTTGTCGATACATAATATTGCTAGCGTTTCTTGACAATGGTCGTCTTCTTGCCCTTCTTTGTCGCGGTTGCATAGGTTAGGTCCGGGACGTCTTCACTACTTCTCTTGAACGGAAGTCCTTTCTTAGGTAGGGTTGTGGTGTACGGTGTTTGGTTGCCATACCCGTCTTCTATCTTCGGGTCGCCGTTCTGGTCAAAGTCTTGCTCGTTGGCGACTCCGTCCATTCCGATAATGTTCCTTTTGCCTCTCCTGACGACAACCCGTCTAGGCTTTGACGGGTCTTTGATGTACCAGCATTGGTCGACTTTGCTAGCCAAAACCCAAGGCTCATTTCTTGCGGGTGCGTTCGCGCTGGTGGTCTTTGACGGTATAACCATCGTGGTGAAATACCGGTCTTCTTTCTCGACGCTCTTGGACCACCTGACACGGAACATCGGCACCTTCTCCGTAACATAGTCGAGCTCCCAAATCTCCTCGATCCTTCCGTAGTATCTTTCCGGGATGTCGCCGGTGTAGAATATCCCTGTTACCCCTGAGTTCTGGTAATCGCAGTTATTGTCTTTTTCCTCTGTGTAGAACGTGTATCCGTTGATATCGTAATCCTGATAGGTCATGAGGTTGTGCGAGGCGCCCTGTGACAATGAGAATATGAGTTTATCTTCCTCCGAGTACTCGCCCTGCGGTGGATTAGCTATGACCTTCTCCCTAAACCACCGCGTGAAACCGGAGTTGTGCTCCTTGATAACATCTTCCTCCCTCGGGACCTGGCGCCCCTGATCAGCGTAATTCTTCTTGATAAACTCTTTGTGCTCATGTATGTATGGATCAACCACCTGCAGGTGTTGCAGCGCGACCAAGTTTGCTCTTTCAAAGTCCTTGGTTCGTCCCTCCTTGTCGACATGCTTTGCACGTCGACCCTCGCGGTGACCCCATCCAGCGAGCCTCCCGAGGTGCTTGTTGAATGGCATACCAAGAGGGGTCTCGGTTTGTAGAAAGTTCGAGCAGAAAGAGATGCACTCTTCGGCCAGGAAGCCGTTTGCTATGCTTCCATCTGGACGGGACTTGTTCTTAACGTATCCCTTGATGTGTCCATTGAGCCTTTCGAACGGCATCATTCTTCGCAAAAACGCAGGACCGAGCTGGACGATATCCTCCACGACATGGAGAAGCAGATTGTCGTGGGAATGACCACGGCAGATGCTGCAATCGGCAGCGAGTAGTAGAACGAGGGGCAAGGGCGGCCAGCCATCTGCGGTGCGAGATGAGGGCAAAGACACAGGGATTTACCCAGGTTCGGCCCCCCGGAGGGTAAAGACCTACTCCTGCTAGATTGTATTATGGAGGTGATTACAATGGGCGAACTCGGCGACTAGGCGGCGAGTTGCTTGGGTGTATGAGGGAACGTGTCTCTACTCACCCTTTAGGGAGGTTTATATAGGCTTACCTCCCCTAGGGTTTACATATCTCAACCGACTCGGTTACACCTTTGGCAATCGTTTAACCTAGACCGACTGGGCCTATCTACTCGCCCGGGCCTTCAACTTCCAGTCGCCTGATACCTTGCTGGGCTTTGATCCACTCGCCGTTCTGCAGGCCCACTCGCCAGCCCTTTGGGCCAGTCGGAAACGTCCCGCTGAGCATACCCCACTAGGCGTATCCCCATCAGTAGTCCCCGAGGCCGTCGTTGATTAGGCGTGGGTCGCTGCTGGCAGTCGGAGTATACGGCTTCAAGTTGGCATCCAGTCGAATCGTCGGCGGGCTCCTGCATGAAGGAATAAATCCGGCGAACCGAGTTGCGTCTTGGGCGAGTCGAGCTAACGGGACGCGGTCTCGGCGAGTGACTTGGCAAGCCGAGTGGCAGGAGGTGGACCGTCGGGCGTGGTCAAACTAGCCGTTAAGGTAACTCAACGGTAATTTTTGGCGTAATCATTGCGCGGTAACGCCCCCCTAATTTGGCGGGCAACTCCCGCTATATAAGAGGAATGGTAGGCTATCACAAAGCCAACCGCCCACCACTTCTTCCGAGCGCACACATCTTCCTTCCTTCGATTCCGCGATCCAATCGACCCGCAATCCTCCGACCTCCAAACAAATCCTCAGCCATGGCCCTCTCCACCGAACTTTGGGGTAGATCCAAGTGCACCAGAGCGCAGCTGGCCTCCTTCGAGGAGGCCGGAATCCTGCGGGCCGGCTGCTGGCGTATCCCCGCAGCCGGAGAAACGACCCCAAACCCGCGAGAGAGAGAGTTCATCTGTTTCACTAGTCACCTCGAGCGGGGGTTAGGGTTTCCCTCATCCTTGTTCTTCCGGCGTTTCTGCGCCTACTACGGGATCCAGCCCTCAGATCTGGGTCCCCATAGCATCGAGCAGCTCGCCATCTTCGTGGTGTTCTGCGAGTGCTACTTGGGCTGCCGGCCCTACTTTCCCTTGTGGCAAGATCTGTTCCACGGACGGATCAGCCGCGAGGAGGTGGGCGGCCCAATGCTAGCCGCGGGCGGCTTAACTTTCCAACTCAAATCCAAAGCTTCCTTCTTCGACCTGATGCTGCCGGCCAAAGCAGCAAGCGACTGGAAAAAGTCATGGTTCTACGTGACCGAGGCGACTCCGGAGGACGAGGCGGCGATCCCGCGGTACTCGGCCAACCGTTCCGAGCCACGCCATCTCCAGGTCGGCAAGCTCCCCGACGACCAGCGGATGGTCGTCGATGAGATGCTCCAGACCATCCGTGGTCTGAAGAAGAAGGGGCTCCAGACGGTGAACTTGTACAACTGTTGGCTTGGGCGGCGGCTCGTTCCGCTCGCCCAACGCGAGCATTACATGTACCAGTACACGGGCCGAGGAGACTCGACGAAGGCCTGCCTCGCCGAGTGGAAGCTGGAGGACTACCTCTCGGCGCTGAAGAAGATCACCCAGGCGGCATACACGGATGCTCAGGCCGGGGTCCCTCCCTACACCGCGAAACGTCCGGCTCCGACGGTAATCTTTTTATCTTGTTCGCAGTCGCAGCGTGTGCAGTCGCGGTAATCCTAACTTCGTTTCGTGTTTAACGCAGCTGTTCCAAGTGGTGGAAGGGTGGCTACCACCCGCCGATGACGAGAGCCCCGGGCCATCCGCCCAGGACACAAGCGAGTCGCCACCCGCCAAGGGTAACGAGGACGACGAGGACGAGTCCGAAGAGGAGATTGCCCCACTGGTCCGAAAGACCCGCGGGCAACGTCAGCGCGATATCGAAGCGAGCAGGAGCCTCGAGCGTCATGACGATGACGAGGAACTCCCAGAAGCCACCTCGCGCCGTCAGGCCACTCCCGCGAAGAAGAATAAGAAGGAAGCGAGGGCCCCCCTGAGGAGGAAGACGAAACCGCCGAAGATGGCCTCACCGCCGCATTCAGCGAGCAGCTCCGATGCTCATAGCTCGTCTGGTGACGGCGCGGCCCCGATGACAACCGCGCTAGATGCGCCATCCGTGGAGGCACCGCTGGCTTCAATGCCTCCGCCCTTTGCGCCGGTCTCCGGGCTAGGGAAGGCTCCGGCTGTGGCGACTTCGCCTCGCAAGGAGGTCCCGAGCGTGGCGGTCTCGCCTCGCAAGGAGGCTCCGGCCGCGGCAGCTCCACTTCGCGAAGAGGCCTCTGCCGAAGGCGTCCCGGAGGCGCCAACCGCTACCTCAACGTCAAAGAGGCCATCCGTGTCCTGGGCCCCTGATGTCCTGGAACTGGGGCTTAGGCGCCGATTGGGCCCTGAGCTGGAAAAACCGGCCAGCCTTCGTACAGGGCTGCGTTTCATTCCAGTCGCCAAGTTAGTGCATTTGGCCTTCTCTTTTTCCTTTTAGTACTTCGATTGCCTTTTATTGATTTGACTCGACGTGCAGGACCGGAGTGAAAAAGATGGGCCACCCGACGGTGGCCAAGGTGCCCTCCGCTACTAGCGAGGAGGATCCTTCTCGTAAGAGGAAGGCGGACGAGGTCGCCGCCTCCACGGAAGGCAGCAAGAAGGCCAAGGGCGACGACATCGTCGCTGTTTCTGATGACGCGGCGACCGCGCCGGCTAGACCCGCAATGGAAGCAACCGCGTCCATGAAGGGGGGCATTTCCTTGCCTAGACCGGAGGAAGCGAGTTCCTTTGGTGCGGGTGCCTCGATTGCTACCTTCCCCCGCTTCGTGACCAAGGCGGCCACGGCAAGCGGGGCTGCGCTTCCGAGCCTCACTCCAGGGACCGCCGACGCTGAAACCGACCAGCGTCGCGGGCACACGCCGGCGCTGCTCACGTCTGTGGACGCCGTACAGCTTCATGGCATGCTTGGTGCGGCCATCCAGGTACCTCCAGTCCCCGAGGATCAGGTCGGTGCTTAGCAGCGGCTTGATCCTTATAATTTCTCGTTTTGTACTTTCGAATCCAGTCCCCGAGTGCATATGCGCTAAATTTTAGCGGGTATGCACTGAGGAATTTTCGTGGTTGCCAGTCCCCGAGTGCGTACTCGCTAAATTTTAGCGGGTGGGCACTGAGTAATTTTCATGGTCGCCAGTCCCCGAGTGCGCACTCGCTAAATTTTAGCGGGTGGGCACTGAGTAATTTTTATATGTACTGCCTTTGAAGGTGTACAGGGTCTGAAGCTGGAGTCGGCAGAGCGATTGGCTGCGAAGCAGCATGCTGAGAAGGAGCTGGCCATTCTCCAGGAAGCAAACAAGGAACTTCAGGCTGCTGCTGCACAGGCGGAGGTAGCTCGCCAGGAGCTTATTCCTGCTGGGGAGCTGGTGGTGGTGCGATCTGCATTAAGTGCTGCTGAGCAGAGGGTCGCCGACCTCGAGCGCGAATTGCGGGAGGCAAAAGAAGAAGCGAATTCGGCGAATGGGCGAGCTAAGGCCGCCATTGCGGCCGCCGAAGAAGACCGCAAGGTGTCGGAAGCCCTCATTGTTGGGCTTCAGGACGATCATACGTCGCTTCAAAGCTTCATCACGGGACTCGCCCGCCCGTTACTTGGTGAGTGCGTCTTCCCTGTCTTTCAATTGTATTGTTTGTGGTTTCTGTGGTACTCATAACTGTCTCCTTCTAGCAGGTCGTGTGATTGGTAGCCACGAAGAAGCGAGCTCTCTTGACGCGAAGCAGTGCGTAAGCATGCTCGTCGACTCGGCGACGCTGTCGGCGACGTGCATCCGCGCCTACCTTCAAGAGATGTCGCCCACGGAGGTTATTCCCAGTGACCTCGTTGAGGTGTGGGAGTACTTGGAGAAGGCGCCCGCGGTCGTAGAGTTCATGACGCGGTCGGCGTTTCGGCGCGGAGCGTCGACAGCGCTAAGCCTTGGGCTCGCCCACTTCCCCGAGGACTTCGACCTCGACGATGTGACGAGTGGGTACCCTTCGTCGACTGGCGCGGTGGATCTGTCCGAAGTTCTGACGTTGCAGGAACGTGCCGCCGCGTACTCGGAACGCGTCTGGGCGATGGGCGACCTCCTCCCCTACCAGGAAACGGTCGTCGCGCCAAACGACCCCGAGCCGCCGCATCGTGACTTCAAGGTTGAACAACCTTTCCGCGCGGCGATGGCGGGTGAGCTGACGACGTATCCGTCGAACCCGTACACCGCGTTCATCCGGAAGCGCCGGGATTCTGGTGCGTCGACGTCAAAGCCTGCAGAATAGTGTAGTGTTTCTAGATAAGTTAGCAGCAGTTCTGCCAAACAGGCATAGTTTGTAATGTAAGATAATGCGATGTGCGATTGAATTGGATGTTGTGTCCATTTTGCTAATAATTTTCGTGTTTTTGATTGATTTTGGATGAGTCCCCGAGCGCGTCCGCCCTTTTGTGGGGTTCACCTTGTATATGATGTTTGTTGTTATCGTGTGTTTTGTTAGTTTAGTCGACTCGCCCGAGCTCGTAGAGCCAGTCGCAAGGCGACTCCCTTGAGAGCTCTGTACTTTACCGTTTTCCCGGACGCGAACGGGGTCGGGTGGCCGAGTCCCCGAGCGTGGTACTTGGTATTTCGAGGCGCGACTCGAGGGTGGTTGAGGACTGAGCGCGTTGGTATGGGCGCGTCACTCCTGCCTGGCCCGGGGGGTCAGTCGCGTGGCGAGTCCTGGGCGTGCTCTCTTACTTGACGTTTTCCCTGGCCGATCGCGACGAACTGGTATTCAGTCCCCGAGCGTGGTACTTAGCCGTTCGAGTCGCTACGCCGAGGATGCGGAGGACCAAGGCCGCTGTGAGAAGCGAGGGCAGTTGTCTTGGTTTGCAAAACCAGTCGAGCTAGGCGACTCCAATGGGGCTCCGGATTGGCGTTTTTCGTGGACGACGCAGGACCTGAGATGACTCAGTGCTCTTACATCGCACTACTTGGCCGTGTCGGTCGCTGTACCAAAGGTTGACTTCTGCAGGTTAGCATGACGCTGTTATTACGAGTGCGAGTGGCACAAGGCATGGAGAGTAGACGCAATTTGCGGTAACTATTTCTTTTATTTCATAGCGACTGGAGAGTACATATGTGGGGTTCTAGGAGTAGAACTTCCGGAGGAGATTTACATTCCATGGCCGCTTGACATCGAGTTCGCCGTCTCCGCGGACGTCGATGAGGTAGTAGGCGTCGTTGCCGAGTACGCGCCCGATAGCGAACGGGCCTTCCCACGGAGGGGAAAGCTTGTGCATGCCCTTCTTGTCCTGGATGAGGCGTAACACCAGGTCGCCTTCCTGGAAGGTGCGGGTTTTTACCCGTCGGCTGTGGTAGCGGCGGAGCCCTTGCTGATAAATGGCAGTGCGCGATCGGGCGAGGTCGCGTGCTTCGTCGAGTTGGTCGAGCCCATCTTGGCGGGCCAGCTCGTTTGCGGCCTCCGTATAGTGGACGACCCGCGGCGAGTCGTGTTCTAGGTCGGTGGGCATGACCGCTTCGGCGCCGTAGACCATGAAGAAGGGGGTGAATCCCGTCGACCTGTTGACCGAGGTGCGGATTCCCCAGATGACGGAGGGTAGCTCTTCGACCCAGCATCCCGCGGTGCGCTCAAGTGGTACTTGGAGTCGCGGCTTCAGACCATGGAGGATGCTTTGGTTGGCTCGTTCCGCTTGACCGTTGGATTCCGGATGTGCGACTGACGCGAGGTCGAGCCGGATGTGGTGCTCTTCGCAGAATTCGGCCATTGCTCCCTTGGCAAAGTTCGTGCCATTGTCCGTGATGATGCTGTTGGGGAACCCGTAGCGGTATATGAGCTCGCGTAAGAACTTAGTGGCGGTCTTCCCGTCGCATTTCCGGGCTGGCTTGGCCTCAACCCACTTCGTGAATTTGTCGACGGCGACCAGCAGGTGGGTGTAACCGGAGGGGGCCTTCTTGAAGGGGCCTACCATGTCCATGCCCCACACAGCGAATGGCCAGGTGATGGGGATTGTTTTGAGCGCCGAACTTGGTACGTGCGTCTGGTTGGCGTACTTCTGGCACCCGGCGCATCGCTGGACGATATCGACAGCGTCGGCGTGTGCGGTGGGCCAGTAGAAGCCGTGTTGCATAGCCTTGGCGACCAGGGAGCGCGCGGCAGCGTGGTGGCCGCAGTCGCCCGAGTGGATGTCGTGTAGAATTTTGCGTCCTTCAGCCGGTTGGACGCAACGTTGGAACACGCCGGTGACGCTGCGCTTGTGTAGCTCGCCGTCGATGATGGCGTAGGACTTACATCGGCGAGCAATCATTCGAGCGCTTGTCTCGTCTGTGGGCAGGGTGCCGGTCTCCAGGTAGGCGATGTAGGGCTTGGTCCAGTCGTCGGGCTCGGTGATGAGTGCGACCAAGACTGCCTCTGGTTGGAGAGGGACTCCGATGTCTATCTCCCTCGGGGGAGAGACTGATGGTTTGGAGATTGTGTGGAGGAACACGCCGGCGGGTGGTGCGAGTCGAGCCGACCCGATGCGAGAGAGGGCGTCGGCCTCTTCGTTTTTCCGCCTGTCGATCCACTCGACAGAGTAGCCGGTGAAGTGGCCGCCCAACTTGTCCACCTCTTGGCGATACGCCGCCATGGTAGGGGAGATGGCGTCGCAGGTGCCGGCGACCTGTCCCGCAACGAGGTCGGAGTCTCCGTAACATCGAAGGCGATTGACACTCATCTCCTTTGCGGCTCTCATGCCGTGGAGTAGGGCCTCGTATTCAGCCATGTTGTTGGTGCAGGGCGTGAATTCGAGGCGGAGGATGTAGCGGAGCTTGTCGCCCTTTGGTGAAGTCAGCACTATCCCCGCGCCTGCACCGTCCGCATTCTTGGACCCGTCGAAGTGCAGGTTCCAGTAATGGAGGTACGGCGGTTTTTCAGGCTGCTGGGCCTCCTCCCAGTCGGCGATGAAGTCTGCCAGTGCCTGGGACTTGATCGCCCTTCGTGGCTCGTATTTAATGTTGTGGACGCCGATCTCGATGGCCCACTTGGCGACCCGCCCGGTCGCCTCGTGATTGCGGATGATGTCTTGTAGTGGTGCTGAGGAGACGACCGTGATCGGGTGCTCCTGAAAGTAATGCGGCAGGCGCCGCTGAGCCCTGAAGACCGTGTATACTAGCTTCTGGTACTGCGGGTATCGCTGGCGCGACTCGGTGAGGACCTCGCTGATGTAGTACACCGGCCGCTGGACCGGGCGCTCCTTTCCTTCCTCTGGTCGTTCGACGACCATTACGGCACTGACGACGCGCTCGGACGCCGCGACGTAAACCAGCATGGGCTCTTTGTCAGCGGGTGCGGCGAGTAGTGGTGCGGCGAGTAGCACCTTTTTGAGGTCGCGGAGCGCGTCGTCCGCCTCCTTGTCCCACTGGAAGGTGGGATTCTTGCGCATCAGGCGGTATAGGGGCATCGCCTTTTCGCCCAGGCGGGGGATGAAGCGACTGAGAGCCGCTACGCGCCCGGCCAGCTTCTGGACGTCGCGCAAGCACTCGGGTTTGCCGAGCCGGGCGATCGTGTCGATCTTCGTTGGGTTTGCCTCAATCCCTCGTTTGGAGACGACGTACCCTAGTAATTGCCCGGCGGGTACACCGAAGGTGCACTTGCCTGGGTTAAGCTTTATCTTGTACCTCCGCAGGTTGGCGAAGGTCTCCGCTAGGTCGGCGAGTAGGTCTCCCTGGCGAGCGGATTTCACGACCACGTCGTCGATGTAGACGTGGATGTTGCGGCCAATTTGGCTCGCGAGGCATTCTTGCATGCACCGCTGGTAGGTCGCCCCGGCGTTCTTGAGGCCGAAGGTCATGGCGGTGTAACAGAATGCTCCGAATGGCGTGATGAACGCCGTCTTCTCCTCGTCCTCGACGGCCATTTTGATCTGGTTGTACCCGGAGTAGGCGTCGAGGAAACACAGCGACTCCGAGCCCGCGGTTGAATCGATTATCTGATCGATCCGCGGGAGGACGAACTGCTCCTTTGGGCAGGCGCTGTTCAGGTTTGTGTAGTCGATACACATTCTCCAGGTCCCGTTTTTCTTCTCGACCAGGACTGGGTTTGCCAGCCACTTGGAGTATTTGATTGGCCGGATGAAGCCGGCAGCGAGCAGGCGCTGCACTTCCTCGGCGATTGCTCGACGGCGCTCTTCATTGAAGGGCCGTAGCGACTGCTTGACTAGTCGCACTTTGGGGTCGGCGTTTAGTTTGTGCTCAGCGAGCTCCCTAGGGACACCAGGCATGTCGGAGGGTTTCCATGCGAAGACGTCCCTATTCTCACGAAGGAACTCGATGAGCGCGCCTTCCTATGTTGGGCTCAAGCCTGTCCCGATCGTCACCGTCTGGCTGGGGTCACCTGGGACCAGCTCGACGGTGCGAGTGTGCGTCGTGGCCTCAAAGGTTGAGGTGTTTGTGCCCTCGGAGTTGGGCTTCTTGAGTATTGTGGGGTCGTCGTTGTTGACCCCGCTCGCGTATTTGGCGAGCTCGTCGGCGTGATTAGCTTCTGCCGCGATGACGGCGTCGGCGAGTTCGGCTCCTTTGGCCTCGCATTCGGCGGCCATGTCGGGGTCGCTGTTGATGGTGATGACGCCACACGGCCCGGGGAGCTTCATCGTGTTGTACGCGTAGTGGGGCGCCGCCATGAATTTGGCGAACGCCTGGCGCCCCAGTACGCAGTGGTAAGGGCTGTCGAAGGGCACCAGCTCGAAGACGATCCGCTCGGTGCGGAAGTTTGCCGAAGTGCCGAACGTGACTGGCAGCGTGACTTTGCCGATCGGGTACGCCTTCCGACCGGGGACGATGCCGTGGAACGTAGTGTGGGTTGTCTCGATCATCGACTGCGGGAGCCGCAGCCGCCTGAAGGTGTCGAGGTAGAGGATGTTGATGGAGCTGCCGCCGTCCATCAGTGTCTTGGGGAGCCAGTAGTCGCCAACCTTGGGCTTGACCACCAGGGCGACTCGGCCTGGGTACTCGATGCGTGGCGAGTGGTCTTGCCGGCTCCAGGTGATGGGTTGTTCCGACCAGTTTAGGAACTGGGGGACGTCTGTTTGGGCCACCGTGTTGACGGCGACGGCGCGGGCGATGACTTTCTTCTCACGCTTCGTGTTGAAGCCCGTGAAGGTGTGGAGCGAGCCGGCTACTTTGCCGAATTTTCCGCCATTCGGTGGGTCGTTGTCGGTGTCCTCCCGCGCGTGCCGTGCCTTCTCGATTTCCCTGAGGGTGTGGCACTCGGCGGTGGTGTGCGTTGCGGGCTTTCCTTCCCTGCTGTGGAACGCACATGGTTGGTTAAGGAGTGCCGCGGGATCGAACCTTGGCTTGTTCTTGTAATTGCCGCTGTCGCGCCGTTGCCCTCCGTCGCGGCGGTAGCTTTTGGGCTCGCGTTGCGCGTGCCCAGCGTTGGCGACGAAGTCGACTCGCCCGTCGTTGCGGCGCTTGCCTGTGAGGCGGGTGCCGCTGTAGCGCAGGTCGGTTCGTCGTCCGCCGTCGTTGCCGCTCGTGCGGCGTTGCCCCCCTGACTCGTCATCGACGTCTTGGTTGGGATCCTCCTCGGCGTACCGTTTGGCGATCTCGAGGAGGTCGGGGATGTTGTCGAGTGTGCGGGCGTGTCGCTTGAGCTTGGCGACTAGAGGCTCGTAGCGGCACGAGGTCTTGAAGCAATGGATCACGGTGTCCGGGTGGATGCCGACCGCGTTGTACCAGAGCTCTTGCCACCGTTGGACCCAGTTGCGGGTCGACTCGCGAGGTCCCTGGACGCATCGTTCCAGGTCCTCGATGGTGGTGGCGCGGGTGTAGGAGCATTCGAAGTGTCTGACGGAGGCGTCTCGCATTTCCTCCCAGGAGTCGATACTGTCCTGGGGGAGCATGTTGATCCATTGCCTGCACGTCCCCTCCATCATCAGTGGGAGGTAACGGGCGGCGAGTAGATCAGTGTGACCCGCGATCCCCATTGCCATGAGGTATGTATCAAGCCAGACTGCGGGGTCGTACGAGGAGTCATATTTTTCTATCTCCTTTGGCGCCTTGAAGTTTGGCGGGTACTTTTCGCCTCGGATCATTGGACCGAAGCACTTAGGCCCTAGTCGACTTAGCGACCCCATAGGCTCGCCATCGCGGCGATTAGCTAGGGTGTGCCGCAAGTCGTCGGGCTGGCGTGCGCGCCAGTTTTGGTTGTTGATGATGTGAGTGCGGGCGTCGATGGGTTCTCCGTTAGCGGCGACGAAGTTGGTCGCCGGTCTGGGGTCGTTGGTGGAGAGGGCCGCGTTCGCGGGTCGGCGTTGGAGCTGCAGTGGCTCTGGCGGCGGGCAATTGAGGGTGTTTGCCGCCGCTGGGCGGCCGCTTGAGGCCGCCCTGCTTCCTGAGGAGCGTGAGTATACTCGCCCTTGCGAGTCGGCGCCCGCTTTTTGCTGCTCCACGGCCTTTGCGAGCAGGGCCTTGACGTACTGGATTTGCAAGGCGCCATCGCCGGTGGCCGTGATGCTATCGGCTGCTGCTCGGCCTGCCACGAGGTTGTCCATCGGGGTGGAGAACAGCGGGAGGCCGTTCGCGTCTCGCTCCCGTGATGAGACGACTATCCGCGGCTGGTCCCTGGGAGGGGTGCGGTTGGGTGGTGGTGGGGCGCCCATCGCCGTTGATCCTGGCGGGGGCCGAGCGCTTCCTCCTGGTGGCGCGTTCTCGCAGATCGCGCGCTCGGCTATGCGAGCCGGGTCGCTTTCGTCGTCGAAGTTCAGGGCGCGCCCCTGAACGGTGGGATTCAGGCGTGACCTGATCCGCTGCTGGTGGTAGCGTGACAGTTCCTGCGCTGTCACTTGCTCGAGGCGAAATTTTTCGCGCTCGGCCTGCTCTTTGCGCACTGCCTCCGCCAATTTCAGGCGGAGTTCCTCGACCTCCGTTGCCGTGGCGTTGGGAGGGATTGGGGTGGAGAATGGATCCTCCGGCGGATCGGCGCCGGTGGCCATGTAGGTCGCGGCATGGCGACCGGTTCCGTCGTGGAGGTCGGCGGAGTTTTCCGACCCGGAGTCGAAGTCGAAGATCCCGAGGATGGAGTGGTCCTCGAAATCTCCCGCGTTGGAGACCTGAGCGATGGAGCCCGCGGACGAGGTCGCGGTGATGGATCCGGCGAGTGACGCCGGGGTCGCCGAGTCGGCGTCGTCGGTGAGGGCCGCATCTTCTGCGGCCGCCGAGTTCTCGGCCACGTTGCTGTGGGCCGAGTTGTACTCGGAGGCGAGGCGGTGGATCGTGCGGACCTGGCTCTCGGAGAGCCGATCGCGTGGTGGCGACTCGCGGATGCGAGCCGAGTCCTCCGAGGTGATGACGTCGGTGAGGCCGACGAAGAGGCTGATCGTGCCGATCGGCAGGATCACGCTGTGCGTGACGGGTCGTGCCGCCGGGACGTAGCTACTCGGCAAGATCTGGAGCATCTCGCCGATCGCTATCATGCGGCCGGTGGCGACCGTCTCGTTGATGGGCAGATTGGATCTCGCCGCAGAACACCGGCCAGACCGGCCAGGCCCCACGGTGGGCGCCACTGTCGTGGGAATGACCACGGCAGATGCTGCAATCGGCAGCGAGTAGTAGAACGAGGGGCAAGGGCGGCCAGCCATCTGCGGTGCGAGATGAGGGCAAAGACACAGGGATTTACCCAGGTTCGGCCCCCCGGAGGGTAAAGACCTACTCCTGCTAGATTGTATTATGGAGGTGATTACAATGGGCGAACTCGGCGACTAGGCGGCGAGTTGCTTGGGTGTATGAGGGAACGTGTCTCTACTCACCCTTTAGGGAGGTTTATATAGGCTTACCTCCCCTAGGGTTTACATATCTCAACCGACTCGGTTACACCTTTGGCAATCGTTTAACCTAGACCGACTGGGCCTATCTACTCGCCCGGGCCTTCAACTTCCAGTCGCCTCATACCTTGCTGGGCTTTGATCCACTCGCCGTTCTGCAGGCCCACTCGCCAGCCCTTTGGGCCAGTCGGAAACGTCCCGCTGAGCATACCCCACTAGGCGTATCCCCATCACAGATGAAGCATGATGTCGAAGAAAGCGGGGGGAAATAGATCTCGAGCTCGCACATTATCACCACGATCTCGTCCTGTAGCCTCGTGAGCTGCTTAATGCCTATCGACTTCCGAGAGATGACGTCAAAAAAGTTGCAGAGGCCAAACAGTGTTTCACGGATGTGCTTGTCCATTATACCTCGGATCGCGACCGGGAGTACCTGCGTCATTAGCACGGCGACGTCGTGAGACTTCATCCCGCATGACCTCCCCTAAAAAGAGGACATCCGCGAGTGCCAGAAATTCGCCGGAAAAGAAATAAATCGACATTCCGGCGAAACATTGGCATCTCAAATGAAATCCCTGCAAAAAAAGTAGCACCACAACACAATCATATAGTCGGTGTCTCCGACAACGCGCATACATGCAAGCAACGCCTTCACGTTTCCTCCAACAACGACTTGCGCAAGAGAGCCGGAGGAGAAGTAAATGGACATGTTGTAGATCTAGAGGAGCAAGAGACTTCACTTACATATGGGTGTCAACCAATGGATGTTGAGCAAGATTCGAAGGTGAATCAATGGGGGAAATGAGGTGGGGAGGAGGAGGGGGGCGACCAGATTTGTTTGGTGGAGGAGGAAGAAGTGACACAAGTGGGTGGGGTGCTAGTTGCCTCCATGTGCAAAAAGCTGGGAAAAAAGTGGTGCCAGCTTATGCGAGGCGCATATTGCACAATATGCGCCTCCTATAATTCAAACTATAGGAGGCGCATATAGCAATATGCGCCTCGCATATTCGGCCACCTACCAGCGCCCGGGCCCGCATGAGTTACTTGAGGCGCATATGGCCATATGCGCCTCGCATATTGTCCAATATAGGAGGTGCATATGGCCATATGCGCCTCACATATTGTCCAATATAGGAGGCGCATATAGCCATATGCGCCTCGCATATTCGTGCACCTACCAATACGCGGGCCCACACAGAATATGCGAGGCGAATTCTGGCCATATGTGCCTCGCATATTGTCCAATATAGGAGGCGCATATAGCCATATGCGCCTCGCATATTCGTGCACCTACCAACACGCGGGCCCACACAGAATATGTGAGGCGCATTCTGGTCATATGCGTCTCGCATATTATCAAATATAGAAGGCGCATATAGCCATATGCGCCTCGCATATTCGTGCACCTACCAACACGCGGGCCCACACAAAATATGCGAGGCGCATTCTGTCCATATGCGCCTCGCCTATTTTTATACTAGAGGCGCATATCTTAAAGTGCGCCTCGCCTATTTTTATAGGAGGCGCATATGCTAAATGTGCCTCGCATAAGCATGTCTCCTATAGCCTTTTCTCTAGTAGTGAAGTAGTTTGTTATCAAACTAAGGTGTGGTTCGCAATGGGCTAACACTAAAGATATATTGTAAGATAATAGTATCGATGTGTTTTAACCCCAAGGAACTAAAGGTCTCACCAAAAGACCAAATTTATACAATGCCATCTCATTGGAGAATGAGTGATGCGTGGAGATGCAAAGACATGCAAATACACACGGACCTGAAGCGTCAGATCCGTAGATTATGTTAACCACTTGCAATTGCGTATTTGGAACACCAGAAAGCCATAGGTGTTCAATACACAAAGTTTTCAAACTAGATTATTGTCTCTATTGCAAGTGGGAGACTGAAGGGAATATGCCCGAGAGGCAATAATAAAGTGGTTATTATCGTATTCCTATTTATGATAAATGTTTATTTTACATGCTATAATTGTATTAATATGGAAACGTTAATACATGTGTGTTTAATAAACAAAAGAAAGTTCCTAGTTATGCCTCTCTTATAAACTAGCTCGTTGATTAACAAGACGATCATAGGTTTCTTGATCATGGACATTGGATGTTGTTAATAACGAGGTCACAACATTAGTGTAATGGTGTGATGAACATTCATCCGAAGTATAGCATTACGATCAAAGTCATTGAGTTTATATTGCTATAACATCTTACGAAGTGATCCTAATCCTTAGACCATGAGATCATGTCAATCACTAACACCGGAAGAGTTTCTTGATAACATCAAACGTCACACCGTAACAGGGTGATTATAAAGATGGATTCAGAACTACTAAAGTGTTATGTTGAGGCCCATGGATCGAGAGTGGAATTTGTTCATCCCGATGACGGATAGATATACTCTGGGCCCTCTCGGTGATATCACATTGGTTAGCTTGCAAGCAAGTGATTTGATCACTAGAATGTTATATCACGGGAATGAGAAAAGAGTGCATGTCAGTAACGAGATCAAACTAGGTATGGAGATACCGATGATCGAATCTTGGACATGTAATATATCGCGAAACAAAAGGATTAAGATACTAGCGTAAAAGGTTCCGACGATCACAAGAAAGTCATCGTTGAATGTGTGGGAGTCAGTATGGGTCTCCAGATCCCGCTTCTGATTATTGATCTGAGAGGGGTCTCGATCATGTCCACATTATTCGTGAACCGTAGGGTGACACACTTAAGAGACACCGACATCCAATTGGAGCAAAAGTTTCATGCCGAAAAGAAAAGGAAAGCGTAGGAATTTATTTCACTAGACACCGAAACTGTTTCGGTTGAAATTGCTGAAACTGGTTCTGCATGTGAAATGGAATACTAGCAAGGGGTTTTATGTGAATGTTTGTTAATTAAAGTAATTAACAAAATTCTGAATAAATAAATAAAAGAGTTTTATTTAAATGAGAGCTTTCATTAAATTTGGTGGAAATTTAATGCATCTGAGTGGATTTTTGAGTGGAGGCTTTTTAATGGGAGTGGAGGCTTTTCATTTTGAGTGGGAGCTCCACCCACATGAATGTGGAAGAGGTGGGGGCAGCCCCATGGCTGGGCGCCATGCCCCTTGGGTGCCCCCCCCCTCTCCTCCTCTCACACCACACCTCCTCGTGAAGGATCTCTCTCCCCCTCTAGAATTTATTCCCCATGGTCTCGGACTAGCGAGATACATGTTCCCGGTGGCTATTCGGCAAGAAAGAGTTGTGCTTCCGCTGCATCGCTGGAGCGAGGAGGCGGAGGTTGCTCGGTGCCTCGAACATGTGTGCGAGCACGGATGCGCTGTTGTTTTGCGGCGCTAGGACTTCCTCTCGATCTTGAGATCGGCAAGAGATCGTCTACATCAACCACGAGTTTGGACTCGTTAAGCTTTGTCGGTCTTCAAGGGTATGTTCTCTACGGATATACATCCGCCCGTTGTTTGTATCTAGTAGATAGATCTTGGTACATAGTTGTTCCCATCGTAGGAAAATTTTTGTTTTCTATGCTGCGAACCCTACAACTCCACCTTGTGGGAGCCAGCCTCCTCTTCCAGCAGTTCCAGCCCCGCTGGAATATGGTGACCGCCGGTGGTTTCCACCATCGCGGTGCGTGGCACCACCACGCCTTTTGGAGGCACATGGACAGAGCCCGCCGGATTGGCCGTGGCTTCGCTCGACGTCGCCATGGATGGTGTGGCGCTGCTGCTAGCCATTGGTGCAGGGGAAGACTGGTAGAGAGATGGGAAAAGCTAGGGTTTTTTCCTTCGTGCGCGCGGAGATCTCGTGGAGGCGTTTGCTGGAGGAAGAAGACGATGCGAGGAAGAATGCGGTGAAAGAATAAGAATTACCACGGTTATAATTTATAGTACTCAGCGTCAAGATTCGTGCAAGTTGATCGAACGGTTGCTGCGTGGACAACGCATGCGTGCGCGTGCGCAGAAATTTCGCCACATTACCACCGCTGTCGCCAATGTTTCGCATCCTTCGCGTGGGAAAAACAGCTATGATTGCGTTCTCTGCATGTGTGAGTTACGAGGCATCGCTGACCTATAGTCTATGATGCTCTACTGACATAGGCAGGTGAACCATCCCATCTAAAGATTCCAGCAGGACAGATCCTGTCCGGCTACGAGAAGAGTACAATGGAAGATTCAGCAGTTCTCCTACTTACATGTTGAAGACGGAGAGCATTGCAGGGTTCTTGGGAGGACTACAAGATATTGCTTGAGGATTTGCCGGCATTCATCTAGACAGAGCATTCAATCTGACGAGGCAAGACGGCGCAAGATCTCGGAGTTCTTCGGGGGATACTATTGGGGATATGCTAAATGGGTATCACCATTGCATGTCTCTAATCCGGATAACCCGGGTGGGCCATAGTTGGTAGCAAGGCCCATGGCCTGCTGGGCGGCCCAGTTAGATGGATCCAGAAGGGGTGCCCATGCCGGATAAAGGAAGTCTATGGAGGAGTCACCAGCGTGCCCGGAGCCTTGGAGTGCAAGACACGTTAGACTGGTTGTGTACCATGTAGAACTCTGTAACCTGTCTAGCTAAGACTTTGCCTGTAATCCTAGGATTTGGCGACTATATAAGCCGGACCTATGGGAGCCTTTAGGGCAGAACAACTCATATCGCGCAAAGCGAACCGATCCCTGTAACTCGTTGCATTGCCATTATAGTGATTTATAGTAGGAGTAGGATTCCGCCACCGTCGTGGGATCTGAACCTGGGTAATCTGTGTTACCTCGTACCCGCCAACCTCCCGCCTTACCCCACGTCTCTAAACACGCTATGTGAGGAACCCTCCATGGCATACTCGTCGGAAATACCACGACACCTACCAAGGTGATGTGGCATGCTCCTATAATACCACGATTAAAACATTTATTCAGAAACAAAGAGCATGCCAAGTTGTTGTGATGGCACATGGAAGACCGTAATAAAGAAAGGATATTGAGACACCCGCTGATGGGTCATAGTGGAGAAAAATCGAGAGAGAGTTTCTGGACTTTGAAGGTAACACGAGGAACTTACAGTTTGGTCTAAGTAGACATGGCATGAATCCTTTTGGGGAGCATAGTTGCAGTCATAGCACCTGGCCTGTGACTCTATGTATCTATAACCTTCCTCCGTGATTGTGCATGAAGTGGAAGTTCATTATGATACCAGTGCTCGTCCAAGGCCCGAAGCAACCCGGCAGTGACATTGATGTGTATCTAAAGCCATTAGTTGAAGAACTTTTATACTTGTGGCACAGACAAGGTGTATGTGTGCGGGATGAGCCCAAACAGGAGGATGACCTATGAGCATTGATGTTCGTAACCATCAATGATTGGCCTGCTCTTAGTAACATTTTAGGATATACAAACAAGGGATGCAATGCATGATGCACTATTTAGGTGAGACTAAAAGTATATATTTGGATAAATGTAAAAAGAATATGTACCTGGATAATCATCGATTTATTCCGCCTAGGCATCTCTTAAAAAATAAAGGAAACATTTCTATGGTGAGGCAGATCACCGGAGTAAGCCTATACGTCGTACTGGTGATGATGTATTTGATATGGTGAAGGATTTAAAAGTAATCTTTGTAAAGTGTCATGGCAGACAATATGTTCCGAATGACATTAGTGGACATGCACTCATGTGGAAGAAGAAAACTATATTTCGGGAGCTACCCTATTGGAAAGTCCTAGAGGTACGCTCTACAATCGACGCGATGCACCTCACAAAGAATCTTCATGTGATCCTGCTAGTATTCTTAGACGTGTATGAGAAGAATAAAGATACACTAGAAGCACGGCAGGACCAACAACGTACGAAAGAGTGAAACGACATGCATCTAGAGCAGTTTTAAGGTCATGTCAGCAACACTCTTACCAAAGAAGATAAGGAAATCTTTTAAAAATGCCTAAGCAGTATAAAGGTCCTGTCCGACTTCTCGTCGAATATAAAGAGAATAATAAATATGGCAGATAAAAAATTCCAAAACCTAAAGTCTCATGACTGTCACGTTCTTATGACGTAATTATTTCCGGTTGCATTGAGGGGGATTCTACCGGAAAATGTTCGACTACCCATTGTTAAGGTATATGCGTTCCTCAATGCAATTTTTCAGAAGGTAATCGATCCAGAAATTCTACCAAGGTTACAAAAAGATGTGGTCCAATGTCTTTTCAGCTTTGAGTTATTGTTCCCACCATCCTTCTTCAATATTATGACGCACCTCCTAGTTCACATAGCCAAAGAGATTAACATTCTTGGTCCTGTGTTTCTACACAATATGTTCCATCTTGAGAGGTTCATGGGAGTCTTAAAGAAATATGTTCATAATTGTGCTAGGCCAGAAGGAAGCATCTCCAAGGGCTATGGAACAGAGGAGGGCATTGAGTTTTGTGTTAACTTTATTCCTGACCTTAAGTCGATTGGTGTTTCTGAATCACGGCATGAGGGGAGACTGTGTGGAAAAGGCATGCTAGGAAAAAGCAATGATAAGTATGGACAAGAATTATTTCACTTAAGCACACTTCACGGTTCTACAAAATTCCACCTTGATGGCTCCATATAACGAGGAACACAAGAATATTGTACGCTCCAAAAACCTGGGGCAGTCTGACTCATGGATTAAAGATCAACACATGACGACTTTTGGCAGTTGGTTGTAGACACATCTCATGAATAACACCTTTGTTAAAGATCAGCTATACTTGTTGGCCAGGTCACCATCTTCAAATATATTGACTTTCCAAGGGTACGATATAAATGGGAATATATTTTACACAACCTCCCAAGATAAAAAGAGCATCAACCAAAACAGTGGTGTCCGCTTTGATGCAACAAACGATAATTGGAAAATGACACATATTATGGTTACATAGAGGAGATATGGGAACTTTACTATGGACCTTATTTTAAGGTTCCTTTGTTTCAGTGCAAATGGGTCAAGCTGACAGGAGGCAGGGTAAAGGTAAACCAGCAGTACGAAATGACAACAGTGGATCTCAACAATATTGGGTACAAAGAAGAACCATTCGTCCTATCCAATGATGTGGCTCAGGTTTTCTATGTGAAGGACATGTCTACCAAACCGAGAAAAATAAAAATAAGCAAATGAATGCATCAAACGATGAGCCAGAGCACCACATAGTTCTTTCAGGGAAAAGAAACATTGTGGGAGTGCAGGACAAGGCAGACATGTCAGAAGATTATAATAAGTTTGATGAAATTCCGCCCTTTAGAGTGAACACTGACCCAAGCATACTGTTAAATAATGAAGATGCTCCATGGCTATAGCGCAGAAGAAAACCCCAACACTAGATGGAGATGTTGGTAATGTGTAATAATATATTAATTTTTTTATATGACTATATGTAATGTATATATTAAACCTTTATGTACATTCATTTATATCTGAACTCGGTGAAACTTTCTTGTAGTGCCCTCCTTATCTCGCCTCCTCTGCTCTATAAATATGTTTTGGATGTATCAGCAAGCAACAGATAACTGTATTAAGCAATGTGTGTAAAGTAAACAATACAATTGTTCCATGAACAAGAGATTGTTGTTTTATCCCTAGTAGCAATGGCACATCTACAACCTTAGAGATTTCTATCACTTCCCTAGACTCAGTAGAGGCATGAACCCACTATCGAGCATAAATACTCCCTCTTGGAGTCACTAGCATCTACTTGGCCAAGATAGTTACTAGAAACAGAGAGCATGCAAGATCTCAAACAACATAGACATGATAGAATAATAATCAATAAGACATGATAGAATCAATAATCAATTTGACATAGTAATCTTAATATCCATCGGATCCCCGCAAACACAACATGAATGATTACAAATAGATGATCTTGATCATAAACGGAGATCACAAGATCTAGACATGATAGCACAAAGGAGGAGAAACAACCATCTAGCTACTGTATGGACCCATAGTCCACTCACACATCATACCGGAGGCTAGCATGGTGATGAAGAAGGCCTCTGGGATGATCTCTCCCCTCTGGCAGGGTGCCGGGAAGAGCTTTAGATCCCTCCTGATCTAGGTACAATAGTGGCGGCGGCTACAGACCGTTTCATGGAGATCTGATCAGGTACTTAGGGTTTTGGCATCGGGGGGACTTTATAGGCGAAGATGCGAGGCAGGAGGGCAGACACGGGGCCCACACCCTACCCTAGCATAACCTAGGGTGGGACCGTGCCTGGGGGGCGTGGCCACCCTGTGGCTCCCCTCTGGTCGCCCTTTGGTATCTGTGTTCGTCTCAGTAAAATATTTACTTTGGCTTTTGTCCCGTACAATTCCGAGAATATTTCCTTTCTAGCTTTTCTGAAACCAAAAACAGCAGAAAATAGGCAACTAGCACCGCGGCATCTTGTTAATAGGTTAGTCCCAGAAAATGTATAAAAATACCTCAAAGTGTAGACAAAGCATATCAAAGTAGATACTAAACAAGCATGGAACATCAGAAATTATAGATATGTTTACGACGTATCAAGCATCCCCAAGCTTAACTCCTGCTCGTCGTCGAGTAGGTAAGTGATAAAAAGAATAATTTTTTAGGTGACATGCACCATCACAATCAATATCAAACCATTTGCAAGCATTGAAAGTTGGGATCAAAGTACTCTAAACATGAGCATGAAAGATGAAGTTCTAACAATAAGACATAGTAACTATGTTGCAACATGAAAGGACACAAACAAAGATCATGAATAACAATGCATTGAAAGACGTTTGTTTGTTTCACATACAGAAAACATAGCATAGTGGCATTCAGCTTGTCCTTCATGGAGTAGCAAAACATAAATGCATAGGACACCTTCAAAGTTCATAAGGGTGACTAGATACAAATAGTTCAAGAACAAGCAATATCAACATTATGAATCAATCAATAAGTTTTGGGACAATGCACATAGAACAAAGAATGACAACTATGCTCTATTAATTGGTGCCTAAAGATAGAAGGTGGAAACTCAATATAATAGTAGGATGAAAGGCCCTTCACAGAGGGAAGCAGGGATTTCAGGTTTCATAAAGAGCTTCCAAAAATTATGGTACTTGTTAGCTTTCAGCTCTCATTGCCCCTATCATAAGCATCTTGAAGTGATTAAGGTTAAAGTGAACAAAGTATGGAGTATATGCTTGACAAAGTATGAGTTGGCAATCTCATGTCCCTTGAGTACGAGGTCCGTTACACATGCTACTCAACTTTAGTTACGCGTAAGTTCTTGCCATAGTAAGTATATGTGTATCATAAAAAACCGCCAACGGTGTATCCCTTGCCCCATGATACATGAGCTATCCCATATCAAAATGACAAGGCAATAGACAATGAGCATCTCAGCGATCTTTTTATTTGCTATTTGCATAGGTTTTTATTGAGGATGCTTCACAAATTTCTCACTATGGTTATGCTGCAAGTTTCCACCATGATTAGGCATGGCTTAGGCTAGCGTCTAAGGAGTTTCATTAACACACATACATAACTCCATGGACTTACAAGCTCCCCTTTTATTTCACACCACTGACATCCGCAAACAAAAGATCATGATATCAACTAGGTAAATATGTACAGGTGTTGAAAGCGTTCCCCATGATAGCATGGTTCGGCTAATTCACAACTTATAAGTGCAAGCATATACAACATAGATGACACAATGGTTCAAGTTTATTAGGGGCAAAAAATAAAGTGTGCCATCAAGTTTGTGAGAGCTTAATCACTAATTTTCACATAACAAGTTTAATTTGGAAGATAGATAAAACAAGAATATACTTGGAATGGTGTGACACACCATGCATAGGAATTTATAGTGGACTCTTTGGAATAAGTTGGTTTCGTGGAATTTGGATGCATGAGTGGAGCCTACTCAATACAAGTGGAGGCTAGCAAAAGACTGGGAGCGACCAACTAAGAGAGCAATAATGGCCATAATCATGCAGAGCGACAAAACATTATCGATCAAAGCATAAAGTTGTACCACAAGTCAAGAACTAAATGATCATAGAGGCTAAGGTGACTGGTTCATAGTCATAACATGGTGTGAGCATGTGCCAAGTCAACCCAAACAAAGCATCAAAGGAGAATATAACAATATTATGCTTTTGTATACTAAAACAACGCATGATTCTTTCAAGGCACATTAAGCAATCTCAATTGTTTGGAACAAGTCATGATACAAAAATAATCCCTAAGCATAAGGTCAAAGAAACATCTAGCATGACATGATAAAGTCTAATACAAAGTCAAAACAATATCCCTTTTGTGGCACTATAAGCATGAAATTTCCTACTCTCTTCCAACACCAATCAACTTATTTGAAACAACTCACAAAGATAATAATCAATAAAGATCAGTGTGCATGTCTCACAAATCCACAAATAAGAACTAAAAATTTCTAAGCTGAAAGCATAATAAAACTAAGGCTAAACACCGTGCTATCAAAAGAGAACACTCACAAGGCAATAAGAATGAAAAATAGAGTGCCCTAAGCAATGAAAACAGAGTGTTTATCTCTCCAAAAGAAGTGTGATGTGATCAACAAATTTATTGCAGCAAGCAAACCAAAAGAAAACTAAAAACAAAAACAAAGATGCTCTAAGAACAACACAATAGTTCAGGAAGCAATAAAAACGAAGTGTCTAGAAAGACCTGAGATTTTTATTGATGAAGAAGGGGATGCCTTGGGAATCCCCAAGATTTTACGCTTGTACCTCTTGAATATTTATTGGGGTGACACAGGGTGGCATCCCCAAGATTGAGATTTTGTCCATTCTTCATCTTATTACATCATTCTTCCCTTACGCCTGAAAATTTTCCTTCATACAAAACTTCACACAATCTTCATTAGCAACATTAGTGCATTCAAAAGAAATAAACCTTTGGGTTTAGTTTTAAAACAGAAAAACTTTCATTAAATACACAAGATACTGTAGCTATTTCCTCAAAAAGTTTAATTTACCAAAGAGAACCCAAAAAGAAATCAATAAAGAGGCAAATGCAAATAATGGCAGAAATCTGTCAAAACAGACCAGCAGGTAGAAACCGCTTTTTTCAAAGACCTTATGATGCCCAAATTAAAAAGCGTTGAACTAATGAAAGTTATCTAACGACCTGGGGGATTTACTCAGAAAATTACAGCTCAATCCGACATACATAGATTTTTCACGAATTTTCACAGTGAAGCTCAAAAATCTGTTTTGGGACAGCAACTTCCCCAAATCTTACTTCTCTATCATTAGAGGTTATTCTTGGCACAAAAACCACACAAAAAGGATAAGGAGAGTTTATTACAGAGGTAATAACTTCCAAGACTCAATAAAACTATTGGGTTATCTCCCAAGAAGTACTTTTCTTTAATGCCTTTAAGTTAGGCTTGATAGTTTGAGAAGATGCTCACATAAGAAATATGAATTGAAGTAAAAGAGAGCATCAAGAGGAAAATTCAAAACACATTAAAGTCTAACCCACTTCCTATGAAAAATAATCTTGTAAAGAAACAAGTCATGAAAGCACAAAGCAACCAGTATATGAAAGCAAAACAAGTGCAACTTCAAAATTTTCAATAAAAAAAGGGAAACTTAATATTGTTCAGATACATATAACCATGTTTCCCTCTCTCATAATAACTTTAAGTAGCAACATGAATAAATTAACAATATAACTATCACATAAAACATTCTTATCATGAGCCACATGCATAAAATAATTATTACTCTCCACATAAGCATAGTCATTCTTATTAATAGTAGTGGGAGCAAATTCAATAAAATAGCTATCATTATTATTCTCATCACCATAATCATCAAATATAGGAGGCATATTGTAATCACAATAAAAATTTTCCTCAATAGTAGGTGGACTGAAAATATCATATTCATCATTATAATCTTCATAAATTGGAGGTTTGGTATCATCATAAGAAATAGAATAGTTATCTTCCAAAGCTGGGAAACTAAAAAGATCATTTTCATAAAAACTAGCTTCCCCAAGCTTAGACGTTTCCATAGCATTAGAAATAATGGTGTTCAAAGAATTCATACTAATAACATTGCTATTAGCGTGCAAATAAAGTTCCATAGGTTTTTTAATTTTCTCTTCAAACGCTTCATGTCCTAACTCAAGATAAACAATATAAAGCTCTCTTATTTTTGTTGTTGTTTTCCATTAAGCCTAACTAGTGAAAAAAAGAAACAAAAAGAAAAGATTGGAGAATCTAAAGGAAATAACTTCGAGCACTCACACCGGAGGATGTGAGTACCTTTTATCTTACCTCTCCGGCAACGGCGCCAGAAAAGAGCTTGATGTCTATGCACTTCTATTCTTGTAGACAGTTGTTGGGCCTCCAAGTGCAGAGGTTTGTAGAACAGCAACAAGTTTCCCTTAAGTGGATTACCCAAGGTTTACTGGACTCAGGGAGTAAGTGGTTAAAGGTATCCCTCTCAAGCAACCCTACAATAAAGATACAAGAAGTATCTTGTGTCCCCAACACACCCAATACACTTGTCAGGTGTATAGGTGCACTAGTTCGACGAAGAGATAGTGAAATACAAGTGATATGGATGATTATAAGTGGTAACGGTGCCATAAAAGAGCTTCTGACGGGAAGGAAAATACTAAAGGAAAAAAGATGGAAGCAAGCAAACATGCAATAGATCTAGATGCAAACGGTGTTTCAATGCTTGGAAATAAGGCCTAGGGATCATACTTTCACTAGTGAACACTCTCAATAAATATATTCTCTTCATGATACTACCCTGAACTACTCTCCGGTTGGACACTCTAATCCATGGTAGGGCTATAACAACACTCCTCAAAGTCCGCCTTCCCCATCTAGATAACCCCACACTATCACTTTGAGCGCTAGATGGTTCCAACAAACACCACAATTTCATAAAGACAACCAACTCAAAATATACTCATGATAAGTATTTATGAACTCTAGCCTAAGTGCCACCACGGCGTGCACACTGTCACTTTCACACACGTGGGGAGAGCAGAGATCTATTGAAGCACTTGAGTATCTACCTACTAATTTGTCTAGCGGTAGGTTGGTCTGCCTCAAAATCCGTCCGAATTTTCTTGGACTATTTTGCCCCTGGCTGTTATGAAAATTTACCCTCCCTGCCACCCGATCTTACCCACATCTTCCAGCGCGGCCAAAGCACGGCAGAAGCAGCGCAACCACGAGCGTCGAGGGTGCGTCGAGTGTGAGCAGCAGAGAACGTGTGGCCAGCTCTTGGGTCCAGCCAGGAGGACCGGCGGCGGGGCGAGACAAAGGAGAGCACACGGCGGCGGCGGGATGGATGGAGGCGGGCGCTATGGCATCGAGGAAGAAGAGAGGCAGCGGACAGCACGCCGGAGGATCGCCGGACTTACCGGATGCCGCGCCGCACCCCATCTTCGGTCGTTACCGAAAGAAGAAGCATCAGTCATCGAGGACGGCAAGGTCTCCCATGGCCGCCGAGCCTCGTCGTGCCCTCCCTACCCCAGCCGGATCTTGGAAGGGATGCACTGGATCCCACGCCGCACCCTACCTCTGGTCTTCACCTACAGCAGAAGCACCGGTCCTCGACGACGGCAAGATCTCCCGTGGCCTCCCTTCATCCATGACCGTGCCCCCATTGACATGTTCGCTTTGACGGCATCGGCCGCGGGCACCTACATCTACACATGTGGCCGACCTCGTACATTCCCACAACGAATTGGTACGCCTCCACGGCCCCACCCCACTCCTCTCGGTTGCTTATATTCACAGCAACCGTGATACCACACGTGGTATGCCATGGCAATTACGAACCATTAGGAAATTTGGATTAATCTGGTTCTTTCATATTCAATAGAAAAAACTTGTTTAAAGCATCCACTGGAAACTCGTCGGGCACGAAGGGGACGGGCTGGATGCTGCTTTGCCGCTGCAGTGCAGGTGCCCATCTTCTTCCCCTCACCAAGATTTGGACACCGACTGCTACTTCCTTCGTTTAGAAATATAAGATGTTTTAGGTTGTAAAAGAGATGTATCTAGACATCTTTTAGTGTATAGGTTCAAATGAATCTAGACACTAAAAGGTGTCTAGATACATCTCATTCACAAACCTAAAATATCTTATATTTCCAAACGGAGGGTAACCTCTCATTGATCCCTTTTGTTTTAATGAAGGTAACCTGTTCAATTGTTAGTGAATTTTTTAGTGACTTGTGCGATGAGGTTGGGGTATCTGACGTCCGGGAGTATTTTGCACAAGATGAACAACACAAGTCTCATATCCAGAGGAGAAAGCTAATTATTTCAGTCACAGTGATCCCCACCCCTGTTCAGTTACAGTCTACAACAGTATATTTTTCAAAAGTATACGGAAGTATATATGGCCACATGAAACATATATTCCAGCCAAAACAAGATGATTTGCAGTCTCCTATCCTATATCCTCAAATCAGTTCGGGAAAATTCATTGGCATTTCGTCAAATTTGTGTGCTCTAGAATTGCTCAATATCTTTTAGCACGCAATGTCCTCCTTGCGAACAAAATTGATCACCACCCCGTGCGCACACACAAAGATTTTTTTCGTATCATGAATCAGCAAATAGAACTTGCAACAATGTGGTCTGAATTCATTTATCAGTTAAGTAGGCAAGAGACATTTGTAGCATGAGCATGTATGCAACCTTTACCTTGTGCCCAAAACGTCCAGACCGTATTATCCGATGGATTTGAAGTTCACGATTGTTTGGGAGATCATAATTTACGACGAGAGACACCTACAGATGTCAATAATGCATGGTCGGTCAGACATGATGCAACTTGTAGGCATACAGCTGGAGCTAAAAAAAATGAACCAACACTTGCCTGCTAACAATTAAGCCCTTGGAACCACATGTCTATATGGTGATTAGAAGAATATGAGTTGCACCACACCTGAAGTCGGCCATAATGGCGTCCCTTTCCTTCCGAGGCATGTCACCGTGAAGTTGTTTGTGCGCATCCTCTCGTAAGCCAGTCCACCTTTCTCTTAGTGCCGCTTGGGTGATTGTCAATGTATCGTAGAGATCGCATAGCGTCTCAAACTTCCGTTCCTCTTTCTCCAGTATTGCTTTCAAGTTGGAAGATAAGGAGGCTGATGTCTGAGGAGGAAAAAATTTAGTGAGTTAGACACGGTGTGCAGCTGGAGGAGAAACTTATGCGATATGTTACCATTCGTCTTTTCAGGTGATGGCCTTTACTTTTTAAGATGTATAGAAAAAATATAAGGCAATGTAAGAAATATTTTGTTCTACATCTAGATGATCCAAATATATTGTTCTACCTCTTGATTAATCTCTCTCGGGACATTGTGTCATTTTATTTAACAATTTGGAATCAGACCCCGGCCGGATGGAGTACATAGAGGTCGGGACGGAGCACGGGGGTGGTCGACATGGTCATTGTCGGTCAGGTTGAGAGCTGTGCATGGAGGGGGCTGCGAGAGCAAAGTTCGCATATGCAGATGATTTGAAGTACGTCTCACTGTTGTAGTATGAGTTTTTGTCCAAGTCCAATATACTATCGTATATGCACGGGTATTTATGTAGATTCTAGCCTAAGTGCCATCACGACGTGCACGCTGTCACTTTTACACACGTGGGGAGAGCGATATCTCTATTAAAGCACTTGAGTAGCAAAGTAGATTGTTCGGGATATGCTATATGGGTATCCTAATAGCATGTCTGTTATCCGATTAACCAGGGTGGCCCATAGTCGGTAGCATGGCCTATGGCCTGCTGGGCGGTCCAGTTAGGTGGACTCAGAAGGGAGGCCCATACCGGATAAAGGAAGGCTACGGTGGAGTCACCAGCGTACCCGAAGCCTTGGAGTGCAAGATACACAAGACTAATAATAGGCGGTGTAGGACTCTGTGACCTGTCCGGCTAGGACTTTTCCCTGTAACCCTAGGACCTGGCGACTATATAAGTCGGGTCTATGAGAGCCTTTAAGCATCGATTCAGACAACCTCGCACATCGAACATATCTCTGTAACTCGGCGTATTGTCCTTATAGTGATTTATAGCAGGAGTAGGATTCCGCCACCGTTGTGGGATCTGAACCTGGGTAAGCTGTGTTACCTCGTACCCGTCAACCGTCCGCCTTACCCCACGTCTCTAAACACGCACTATGAGGACCCCTCCATGGCGTACTTGTCGGCAATACCACGACAGTTGGCGCTCACCGTGGGGCAAGAGGCGCTTCAGGCTCTTCAGCGGGCAAGGACCAAGATCTTCGCGGGAATCGGCGAAACCGTAGCCATCGGTCGCGTTCTCTTATCCAGCAACATTCCGATCGTCCCTCCCGACGAGTTCTGGATCCCGGTGAAGACAAACCCTACTCGGTGTTTGATCGTTCCTATCGGAAACATCCACCTCTTCATCGGCGAAACCGACTCGGGCACTAGTTCCTTGGGAGTCGGAGAAGCATCAAGACCCGCACGGACCGCCTACGGGCAGGATACGTTCGCGGAAGGATCGATGTCGGATCTCTCTTCACAGTTTGACGTCAAAGATCGGAAAGCGTCAAGACCCGCACAGACTCCCTACGGGCAGGACATGTTCGCGGAAGGATCAATGTCGGATCTCTCTTCGGAGTTTACCGACAAAGATCGGAAAAATTCAAGGCCCACCCAAACCGCCCCTGAGCAGGATATAAAGGTGGAAAACCACTACAAATCCACCGGCTTCGTCCGTGCGTCTGGACAGCAGAGAGCCAAGTTCGTCGGCGTGGTTATCATCTTCGACCTGGCGCGCTGCGTTCAGAGAGAGGGGAAAACCCCCACGACTACCTGACCAGGTGGCTCCGTATACGAGCCGACCTAGCCAACTACCCCGATGAGAACGCTCTGTATCACTTCGTGGAAGGACTGGACTGCGGCACGCTTCTCTGACATTCTTTAAGACGACAGCAGGCAACAGGACGCCTTACCCTCGAAGAGATGGTGAGCACCATCAACAGCTACGCGGCACCCAGATGGAGCTTGCGCTCAGAGACGGAGAACCTCTGGTTCAGCAGCCGCCACCACCGCCTCCCGCCGCCATCGTCGCAGCAGCACCACCACCTCCAGTCATCGTCGAGCCCGTTGCACCTCCACCGCCCATCATTGAGGAAGTCCTGGCACCCTCCGACTCTGTCATAGACGCGCTCTATGCTGATTTCAGTTCAGATTTAGAGGAAATAGACTTCAGTCCAGAAGAGCTAGACTCCGCTATGCAGGAGATGGAGGAGGAGTACTCGCGCGACAAGCAAGCCAACAACGTCGTCATGTCCCGAGGGGTGTTCTTCACCATTGGGACGGCGATGGATGAAGATCAACCCGGACGAGCTCCGCCTACGACGCTGGAAAAGGGGAAGGGGCCACTTATTGCTGCTGACGATGATCGCGCAAAGGTCATGCCTCCTCCGCCTAACCCAGTGCAGCAGCCGCAGGAACTCGGAACCGGCCCGAGCAACAAAAACACCGCAAACTTGCCGCCTCCAGCATCTACGTCTGCAGCATCCCAAGTTACTCCAGCTGATAGAGTGATGTACGGCAATCTCCTCGTCGAGCCACTGACCGTTGCTCATATCCGGAACGTGACCCAACTTGATGAGAAGCGCCAGCAGCTGCTGGAGGAGGCGCAAGCCATCGCGGAGCAAGGCGCTAAACTAGATCGAGATCTGGTCAACGCGCAGAAGTCCATAGAAAAAGCTAGAGCAATGGAGGCCGAGTACAAGACTCTGCTACAGCAGCAGAAGGCTAAGAAAGCCCCGGCTCGCGTCATCAACGATCCTGGTGTACGGCGCAACCTAGGATGGGCTCCCTCTAAGCCGGCACAGGCCAAGCCATACATTGACAGTGAAGGTAGGTAGGTGATGCCCACCCCACTCCTTAACCTTGCTGTCGCCAAGACCCTTCTGGAGCAGGATAGATTGCCCGAGGCAGTGGAACAGGTCTATGACCTAGTGGCCAAGGCGGTGAAGCAGCAGGAAAAGGCCACCTCTCAGAGGCTTGAGTCCGACCCAGCGCTCTGCCAGTCTGGCCAGTACAAGCCGCCAAGGGACAGATCTCCTCTTGATGTTGGGTCCCAGACGGGTTCATCAGAACAAAGACGGAGGGAAGCACGCAACAGGAAGGACGCCATCCCCATATCCTCCGACCACGGAGAAAAGGCCCGACCTCGTCGCCCATCACCATAGCCCCGATCTCCCCGACATCACGAAGAATACAAAGCTCACCATCGTACGGATATGCCCCCACCAAAACAGTGTGGCATCGTCATCCATGACAACGCGGAGCATACCCGTCATGACGGAGAGCGCTACCAAGGACATAAGAGCAGGTGGCGCCATGACCCTCCACGTATGACAAGCAACCGTGACAGGCGTGAGGCGTCGCAGGAGGGTAACAGCAAGAAGGCTAACCCACAGCCACCTCCACCTCCGTCACCACCAAGCAGTCACCATGGTGGAGGAGGCCCGCGTAGTTCACGCAGCCCATCCCCTGTTGACAAGAAGAAGAAGAACCCGGAGCCATACGATGCGCGTTCGCGGATCGATAAGATCCACGAGGCCCGGGAAGGACCATATCTGGGACCACTTTGCTTTGGACCTGCAATACGGTCCGCAACTTACCCCAAAGGTTTCCGAATTGACAAGACCATCAAGCCCTATGACGGCACCGCCAAGCCAGCCACATGGTTGCAGGACTATGGCAACGCAGTGGAGATTGCCGGAGGCAACCCCAACATCGTCGTCAAGTACCTCCCATTAATGTTGGCAGGTACAGCCCGTCAATGGATCGACGACTTGCTGGAGAAATCTATCTACAACTAGTTGTACATGCAAGAAGCGTTTACCAAGAACTTTGAGGGTACATACAAGCGTCCCTGCACTGTGGGCGATCTACAGCGGTGCGTGCAAGAGAAAGACGAGACATCTCGCGCCTACCTCTCCCGCTGGCTGGACATGAAGAATTCCTACGCAGGAGTGCATGCTCAGACCTCCATGGCCGCCTTCATCGATGGGTTGGAAAGAGGCACGTTGCTCCGACATAAGCTGAAGCGCTTGCAGGACAATCACCAGCTTGACTTGAACCAGATGATTCAGTTGGCTAGTGAGTTCGCAGCTGCCGACGACGATGCTCGTGGCTCCTTGCCGGCAACAGCCGTTCCAACTCAAGCTCGGAGGAACAGCAGTACAAAGCGGAAGACCGCTCCAGAAGAAAAGCAATCTACCGACATGGTCGCTATGACTTTTGCAGGATGAGGAGAGGGCGGACAACGTGACCGAGGAAGGGGAGCTGGTCGTGGGCAGCAACGAGGAAGTGAAACCACCTCGGTGCCAATCCGTGTTCCCCAAACCTACGAGGAGTACCGCGATATGCCATGCCTCATACACCTCGACGTCAACGGCAAACCCACCCATACCAATCGACACTGCAAGTTCGTCAACGACCTCAAGGAAGACCCGGAGTCCGGCTACAAGCGAAGTCGGAAGAACAGACCGCGAGGCAAGGGCAAGGGGAAGAAGAAGGAGGAGGAGTCCAAGGATTCAAGTGACATGGACGAGGACGTTGACCCCAAGCACGCCGCCAAGAGCAACGACAAGGGCAAGAACCCCTTCGCAAAGAAGGCCCCAGTCTACCCCACTTTCCTTGGCACCCCCACCGTCCGACAACAGAAGACCTCTCTGAGGATCCTGATGGCCACTCTCCCCCCAGTTCCCCAGTACCTGCGCTGGTCGGAGGTTCCAATAACTTGGGACAGGACGGACCACCCAGACCTTGTGCCCACGGAGAACCAGTACGCCATGGTCATCAACCCATTGATTGACGGCGTGGAGTTCATCAAGTGCATGGTGGATGGTGGAAGCAGCATCAACACCATGTACCTAGATACACTGCAGAAGATGAACTTGATGGAGGCAAACCTAAGGCGGATCAACACCACTTTCCACGGCGTAGTTCCTGGTCAGGAGGCTCGGTCCCTCGGGTGCATTACACTTCAGGTAGCCTTTGGCGATGTTAATAATTACCGCCAAGAGCGCGTGACCTTCGAGGTGGTCCCCTTCAAGAGTGTGTACCACGTCATATTCGGCGCGACATATTCCACACGTTCATGGCCAAGCCATGCTTCGTCTACAACAAACTCAAGATACCCGGACCAAATGACATCATCACCGTATCCGGAAGCTTTACCAAGGCAAGGGACTGCAAGATCAACGAAGCAGCCATTGCAGAAGCTGTCCTCTACAGCGAAGAATTCAAAGAGATCCAGAGCAAGGTCGATGACTCAGAGATGCCCGCGTCGAAGAAGCAGATCTCCGACTTCGCTCCTGCGTTCAAGGCCGCCATCGAGACCAAGCCGGTGGAACTTGTGGTAGGCGATGCCTCCAAGGTCACCGCCATTGGGACGAACCTGGATCCCAAATAGGAAAGCGCGCTCGTCGAGTTCCTCCGTGAGAACAGGGACATCTTTGCCTGGCAACCTGCCGACATGAAAGGTGTACCTAGGGAACTTGCCGAGCACATCTTAAACATTGATCCAAAATGCAAACTAGTGAAACAACCTCTACGACGCTTTGGAGATGAGAAGAGACGCGTCATTGGCAAAGAGATAGCTAGTTTACTTAAGGCTAGATTTATCCGAGAAGTCCTTCACACCCAATGGGTGGCCAATCCTGTACTTGTCCCCAAAAAGGGAATCAATGAATTAAGAATGTGCGTTGATTACACCGGCTTGAACAAAGCATGTCCCAAAGATCCGTTTGCTTTGCCTCGCATTGACCAAGTCATTGACTCGACGGCTGGCTCGGAACTTTTGTGTTTTATCGATGCATACTCAGGATACCACCAGATCAAGATAAGGAAGTCGGACTAATTGGCCACTTTGTTCACTACCCCTTACGGCATGTTTTGCTATGTCACGATGCCCTTTGGGCTGAAAAACGCAGGTGCTACCTACCAGCGGACAATGCAACGATGCCTTCACGACCAAATTGGTCGAAACGTTCATGCCTATATGGACGATATTGCGGTGATGTCCAAAAAGTCAAACGACTTAATCTCCGACTTAAAAGAAACCTTTGATAATCTCCGAAAATACAACATGATGCTTAACCCTAAGCAGTGCGTCTTCAGGGTTCCAGCCGGCAAATTATTGGGCTTCATCGTTTCCCAGCGTGGAATCGAGGTCAACCCGGAGAAAATCAACGCCATCTTGAACATAAACCGTCCGACATGCCTAAAGGACATTCAACAACTAACAGGTTGTGTTGCAGCAGTTAGTCGGTTCGTCAGCCGACTTGGAGAGAAGGCTCTGTCGCTGTACAAGTTGCTGAAGAAGGCGGACAAATTCACGTGGACGGATGAGGCAGATGCAGCATTGAAGCAGCTCAAGGAGATTCTTTCCTCAGCGCCCATCCTTGCAGCACCCGAGCCTGGTGAGCCCCTGTTAATTTACATGGCGGCAACCAACCGGGTAATCAGCATCGTCGTCGTGGTAGAGCGGAAGGAACCAGGCTATGAGAACAGAGTTCAACGACCAGTTTACTACGAAGCGAGGTCTTGACGGAGTCCAAGCAGCGTTACCCGCACTACCAAAAGATATCTTATGGAGTATTTCTTGCTTCTCGGAAGCTGAGGCATTACTTTCAGGAGCACCCAATCACAGTGGTGAGCAAGACCCCATTGTCCGACATCATCAACAACAGCGACGCTACGGGAAGGGTCACGAAGTGGGGCATTGAACTTGCCGCCTTCGAGATCACCTACAAGAGATGCGACGCTATCAAGTCACAAGCCTTGGCGGATTTTGTTGCAGATTGGACGGAGATGCCAGATGCTACTCCGTTCCCAGAACCAGAGTACTGGGTGATGCACTTTGATGGATCAAAGCTACTCAACGGCTCGGGGGCTGCTGTATTGCTACAGTCACCAACAGGAGACAAGCTACACTATGTTCTGTAGATCCACTTCGAGGCTACAAACAACATGACGGAGTACGAAGCACTCATTCACGGACTACGTGTAGCCAAGGATATTGGCATCAAGCGCATAGTTTGCTGTGGAGATTCCGACTTGGTTGCCCAGCAGGTGGCTGGCACCTGGAATGCGCGGAACCCTATGATGGCGGCATATCGAGACGAAGTGGACGAGATAGCCAAGAGCTTCTTGGGCTACGAAGTCAAGTATGTGCCTAGGGAGCAAAACGAGGCGGCTGATCTGCTGTCTAAGCTTGGATCAGGGCGCAAGCGAATTCCGCCAGGAGTTTTCCTAGAGCATCTACGCACACCATCCGTGAAGGGCGTCGACATCGACAACCCGGATAGAGCTGACTCTTTCGTCAACATGGTGACTAAGGTTCCTCCGGCTTGGACAAAACCGTTCATGGAGTATCTCGAACACGGAACTTTGCCTGACGACAAAGTCGAAAGACGGCAAATAGTACGACGAGCAAAGGGTTATACCATAATCAATGGGCAACTCTATAAAAGGAGCACTACTGGTGTATACCTAAAGTGTGTTTCCCATCTAGAAGGTATGGAAATCCTACGCGAAATCCATCTCGGAGATTGCAGGCATCACGCCGCTCCCCGATCGTTGGTCGCGAAAGCCTTCCGGCAAGGATTCTACTGGCTGACCGCGAAGGCGGACACCGACAAGCTGGTTGAGACATGCATGGGATGCCAGTATTATGCCCGACAACCACATGTTCTTGCTGAAGAACTGCGAACAATACCAATAACTTGGTCGTTTGCAGTCTGGGGGATAGACATGGTGGGACCGTTACAGACGGAACCTTGTGGGTTTACGCATCTGCTCGTAGCAGTTGATAAATTCACCAAATGGATAGAAGCTAAACCCATTGGAAAGCTGTATGGGCCAACTGCCCTCATGTTTGTCCGGGATCTAGTGGTGAGATTTCGTCTCCCACATAGCATTATCACCGACAACAGCAGCAATTTATCACTCGGAGAAGTGGAGGCATATTGCTGGGAGAAAGGCATCCGACTTGACCTTGCATCTGTGGCACACCCACAATCCAATGGTCAGGTTGAGCGAGCCAATGGATTAATTCTGCAGGGAATCAAGCCACGTCTTGAGGCACCGCTACATAGAGCAGCTGGAGCCTGGGCGGAAGAATTGCCATCTGTGTTGTGGAGTTTACGAACTACACCCAACAGATCTACCGGCTACACCCCTTACTTCATGATATATGGAGCAGAATCCATCCTGCCCTCCGACATCCTCCACGATGCACCAAGAGTTGCCGCCTACGACGAGGATGACGCTGAAGAATCTAGACGCCTAGATGTGGACCTTCTCGAGGAGGAGCGCATTTTGGCATGCCAAAGATTCGCCATATACCAGCAGAAGCTACGCAGCTACCATAGTCGCCGCGTTCGGCATCGCTCGTTTAAAGAGGGGGATTTGGTGCTCCGACTTAAGCAGAAGAAGTCACACAAATTATCCCCGCCATGGGAAGGACCGTTCATCATAAGCAAGGCGCTGCTCAATGGGTCTTACTACCTTGTTGACAATCGTGAACTAAAGTATAGACCCAACAAGGATCATAAGCGTAAGCGACGTGACCCGGATGATGACTACCCGGAGCTTGATCGGCCATGGAACATAGCACAGCTACGTCCTTTTTACACTTAGCATTTTTATCTAATTGTGTATCTCTTATATGATCAATGAAATAAAGCTCTTTGGTTCACTCATATTTCTGAGTCTTTTACCTCCTTTAGTGTTCATTTTTGGATCATGTAAAACCTTTATGCACAAGCTTTGCGTTTGCACTTGTGAAAATTCTGCCTACGGGTGTTAGCTTAAGTTTTCTGGTCTACACGTTCTTTGTCGTTTTTATGTGGATTCTGGAGTAGTGACTTTTGGCACTTATTGTCGGCGATTTTGTGCTCAGGTTATTGACGGTGCCATTGGGCATCATCACCTAAGCGCATGGTTCCGACAACGAGTCTTCCGACTCACGAAAAGTCAAGCATAAGAACCAAAGTAATGGATAAGCCAGCACTTGCTTAAAATTATATACATACTGGGAACTAAGTTCTTAAGTAGCAGGAAATTACAACCATTGTTTTCCGCCTTAAGTTACATCATCAAGTTTTTTCCGCGCATACACCAAAGGGGAAACAAATATTACGAAGTGTTTTTTATTCTTCGGGCGCAGGAGACTTGGAAGCAGCGTCGTCCAGCCGGAGAATCACCCTCAGCATCGGCACTTTGGTGAGACTCGGAGGAGTCTTGGTTGACGCTGTCGATGGTGTTCATGGGCACGAAGACGTTGATATCCACCAACTCGGCAACTCTTGTGTCATAACCCGCGAGTGATGACAAGATGGCTTCGTGATCAATTTCTTTGCCGTCACCATCAACGTCGGGGATGCCAGAGGTCACCGTGTCGATGTCGGCATCTTCGTAATGTGCCTTCACCATAGACAGCGCCATCCTTGCGCCAGCCCGTGCACATGAAGCTTTCCAGCTTGTGATACGCTCGGGGGCTCGATGCAGAATCTCCGAGTACTTCGCCACGGAGTCCGAGGCCTTGATTTGTATCTGGAGGGGCTTGGCAATCTCTTTGGCTTGGGTGATGGCGGTGTTGATAAAGTTGCCGGTGAGAACCATCCATTCCTTGGCCGGGGGAGGCGATCTGGTTAAACCCATAGGAGCTGCAAATTCCGACAAGAATCACATGAGTTCAATAATTCCAAGTATCCAGACTGCAGAAATACAAGGCGGAGAAATCTTACTGAAGATGATGGCATTGGCTTGCCAGAGGGTGTCTACCAGGGATTCTTTCTCTTGCTGGAGGAGCTTATATGCCTCGCCGTGGCAATGGTTTTCCTCATCAGCAACTTGCTTCTGATCTTTTAAGATCCCAAGCTCCTCCTTCAAGCGATTGATTTCTGCGGAGGCGGATTCCTGCACGGCCTTCATGGAATCCTCATGCATTTTCAGCATTTCTTCCCTCTCCTTTTTAAGGATCTTGTTCTCGCTGTCCAGTTGCTGAATGTGCTTGGACTGCTCGACAATGTCCTTGGCCTTGGCAACATGTTCTGCAAAGTCAGAGAAAACAAAGTACACAGTGAGTACTAGGAGAATGAAGGCATAAAACCAAGACAGAGTGAGCAAAAAAGAAAACAGACTCTTGTTTTTGATGATCTGCTCCTTCAAGATGGCAGTTTTACCCTTTTCGGCTTCAAGATCTGCGAGCATCTTCTGGTACTTGTCGTTGGCCATGCCCCTCCGAGCATTCTCGTTCTGTGGAACAAAGGAAAAAATTTAAACCGTTGTTTAGTCTACTTGGAGCATCTAGTCGGAATTTTTCCACCTAGACGCTCGGGGGCTACAGCGAGAGTTTTTTAACTTAGCAATATGCTTAGCTTTTCTTTAAGCATCCAGTCGGAGCTACTTCAGTTCTCGATTAGAAGCTTGGGGGCTACAGTATAAAGTTTTAACTCAGAAAATTCTTAGCTTTTCTTTAAGCATCTAGTCGGAACTAATTCAGTTACAACTAGAGGCTTGGGGGCTACAGTCTTGAAAATTATAAACACTGCGTATGCTACTCTTAAAGCATCTAGTCGGAATAGTTTGTTCCATCTAAATTCTTGGGGGCTACGGTGAGAGTTTTTCTAGCTTAGTCACTCTTAGAGCATATAGATGCAAAACCTATGGTTTTCCGTCTACATCCTCGGGGGCTACAGTGGGATACTCATATGAAATGCAAAAGGCAAAGAGAAACTTACAAGTGCAATAATCTTGAGGTTTGTAGCGCTCTCGGCTAGCAGATTGCCAAAGGAGATGCTATTTCCTCGCAAGATATCCGCTTGTCGGAGAAGCTCCTCAATACCGCATGTCGGAGATGACGACACTCCTCCAGGAACCAGAGTTGTGTTACTCGGCGTAAGCGCCGGGTAAACTATCTTCGGGAACTCGAAGGGCTTCTGAGGAGTAGGGGCGCCGCCTTCGGCAGAGGTACTAGCTCCCACCACCTCCTTGCCACTACCGATGGCATCCTTAGCCGGAGCTTCAGCCATTTGTAGAGCAGTGCTCTCCTGCGTCACCTGCTCGCCGACAACAGCGAGTTCGGTAGAGGCGCCAGAATCCACTTCCATGGCGGAAGGGCCTGGTGCCTCCTGGGATTGAGAGCTTGTCGGAGTAGAGGAAGGCTTGACGGTAGGAATAGTAGGGGTGATGGCGGGGGAGGAGTCGCGATGCAGCATGTCCTTGATATTTCTAGAAGCCCCCAAAGTTTTGGAGGTCTTATTGAGGCCGGTCGTGGTTTTCTTCCTGAGCGTGCAAAATGCATAAGTACAGGAACAAAACAGACAGATAGACAATGTCGGAGAATGAGAAGCTTACACTAGGGGGAGTGCTTTGGCAAAAATCCCTGTGGCTTTTCTCTTTTCCGCCTCTAGGGCGGCGGTAGTATTTTTGGAGGCTCCACCCTCCGTCTTCTTCTTCTTGCCTCCGTCGGCAGCGTCAGAGGTGGAGCTCTTCCACTTTCGCGCCAACGGGACATCGTCGTCGGACATGACCGTGACTTCCTTCATCTTTGGATCGTAGATTTGGGCAGCCAGGTTGCCCTCATCTAGATCGCTAAGATGTTAAGTGATAAATCACCGTGTTAGACAAAATGGTGTTCGCAAGACGGAAGAACTGGAGCATATGTCGTACATGGAAAATAAATACCTACCTTTGGGAACTTGCCGTCTACGAATATGTCGTAGGTGATGGTGAAGCCACGCTTCTTATCCTTCACCTTGACGATGTCCTTAAGGCGGAGCTTGACGGAGTCGCTCGAGAAGTTATCCACGGAGATTCGGAGGTTATCCCTTCGATCACTGGTATACTCGTGCATATACTTCGCGCGGTGCTGCAGAGGTTGGATTCGCCTGATGAACCATCACATGGCTAGGTCCAAGTCGGTCAAACCCGTCTCTACAAACCATTCGATCCGCCTTATTGCGCGAGAAGCGTCGAGGTCGGAGGGAAGGGAGGCATGGGATCTCCATGTGGAAACTTCAGCGGCGGCTCCATCCGTGAAGTCCGGGTACGTTACTTCTCGGCCCACCAAAGGAATGTCGAGGCTGTAGAAGTAGGGCTGGACATAAAACTCGAAACTCGACGAGTTTAACGAGCACTCGTTTGCTCGGCTCGTTCAAAATCGACTCGTTTTCTTAGCGATTCGAGCTGAGCTGCATCTTTTGCTCGTTATCCTTAACGAGCTAAACGATCGAGCTAACAATGTTCGTGATCTACTCGTTAAACTCGGTAACAACCAAGGTATAGCCCACTTATGTCTAATTTAACAGCCCATTTAAGACAAACATTTGGCCCAGGAAGACCAATCGATTAGGAGCGAGAGGCCGAGAGCCCGAGAGGCGAGAGCGACCGTTCACCATCGTCGACCGACCCCTTATTTCTCCTAGACTCGTCGTCTCCCTAGACCCAGTCCCCAGTCCCCACCGCATTTCCATCTTCTCGATCTAGATATTTTGACCGCAGCGATGACACCGATCGAGCCTTGCGGACTGGACTCTGGAGCCTGGAGCCCTACTCGTCCGTATTTTCTTAACGAGTAGCTCGTGAGCGCTCGTTAACATCTAACGAACCGAGCCGAGCTTTTATTTTTGCTCATTATCCTTAACGAGTTTAATGGTCCGAGCCTTAACGAGTATGAGACTTAACGAGCCGAGCCTTAACGAGTCGAGGTACTCGATAGTCCATCCCTATGTAGAAGTACGTCCGCTGCCAGTTTTTGCAGGACTCGTGGCCGACGATGTCGGGGAAACGCCGGCCAGGTCGAATCTTGAAGCTTATGGTGCCGCAGTTCCTAAGCTCCTCCTTACTATGTCCGGCTTCATGTTTGACAGTGAAGAAGTACACGAACAAGTCTAACCTAGGCCTAATCCCTAGGTAACCCTCACAAAGTGCCGTGAAGTTGCTAAGCACTAAGATGCTATTGGGGGAGAGGTTGTGGGGTTGGACCTTGTAGTGGTTCAAGACGGAGAGAAAGAAGTGGGAGATGGGCAAGGAAACGCCGCGTACCAGCTGAGCCTTGAGGTACACCTTTTCTCTGGCTTGGGGAGAAGGTGTCACCTCGCCGGCCGGTGCCGCCCGCTAGGCGAGCCCCTCCGTCGCGGGGAGGTAGCCTTCGGCGACCATCTCTTGGATGTCGTGGTCGGTGATGTCCGAGCCGCGCCAGTCACCCCTGTGAGAGTCTGGCTCTTCTTCCAGTACCATTCGAAGACGGAGAAAACCTTGCAGGGTTCTTTGGGAGGACTACAAGATATTGCTTGACGATTTGCCGACATCCATCTAGACGGAGCATTCCACGTGAAGAGGCAAGACGGCGCAAGATCTCGGAGTTCTCCGGGGGCTACTGTTGGGGATATTCTATATGGGTATCCTAATAGCATGTATCTTATCCGACTAACCCGGGTGGCCCATAGTCGGTAGCGTGGCCTATGGCCTGTTGGGCGGCCCGGTTAGGTGGATCCAGAAGGGAGGCCCATGCCGGATAAAGGAAGGCTACGGTGGAGTCACCAGCGTACCCGGAGCCTTGGAGTGCAAGATACACAAGACTAATAATAGGCGGTGTAGGACTCTGTGACCTGTCCGGCTAGGAATTGTCCTTGTAACCCTAGGACCTGGCGACTATATAAGTCGGGCCTATGGGAGCCTTTAAGGCATCGATTCAGACAACCTCGCACAGCGAACATATCTCTGTAACTCGGCGTATTGCCCTTATAGTGATTTATAGCAGGAGTAGGATTCCGCCACCGTTGTGGGATCTGAACCTGGGTAAGCTATGTTACCTCGTACCTGTCAACCGTCCGCCTTAACCCACGTATCTAAACACGCACTATGAGGACCCCTCCATGGCGTACTCGTCGGCAATACCACGACATAGATCTACTTGATTACAAAGCTCATGATCACAATATGATCATGCATAAAGAGAGAGAGATGAATACATAGCTACTGGTAGATCCCTTAGCCTCGAGGAATAACTACTCCCTCCTAGTCATGGGAATCAGCAACGGTGATGGAGATGGTGGTGGAGATCAATGGAGATGGCTCCGAGGGCACTTCCCTGTCCCGGCAGGGTGCCAGAATAGAGACTTCTGTCCCCCGAATATCCCCTTCGGTGGCGGCGGCGCTATGAGACTTCTCGTGGATTTCCGCCTGCGTTAGGGTTTACGTCCCAAGGAGACGTATATATAGGCGAAAGGGCAAGGTCGGTGGAGCCTCGAGGGGCCCACACCTAGGGCTGGCGCGGCCAGGGAGGAACCGCGCCACCCTAGGGTGTGGCCACCTCCTGGCCCTCCTTCGTCTATCCTTCTGGCTCTGTGTTCGCTCCGAAAAAATAGTGACTTTGGCTTTTGTCCCGTCCAATTCCGAGAATATTTATTTTCTAGCTTTTCTGAAACCAAAAAGCAGAAAACAAGCAACTGGCATTGTGTCATCTTGTCAATAGGTTAGTTCCAGAAAGTATATAAAAATACCTCAAAGTGTAGACAAAACATAATACAAATGATATAAAACAAGCATGGAGCATCAAAAATTATAGATACGTTTACGACGTATCAGCGACCAACTAAGAGAGCAATAATGGCCATAATCATGAAGAGCGACAAAACATTATCACTCAAAGCATAAAGTGGTACCACAAGTCAAAAACTAAATGATCATAGAGTCTAATGTGACTCGTTCATAGTCATAACATGGTGAGAGCATGTGCCAAGTCAACCCAAACAAAGCATCAAAGGAGAATACCAAAATATTATGCTTTTGTATGCTAAAACAATGCATGATTATTGCAAGGCATATTAAGCAATCTCAATTGTTTGGAACAAGTCATGCTACAACAATAATCACTAAGCATAAGGTCAAAACAGCATCTAGCATGACATGATAAAGTCTAAGTCACAGTCAAAACAAGCTCCCTTTGTACCACTATAAGCATGAAACTTTCTACTCCTTTCCAACACCAATCAACTTATTTGAAACAACACAACGAAAGCAGGGGTCCAACTACTGTATTTAAGCAATATAAACAAACAAAAACAAAAAACAAAAACTAAGACGCTCCAAAAACAACACAACCGTGCATGAAATAATAAAAACGAAGTATCTAGAAAGACCTGAGATTTTTATTGATGAAGAAGGGGATGCCTTGGGCATCCCCAAGCTTTAACGCTTGTACCTCTTAAATATTTCTTGGGATGACACGGGGTGGCATCCCCAAGCTTGAGCTTTTGTCCATTCTTCATCTCATTACATCATTCTTTCCTTACACCTGAAAATTTTCCTTCATACAAAACTTCACACAATTTTCATTAGCAACATTAGTGCACTCAAAAGTAATAGACCTTTGGGTTTAGTTTCAAAACAACAAAACTTTCATTAAAAACACAAGCTACTGTAGAAATTCCATCAAAAATCTCAATTTACCGAAGAGAACCCAAGAAGAAATCAATAAAGAGGCAAATGCAATTAATAGCAGAAATATGTCAAAACAGACCAGAAGGTAAAACCCGTTTTTTTAGAAGACCTTATGTTGCTCAAATAAAAAAGTGTTGAACTAACTTAAGTTAGCTAACAACCTGAGGTATTTACTCAGAAAATTACAGCTCAATCCAACATATAGGGATTGTTCACGATTTTTTACAGTGAAGCACAAAAATCTGTTTCGGGACAACAACTTTCCCAAATCTTACTTCCCTCTTATTAGAGGTTATTCTTGGCACAAAAATCAAATAAAAAGGATAAGAAGCGGTTATTACAGAAGTAATAATTTCCAAGACTCAAGAAAATTATTGAGTTATCTCCCAAGAAGTACTTTTCTTTAACGCCTTTAAGTTAGGCACAAGAAGCAAGAATTAAGTATTTTTAAATAAAGAAGCATTAAGATCAATACTCAAAATTTCTTCAACTAGGATAGGTATCTCATCCAAATGAGTACTATAGGATCCTTTTTCAGCATTCTTGGGTTCACTACTTTCATCAAATGGGTTTTCAGGAATAATCCAATCAAAATTGTTTTCTAAGGCTTCATGCATTCCTACAAGTTTAAAAGGTATGGGTATTTTAATTTCCTCTCCATTGGGTTAGGTTTTATCCAACTTTTCTAATGTACCCATAACATCTACACATGATCCTAGAATATTAAAATGATCAAATACCTTTTTGGCTTCTTTAGCAATGTCATTGAACTCCTTTCGCAAAGTTTCCAAAATATATCTCATTTTAGTATCCTCAACTTCTTTAAGTTTAAGAAACATTATTTGCATCATGGAGTTAAGGTTAAAAAACCTAGCCTCCAACATGTAAACTAAATAAGCTACGACAATTTCATAATTAGGAGCAAGTTCTGCTAAGGAACTATCCTCAATATCCTCATGTTTGCAAATATGATTAAATAATTCTTCAATGTTCTATTTCCCAATTATAGAGCCACTACCCATTGAAAGGTCTTTCATGGTGAATTTAGGGATCAACATGGTGAGATAGAGCAAGGTGACAACTATAGGAAAAACTAATTTTTGTGTGTTTTTTATAAGAAAAAGAAAACCAAACTATTTTTTTTGGAATTTTTGATAAAAAGAAACAAGCAAAACAAGGCAAAAGAAACTAAGAAAAACAAAAACAAAGTAAAGAGAAATGTTGTGAAGGACTCCCCTTGTGAAGCCGTCCTTAAACTCTCCGGCAACAGCGCTAGAAAAATTATTAACGTGCGCTCTCGACGTAGGCACTTCGTTGAGAGACCCTAAGAGGAAGGTGTGATGAGCACAGCATCAAGTTTTATCTCATTTATAAAACCAAGGTTATCAAACCAGTAGGAGTAAGGAAACAACTCCAAGGTGTTGCTAGCAACTTGGAATCCTGCACGGCACAAACTCAAGACTTTGCCCCAACTTATAGTGAGGTTGTCAATCTCACTGGTTTGCTGAAAACAAAGGATTAAACATATGGTGTGGAAGGTAATGGTTGCTTGCAGAAAGTAAACGGTAACAAGATATGATGTAACAATGGTAAAGATTGGACCGGGATCCACAGTTCACTAGGGGTGTTCTCCTTAAGATAAATAATATAACATGCTGGGTAAACAAATTATAGCGGGGCAATTGACAGGACTGAGCAAGGCATAAGAATGCAATACTAGACATTCATGATCCTATAAGATTTGATTGGGAATTACAACAATATACATATACCACCATACAACTGCATCTATGACTAGTAATACACCTTCAGGTTATCATCCGAACCCCCTCCAGTATTAAGTTGCAAGCAACGGATAACTGTATTAAGCAATGTGTGTAAAGTAAACAATACAATTGTTCCATAAACAAGATATTGTTGTTTTCTCCCTAGTAGCAACATCACATCTACAACCTTAGAGATTTCTGTCACTTCCCTAGATTCAATAGAGGCATGAACCCACTATCGGGCATAAATACTCCCTCTTGGAGTTACTAGCATCTACTTGGCCAAGATAGTTACTAGAAACGGAGAGCATGCAAGATCTCAAACAACACAAACATGATAGAATCAATAATCAATAAGACATGATAGAATCAATAATCAATCTGACATAGTAATCTCAATATCCATCGGATCCCCGCAAACACAACATGCATGATTACAAATAGATGATCTTGATCATGAACGGAGCTCACAAGATCTAGACATGATAGCACAAAGGAGGAGAAACAACCATCTAGCTACTGTATGGACCCATAGTCCAAGGGTGAACTACTCATGCATCATACTGGAGGATGGCATGGTGATGAAGAAGGCCTCCGGGATGATCTCTCCCCTCCGACAGGGTGTCGGGAAGAGCTTTAGATCCCCCCAATCTAGGGTCAATGGTGGTGGCGGCTACAGACTATTTTGTGGAGATCTGATCGGATACTTAGGGTTTTGGCATCGGGGGAACTTTTTAGGCAAAGAGGCGAGGTGGGAGGGTGGCCAGGGGGCCCACATCCTGCCCTGGCGTGGCCTAGGGTGGGCCCGTGCTTGGGAGGGTGTGGCCACCCTGTGGCTCCCCTCTGGTCACCCTTTGGTCTCTGTGTTCGTATCGGTAAAATATTGACTTTGGCTTTTGACCCGTCTAATTCCGAGAATATTTCCTTTCTAGCTTTTCTGAAACCAAAAACAACAAAAAATAGGCAACTGGCACTACGACATCTTGTTAATAGGTTAGTCCCAGAAAATGTATAAAAATATCTCAAAGTATAGACAAAGCATAGAAAATTAGATACTAAACAAGAATGCAACATCAAAAATTATAGATATGTTTATGACGTATCATTGCATCTCTTTAATTCTTGTTTCAATATAATTCTCATGCTTGATTATTATTTGATTGAATTCTATTCTCGAAAAGTGCGCGAGGCAGCCACATCACTACATCAGACTAATTTATATGGATGCTACGTTTGCGAGTTCACAATTTATTCGAGGCAGGACACGGACTTTATTCGAGTACGTAAACAATATATTCACAATTTATTTTATAACCATAATTTGTGTTGAGTTCCATTAATAATTTTGTTATGATGATTGATATGTTCATATTTATCTCCTTGTTTATAGTTGGATGCGATGCAGGATAAGCTCCTACCACGGGACCTATTCAAGAGGAATTGTCAGGATTTTTGCTTTAGAAGGTCATAGCTCCAATTGGAGAATAAAATATATATAGAGTCTAAAGCATCCATGTAATTTAATGATCTCCATGTAATCAAATAGACGGGCCCTAGTCCCGGTTCGGACTCGTATACCAAGTTGTATATATATGTATGTATGCTCGTGAGAGAAATTATATTATAAATGCACATGAAAACTTGTTCGAAATGAAAACACGAAAAATAAATACAAAACACTAAAACCCATATCCTGCTGCGGCAACCGATTGCCTCAAAACGCTGCTGCGGCAAAACACCTTTAGTCCCGGTTTATATCACCAACCGGGACTAAAGGTCTTCCAGTCCAGCGCACTCCGCGGAGCCACATGGAGGACCTTTCGTCCTGGTTTGTACCAGAATCAGGACTAAAGGTTGGACCTCTAGTCCTGATTTGAAAGTCTCGGTTGCACAACCGTGGCTAGAGGCCATCTCAAGTCGAGACTAGAGGCCTATTTTCTACCAGTGGTGACCAGTTTCAGCCTTACCGTTTGGATCAGGTGGTTGGAGCAAACGGAAAAATTAAAAAAAATCATTAGCATCTCACAGACGCAGTCACGGTCAAACAAGGGGGGCGATGGTGTTTTGACTCGGCGACGTTCCAGTGAACTTGGGACTCTGTAAGAAGGCTATGTGGCCCATCTCGTCAAGGGAAATAGGGTGTTTTTGATCGTGACCTTGGGTGTCGAGCTTCTCCAACTGAACTTGGCCGAGGCGACGGTCGACGTCGTACTTGGTCGTGGAGGTCGTTGAAGGTGCGCAAAATAGGGGTGAAGGGCATCAGAGGATGCACCAGAGAGGGGAAAATATGAAGGAAAGATAGAGGGAGGCAAGAACTTCAGTTACCCACTGGAATTTGATGGCAGAGCGATGGTGATGTGGCAGCCTGGCGGCGCAATTTGGCAGCCTGGCGGCGATATAGCAAGCGAGGGGTTGGGGAAACTATCGGTTTTCGGCCGGTTTCCCTTCCAAATCGGCCAATTCTCTTCTTATAATAGAAAAGGCAGTGCTCCTGCTGGTTGCTCCAAAAAAACTAGAGAGAAGGAGTGGGGGATTTAAAGGAGATGGTAGGATGTGTCAGTTCTTGCTCTTTAGGTGGGATACATGGGCAACGAGTCCTCGTCGTTGGAAGTAGGCCTTTGGAGGTTGATGGATGTGAAATATAGCCATCCACATCTGCATTTAAACTAGATATTATTTATATTTTTGATGAAATATCTCTCTAAACCCTGCCACTAATGCCTAATGATCAAAGGGGTATGCAATCCTGTCTTTCTATTTTTTCCTCGCAGATAATGATGTTTGATGACAGGAATCACAACATTAAAGTCAAAGATACGAGATTTTCCAACAACTCAAAGAAACCTGGAGTCGTGAAGTGGAGGCAGTACCTTTAGCGACCAACTATACGACGGGAATAAAATTCCGGCTATATAGTTCCGGCCGTATAGTTGCCACCGACACTGCTAGGTAAAACGGAACAACTTTTGTGAAGGGATACCTATATGGAGAGGCCTCAGGCGACGAGAAAAACGCCTGCTTTTGCCCTCGAATCTCTCTTTCGCATCCCTGCCATCAGAAACCACAACACCGAAGGGATAGATATAGATCTAATCTCCAAACCCTTCTCCACCACCATAGCCATATTCCTCCACTTGTAATAGTAGATTTCATCTCAAATTGGTGACGTTGTAAGACTATTATTATCAATCTCATGATTTCCATTACAATTTTTTTGGTTGTTGATTTCATCTCTATGTGTGAGTAATTCTCCTTGGGCTAAGGGCTTCGGCCTAGCCATGTAGCTTTGTGCATGTTATTTATCATAGATGGGATCATGTATTAATTTTTATGACATTATGATTATTGTATCCTCTCTTGCCTCAATCTAATGACTTGTCAGGAACCCAAGACCCCAAGGATTGATCTAGGTATAAGGAGTGTGAGTAATGAATAATCTGCAGGATGGAAACCCCAGTGACAGAAGGGGTAGTACGACTGTATGTGAGGAATTTACTTGGGATTAACTGTGACATCACTATGCATATCATTAGTTCTCTTTCTTTTATGTATGAGACTAGTAGGTTATTGCTATAAGCGGTTGCATAGGAAATAGCAATTATGGATGCACTGCCCACATATAATTATCCTGCTCTAACAATTACATGCATACTTTATTATTATCTTTTATTTCCATCAGATGTTTTGCACAACTACAGGTGAAACCGAAAGACCCAGGCCCTCTCTCTCCATCATCGACAACAACAAAAGATCGCAAACTCTTGGTCCGGTAGAAACACAAAAAGAATTCTAAAACTCCCGAAGGTCCGTTGAAATAACCTTACTATGCTTTCTGCCTCCCGAGGATTCGATAACCTAGGTCTACTAGGGAAAAAAAGCTATACTACATCCGTAATTCGAATAAAAGGTATCAGAGGTTAGGGACGACGGCTAGGTCAAAGTTCTAATGGAAAAAACTAAATGAACTTGATCAAACCATGGCTGGGAAGCCTAATTGGGCTGCTTTGGTACAACAGATCAACGAGATACAAAATATGTACAAAGGATCAGAAACGGGTAAATGGTAAAATATCAACTCATTTAATTATGGGATCATGGCGAAACAAGTATAAAAGGTGCATGCAAGCATGATAAAATACCAAAATTCTAACAATACTTATGAAAAAATATATAATAAACATGCTATAAAAATACACTCATCAAAATGATCCCCTTATCAAAGACCCCTCAAGAGAATAAACTCCTCGGTTTTTTTATCATTATAACATACCTTATATTTCACTGACTGAACAGATGCCATCAAAAGATCAACAACGTCTTCATGAAAACTGAAGCGATATAACATCTATTCTAGAAAAATCCACTCGACCCTATCAGAAATTTTGTGCATATCCATTTTAACCGCAAAAATTCCTTCTTTCTCTCCCTTTTTTATTCTTGATCATCTGCATACTCTCATAAGCCAAAAGAATATTGTCTGTGATCATCCTTCTAAAAACAAAAGCACTTTAAAACCGTGATACTACACACATGAAGAATAGTTTTCAGCCGAAAAGCAATCATTTTAAAAACAACTATGCATAGCACTTTACAAAGAGTGATCGGCCTATATTGGTAATCATCTCCGGGGTTTGCACTTCAGTTGGGAACAAATACTATATCATTCCAGCTCTCTGGGATTCTCTTTTACTGCATTCAGAATTTCATTCGTTAAAATATCTCTAATAATTTCCCATAACTTCTTGAAAAAGGTGCATGCAAACAATCATCCTAGTGGCTTTCATGTCCCCTATATAAAAAAACAAAGCCTTACTCGCATCCTCAGCTACATAAGGCTTTTCAGAGTAAGAGTCTTTTAGCGCTCTATCCTGTAACATACTTATGTGGTACTCTATTTAATGATAAAAAAGTGTTGTATTTTACTTAAGATACAACATTTGCATGCTATTATAGGCAAAAAACCTGGCTAGTCCAATCATACACATGCATGAGCATAAAATCATTAAATACAATATCTCTAAGAAACATCATCTAAGATACACCCCATTATGATAATTATTTCTTAAGTTTTAATCAAAGAAAAAATAGCGTGCTATTTCTTTTAGCGTGGCCCTTCTCCAAACGCTATACAAGTTATAACGTGCTAATAGCGCGCTATTTTTCAAAATAGTGTGGGTAAAAGAATTAAAAAATTAAGGTCTAACATATATTATTAGGGATTTTAGCAGCTATTTTTTGAGTAATACATGCATAACCAATTAACTAGTACTGGCCAAATGACAAAGTTTGCTTGACATCCGGTGCAGGATAAGTTAGAGGACAAGACCTGCGTTAGGTCAGCTCACTAGCTAGTCGAGAACTTGAGATGCGCGTCCTCCTGGTCCTTCACTGTGTCTGGTTGGACGTGCCAAGCATAGAGGCGGCCGACCGGCTAGACCTGACGGAGACGGGTGTTGTAGTCTGACAGCTGCTGACACCATCATGTGGGAAGGAAGAACTAGAAAATAGGGTTGAGTTGACATAGATTTATGTAGAGGGTTGGGCGTGATGGAATCGTGGACTCAATTGGCTATGTGGTGGCGCTATATTTATAGTTTTTTTGCCGACGCTATTGCGTTGTGACGTTATAGCGTATTTAGCGTCGCTAAAACATAATTAGTGCCATAGCAAGCATATTTTGCATAGCGTAGCATTCACGTTCCAAATATGCTATAGCGTCGCTATAGCAAAGAAATAGCGCGTTATTTTTTTTCATGGTTTTAATAGCTCCTATAAAAAACGTGCTAAGATACACCCTATTGCAAAAAAGCCTAATGTCTCATCAACGCTTCATTCGTACCAGGAGTTACCCGAGGAGTAACCAAACCAATCAGCTCAGGATCGTGTTCTTCCACTTCGAAAGCAAGTAGACTAGCAAAATAATCAGAAAGCAAACAGATTGAGGTAAGCCGTCCCCTCCTGCCAAATATCCTAAACATCCTTCAACCGTTTGACTTTATTTCTGAGACGACGAGCCGAAGCAAACTTATGAAAGAAATCGGCATTCCTACCCCCAAATTTCAATCACTCAACCGTGCTACATTGAGACTAATGAATTTCTTCTTACTCTAATAATTTTTCAATTTCAAAAGCAAGCTCTCTCTCCTTTAAAATATTTGCATATGTTAGCTCAGTCCGGGCTACCGCTCTTCCAGTTTCTTTCTCAGAGTATTAAGTTTGAGCTTGGAGCTCTTGAGCTCACGGAGGGGCCAGTGGCGATAAGTACGAAGGCACGACGTGACGGTGGGGATGGCTTCATCGCCCGAGCTCTTCCGGCGGTGCAAATTGATGCCTATGCTGGCAAAAGCGGGATGGCGAGAAAGTGGCACAGGCGGGTGTTGGCGTTGTCGGAGAGTACCCGCGCTCAAGGTGTGGATGTCGATTTGGGGAAATTGGTTGTCTATGACAGTGTCTTACGGATCAGGGGTGAAAAAGATGAGGACGAGAGGTGGGCCTGTTGTCTAGACCAACGCTACCAACGCTAAACTTGTCTAAATTTGGGCACCAAATGCGTTGTCGCGGACCGGTCACAGTCGCGAACCGGTTACAAACACTAGTCCGTCCGCTGGAGACGTTCCAAGGGAATCTCCACCCGGCCGACCCATCAGATTGCTCCAAATGGTTTGTTTCTGTATATTTGGGTCGGTCCACGTTTGATTTTTTGTTGGATCTGGTCTGTCCAGTTAGCCGTGTTCAGCGGCGCAATCCATTTGTCCACGCTGGCCAAAACTAGCCAGGAATTTCATGTTTGCGGGTTTTGTCATAAAATAATTTTGACAAGCAAATAAACTAATTAGATAATCTAATTAAAATAGTGCTTACGTATAAATAGTTTAGCCTCACATGGTTCAATAGAAAACAACTAAACCGTCATTCAAATTACAAGAAATAAGTAAGAGATTAAACATTGAGGTTTCCTACACGAGGCCATGCATGCTCAACCAAATCTAGTCGAAGCCAATCATGAGTACGCATGTGACGCAAATTTTTATGCACTCGCATGAAATCTTTTCAAGACGCTAGACCTGACTCTGGCTCAACCAACTGATCCAGAAAGTCCTAGCCTTGGTCCAAGATGTCGTCATCACGCTCGTCCTCGACGATCATGTTGTGCATGATCACACAAACAGCCATCACATCCCATAGCCTCTTTGTGCTCCAAGTTCTAGTAGGGTATCAAACAATAGTCCATCTTGACTGAAGCACACCAAACGCTCACTTCACATCCTTTCTAGCGGCCTTTTCCTCTTTTGCAAACTTCCTGCACTTCTCATCTGCAGGGTTGCGAATTGTCTTCACAAAGGAGACCCAGGAGGGATAGATACCGTCAGCTATATAATAACCTATATCATATAGATTGCAATTGATCTGATAGGAAACCTGTGGGGCATTGCCTTCTGCCAGCCTAGCAAACACCGAAGGCCGCTGCAGCACATTGATGTCATTATTTGTTATAGCCATGCCAAAAAAGGAGTGTCAAATCCAGATATCATGTAATGCAACAACCTTTAGTATGATAGTACACCCCCTCTGCATGCCTTTTGAACTTCCCTTGCCAACCAAACGAACGGTTCTTCCACTCCCAATGCATGCAGTCGATGCTTCCAAACATATCAGGAAACCCCCTTCTCTCCTTGATGGACAAAAGGCAGACAATGTCTTCGGTGTTTGGCTCTCTCAGGTAAACTTTGCCAAACAGCGCAATAACTACGTTGCAAAACCAGTACATAGCATCATAGCATGTGGACTAGCTCATATGCATGTAGTCGTCGAGGAGATCACCGACCACTCCATATGCAAGATGACGAATGGTAGCAGAACATTTCTGGTGAGAAGCCAATCTTACCGGTACAATCGTATTTGGCCTCGAAGTAGTTATCGTACCCCGTCACCCCATTGAGAATATCCAAGAACAGGTTTCTCGATATCCGATAGCGGCGACAGAATGCCTTTTCTTTGAAGACCGGATCAGTTGGGTGGAAGTAGTCTTCATAAAGGCGTATATGGCCTTCTTCTTGGTCGCTCTCCTGGTTAGCTTCGCGCCGCTTAGACGAGCCACCTCTGCGCGGCAACAACAGGAGGTAGTGGTCGTGCACCATCTGTGCAGCTGCCAGCAGAATCTCGGTCTCACCATCGGACTCTCCTCGGACGATGATTCTACGAAATTATTGTAGAAGAACTACATTGCCCTTCGACTGCTATCCATCTGTAAAGTATACGACCGTCAATGGCGATGCCAACTCCCGCAGCAGGCCGGATAACCTAGAAAGGACCGGCAAATGTACCTCAAGCAAACGATCGAGCAGGTTATGCGCCATACGGAGGGTGTCGTGTGTCTAGTCCGCGGGCGGAGGCCGGGGCGATGGGATTGTCTGCGACGCGTCCAGACAACTCCGGCAACGCGCGTGGCCTACGGTGTTGCTCGAAATCTCGGGGGCGTCGGCAGCAGCGAACAGTGGCGGTGGCAAAGGTTGCACCTGCTCTGGTCTCGAGATATGGAGGACGAGGGTTTGAGAGAGGAGAGTGTCTATTGTTGCACTAGCGAGATCGTCCGTCATGCACGCCCGGTGCAAACGAGTTCGAACGCGCTCGGACGGATTGGGTCGACCCGATGAAGATGTCCTTTAAAAACTCGGGCGTCTGGGGCAACTATAAAACCAGAAAATTTTATTTGGAAAAAGAAACCAGGAAAACTCACTGTCCTAGACACGTGTCCTCGCTCCCGTCGACATACCGAGGTCGACCAGCAGTCCCCGTTCATAACCACATCGGATGCTTGATTGAAGCAAGTTGGATATGTTGGTACTGGAAAGCACAGGCCAGTGCGTGCAGCATCTCATTCCGGGCGTTGCCGCGCGCATCGGCCGCTCGCAAAGAGAGAATAAAAAGGCAAATTCCTCCGCGAACGTACAGTTCCATCAGGCTACCTGCCCCGCTAATGGCGACGGGATACTTGGCTAGTCGACGACGACGAGGACGACGGCGTCACCTCTCGCTTTTTGATCTATCACCGTCATTCTTCCGTGACGTCCATGTCTCCGAGCATGCGCGCGTGGGCCTCACCGGACAGGGACCCGGTGACGCGCCACACCGTAATATCTGGGATTGTTTTACAGGCTGCCGTGTAGCTAGCGCAGATGCGGAACTTGCTCCCACTTCCGGCCGCGTCGCCTCCACGGCGCGCGACGTGTCCCCTGTCCAGAATGCGCGTCGACCTCCCCCGCTCGATCTGCTCCGTTTCCATGACTCTAGCCGACGTCACTTCCCGTTGCCTTTCGGCCTGTCAGTGGCGTGTGTCTGGATTCTGTATCATGCCATCCCCGACTACTGACCACAGTCTAGCTCAGCTACCAACTCTACTGAGCGAGTCTAAAAGCTACCGAAACCATGGTGATCTGGCCCGACTTGTTGCGGCCGACAAGGCAGAATGAGAGATGCCAAGTGCTTAATTAACGAACCAGCGACATGGTTTTCCACAGTACGTACCAGTCGTTGGAATGTTTTGGCTTACCGGCCGTTTACCTACGCGCTAGGAAAAGCGAGGCTTTTGTGGCTAGGAAACTGAGGTGAAATCTTGACTCTTGAGGCCAAGAACAAGTCCGCGTGGGGTGGATTTCCTTCCCTGCTCCGTCGCGCGCCACGACTGTCTACCGACCGACCAACCGGCCGGCCTATAAGTGGCCCCCTTGCAGATACGCATGCCAGCGTTATTGTAAAATTCGATGCTTGATTATCGGACAAGATCCTAGTAGTACCACAGTACCAGCCCTGTCTCTCTATATATATGGTCATCACTTGTGTGAGAGGCGTAGCTTGACATCTCATTCGCAGCTCCTGCCTTTGCTTACTACGTGGTGCAACAAGTTCCAATGGCCGATGCAAGCTTCTTAATCGGAATCATAGGTCAGTTCATACATGCTTAATTCCTTCATGGTTAGTACATTTTCTCTTCCTTAATTGACATGACTCTCTCAACATCATTCTTCTTTTTCTTCCCTTCTGTCTATGCAACAGGGAACATAATCTCCATACTGGTATTCACCTCTCCAATGTGAGTTCAGATACAAGCAATTAACTTCAGTTATTGAAGTATGTAGCAGTAGTCGATCGATCGAGAGGCTGATTATCTGTGTGCTTCATGCATGTGGTGGTTAACTCGATCAGCGGGACGTTCCGGAGGGTCGTGAAGCTCAAGAGCACGCAGGAGTTCAGGTGGCTGCCCTACGTCACCACCCTCCTCTGCACCTCCCTCTGGACCTTCTATGGCTTCCTCAAGCCCGGCGGCTTCCTCATCATCACCGTCAACGGCGCCGGCGCCGTGCTGCAGGCCATCTACGTCGCCCTCTACCTCGCCTACGCACCCAGGGAGACCAAGATGAAGATGGCGAAAGTGGTGCTGGCCGTGAACATCTGCTTCTTCGCCGCCGTCGTCTCGGTGGGCCTTCTGGCGCTGCACGGCGCCGTGCGGCTGTTCGCGGTGGGGATGGTCTGCGCCGCGCTCACCATCGGGATGTATGCTGCACCCATGGCCGCAATGGTTAGTACTACTAGTAACACCGCTCTACCACTTTTTTTTTTTTTGAACAGACGCTGCTCTACCACTTCAGCAGAAGCTTTGCAGAAAAGCCTCACGCGCGGTAGCCTTTCCTTTCAATCAGAGTAACTTTAACTCGGACAAAGTCTTTTTCCAACATATTGTTTTTTACGAAAACCCTGAAATGTCTAGAATTTCGTAAGCCCCAGTAAACTTGTATGGCGAGTGACCAAACACGTCTAGTGATCTTTGGCGAATCAGTAGGGTGTTTGGTCTGCTATCGTTTTCTTCCATTTACTCCTGGTAGCAGGAGCAAAACCGAACGCGCCACGTGTACATGAGCACTCACCAAATCGTCCTTGAGCCGAACCTGACCCCCCTGCACCTACTGTCTGTGCTAAAGCGTCTAATATTGTGAACAGAGTACTCCCTCCTTCGTGGTTTGCAGGGCGTTTTACAAAAATCTCACGGACCTAGGCGTGTACGTATTGGCTGAAAATTATGCCTATTAATGAGCGGTTAAGGCGCATGCATTGGTGCGAGACTGTTGCATGCATAGAAAGTTGGGAGGAAAGGTGTCACATTAATTAACAATTAATTCTTATGCGTCTAGAAACATTGCAGTTTTGAAAAAAACTAAATTTGATTAGGCGCCCTGCAAACCGTGAAGGAGGTATGTAGTAGTATATTTAACACGATCATTCATGATAGGCGTGTTCCATTTTCACGACAAGTAGTAGTAGTCGCCAACTCGCCATGTCTTCAATTTTAGATCTTGATTCCAAGGACTGGCAGTTATTTCAAGCTGTTCAGTCTCGGCATGTGCCGACATAGTGTCTCTGCAACGAGCATGGCATATAGAGTGGTAGGAACAAACAAGGCGTGTTTCAGATGCCGGCCACGAGTGATGCTGCTCAAATGCAACAGCATACTTCTGTAGTAGTTCTATTCGCTCGTGTGGTTACTGGTTAATTAGTGGAGCATAACCTGCACTACTGATGGAACGAAACTTATCCATGACCTGATATTCATGCAGATGACGGTGGTGAAGACGAAGAGCGTGGAGTACATGCCTTTCTTCCTGTCCTTCTTCCTCTTCCTCAACGGCGGCATCTGGAGCGTCTACTCCTTGCTCGTCAAGGACTACTTCATCGGGGTACGTACGTCAGATATGAACATTTCACTCCATACATATGCCATGTAATCACGGATAATATATATATCTGAGACTACCGTACCTGAGAAACTCTGAATTGCTAATTTCGTTATGCTTAGGTCCCCAACGCCATGGGTTTCGCGATGGGCACGGCGCAGCTGGCGCTGTACATGGCGTACCGGAACAAGAAGAAGGTGGTCGTGGTGCTCAAGGACGACGGTCTGGAGGGCGACGAGGAGAAAGGCGTGGTGCACCTGATGGGGCAGGTGGAGCTGGGGCAGCGGAAGGTGCCCTCGCTGAAGAAGGGGTCCAGCCTGCCCAAGACGGCGTCGCTGCCGTCGCCGCTCAACGGGTTCGGGAACCTCATCAAGGCCCTGTCCGCCACGCCCCTGGAGCTGCACAACGTCGTCATGAGCCAGCACGAGCGCCTCGGGGACGAGGAGGAGGCGCACGGGCACGACGACGTCGACCAGCGCCACACCTACTCATCAAAGTGACAGACTGATACCGAGATACGCCTACATTAGCTAGTGCATGAAGCAGCGTTTGCTATGTGTGTTTACCGGATATGCGCGCAATGTGCGCGTGCAGTATTCACGGGGGGGTTAGTGGAGAGTGGAGAGTGATGTGACAGCACATCGTATATAGGGCGTGCTTAGAAATGGCGAGCCAGGGAAAAGGCTAGTAGAGTAGTACTTGTTTCAGCTGACAACGTACTACGTGTTGCATAATTTCCGCTATGTTGTGTAGTTTGTTCTTCTTATTATTGTGTGACGCTACGAGACTATTTTGTCTAATTTGAGAGATCCGAGATACAGTTCCCAGGGTCACCCCGAGATTCAACAGAAATTCAATGCTTCTCAAGAGAAGGATGAAGGGATTTATTGGTTGGGATCACCTTTCACGCGATGCCCTCTGACAGCAATAACGGCCACATAACAGTGCCCGTGTGGGCCTTGTATCATTGTCTTCAAATGGGTCTCATGTGGGCTTCCTTTCTGACTTAGGGCCCCGCAAAGCTCGCATCGGTCGCCAGAAGAAGTTGTGACATACTACTGCTGAGCTATTTCCTTTGTTAGTCCAGAAGAAGTTCTCTGTTCCGCACTCTCGGGTACCGAAGTTGAGTGTAATCCCAGGAGTTCAAAAGTTGGGAAGCCAATTGTTCAGAGGGGCCAGTTTGAGTGAAAACTGTTTAAACTAAAATTTTGGCGTGCCTTCCCCTCCCCTGTTAAGAACAGTTCTAACATAGCCTTTAAATTCGTTTACACGCAACCGAACTCTTTTTCCAGTTCGAAATTCGTCGGCGCAAAACAGTACCCGTAAACTCGAACCGCAAATCTAAAACATGGGCGTCACACCAAATTTAACAGACGAACACATGTTTGATCACACGAACGTAGCGATAAATTTACAAACTGCAGCGGATCAAATGATGCTCATAATCTACTAAGTCGCATCCTCGACCAAAATCGAGCTCCCACTCGTTGGCAAGAGCTTCATGACGCAGAGTTGGGCGGCATTGGTGTAACATCCAAAAAATATAAAACAATAATCATCAAACTCTAATCACTAAAATTAGGGTTAACAAAAACTTTGAGTAATTAAAATCATATGAATGCATGTGTGTATGTGATGATTTGATAAATGCATGAATGAACTTGTGGGATTAACCTAAATAGCAAGAAATGGTTTAAATATGAAAATAACATCATATAAAACATTTCCAAGCAGAAACAAATAAAGAAAAAAGAAAAAAGAAAAAACAAATCAATTAAGGCAAATGATCATTTTTGTCAATCTTGCTCACTAGGTCACTTTGAGTGTTTCTAGTCCAAGATTTCAAACAGAAACTTTTCCAATTCTTTTCACCCCTTACTAGACCAAGTAAAAATGAATCAAAGCCCACCTTTCAAACTTGCAGAAACATTTGGCAACCTCATTCAAATCACAAGTAAAAGTTGAATCTTTATCATATGTGAATATCACACATTTTCAAAACCCAACCAAACCAGTGCCCCTTGACTAATCCAACTAACCAGAGACTCCCTAGTATGTGCCTAGCAAACCCACCAAGTTTGAATCCAAAATTCAAATTTGAATTTTTTTCGGCCATTTTATCAAACACCTTGCTGACATCAAACAAACAAACAACAAACACTATAGTGAGCAGTGATTTTGGCCAACCTTGTTCCCTCTCTAGCTCTCACTACACTCTCAGTAGATGATCTAGCCCAATTAACAAGCCTTAGCACCACTGTGATCTTGGCATAGCCATTAATGATGACCATGCCGAGCCTAACTTGCCACCCACACATCAACAACGAGCAATGAGAAGCACCAAGCCTAGCAAGCATGTCTGGAGCACTGACCACCGTCCACCGCCACCCCCTGTCCAAGCCTCGAGCACTGCCAGCCCCTGGACCACACTGCCCGAGCTTGCCAAGTCTCTCTGCGTGCGAGCCGAGAGCGTGCCAGTGCGCCACACTCGACCAGTGCACACAGACCGCGTGCCGCCCTCACCGCTTGCAGACGTGATCACCAACAGTCCACCAGGCACTTTCGTCTCCCATGCCATTAGCCCTCTGTGCCGTCGACCACGACGAGCTCAGCCCGCGCCGTCGGTCCCCTTCAGCCACTATAAATAGAGACCTCCCCCGCTCGTTTTCTTCACACCAGTTCACTCCCCACCTCTCACAGGTCACACCCACTCACTCCTGGAGCAAGGCGAGCACCAGGTGGACGGAATTTCACCAGAGTTCGTGTAACACCCTCAGAATCGGTCCTATGCAAGTTTTAGCGATTCTCGTCAAACCCGCATAGAAACGATTCAAAGGTGCCCACCAGGCACTTTCGTGCGGGTGGAAAACGAAGTAATACCATTACACAATAGTCCTCGATGGAACCCACAAAACGTATATACATACAACAATGACTCCATGAGTCAAGAATACAGATATATAGTCCAAAGATCCAAATCACCTTGAAAACGATTCAGCGTCTGAGTACGGACAAGATGCAAATTGAGCTAAGAGCCCTGAAAAATAACCAATGGCGTCCATAACCCTGCCCAGGACAAGCTGGAAGGGTAACCCTGCTAACGACGTCGATCTCACAACCTGCTAAAAACAAAAGGGGTGCCGGCAAAGGGCAAAGGAAAAAGAGAGCGGTCAGTACTGAGGCCAGTACATGGCGAGACTAGAATTCGGCGGTCCTCGCCTACATAGGTATGGTGGACTGAAGCGGCAGCGCAACATGCACTAAACAACCTATAGAGACTCAATACAACTGGCGGCTATCAGATAGGGATAAGAAAGATCTATTCGGATCCAACCTAAAACAATCACCAAGCATACCCATCCTGGTATTTCCCCCTCGAGACCAAACGAGGAAGTCAACCGAGGAACTCACACAGTTGGCAGTTTTATTCATTTCGTTATAGTTGCGGCAATTACTAGTCAGATATAGATGGCATGAGTCATCCTGAGATAATAAGCAGTGGGCAGTTTTAGTTAACCATTCCGTTGTAGTTGTAGTACTTACTAGTCAGATACATATAGCATGACGTATCCCAAAACCCAGCAGTTATTGGTACTTTTGTTTAGCCATTCCGTTGTAGTTGCAATACTTACTAGTCAGATACAATGGTAACAGGCAACAACCCAAACCAACAATTGTTGGCACTTTTATTTAGCCATTCCATTATAGTGAAGCTAATTACTAGTCATTATAAAGTCAAACTTATAGCATTGCTTTAGTTATAGTTGTCTATGATCGAAATACTATGCTCCAAGTCGTCCATAACCGCGGACACAGCTTTCAGAAAGTTTTACACTGTAGGGGGGCACAAATAACAACACACGCACGATCAACCTCGAGAAAAACCAAATAAAATCCAACGAGGCATCACGATAGAGCAATTGCAAGATTCATATAAATTTCAGGGGGCCACCCCACCAAGCTACCCGCTACGAAGTTGGCCGGCTCCGAGATGGACCCAGAGGTTTGCGAGAACGGCTGTAAACGACTGGGAACCCAAAAGTGTGACTAGGCTTGTCGATATCGCGTAATCGTGCCGCGATCCAAAACAGTACAGGCGCTCCACGCGCAATCGTAAATAAAGCAGTAAAGCATGGCATAAGTACAGGATAGTAATAAAGCCCCAAACTACTTTGTGGCCCCAACAAATAAATATGACTCAAGCTCTGGCTAGGGGGATCCATGGTCCCACATGCGGATAGTGCGAATATTCAAAGAATAGGTATCAAGTACTCGGGGTCCTACGGGACACAAGTGGACGCTTAAAAACCAAATAACATCTATTGCCCACCTGTGCCTCTACATTATTTACCTACTTCAATTTTATTTATTAAACAATAATTAAAGCCATGATCATCTCCAACATTAAATATGCGGCATTTCTCCAACAACGGTGGTACTTGAGAACATCGAAACAACACCTGAGCAAGCAACTATGACTCGCAAGGCCGACTATCTACCAAACAACAGGTAATAGGAGGTGTCCAAGGCAATATGATGGCTGCAAGGGATATCACGGGTACAGAAACTAAAGCATCGCAACATAGTCAGCAATAGATCAACAGGAGGAAATAAAGACTATAACAGTAAGATAGGTAGAAAGGGGGAGAATGATCGCCTGAAAATATTGCTGAAGTTTCATCCGAAGATCGGGTCGACACTCGCATCAACTCATCGGCCTAATCCGTGAAGAAGCAAAGCACTAGCAGAAACACCAGATGCAATATTTAATACTACGGCAGAAGATCGGGCATGATGCATGTATGATGTATGACATGGCAAACATGCGATGCAATTAGGAAATATTAAACGAACCGGGGTTCTGACAATTAATTAAGTGGTTTATATTATTTAGATACCCCGCAATATAAATGTTGTCTTAACAAGGAAAAATTATATCACCGGTTCGCTACACAAATTTAAATGGATCCAATATTAGCCTAGATTCGCCCGCATATGGTCTCCAATTTAATTATGAGGTGAATCGGCATAATGCCCCCAAACCACAATATGGGTGCAAGCATGAATGATTTAATATGCACAATATATATATAATATTATAAAAAATATAGGGCTCGAAAAGGGGTCACACATTGGTCGGCGATCTTGGGTGTCCCGAGGGTTCGACGGGGATCGGTCTTCGGGGTCGTGGGTCTCGGCGTCTGAGATGGAGTACATGGCATTCCGGGTAGGCGATCTTCGGGTACATTCTTCGGGTTCAGTCTTCGATATCAAGCTCGGTGGCAAACTTAAAACAACACTGGATACTCGTGTTTGTGTCCCAACATTGGAGATCTTGTCGAAAGCCAGACAGGGCAACCTTCGCGGCAGTCTGGTATTCTTCAGTTGACATCGTGCCAACTTAAGGACACAACCATATCTCCACATCCTCTCATCTCCCAAGCGCTTCACCCCATATAGCAAGAGACAAACATGGATGTGATCACCAGTAGAGCAAGTAGGACTTAAAAACACAGGGATGCCCTGGTACAACGGCTATAGTACCTACCAACAGCAAGCCGATACGGGACGAGCACAGGGCGGCCAAAGCGTCAGGCAGAGGGAGGCCGAGGGCGCTCAGGAGGGCGGCCGCTGCATGACGGACCACGACGATGGCCATGGCGTGCTGCCCGATGAGGATGGAGGGTGCAGGACCTTCAGGCGTCGAGCCAGGGACAAGGGGAAGCAGCGACGGCGGTCGGTCAAGGGAAGGATGAGGCCCGGCGAGAGGACGCAAGACGGTGGGGTCGGCGCATGGTGCCGATGAGGTGTGATCTCGCGACAGCCGAAGGAAACCAAGGCAAATACGGGGTGGTGCCGAAGCCAGAGGAGGCGGGGGAAGGGCTCGGGGCCGCGGGGACGGCGTCACGCAGCCGCAGAGGCGTCGTCGGCTCGGGGCAGAGCTTGGCGAGGAGGAGGGCGATCGGCGAGGATGAATCATGGCGACTCCCTAGAGGCGGGGCGGTGGGGCCCTGCGCGAGGTGGGAGGAGCGGCCAGGGGCGGGGGTCGACGAGGTCGATGACGGCGCGGCTCGACGGGCAACGAGAGATGCGAGCGGGAGAGGCGTCGGCTGCAGGATCGAGGGGTAGGGCGACGAAGAGAGGCGGGGTGGCAGCGGGGATTGAGGAGCGGGGACGAGGGAGTCGTGCGGGAGGATTTTTCGGGAGGAGACATGGTAATGGGTGGGGCCCACGTGGAAGCGTTACCAGAGAGAGAGGACGGGGCTCGGGCTTGCGTGAGTGTGAGTGTGCATGTGTGGAGTGGATCCGGTCAGGGGGTGAGTGAGGGATTTTGTGTAGCCGGCGACGGAGGGTGGGAATAGGTAGGATCTGGTTAGGGTTAGGGTTAGGGTTTGGTCTAGTGGGGGTAGTAGGTGGACTCTGATTGGGACGATTGGGCCTGACCGGTGTCTTCCTCCTCGATACAAAATAGTTTTAATTAAATCATTTTGTTTTAAAAATATGTTGTAAATAGTTTTAAGACAAATACAAGATCCGGACAGACCGAGAGTTTTTATTTGAAATTAAAGGAGGACTAATTTAGAAAACAACATAGTCTTTTTAAAAAATAGATTTAGGAAAAATATTATGCATGATGATGGCATGATGATGCACGGAGATAGAATCAACAGACGATTCTAGTAGTGGTTTTACCCGGGGTGCTACAGTTCGCTGCTGCAGAGGAGGAGAGGAGCCGTCGATTGGAGTCGCCCCAGGAAAATCTGTCGGTACCAGGAGAACCGTCGTCGTCGACTTCGTCATTCGCCCCCATCGGTGACCATCGTCTGAGCCCCGGTGAGCCTCCCACGACCCCCACCTACCGTGCTAGGGTTCTGTCTCGCCGGCGCTGCCCGACGTGGACGATGAACCAGAGTCGTTCGATTAGAGTTAGATCGTGCGGCCTAGATCACCCCGTACCGCTTCGCCCCTCACTGTCTCACTGACGCGTGGGGACATCCACTTAACCCGCCCGTGCGTGCGTTGTGCGTAGTGGGCCGGCCCAAATAAACGTCCCGCGCGACCCAACAATTCAAATTTAGTTTTATTGATTTAATTTCAAACCCAGTTCTGTACCTAGATTCAAAAATCAACCCAGCTCGATTCACTAAACCAAAATGCATGAAACCAATTTTGTTAGGAAGGTACTAGAATGCTTAATCCAAGCCCGTTGGATTCAAACCATTTAGATTTCTAGATCACCCATGGTAAAAATAACAAGACAGAAGCTTTTCTGCATTCAAACATTTTTCAAAATTCAACCATAAGATCTTTTGAGTTGATTCCAACTCTCGAAAATCACATTTAACCATACCTTTCAGAATATAAAAAAATATACAGGTTTACTTACAGAAATAATGTTCAAGTAATAAAAGAATGCCCCATAGGCATTTCTAGTCACTTTAATTAAATAAAATAAAAAGGTTAAACCTTATTAAATTGTGACACCACTTTAAATCACATTCCCATGTACTAAAATGTGTGGTGATGACATGTGTCAACATGATCCCATGTTTGAGTTGGTGAATATTAAATCTTAAGTAGTTTTTCAATGAGTAGAAATTACTTTTCTCAAAATAAAATAAATGGGACAAGTGCTTTAATCGTGTAATGTTAGTGATGATGCTAGATCATCTAGTATGAACCTTTGTGTGATAATTAGATATAGTTAATTATTCTTTGTTGATTGTGTACCTCGTATTTATTTATAGACGATAGTACCGACCAAGGATACGAGGAGGAAGGAGGATACTACGAGGAAGAAGCCGAGGAGAACTTCAACCACTGCTCTGCACAAGGCAAGCCTAATACTACTAGTTGAATTAGCAAGATATTAACTGAGCAAGCTAATACTTGCAACTTAGCAAGCTTATACTACTATCTTAGCAAGCTAAACCATGCAAGTTTTACCAAGCTTACACCACTTGATACCCAATCCTAGTTTTACTTGCAAGATTAATACTTTATTTTCTTGATCAAAGCTTTTTCTTAGAGTTTACTTAGTGACTTCTAGATTCTAGAAAGATAACTGAAGGTAGCATAAAGAGCATAAAATTTGGCCTAAGTTAGATAATCTTTATGTCATCCTAAGGCATGAGATTGAACTTAGTAAATCCCCACTAGTTTATTACCCATCATTAGTATTACCCCCACTTGTAGATGCTAGTGCTAAGCATAAAACTTGATCAACTTTAGATGGGAATACTTGGTGAAAATGGTTATGAAAACCTTAGAATGATGAGTCATTCAACTGAAATGTTTTGACATATGTTCTTGATCACCTGATGATTTTGATGATGAAAATGTTGAGGCATGAGCCTTAGCCCTTTATAAAACTGATGGTTGTCTAGATGCGATACCATTCCAATTTTACCATACAACCACAATACCCGAAATTTGGGTAGGGCTTAACTGGAAATTTATATACCTTAGTATGGGTTCCCTTGCGGCCAAGGTCTGAGCTGAGGCTACCTTGTGAAGATTGTCCACATGTGCAGTACCCAAGATGACAGTTGGTCATGGTTGGGAGGCCAAACTCACAGGAGAGGTGCCTATACTATGGCGTGTAATTGAAATGTTAGGATTGATTATCCGCATACTGAGTATGGTGAATTCAGGATTTATTCCTGACGGATGTATCGAATGTTGTGGTGAAAGTGTACAATCTCTACAGAGTGTCAAACCATTCGAATAGCCGCGTCCGTGGTTATGGACATTTGGAGTGGCCTTACTGTTCTATCGAGATGTTTTCAAAATGACTTATGAAATGATTTATGACTTTGACTTGACCACAACAGAGTTGTGACATGAAATGCAAGTTCCCACTTAGGTGTTATTAAACTTTCCACTAGCTTTCTTTGCTTCTGAACTTAGTAGAGGTAAATCTGGCTTTTTGCAAAAGAACCCTAGAGCTTAGTATATCCTATTCAAAACCACTTCACTTGTTAGTATTAGTTTGCGAGTACTTGAAGAGTACTCATGGCTTTGTCCCTGGCTATTCCCGTGGCCAGACTATGAAGAGGAGTATCAGGATGACATACCGCAGGAAGGTTACGACAACTAGGATCATCTCCCATCGTCAGCATTGCCTGTGACCCTGAATATGGAGCTTCGCCTACGGTATCGTTACTATTACGTTATTCCGCTGCTTGAATTGTATTAAGAACTGGATCATGAGATCCTTATTTGTGTAAGACCTTATGTATGGTTTGTAATGGATGATGTACTATGATATCCAAATATGTTATGTCTCGCAAAAATGGTAATCCTGGGATTGGGATGTATGGCATAACAGGCATTCGTGATTAAAAATCCGGTGTTGACAATTGGGCGTCGATGGACGGTGGCGACCGGCTTAAGTCCGGGTCGATGAGCTCCGCCGCGTTGAGCTTCATGACGGGGTCTGCTGTGCACTTATCCCTTGTCTGGCGCGCCTCGACGAGCGTGATGGCGCATCATTTCTCCTCCTGCTCGCGGAGGATGCCCGTCTCGTGCTGGTGGATGGAATCTTCCGTCATCATCTCCACCGCCAGCACCTCCTCGTCGGATTCCTTGGCGAAGTCACTAGCGATGATGACGCGCGCATGAGGCGGTGAGGGCAGGCTCCAGTCGTCAGATGACTCGGGGGACGGTGGTGAGCGTGAGGAACCCTCGCCGAACACAATGTCCATGTACGCGTACCTACGGTAGGCGGGGACCAGCTCCGGCAAGGGCGCATGGTAGGGCTCCAGCGGCTACGTGAACTGATGTCTACGCACTTCTATTCTTATAGACAGTTGTTGGGCCTCCAAATGCAGAGGTTTGTAGAACAACAGCAAGTTTCCCTTAAGTGGATTACCCAAGGTTTATCGAACTCAGGGAGGAAGTGGTCAAAGGTATCCCTCTCAAGCAACCCTGCAATCAAGATACAAGAAGTCTCTTGTGTCCCCAACACACCCAATACACTTGTCAGGTTTATAGGTGCACTAGTTCGGCGAAGAGATAGTGAAATACAAGTGGTAACGGTGCCAGAAAATAGCTTCTGACTTGTTGTTGACATGGGGTAACTTGTGTGAATGCCAGAAAATAGCTTGACGGTGAGTAAAGACTAAAGGCAAAAGGAATGAAGCAAGAAAACATGCAACAGATCTATATACAAACGGTGTTTCAATGTTTAGAAACAAGGCCTAGGGATCATACTTTCACTAGTGAACACTCTCTCATATAAATATCCTCTCTTCATGATACTACTCTTAACTACTCTCCGGTTGGACACTCTAATCCACGGTAGGGCCTTCCCCAATCTAGATAACCTCACACTGTCACCTTGAGCGCTAGATGGTTCCAACAAACACCACAATTTCATAGAGACATCCAACTCCAAATATAACTCATGAATATATATATGTAACCTAGCTTAAGTGTCACACACGGCATGCACGCTGTCACTTTCACACATGTGGGAAAAAGCATAGATCTATTAAAGCACGATGAGTACTTATGTAGACTCTAGCCTAAGTGCCACCATGGCGTGCATGTTGTTACTTTCACACACATGGGGAGAGCAGAGATCTATTGAAGCACTTGAGTAACAGAGTAGATCTACTTGATTACAAAGCTCATGACCACAACATGATCATGCATAGAGAGAGAGATGAACACATAGGTACTGGTAGAGCCCTTAGCCTCGAGGAAGAACTACTCCCTCCTCATCATGGGAATCAGCAACGACGATGGAGATGGTGGTGGAGATCGATGGATATGGCTCCGGGGGCACTTCCCCGTCCCGGCAGGGTGCCGGAATAGAGACTTTCTGTCCCCCAAATCTCCCCTTCGGTGGCAGCGGCGCTGCGGAACTTTTCGTGGCTTTCTGCTCAATGATTTAGGGTTTTTGGGTCAGAGGCTTCTTATAGGCGAAGGAGGCAAGGTCGGTGGAGGGCCAGGGGGTCCACACCCCCTGTGGGCGCGCCCAGGGTGGGACCCGCGTCCACCTAGGGTGTGGCCCTGGTGTCCTCCTCCGACTCGTCTTCTATTTTCCGTATCGCTTCAGGAAAAATATAAAAACGGCAGAAAACAAAAACGGTAGAATATTCATTTATTAGCTTTCTGAAACCAAAAATGGCAGAAAACATGCAACTGGCACTGTGGCATCTTGTCAATAGGTTAGTTATAGAAAGTGTATAAAAGTACCTCAAAGTTTAGACAAAACATAGCAAAATGGATACTAAACAAGCATGGAACATAAAAAATTTATAGATGCGTTTACGTATCACGAACCGGCATAGACTTGGTGGCGGATGAAAGACGTGATTCGTCCACCTCCTCGCAACCTGACGCTTTGCTCCATCCGAGTGGACGAGACACGCGCTCTTCGTCGGAGAGCTCACTGCACCGACGCAGGGGGCAGTCTTTGTCGCCCCACCTCCTATGTGGCTCCCCTCCCGCCCTAAAGTGAGAGCGGCAACCCGACATCTCGCTGATTCGGAGCTGTAGCGGCTGTAATTGCTCGCGAAAAAGGACAAACTCATGGAGGTGGCAGAGGGAGAAGAGAGTAAGGGTTTTCAACCCATAGACGCTAGGGCGGCCGATATATGTACCGTCCGAACATGGGTTTTAACGGGACACTGAGAACAAGTATACGAGCCAACGTCTTTCTCGGGCCCCGTTAGACCAAGTGTTTCCTCGCGGACCTGCAAACTCGCCAGAATTTTACAGTTCCGACCTATTTACAGGCTCCGTTAGATCTTATCTAAGAAGCTGGTTGGGTCCCGAATGACAGAACTTCTCCATCATATAAGTGCCAACGTGTTCCGCCATATGGCGATTAGGCAATGTGCTCTCTCTAAATGAAATCCCACATTAACTTCCACTTTTCTCCTGAACCCTAGCCGCGCGCCGGCAAGGACTTCCCTTAAGCCTCGACAAGCTTGTTGTCATGTGCAGAAACATGAACGAGGGATTGGGAGACCACTTTTCATAGGTGTGCCCTATGGGTACCCAATATTGGCCTATCCGGTCTGGCCCAGCGGGAGCCCACGTGATAATTCGCGCCTGATGATGAAGCCCAGGAAGCATTCGGATGACCTAGTCCCATGAAGGATGTGATTATTTGGAGGATACGGGTAGCTTTAGATAGAAAGTTTAAAGGGTAAAACCCTAACCTATAACTGACTCGACCTTATGCCGAGACCTGGCCTACCTATATAAAAGCCAGGAGGGCACATCGAGAGGATAATCTCAACCCTATCACACATACCCGTTAGATCTCATCTGCGCACCCCTTGTAACCTTTAGTTTCGTCGATAATCAAGAGCAGACAAGCAGGAGTAGGGTTTTCCCTTCGGGGGCCTGAATCTGAGTAAACCTCGTGTCCCACATTGCTTGTCTGTTAGCCGAACGCGATCTCTAGTGCACCCCTCTTCCTCAAAAGCCAAGTCCATAACAATGGGCATTGATGATTCTAACCCTCGTCAATTGGCGCCGTCTGTGGGAATTGGGAGCGCTGATGTTGCGATCATGATGGCCCCATCGCATGCGATCTACGACTCCTCCGTGTCGGAGAACCACCTCCTCTTTAGCACCATCTACTTCAGCATCCATTCGCCTTCGATTCCGTAGGAAACAGAGTCGACATGATGATCGAGAGCCTATGCTTCCAGGTCGGCCGGATCGGCACACTTCGCCTTCCCGAGAGGGTCATGCCATCGGCGATCGCGCCTTCCTCGTGGATACCACCGATTGGCATGCTGAGTGAGCTCAGTGAGCCCACATCAATCAACAACTCGGATATCAACAATAGTTGCGACTCCGATCTATGTAATGCACCATCAGGCGAGGAGGCCTACGACTCTAGGTCAGAAAGCTGCGAGAGCAATGATATCTCCCACCGCTATATATGCACTGTTGTCACCATCAGTGACGACATCCACGACAACACCGGAAACAGAACTGGCCCGCCAAACCTCGACACTAGGAATAGGGGCAATCCTACAAACCCCAACAGGACCAATCCTCCAACCCCAGTTCCACCAACGACGGGGAGTCAGATCGTCCTGAGATCCGTCTGAGCAAAGCTGGATGGGAAAGAGTTAGGGAAGCCCTCGGGGGTAACCCCTTACCAGAAGACGGATCTAGCGACATGTTGATGGCCTACCATTGGCTCCTCATGAAGGAATACCACCACCAACAAGCGATGAATTATCAACTAGATCAACGCAAGCAATCAGCTGATGAATCGAGTGCCAGGTGGGCAGCGCTCTCCTCCATCGATGGGTCCTCTTCCAAGGACAAGGGAGATGACGGCCACAAGAAGAATTCTAGGCTAGAGCGCATGGGCCTAGAAGCAAGGCGCGGGGACACCAAGGCCCTTGACTTATCATTCATGTCGATGGACTCACAAGGCAATATGATGCCTAAAACACTGTAGGCACGGTTATAGAAGCTACCATCTACCTGCTAACCAAGCAACTACTAGTCCGGGATACACGATCCGCCATCCACCGGCCCGCTATTGCGGGCCTCGAGCTCGTAGGATCCGCGTTGACCGAGGAGGCAAATCTGGAACCGAAGAAGGAAATGGTGACATTCACGAGAAACTTCTCACCCCCATCTGGCGAGGATGACCACAACTTGTCGTGGATACACCACAACCAACAGGGAAGGAGCCGCAATTACGACGCTCACAACGAGCTTACGCATCACAAAGTCGACAAGATGTGCGCCAAACGCGCCTGCTCCACTGAGTCAGAAGACGAAGACACAGAGTTCTGCGGTGCTAGATGCTTTAGCCGAGCCATATGGAAATCACGAATTACCAAAGGCTTCAAACTCCCTTCGGATAACCTGAAGTTCGACGACCTCTAGGAGCCGAAGATCTGGCTGGATGACCACATCTCATCAGTCAAGTGCCATGGCAGAAGCAAGAACACATCCATGAAATGCCTACAACTGTAGCTAAAAGGTGCGGCACGGGCCTAGCTCAACAACCTCCCTCCCGGATCATCTACAGTTGGGAAGAGCTGGTGTGCAGTTTTGTCCGCAACTTTATGGGCACCTACAAGCGGCCAGCTTCAATCGAAGAGCTACGCGCCTGCTTCCAGAAGCCTAGCAAGCCACTTCTCTCCTACATCCAACGATTGTCCATCATCAAAAACTCCACGGAGGACATCTCCGAGGAGCGGGAAATCGGCGCATTCAACGGCGGCGTGCGACATCACAAGCTCAGGGAGGAGCTAGGCCGCACCAAATCAAAGACAACCGATCACTTGATGGACATCACAAATCGCTGGGCATACGGCAAAGATACCATCCACAACAACCGAGTACGCTCGGATGACGAGGATGACCTTGGCTGCAAAAGCGACTACCGAGGAAAAAGGAGAATGTGTGGTTATGAAGACCACGAAGAAGTCGACATGGTCGTGGCTGGCTACGTCGATCGCCACGACGATGGCAACCGCAATAATGGAAAAACTACGCAAGCGTGGAACTGCTGCACTAGAGATGATGCACCCTCTGCCATGGAAAAACTATCGGGTCCCTGCAACATACACTTCTATATCGACAAACAGGACAACAAAAGGAAATCCAGTCACCTGCTCAAGGACTATCGAGAGTTCTAGAAACTCCATGATGGTTACGCCCAACTACAGAGTGACGCGGTAAACCAAGGGTACGACATCGCCCTAGGACCCATTGCATATGGTGCTCCACCACCACCACCTGGAGGACCCGCACACCATGCGGCTGCGCCGACACAGAACAACGGAACAAAGTAGTACCCGCACCCGCTAGGGAGTATGGGTATGATCTAGAAGGGATGTCCATCTAACAGGATCTAGAAGACAATCACCCGCCAAATAAACTTGTCCGTCACCTCCCCACTAGCCGTACCTAAGTACCCTAGTGGCTCCAAGTCCTACACCACCTTCGATCGGTCCGATCACCCTCATCAAATCTCTTGCCTAGGTCACTCTGCCCTGTTGGAGATATGCCCAAGAGGCAATAATAAAGTGGTTATTATCATATCTTCATACTTATGATAAATGTTTACATACCATGCTATAATTGTATTAACCGGAAACATTAATACTTGTGTGATTTGTAAACATAAAAGAGTCCCTAGTAAAGCCTCTTGTTAAACTAGCTTGTTGGTTAATATATGATCATGGTTTCCTGATCATGAACATAGAGATGTTATTAACAATAGGGTCATATCATTAGGAGAATGATGTGATGGACATACTCCTATAGTTAAGCGTAGCATAAATATCAAGTCATTTAATATAGTTCATTTTCTATAAGCTTTCTGATACATAGTAACCTAATTCCTTCGACCATGAGATCATGTTAATCACCATCACCGGAAGGATGCTTTGATGACATCAAACACCACACCGTAACTGGGTGGCTATAAAGGTGGCATTGAGTGTTCGGAAAGTATGGGTTGAGGCACATGGATCAAGAGTGGGATTTGTCCATCCATATGACGGATAGATATACTCTGGGCCCTCTCGGTGGAATGTCATCCAATTAGCTTGCAAGCATGTGACTGGCTCACAAGGTATCACATATCACGGGAACGAGAAAAGAGTACTTATCGGTAATGAGGTTGAACTAGGTATGCAGAGATACCGACGATCAAAACCTCGGATAAGTAAACTATCGTGAGACAAAGGGAAATTGGTATCGTATGTAAGTGGTTCATTCGATCGCAAAGTAATCGTAGAAATATGTGGGAGACATATGAATTTCCAGATTCCTCTATTGGTTATTGTTCGGAGAAGTGTCTCGATCATGTCCGCATAATTCACGAACCGTAGGGAGACACACTTAAGGATTCAATGTTGTTTGAGTAGTTATGGAATGATGAGTAAGAGACCGAATGTTGTTCGGAGTCTTGGATGGGATCCGGGATATCACGAGGAGATCCGGAATGGTTCGGAGAATAAGATTTATATAAGGAAAGTCCTGTTTCGGGGTTGGAGAATGGTTCCGGTGTTTTCATCGAGAATGTTCTAGAAGGTTCCGGAATGTCCGGCTCTCCGGAGGGGAAGGGTACATGAATGTGTCATATCAAGTTGGAATGATTGCATCATGTACTAAGTGTCATCGCTGAACAAAATAAAGGGTTTAATCAAATCCTAGTTTGAAAAGTCAAACGCCAATTTGAAAAGTCAAACGGCTATTTTGGAAGGTGGAGGGGAAGTAGGAAACCTACTTGGGGAGGAGTTCCTCCCCTCCACCGCCAGCCCACTTGGGAAACCGAGTTGGGGAGGGACTCCCCTCCCCTGGCGCGCCCCCTCCACCTATATAAGGAGGGGCAGGGCTGCCCCTCCAAGACACAACACCTCCACCCTGCAAACCCTAGCCCCGGCGCCGCCACCTCCTGCTGCCGCCGCCGCCTAGGGCAAGCCGCCATCGCCTAGCTAAACCCTAGCCGCCGGCCTTGCTCCTCCTTGGTGCATCTAAACCCTAGATCGCCGAGGCTCTCTCTCATAGTCAACCATACTCGCTCCGGCTTAAGGCGAAGCCTTGCGAGATCTCCCCTCTACTTCCGGTACCACGCCGTTGTGCTGCCGGAATCGCGAGGAGAGTGCTACAACCTCCGCTGTCTGCTGGAACAAGGGAGAGGAAGGTCTTCGTCGAGTACCGAATGTGTGACCGACTGCGGAAGCGCTGCCGGAACGCAGCGTCGGAAGGATCGTCTACGCGATCTTGAGATCGGGAAGAGTACGACTACATCACCCACGAGAATCCGCTCTCGTTAAACACTTTGGAATCTTCGAGGGTGAGTTATTCCATCGACTCGTTGCTACAATCTAGTAGATAGATCTTGGCTTGTTTGTTTGTATGCGGTAGAATTTTTTTGTTTTCCATGCTACGAAACCCTACAGTGGTATCAGAGCCGTGTCTATATGTAGATTTGTTGCACGAGTAGAACACAATGGTCATTGTGGGCGTTGATGCTTTTGTTGTCGATTGCTTCTTGTGTACTTTGCATCTTGCGGGATGGTGGGATGAAGCGGCCCGGGCTAACCTTACATGACATCGTTCATGAGACTTGCTCCACGCTTGACATGCAACTTGTATTGCATAAGTGGCTTTGCGGGTGCCTGTTTCTCCCAACATAGTTAAGATTCAATTTACAACGGGTGATTGACAATACTAGTATCAATGTTGTGGTTCTTGTTCGTAAGTTAGAACGACACTTATTGAAAGCGCCAAACCACGTAAAATATGCAAAGAAAATTAGAGGCGTCTAACTTTGTTTTGCAGGGGTGTGCTGTGATGTGATATGGCCATGATTGTGATTATATATGATGTTTGCAATGTTCCTTATTGTAAGTTGGCAACCGGCAGGAGCCATATGGTTGTCTTTAAATTCTGTTTAGCCCCCCATGTCTAAACAGAATTTAAAGACAACCATATGGCTCAATGCCGGTGATGATGGAGATCATGTTCGTTCTTGAAGATGGAGATCGGAAGAACAAAGAAGAAAGGCCATATCATATCACATATTATGAATTGCATGTCATGTTAATCCTTTTATGCATCTTGTATTCCTTAGTTTACGACGGTAGCATTATAAGATGATCCCTCAAGCACACAATTTCAAGTTTTAAAGTGTTTATCCTTAGTAAGCATCGTTGCTAAAGCTCGTTGTTTCGAAGCACCACGTGATGATCGGGTGTGTTAGATTCTGCGAGTGTATACAACGTGAGCAAGCCAAATTTGCTCATGTGGAAGCTAAGGTTTGATCTTGACGAGCCTAGCATGTACAGACATGGTCTCGGAACACGGATCACCGAAAGGTAAAGCATGAGTCATATAGTAGATATGATGAACATGTTGATTGTTCGCCATTGAAGCTACATCAACTCTCGTGATGATCGGTTTTGATGTGGTGGATTTGGTTCGTGTGATAACTAAAACAATGTGAGGGATATTGTTTTGAGTGGGAGTTCAACGGCAATATGAATAAAAGTTGAACACTATTTATCATAAATTAAATAAAAGTGAATTTGCATAGTTGTTGTAGTCATTGGCATCCGTTTACCACCTTGCGCTTAGTTTTAATTGAGATGATAGAACTATAGAATTCTGGTTAGTTACTTTACGAACTGGTATCGTATTGTTTTGAAGTGTTAATCTAAAGTTTAAAAGTCCTATTGCAAACTTTCAGTAAGTTCCGGTTACTCCATGAAGTTTAATAATTGGTATTAAAACAATAGTGACAATTCCAAGAGTTAGTGTATGAGTATCATGTTTGTCTCCATGATTCTTGATATTCATAGGATTGTCTTAATATCAAGGTTATCTAGGTTCTGAAAGAGTTGTTTCAGAAACCATGATGTGTGGAAGATATTGTGATATCTGAAACGAAGTTTTGGTTACAACATAATAGAGTATAATATGGCAAAAGTCATGTTCTCATATTTGATGAGAATTTGCAAAAGGTTGGAGACACTAGTTGTCCTAATCCCCCAAAAGGTTTTGGAGAGCAACATTATACTCGCAATTCACCATTATAAGCTAAAATTAGCTTGATCATGGATAATTCTATGATAAGGGTGAATATTTGATGTAGGTAAAATGTTTACTACACCAAGATATTACTAAAGAAAGGAATTTGAAAGAACACCAAACATTTGATAATGGTGATCTACTTCAAAGTGCAAGTACAAAGACATTGGTATTTAACTATACACGCTTTGGACTATGTGTCATGTGTATGGCTCCACTATTGATGTTGATAGATTCTTTCAAACAGAAAAAGAAATACTGAAAGAGAATCTCATAAATATATGGCAGAAAAGAAAAGACTAGAATTATTCAGTTTAGGTATATAAAGGATATACGTGTTATGGCTATATTCTTTGCTTATTAAACAAAGTGGTTCTTATATTTGATATTGAATTTGTTGGTATGAATCGTCATATGAAACAACAGAATTCATGAACTACAATGGCCTAAGTAACTAGCAAAAGAATATGTGATGATGTTCATCGAGAACAAATAAAGGGTTATTGTGTTGCTCGTTAAACATCAAAGCTTGCCTTCAAGATTTGTTTTATCAGGTATTATGAGAACAAAATGGTTGTTCAAATAATTGCCATAATCCATAAAAGATGGATGATTCACAAATCTCGTTGGAAAAATCACATCCATAAAACTAGTGCTAAAAATGTCGAAAGACAAATTGATTGAAAGATCACTTCGGAAGTGACATCGCCGTTTAAATTATATTAGAAAGAAAACATGAAGAAACTCTATGTGGATGGAATTTTGGAGTCTTTTGATTTTTGATAAAATGACGCTTCTGAAACTTTCCTAAAGATAATTAAAACTTCGTTCATAGGCCAAAATGGAATGAATGACTAGCTTATTGGAACTTGTACATATTGTTGTACGAAGTCCATTATGTGTAGTCAAGAGCGATGGATTTCAGCTTCATATGTTTTCTCCGAAAATTTGAGTGAATATATGAATATTTACTTAATAAGGATAAAGTATGAAACATTTGAAAAGTTCAAAGACTTTCAAGATGAAGTGCAAGATCATTGTAACAAGAATATAAATAGTTTATGATAAGATCATAAGGGAAGATATTTGAGTTAACAAGTTTAGCATAATACCTAAGATTTAAGGAATCGTTCCGTGGATTTGCATGTCCCGAAACACCATAAGAGTATGGAGCGTTCGAGATATGTCATTAAACCTTGTTTGACATGGTAAGATCGAAAGTGTAATTCATAAAACTTCCATTATATTTTAAATATTAAAAGCTTTAGAGACTACCGTTTTTCCACTGAAAAGAGCTCCATCATAATCCGTTGAAATGACACCATATAAAGTTATGGTTTGGGATAAAACCCAAGTTGTCCTTTCTTAAACATTGGTATGCTATGCATAAGAAAGATGTTTGCAACCAAAGTCGGATGAACCTGTCTTTGTATGTTATTTCGAATAACTGTTAAGTAATCCTCCATAACATCAGAGACAAAAGTGTTTGTCACTTAGAACGTCAAGTTTCTTTAAGAAGGAATTTTTCGTGAAAAGATAAGTGGGAGGACAATAGAACTTTGATAAGGTTAAAAGAACCTTAGCTATATGTGCAAAGTTGCGCAGTGCCGAAAAGTGTTCCGGAGGCAGCAACAATGCTCATGGCTCATGTGCCTCAAAGGTTGTGGTTACGAAGGTCAAAGTTTCTATTGAACCAAGTAGGTCGAGTAAGCAATCAAATACCAAGATTTGAGGATTGAATCATTATTTGAGAATAATGAACGTACTACATGCAAAGAAGCACTGATGGGCCCTGACTCCGTAAAATGGCTTGAAGCCATAAAATCCGTGATAGTTCCATACACGAGAAATCAAGTTTTGAACTTGAAGGACCCTCGAGAAAAGTGTAAGACCTTACAGTTGTGTTTGGATCTATAAAGAAATAGACATGGATGTTGCACATCTATGAAATAGTCGACATGTTGGGAAAGAGTTCACAACAATGTTCAAAGGTTGACTATGACAAGATTTGATCTTTCATAGCGATATTTAGTCTAGACGGATTAATGTAGCAACCACTACATATAATTTTGTTATGTGGTAATTAAATAAACAAAACAAGTTCTTCTAATAGAATTGTTACCTAGAACATGTGCATAACACGGTCCATAGGGTTTTGTTAATTCAAAGGATGCTAAAAGCATATGCAAACTTCAATGGTTGAAATGAGCATCGCGGAGTTGGAATCTTCACTATGGTGAAACTGTTAAAAGAGTTTAATTTCATCAGAGACGATGAAGATGCTTGCATTTGCAAGAAATTAAGTGGGAGCGCTAAGACATGTTTCTAATACATTATGTGGAAGACATATTGTTGATTGGAAATGATGTATCTTTTATTAACACATATTAAGAATTTCATCCCGATGAAAGAGTTAGGCAAAACCCAAATATTTGGCATCAATAGACGCTAATATGGTTGTGCCGAAAGTACATAGATAATGTATTGAATGAGTTCAATATAGAAACTACAAGAAAGGTTCTTGTCACACAGGAAGGATTGAATGAGTTCAATATTGATGATATATTCAAGTGTATTGACACTTGGTAAGTGAAACAAATATTCAAGTATAGATTGATACTTGATGTATGAAATCACAAAGAGTATTTATATCAATCATACTGTGATATGTACAAATCCAGATATGCCCTATGCTCTAAATGTTATGAGCATATATCAGAATGATTCATAAGATAGTCATTGGACGATAGTAAAGATATTCTTATGATCTTGTAAAAGAACTAAGATTTTTTTTGTAGAAATGACAAATAGATGGTTAGTTCATTGTAAATGAATTACATTGATACTAGTTTTGTCACAAAGTACAAATTAAGTTTATCTCAATTTAAACTAACGGTGGCACAATATGATGGAAAGTAAGTTCCATAATGAATTTGGATGAATTCCAAAGTTAAGACATTGTGACAGATACTACAACAAAAGGCTAAGTATATGACTGCTAATATAGCAGCAAAAGAGGGCATTTGTGTCAAGTAGTTTGTTATCAAACTAGGTGTAGTTCACAGTGGGATAATACTATGAAGATATATTGTACAACAATATTATCAACATGTTTTAACCCCAAAGAACTAAAGGTCACACCAAAGGACCAAATTTTTACGAAGCCATCTCATTAAAGAATGAGTGATGCGTACAGACGCAAAGACATGCAATTACACACGGACCTGGAAGTGTCAGATCCGGAGATCAGTTAACCACTAGCAATCGTGTACATACGACACCAGAAAGCCATAGGTGTTGAATACACAAAGGTTTGAAACTAGATTATTGACTCTAGTGCAAGTGGGAGACTGTTGGAGATATGCCCAATATGCAATAATAAAGTGGTTATTATCATATCTTCATACTTATGATAAATGTTTACATACCATGCTATAATTGTATTAACCGGAAACATTAATACTTGTGTGATTTGTAAACATAAAAGAGTCCCTAGTAAAGCCTCTTGTTAAACTAGCTTGTTGGTTAATATATGATCATGGTTTCCTGATCATGAACATAGAGATGTTATTAACAACAGGGTCATATCACTAGGAGAATGATGTGATGGACATAGTCCTATAGTTAAGCGTAGCATAAAGATCAAGTCATTTAATATAGTTCATTTGCTATAAGCTTTCTGATACATAGTAACCTAATTCCTTCGACCATGAGATCATGTTAATCACCATCACCGGAAGGATGCTTTGATGACATAAAACACCACACCGTAACTGGGTGGCTATAAAGGTGGCATGGAGTGTTCGGAAAGTATGGGTTGAGGCACATGGATCAAGAGTGGGATTTGTCCATCCATATGACAGATAGATATACTCTAGGCCCTCTCGGTGGAATGTCATCCAATTAGCTTGCAAGCATGAGACTGGATCACAAGGGATCACATATCACGGGAACGAGAAAAGAGTACTTATCGGTAACGAGGTTGAACTAGGTATGCAGAGATACCGACGATCAAAACCTTGGATAAGTAAACTATCGTGAGACAAAGGGAAATTGGTATCGTATGTAAGTGGTTCATTCGATCGCAAAGTAATCGTAGAAATATGTGGGAGACATATGAATTTCCAGATTCCTCTATTGGTTATTGTTCGGAGAAGTGTCTCGATCATGTCCGCATAATTCACGAACCGTAGGGAGACACACTTAAGGATTCAATGTTGTTTGAGTAGTTATGGAATGATGAGTAAGAGACCGAATGTTGTTCGGAGTCTTGGATGGGATCCGGGATATCACGAGGAGATCCGGAATGGTTCGGAGAATAAGATTTATATAAGGAAAGTCCTGTTTCGGGGTTGGAGAATGGTTCCGGTGTTTTCATCGAGAATGTTCTAGAAGGTTCCGGAATGTCCGGCTCTCCGGAGGGGAAGGGTACATGAATGTGTCATATCAAGTTGGAATGATTGCATCATGTACTAAGTGTCATCGCTGAACAAAATAAAGGGTTTAATCAAATCCTAGTTTGAAAAGTCAAACGCCAATTTGAAAAGTCAAACGGCTATTTTGGAAGGTGGAGGGGAAGTAGGAAACCTACTTGGGGAGGAGTTCCTCCCCTCCACCGCCGGCCCACTTGGGAAACCGAGTTGGGGAGGGACTCCCCTCCCCTGGCGCGCCCCCTCCACCTATATAAGGAGGGGCAGGGCTGCCCCTCCAAGACACAACACCTCCACCCTGCAAACCCTAGCCCCGGCGCCGCCACCTCCTGCTGCCGCCGCCGCCTAGGGCAAGCCGCCATCGCCTAGCTAAACCCTAGCCGCCGGCCTTGCTCCTCCTTGGTCCATCTAAACCCTAGATCATCGAGGCTCTCTCTCATAGTCAACCATACTCGCTCCGGCTTAAGGCGAAGCCCTGCGAGATCCCCCCTCTACTTCCGGTACCACACCGTTGTGCTGCCGGAATCGCGAGGAGAGTGCTACAACCTCCGCTTCCTGCTGGAACAAGGGAGAGGAAGGTATTCGTCTTGTACCGAACGTGTGACCGACTGCGGAAGCGCTGCCGGAACGCAACGCCGGAAGGATCGTCTACGCGATCTTGAGATCGGGAAGAGTACGACTACATCACCCACGAGAATCCGCTCTCGTTAAACACTTTGGAATCTTCGAGGGTGAGTTATTCCATCGACTCGTTGCTACAATCTAGTAGATAGATCTTGGCTTGTTTGTTTGTATGCGATAGAAATTTTTGTTTTCCATGCTACGAAACCCTACATGCCCTAGTGCTCGAGGCGCAGATATGAGGGTTTGAGATGAGTCGGGTCTTTATGGATGGTGGTAGTGGTATCAACCTCATGTTCGCTAGCACTCTGGAAGCCATGTGGATCCCAATATCTAGCCTGGAGGCATCCGATAAAACCTTCCACGGCATCGTCCTATGAAAAGCAGTCTATCCCCTAGGCAAAATCTGGTTTGACGTCATCTTCATCACCCCCAAGAACTTCAGGAGTGAACGTCTCGAGTTCGAGGTGGTCTATTGGCCATCACAGTACCACGCCATCCTCGATCGCGTGGCATTCGCAAGGTTCCTAGCGATACCGCACTATGCGTACCTCCTGCTAAAGATGCCCAGACCAAACAACGTCATTACCATTCCTAGGAGCTTCACCACGTCCGATAGCTACAATATAGAATTCAACAGAATCCCCTAGTCTTTCGGCATGTAGGAGAACCGGCAAGGCTAATGGAGTCAACAGACACTAGCCTTCCCCCTGTGACCAAGCAAAACTTCTAGGGGTGACCCCTTAGGGTTGCCCGATCTTTCATGAATCCCTGTGGAAATCGAGATGGAGGCAAGGGAGGAGGGAGAAGGATGAAATCCAAGGACTCACACGTGAAGAACCCGATGAACACACACAACACGCAAAGACAAGATACACACCAATAGCTCACGTCGGTGGCAACCGGTCTGGCACAATCCCTAGGATCGGTGACGGGCAAGACACTCTCCCACTACCAACATCGGGGGTGAGAGGCTTGATGAGATCTTGACTACTTGGAGACGAGACACCGATTCCAAGGACCTATACAACTTTAACGCACTAGTAAAAATCCAAGAGGTTTGGGGATAATTGGACCTCCTCATGAACGAGCTTGAGACTAGCAATAGATAGATCCTCTAGGGTTTCTTCTATTACAATTATCCAAGTCTAGGGTTTACAATTGAGGGGTGGGGCTATTTATAGGCCAACCACTTAAACATGGGTAGTTTAGGGATAAAAAGTAAGTTTTGGGTGAACTGGGGAGTACATGGGTCGTAGGCCCAAAAGGCTTTAACATGCCTTGCCACGTAGGGGCCAGAGACCCCTGTCATCAGGGGCCGGAGACTCTGGGGTGGCCGCTGGACTCTGGGGTAGGCTCTGGGGTGGCATACATGAGCTTCTCGAGCGGGGTTTGGAGTCCGGTCCAAAGTCCTGGGAGGAGACTCCGGGGTAGTAGGCCGGATACTCCGGGCTCCAAGGCCGGTGACTCTAGTGCTTTGGGCTCGGCTGCTCTTTATTCATGTCCAGGCCTTGGTTCTTCTTCTGGATGGTCCTGCCTAGGCATTGGGGCTTGGTAGCTGAGGATGCACAGTGTATTTGCATGAAGTAGCAAGCCATACAAAGGTGTATCAAAATCACACGAGGAAAGGAGCGAGTTAACCTTAGCTTGTAGGAGCTTGTCTCGAGCGCGTGTCATTGGTCTACTTGGGGGACTCAAAGGGGGGATGTAGATGCGTCCGTGGGACGGGCTACATCAGCTCCCCCCTTGGGAAAGAGTCATCCTCGACTCTTCAACCTCATCAACTTCGTCTTCTCCATGTAAAGGTGAGAGGTCCTTCACATTAAAGGTCTTGCTCACGAGGTACTTGGATGTTGGGATGTCAATGACGTAGGCGTTGTTGTTGATTCTCTTGAGGACTCTAAAGGGGCCATTACCCCTTGGCTTGAGCTTTGAGTTGCGGGTCCTTGGGGAAATGGTCTTTACTCAAATGTATCCACACAAGATCGGCCTCTTCTAAGATCATCTTTTTCTTGGTCTTGTTTAGTTTTGACGCTTGGCGAAGCACTTGTTGCTCGATCATAGCTCTTGTGTCTTCATGAAGTTTCTTCATTGCTTGGGCACGCTTGTCTACATCCATGTTTATGCGCTCATGGAGAGGAGTGGTAGATGTCGATTGCGATGAGGGGATCGAATCCATAGACAATCATGAATGTGCTCTTCATGGTGGTGGAGTGCTTAGCGCGATTGTAGGCGAACTCGGCGTGTGGAATGCATTCCTCCCAATCTTTAAGGTTCTTCTTGATCAACACACGGAGTAGTGTTCTGAGGCTTCGGTTGACGACCTTGGTTTGTCCATCTGTTTGAGTATATGAGGAAGACGAGAATAGTAGCTTGATGTTGAGCTTGGCCATGAGTGTCTTCCAAAAGTATCTCATGAATTTGACATCGCGGTCGGATACAATCATTCTTGGCACACCGTGTAGATGAATTATTTCCCTGAAAACATACTTGCAATATGTGAAGCATCATCAGTCTTATGGCACGGAATGAAGTGTGCCATTTTAGAAAATAGATCCACTACAAAAAATATAGAATCATGGCCATGTTTAGACCTAGGTAAGCCTAATACAAAGTCCATGTAATGTCTGACCAAGTTGCATGAGGAATATGCAATGGCATATAAAGACCAAATGGGTTATACTTAGACTTACCTTGGACACATGTAGTGCATCGTTGGACGTGGCGCTCCATGTTGTGCTTCATCTTGGGCCAATAGTAGTGAGTGGAGAGCATGTCATATGTCTTTTCACGACCAAAGTGACCCATAAGGCCTCCACCATGGGACTCTTGAAGAAGCAAAATTTCGAGAGAGGACTTCGGAATGCAAAGCTTGTTTTGTTTGAATAGAAAGCCCTTATCCAAATAGAAATAATCAACCCCTTTGTCTATTGAACATTTTGCAAAAATTGATCCAAAGAACGGGTCAGAAGCATACAAAGATTTGATGTCATCAAGACCCAACACGTTTACTTCAAGGCATGTAAGAAGGCTTGTATTCTTGTGAGACAAAGCTTCCGTAGCTACATTTTCTTTGCCCTTCTTATATTTGACAATGTAAGGAAAAGACTCCATGAATTCAACCCACTTAGCGTGCCTTTTACTCAAGTTGGCTTGATCCTTTAGATATTTCAATGACTCATGGTTGAAATGTATTTATTTGGGCCAAATGTAGTGTTGCCACAATTGAAGGACACAGAATAAGGCAAAAAGCTCTTTATCATAAATAGGATAGTTAAGACGTGCACCATCAAGTCTCTCACTATGGTATGCAATAGGATGCCAATTTTGCATAAAGACGCATCCAATGCCAATACCACTAGCATCACACTCTATCTCAAAAGTTTTTGTGAAATCTGGTAAAGAAAGGAGTGGTGCTTCAGTGAGCCTCTTTTTTAGATCATCAATGGCCTTTTGTTGTCCTTTGCCCAAAACAAATGTGACATTTTTCTTGGTCAACTCATTGAGAGGGTAAGAAATGGTAGAAAAGTCTTTCACAAAGCGACGGTAGAAACTGGCCAAACCATGAAAACAATGAAGTTCACTTACATTGGTAGGAATAGGCCAATCTCGTATGTCTTTAACTTTAGAAACATCAACTTCAATACCATTCGAAGAAACAACAAATCCAAGGAAAATCAATTTGTCTTTGGCAAAAGTGCACTTTGGGAGATTAGCATATAGCTTTTCATGACGAAGGATTTGTAAAACCTCCTTAAAATGTGTAACATGCTCCTATAGTGACTTGCTATAGACAAGAATATCATCAAAGTAGACAACGACACTTTTTCTAATGAGGGACCTCAAAATATGATTAGTGAGGCGCATGAAGGTGGATGGGGCATTAGACAAGCCAAAAGGCATAACCAACCATTCATAGATACCAAGTTTGCTCTTGAAGGTGGTTTTACACTCATCACCTTCGACCATGTCTATTTGATGGTAACCACTATGAAGATCAATTTTCGAGAAAATAGTGGCTCCCCACAACTCATCGAGCATGTCATCAAGACGTGGTATAGGATGTCGATAACGCACGGTGATAGCATTGATTGGACGATAGTTCATGCATAATCGCAACATATCATCCGTCTTTGGGACAAGAATCACGGGTATCGTCCTTGGGCTAGTGCTTACTTGGATTAAACCTTTGAAAATGAGTTGGTTGATTTGTCGTTTGATCTCCTTTGTCTCCTCCAGGTTCGTGCGGTATGCGTCGCAGTTTGGAAGAGGTGTACCGGTTATGAGTTTGATGTGGTGCTCGATTCCATGAAGACGAGGTAGTCCATGAGTTAGCTCTTCGGGAAACATATCCTTGAATTCCTGCAAAATAGCCATCAAAGGAGGAACATTTGTCAAGTCATTAGTTCCTTGCGCTAGTCCCTTGCAAATAAGGACATAGTGCAAGATGGATGGGTTGTTCTGCACTTCTCTTATCTCACTTTTGGTGGCAAGAAAAACACTCTTAGTTTTTCCACTTGAGGTTGGCTTGTGGCACTCACTCTCTATATGGTGGTTCTCTCGCTCACCACTCTTCTCACAAGATGGTTTTTTTTTTGCACCCTCGCTAAAGCCTTTCCATTGTCCGCACTTATTTGTCTAGGAGTCATTGGTTGCAAAACACATGTCTTGTCAAGCCATTTGAAGGTATATGCGTTTGTGCGGCCATCATGTAAAGCAACCTTGTTGTATTGCCACGGTGTATCAAGAAACATATGGCAAACCGTCATTGGGACCACGACACACTCCAATATATCCTTGTATGGTCCAATTCAAAAGGTTACCAAAACAGTGTGCTTGATCTTCACGGACCCTTGGTCACTTATCCATTGTATATGTTAGGGGTGCTTGTGTGGATGGAGGGTGAGGTTGAGCTTCTCACACAATTCGATGCTTGCAGGATTGTGGCAACTTCGTCCATAGATGACAACTTTAATGGACTTCCCATTGATACCGATACGTGTTTGGAAGATGTTGGATCTTTGATCTTCATGTTCGTGTGTGGTCAAGACCCTTGTGATGACAAGCGATGGACTTGCGTCATGCTCACACATGAGTTGTTCTTGTTCATCTTCCACATGTTGCCTTGCCAATGCTTCCTTGACTCTTGCATCAAACTCATCTTCACTCAAGTATTCTTCGTCGCCATTGTCATGGATGAACAAAACTTTCTTTTTTCCACATGTAGCTGACTTGTGTCCTTTGCCTCCACACTTATATCATTCACCGTTGAATGTGTCATCCTTGGTATATTTTCCACTTGGGGCGGTTTTCCTTGAGGAAGTGTTGGCTTGAAAGGAAACTTGGGGGTACTTGAGGAGCGTCCACTGAGGTTGGTTGGTGTAGTGGTTAGTGCTTGCTTTTAGGTGAAGTACGTCTTTGGCTTGTTGTACTTGATGTCCTCTTGCACTTGACGCTTGAATTTTGTTGCAATGTGCACAAGCTCAACCATGTTGTTGTACTTTTGGAACTCGGTGATGCGCTTGATTGGATGGTTCAAGACATTGAGGAAACGTATCATTGTTTGCTCGTTACGCTCATCAATATTTGTGTGGATCATGTTGAGCTCCATTTGCTTGAAGTACTCTTCCAAGGTCTTTGTTCCTTGACTCGGTTTTTGAAGGTTGTTGAAGAGGTAGCGCGTGTAGTGTGAAGGAACAAAGCGTGATCGCATATGAGCCTTCATATCTTGCCAAGTGGTGATTGGAGGATCTTCTTTTGCTTCACGGGTGAGTTGGATTTGTTCCCACAAAAGGTTGGCGTAGTCGTCAAACTCAAGCGATGCCATGGCTACCATCTTCTCATTGCTATAATTGTGCATACGGAAGATCTTGTCAACTTGGAGTGCCCACGAGAGATACTCTTCGGGATCATTCGAACCGGTGAAATTGGGCATGGTGAATTTGAGCTTGCCAAAAGTTTCTTCATCATCACGGTTCCGGTATCGGTAGTTGCCATTATGGTGGGGGCCATCTTCATCATCTGAGCTATCATATCTCTCTTGGTGACGGTGTTGTTGCCCTTGCGGTTGTTGGGGAGCCGCATTTGGTGGTGGTGGAACTTGCTCCTCGTGATGAGATTGGGGAGCTTGCTCTTGGCATGATTATTGACGAGGTTGAGGCGCTTGGGCCTCACGAGGCTGGCTAGGCACTTAACCATCATGGTGACAAGCATTGTCTTGAGCCACGTGACGAGGAGGACATCGTGCCACATGCACAATTGGCTGCCCCATGTCATGATGTTGTGGAGGATGCTCATCATGGTGTCCATGTTGTCGGTATTGACGATCATGGCGATGATGGCGTATTGGTGGGTCTTCAAGTGCTACACGACGATGACGCGCTTGTTCTTCCAAGTCGGAGGCATCAGTTGTTTTTGATGGAATGTCTCGTGGCTGTTGACAGGATACTTGGGGTTCCACTTGAGGTTTCTCATGTGGTTGTTCTTGTTGGATCACTAGCTCCCTTGCATGGTGATGTTGCGCTTATTGTTGGGAATATGCCCTAGGGAAATCATGTATGATGATATTTCCCATTGTATTCATAAAGATATTAAGTTGTCCTTGTATAAACATCTGATGTGTATCATTGAATATGTGATCCGGTTGTGGAAATATACATTCATGCTATTTGTACTAAATGTCCTTGGTCATTGAGGTTGTACTGGACACACAACTTAGACCAATGTGAAGTCGGATTGATGACTCGGTTCCACTTGTCATGGGCATGGAGATGCTATTCCGACTTACACAGATTCAACTAAAGAGTTTAGCGATTCGGATTGACCCATATTGAGGTAAAACGAACAAGTTGTCATTTGTATATCTCAATCAATGTAATCCTTAGACCTGAGGTTGTTGCATAGTCCGAGTTGAGGATCACCGACTTAGGTTCTGTTAAACGTTGATCCGTAACTGGGCAGTCATAAAGGCAGAGTTCGGGTCGAATGAGAATCAAGCTGCGTGATGTGAATAACCAAGATGGGATTTTGCCCCTCCACTTGGATAGATATTCTCTGGGCCCTCTCGGGTGATATGATTCGAAAAGCATGGCCATGCACGAATCGGTTAAGTGTTAACCGAGGCAATCGACTAAGAGTTAGTCGGGTGAATCACTTATCTCGGATCGAGAAGAGAGTCCGACTATTTAAGGGATGACAAATATTCTCCTATAGTATGACAAGGTATATCGTGAGGCAAAAGGGACTCGGACGCAATTCGCATTGGAAAGGCAAGTCGTCATGACTCTTTGGTACTTGGGAGTCAGCACGTTCTGCTAGGATCCCCTACCGACTGATCGATTGAGAGTCGGACTCCAATCGTGTCTAAGTAGCCATGAGCCTGCGGGGTCACACACTTAAGAGCGGGAGCAAGTTCGGATTGGATCTGAACCGGAAATCTGGTTGGGTTGGACCCAAGCCGGATTAGGACTGAGTCAGTGAGTCGGACTCGCGTTGACTAGTGTTATATGGGCTTTAGTGAATGGGCCACGTGAGTAAAGCCCACGTTCACTCCCTATATATAGTGGAGCATAGTAACCCAGGAGGGTTAATCATTGACCGATTAGGTCATTTCATGTGTTGGAAACCCTAGCTCCACAACAGTCATGTCGTCATAACGAACCTAGAAGTTCGCCGCTGGTGCTCCTCCTTATACGTGTGGATACCAGCAGAGGTGCTGTACGATCAGCACCAGGACGATCGGATCGCTAAGGACTGCACTGCATCAACTGACAGCTTCATCAGTAATCCACAACTGCGCATCTAGTGGTAAACCTCGTGGCCTTCTACCTCAGCTGGATCTTGGGATCACCACGTTAGAGGGAAAAAGTTTTGTTTTATCTCTACGTGGCCCAACAGTGGTATCATAGCGATAGCTTCTGGTTTTAGGCTCGAGATCTCGCATATGTGATATGCGGTTGGCTGTAGATGAGATCTATGTGCTGTTTTGGTGGTCGATCTATGAGATAGATCGGTTTTGTACGAGGTTGATTAGATCAAATGTACTCGGGGAATGGTAGATCTGATTTCCGTGATCATACTGCCGAGGTCGTGGAACGACATACCCCTGCCGGTAGATATCGTATCTATGCATAACTTGTTTTTGCAGGAAGTTGTGAATGGTATGGTTCATGTGCATGTGATGTATGTGTGTAATCCATACGTGATCTGCGAATCATGGTTTTGTCAGCCGGCTGGAGCCTAGGTGCTGTCATTTTATTGTATAACGACCTGTGTGTTGGATTCTCCATGTAATTTACTTTGCTAAGCTAGTGTAGCTGTATGGAGAACCCGGATGGCATGCAAGGCGATGTACATGTCGGCGACATGGAGTAAGACGACAAGTGACAAGAGTTGGCACGAGTCGGATTACAGGCTTTGTGGAGATGGAGATCTCCATGAAGAGAGCCATACCATTTCACATTATAATTGCTTTATTTTGTGTTATTGTTATGTCTCTGTTTTACCTCTATTAGATAGTAGGTAAAATTTAATCCCTCAAAGAAGGTCTAGTAAGTTTTCCCGCCAGTGTTTGCACCATCACAAGTCGGACATTTTTGGTAGTGGGCTCATAAAATTGAGGTGCTTCCAATTCTTTCCGACTAGGTGGGTTCGAGTCGGACTCTTACCACAAAAACACTCGGTAAGCTAGACAGGTCTATCACAACGGTTATGGGGCTCGGGGAAAAGTCAGACAGGAGTCGGGGCATGTGATGCCACCCGTCCAACAAGAGTCGTATGATATGCGATTGACAAGTAGTTGTCTACCTAGATCACTTGGCGGCTAGCAGTGATGCTCAAGCTCACTAGCCAACTTGCTTATTTAAGATCCTGAATCACTAAGCAACCATCAAAGGGGTGTTGGTTCTAGTGGGAGCATAAAATATTAAAGTGTTTAATATGCTTTCTCTTTTAGAATACATGTCTTAAGTGTTTTGCATATTTCTGTTGTAGATCATGGCACCAAGTAGCAGTCACTCTCAGATATCCAGTTTTGCGTTGAAAACTATTCTTGATAAAGATAAACTGAACGACACTAATTTTACCAACTGGTATCGAAATCTGAGAATTGTTCTCAAATAAGAAAAGAAGGACCATGTCCTAGACAACCCACTTCCAGATGAGCCGAATGAGAATGCGAGTGTCGCTGCCACCAATGCCTACCGTCAGGCTAAGGATGAGTCCATGGATATTAGCTGTCTTATTCTTGCTCACATGGAACCGGACTTGCAAAAGTAGTTCGAGAATGTTGAGGCCTACGATATGATCGAAACCCTCAAAAGTATGTTCCAGGCTTAGGCAAAGACTGAGAGGTATCAAGTATCTCAGGCTTTGCTGAGTTGCAAGCTTAAGGATGGTGATCCACTGAATCCGCATGTGATCAAAATGGTTGGTTACGTGCAGTCTTTGGAGAGGCTTGGATACCCCATTAGCGAAAAGTTCGCTACAGATATAATTCTGAACTCTCTTCCTAGTGCATATGGGCAGTTCATTTTGAACTACCACATGCATGGTATGGATAAGAAGCTCACTGAATTGCATGGGATGCTCAAGCAGGCAGAGGCGATTCTCAAGAAGGGAACCAGTCAAGTGTTGATGGTGCAGAATAAGGCTAAGTTCAAATAGAGTTCTTGGACTAAGAAGAAGGCTAAGTCAGGAGGAAAGCAGGCTCAGGACCCGGTCCCAAGCGCTTCCTCAGGGACTAAGCCATCTCCTTCAGCCGGATCCACTTGCTTCTACTGCAAGGCGGATGGCCACTGGAAGAGGAACTGCAGCAAGTATTTAGCTGATAAAGACAAGAGTGGAGGTATGACTTCCGACTCAGATACACTTGTTTGCAATGTTATAGACATATATCTTGCTGATGCGCATAATAGTTCTTGGGTATATGATATCTGATCAGTTATTCACATCTGCAACTCGTTGTAGGGAATGGTAAGAACTAGGAGCGTAGCAAGAGGCGAGGTTGATATTCGAGTCGGCAACAAAGCAAGAGTTGCTGCGTTGGAAGTCGGCTCAATGCATCTTCATTTACCTTTCAGATTCATTATGGAACTGAATAATTGTTATTATGTTCCAGTGCTCAGTTGAAACATTATTTCTGCTTCATGTTTGATGAGGCAAGGCTATGAGTGGAATATCAAGAATAATGGTTGTTCTTTGCATTTGAATGATATGTTTCACGGCTTTGCACCCGTCCAGGACGGGTTATTTATTTTGAATCTTGATGGTGAGTCGGTTTATAACATAAATGTTTAAAGGTTGAAACCAAATGATCTGAATATGACTTACTTTTGGCACTGTCGGCTTGGTCATATAAGTTGGAAACGCATGAAGAAGATCCATGATGATGGAGTCCTAACTTCGTTCAACTTGGAGTCGTTCGATACATGCGAATATTGCCTACTCGGTAAAATGACCAAGACACCTTTTGCAAAGAGTTGCGAAAGGGCGTCCGACTTGTTGGGACTAGTACATAGTGATGTATGTGGACCAATGAGCACGACAACCAGAGGTGGTTATGAGTACTTAATTACCTTCACTGATGATTTGAGTAGGTATGGATATATCTATTTGATGAAACATAAGTCCGAAGTCTTTGAAAAGTTCAAAGAATTCCAGAATGAAGCACATAATCAACTCGGCAAGAAAATAAAGTTTCTTTGGTCGGACCGAGGAGGCGAGTACATGAGCCATGAGTTTGATGAGCATTTGAAAAGTTGTGTAATAGTTCCCCAACTTACTCCACCAGGAACGCCGCAAAGGAACGGTGTTTCGGAAAGGCGGAATCGGACCTTGTTGGACATGGTACGATCAATGATGAGTCGGACAGATCTGCCTTTATCATTTTGGGGTTATTGTCTAGAAATAGCGGCGTTCACACTAAATAGAGTACCATCAAAATCGGTAGAGAAGACACCGCATGAGATGTGGACTTGCAAAAAGCCGAGTTTGTCTTTTCTTAAGATTTGGGGTTGTGAAGCATTTGTCCAAGCGACTTCAGTTGTACAAGCTTACAGCCAAGTTAGATAAGTGTATTTTCGTGGGGTATCCAAGGGAAAACTTGGGTTACTACTTCTACAACCGAGAAGAGGGCAAAGTGTTTGTCGCTCGGAACGGTGTCTTCCTTGAGAAAGCATTTCTCGGTCGGGGAGTAAGTGGGAGCACGGTGTAGCTCGAAGAAATTTGAGAGGAACCGGCTAGTAGCGAGTCGGCAAAAACCTTGGAGGTTGAGCCGGTCGTGGTAGCTAAGTCGGCAGCAGCACCTGTACTACGAAGATCGGCGAGATTACGAAGTGTTCGTGATGTGTTACTGTTAGACAGTGATGAGACGGAAAATTATTCGGAAGAGATGGTGGGATCTGATTCCGAGTCATGGCTTGGAGCCATGAGATCCGAGTTAAAGTCCATGGATGAAAATCAAGTTTGGAACTTGGTTGATCTGCCAGACAGTGCAAGACTCGTCGAGTGCAAATGGGTCTTTAAGAACAAAACTGATATGGATGGAAATGTTTCCGTCTATAAAGCAAGGGGTTCCGACAAGTTCAAGGAGTTGATTACGATGAGACTTTGTTGCCCGTAGCGATGCTTAAATCATTTCGGATCATGTTAGCTATAGCGGCCTATTTCGACTATGAGATATGGCAGATGGATGTCAAAACGGCTTTCCTTAGCAAAAATTTAACCGAGGACGTGTATATGATACAACCCGAGGGTTTTTTCGATCCGTCTAATGCTGACAAGGTGTGCAAACTTCAGAAATCCATTTATGGGTTGAAGCAAGCATCTCGGAGTTGGAATATTCGCTTTGATGAGGTAGTCAAATCGTTTGGCTTCATCAAGGGTGATCATGATTCTTGTTTATACAAGAAGTTTAGTGGGAGCAAAGTAAACTTTATAATCTTATATGTGGATGACATATTACTGATTGGAAATGATGTCCAGATGTTGCAAGAAACCAAGGAATCATTGGAAAATAGTTTCTCAATGAAAGACTTGGGTGAGGCAACATACATCCTTGCAATCCGGATCTATAGAGATAGATTAAGGAGGCTCATTGGATTGAGTCAGAGTACTTATTTGGACAAAGTGTTGAAGAAGTTCAACATGGAATCGTCTAAGAAGGGGTTCTTACCGATGTCCCATGGTGTAAAACTTAGCAAGACTCAGTGTCCGTCGACAACTGATGAGCGAGTTCGAATGAGTGCGATTTTGTATGCTTCTGTAGTAGGGTCCATCATGTATGCCATGATTTGTACTAGACCGGATGTTTCATATGCTCTAAGTGTTGTGAGCAGATACCAGGCTGATCCTGGAGAAATCCACTGGACAGCGGTATAAAATATCCTAAAGTACTTGAGAAGGACTAAGGATATGTTCTTGGTTTATGGTGGTGAAGATGAACTCAGTGTAAAGGGTTACACGGATGCGAGTTATCTTACCGACTCTGATGATTCTCGTTCGCAATCCAGATACGTGTTTATTATAAACGGAGGTGCTGTGAGCTGGAAGAGTTCCAAGCAAGAGACAGTGTCTGCATCTACAACAGAGGCTGAGTATATTGACGCCTCAGAGGCAACAAAGGAAGCTGTTTGGATGAGGAATTTCCTCATGGATCTTGGTGTGGTTCAGGGCTCGTCCAATCCGTTAGACATGTATTGTGACAACAATGGTGCTATTGCACAAGCCAAGGAACCTAGACAACACCAGAAGAACAAGCACATACTCATGCAGTACCACCTGATTCGCCAGTTCGTGGATCAGGGTGATATCAAGTTATGCAAGGTACACACTGATGCAAATATTGTGGATCCGTTGACAAAGCCGTTACCATAGCCAAAGCATGAGGCGCACCTGAGAGCCATGGGCATTAGATGCTTAGACATATGATGTCGGAAGATTGACTCTACTGCAAGTAGGAGACTATTGGGAATATGCCCTAGAGGCAATCATGTATGATGATATTTCCCATTGTATTCATAAAGATATTAAGTTGTCCTTGTATAAACATCTGTTGTGTATCATTGAATATGTGATTCGGTTGTGGAACTATACATTCATGTTGTTTGAACTAAATGTCCTTGGTAATTGAGGTTGTACTGGACACACAACTTAGACCAATGTGAAAGTCGGCTTGATGACTCGGTTCCACTTGTCATGGGCATGGAGATGCTATTCCGACTTACACAGATTCGACTAAAGAGTTTAGCGATTCAGATTGACCCATATTGAGGTACAACGAACAAGTTTTCATTTGTATATCTCAATCAATGTAATCCTTAGACCTGAGGGTGTTGCATAGTCTGAGTTGAGGATCACCGACTTAGGTTCTGTGAAATGCTGATCCGTAACTGGGCAGTCATAAAGGCAGAGTTCGGGTCGACTGAGAATCAAGCTCCATGATGTGAATAACCAAGATGGGATTTTGCCCCTCCACTTGGATAGATATTCTCTAGGGCCTCTCAGATGATATGATTCGGAAAGCATGGCCATGCACCACTCGGTTAAGTGTTAACCGAGGCAATCGACTAAGAGTTAGTCGGGTGAATCACTTATCTCGGATCGAGAAGAGAGTCAGACTATTTAAGTGATGACAAATATTTGCCTATAGTCCGACAAGGTATATCATGAGGCAAAAGGGACTCGGACGCAAGTCGCATTGGAAAGTCAAGTCGTCATGACTCTTTGGTACTTGGGAGTCGGCACGTTCTGCTAGGAGCCGCTACCGACTGATCGATTGAGAGTCGGACTCCAATCGTGTCCAAGTAGCCATGAGTCTGCGGGGTCACACACTTAAGAGCGGGAGCAAGTTCGAATTGGATCTGAACCGGAAATATGGTTGGGTTGGACCCAAGCTGGATTAGGACTGAGTCAGTGAGTCAGACTCGCGGTGACTAGTGTTATATGGGCTTTAGTGAATGGGCCACGTGAGTGAAGCCCATGTTCACTCCCTATATATAGTGGAGCCTAGTAACCCAGAAGGGTTAATCATTGATCGGTTAGGTCATTCCATGTGTTGGAAAACCTAGCTCCACAGTAGTCCTGCTGTCGTAACGAACCTAGAAGTTCGCCGCCGGTGCTCCTCCTTGTACGTGTGGATACCAGCAGATGTGTTGTACGATCAGCATCAGGACGATCAGATCGGATTGCTAAGGACTGCACTGCATCAACTGACGTGCTTCATCAGTAATCTGCAACCGCGCCTCTATTGGTAAACCTCGTGGCCTTCTACCTCAGCTGGATCTTGGGATCACCACGTTAGAGGGAAAAGTTTTGTTTTATCTCTATGTGGCCCAACACTTATCTTCTTGGAGGTCTTGTGGAGAGGTCACCATCATAGCTTGACGTTGCGGCATGCCGAGGCAATGGTACATCTTGCGAAGAGCTCATGGAGTGGAGTATGGGTCCTTTGTTGTGCCTTGAAGTGCGATGGTGTGACGAGCTTGACACACTCGAGGAGTGCCTTGAAGAGCTTGATGCGCGAGAACATGGCCTTGCCAAACCATCAATGAGAAGTTGAAGCTTGTCATCATTTGCATCGATGGTGCATTGAAGAGCTTCATTTTGATGGACGAGGTTGTGTTGCATCGCATACATTTGTCCTCGGACCTCCTCGAAGCGGTTGTCGATGCTCTTGAACTCCATTTGAGTTTCTCTAAATTGTTCATCTTGCCACTTCTCAAGGGCATCACAATGTTAGTTGAATTGTCCTCGAATCTTCCAATGAGTTTCCCTTGTCATGTATTGGTCTTCATCCTCTTGAGGTTGAGGTGGTTGGTTCATCTCACCGTTCCTATCCATGATGCAAAACCAACAAGGATTGTATATGCAAAGTAATATGTGGTGAGGGTTAGCCTTTTACCTCACCTTGGGAATTGTATAAAACTAGTTGCCAGACATGAGAATAAAATCTTGCAAAGTGAAATCGCAAAGAAACTCACACTAAAGGAAGAACTAAACTCTCAAAAGCTTTTGGTTTAAGGTTGGGATGGTGGAAAGCCAAAGAACCAACCAAACGAAAAGGATAGTCAAAAGTGGGTAAAATTCAACAAAACTCAAGTCAAGGTAAAGGTCAACAACTCAAAAGGGTGACGGGAACCTACGACTATACACACATGTGGAGAAAAATGGGATTGCCACGACTATGAAAATGAGCACACAATGTCCTAACGAAGACTAATCTCGGTTGTTTTGCCAATACAAGAAGAGATGGTAGCTCGTTTGCAAATAGGAAAAACGAGCAATGGATTTGTGCACTTGCCTTGGGCGCTCTTATTTCTCTCTTTATTACAAGCTTGAGACTCTCTTTTTCTATGGGAGACTATTTTTATTTTTATCTTGTATATTTTTCTTTCTTTTTTGCTTTTGTATATTTTTCTTTCTTTTTTCTTTTGTATTTTTTGCTCTCCCTTTGATGCTACCAAGTAACTATTGCTATTTCATTTGCACTCTCACCATCCAAGGACAAATGCACAATGCTCAAGAAAACACAATATGAGCCACTCTCATGGGATAGGTACACACAAAGGAAGATAGGGGTTAACAAGGTGACGCAAGGTATGCCTTCATTGTTGATGATGAACTTGCGGTCGGTGGTGCGGGATGATGGTTGTGTGTCGTGGTTTCGAGGAGCACGGTGATGATTATGCGGAAGCTTATCTTAGTGGATGACATGCACACAGAACACAAACCAAAAAGAAGGGAATTAGACAATGCGAGATAAGAGGTAGATATCAAAACAGGCGTCACGGCCGGAGACTCCGGTGTTGGCCGGAGACTCTAGGCTTTAGGGCCGGAGACTCCGGTGTTGGCCGGAGACTCTAGGCTTTAGGGCCGGAGACTCTGGTGTCGAGTTTGCTGCTCGAACTGCTTGTGTTCTTGAGTGGAAATCCAGACCTTGGGCCCTCAAATCCGCGAAAAATTGGCCTAGGAAACGCAGGCAAAAGCTGTACCAACACCTTAGACAAGATTTGGTCGGACAAAACCACAAACAACACTACAAAACAAGAGATCGATCCAAAGGCAAATTGGGGCTATTTTTTGGGGAAATTTCGAATTTATGGTGGATAAGACAAAATTTTGTGGGGAATTTGTGATCAAACCTTGCTCTTGGTACCAATATGTTAGGGGTGACCCCTTAGGGTTGCCCGATATTTCACGAATCCCAGTGGAAATCGAGATGGAGGCGAGGGAGGAGGGTGAAGGACGAAATCCAAGGACGCACACACGAAGAACTCGATGAACACACAAACAAGTGAAGACACGATGCACACCAATAGCTCACGATGGTGGCAACCGGTCCAGCACAATCCCTAGGATCAGTGACGGGCAAGACACTCTCCCACTACCAACATCGCGGGTGAGAGGCTTGATGATATCTTGACTACATGGAGATGAGACACCGACTCTATGTACCTGAACAACTTGAACGCACTAGGCAAAATCCAAGAGGTTGGGGATAATTGGTGCTCATTGTGAAGGAGCATGAGACTAGCAATAGATAGACCCTCTAGGGTTTCTTCTGTTACAATTATCCAAGTCTAGGGTTTACAATAGAGGGGTGGGGACATTTATGGGCTAGCCACTTAAACAGGGGTAGTTTATGGATATAAAGTAAGTTCTGGGCGAATTGGGGAGTACATGGGCCGTAGTCCCAAGAGGCCTTAACATGCCTTGTCGCGCAGGGGCCAGAGACTCCGGGGTGGCATATAGAAGCTTTTCGAGCGGGGTCCGGAGTCTTGGCCGGAGACTCCAGGGTCGTAGGCCGGAGACTCCGGTGCTTTGGGCTCGGCTGCTCCTTCTTCTTCATGTCCAGGCCCTAGTTCTTCTTCCGGATGGTTCTCGCCGAGGAATTGGGGCTTGGTAGCTGAGGGTGCACATTATATTTGCATGAAGTAGAAAGCCATCCAAAGGTGTATCGAAATCACACCAGGAAAGGAGTGAGTTAACCTTAGATTGTAGGATCTTGGCTCGAGCGCGTGTCATTGGTCCACTTAGGGGTACTAGAAGGAGGGGATGTAGAGGCGTCTGTGGTACGGGCTGCATCAAAAACACACCTGATCAGTCATTTGACTCCATGGTCAACACCAAGGAGACACAGGCCCATCCGACGGACCCCACTAATATGGCCCTCATCACCAACAATTTAAGTTCTGCATAGGAACTCGTGCTCATCGAATTCCTCTATTAGTGCTGGGAGATCTTCGCTTGGTGTCCTACGAACATGCCAGGAGTTTCTAGGGAATTCGCCGAGCATGCACTTAACGTGTATCCTGATGCACGACCAGTCAAGCACTCGATGCATCGACTATTCGAAGAATGATCCAAGGCGGTCGATATGGAAGTCAACATACTCCTCGACGCCGACTTCATTCGAGAGATCAAGGATAACACCTAGGTAGCTAACCCCGTGATGGTACCAAAGAAATACACGGACATCCTGTAGATGTGTGTGGACTTCATTGACCTCAATAAGCACTACCCAAAGGACCATTTCCCGTTACCGTGGATCGAACAAATCATCGATTCCACCGCGGGGTGCGAGCGCCTCTCCTTCCTCGATGCCTACTCAGACTATCACCGGTCTTGGATGAAGGTGGAGGACCAGGAGAAAACGGCATTCATCACGCCATTTGGAGTCTACGGCTGCAACCATATTCCCTTCGGGTTGAAGAACGCAGGGGCAACCTATCAGTAGTGCATGCATGCATGCCTGCTTAAAAACAGCTTGGTCGGAATGTCCAAGTCTATGTCGACGACATAGTGGTTAAGACCAAAGAGAGAACAACGCTGATCGATGATCTCTATGAGATGTTCGACAACCTTGATCGCTAAAAAATCAAGATAAACCCAGAAAAGTGCACCTTTGGTGTCCCCTACAGTCAATTACTTGGGTACCTGATACCTTCGATCCAGATTCATGGATGTAGTATGATAGCTTTTTCCCTAGAAGACCTAGGTTTAATCGAACCATGGAAATCAATGCTAAAAGGAAATAAATAAGGACATGCCTACAAGACTTTTTTCTTCATTTTACCTTAGTTTACCGGACCAATCTAGTTTACTTTTTATAGTGGGTTGAATCAATGGATGGAGACGGACCATGGTTGAAGATCCACCTGCAGCTGCAGATCATATGGGATAAAAGATAATAATAAGCATAGTCATGTGTAATGTTTGAACGGAGATAATCTCTTGTGGGCAACACATCCTAGTATACTAAATCCCCCGTGATGCAGTGGGCATAGCAATAGCCTTTTAATACAACCGAGTGCACACCGAAGCCACGGGCTACAAACGATTATAAAGTGAGGAACACATATTAAAGCATTAAATGGTGATGTTTTTGTGATACCGAATGGGTCACTAAGCGAAGACCGTACTACTCTTTATGTCATTGGGGTTCCTATGAGATCGCCGCTAGCCAAGTATCTCACCTCAAGCCTTTATCAATCTATGGGATCTTGGGTACCTACAAGTCCACAGATCGAGACAAGAGACAAAGAAACAAAAGATACAAATCTCAATTGCAAACAAAATATAGTACTCACATGAGTATATGCACATAATTATTGCGAGGTTTCTCCTCAACCCGCAGTCCGTGAGGATTACTCACTCATAACAAATAGATCAAGGATAGAAAACATTATGCAAAATACTTAGATTGAAATCGAATATTCTTACAATGGTCACCAAATCACAAGCAGATCTAAAGTACAAAGCAATGGCTATGGCTAGTAGAGGGATGGATGGTGGAATGGATGAACAATGTAGATCTCCTTTGGTGGTGTTGTGATGAAATCTGAGAATGGGGGCTCTCTAGATGGTGGCTGGAGCCTCAATATATATAGGCATCTTCACAAAAGTTCTAGGGTTTGAAGAGATGAATCTGTCGGCACCCCGTATGGGCGGGCGGTGTGGGTGGGCCTCGCCCATACCGAAGGTGGTTACGCGCATTGACGCCTGGAATTTGCTTCCCAATTACTTGGACGTGTGGATTTCCTCTAATTCCTTCATTATGACTCCTGATTTCACATTAAAACCCATGATTTCCTGCACAACATAATTCAAAGCAAGGTTTGGCATATCTATGCAATTATTAGTAATTAGTGGCAATGATTGAGAGTTTCTTGTCAATTGGTTGACTAACAACAATGTTTAAACATAGAGAAAGATGAAAAATTTTAGAGCCATCGGTACCTTATCTCCGCGATAGGAATCAAAGAAAACATATAGAAGATAAAGACCATACTAGCCATGGATAAGCCAAAGAACATCAAAGGCGTCCAACACCTAGCTAGGCGAATTGCGGCTTTTAGTCGATTCATCAGTCGAATGGGCGAATAGGCTCTCAAAGACCTCAAGAGCTTGCTGCAAACTTTGCCAGTCTTGGTGGCACCTAAGGAGAAGGAGCCTATGCTGCTATACTGTAACATCCCGAATTTTTCCTAATTTTGGAATGCTAAAATAAAATTATTAAGTTGATTGGATTGTTTAATCTTGTTGAAATTTTGAATGAAAGAAACTTTTGTTGTTGTTTGATATTTTACTAAGCCACATTAAAAGAAGAGGATTACTATGACTACCAAGTTTTGAACAAATCCAAGACAATTGTTTGATTTCTCATCCGTGAACCTTCCATTAATACAAGTTCTTAAGTTAAATCACCGTTTGCAAAACCCTATTTTGCAATTACCAAAAAAAACTCCTACAAGACTACAAACAAGGTTTTATGAACCCATTTGTTTAAATATGAAAACTATTGCTATAAAGGATCCTATGATGATCTACAATTTTAGAAATTTTTTGAGACAAGAATCAACTCATTTGGTGATCATATGAAAAAGATATAAAGGAAATAAGAAAATAGAAAAAGAGAAAAGAATAAACAAATAAAAACTAACCTACCCCGCGGACCACCCCGGCCCAGCCCACTCCCTCCTCTCCCTCTAGTTGCCGCCGCTTCCCACCAGCGAGCAGCGCATAGCATGGCGGGCCAGCCCAAAGCCAGAGCGCACCAGGCCAGCTTCCCTCCCCTCTCTCCATGACAGGTGGGTCCCACCCAACCTTCTTCTTCCCCATGGAGGTAGAGAGGCCCCGACGAGCACGGCTCGAATTCGTTCGATTTTCCTTCAAATCCATGAGGATTTTGCTCCCCTCCGCACGTCATCGCCCCCATATAAACCCCTCATACCTCCTCATGTTTTTTTGCTTTTTCCCGGACCCTAGCACCCCCACCTTCGAGCTTCAATCTCACCGCCGCTGGCCACCTCCAGATCGATCTGGAACCCAAGGTTCCGACCATCCCCTCGTCTCCCCTTACCTCTGATCCTATTCTCCATCCTCTCTCGCGTCTCCTCACCCGATTTTCCCCCTCGCAGGCGCACCAGAGCGAGTTCCCGAGCCCGCCGGAGCATCACCGGAGTCGCACCGCTCCAGCTGCCTTTCGCCACCTCTGCAGGAAGCGAAGGACCGCGTCGATACACCCATCGAGATCGCCTTGACGCGCCACCTCCTGTCTTCTACTCCGCCGTCTCCGATGACTGCCAGAATCGCCGTCACCGTCGCCACCTGGAACCACACCGCCGCTGGTGACGTCATCGCCGCTGAGGCCAGGAGGCTTCGGTTCACGACCGTCAGATCTGAGAAGAACGGTGCAGATTAGAAGCCTTCCCGAACCGGTACCAACCAACAAGATTGCGCCAAGTGTCGTCCTCGTCAGCGTGCCCCACCAGTGCCACGTCCTCGGCCAGGTTAGACCCTGCGCTTAGTCAACGGTGACTCAATAAAAGAAATAGATCTAATATTAAAATTACAGAAATTGTGCAATCTTGTGAAAATCATATAAAAATATTTGTAAGTCCAAAAATTATAAATAATATATCTACGGATTCATAAAATTGTTTAGAATATTAATATGAGATCATATCTAGGTTTTGAAGTTTAGTTTTACTGTAATAATTTAATTTGTATAATAGATATTCTAGGCTAAGTAAATTATAGTATAGATCATAAAAATACAAATAAATTATATATGGATTCATAATTTCATATAAGAAATTAATATGCTGTTAGATACAATTTTCGAAATGTAAAAATTGCTGTAGTAATTTAATTACATTTAATGGCCATTTAGATTATTAAATTCTTAATAAATTATTTATAGATCGGAAAAATATGAATATTATTTCTCTGGATTCACAATTTTACGTAGAATACAGAACATGTCTTAGATATAATTTATGATGAATTAAATATCTTGAATGAATTAGACTCCATTAAATAGTAATTAAATCATAGAAAACGATTTACAACTCTGATCAGGGTGAATCCAATTCCTACTGGTTCGTATTAATGTCCTCTATACAGTATAACTTAGAACCAAATTTTACTCCACAATCAAGACAGAAGTTGCAAAAAAACTATTAAAACCCCTTTATCAATATTTATTGGTAAATACCCTATTGCTTTAATTGATCTCATACATGCATCATATGATCTACTAATGCTCAGAGAACTAAATATAACCATTGTAACATATTAAACCATCATGCATGTTTGTGATCATCATTGTTGTATTGTATGTTGCAATTGTCGTGGTATTGCCGACAAGTACACCATGGAGGGGTCCTCACAGTGCGTGTTTAGAGACGTGGGGTAAGGCGAACGGTTGACGAGTACGAGGTAACGCAGCTTACCCAGGTTCAGATCCCACAACGGTGGCCGAATCCTACTCCTACTATAAATCACTATAATGGTAATACACCGAGTTACAGAGATTAGGTTCGCTGTGCGAGGTGACTAGAAAGTCTAAGTTATCGTGTGAAGTTTTGCCCTAAAGGCTTCCATAGGCCCGGCTTATATAGTCGTCTGGTCCTAGGGTTACAGGGAAAACTCCTAGCCGGACAGGTTACAGAGTTCTACACAGTCTATTACTAGTCTTGTGTATCTTGCACTCCAAGGCTCCGGGTACGCTGGTGACTCCACCGTAGCCTTCCTTTATCCGGCATGGGCCTACCTTCTGGATCCACCTAACTGGGCCGCCCAGCAGGCCATAGGCCATGCTACCGACTATGGGCCACGCGGGTTAGTCGGATAAGAGACATGCTATGAGGATACCCATATAGCATATCCCCAACAGTAGCCCCCGGAGAACTCCGAGATCTTGCGCCGTCTTGCCTCTTCCCATGGAATGCTCCGTCTAGATGGATGTCGGCAAATCGTCAAGCAATATCTTGTAGTCCTCCCAAAGAACCCTGCAAGGTTTTCTCCGTCTTCTACCAGTAAGTCGGAGAAATGCTGAATCCTCCATCCTACGCTTCCGTTGTCGGATTACATCCGTCCATGCCGGAATCTTCGATGGGACGGCTCATCTACCATGTCAGTTATGACGACGTAGGCTGTAGGTCAGCGACGCCTCGTAACTCACACATGCAGAGAACGTAATCATAGGCGATTTTCCCGCGCGAGCGATACGAACCGTTGGCGGCGACGGTTGGAGACGTGGCGAAATTACCGCGCACGTTCACGAACACGTCTTCTACGCGGCAACCGTCCGATTATCTGCACGAATCTTGACGCAGAGTAAGATAAATATCGGCCGTGGGACACTTGCCAATTTTTCACCTCATTCCCTCACGTCATCATCTTCTTCCTCCAGCCGCGCGTCTCCTCGAGCTCTCCGCGAAAACCTCGAGAAACCCTAGCCCTGCTTCCTGCACCAGTCGCATCCCTTTCCTTCCTCCATGGCCAGCAGCGGTTCATCCCCTTCAATGGCCGCGTCGAGCGAAGCCGTGACGAAGCCGGCGAGCTCCGTCGTCATGCCCCAGAGGGGCTGGTCATCCCCGCATCGGCGGTGATAGAAACCACCGGTGGTGACCATAACTTGGCGGTGCTGGAGCCCCTGGAAGAGGAGCCTGACTCGCACAAAGGCGATTGGCGCCGGTCGGATATCACTACGCGCGACATCCAGGAGATGGTCACCGAAGGTTACCTCCCTGCGACGGAGGGGCTCGCCTGGCGGGCGGCGCCGGCCGGCGAGGTGACCCCTTCTCCCCAAGTCGGAGAGAAGGTATACCTCAAGACGCAACTGGTACGCGGCGTTTCTTTGCCCATCTCTCACTTCTTCCTGTCCGTCTTGAACCACTTCCAGGTCCAACCCCACAACCTCTCCCCCAATAGCATCCTAGTGCTTAGTAACTTCGCGACACTTAGCGAGGGTTACCTAGGGGTTAGGCCTAGGTTAGATCTATTTGTCTACTTCTTCACCGTCAAACGTGAAGCCGGACACAACAAGGAGGCGCTTAGAAACTGCGGCACCATAAGCTTCAAGATCCGACCTGGCCGGCGGTTCCCGGACATTGTCGGCCATGAGTCGTGTAAGAACCGGCAGCGGACGTACTTCTACGGCCCCGACATTCCTTTGTCGGGTCGAGAAGCAACGTACCCGGACTTCGTGGATGGAGCCGCTGCTGAAGTCTCCACATGGCGGTCTCATGCCTCCCTTCCCTCCGACCTCAACGCTTCTCGCGCAATAAGGCGGATCGAATGGTTTGTGGATACGGGTCTGACCGGCTTGGACCTAGCCATGTGCTGGTTCATCAGGCGGATCCAACCTCTGCAGCACCGCACGAAGGTCATGCACGAGTACACCGGCGACCGAAGGGATACCCTCCGGATCTCCGAGGATAACTTCTCGAGCGACTCCGTGAAGTTCCGTCTTAAGGACATCGTCAAGGTGAAGGACAAGAAGCGTGGCCTCACCCTTACCTACGACATGTTCGTAAACGGAAAGTGCCCAAAGATAGGTATTTATTCTCCGTGTGTGACATTGCTCCAGTTTTTCCGTCTTGTTAATATCATCTTGTCTAACACGGTGATTTCTCACTTAACAGCTTAGCGATCTAGAGGATGACAACCTGGCTGCCCAAATCTACGATCCCAAGATGAAGGAAGTCATGGCCGTGTCTGACGATGACGCCCCGTTGGCGCAAAAGCGGAAGAGCTCCACCTCTGACGCTACCGACGGAGGCAAGAAAAAGAAGATGGAGGGTGGAGCCTCCAAAAAGAGTACTGCCGCCTTGGAGGCGGAAAAGAAGAAAGCCACTGGGATGTTTGCCAAAGCCCCCCCCCCCTTGTGTAAGCTTCTCATTCTCCGACATTGTCTTGTTTATTTGTCTCATTCTTGTACTTATGCATTTTGCACCTTTCAGGAAGAAAGCCACAACCAGCCTCAAGAAGTCTTCCAAGAATCTTGGGGCTTCTAGAAATATTAAAGATATGCTGCACCGCGACTCTTCCCCCGCCATCGCCCCTGTTACTCCTGTCGTCAAGCCCTCCTCCGCTCCGACAAGCTCCCAAGCCCAGGAGGCACCAGGCCCTTACGCCATGGAAGTGGATTCTAGCGCCTCTACCGAACTCGCGGTTGTCGGCGAGCAGGCGACGCAGGAGAGCGCTCCTCTTCAAATGGCTGAAGCTCCGGCTAAGTTTGCCATCGGTAGCGGCAAGGCGGTGGCGGTTGCTGGTACATCCGCCGAAGGCGGCACCTCTGCTCCCCAGAAAACCTTAGAACTGCCAAAGATCATCTTCCCGGTGCTTACGCCGGGTAGAACAACTACGGTTCCTGGGGAAGTGCCGTCATCTCCGACGTGCGGTCTTGAGGAGCTACTCCGACAAGCAGACATCTTGCGAAGCAACAACGTTTCTTTTGGCAAGCTGCTGGCCGAGAGTGCTACGAACCTCAAGATCATCGCAGTTGTAAGTTTTACATTACCTTTTGCATTTCATATGAGTATCCTACTGTAGCCCCCAAGGATGTAGACGGAAAACCATTGGTTTTGCATCTATATGCTCTAAGAGTGACTAAGTTAGAAAAATCTCTCACTGTAGCCCCCAAGCATTTAGATGGAATGAATTATTCCGACTAGATGCTTTAAGAGTAGCATACACAGTGGTCATAATTTTAAGTGCTGTAGCCCCCAAGCCTCTAGTTGTAACTGAATTAGTTCCAACTAGATACTTAAAGAAAAGCTAAGCATTTTCCGAGTTTAAAACTTTATACTGTATCCCCAAGCTTCTAGTTGAGAACTGAATTAGCTCCGACTAGATGCTTAAAGAAAATCCAAGCATATTGCTAAGTTAAAAAACTCTCGCTGTAGCCCCCGAGCGCCTAGATGGAAAATCTCCGAGTAGGTGCTCTAAGTAGACTAAACAACGACTTGACTTTGTATTTGTTTCCACAGAACGAGAATGCTCGGAGGGGCATGGCCAATGATAAGTACCAGAATATGCGCGCGGACCTTGAAGATGAAAAGGGTAAAACCGCCATCTTGAAGGAACAGATCATCAAAAACAAGAGTCTGTTTTCTTTTTGCGCATTTCCGTCTTACTTTTGTGCCTTCCTTCTTCGAGTACTCACGGTGTACTCTGTTTTCTCCGATTTGCAGAGCATGTCGCCAAGGCTAAGGATATTGTCGAGCAGTCCAAGCACATCCAGCAGCTGGACAGCGAGAACAAAATCCTTAAGAAGGAGAGGGAACAAATGCTGAAGATGCATGAGGATTCCATGAAAGCCCTGCAGGACTCCGCTTCCGCTGAGATCAATCGCTTGAAGGTGGAGCTTGCGATCCTAAAGGATCAGAAGCAAGCTACCGATGAGCAAAACCTTCTCCATAGCGAGGCGTTTAAGCTCCTCCAACAAGAGAAAGAATCCTTGGCGGACGTCGTCTAGCAGGCTAAGGCCAGCATCTTCAGTAAGTATCCTCCGCCTTGTAGCTCTGTAATCTACATACTTTAGGATTTTTGAACTCATGCAATCGTTGTCGGAATTTTCAGCGCCCTTGGGTTTAACCCAGTCGCCTCCTTCGGACAAGGAATGCATGATTCTTGCCGGCAACTTCATCAACACCGCCATCACTCAAGCCAAGGAGATCGCCACGCCCCTGCATATTTACATCAAGGATTCGGTGTAACATCCCAAAAATACCAAACTTAGATCATCAAACACTAATCATCAAGATTAGGGTTAACAAAGACTTTTCTAAATAAACTCATGAATGCATGTATATGTGTATGCATGGATTTTTGAATTTCTTTAAAAACCACCTTGTTTGTGTGATCCATTGCTTGTAAAATGTTTCTTAGGTGAAATGAACATCATCTATAACATTTCCCACACTTTCCTTAAAGACAAGTAAATCAAAACAAATATATTAAGTGAATGGTCATTTTGGCCAATTTAACTACCATGCCTACTTTGGCTGTCTCAAACTTTCAGAACCTTACAAAAACTTTTCTGGATCTTTGCACCCCTTGAATGTACTCATAACAGAGTATCAAGGCCCACTTTGTGATCATCCAGAAACTTTCAAATGCATAGTTTAAATGACAATTCAAAATTGAATCTTTTTCATATGGGAAGATCCCACTTTTTCAAAACCCACTCAAACAAGCTCAACTTTCAAAACCCAAGCATCTGCAGACTCACCAGCACCAATCTAGCAAACCCACCAAAAATCATTTCAAAATTCAAAACTTGATTTCATGCGTCTATTTCATCAAACAGGTTGCAGACACAAATCAAACAAAACATCAACACTATAGTGTGCAGTGATTCTTGCCTAACCTGTTCCCTAGTTAGCTCACACACATCCCAGTAGATCATCTAGAAAGATTATCCCAACACTCGCACCCCTGTGAGGTTGCCATTGCCATTAATGGTGAACATCCCAGCACCCCAATATCACCCCATTGTGGACAGCAAGCTAGAGGAAGAACTAGCCGTGCCAACCTTGTCTAGGAGGCAGCCCACCGTCCACCGCCACTCACTGTCCCAGCCGCAAGCGTTGCCAAGCCCTGGACCACGCGCACAAGCCGCGCCCAGACCATGCCGAGCGTGCGCCAGAGCGCCACCCTCGACCAGCATCCACAGACCGCGCGCCGCCCCCGCCGCGTGCATACACGATCACCATCAACCCAGGAGACCGCCAGACATCCCCATTTGCCGCACCGTGCCGCATAGCCACCGCCAGCCGTCGAAGACGCCGCCTCTGCCGCGCAGAGCACCGCCCGTTCCAGACCAAACCACACCGCCCCATGCCTCGCGACCATGTCGTTGAGCATCGCCAGGAGACACAGCACCGTCCCCTACCCTTGCCCATGCCTTTAGCCGCCTGTAGCGTCGCCCCCAACGAGCTCACCGTGTGCCCCGACGATCCCCTCGGTCGACTATAAATAGAGGCCACCTCCGCTCGATTTCTTCGCACCATCTCACTCCCCTCTCCTCACTGATCGTGCCACGCCATTCTCAGAGCAAGGCGAGCACCACCTCGCCGGAATTTCACTGTAGCCTGCCGCTGCCGGAGAAGAAAGGAGCCAGCGATTGGAGCCGCCCTAGGAGCTGCCGCAACCACCCCTGAGTTCGCCGTCGTCGACTTCGTCGTTCGCCAGCCTCGCCGACCCTTGCCCGTACCTCGGTGAGCCCCCAGCACCCCTTACTGGCCGCGCTAGGTTTCGTTCTCGTCGGGGTTGTCTCGCATCGACGATGACTCCCAGCCGTTAGATTAGAACTAGATCGAACGATCCACGTTGCCCCATACCGCTTCGCCCAGCCCCGTGTCACTGACGAGTGGGGACACCCACTTAAGCAGCCCGCGGGAGCACTGCTCCTAGCAGGCCGGCCCGTTAGAATTTCCCGCGCAGCCCAGCAATTCAAATTAAACCTTTTTCTTTTTAAATTCAAACACACTTATGTACTCAACTTCAAATATCAACCCAGATCGATTCAGTGCACCAATTTGAATGAAACCAATTTTGTTGGAAAGGTCTGTGAATGCTGAATCCAAGCCCGTTGGATTCAAGTCATTTGGATCTATAGATCACCCCTGGTAAAAATAACAAGGCAGAAGCTTTTCTGCATTCAAACATTTTTCAAATTTAAACCATAATAGCTTTTGAGTTGATTCCAACTCTCAAAAATCAAATTTAACCATACCTTTCAGAATACATAAAAATATATAGGTTTACTTGCAGAAATATTGTTCAAGTAATAAAATAATGCTCCATAAGCATTTCTAGCCACTTTAATTAATTAAAATAAAAGGGTAAAACCTTATTAAATTGTGACACCACTTTAAATCACATTCCCTTGGACTACAATATGTGGTGATGACATGTGTCAACATGATCCCATGTTTATTTTGGAGAATATTAAATCTTAAGTAATTTTTTCAATGAGTAGAAATTACTTTTATAAAAATAAAAAGATTTAAACCAAGCCTTAACCTTGTAATGTGTGATGATTTCAAGTAGTTAAGTATTGTTTGGTGATTGTGTACCTCGTATTTATTCATAGACGCTAGTACCGACCAAGGTTACGAGGAGGAAGGAGGATACTAAGAAGAGGAAGCCGAGGAGAACTTCAACCACTGCTCTGCACAAGGCAAGATTATATTGACACTGATGCAAGCTAGTAACTATGCAAGCTTATACTGATATGGATGCAAGCTAACACTTGCAATATACCCTACTGATGCCACAAACCCATACTTGTGATATGACTACTATATGCCTTAAGCATATGTGATCATACCTACTTGATAAACCAAATCCTAGTTTTATGTGCAAGCTTCTTACTTTATTTCTTTATCAAAGCTTACTTAGAGTCTACCTAAGAGTTTGGTAGATACTAGACAGTTGTGCTGAAGGTTGCATAAAGAGCATAAAATTTGGCCTAAGCTAGATAACCTTGATGTCATCCTAAGGCACGAGTTTGAACTTAGTTAAAACCCCACTAGTTTACCACCCCTCATCAGTGCTTACCCCCACCTGTAGATGCTAGTGCTAAGAATAAAACTTGATCAACTTTATATGGGATTACTTGGAGGAAAAATGGTTATGAAAACCTTGGAATGATGGATCATTCTATTGAAATGTTTTGGACATGTGTTTCCAAACACTTGATGATTTTGGTGATGAAAATGTTGAGGCATGAGCCTTAGCCCTTTATAAAACTGATGGTTGTCTGGATGCGATACCATTCCAATTTTATCTTACAACCACAATACCCGAAGATTGGGTAGGGCTTGACTGGAAACGTATATTCCTTAGTATTAGTTCCCTCATGGCCAAGGTCTGAGCTGAGGCTACCTTGTGAAGATTGTCCACCTGTGCAGTACCCAAGATGATAGTTGGTCATGGTTGGGAGGCCAAACTCACAGGAGAGGTGCTTATACTAGGGCGTGTAATCGAAAGGTTAGGATTGATTATCCGCATACTGAGTATGGTAAATTCAGGATTTGTTCCTGACGGATGTATCGAATGTTGTGGTGAAAGTGTACAATCTCTGCAGAGTGTCAAACTATTTGAATAGCCGCGTCCGCGGTTATGGACAGTTGGAGTGGCCATACTGTTCCCCCGTCAGACTTTTCAAAATGACTTGTGAAACGAATTGAGACTTTGACTTGACCACAACAGAGTTGTGACCTGAATTATAAGATCCCACTTAGGAGTTATAAAATTGTGACTAGCTTTGGAACTGAGTAGAGATAAACCTGGCTTTTTGCAAAACAACCCTAGAGCCTAGTGTCCTATTATCCAAAAACCCCTTACCTGTTAGTATTAGTTTGCGAGTACTTAAAGAGTACTCATGGCTTTGTCCCTGGCTATTCCCATGGCCAGACTATGAAGAGGATTACCTGGAAGATGGACCCCAGGAAGGTTACGACAACTAGGATCATCTCCCATCGTCAGCATTGCCTGTGACCCTGAAGATGGAGCTTCGCCTACGCTACCGTTATTATTACGTATTCCGCTGCTTGAAGTGTATTAAGAACTGGATCATGAGATCCCTATTTGTGTAAGAACTTATGTATCGTTGTAACGGATGATGTACTATGGTATCCAATTCTGTTATGTCTCGCAAAAATGGTAATCCTCGGATTGCGATGTATGGCATAACAGGCATCTAGGATTGAAAAATCCGGGTGTTGACATTCGGACTCCATGGTGAAGTACTCGGAGATTCTGCGCCGAGCCCCCGAGCGTGTCGCAAGCTGGAAAGCTTCATGTGCACGGGCTGGCGCAAGGATGGCATTGTCCATGGTGAAGGCACACTATGAAGGTGCCGACATCGACACGGTAACATCTGGTATCCCCGACGTGGATGATGACGGAAAGGAGATTGATCATGAAGCCATCTTGTCATCACTCGCGGGCTATGATACCAGAGTTGCCGAGTTGGTGGACGTCGACGTCTTCGTGCCCAGGAACTTTCTTGACAATGCTGAGCCTGAATCTTCCGAGTCTCCTCTCAGTGGTGACGCTGAGGGTGAATCTCCGGCTGGTGATGATGCGGCCTCCAAGTCCCCTGCGCCCAAGGAGTGAAAAACACTTTGTAATTCTTTTTTCACCTTTGGAGTGTGCATTGAAAAAACTTGGTGATGAAATCTTAAGGCGAAAAACAATGGTTGTCGTATCCTGCTACTTTAAGAATTAATGCCCAGTATGTATATATTTTTTAAGCAAGTGTTGGCTTATCCATTACTCTGGTTTTTATGCTTGACTTTTCGTGAGTCGGAAGACTCGTTGTCGGAACCATGCGCTTAGGCGATGATACCCAATGGCACCATCATTAACCTTAGCACAAAATCGCCGACAATAAGTGCCGAAAGTCACTACTCCAAAATCCACATAAAAACAACAAAGAACATGTAGACCAGAAAACTTAAGCTAACGCCCGTAGGTGGAATTTTCACAAGTGCAATCGCAAACCTTGTGCATAAAGGTTTATATGATCAAAAAATGAACACTAAAGGAGGTAAAAGACTCAGCAATATGAGTGAACCAAAGAGCTTTATTTCATTGATCATATAAGAGATACACTATTAGATAAAAAATGCTAAGTGTAGAAAGGACGTAGCTGTGCTATGTTCCATGGCCGATCAAGCTCCGGGTAGTCATCATCCGGTTCACGTCGCTTATGCTTATGATCCTCGCTGGGTCTATCCTTGAGCTCACGATTGTCGACAAGGTAGTAAGACCCATTGAGCAGCGCCTTGCTTATGATGAACGGTCCTTGCCATGGCGGGGATAATTTGTGTGACTTCTTCTGCTTAAGTCGGAGCACCAAATCCCCCTCTTTAAACGAGCGATGCCGGACGCGATGACTATGGTAGCTGCGTAGCTTCTGCTGGTAGATGGCGGATCTTTGGCATGCCAAAACGCGCTCCTCCTCGAGAAGGTCCACATCTAGGCGTCTGGATTCTTCAGCGTCATCTTTGTCATAGGCGGCAACTCTTGGTGCATCGTGGAGGATGTCGGAAGGTAGGATAGCTTCTGCTCCATATACCATGAAGTAAGGGGTGTAGCCGGTAGATCTATTGGGTGTAGTTCGTAAACTCCACATCACAGATGGCAATTCTTCCGCCCAAGCTCCAGCTGCTCTATGTAGCGGTGCCTCAAGACGTGGCTTGATTCCCTGCAGAATTAATCCATTGGCTCACTCAACTTGACCATTGGATTGTGGGTGTGCCACAGATGCAAGGTCGAGTCGGATGCCTTTGTCCCAGCAGTAGGCCTCCACTTCTCTGAGTGACAAGTTGCTTCCATTGTCGGTGATGATGCTGTGTGGGAGACCAAATCTCACCACTAGATCCCGGACAAACCTGAGTGTTGTTGCCCCGTCAAGCTTTCTAATGGGTTTAGCTTCTATCCACTTGGTGAATTTGTTAACTGCTACAAGCAGATGCGTGAATCCACATGGTGCCGTTTGTAACGGCCCCACCATGTCTAGCCCCCAGACTGCAAACGGCCAAGTTATTGGTATTGTTCGCAATTCTTCAGCAGGAACATGTGGTTGTCGGGCATAATACTGGCATCCTGTACATGTCTCAACCAGCTTGTCGTCGTCCGCCTTCGCGGTCAGCCAGTAGAATCCTTGCCGGAAGGCTTTCGCGACCAACGATCGAGGAGCGGCGTGATTCCCGCAATCTCCGAGATGGATTTCGCGTAGGATTTCCATACCTTCTAGTTGGGAAACACACTTTAGGTATACACCAGTAGTGCTCCTTTTGTAGAGTTTCCTATTGATTATGGTATAACCCTTTGCTCGTCGTACTATCTGCTGTCATTCGACCTCGTCGTCGGGCAAAGTTCCGTGTTCGAGATATTCCATGAACGGTTTAGTCCAAGCCGGAGGGGTCTTTGTCACCATGTTGACGAAAGAATCAGCTCTATCCGGGTTGTCGACGTCGGCGCCCTTCACGGATGGTGTGCGTAGATGCTCTAGGAAAACTCCTAGCAGAATTTGCTTGCGCCCTGATCCAAGTTTAGACAATAGATCAGCCGCCTCGTTTTGCTCCCTAGGTACATACTTGACTTCGTAGCCCAAGAATCTCTTGGCTATCTCTTCCACTTTGTCTCGATATGCCACCATCATAGGGTTCCGCGCATTCCAGGTGCCAGCCTCCTGCTGGGCAACCAAGTCGGAATCTCCACAACAAACTATGCGCTTGATGCCAATATCCTTGGCTACACGTAGTCCGTGAATGAGTGCTTCGTACTCCGCCATGTTGTTTGTAGACTCGAAGTGGATCTGCAGAACATAGTGTAGCATGTCTCCTTTTGGTGACTGCAGCAATACACCAGCCCCCGATCCGTTGAGCAGCTTTGATTCGTCAAAGTGCATCACCCAGTACTCTGGTTCTGGCAATGGAGTGGCATCCGGCATCTCCGTCCAATCTGCAATAAAATCCGCCAAGGCTTGTGACTTGATAGCGTCGCGTCTCTTGTAGGTGATCTCGAAGGCGGCAAGTTCAATGCCCCACTTCGCGACCCTTCCTGTAGCGTCGCTGTTATTGATGATGTCGGACAGTGGAGTCTTGCTCACCACTGTGATTGGGTGCTCCTGAAAGTAATGCCTCAGCTTCCGAGAAGCAAGGAATACTCCGTAAGCTATCTTTTGGTACTGCAGGTAACGCTGCTTGGACTCCGTCAAGACCTCGCTTACATAGTAAACTGGTCGTTGAACTCTGTACTCATAGCCTGGTTCCTTCTGCTCTACCACGACGACGATGCTGATAACCCGGTTGGTTGCCGCCATGTAAATCAACACGGGCTCGCCAGGCTCGGGTGTTGCAAGGATGGGCGCTGAGGAAAGAATCTCCTTGAGCTGCTTCAATGCTGCATCTGCCTCGTCCGTCCACACGAATTTGTCTGCCTTCTTCAGCAACTTGTACAGCGGCAGAGCCTTCTCTCCAAGTCGGCTGATGAACCGACTAACTGCTGCAACACAACCTGTTAGTCGTTGGATGTCCTTTAGGCATGTCGGACGGTTTATATTTAAGATGTCCATAATTTTATCCGGGTTGACCTCGATTCCGCGCTGGGACACGATGAAGCCCAACAATTTGCCGGCTGGAACCCCGAAGACGCACTTCTTAGGGTTGAGCATCATGTTGTATTTCCGGAGATTATCAAAGGTTTCTTTTAAGTCGGAGATTAAGTCATTTGAATTTTTAGACATCACCGCAATATCGTCCACATAGGCGTGAACGTTCCGACCAATTTGGTCGTGAAGGCAACGTTGCATTGTCCGCTGGTAGGTAGCACCTGCGTTTTTCAGCCCAAAGGGCATCGTGACATAGCAAAACATGCCGTAAGGGGTAGGGAATGAAGTGGCCAATTGGTCCGACTTCCTCATCTTGATCTGGTGGTATCCTGAGTATGCATCAAGAAAACACAAATGTTCCGAGCCAGCCGTTGAGTCAATGACTTGGTCAATGCGAGGCAAAGCAAACGGATCTTTGGGACATGCTTTGTTCAAGCCGGTGTAATCAACGCACATTCTTAATTCATTGGTTCCCTTTTTGGGGACAAGTACATGATTAGCCACCCATCGGGTGTGATGGACTTCTCGGATAAACTCAGCCTTAAGTAACCTAGCTATCTCTTTGCCAATGGCGCGTCTCTTCTCATCTCCGAAGCGTCGTAGAGGTTGTTTCACTGGTTTACATTTTGGATCTATGTTTAAGCTGTGCTCGGCAAGTTCCCTAGGTACACCTTTCATGTCGGCAGGTTGCCAGGCAAAGATGTCCCTATTCTCACAGAGGAACTCGACGAGCGCGCTTTCCTATTTGGGATCCAGGTTCGTCCCAATGGCGGTGACCTTGGAGGCATCGCCTAGCACAAGTTCCACCGGCTTGGTCTCGATGGCGTCCTTGAACGCAGGAGCGGAGTCGGAGATTTGCTTCTTCGACGCGGGCATCTCTGAGTCATTGACCTTGCTCTGGATCACCTTGAATTCTTCACTGTAGAGGACAGCTTCTGCAACGGCTGCTTCGTTGATCTCACAGTCCCTTGCCTTGGTAAAGCTTCCGGATACGGTGATGACACCGTTCGGTCCGGGAATCTTGAGCTTCTTGTAGACGAAGCATGGCTTGGCCATGAACGTGTGGAATATATCGCGGCCGAATATGACGTGGTACACGCTCTTGAAGGGGACCACCTCAAAGGTCATGCGCTCTTGGCGGTAATTATTAACGTCGCCAAAGGTTACCTGAAGTGTGATGCACCCAAGGGACCGAGCCTCCCGACCAGGCACTACGCCATGGAAAACGGTGTTGTTCCGCCTTAGGTTTGCATCCGTCAAGTTCATCTTCTGCAGTGTATCCAGGTACATAATGTTGATGCTGCTTCCACTATCCACCATGCACTTGGTGAACTCCACGCCGTCAATCAATGGGTTGATGACCATGGCGTACTGGTTCTCTGTGGGCGCAGGTATTGGGGAACTGGGGGGAGAGTGGCCATCAGGATCCTTAGAGAGGTCTTATGTTGTCGGACGGTGGGGGTGCCAAGGAAAGTGTGGTAGACTGGGGCCTTCTTAGCGAAGGGGTTCTTGCCCTTGTCGTCGCTCTTGGCGGCGTGCTTGGGGTCAACGTCCTCGTCCATGTCACTTGAATCCTTGGACTCCTCCTCCTTCTTCTTCCCCTTGCCCTTGCCTCGCGGTCTATTCTTCTGACTTTGCTTATAGCCGGACTCCGGGTCTTCCTTGAGGTCGTTGACGAACTTGCAGTGTCGATTGGTATGGGTGGCCTTGCCGTTGGTGTCGAGGTGTACGAGGCACGGCATATCGCGGTACTCTTCGTATGTTTGGGGAACGCGGAGCGGCGCCGAGTTGTTTTCACATCCTCGCTGCTGCCCACGGCCTGCTCCCCGTCCTGCAAAAGTCATGGCTACCATGTCGGTAGATTGCTTTTCTTCTGGAGCGGTTTTCCGCTTTGTACTGCTATTCCTCCGAGCTTGAGTTGGAAGGGCCGTTGCTGACAAAGAGCCACGAGCATCGTCGTCGGCAGCTGCGAACTCACTAGCTAACTGAATCATCTGATTCAAGTCAAGCTGATGATTGTCCTGCAAGCGCTTCAGCTTATGTCGGAGTAACGTGCCTCTTTCCAACCCATCGATGAAGGCGGCCATGGCGGTCTGGGCGTGCACTCCTGCGCAGGAATTCTTCATATCCAGCCAGTAGGAGAGGTAGGCGCGAGATGTCTCGTCTTTCTCTTGCACGCACCGCAGCAGATCGCCCACGGTGCAGGGACACTTGTATGTACCCTCAAAGTTTTTGGTGAATGCTTCTTGCATGTCCAACCAGTTGTAGATAAATTTCTCTGGCAAGTCGTCGATCCATTGACGGGCCGTGCCCGCCAACATTAACGAGAGGTACTTGACGGCGACGTTGGGGTTGCCTCCGGCAATCTCCAACGCGTTGCCGTAGTCCTGCAACCATGTGGCAGGCTTGGCGGTGCCGTCATAGGGCTTGATGGTCTTGTCGATCCGGAAACCTTTGGGGTAAGTTGCGGACCGTATCCCAGGTCCAAAGCAACATGGTCCCAGGTATGGTCCTTCCCGGTCCTCGTGGATCTTATCGATCCGTGAACGTGCGTCGTATGGCTCCGAGTTCTTCTTCTTTTTGTCAACAGGGGATGGGCTACGTGAACAACGTGGACCTCCTCCGCCATGGTGAATGCTTGGCGGCGACGGAGGCGGAGGTGGCAGTGGGTTAGCCTTCTTGTTGTTACCCTCCTGCGACGCCTCGCGCCTGTCACGGTTGCTTGTCGGACGCGGAGGGTCATGGCGCGACCTGCTCTTGTGTCCTTCGTTGTGCTTTTCGTCATGACGGGTCTGCTCCGGTTCTCGCGGATGACGATGCCGCACTACTTTGGTGGGGGCATATCCGTACGATGGTAAGCTTTATAGTCTTCTTGACGTCGGGGGGATCGGGGCGGTGGCAATGGACGGCGAGGTTGGGCTCTTTCTCCGTAGTTGGAGGATACGTGGATAGCATCCTTCCTGTTGCGCGCATCCCTTCGTCTTCGTTCTGATGAACCCGTCCACGATCCGACATCCTGAGGAGATCTGTCTCTTGGCGGTTTGTACTGGCTAGATCGACAGAGCGCTGGGTCGGACTCAAGCCTCTAAGAGGTGGCCTTTTCCTGCTGCTTTACCGCCTTGGCCACTAGGTCATAGACCTGTTCCACTGCCTCCGGCGATCTATCCTGCTCCAGAAGGGTTTTGGCGACAACGAGGTTAAGGAGTGGGGTGGGCATCACCTGCTTGCCTTCACTGTCAATGTATGGCTTGGCCTGTGCCGGCTTTGAGGGAGCCCATCCTAGGTTGTGCCGTACACCAGGATCATTGATGACGCGAGCCGGAGCCTTCTTAGCCTTCTGCTGCTACAGCAGAGTCTTGTACTCGGCCTCCATTGCTCTTGCTTTCTATGGACTTCTGCGCGTTGACCAGATCTCTATCGAGTTTAGCGCCTTGCTCCGCGATGGCTTGCACTTCCTCCAGCAGTTGCTGTCACTTCTCGTCAAGCTGAGTCACGTTCCGGATATGATCAACGGTTAGTGGCTCAACGAGGAGGTTGCCATACATCACCCTATCAGCTGGGGTAACATGTACTGCTGCCGACGTGGATGCTGGAGGCGGCAAGTTTGCGGTGTTGTTGTTGCTCGGCCCGGTGCCGAGTTCCTGCGGCTGCTACACTGGTTTAGGCGGAGGAGGCATGACTCTTGCGCGATCATCGTCGGCAGCAATAAGTGGCCCCTTCCCCTTATCCAGCGCTGTAGGCGGAGCTTGCCCGGGTTGGTCTTCATCCATCGATGTCCCAATGGTGATGAACACCCCTCGGGACATGACGGTGTTATTGGCTTCTTCGTCGCGTGAATACTCCTCCTCAATCTCCTGCATAGCGGAGTCTAGCTCTTCTGGACTGAAGTCTATCTCCTCGGAATCTGCACTGAAATCAGCATAAAGCGCGTCAATGACAGAGTCGGAGGGTGCCAGGACTTCCTCGATGACGGGCGGTGGAGGTGCAACGGCCTCGACAATGACTAGAGGTGGTGTGGCTGCTGCGACGATGGCGGCCGGAGGCGGTGGTGGTGGTGGCTGAATCGGAGGTGCTCCGTCATTGAGCGCAAGCGCTGTCTGAGCTGCCACTTCAGCTTCCGCATAGTTGTTGACGGTGTTCACCATGACTTCGAAGGTGAGGCGTCCTGACGCCTGTTGCCGTCTTAGAGAATGTCGGAGAAGCGTGTCGTGGTCCATTCCTTCCACAAAGTGATAGATGGCATCATCATTGGGGTAATTGGCCAGGTCGGCCCGTATACGGAGCCACCTGGCGAGGTAATCACGGGGGTTTTCGCCCTCTCTCTGAATGTAGTGCGCCAGATTGAAGATGGTAACCATGCCGACGAACTTGGATCTCTGCTGTCCAGACGCACGGGCGAAGCCGGCGGATTTGCAGTGATCTTCCACCTTTATATCCTGCACAAGGGCGGTTTGGGCGGGCCTTGAATTTTTCCGATCTCTGCCGGCAAACTCCAAGGATAGGTCCGACATCGATCCTTCTGCGAACGTATCCTGCCCGTAGGCGGTCCGTGCGGGTCTTGATGCTCCTCCGACTCCCAGGGAACTAGTCCCCGAGTCGGTTTCGCCGATGAAGAGGTGGATGTCTCCGATAGGAACGATCGAACACCGCGTAGGGTTCGTCTTCGCCGGGATCCAGAACTCGTCGGGTGGGACGATCGGAACATTGCCGGAGAAGAGAACACGACCGATGGCTACGGTTTCGCTGATTCCCGCGAAGATCTTGGTCCTCGCCCGTTGAAGAGCCTGAAGCACCTCTTGCCCCACGGTGGGCGCCAACTGTCGTGGTATTGCCGACGAGTACGCCATGGAGGGGTCCTCACAGTGCATGTTTAGAGACATGGGGTAAGGCAGACGGTTTACGGGTATGAGGTAACACAACTTACCCAGGTTCATATCCCACAATGGTGGCATAATCCTACTCCTGCTATAAATCACTATAATGGCAATACGCCGAGTTACAGAGATTAGGTTCGCTCTGCGAGGTGACTAGAAAGTCTAAGTTATCGTGTGAAGTTGTGCCCTAAAGGCTCCCATAGGCCCGGCTTATATAGTCGTCAGGTCCTAGGGTTACAGGGAAAAGTCCTAGCCGGACAGGTTACAGAGTTCTACACCGTCTATTACTAGTCTTGTGTATCTTGCACTCCAAGGCTCCGGGTACGCTGGTGACTCCACCGTAGCCTTCCTTTATCCGGCATGGGCCTCCCTTCTGGATTCACCTAACTGGGCCGCCCAGCAGGCCATAGGCCATGCTACTGACTATGGGCCACCCGGGTTAGTCGGATAAGAGACATGCTATGAGGATACCCATATAGCATATCCCCAACAGCAATTGTTTTGATTGAAATTACTCTATTCCCGCGTTAGATTGTTCCGAGAGTGCGACTGCTACGGAGATATACAATCATCACCCATATTATCAACATAAGGCAAGTTACACCACTTGTTCATAATTTTTGTCCCAGTTTTGATTCTATGCATGTGATCTTCGAAATTATGTAGTATGCATGTGTAGGATGTTCTAGTAGGATTTTTCCTTAGTATTATTTTGCAAGTGTGATGATTTAGTAGTATTCCATGAGTAGCTCTATACTTAGGATTTCCCCTCCGAATAGGTTCCCATGTTTTGCTAAGTATTGCTTGCTATGCTATATATATGTAAAGTACCGTTGGGGGGTTTGAAAGACAATGAATTTCTTCTAAGTATAAAGGCTCTCTTGAAAAAAATTTTCTCAAATCCACTTCAAAATAAAACTAAGTTTTCTTCTGGGCGGAATGGTTGTCGGGACAACGAGTGAGATTTTGGTGGAGGACGGCCGCCCAGGAATCAAAGAAGTCTGCCATGTTTTAGAATTCAGAAGCTTCCCGTGCAACCACAATACATATGGGCTCTGTCTTGGCCTAGTACTTAGTGGGAAACCTCACCTGGGTACCAACATTTGGAGGTTCTTGGCACGGTTGGATCCAGAAGGTAGAGGGGCTACTAAGGGAAAGCCTCGCCATGGTCTTGTCTGTAAAAGGACTTGATCATGGATTGTGGGTAAAGTGCACAAACTCTCGAAAGTATTGCAATCTGATCGATCAGCCGTGTTCACGGAAACATAACAACATTGAGCATCTGAAGGATGGAGCCTCTGAAGGATCTTCCTATCTCCTTTCTAAGCAAAGTTTTGAAACCCCATGGAGTGAGTAATATCGCCAATGGGTGGGATTTTGGGAACTTAGTGCGTAATATCCAAGTGTCACTTGGTGAGTAATATCCAAGTGTTTGGTTATTTGGACACTTGGTGAGTAATATCCTCGTGTGCCATTCGACCCTATTTTACTCAAGCAAATGTTTACAAAGTAGGATAAAAACTCTTCTTCTTTTCTTCTTACTTAGAGAAAAATGGCTTTATGCAAATGAACTCCAAAGCCTACTCAGCCTTGCATGTAGAGCTAGCCTTATTCTTTCCCTGGTGTGATTTTCCAATACATTCAAAGTATTGACCCAACTTGTTGGCTGCACGTTTCATGTGCAGAATTTCGGAGATCGTTGAAAGGTGCGCTAGGATCGCGGGTCTTCACTCAACCTGCCTATGGCTTTGATGGGACTCAAGTTGTATATTTGTCGCTTTTGTTGTAATAATGTAAACTCTGGATTATTCGATTCATGTAATAAAGACTTGTGTTTTACATGGTATTTCATCAACTGTGAGTGCTAGCTATTGATCTAGGGACTAGCATGTTAATCACGGGGACTTAGGATCTTACTTGATCCGAGGTCACTACAGATGCTATCAGAGCATAAGTTGACTGTAGATCGTGACCCTAGCCTTGGAAAAACCTTAGGAGTAATATTTTATATGTTATTTTAGAAAACTCTCATACTTCTCATCACCTATCTTTGGAGTTTAAAATTTCTTAAGTCTCTTCTTTTCAACATTAGAAATAACCACTATGCACTTCAAGAAGAAACTTCTCTCAAGACTACCTTTCTGATGAAGATCTTCTCAATGTTTCCCCCAAGTCACGACTTAAAGACCTTCACAAAAGATGTTCCAAGACTAATGATACAAGAATCAAAGACTCCAAAGCTACAAGTACCGAAGACTTTGAAGGCCTTAAGTCAAGGATATTAACTAAAGCCTTGAAAAATCGAAGATCATGAAGAATGTCAAGGTCATGAAGACATTGAAGACTAAGCCTCAAAGATTCTAGGTGACCTACTAGGGACCAAAATGGATAGATTTCGCTACAATATAGCGACTAATTGTTTGCTATCTTCTATGGTTTATTACCTTAGCTAATAAAAACCTATTTTATAAATAAAATTTCTTGTACAGGTTCTTCTTCTTTCCTACATACTCCATTCGTTCCTACTCTAAACCTTGGGCAAATCGACAGATGGGCCATATAAATAAGGGGGACAAGGAACTCAACTTCACCAAGCGTAAGAGCCACGCCGACGCAAATAAGTGGAGGCACCAGGTTGAAGAAAGAATGAAGGGTGCCAACATTGAAGCCAATAGAATGGTTCATTATGCCACCCAATTCCTAAAGGACGAGGCTGCAACCTGGTGGGAGATGCAACACGCCATTAATGATCATCAAGGGATGATATCTTGGGAAGAATTTAAAGAAGTTCTACTACAATCTTGTTTCGTCACTCGTATACCAAAAACCCAAGAGGTTGAAGTCCCAAAACATTCAGCTTGCACGATCTGTGGAGAAATAGGACACACCTCCAAGGAGCATCGTGATCAGTGCCCCTATTGTGCAGAAAGACACCCATCTGAAGAATGCCCCACCTCTCAAGTTACATGCTTCCTATGCGAAGGTACCAACCACAACCCCTCTCAATGTCACCTCTACCCGATGGTACAACAAGTGAATAGGCAAGTTAGAAACGGAATGCGCCAAGGCATGTCATCCTTACAAAAGAAGATGAAGGATCTAAGCAAAGTCATATGCTTCAAGTGTCATAATCCTAGGCATTATGCTATTGATTGTCGAGAACAGGATAATGTGGATGGAAAGGATGAAAACAATGATGGTAATGGTAATAGATGCTGCAACAAAAAGCCCAAGAAAGATCCTAGCCAGGTGACATGCTACAAGTGTGGTGAAACAGGGCATTACTCGTCAAATTGTCCTCAGAAAAGGAAGAATGGCGGTGGCAAAGGAAATGTCAATGGAAAGAAGCCCAATCCATCAATTAGGCTACGGTGAATTATGTTAATGTGAGTTAAGCTTACAAATCATTGTACCCGGGGAACCCAACAAATACAATCTTTTAAGGGTGGTAGAACCCTAGTGTGAACCGAACCCATTTCTTTCTAGCCTTCTCGAATCTCGAGGACGAGATTCCTTTTAAGGGTGGTAGTCTGTAACATCCCGAATTTTTCCTAATTTTGGAATGTTAAAATAAAATTATTAAGTTGATTGGATTGTTTAATCTTGTTGAAATTTTGAATGAAAGAAACTTTTGTTGTTGTTTGATATTTTACTAAGCCACATTAAAAGAAGAGGATTACTATGACTACCAAGTTTTGAACAAATCCAAGACAATTGTTTGATTTCTCATCCGTGAACCTTTCATTAATACAAGTTCTTAAGTTAAATCACCGTTTGCAAAACCCTATTTTGAAATTACCAAAAATACTCCTACAAGACTACAAACAAGGTTTTATGAATCCATTTTTTTAAATATGAAAACTATTGCTATAAAGGATCCTATGATGATCTACAATTTTAGAAATTTTTTGAGACAAGAATCAACTCATTTGGTGATCATATGAAAAAGATATAAAGGAAATAAGAAAATAGAAAAAGAGAAAAGAATAAACAAAAAAACTAACCTACCCCGCAGACCACCCCGGCCCAGCCCACTCCTTCCTCTCCCTCTAGTTGCCGCCGCTTCCCACCAGCGAGCAGTGCATAGCACGGTGGGCCAGCCCAAAGCCAGAGCGCACCAGGCCCGCTCCCCTCCCCTCTCTCCATGACAGGTGGGTCCCACCCAACCTTCTTCTTCCCCACGGAGAAAGAGAGGCCCGGACGAGCACGGCTCGAATTCGTTTGATTTTCCTTCAAATCCGTGAGGATTTTACTCCCCTCCGCACGTCATCGCCCCCATATAAACCCCTCATACCTCCTCATGTTTTTTTTGCTTTTTCCCGGACCCTAGCACCCCCACCCGAGCCCGCCGGAGCATCGCCGGAGTCGCACCGCTCCAGCTTCCTTTCGCCACCTCTTCAGGAAGCAAAGGACCGCGTCGAGACACCCATCGAGATCGCCTTAACGCGTCGCCTCCCGTCTTCTACTCCGCCGTCTCCGGTGACCGCCAGAATCGCCGCCACCGTCGCCACCTGGAACCACACTGCCGATGGTGACATCATCGCCGCTGAGGCCAGGAGGCTTCTGTTCATGACCGTCAGATATGAGAAGAACGGTGCAGATTAGAAGCCTTCCCGAATCGGTACCAACCAACAAGATTGCGCAAGGTGTCGTCCTCGTCAGCGTGCCCCACCGGTGCAACGTCCTCGGCCAGGTCAGACCACACGCTTAGTCAACGCTAACGCAATAAAAGAAATAGATCTAATATTAAAATTACAGAAAATTGTGCAATCTTGTGAAAATCATATAAAAATATTTGTAAGTTAAAAAATTATAAATAATATATCTACGGATTCATAAAATTGTTTAGAACATTAATATGAGATCATATCTAGGTTTTGTTGTATAGTTTTACTGTAATAATTTAATTAGTATAATAGATATTCTAGGCTAAGTAAATTATAGTAAATTATTTGTAGATCATAAAAATACAAATAAAGTATATATGGATTCATAATTTCATATACGACATTAATATGCTGTTAGATACAATTTTTGAAATGTAAAAATTTCTGTAGTAATTTAATTAGATTTAATGGCCATTTAGATTATTAAATTCTTAATAAATTATTTATAGATCGAAAAATATGAATATTATGTCTCTGGATTCACAAGTTTACGTAGAATACAGAACAGGTTTTAGATATAATTTATGATGAATTAAATATTTGAATGAATTAGACTCCATTAAATAGTAATTAAATCATAGAAAAATATTTACAACTCCGATCAGGTGAATCCAATTCCTACTGGTTCGTATTAATGTCCTCTATACAGTATAACTTAGAACGAAATTTTACTCCACAATTAGGATAGAAGTTGCAACAAAACTATTAAAACCCCTTTATCAATATTTATTGATAAATACCCTATTGCTTTAATTGATCTCATACATGCATCATATGATCTATTAATGCTCAGAGAACTAAATATAACCATTGTAGCATATTAAACCATCATGTGGTTAGTACGTTCTCTTCGTTGAACAAACCAAGGAAGGCAAGATTCATGGGGTACAACGCCGGTGTGCTACTTAAGTGAGGTACTCACACCAACAAAGAAGCGACACCCTCACTACCAAAAGCTAGCCTACAGCATGTTTATGACTGCACATCGACCGCATGAATACTTCTAGGAGCACCAGATCATCATAGTCAACGACGCGCCACTATCCCATATCCATAACAATCATGAAGCAACGGGTAGAGTGGACCTATGGGACATAGAGCTATCCACGCGAGACATCATCTACGAGCGGTGCACCACGATCAAGTCGCAGGTGCTCCCGGATTTCCTCGTCCACTAGATGGAAGTCCAATTGCCGGACACACTGAACATGTCAAGAGTTTGTACGATGCACTTCGATGGGTCCAAGCGCGAAGAAGGAGCCGGAGCCAGAGTAATCCCGACATCCCCACAAGGCGACAATATGTGATACGTACTTCGGATGAAATTTCGTGTGTCCAACAATGAAGCCAAATACGAGTCCCTTCTTCATGGGATGTGGATGGCCAAAGCCTACGGCGCAACTCTATTGGTCATCTATGGTGACTCCAACCTCGTCATACAGCAAACAATGCACTAATGCAACGCGATCAGCGACAACATGATCGCCTACCGCGACCTCTACAACACACTTGAAGGAGACTTTGACGTCTAGGAACTCTGGCATGTCGGCCACAAAAGCAATGAAGAAGCCGACAAACTCGCCAACTTTGGATCTACCTGCGCTCTGGTTCCACCAGGTGTGTTCCTGAAGCAGATATGCGACGGTCCATCAAGCGTAAACCACCCAAGGACTCACCAAAAGCAGCAACACATCCGGGGGCTACGCCACCCGAGGAATCCGGGGCACCCACAAAATAAGGTCCGGACACTCCACTCAAAGGCCTCATGGAGGTCATGCTAATCGAGCCCTCCTGGACTCATCCATATATCACGTACCTGCTGATCAAGAAGCTGCCAGAGGACACAACGGACGCACGACACATTGCTCGTTATTCAAAGGCCTTCACCATAATCAACAGCTAACTATACAAATGGTGCACCACCGGAGTCCTCCAGCGGTGCATCACCAACGGTGATGGAAGGATAATCCTCCTTGACATCCACGAAGGCATCTGCGGCCATCACGTAGGCAGTCGCGCCCTAGTCGCCAAGGCCCTCCGGGCTGGTTTCTTCTGGCCAACAACGATGCGCGACGCCAAGAGCATAGTAGAGAAGTTCAACGCCTACCAACGTTTTGCCGACAAGCCACACACACAAGGCTTAGAGCTACGACCAATACCATTGGCCTGGCCCTTTGCGCAATAGGGACTCAACATGGTCGGCAAGCTGCAAAGGTCATCACCCGGAGGTTACGTATACCTCCTCATCGATGTGGACAAGTTCACCAAGTGGATAGAATCCACTCCCATCACCAACCAAACTGCACCACCATCGTCATGTTCTTCGAATCCATCATCTTCAGGTTCGGGGTGCCATACAGCATCATCACCGACAAAACAACAAACTTCACCTTGAAGGAGTTCCAAGACTTCTGCGACAACATCGGCATCAAAATTAGTTATGTCTCGGTCGTGCACCCTTAGACCAACGACCTCATGTGCAACGGCATCAAGAAGAGACTTCTACAGCCTCTCGAGCGAGCAGCAGGAGCCTGTGCAGACGAGCTACCCTTGGTGCTTTGGAGCTTACGCACAACGCCAAACAGCGCCACATGCTACACGCCTTTCTTCATGGTGCATGGCGCCGAGGCGGTACTACCAGCTGAAGTGCACTACAAGGCCCCACAGGTCATTGCATACAGCGAGGTAGAATCCACGGTCGCACTCAAAGACTCCATCGACCTACTGGATGAAGCACGCGACATCGCCGCTGCTCGTTGGACTGTGTACCAACAAAGCCCCCACAACTACCACGGCCGATGGCTGCGACCAAGGTCCTTCGTCGAAGGTGACCTCATCCCGCGACTCAAGCATAAGGGGCATCTGAAGCTCAAGTCCCCCTAGGAAGGACCATACGTGGTCACTGAAGTAATACCAGGTGACGCCTACCACATGAGGGCCCCTTAATCTAGTGTTTCTTTGGAAACCCTAGCTCTTGATTTGGTTCTTACAAGCTTGTATTTGATTGTGTGACAGCTTGCTTGTATTTGGGAGCCTCCAATTCAGTTGTGGATATGTGCCTCGAACCTGTTCTAAAGGTGATGGCTTTCACCTCGAAGGTTTCTGATATAGTGGAAGAGGTGAATCGAACCCTTTGGGGTGAGGTTCATCGGAGAACAAGGGAGGCCTCTCGTGGCGTTGGTGGTTTCAAACCACCCCCTCTCCAAACGCAGATGTACTTCCCCTCAAAAGGAAAGAACTATGGGAAAAAATCCTTGTGTCTCCGGGTTCTCCACTTTGGTTACTTATATCCTTTACCACACTTTACTTATCTTGTTCTTGCTTAGTGTTTTGCTAGGTTGAAATATAGGTAAATTCACCATAGTTGCATAATATAGATAATTTACCTTTTGTGTTATACCCCAATTTGAAAAGGAGTAAAATTTGAAGTAGAACCTATTCACCCCCGCCCTCTAGGTTCCCATACGATCCTTTCAATTGGTATCAGAGCCTCGGCTCTTTATTCGGGCTTTACCGCCTAAGAGAATATGGGTAGCAAAGAGGGATAAGTAGGGGGTGATGCAAGTATCACAGTGTCCATGGAGGATCTCAAGAATTTGGAATCAAGCTTGAGCTCCACCCTGGGCAACAAAATCAAACAATTGCACGACCTAGTTGAAAAATTGTTAAAGAGAAGCTTGCCTCACCTCCTCCTCCTCCTCGAGAGAAACCTCCACCACTACCAAAGGTGAATGCCTCGGCATCACCCGCAGTTGTGGTGGTGGGGATAGTCATGAAAACACTAATACCTCCACCAAAAAGGATGATGATAAGGTAGAGCACCATGAGGTTCCCAATTGGTACTCTCCCGACCCACCTATCGCTCACCCACATATAAACAATAGAGGTGACCCACCTAAGCTAGATGCAAGTTCCTTTGCTCAATGGTAATCATTAATGAAATCTCATGTGCGCAGCTCTTGCATTGAATTGTGGAATATCATTAAAGAAGGACTCGAAATTGTGGATCCAACCAACTTGACAAGAAGAGAAGTTGTCAATAGGCAACTCAATGCCACCGTGTTGCACATGATTCAACAAGGTTTGGGTACAAAAGATAAACCTCACATTTGAAGACCTCAACACCGCCAAGGAAGCTTGGGATGCTCTCACTAAGTTATATGATGGAAATGAGAGCATGAGAAGAAATCGGTATGATGCACTGAGCAATGAAGCCGAAGGATTCTATATGAAGGATGGTGAAGATCATGAAGACATGTATCGAAGGCTCAAGTCCACTGCCACCGCCTTTAGGAATGTTGGTGCCTCACATGTGGATGATGTTTGGATAAAAAGGAAATATGTGAGTGCACTCATGCCCTTTGAGCTAACTGACTTCAAGAGTCTACAAGGAAGACACAACTACCATCTCATGAACTCCAATTAAGTTATGCACGAGATGTCCGCTTTCAAAGTTGCTGCCAAGAATGCCAAAGATGTCCGTGCTCGAGCTCTTGGAATGAGCAATAGCGTCAACCTTGCCTTAAAAGCGAAAGTTGTGGAGTATCTGGGTGAAGAAGGGAGTGATGAAGGCTTGTCTATGAGACACCCCGAAGATGTCAAGGTTGCTCATGGTGATTATATGGCCTTCTATGCAAGACACTTTTGGAAAGACCCCGCCAAGGCCAAGATGGAGATGCAACGAAGAAGCAACCCAAATGGGAGAAGAGACGATGGCTCAAAATTGAGAACTTGCTTTAATTGTGGTGACCGCTACCACTTTTTTGCTGGTTTTCCCTATGAGAAAAGAGAAGATCATGGGGAAAAGAGAAGACAATGGTTCAAAATTGAGAACTTGCTTCAATTGTGGTCACACCTCCTCTTTGATTTATGATGAACTTGATGATGAGATATCTCTTATGGTCGAAGAGGAATTAGTTGCTTTTGATGTGTTTATGACTAACTTGCAAGGGGAGCACAAGAAGCATTTTGTGAACCTCTTAATCAACTTTCTCACACATAAGACCTTATTGATGAAAGATGTAAACTTGAGAGAGATCATATTAGTGAGATGGATGATTTAAATAATGCTCTAGAAGAAGATCAAGAGACTAGGGTGTCTCTTGAAGAAAATCTTGAAGTCCTATATGAGGCAAATAATCAAATTATTAATAAACTCATTACGGAACGTGATCATGCTATTGCCAAGTAGAAAAAGGCTAAAAAGGACAAGATTGAGTTTGGTGTTGTTCATGAAAAAAATTTCGAGGACTTTAGGAAGCTTGATAAGGCTCACAAGGCCTTGGAGAGTGAACTCTTGTTACTCAAAATGTCACATCCCAAAATTTTCCAAATTTTGTAATGTGAAAAATAAATAAACAAAATAAATAATTGTTGAAATTTAGGGTGAAAAGAAACTTTTTGATTCTAAATGGAAAACATCAAAACCCATCTTGAACAAACTTTGAATAAAATGGAAACAACAAATTTCAATCAAGTGAAATGCATTCATGAATTAATGTATTTTGAAATTTAAACCTTTGGAAAAATAAACCAAGACCCTAAAACCCTAATGGAAGAAAATAATTTCCAAGATCTCCCTAAGACTATGAATTTGATCCATATAAAAATTTAGCAACAGAAATTTATAAATGATCAAAAATGGCAAATAAAAATATTATAAAACCATAGAAATTGATTTCATTCAATTTGGAGCCATATATAAAAACTTATGAATTTATTAAGATAAAGGGAATAATTTCCAAAGCTAATAAAGCTGCTATCTAAAATCCATACCAAATTGTCAACAAAATAATCCTAAAGAGATTTAAAAATATAAAAAAATATTAAATAAAAATATACAAATTGGAATCACCAACATTGGATCTATAAACAAAAAGATATGGATTTTATAAGACAAGGAAAGAAATAAATAATTAAGGAATATTTAAAAGCCAAATTAAACCTTGGCCAAATCCGTAAACAAATGAAACAAAGATAATTCAAATCCAAATAAAATAAAGGGATAAAAGATATTCAAATAAAAATTATATGGATTAAACCATATTATAATTATATTTAATAAAGACAAAATCCCTAATGAAAATGATTAATTAAATCATGAGAAAATAATAATTGGAGTTTGTCCAAGTAGAATAAAAGTTATTTAATCAACTTAAATAGAATAAAAGAGTCATTTGAATAAATTTATATGGATTTAAAACAATATTGGATTTTATTTGAATAAAGACAAATGCCGAATTTAAATGATTAATAAACCATATTAAAATATTAGAAATAATTCAAAATGAATTATTTAACATACTAATGAATAAATAAAACCTACTGAAAAAGGTTTGATGAAAATTTGAATTCAAATAAGAGTTTGAAATTATATTTAAAATCTTATTTGAATAAAGGCAAGTGCCTATTTTAAATAAATAATAAACCATAAATGAATAAAAAAAAATTCAAAAATGGTCTTTAAAATACATGTTTAAACATAATAGAAAATTCCTGAAAATTTTGAAAATATTTGAACTGAAAAAGAGTTTGAAATCATTTGAATAAATTCAAAACAGAATAATAGAAATAGAAAAAGGAAAAAGAAAACAGAATAAAAAAATGGAAAAGAAGAAAACCAGCCCAACCTGGCCCAACTAAGCCCAACCAGCCCACCTCTCTCCTCCCCCGAACCGTTTTCTTTTTCACTCAACAGCGCACCCACTGAGTCACTGATAGAACGACCCCACTGTTCCCCTCTCTATTTTGCTGACGAAGCGACCCCACCTGCCAGTCGTCTTCCTCACCCCACGACATGTTCTTCCCCTCTCCCACACTACCGTTCCTAGCGTTGAATGCTCGCGTACAATTCGCGTTGATGGCGTAGTAACCCCTCCCAGTGATCACGCTCGTTAACTCGCCTGCCTCTCCTCGCTCTTTCCCCTTTCACACCCTGCCCAGTGAGCCACCAGGCTGCCTCAATTCCCCGCAGCAACGCCACTAATGCCGACGACTTTCCTCGGCAAATTCCGGCCAGTACCTGCCTCCCCTTTCCTCCCAGATCCCACAAGCATGTTCCCCATCTCCCTACACATCTGCCCGTAGTCTCCATTCGCCCGCGCGCGCTCCACATCGTCGGCAACCTCGATGACAGCATGTCGCCGCCGTCTGTCACTTCTCCGACGAGCTCTCCAGGTAAACCCCGAACGAGCCTTTCCCTCTCTTTGATGCTCCCAGGCTCACGACCCTCTTGCGCATCTAACGGAGCCTTCGGTTTATCCTAGCACACTCTACATCATCGCCTCCGACGACGTGCAGACACAACCGTCACCAAAAGGAATTCCGGCGAGAAATCCCTGACGTCCTCGAGCGCCCCTTCGCCAACGAAGACAACCTCGAGCATCAGCAAGATTCGGCAAACTCGGTGAGCTTCTCCCCTTGCTCTCTCACTTCCTGTATCGCTGGACCGTTACCGTCTGAGCATGCCGCCGCCAGCCACCATCGCAGCGCCGCCCATCTGTGGTCGCCACCGTCTGAGCTGTTGGATCCTAATCTGATGGATGCGATAGAAACTTAACCCGAAGGGGTATGCTTTGATCTGTGTCGCAGGATGCTAGTTAGATCTAACGGTCCATAGCACGCGATCCGCATGAACCGTTTTTGTCCAATAGTACCGCACCATGTGGCCAGCTTTTGATTAAATAGACAGAAACATTTCTATTAGATGGTTAGATTTGAAAAATTCATAAATTTAAATCTACACGTCCAAATTTTACAAATTTTATATCACTGGATTCATAAAAATGTAAAATTTCCAACCATGCACTTTGTTTAGTATTTTTCTTCTGTAAAACTGATTGTTTTTTCATAAACTTGTTTAGGCCTATTTTGTGTATAAAATTTATTCTAAAAATGATTTTAGGGTAAAATCTTTTGAAATGGATTGTTTTGAACCTACTAACCATAGAAACCAACTTTTGGAGTTAAAAATATATTTTGTGACAATTTGGAATTAATCCTTTGAATTAAAGCATTTCTAGTTAAATAAAAATGTTGAATATGTTTTAAAAATACTTCTTGAGTAAAACCTTTTGAAAATGGTTTGAATTAAACTCTCTGACCCTAAACACCAAGTTTTAGGATTTAAAAATATATTTGGTGAACCCTAGAAAATTATTACTTTGTTTAAAGGCATTTCCAACAAAATAAAATATTGCTTTGATTTAAAAATGGTTTTAAGTGAAACCTTTTGTAAATGGAATTGTTTTAAAACACTTTTGACCATAAAAACTAACATGTTGTGTTTAAAAATATTTGGCAAACACTAGAAACTATTACCTTGATTTAAATCAATTCTAGTAAAACAAAAATGATTTAAAGTGGCCATTTTCACTAACTTGATATCAAATGGTTTTGCCACATTTGTAAATGACCAATATGTGTTTTAAAATGTTTATAACCTATTAGAAACCACTTTTCCAAATAAAACAATCTTTTGCATGCTTTCATGCATTGCCTTGTTTATTCATTTTATGTGATGGATTGCTTGAATGCTAGTTTTGAATTTGTGCCTTGCTTGATTGAATCGTAGTGAACTTTGAAGAGTGTGACTATTGCAAGATCAAGGAGTAAACTTATATTCTCTACTAAAAAGGCAAATCGTGCTTCATACTTTTGTCCCATTATTTTCACTATGCATTAGTGATATTTCTATGTAGGACTTGCATGGAATTTTCTATGTATAAGCTATGCCATGGGAAATCCTAGTAGATGATGCCTTAGTAGAATTTTCCCTAAGTTAATATTCCTACTACCATCATGCTTATCTTAGCTAGTAGAAAACAAGGGTGGATTATATTCATGCTATGACATATTTCTAAGTCAAAGACTTGTGTTTTGTTTAATAAAACAACTATGTGAATGAATCACCTGGGTGGAATGGGACTTGTATGGATTATGTTGAGTAGTTACACATGGCCCATATTTATGGCTTACCCTAGTGTATCTCACTTGGGGAATGCCACCCAGGAACAAAGAGATTTGAGATGTCAAATGTTGAGAAGCTTCAAGTGCAGGCACTTGGCATTATGGGCTCTGCCTGGATCATATAGGTTGCAATAACTTAGCCAAATGGAAAGTAGGTGGTAGGGGTGATAGATTTGGAGCGTGTCCATTCTGGTCTAAGGGAAGGCTTCTGAAAGATCTTGTCTCGATGCATGTCGAGTCTTGTGGGGAAAGTGCACCACCTCTGCAGAGAGTAAAATCTAAGTACTTAGCCATGTCCCCGGCAATGGACAATTTGAGCATCAAGACATGGAAGCTATCAAGAATATCCGCATCCCAATTTCTAAGTTAAAAACTTGTGGTTGAACAAGGGTTGAAGGATCTTCAATCAATGATTGGTAGATGCCTTGGGTGATTTTTGACAAAGAAAAACTTAGTCTTTTCAAATGATAAGGAAAATCTATTTTGAGCAAAGCAAGCCTAAGCTCCACTTAGACAAATGCATAAAGATGATAGATACCACTATACTATCATATTATCACTTGCCAATAAAATTCAAATGTATTGACCCATGTGGCTATATCTTATTATGTTGCATGTTTGTTTGATGTTAGTGAAGTGTGTTGATTAGGATTACAAGTATACAACCAACATGATTGCCTGTGGCACTTTGAAGATGAAGGACTCCATGCTATAGTTATATATGATGCATTGTAATGAGATAGCCAGATGAGCTATGTAAGATGTAATGAATTATTTTATTCCTGGTTATAAAGTTGTATTATGACCTTTGTTTCTTGATAGTACATCTTAACTGTGGATGCTAGCTATTGATCCAGGGACTAGCATTGTAAACACATGGATCTCTACCTTATTAAAGGTTGGGACCTCTACATAAAAAGTCTCGTGAAAAACTTCAAACTCAATTTACTAATATTGCTTCACCTAGTACTTTCATTCCCTCTAATAGCACAAATACACTTAAACAAAAATGCTAGGTTGAAGGGTGAGCTTGCTAATTGTCGTGGTATTGCCGACGAGTACGCCATGGAGGGGTCCTCAAAGTGCATGTTTAGAGACGTGGGGTAAGGCGGGTGGTTGACGGGTACGAGGTAACACAGCTTACCCAGGTTCAGATCCCATGACGGTGGCGGAATCCTACTCCTACTATAAATCACTATACTGGCAATACGCCGAGTTACAGAGATAGGTTCGCTGTGCGAGGTTATCTGTGATTGTCTATGAACGTGCCCTAAAGGCTCCCATAGGCCCGACTTATATAGTCGCCAGGTCCTAGGGTTACAGGGAAAAGTCCTAGCCGGACAGGTCATAGAGTCCTACGCCGTCTATTACTAGTCTTGTGTATCTTGTACTCCAAGGCTCTGGGTACGCTGGTGACTCCACCGTAGCCTTCCTTTATCCGGCATGGGCCTCCCTTATGTATCCACCTAACTGGGCCTCCCAGCAGGCCATAGGACATGCTACCGACTATGGGCCACCCGGGTTAGTCGGATAAGAGACATGCTATTAGGATACCCATATAGCATATCCCCAATAGTAGCCCCCGGAGAACTCCGAGATCTTGTGCCGTTTTGCCTCTTCACGTAGAATGCTCCGTCTAGATGGATGTCGGCAAATCGTCAAGTAATATCTTGTAGTCCTCCCAGAGAACCCTGCAAGGTTTTCTCCGTCTTCGATTTGTAAGCCAAAGAAATGTTGAATCTTCCATCGTACTCTTCTGCAGTCGGATTAAATCCGTCCGTGCCAGAATCATTGATGCGACGGCTCATCTACATGTGTCAGTTATGACGACGTAGGCTTAGGTCAGCGATGCCTCGTAACTCACACATGCAGAGAACGCAATCATATCCGATTTCCCCGCGCGAGCGATACGAACCGTTGGCGGCGGCGATTGGAGACGTTGCGAAATTACCGCGCACGTTCAAGAACACGTCGTCTACGCGGCAACCATCCGATTAGCGACACGAATCTTGACGCAGAGTATGATAAATAGTAACCGTGGGACACTTTCCACTTTTTACCTCATTCCTCTCGCGTCCTCGTCTTCTTCCTCCAGCCGCACGCCTCCTCGAGCTCTCCGCGAGAAACCTCGAAAACCCTAGCTTCCACTTGTATCAGTCGCATCCTTCCAACACTCCATGGCCAGCAGCAGCTCCTCCCCATCGATGGTGGCGTCGAGCGAAGCCGCGGCGAAGCCGGCGAGCTCCATCGTTGTGCCCCCAAAGGGCCTGGTCATCCCCGCATCGGCGGTGATCGAAACCACCGGCGGCGACCATAATCTGGCGGCGCTAGAGCCACTGGAAGAAGAGCCAGACTCACATAAGGTCGATTGGCGGGGCTCGGACATCACCGACCGCGACATCCAGGAGATGGTCGCCGAAGGCTACCTCCCCGCGACGGAGGGGCTTGCCTGGCAGGCGGCGCTGGCCAGCGAGGTGACACCTTCTCCCTAAGCCGGAGAAAAGGTGTACCTCAAGGCTCAGCTGGTACGCGGCGTTTCCCTGCCCATCTCCCACTTCTTTCTCTCCGTCTTGAACCACTACAAGGTCCAACCCTACAACCTCTCCCCCAATAGCATCTTAGTGCTTAGCAACTTCGCGGCACTTTGCGAGGGTTACCTAGGGATTAGGCCTAGGTTAGACTTGTTCGTGTACTTCTTCACCGTCAAACGTGAAGCCGGACATATTAAGGAGGAGCTTAGGAACTGCGGCACCATAAGCTTCAAGATTCGACCTGGCCGGCGGTTCCCCGACATCATCGGCCACGAGTCCTGCAAAAACTGGCAGCGGACATACTTCTATGGCCCCGGCATTCCTTTGGCGGGCCAAGAAGTAACATACCCAGACTTCGCGGATGGAGACGCCGCTGAAGTTTCCACATGGAGATCCCATGCCTCCCTTCCCTCCGGCCTCGATGCTTCTCGCGCAATAAGGCGGATCAAATGGTTTGTAGAGACGGGTTTGACCGGCTTGGACCTAGCCATGTGTTGGTTCATCAGGAGAATCCAACCTCTGCAGCACCGCGCGAAGTTTATGCATGAGTATACCAGTGATCGAAGGGATACCCTCCAAATCTCCGTGGATAACTTCTCGAGCGACTCCTTCAAGCTCTACCTGAATGACATCGTCAAGGTGAAGGATAAGAAGCGTGGCTTCACCATCACCTACGACATGTTCGTAGATGGCAAGTTCCCAAAGGTAGATATATATTTTCCGTGTATGACATATGCTCTAGTTTCTCTGTCTTGCTAACACCATTTTATCTAACACGGTGATTTCTTACTTAACAGCTTAGCAATCTAGATGAGGACAACCTGGCTGCCGAAATCTACGATCCAAAGATGAAGGAAGTCACGGTCGTGTCCGACAACGATGTCCCGTTGGCGCGAAAGCGGAAGAGCTCCACCTCTGACGCTGCCGACGGAGGCAAGAAGAAGAATACGGAGGGTGGAGCCTCTAAAAAGACTACCGCCGCCCTGGAGGCGGAAAAGAGAAAAGCCACCGGGATTTTCGCCAAAGCGCCCCCCTAGTGTAATCTTCTCATTCTCCGACATTGTCTATCTGTCTGTTCTATTCTTGTACTTATGCATTTTGCACGTTTCAGGAAGAAAGCCACGACCAACCTCAAGAAGACCTCCAAAACTTTGGGGTCTTCTAGAAATATCAAGGATATGCTGCATCGCGATGCCTCCCCCGTCATCGCCCCTACTACTCCTGCCGTCAAGCCTTCCTCTTCCCTGACAAGCTCTCAAGCCCAGGAGGCACCAGGCCCTTCCGCCATGGAAGTGGATTCTGGCGCCTCTACCGAACTCGCTGTTGTCGGCGAGCAGGCGATGCATGAGAGCACTGCTCTACAAATGGCTGAAGCTCCGGCTAAGGATGCCATCGGTAGCGGCAAGGCGGTAGTGGTTGTTGGTACCTCTGTCGAAGGCGGCGCCCCCGCTCCCCAGAAGCCCTTTGAGTTCTCGAAGATAGTTTACCCGGCGCTCACGCCGAGTAACACAACTCTGGTTCCTGGAGGAGTGCCGTCGTCTCCGACGTGTGGTATTGAGGAGCTTCTTCGACAAGCGAACATCTTGCGAGAAAATAGCATCTCCTTTGGCAAGATGCTAGCCGAGAGTGCTACAAACCTCAAGATTATCGCACTTGTAAGTTTTACTTTACCTTTTGCATTTCATATGAGTATCCCACTGTAGCCCCCGAGGATGTAGACGGAAAACCATAGGTTTTGCATCTATATGCTCTAAGAGTGACTAAGTTAGAAAGAACTCTCACCGTAGCCCCCAAGCATTTATATGGAAAAAACTATTCCGACTAGATGCTTTAAGAGTAGAAAACGCAGTGTTTATAATTTTCAATACTGCAGCCCCCAAGCTTCTAGTTGTAACTGAATGAGTTCTGACTAGATGCTTAAAGAAAAGCTAAGCATTTTATGAGTTAAAACTTTATACTGTAGCCCCCAAGCTTCTAATCGAGAACTAAATTAGCTCCGACTAGATGCTTAAAGAAAATCTAAGCATATTGCTAAGTTAAAAACTCTGGCTGTAGCCCCCGAGCGCCTAGGTGGAAAGTTTCCGACTAGGTTCTCCAAGTAGACTAAACAACGGTTTAACTTTTTCCTTTTTCCACAGAATGAGAATGCTTGGAGGGGTATGGCCAACGACAAGTACCAGAAGATGCGCGCAGATCTTGAAGCCGAAAAGGGTAAAACTGCCATCTTGAAGGAACAGATCATCAAAAACAAGAGTTTGTTTTCTTTTTTGCGCATTCCGTCTTGGTTTTATGCCTTCATTCTCCGAGTACTCACTGTGTACTTTGTTTTCTCCGACTTTGCAGAACATGTCGCCAAGGTCAAGGATATTGTCGAGCAGTCCAAGCACATCCAGCAGCTGGATAGCGAGAACAGAATCCTTAAGAAGGAGAGGGAAGAGATGCTGAAGATGCACGAGGATTCCATGAAAGCCCTGCAAGATTCCTCCTTCGCGGAAATCAATCGCTTGAAGGAGGAGCTTGCGATCTTAAAAGATCAGAAGCAAGCTGCTGATGAGCAAAACCATCGCCACGGCGAGGCATATAAGCTCCTCCAACAAGAGAAGGAATCCTTGGCGGACACCCTCTGGCAGGCCAATGCCAACATCTTCAGTAAGATTTCTCTGCCTTGTATTTCTGCAGTCTGGGTACATGGAATTATTGAACTCATGTGATCCTTGTCGGAATTTGCAGCTCCTATGGGTTTAACCAGATCGCCTCCTCCGGCCAAGGAATGCATGATTCTTGCCGGAAACTTTATCAACACCGCCATCACCCAAACCAAAGATATCGCCAAGCCCCTCCCGATATACATCAAGGACTCGGACAACATGGCGAAGTACTTGGAGATTCTGCGCCGAGCCCCCGAGCATATCACAAGCTGGAAAGCTTCATGTGCACGGGCTGGCGGAAGGATGGCGTTGTCTATGGTGAAGGCACATTACGAAGATGCCGACATCGACACGGTGACCTCTGGCATCCCCGACGTTGATGATGACGACAAAGAAATTGATCACGAAGCCATCCTGTCATCACTCGCGGGTTATGACACCAGAGTTGCCGAGTTGGTGGATATCAACGTCTTTGTACCTATGAACACTATCGACAGTGTCAACCAAGACTCCTCCGAGTCTCACCAAAGTGCCGATGCTGAGGGTGATTCTCCGGCTAGGGACGATGCTGCTTCCAAGTCTCCTGCACCCAAAGAGTGAAAAACACTATGTAATATTTGTTTCGCCTTTGGTATATGCACGGAAAAAACTTGATGATGTAACTTAAGGCGGAAAACAATGGTTGTAATTTCCTTCTACTTAAGAACTTAGTTCCCAGCATGTATATATTTTTAAGCAAGTGCTGGCTTATCCATTACTTTGGTTCTTATGCTTGAATTTTCGTGAGTCGGAAGAATCGTTGTCGGAACCATGCGCTTAGGTGATGATACCCAATGGCACCGTCAATAACCTGAGCACAAAATTGCCGACAATAAGTGCCAAAAGTCACTACTCCAGAATCCACATAAAAACGACAAAGAACATGTAGACCAGAAAACTTAAGCTAACGCCCGTAGGCAGAATTTTCACAAGTGCAAACGCAAAGCTTGTGCATAAAGGTTTTACATGATCCAAAAATGAACACTAAAGGAGGTAAAAGACTCAGAAATATGAGTGAACCAAAGAGCTTTATTTCATTGATCATATAAGAGATACACAGTTATATAAAAAATGCTAAGTGTAAAAAGGACGTAGCTGTGCTATGTTCCATGGCCGATCAAGCTTCGGGTAGTCATCATCCAGGTCACGTCGCTTACGCTTATGATCCTTGTTGGGTCTATCCTTTAGTTCATGGTTGTCCATAAGGTAGTAAGAACCATTGAGCAACTCCTTGCTTATGATGAACGGTCCTTCCCATGGCGGGGATAATTTGTGTGACTTCTTCTGCCTAAGTCAGAGCACCAAATCCCCCTCTTTAAACGAGCGATGCTGAATGCGGCGACTATGGTAGCTGCGTAGCTTCTGCTGGTAGATGGCGGATCTTTGGCATGCCAAAACGCGCTTCTCTTCGAGAAGGTCCACATCCAGGCGTCTGGATTCTTCAGCGTCATCTTCGTCGTAAGCGGCCACTCTTGGTGCATCGTGAAGGATGTCGGAAGGCAGGATGGCTTCTGCTCCATATACCATGAAATAAGGGGTGTAGCCGGTGGATCTGTTGGGTGTAGTTCGTAAACTCCACAGCATAGATGGCAATTCTTCCGTCCAGGCTCCAGCTGCTCTATGTAGCGGTGCCTCAAGACGTGGCTTGATTCCCTGCAGAATTAATCCATTGGCTCGTTCAACCTGACCATTGGACTGTGGGTGTGCCACAGATGCAAGGTCAAGTCGGATGTCTTTCTCCCAGCAATATGCCTCCACTTCTCCGAGTGATAAATTGATGCCGTTGTCGGTGATAATGCTATGTGGGCGACCAAATCTCACCACTAGATCCCGGACAAACCTGAGGGCAGTTGCCCCATCAAGCTTTCTAATGGGTTTAGCTTCTATCCATTTGGTGAATTTACCAACTGCTACAAGCAGATGCGTAAACCCACAAGGTTCTGTCTATAACGGTCCCACCATGTCTAGCCCTCAGACTGCAAACGGCCAAGTTATTGGTATTGTTCGCAGTTCTTCAGCACGAACATGTGGTTGTCGGGCATAATACTGGCATCCCATGCATGTCTCAACCAGCTTGTCGGCATCCGCCTTCGCGGTAAGCCAGTAGAATCCTTGCTGGAAGGCTTTCGTGACCAATGATCGAGGAGTGGCGTGGTGCCCGCAATCTCTGAGATGGATTTCACATAGGATTTCCATACCTTCTAGCTGGGAAACACACTTTAGGTATACACCAGTAGTGCTCCTTTTGTAGAGTTGCCCATTTATTATGGTATAACCCTTTGCTCGTCGTATTATTTGCCATCTTTCGACTTCGTCGTTGGGAAAAATTCTGTGTTCGAGATATTCCATGAACGGTTTTGTCCAAGCCAGAGGGACCTTAGTCACCATGTTGATGAAAGAGACAGCTCTATCCGTGTTGTCGATGTTGGCTCCCTTCACGAATGGTGTGCGCAGGTGCTCTAGGAAAACTCCTGGCGGAATTCGCTTGCGCCCTGATCCTAGCTTAGACAGCAGATCAGCCGCCTCATTTTGTTCCCTAGGCACATACTTAACTTCGTATCCCAAGAAGCTCTTGGCTATCTCGTCCACTTCGTCTCGATATGCCGCCATCATAGGATTTCGCGCATTCCAGGTGCCAGCCACTTGCTGGGCAACCAAGTCGGAATCCCCACAGCAAACTATGAGCTTGATGCCAATATCCTTGGCTACACATAGTCCATGAATGAGTGCTTCATACTCCACCATGTTGTTTGTAGCCTCGAAGTGGATCTGCAGAACGTAGTGTAGCTTGTCCCCTGTTGGTGGCTGTAGCAATACACCAGCCCCCGAGCCGTTGAGAAGCTTTGATCCGTCAAAGTGCATCACCCTATTATCCTTGTCGACAAACTCTGAAGAGAGATCCGACATTGATCCTTCCGCGAACGTATCCTGCCCGTAGGCGGTCCGTGCGGGTCTTGATGCTTTCCGATCTTTGCCGGCAAACTCCAAAGAGAGATCCGACATCGATCCTTCCGCGAACATATCCTGACCGTAGGAGGTCCGTGCAGGTCTTGATGCTCCTCCGACTCCTAGGGAACTAGTGCTCGAGTCGGTTTCGCCGATGAAGAGGTGGATGTCTTCGATAGGAACGATCTAACACCGCATAGGGTTCGTCTTCGCCGGGATCTAGAATTCGTCGGGAGGGACAATCGGGACGTTGCCGGAGAAGAGAACGCGACCGATGGCTACGGTTTCGCCGATTCCCGCGAAGATCTTGGTCCTCGCCCGCTGAAGAGCCTGAAGCGCCTCTTGCCCCACGGTGGCCACCAACTGTCGTGGTATTGCCAACGAGTACGCCATGGAGGGGTCCTCACAGTGCGTTTTTAGAGACGTGGGGTAAGGAGGACGGTTGACGGGTACGAGGTAACACAGCTTACCCAGGTTCAGATCCCACGACGGTGGAGGAATCCTACTCCTGCTATAAATCACTATAATGGCAATACGCCGAGTTACAGAGATAGGTTCCCTATGCGAGGTTGTCTGAGATTGTCTATGAATGTGCCCTAAAGACTCCCGTAGGCCCAACTTATATAGTCGCCAGGTCCTAGGGTTACAGGTAAAAGTCCTAGCCGGATAGGTCACAGAGTCCTACACCGTCTATTACTAGTCTTGTGTATCTTGTACTCCAAGGCTCCGGGTACGCTGGTGACTCCACCGTAGCCTTCCTTTATTCGGCATGGGCCTCCCTTCTGTATCCACCTAACTGGGCCGCCCAGCAGGCCATAGGACATGCTACCGACTATGGGCCACCAGGGTTATTCGGATAAGAGACATGTTATTAGGATACCCATATAGCATATCCCCAACACTAATGCCACATTTCCCAAAGGAAACAAGTCCATAGATGACCTTTTGAGTAAGCAAAGCCCAAACGTGAGAATGGGGGCATTGGTTTTGTCTCCAAAGCCAAGAAGAAGAACAACAACAAGAAGAAGGTCAAGCCCGCACAAGCAAAAAACAAGGCCATTATGGGTAGTAAGACCACAAGTGGAAAAACTATGTCACATGATGACTTTGCAGGAAGTGCTAACCCTCACTATGTCTTAATGCGTGATTATTATGGTGATGTTTATGCACAATATGTTGGCCCGTTTGATGGTTATATTTCTTGGTCTATTTGGGTTCCCAAAACCCTTGTTGCTAACAAAAGAGGACCCGTTGAAAAATGGGTATCTAAAAGCTAGTTTGGTCTCTTGTAGACCTATGCTTTCAGAGGGTCAAAGTGGGTGCTTGATAGTGGATGCACAAGACATATGACCGGAAGCAAAACTATTGTCAAGGAGATGAGACCAGATGATGATCAAATAACCGTGACATATGCCGACAAATCAAAGTCTAAGGTAATGGGTTTTGGCAAAGTTGTGGTGGCTCATGATATTACACTTGTGGACGTCATGCTTGTTGAGACCCTTGGATATAATTTATTTTTAGTCTGTGCTCTTGGAAATATGGGCTTTGCCTTCTTTATTGATAATAATATTGTGGTCCTCTTGTGGAGCAAGTCTCTGAAGGTGGGTTTCGTTGGGTACGTCGAAAATGACTTGTATGTGGTAGACTTTTTGGGGAAAACCACTACAAGTGCGATGTGATTATTTAGAAAGGCTGATGTGGGTTGGCTATGGCATCTCCGTCTAGCCCATGTCAACATGAGAACTTTGCAAAGTCTCCACAAGGATGTCCATATTGTTGGAATAAAAGAAAATGTTTGGTTTTCCAAAGATCGTGTGTGCATGTCTTGTGGTGAAGGAAAGATGCATGATTCTCCCCACAATACAAAGAACTACATCAATTCCAAGAGGATCTTGGAGCTCCTTCATGTGGATCTCTTTGGTCCTCCATCTCATGCAAGTCTTGGTGGGAAGAAATATTGTTTGGTGATTGTTGACGACTTATCAATATATACATGGGTGTACTTATTCAAGCTGAAAAGTGATACCCAAGAAAACTTCATCGACTTCATCATCATGGCACAACGTCAACACAACATTCTTGTGTTGGTAATAAGGAGCGACAACGACACCGAGTTCAAGAACTACACCTTTAATGGATTTCTTAGTGATGAGGGGATAAAACACCAATATTACACTACATATACCCCTCAACAAACTGGTGTAGATGAGAGGAAGAACCGTACTCTTATTGATATGGCTAGGACCATGTTGGCGGATTTTAAATCTCCATAAAACTTTTGGGCTGAAGCAATCTCCACCGCATGCCATGCATCAAACCGGTTATGCCTCCGCAAAGAATTGATCAAGACTCCATATGAATTTCTTACCGGTAACAAGCCCCATGTTTCATACTTCCGGCTGTTTGGTTGTGAGTGTTTCTATCGCATAAAGGGTGTTAATTTTTCCAAATTTTATTCCAAAGCATTAGAGGGTATTTTTGTTGGCTATGGTCTCGAATCCCACACTTATAGAATCTATGATAAACTCTCTGGAACTTTCATAAAATCTTGTGGTGTGGTTTTCGAAGAATATGATGGTCCCCAAGGGGGACGTGTTAATGTCTATGATGTAGATGATGAAATGCCTCAAGATTCCATAGGAAGAATGGGTGCGGGATTCATCCACCCTGTTGAGGAACCCCTTGTGGCGGATCGAGAAGAACTATGATCTACTCATGTGGAGCCCTCGTCTTCACAACATAAACAAGATACTTCTGTTGAGGAGGACAATGACCCAAGAAAAAGACAAGCTAAGGACCCTCAACAAGTTGATCAGGTAGAAACCTCTAGCCAGGAGGAACATGATTCTCCACTTAACGGATTATCCAACGCTTCTCAGTCTATTGTAAAGGAATATTTATAGAATCAGCCAGAACATCAGCTCAACGGCTGTCTAGAAGTGTGCTTGATCAAGACCAAGGTCAATCTTTTCCTCTTGATCAAGAGAATGATTCCAATGATGATCAAGGTAAATTTAATGGTCAAGAAAAGGACCAAAATGATGAAGAGATCCCCACAAGAAAAAACAAGGAGATCGAAACTCGCCACCAGGCTAGAGTGGATAGAATGTTGGAATTAACAGGCCACATTCTTGAGAATGTGGTTGGTGCTCTAAGAAGAGGCATGTCCACTCGATCTCAATTGAAGCATTTTGGTGAGCATCAAGCACATATATCCATGGTGGAGCCAAAGAATGTTTGCGAAGATCTTGAAGATTCATATTGGTTGGAAGAAATGCACAAAGATCTCAACAACTTTGAGTGGAACAAAGTATGAAAGTTAGTTGACAAGCCCAAAGATTGCCACAATGTTATTGGTACCAAGTGGATATTCAATAACAAGCAAGATGAGCATGGAATTGTTGTGAGGAATAAGGCAAGATTGGTTGCACAAGGGTTCTCTAAAATTGAAGGCATTGATTATGCAGAGACATATGCACCCATGGCTCACCTTGAGTCCATCCGTATCCTTCTTGCTTATGCGGCACATCATAACTTTAAATTGCAACAAATGGATGTTGAAAGTGCTTTTCTTAATGGTCCATTACATGAGTTGGTATATGTAAAGCAACCCTCGGGGTTTGAGGATCCCAACTTCCCAAATCATGTCTACAAACTTGATAAGGCGCTCTATGCACTACTAGGAAACTAGCTATAGATAGACAGACCTTCTGTGGCGCATGGTTCTGACCATGCGCCAAAAAAGTTGTCTAGTGGCGCATCTGGATCAATGCGCAACAGAACCATGAAACTTCTGTGGCGCATGGCAATTTGAGATGTGCCACAGAAGTTAGGTGGGACCCACACCAGGCCTTGGTCCATGAAACTTCTGTGGCGCATCTTACTATATGCTCCACAAAATATTTCACTTCTGTGGCGCATATTGACAGATACGCCACATAATCATTAGGTGGGACCCACAACAGGGGGGCTTTGACCGTTCTCTTACCAACCTTCTGTGGCGCATATGACTATATGCGCCACAAAAGTGTATATCTTATGTGTCGCCATATGCACCACAGAACAATTATGCGGGCCCCATTGTCTGGACACCTATGACCAAGCTTATGTGGCGCATATGCGCATATGCGCCACAGAAGAACAAACTTCTGTGGCGCATATCTGCAATATGCGCCACAGAATGGTGCATGCTACTCAGATTATGTTGAGTGTTTCTAGTACACATTTTCCTCTTGCTTTTCCCAACTAAACAAGTACCAGTGGCATAGGTAGAATACTAGACAATCTACTAGATAGACAATGGCATACATCATTACAAATGCACATGCGCATATCCCTTGAACAGCAAAACAACAATGGCATACATCATTGCAAATACACAAACTACAACATTGCAAATCCATCACAGAGCTGGTGGGGGTGATGGCAGTGGAAGATGCCAAACCTCCCTGTTCACGCGCGCCTGCATCCTGCGGATGTGGTCCTCCATGGACACGTTGGGGTCGAGCACCGGCCGCCACCTGATTGGTTCCGCCATGCACGCCCTCTCCTCCGAGGACGCGAGAAGGGCATACAACAACATGGACTTGTTGTAGAGGGCCTCATGCCATAGCCTGGCCTCCTCCTCGATTAGGTTGACCTCCGAATCCTGCGGCTGACTCCGAGCACTGCCCCTCGACCTCGCCCCTCCACTATGAGTAGGCTGCAGGGAACACGAGCGGTTTGTGCTCTCCGGCGAGTATTTCGAAGAGTTGTGGGAAGAAGACATCAGGGGCAGGGATATTGCTTTGGACAGGGAGTGTGGTATATATATAGGGGTGTCATTAAAGCAGCTATCTGCCACCTTTAATTTCGTGCAGATCTACACTCAGTGTTCTATGGCGCATATGGGCTTTATGCGCCACAGAAGTTCAATCTTCTATGGCGCATTTAGCACATATGCGCCACAGAACACTTTTGACCGACCATATGTGGGCCCATAGTCTGGCCACTGCACCCTATGACCAAGGTTTTGTGGCGCTTATGGGAGATATGCGCCACAGAAGATTGAACTTCGGTGGTGCATATTGCCCATATGCACCACAGAACCCTACGTCCAGATCTGCACAGAAAGGTGGCAGTTTTGCACCCCTCTATCTACCACCATCCATTTCACATCCTTCTTCCCCCTCCTCCCAGCTCGTCTTACTCCTCTCTCCCACCCCATTGTGCCCATAATTTTCTACATTTTGTTGTTTTTAAACCTACTATAGTTGATAGATTGGTTAGGGAAAGCCTTTCTCCAACTAGTAGATCTAAAACACACTTACTTTTCTCCTCCACATATCTATCTGTGTACCATTATCTCTCTATAGATCTATTGGTCCACACTCTCTCACATCGTGCTCTCGACTTGGTATTCAATCTATCCGGTGAGTAATTGGCCATGAATATGCATGTTTTGTAGGTGTAAAGCTTGTCGCGCGGGCGGTGTGTACATGCGATGCATGCATGGCGCAAAGATGATGTTTGTGCATGAAGCTTGTGTGGTGCATGAATGCTTGCATGGGAATAAGTTTCTTGTTTTTTCTTGTCTGCCCCTGTGTGGTGCATGGATGTTTGCCGAAATGTTAATTCATTTCCATTTCGGCAAATTTTTGCACCACCCATATGTCCTACTTTTAGGAAAGGTCATGCCGAATTTTTTCGGCGACCATGCATGTGTGTTTGTGTGTGCATAAGGTGTGGTTTCTAATTAACCTACTCTGTCTTTTGCTCTATATGTGCATACCGCGCAGGCTACCATGGTCGTCAGCATGAGCAAAGGTCGAGTTACTAGGTATAAGAAAGACGCGAAGGCGGACATGATTCAGAAAAACAAGACCCAGTAAGATGTCCTTGTCGAACATGCAAACTCCAGCGCTGGATCGACCCTGATTCTGGACAATTGGAAGATCACCTGCTCAGGCACGGTTTCATGCGCGACGACTTCGATGAGGAGCTGGCAGTAAATGGTGGTGGTCATCATGAAGACGTGGGCGGGCGAGAAGACGAAGAGTCTCCCGACGGGCATGGTCATGATGACGAAGAATATACCGACGGCCATGATCATCATGACGAAGAAGGAGATGTCGACGGGCATGACCATCATGAAGAAGGAGAAGAAGCGAACACCCGGATGCTGCTAACTTTGGTGTTAAGGGACCCTCATGTTCAGGAACTGCTTCTCAAGGAGACGAGCAACGCCAAAGCTGCAGTGAGAGAGAAAGCCAAGATGGCGCAAATGGAGTTAGATGGGATGAATCCATTGTATCCTGAGTGTCGGCCCGAGGATACACGCCTGAGTGTAACACTCAAGGCTCTAGATATGAAGGCGGAACACAAATGGACCGACATGAGCTTCAATGCTAACATGGAATTCTCGCATGATCGTCTTCCTAACGGGAACACATTGCCAACAAGTATAGAGGAGACCAAGAAAATCGTGTGCCCTCTCGACCTATCGCACATTAAATACCACGTATGCATCAATGATTGCACACTTTATCGTAACGAGTACGTGGAGAGAACCACATGTCCGGTGTGCGGCCATGGACGGTACAAGAGAGGGAACAAGAAAGTTCCTCGAAAAGTGGTATGGTACTTTCCTATCACTCCCCGTCTAAAGAGATATTTTGTAGATCCTAAGGAAGCAAAGCTAATGCAATGGCACGCGGAAAGAGGGAAACCTGCAGATGATCCAGAGAAGGGCAAGATCCTAACACACCCTTTAGACGCTAGCCAGTGGAATGCATTGGACATCGAGTTCGAAGAGTTCGGGGGCGATGCAAGGAACGTCAGGCTGGGTATGAGCATCGATGGACTCAATCCTTTTGGCAACCAAAGTAGCACATATAGCACCTGGCCCGTGTTTGTATGGCCGTACAACATCCCCCGTGGCTCTGCACAAAGCAAAGGTACGTACACATGAGCATTCTTATTTAGGGGCCGAAATAGCCAGGTGTCGATTTGCATCTTTATCTCGGGCTGTTGAAAGAGGAGTTAGCCACGTTGTGGGAGACGCCAGACCATACGTGGGACGCCTACACTAAAGAATATTTCCCTCTGAGAGCCGCGTTGCTCACAACGGTGCAGGACTATGCTGGTTACGCATATGTATCGGCCCAGGTGAACCACGGACACAATGCATGAAGTGCATGGATAAGACCCCGCATCTCCAGCTACCCAAGGATCCCGGGTCTTCGAAAACCGTGTTCCAAGGGACTCAAAAGTGGCTTCACATGGATCACCCGTGGAGAAAACGCGGTGACATGTTCAATAGTAAAGATGAGACCGAAAGAGCCCCACGTACGAGAGGCGGCGAAGAAATAGAGGTGCTTCTGAATAATTGGGATGAGTGCCCTGCGCCAGGAAAGAAGCGAACAAGGACAAAGCCGCTTCTGGGTGTATGGAAAGCGAGGTCTATTTTATAGGACCTGCCGTATTGGAAGGTCCTCCACACGCCCCATAGCCTCGATGTAATGCACATCACGAAGAACTTTACCGAGAGTCTGCTTGGCAATCTCCTCAACATGCCGGAGAGAACCAAGTATGGGCCGAAAGCAAGAAACGACCTGAAATTGCTTGGCATCAAGAAGGAGCTTCAGTACCCTGATAGTGATGATGATGACGATCAAACGGAAGGGACTCATGGTCGCCGCAAACGGGTTAAGAAGGTGAGGTGGTTGTGCTTCACGATGTCTGCTTCACTCTATGTCAGGAGGAGATCGAGCAGTTTTTTAGGTGCCTCCTAGGAGTCAAAGTTCCTCACGGTTACTCGGGCAAGATAAGCATATATCTCGATGTAGCGAAGAAGAGGTTCAGCGGTATGAAGTCCCACGACTGTCACGTGATGATGACATAGATACTTCCAGTTGCCATACGAGGGATAATGGACGAGTACATCCGTGAGACGCTGTTTGTCCTGTGCAACTTTTTGATGTCATCTCTAGGAAGTCGATCGACATGAAGCAGCTCGACATGCTACAGGAAGAGATCGCGGTGATACTATGCGAGCTCAAGATTTACTTTCCGGCCGCATTCTTCGACATCATGGTGCATCTACTTGTCCATGTCGTGGATGACATCATCTAGCTTGGGCTGACATTCCTCCACAACATGATACTGTTTGAAAGGCTGAACGGTGTCTTCAAAGGGTTTGTTCGCAACAGGTCCCGTCCAAATGGAAGCATAGCCAAGGGATTTCTTATCTACGAGTGCATCTCTTTCTGTTAGAACTATCTAACCACCGAGAACGAGGATGTTGGAATACCCACCAAGAAGCACCTCGGTAGGCTCGCTGGGTATGGTCACCGCGAGGGCCACCGCTCACTGCATGTCGGCATTGCTAATCGACGCGCCGACTTTGGCAGGGCACACTGAGTCACACTACAACACATTGAATTGGTCAGCCCTTGGGTGGAAGAGCACAAAAGCTTGATCGAGCAGGAGTACGTGGACCGGGCCCGCCTGAGGAAGAAAGGAGACGTAACAAGAGAACACAACTCCAGCTTCACGGATTGGTTCAAGAAAAGGATGCTAGACAATCCCCCGCAGACACCTTCTACGGAAGATCAACAACTCATATTCTCCTTGTCACAGGTCCCAGCGCATAACGTAAAGACCTATCAGTCATACGACATCAATGGTAACAGATTCTACACCGAGGAAAAGGACATGAATAGCGAATATCAAAACTCAGGAGTAACTATGGTTTCCTTCATCGATGACGAGACTACTGTCATGGAAAGATTCTACGGAAGGATCGAGGACATATGCGAGCTCGACTACTATGGAGAGACGATACCGATGTTCCGTTTTAGATGGGCCAAGAACGTCGAAAAAGAAGGCCGATATTTCACCACCTGCGTTATATACCCGATGCCAAGTCGGCAAAGAAGGCCTCCGCGAAAAATGAGTCGTGGATACTCGCTAGCCAAGTTGATCAATGTTTCTTTATTATCGACCCATCAAATCCCAGTCGTGTTGTAGTGAGGAGGGGCAAGAGGAGCATCATCGGAATGGAAGGATCTGCTAACATGCAAGACTTCGACAAGAACGGCAATCCGAAGATCGAAGAGGAATTCGACAAGTATTTCAACATGCCTACTACTACTACAGTAAGAAGAAAGACCACACTAATGACTAAAGGTTGTCCGTTCACGAGAAGAAATCTCATAGTGCCCGGGATAACATATTCAACCACAAACAAAAAGGGAAAGAAGATTGTGAAGAGAGGCTAGCTAGCTCGAAACATCACACGACGACGTGTGACCTTTTTTGTGTATTAGTTAGAGACTAATTAAACATATATTGTGATATTCGTGTGCGTATACAAATCCACATGTGTTTGTCAAAAGCACAATATATACATATAATTCGGGAAGGTTTTTTGAATAAATATACATATGTGTATGTGCTTGGTTTAAATATATTTTTATCATATAATTTCTAAATAAAGAAAAAAATCGATGCAGCCAGGATTCGAACCTGGCTGCCACAGGCTCATGTCCAACTACATGCCTCACAACCATTGAGCTATTGTCTGTTTCGTGTCAAACTACAATCGCGCACTGGTTTTGACTAAGTGCCCAAGCTTCTGTGGCGCATATCACTGGAATGCGCCATAGAAGTCCACAGAAGCTTGGCACTTAGCCAAATAACCGCGCGCGGCCGCACGACCTTTCCCCTAGCTTTTCCCATTTTCCTCCTGAGCGCCCGAAGCGAACCCTAGCCTAGCCGAACCGTCTCCGCTACTCGCCCGCGCCTCCGCCGCCGCACGCCTTCGTCGCTCGTCTGCCGCTCGCCCGCACGCTTCCGCCACCGCATGCCTTCGCCGCTCTCCCTAGCGCCCGCACACCGGAGGTGGAGGAGGAGCCTGTGGTGGAGGTGGAGGAGGAGCCCCTGTCGTCATAGCCCGTGGAGGAGGAGAGCCGCCCCCGTCGCCGGAGCATGTGGAGGAGGAGCCCGTCGGCCACCAGTGGGAGGAGAAGGGCTGTGCACCGCCACCATCAGCCGGCGCGACCTCACCGTCCATCGCGTCCACTTGCTATCGTCCACCGGCGCCACCTAGGTAATGCTCTGAACGGTGCTGATAGATTAGGGTTCTTGTAGTTTGATCGTAGTGGAGATTAGGGTTCTTGTAGTTTGATTGTATTTTGATTAGTTTCAGTTCTTGTAGTTCGATTAGGGTTCTTGTAGTTTTACTCCATGCAAGATGGTTTTACAAGCATAGCCTAGACCTCTTTTAGTTACACACTAGAAAGTTCATTTGGCCTTTTAGGTGACCTCTATGCTGCTTTTCAGCATCGTACATTGTTCGCTATACTATGTTGTTGATGCGGCTTGCAATCTTAGTTATAACTGCAGCACAAATAATAGTGCTCCATGGGCATGTTCTTCTAGCAGAGAAGAGTATGACTCCATGGGCACAGTCATGTTCAACTTTAATTAATTAAATTGAGAGAGAATGTTACTGTTGTAAGAGAATTATGCATGTACATTTAAACCAATGTTACTGTTGCTACTGCTTTTCCTTATATGATGCATGTAAGAGAATGTTACTAAGCAGTCAGTGTAAGCATCGTTGACAGATGATGGCGCTAGAATTGCAAATTGACCTTGTCCTCTGTGTGTCAAACTTGTGCTCTGTGTGTCAAACTTGTGTGTATTTGTGCACACTATAGGAAAACCAGTCTATTGCAACAATATTTATTGCTACAATCATATTCTATTGCAATAAAATGCAATATTGCAACGAATTCCCCATTTGTGGTATTAGAATGTTCATATTGCCACAAATGATTTTTACCGCAATAAATACTCTTTTGTTTGCAATATAGGCTCCATATCACAACAATCAGAATGGTCGTTGCAATATGGCTCAGATATTGCGACAACCAAATTCCGTTGCACGAATTAGTCATTTTGATGCAATAGAAACTAGGTCTCGCAACAAAAAGGTTATCTGTGGTAATATTCATAAAGATATCGCGACAACTGTATCATGTTGTGATAAGTACCCATGTTGTTGCAAATAATGTCTATCTATTACAACATAATATGTGTTTGTCGTAAATGTGTATATTTTTCGTCTCAATTTCATAGTGTCGCAATAACCATTATTTACTATAACAGGCTGTGCATTGGTGGAAATACGTAGAGGATATTGCAACAACCCGTTACTATAGCAATAAATAGCAAGCTATTGCAACACGGTGACCGAACCGGTAAGCCTAGTTTTTACCGGCCGGACCACTGGTGCACCGACGGGTTTTTTAATACTCCCTCGGATCCATATTACTTGTCACAAAAATATATGTATCTAGAAATATAATATATTTTACCTATAAATACAGAAATAAATAAATAAATATTTATGTATGTAAAAGTAATTTAGACTTGGCATAATAATATCTTCACTAATATAAAAAGACACCAACCTAAAAAAAACTAATATAAAAAGACACAGATCCAAACAATCTGAACCCTCTAGTCATCCAATCCAATGGCTCAGATTACGTCTAACACAATCCCACGTCTATTTGAAACCCACCTCTACTCAAACCGCCAGCTAAAAACTAATCCTCCAACGCCGCCACTCCACCCAACACCTCCATTTACGCCTCCACGCTCGCCGCCACTCCGCACGTCGCCGCCTACGCGCAAGCCGGCGCCGCTCCACCTGACGCTGCCACTCCGCCTAACGCCGCCCACATCGCCGCGCACGCCCCCACGCCGCCCCCTGCTATTTGGTCGACGCCGGCAGAGGCGCTGCACGTTTAGTGCACTGCCCGACCCTGTCGTCGCAATGCGAGGCCTACCTTTGCACCGCATGGCCTGGCTTCCCTTGAAGATAAATGTACTGCTATGTTATTTATGTTATCTGATTTCAAGATTACAGTGTTGTGAACTAATTTGTTCAAGTTTGATCGGTATTAGAATTGTAGTCCATCTCCGTGTAATGACCAACATGCTTTAAAGTAGGTTCTAATCCACAACAGATGAACAATTTTCAATTTCACTAACGGCACCAACATGCAGAGAGGCCGCTATCACCGGCTCATGTCTGTAGGTCGGGCGATACTAGGAGCCAAGTAACTGCACATCCTGCAAACGCAATGTTCCACATCCGATCTGTTGTTTCTTCAGCATCAGAAACAAAATCAAGGATGGTGGTCCTCGTGGTAGCAAGCTCTTCAAGGTGGAGATGTCTCCAAATTAGTTATTCTTCTTTGCATCTTAGCAAGATATAACTAGCAGTTTCATTTGCATGACAGATCTCACATCCGGCATGTGAAGTAGTAGTCCACCGTTTCCTGATCATACTGTGACGAGTATATTCAGTCTATCTCGGAAAGCCAGCCACAAGAAAACTGAATGTTTCTTAGGAATAACATAATAACACACATAGCCGAAGGGTTCCCATTCATTCTCACCGGAAGTAATTAAGCGGTAAAAGTAGCATGTTGTTGCATTTTTGGCAAGGGAGATGCAGAATTGCAGTCCGGTTCATTTACTTCCAGTTTCTTTTCATGCTCATAGTTGTTGGTTGACATGAACAATGTCATTTTGAAAGGGTATCTTCCTGACGTGTTCATCTTGGACACATTGATTGATGGGTACAGCAAGAGATTGAAGCTGGATAGTGCTCTTCAGCTTGACGAAAGGACGTGGACCGTGCTCTTCAGTTTGACAAAGACTGGATGAATCTTAGGAGCTGCTATCAAAATTTACTCCGTACATGCCATACCCGGAAAGGAATTATCATTGCTTTATTTTCTCCATGCTACACCACCTGATGTACGACTATTACTATCTGAGTACCCAATTCTTGGATATATAATTCAATATAGTCTAAAAGGTCCACTCCTTACAAATGTATTCTTGTAACTTGCATGATACTCAGAGGTATAAGTTGGTTGATGCTAGATCTTTTTGTTACCTCAGTCAGTCAAGCTGTATTGTTGCCAAAGAAATAGTTGATGCAGAATAGTATATTCCCGATTGTTTGATTGGTAATAATAAAATCGCAGAAAACTCCGATTAGATTTTTATTTACTTTCGATCGGATCTTGGCATTTTGCATTGTTATTGTGACCTTGTACTTGATTCTGGAAAAAATAATGTCTCCATTCGATGGGGCCCAAATTCCAAACAATTCATTGGAGTTGTTGATATCCCACTACTAGGAAACAGGCCGTTAGTGGCGCACCTGGAAACATCATCCGTGGCGCACTAGCAGTGCGCCACGGGTCTTGCTCTACGGCTATCTCTCAGCCGTGGCGCACTGCCTAGTGCGCCACGGTTGTGCAGAGATAGGTGTAGCGCACCTCCAAGTGCGCCACAGAAGTTTGGCATGGTGCGCTATCCCTGGGATCTTCTGTGGCGCACTACCTAGTGCGCCACTAAACTTCCATGGTGCGCTTTAGGTGTAGTGCGCCACAGAAGGTAGACCATGTGCGCCACAGATGTATTTTTTGTTTTTTTTTAATTTCCGAGCCATATTATACGCAATACAGATTATATACAATATTACAGCAGATATACACACACAGATACAAGATATACAATTATATATATAAATACTCAATATGAAAAACAAGATTGAAACAAATACATATAGATAAGTCTCATACATGAATACATAGTCTAAGTTACATTGTTTCGATCATGTTACAAAGTAGTAGTTGGTGACATGCTAATACATGTGTCGATCGAACAAGTTAGAGCTCGGAAGCTCGCCTAGACATCTAAACTAACTAGCTAGACACAAACGCGGGATAAATAACCAAAGAAGATAAGAATGATCACCGCCGCGACGAAGGTGTAGGTCTTCATCCGGTTCCTTGTCCTAACTCCCGCTAGATAGCGCGTGTATCTAGCTTCCGCCTCCGCCATAGTGTTGTACCCTTTGTAGCTATTGCCGCTGAAACGGTGCACCTGTCTCCGGCAGTCTTCCCAATCATCGTAGACTCTGGGAACCCGTCCCTTGTACACGACGTACCACGTCATCTATAAGTTGACAATAATAATTAACCGACTATTGAAAAAAACATATATAATTAAAGTCGCATATGAAGATACACTTATAGAAAGTACTCCTAAATCAAAAAGACCAAACTCAGAAAGCATGCCTCATATATAACTAGGTTGTTCGACACAGGAATATGCTACGATGGAACTGTTCGCCAAGTAGGATGCACAACACCTGGACCTGTGCATAGCACAAGGCGAACAATCCCATCGCAGCACATTCACATATAGTGTGCCACGACATTTCAATCATCGGCATTATTCTCGAAAAAGACCAAAGTAACTCAAAAATCATGCCTCATATATATACATAGGTCGTTGGACACAGGAATATGCTACGACGGAACTGTACGCCAAGTAGGATGCACAACACCTGGAGTACTTGTGCATAGCACAAGGCGTACAATCCCATCGTAGCACATTCACATATATAGTGTGCTACGACATTTCAATTATCGGCATTATTCTCGAAAAAAGAGTAAGGAAAAAAAGAAGGACCAAATTGAGCAAAGGACCAAAGAGTAAGCAAAAAAACCAAGCATTGATCGATATATAATAATAAGCAAAATAAGTTCACTTGTCGTCCACACACACACACAAAGGTCATCTATAGTTTGTAACTACAACTAGGCCAACATCAAGCCTTCTGGCTCGGCTTAGGGAACGGGAGAACGCCATGTCTCGTCATGAACTTCCTATAGGCACCCTGCATCTCTAGGTGATCTTCTATGTCACGGTTATTCGGGATATTTCCTCCGTAGAAGATCCCCCCGAAGTCATGACATCACGAAAGATGATTGCCCCAAACTACTGCTGGATGCGATACATCTCTTGTCTAATATCCGAATCATTGATCTTGGCCTTTGCTTCGGCCCACTGTTTGAGATGATCTGGCAGCGTAGAATTCTGCTGGTCAAGTAGGAACGCCCTCATGTGATGGAGTGCGTAGTAGGCTTCCTTCTTACTGTTTTCCGGCTGCTTCACGCAGGGGAACTCCGTTACGTGGTTGAAGACGTGCCTGCCGAACTTGACCTTCTTACGGACGAAGCTGGTGCCTTCCGTCGAGGCAAAGCCAGTGAGAGCATCATCCAGAAATTCCTTGATCTTGTCGTAGTTTTTCTTCTTTTCTAGACTCCCCGAGTTGAAATACGTGGCGTGGGAATGCTTCGGCGATAAGGAGATGAGCGTGCAGTGTTCATCTCTGCGCAAAAAATTCAAATGGAATGTGTTGGAAAAATAATGATGATGATCTAATAAAGCCAATCGACGGTGGCGAGTGAATAACGACTTACTCGGGAAAGTAAGGCACGAGAATGTATTCCTTTGTCTTGTTCGCCACGAGGATTCTTTTTAGGTACGAGGCCACGATACGTCATTCGGCGGGGGAACCCAAGAAGCCGTCACGCATGTAGTAGGGGTCCACTATAGCGATGCCCGGTGTGTTCTCTCTAATGATCTGCATGGCCGGGCTGAGAGAAAAGAGACGGACCATGGTATAGTGCAGCGGGTATAGGTGGAACATATTGAAGATGTCCTCGAACCGCAGGAAGAACAGATCCGCGGGGGCAGTGTCGAGGAAGCCCAAGCCTGGTGGCACCTTAACCACGAATACCGGGTGCAAGGGATCTTTCTCCGATAGAAGGCGTCTCTCTATCGTCAGCACGCCGTCATGCACACTCTGCAGTTCCGAACTGGCGAGCTTCCGCAAATTCTTGGTGGCCCGTCCCGAAACCTGATCGGATTCGCAGTTGTTGACGCCACCGGCTGGCTCGAGCTGCTAGATTTTCTTTTCCTGCCCTTTTTTTCCTTTTGGAGAGCGGGAAGGCACCGCAATCTGAGCACCGGCCGCCCTATGTAGTATGTCAGGGCTTAGAATAAAGGGCCGGTTGGTTGTATCAGCTGGCTCTGTAAAGGCGCAAGCTGGAGGCGTCTCCTGAGAACCAAACAGACGCTTGGTGATAGTGGCTTTCTCTGTGGGGCCACCAGCTAGGTCTTCTTCGTTGCCAAACTGAGTGCTGAAGAAGTGATCATTCCAGTCTTCGTCGTCCTCGGCCGGATCCTGCGCCATGTGCATATCATCAACATGATCATCCGACCCACCGCGTGGAGGTGACGGCGAGGGCGGTAAGGGGGCCTTGCCACCGCTTGTCGCTGGCACGACAGGCGGTGCTGTTGTCTGTGGCGTGATGGCCCCCGCCGTCCCCAAACGGATCATGCTCTTTGGCCATAGCAAGAACAAGCCGAAGCAACTTCTGAGGACAAACGGCTCTTCTTCATCCGCTCCTGGGGGTTGAATGGGAGGTTCCAGGTCGTCGCAGCCCCTTAGCACCCGACTAATTTTAACCCTGTGAACGCTATCTGACATCGGCTTTGAGTGGAACGTGCGCTGCAAGGGTTGAACGATGGTACCCTTGGCAACATCCCTCAGCTCGTTGTTCACGTAGCATAAGAGAGTGCAAGGAACATCCGTCTGCAGAAAACATGTACGGCGTCGTCAGAGCGAGATGCCACAAGAGTAATATATAGATGGCATGAAAGGCGGTAATTAAAGCAATTTGTTTACCGTGATGGCGTCGAGATCGGCTAATGTCGACGCACCGCATACGGCGACGGGCGTGCAAGAGACGGAATGGCTGCTTGATGGCGCGGTGATGGCCGCCGGTGTATTCTCCCTACCGACGGGTGCTTGGAGCTCCGGTGCCGCCGCGACGATGGCAGGGGGCACCAACATGTACTCCGGCGCCGCGGTGATGGCAGGGGGAGTCACCAACACTTGTGGCGCCGCGGTGCTAGCGGGCGGAGTCACGAACACGTAGTTCGCCTGATTCGTCGGCGCCGCGTTGTTCGAGTGGCTGCTGACCATGCTTGTAATCGGGCACGGCCCTACTCGACCACCCGCACTCCAGTTCGCTATTGACTCCACCAAGGTAGGCAGGAAGGACGTGAGGGTGATTGCCAGGTTGTCTTGGACGATCTGCGGGATCCGCGCCACTTGTGCCTTAAGTTCTTGAACCTCTCGGTTTTCCTCCTCGCTCCTTCCCGACGGCGCCACATGCGTCCTCGGTGGTGGACCAAAATGATCCACCCAATTCTTACCCCCGAGGCCGGCCAGACGGCCAGCCGACGACGGCTTCTTCGTAACCGGCTCTATTTTCTTGGCTCGGTTCATCGCCCTGTTAAAAGGGTTATCCCACCGGGTGGCCGCCGTCGACCCCTGGGATGAGGAACCCTAGGATCCATGACTAGCAACAATTTCCTCCTCCTGCAGAAGAAGTAACAGTGAATCATTTAGATCATCGATTAGATTGCAATCGTGTTGATCCGCGGTAATTAGATTATACTTACCACAATTTCCTCGAATTCCTTCACCGCAGGATCCGCGGTGAGTTGTTTGGTTTTTGGGTCCACATGGTAACGGGCCCTGATGAAGTTTCGAACCTGCCCGGGGTCGAATTTAGCAAAGGGGTTTTCTATCCCCTTGGATCTATACTCTTCGTTCTCCTTATTCCATTTGGACTCCGCGGTTCTGTATCCACCAGATCCGAGATGGTGATGACCTATATTCATCGCCTGCAGAACCTTTCCCCGATTACTATTGTCCAGGGCTCTTTCGGATTCACACCTCTCCTTGAACTCCCGGAACTGATCTTCGGTGATCTGCGGGTCAATCTTCTGGATCTCCTCGAGACTTTTGCCTTCTTTATAGATCTTCTTCTTTATCCGGGTTCTCCAGCTGGCCAGGGCGGTGCTCATCTTTGTGAGGGCGGATTTGTTTACTTCGTTCCCATGATAATTTGTGTTCTGATACTTAGCGGGGAACTTGTATCTTGCGTGCAGCTTCTCGAAGAGGAGTGTGCGCAAGTGGCCATTATCTTTATGCCGGAGATTCTCGGTGTTGATCGAGATGGTTGTCCGGGTGATCGCTGCCACTTGCCCACCGTACCCTTTGACGACAAGGGCGGGCTCCAAAGGAACCCCTGATGGGCTCACTTCGGTAATTTCCTCCCTGACCGTGCCGACCGTGTTCGGGCGCCGGTCCTTCGGCTTCTTCTTCTTCTTCTTCTTAGGAGGGTTGCTACCACTCCCTGTGCCCTCGCCGCCATCAGTGGTTTCATCGTCCGCCGTTCCTTCGGCTTCTTCCTCCGCGTCTTCCATCCCATCATCCTCGCTCTCCTGGGGATGGTATTCTTCATCGTCTTCTAGCCGCTGGGCCGCCTCCCAGAATGTCAATTGTTTATTCGGAGGTCTGAGTTCTCCTTCAGCGCTGATGCGCTTAGAACATCCAGCCTCGTCGTTGTCACACATCTTTGCACTAATAAAAAACAAATAATTGGTTAAATGCACGGAAAAATCCGGCATGACCTTTGCTAATTTTCTTAAACTAGGAGTGCCCGATTTCTGCCGAAACGGAAGTTAATCAACATTCCGGCAAAAATCGGGACTCGTTTCATACAAGAACCTGCATACACACATAATAAAGTGTTTCATACAAGCACAAGCACAATTTCAAGTGCTAAAATTATATCACCACATATTATATCACCTGTCATTGATGACATCAAGCAAATACATGCAGATTATAGCACCTGTCATTATATGACATCAAGCAAATACAAGTTTATATGATAATAAATATGACAGCAAGCAAATACACAACCGCGACAAAGAAGCAAATACAAGTTTATATTCACACATTTGGTTCAGCACATATTCATTTTATATATTCACTGCAACATATTGTTTGCAGTAGTGCCTTTTCAGCACTATTAGACCATCACCAGGATCAGTACTAAAACCATACTATTCATAATTTGCATGATCACTCATGTAAGTAAAATACTCATGATTTTATTGACTGCCCAACTATGGAGGAGTTTCCTCCTGAACAGCCATCTTTGTACTTGGGGCTGGGCTTAATCAGACATCACAGAGTGTATTTATGGTGAAGCATCATGTGTCCCCAGTGTCAATTTTATATATGTCAAATTACTTCTAACTGCATCAGTGCTACTGCTGTACTTCTAACTGCATTATGGTGATGACCCCTATTTCGTAAGTTCCACTATTTCATGATGACCCAATTATAGTGGTGGCAAACGAGCTAATATCCCAGGAAAACAAGTTTAGTGCACCAATTCACACACCATGCTTCCAAACCATAAACCGGCATCACCTAAAACCTGTCACCACTGCCCAATCAATGCAGCTGAACCAGGCTATTCCAGACCACATACACTGGGCCTAATTATTTTATCAAGCAGATATACAATAGAAGAACCTAACCTAAACCTCTAACCTGAATCTTGCTACTCTGAACCTAACCTGAAGCTTGCTACACAGAATAAACTCAGGACCCTAACCTTCAGCTTGCTACTCTTAACCTTGGCATGTGCTTGACTAGTAGAGGAGAAAACTACTGCATCCAGACTTAACTACATCTGACTGAGACCTCATACAAACACGACGGCAATGGCAACATCAAGTGATGATTAAGCACCAACAATTAAAATCTAGAGCTACATGAGCAGATGAGCCATTGTTTCCCAATTCCCCTTCCCTAAGTAGAACCCAAAGCTCTAGATTTCTAAATTTGGCCAAGTAGAACCCAAAGCTCCATATTTTATGACACTAGCATCTACATTGCCTCGACAGTAACATGTCTTAGATCATGGGTCATTTATCTACTTGTGAAAGATAACAGTATGCCCACTTTATGATGAAAGTAACATGTTAGACCAAATTTTATCTAACATCCAATCGACCATCAAGATTTATCTAACACAGTGGAAGATCACTGTAAGCTCACTGTCAAACATAATGTCAATTCTTAGCTACTTGGTACCTGTTTAGTTCTTCATTTTTGTTACTGATCTAGCCAAATGTTCATGTTGTGTTACTGATCTAGCCAGCCAGGGACACCTACATGTGCTTTGCTAGATTCCCATGTTTGCTCGTTTTTGTGACAGAAAATTCCCATGGACTTCTCTGAACTCCCATGGCCATCTCATTTTGTCAGACAACCACCAATCATTAGGAAAAAATGTCAATTCCATCAGGTGCTAACCCTAACCCTAACCATTGCTAACCCTAACCATCAGAGGCATCAATTGAATCATCAGGTGCTAACCCTAACCATTGCTCGAGGAGAGAGGAAGAGAAGGAGAGAGGGGAGGGGCGGCACTCACCTCTGAGATGAGGACGACGAGGGCTGGCGGACGAGGTAACGAGGAGGAGGGAGCGGCAGAGCACCTTGCCGCCGGAGGAGCGGAGCCGACGATGCAGGAACCTCGCCGCCACCAACCGCCGCGTGGGCAAGGCGGCCTCCTCCTCCTCCTAGCGTGGCGGCCTCCTCCTCCTCCTGGCGTGGCGGTCTCCTCCTCCTGGGATGCGGCGGCCTCCTCCTCCTGGGATGCAGCGGCGGCTGCACGTCGTCGATGGGGATGGGGACGATGCGGGGAGGGACTTAGACGATCTAGCTGTGTATGAGGACGATGGGGAGGGCGTGGCTCAACTAGTCCTACCCACTTAGGCGTAGCGCACCCTGGCCAAGTGCGCTACGGATAACCGTAGCGCACTTGGCCAGGGTGCCCTACGTCTAAGTGGGTAGGACTAGCTGATAAGAGGGCTGCCACCCCAATAGTTACCACTAGCTCACCTTATCCCACTGGTTCCAGCCACTCCTTTATTCTATAAACCTGTGAGCACCTAGGTTCGAATCCTGGTGCCCACCTTTTTTATTTTATTTTAAAAATATTTTTAAATGTTCCAAAAAATGCCGAAAATTGGTGATATATGCCATACAAGTTTTGTTTTGTTTTTAAAATACTTTTAAATATTCCAAAAATGCCCAAAAGTAGTGATATATGTCATAAAAGTGTTACAAATATGATTCAAAGTATAACTAAATTTCATAATACTTTGTCCATGAATATTACAATCTTTTTCGACCACGCGTTTTACAATATTTTTTGAGCTAGCGTTTTACAATCTTTTTTCCCTTCTTTGTCGCGGTTGAATAATTTAGCCCCGGCACTTTAATGTTTCTTCTTTCGAACGGGCTACCTTTTTTGGGTAGGGTTGTCCTTTTTCTTCTTGTGATGTATGTTGCTGCATCGTAGTCGTCGTCATCTTCAATCTTTGGATCGCCGTACTGGTCGAAGTCTTGCTCGTTGGCGACTCCATCCATTTCGATGATGTTTCTTTTTCCTCTCCTCACGACAACACGGCTAGGCTTTGTCGGGTCGGTAATGAAAAAACATTGGTCCACTTTGGTAGCCAGTACCCACGGTTCATTTTTCGCGGCCACGTTTGCACCGGCGGCCTTGGATTTGGCGGCTTCGGGTATAACCATGGTTGTGAAATACCGGTCTTCTCTTTCGACGCTCTTTGCCCATCTGACACGGAACATCGGCACCTTTTCTCCACAGTAGTCGAGCTCCCAGATCTCCTCGATTCTTCCGTAGAATCTTTCTTTCACGTTGTCATCGGTGTAGAATTCCGACGTTACGCCTGAGTTCTGATAATCACACTTGTTGTCCTTTTCCTCCGTGTAGAATGTGTAGCCGTTGATATCATACGCCTGATAGGTCACCAGGTTTTGCATCGGTCCCTGCGACAAGGTGAATATGATCTTTTCCGTGTCAGAAGAATGCGAGCGCGGGGGATTATCAAGGAGCGTCTGCCTAAACCAACGCGTGAAATCTGAGTTGTGCTCTTTGATTATTTCTCCCTGCGTCCTCTGTATGCCCCGGTCACTGTACTTCTTCTCGATTAACCTTTTGTGCTTCTGTACCCAAGGATCGACCAGTTCTAAATGCTGTAGCGCGACGAGGTTTGCTCGATCAAAGTCTGCGCGTCGAAAATCGAAGTCTGCATGCAGTATGCGACGACCCTCTCGGTGACCAGATCCGTCGAGCTTGCCAAGGTGTCTGTTGACGGGAAGACCGACAGGGTTCTCGATGTCTAGATAATTCGTGCAGAAAGAGATGCACTCTTCGGCCAGAAAGCCCTTGGCTATGCTTCCATCTGGACGGGACCTGTTGCGAACGTATCCTTTGATGTGTCCGTTCATCCTTTCGAACGCCATCATGCTGCGGAGGAACATCAGCCCGAGTTGTACGATGTCCTCCACGACATGGACCAGCAGATGCACCATAATGTCGAAGAATGCGGGTGGGAAGTAGACCTCAAGCTCACATAGTATCACCACGATCTCCTCATGTAGCCTTCCGAGCTGATTCAAGCCAATCGACTTCCTAGAGATGACGTCGAAAAACTTGCATAGGCCAAATAACGTTTCACGGACGTGCTCATCCATTATCCCTCTTAGTGCGACCGGAAGTACCTGCGTCATTAGCACGGCACACTCGTGAGACTTCATGCCACTGAACCTCTGCTTCGCCTCGTCTAGGTATCTGCTTATCTTGCCCGCGTAGCCGTAAGGAAATTTGACTCCTAGAAGGCACTTGAAAAACTGTTTGATCTCATCCTGGCTTAGAGTGAAGCAAGAAGGAGGGCAGTAATATTCGTTCTTCTTGAAATTTTTACCCTTCCGACGACCTTGTGTCGTCTCCGACTCATGATCATCGTCATCTTCCTGATCATCAGGAGTAGTGCGTCCTCCGTGAAGCTCCTTCCGGATACCCAAGCATATCAGGTCGTGCCTTGCTTTCGGACCATCTTTCGTCCTATCTGGCATGTTGATTATGGTGGCGACCAGACTCTCGCACACGTTTTTCATGATATGCATGATGTCGAGGCTATGAGGCGTGCGGAGAAACTTCCAGTATGGCAACTCCCAGAAAACAGACCTTGTTTTCCATACCTTCATCAGCGGCTTGTCTTGTTGCTGCCTCTTTCGCTTCTTTCCAGGCTTAGGACAATCTTTCCAGTTTTTCAGCAACTCTTCCACTTCTTCGCTGCTCCTACGCTCTGGGATTCCTCGGGTCTGTGATTTGCCATCGAACAGGTCTCCACGTTTTCTCCATGGATCATTCTTGCCGAGCCACCTCCGGTGCGCCATGAACACGGTTTTCGATGACCCTGGATCTTTCTCTAGTTGGAGATAGCTTGTGTTATCCATGCACCTAACGCATGCGCAGAATGCTTGGATAACCTGCCCCGAGATATACCCGCAACCTGGATAGTCTTGCACCGTAGTGACCAAAGCGGCTCTCATAGTGAAATAATCTTGTGCGACGGCGTCGTAAGTATTGGCTCCAGATTCCCATAACGTGGCTAGCTCCTCTTTCAACAGCCCGAGATACAGATTGATGTCGGTACCAGGTTGTTTCGGCCCTTGAATTAGCATACTCATTTGTATGTACTTCTTCTTCATGCACAACCATGGAGGGAGGTTGTACATCCATACAAACACGGGCCAAGTGCTGTGCGTGCTGCTCTGGCTACCGAACGGATTGAGTCCATCGGTGCTCGCACCAAGCCTGATGATCCTCGAATCTCCACCGAATTCTGGGAATTCGAGGTCCAATGCTTTCCACTGGCTAGCATCTGAAGGGTGCGTCAGCAGCTCATCATTTTCGGGGTCATCATCATCTCCTGGCTTCTTCCTTTCCGCATGCCATCGCATGAGCTTCGCTTCCTTAGGGTCCGCGAAATAGCGCTGCAGACGAGGAGTGATAGGAAAGTACCATACCACTTTTCGAGGTGCTTTCTTCCCTTTCTTGTATCGACTCACGCCGCACACCGGACATGTGGTTTTCTCCGCGTCCTCGCCCCGATAAATGATGCAATCGTTGATGCATACGTGATATCTAACGTGCGATAGATCGAGAGGACAGACGATTTTCTTGGCATCCTCGATACTAGTTGGACATGTGTTCCCCTCCGGGAGACGATCGTGCCAGAATGCCATCATATCGTCGAAGCTTGCGTCGCTCAATTTGTGCTTCACCTTCATCTCCATAGCCTTGAGCGTTACATTCAACCGGGTATCATCGGTCCTGCATCCTTCATACAATGGAGTAACCGCGTCTTTCTCAAGTTGCGCAAGCTTGGCTTTCTCTCTAGCAGCAGCCCTGGCGTTACTCGTCTACTTGAGAAGCAGCTCTTGCACATAAGGGTCCCGCACCCAGCCTGACGTTGTTCCATCGTCGTCTGCTCCTCCGGCATCTAGATCATCATCATCCCGGTCTGCTTCCGCACCTTCACCATCTCCAGGAGACTCTTCATCATCTCGCCCGTTCTCGCCGTGATGATGATCATCGTCATGTTGGCCACCTTCTTCACCGTCTCCATCATATACGTCATCGCTTATCCAACGAGTGTACCCATCCATGAAACCATGGCGGAGCAGGTGCGCCTGCAGATTCCCGGAATTTGGGTCGATCACCCAGTTGAGTTTGCATCTTCTGCACGGACATCTTATATCTGTCTTGTTATTTCGTATCATGTCGGCCGTCGCACATTTCAAAAATCTAGCCACAATGCCTTCGCTCATTATGCGGACCATTTTTGCCTGCACGATGTACACGGTAAAATTTTGAAGTCTATTAGAACCACATAATGAATGCATGCAATGGTCGATAGAAAATTTCGGCATGACCTATCCTAAAATTAGGACCTTTGCGAAATGCCAAAGTCTTGCCAAAATGGAAATGAATCAACATTTTGGCAAAACAAATGGCAACTTGTTCACATACAAACACAAGAGAGAGAGACCGATCCATACACACATGAACATATCATTATCCTCTCCATATAGTACACATGCATGAGCATCATCGATACTCTCCATATACACACACATATGACCATCGATCCTCTCCACATACACACATCATGAGAATCGATCATCTACATACATATGAGCACATCATCCATATACACATGAACACATCCTTACATGGACAACTTACCGAGATGAGAGACCGATCGCGAGAAAGATGGAAAGGAGAGGTGCGCGCGTCGAGAAGGATAGATGAGAGACCGGAGACCTCCTCTATTACTTATGTAACATCCAAAGCAAGTTTTACATGCTAAAAATGGTGAATGTGTGGAGAAATTGAGGTGGGAAGGAGAAGATCCCGACTAGATCTAAGGAGGAAGAAGAAGGGGAAAGTGAAGTGTGGGGTGGTGGATGTGGTCACACATGTGCACATAAAGTGCTGTCCTAAAGAAATCGACACATCCGTGGCGCACACGGCCCTAGTGCGCCACAGGGAGTACAAACATCTGTGGCGCACTACACCATGTGCGCCACAGATGCTCCTACTCCCTGTGGCGCACTAGGCCAAGTGCGCCACAGAAGTTTGTGGCCGTTTCAGAGCAGAGGGGGGCATGCGCTTAGGCGTAGCGCACCAGGCACACATGCGCCACAGATGAACCTAACAACCGTGGCGCACATGACTATAGTGCGCTACAGATGTTTAGCGTGTGGCCAACAGGGCCCTGGCCCACACACATCTGTGGCGCACTATAGTCATGTGCGCCAAGGTTGTTCTAGTTATTAGTAGGGCACTGCCTGATGGGGATATGCATACTGGGGTATACCCAGCTGTTGCCTGTCAAAACCCACCGGCGAGCAGCGACGAGCAACACGAAGAGCCGGGAGGCTCCCAGAACTGCTGGTGGGCCCTGGTCCCTCGGGCAACGGCCCGCAAAACTCCGGCACACGTCCTGGCTGGTGCAAGGGCGTGCAACCTGACCTATACCTGGTCAGGAAGGTGATATATTGCTTCGATTGGTTTCCTGCATGGCAAACAAACATACGTAAAATTCGAGCCGCGAACGGCCCCCAGGTTTCCCTGTGAATCGGCTCTTGGAGCCGATTATCCCATGGTTCTGCATTAAATCTACGATAACATGGGGTTTTGCTTCATCAATACAAATTAACTCGATCTACGACAGTTTAACGTTTTCACCACGTAATTGGAACATCCTACACGTAACTGAGCCTGGTAGATACAAAAGATGATAGAAAACGAACCCTAGAGAAGGCCTAACAACCGACGTAAAGTCAATTCCCGGAACAACTCCTCTCGGATTGGCAAACCACATCCTTACATACTACTGGATCGTTCAACCCGTTTGCAAGGCCTGATCATGTGGATATCAAACTAAACCTTGGAGAACAAGGCATAACTATAACAGATCAAATCGATGGAATAAAGATCAAGCAAGATGCTACCCTTACACCCAAAAAAGGTGCAAAGGCAGCGAGATAAATAAAGGCAGCATAACTAAGCAATCATAACGAAAAAGTACCGATGCTAGCCCAAACAGATCTATGATAACAGTATTACTCGCCATCAACAAGGCTTCAGCACGAGTAACACCAAATAACGCATAAGCATATACTGCCTAGATCGCAAGATGCGATCTAGGCAGCATGAAACTTACCCGAGAAAAACCCTAGAAACAAGGGGTGGCGATGCGCCGAGATTGTGTTTGTTGTGAACGTGATCGTCCTCCTTTTCTCAATAACCTTAGGTACATATTTATAGTCCGGAGACTTTCTATCTTTGGAATAACCCTAACAACTCTATCTCTTACTTAAACCGAAACGGAACCTACTACAATATAAGATACACGGGCAATTTAGCCCAAATCCATGCACAAGGCCGATTCAACAACACGTTGCATATATGTATCTTCCAAACCCATCTTGATTACGGCCCATCTCCTCCTTTGGCCAAAATATGGCGATAACACATGCCCCCCTGGTTTTGGCAATAATAATTCCAAAACTACTCTGTTTTTTCCCTCTTCTCCTTTTTTTTTCTTGTATCGGGTTACGCGTTGCCAGAAGGTGTTGCAGAGCAGAATCGTCACGCCACCCCTTCATCATGATGCCTTGTCTTCTCAACTTCTCCGCAGTGCATGATTTGACAATTTTGGCAGCACATTCTGGGAAACCGCTATAGCATTGAACCACCTCCCACTATCCCCCTTATTTAAATTCATCTGAGCAGTTTGTACCCCCATCCTCTTCCATTAGCCAAAAAACCCTCTTTCTCCGCCATGGCCGCCTCTTCTTCCTCCAAATCATCCGGCCTTTCCTCCCAAGCCTCCAACGCAATGAGCGACCGGGAGCCGACGCCGGAGCACCCGCCAATGGCGGCGTACAATGCTCTCGCCCCACAATGGTGGGACGAGAGGGACTGGGATTTCGCCGCCTGGTCAGAGGACGATGAGTCCCTGACATACGGCGAGGAGGGCCTCCAGTTCCTTGTCGACGGGGAACTGGAGGCAGAGAGCACCGACGACGCCATGTCCTGGGATGGCGTCGATTCCTCCGACGAGGAAGAGGAAGCGGAGGAGGACACCTCCTCCGACGAATACCCGCCCGTGAAGCGCTTCCGCGCCGGGTCCAGCGAGGACACCGAAGACGACGACGAGGACGAGGAGGCCCCCGCTGACATCTTCAGTAGCAGCGGCGAAGACGATGCCGGCAGCAGCGCCGATGACAGCGAGTACGACGACGGTGAAGACAGCGGCGATGACGCCGGCCTCTAGATTAGGAACTAGTAGTAGTAGTACTAGTAGTAGATTTCCTTTTGTAAGCAATCGGCTCCATTGTAAACAATCGTCTTTTGAATCAACAAAGATTGCTTCCCCTAATTTGATTTTGCCGATAGTCAAAATAGGTCAACGTTCCTGAAGCCGATAGCAATGTATCGGCTTTCACCATACTACGCTCACATGGTCAACCAAGTCAAAGCCCAACGAGCCGATGGTAACACATCGACTTTCCCCACAAACGTTGACAAGGTCAAATTTGGTCGCATATTTAGATAAATCCGAGTGGCCACTCTCCAACTTCAAACGGTAGCCTGCAACCCTTTTCAAAAAGGCTAAACCAGATCTCCAATTTCCTCACCGCCCAGATCGAGCTCACAGCGACAAGAACCCTCGATCCTCAATCGCATAGATCCATCTACGCCGACAAACTAGATGGCGGAATCGTCCAATATCAACACAACGGTCTCTGGTCTGAAGGTACGCCTGCTCCTCGTAGTCTGAACACGGTGCTAGAATTAATAGCAAACACCTGAATTAATGCTTTATTCCACTGTTAAATTTCTTAGGTTTCAGACATCCTGCTACCGCATCCTTCTCTCCCAAATTCTCTCTGTCTTGGCCCCCGTACAGAATCCAGTCCTGCCCATCTGATCTCTTGCGAGGCAAACAGAATCCCCTTCGTAAGCCAAAACCTAGATTTGAATTCCTGGGCCGACTGCTTGCGAGCCTGGCCTAATCCTCCTGAACATTGGGTTCCTTGGTATAGCAGGGTAGCCAAAACCTATCAATCCCAATGGGAAACCACGGGAATAGCCGATGCCTTGTATTTGTCATTGTCTCCCCTTGAGAAACATGAAAATCTTCTAAAAACCATCGGCTATTTCTGGTCCGATGCTCTGAACTGCTTCATGTTCGGTCATGGCCCCATGACACCAACTCTGTTAGACGTGGTGATGATTACTGGCCTGGACGTTACATCACCCAGCCCTTCTGCTTTTAAGCTGACAAAGGTCCCCTACAAGCTCTCTTATACAACAGACTGCACGAGCTGGGGTGCCTATCTTCAAAGCCACATGAAAACTAAAGGTCCTGTCACAGAGAAAGAACACACGGCTTTCCTCAACTTCTGGCTGGAACATTTCATATTCTGTGGCCCTTCCCTTGCTCCAACCAAGAATTATATCTCCTTGGCCTACGAACTTGCCAGAGGCACCCAACTTGGCATCGGCAAATTGTTCCTTGGAGAAGTCTATCGATATCTCCAGTTGATGTATGTCAAGCTATTCTCCAGCATAGCAGTCAAAACAGGAGGTCCTTGGTGGTTCATTCAGCTATGGGCCCAGCTGTATTTCCAAAACCATGTCCCAAACTTCCCCCTTTTGGCGAGTTGCACCTTTCCAAATGCCAAAGGGAAGCAGATTCGATGCACCAGCTATGGCCAAGCTCTGTACAGACTACCAGGTAGCAAACTGATCCCTCAGGAAGCATCCAAGTGGTTCAGCATTTTCTTCCAAGGCCTGGACAACCCTATCTTCTTTCCTTACACGGAAGAACCAGAACATTTTGAAAACCCAATCTCCTTCAGGCTAGACAACTTTGCCGATGACACCAGCACTCGGCAGCTATTTTCTACTGTGATTCGTCCCTGCTTCCTTCCAGTTGGTATGAGCACATCCAATAGAATAATCAAGCCTGGATACGAATTCTACCAGCCAGTCGTAGTGGCTCGGCAATTTGGCCTTGGACAAGTACCTCCCCATTTCTTTCTCCACCATCTTACGGAGAGCAGAGCTGACCTGCCTGATCCTCTCACTAGTCAAAGGTGTTATTCCTTCTTCGATGCTCTGACCATCCTAATTCCCAACAACCTCATCTTCACTTCATCAACCGATGGTTTTGAGAACTGGTGGTCGATGTGGAAGACTCATGCCTTCAGGAGAGCTCTGGGACCGTTGCTGGAACAGCTCGATGCTGAATATGACATCCCCGTAGAACAGGTACTACTACTTGTAAATTTTCTCGATGCAGCTCACAAATGATTCTTCTAATAACCCGCTCTACCTCCTTGCAGCAACAAGATGGTCCTGAACCTACACACAGTGATGGCTCCCCCTTTGAATTCTTCCCACCAGCTCCTGTGGTCCTTTTCTGCAAAAACTCGCCACCTTCGAAAAAGGTCGTGATGCAGAACCAGCCGATATCACCACAATCGGCTTCCAAGAGGCAAGCAACTTCTGGGTCAGCCGTCTCGCGAGTTCCAACTAAAACAAGAACAGCGGTGAGGAAGGTAGCTGCTAGGAAGACTTTGAGGCGCCAGAGCCCTTCTCCAGAAAGTTCACACGTACGCTGATCCATGCCTTGGTCGATCTTTTTCATCCTTGCAAACATGCGTTTACTAGCTCCCCTTTTCTTACAGGGTTCCATCGAAGACACCTCCAGCGGGGACGCACAATCCAATCGAGGAGAGTCGGGCCCAACAGACTCTGAAAGGACCACCGCACCGAGCCAGCCAGATTTTCCACCATCGGCTTCCAGGAAAAGGCCGGTTCCTGCACCTACTGCCCCCCGAGCATCAGTCGAGGCGGGGCCAGCTGTGAGCCCCAAGAGGGCTCGCAAGGGGCTGCAAACTTCTTCGTCAAGCCAGGAGGTTTCGAAAGTCATCACCCTCGATACTCTTACCAATTACCTTTTATATCTGCCGATCCATCACTTATTTACATCGGCTAAACACCTTCCATGCAGACGACTGGCACTTCTATTGGAAAAGCCGGGGAAGTGCCGATGCCTATCGCGGGCCTGGATCTAGTAATCCCTGAAGGTGTAGATGAAACGGTGACCACTTTGGCCAAACCCCCAGTAACAACACACGAGCCGATCGTCTCGTCATCTGCTATCCCCTTGATTTTGGGAGAGGTATGTCCATTTCGTTCGGTTCATCCTTCCATGTTGGACGTATACTGATGCCGTTTTGGCCTGCCAGGGTTGTGATATCTCAGGCCTGCTGACGTTCGACCCTGAATCCATCGAACCAACTCTCTCTGTCGCCAATGATGAACCACGAGCAAAGGCTGTACTACCTCAATTCCAGCGTCTCAAAGCCTTGCTGTCCTCCCCGATCGAGAAGCTGATCGAGGGTTCTGAAGAGGTGAAGAGTGTTCTTGCCGAAATCAAGGACCAACTCCCAGTAGCACTGCAGGTGAAGCTTTGGCCTGTTATAACTTTGTCTTTCTACGGGTCAAGGGTGAAGTTGGCTCGTGAGAGGATTAATCTGCGCCGCGCCCAACTCCCACTGAAGGCCAGTATTGCAGACAAATGTCAGCAGCTCAACGAGAAAAAGGCGTCTCTGGATTCCAAAACTGACACCTCTGTCAGCACCGCCGAGCTTGCATCCTTGAAAAAGGAACTGGGAGATCTTGAAGAGAAGGTCCGGGCGACCAAACAGCTCATTCGTGACAAGGAAGCATTCATCGCCCGCTCCCAAGACGAAGCGGAAGGCCTCAAAGTTCAACTGAAGACTAATCTGGCGGAAATATGTGCCCTGAACAAGCAGCTGTTGATGGGCAAGGACGAAGATGACGAAGCCGAGATCGCTGAGGTGGATCGTGTCCGTGTTGACGCCCTCCACGCCTTCGAGGCATTCCTTCAGTAGCTTATTCATGTAAACTGACACCTGCTCGTAACAGTTTGAACTTCTAGAGTCGATGGCTGTGCATCGGCTGTATTTGTTTTTATTCGCCGATTTCATGTATTGGCCCCCATATTTCACTGTCCTTTATCCCACATGCTTGGGAAATATTTTTTTATTGGCCGATTTCATGTATCGGCCCCCCCATATTTCACTGTCCATCATCCCACATGCTTGGGAAATATTTCTTGAGATGCTGACCGTTGACAGCCACTGGGAATTTCACGCCATCCAGCTCCTCCAGCATGTACGCGTTCCCCCTTAAAACTTGACCGACCCTGTATGGCCCATGCCAATTTGGAGACCATTTACCGTATGCTGCATCCTTAGTTCCCAATGGCAATACAGCTTCCCACACGAGATCGCCAACATGGAACTCCTTTGGTCTCACCTTCTTGTTATATGCACGAGCTACCTTGGCCTTGTTCTCTTTGATTTTCTCAAGCGACCACAACCTAAGCTCAGTCAAATCCTCAACACTGTCACTCATCAGGTCCGCATATTCTTCAGTTGTTAGATCGTTCTGAAAAGTGACACGTCTCGATCCAGCCGTAATTTCCCAGGGCAATACGGCATCTTGTCCATAGACCAGATGGTATGGCGTGGTTTTTATCGCTCCATGACATGACATGCGATAAGCCCATAAAGCCTCTGACAAAACCTCGTGCCAACGCCTAGGGTGCTCATCGACTTTCCTCTTGATCAGCTTGATAAGGCTCTGGTTGGCCGCTTCAGCTTGCCCATTTGCTTGAGCATAGTATGGGGATGATCGGATCAGCTTAATTCCCGTGTCCTCACAGAACTTTCTAAACTCGTGGGAAATGAAGACCGAACCTCCATCGGTCGTGATAGTCTGGGGAATCCCGAATCTATGAATGACATGTTCCTTCACAAAATCGATAACATCCTTCGAGTTCACTGACTTCATAGGGACGGCTTCCACCCATTTAGTGAAATAATCCGTAATGGCCAAAATCCACATGTGGCCTTTGCCTGACGGGGGATTGATCTTGCCAATCATATCCATGCCCCAACCTCGGAATGGCCAAGGCTTGATGATGGGGTTCATTGCTGACGCGGGTACCATCTGAATTTTTCCAAATTTCTGACATGCTTGACACCCTTTATAGTACCTAAAACAGTCCTCAAGCATGGTGGGCCAATAAAACCCTGATCGCCTGATCAACCATTTCATCTTGTGAGCCGATTGGTGAGTTCCACAGGCGCCTTCGTGTACCTCGTGTAGGAGCCGATTGGCCTCGCTTGGCCCCAGACATTTGAGCAGTAACCCTTCCAGAGTCATGTAGAACATATCGTCCCCAATAAGCACATACTTCATGGCCTTGTACCTTATCCGTTTAGGTGCCCCCCGAGCCGAATCTTTCAAGTAATTGAAGATATCGGCTCTCCAGTCGTCCGCCTCTAGGAACTGTACCTGAACATCAGCTCCCTCTGCTACGTCCTTGTAGCCTGAAGCCATTTGTGCGAGATCATTCGCCTCGATATTCTGCGATCGCGGGATCCAGTTTAAGTTTATGTATCGGAACTGTGCCAACAGCTCCCGGCATTGCACCCATAATGGGAAGAGCGACTCTCTCTCGCACTTGTATTCCTCCGTGAGTTGGGAAATCACCAATTTGGAGTCTCCAAAAATTTCCACTGCTTCTGCTCTAGCTTCGATGAGCAACTCCATTCCCTTGCGTATCGCTTCATACTCAGCGACGTTGTTGGTGCAAGGGGTTGATAGCCTGATGGAGAAGGAATATGTTGCCCCCCGGGGCGACACGAGTAGAATGCCGATGCCGCAACCATCGTCACAAACTGATCCATCGAAAAACATAGCCCACGCTCGTATAGATAGCGCTGCTATATCGGTGTTGATTCTTTCAGCAATAAGATCGGCCAACGCATGTCCCTTAACCGCTTTCGCGGGTTGATACCGGATATCAAATTCCGATAATGCAAACATCCATTTGCCGAGTCGGCCTTTCAACATAGGAGCCGACAGCATATGTTTTATGACATCTGATTTGCATATAATGATAATCTCCGCTGAGAGCAAGATGTGGCGCAGCTTGGTGCAGGTGAAGAACAGGCAGAGGCACAACTTATCAATCTCAGGATACCTTGTCTCTGCATCCAGCATTCTTCTGCTGATGTAAAACACAACTCGCTCCAAACCGTCATAAACCTGCACCACCACCGAGGCGATGGACGTGTCAGCTACTGACAAGTAAATGTAGAACGGCCTATCTAGCTGGGGTGGAACCAACACTGGCGGCTTCATTAAATATTCTTTGATCTCGTCGAAGGCTCGTTGTTGTTCTGTCCCCCAGCGGAACTCCTCATCAGATTTAATTTTCACCAGTCCCATGAACGGCTCTATTCTTCCTGACAGATTGGAGATGAATCTTATGACGAAGTTGATCTTGCCAATGAGAGACTGCAGTGCTTTCTTCGTGGTAGGTGGCTTCATTGTTCGCACTGCCTCCTGACTTTTCAGGTCGATCTCAATTCCGTGTTCATGGACCAAGAAACCCAAGAACTGACCGGCCGTTACACCGAAGGCACACTTCTTTGGATTCATCCGTAGGCCGAACTTTCTCGTTCGGTCCAGGACGCGTTGCAGATCGCCAAGTGTCCTTCTACTGAAGCAGACTTGACAACCACGTCATCGATATAAATTTCCACCAGCTTGCCGATCAGATCATGGAAAATGTAATTCATGGCTCTTTGGTACGTGGCGCCGGCATTCTTTAGTCCAAACGTCATGACTACGTATTCAAACAACCCCACCGAACCTGGGACTCTGAATGCAGTCTTGTGTATATCTTCCGGGGCCATAAAAATTTGGTTGTAACCGGCATTGCCATCCATGAAGCTCAAGACCTATGACCCGCAACTGCGTTGATTAATGTCTCTGCCACCGGCATCGGATACTCATCCTTTGGAGTGGCTTTATTGAGATCCCGAAAATCTATGGCAACACGCCAACGGCCATCTTTTTTCTCTACAGGTACGATACTAGAAATCCACTCAGCATACCTGCATGGCCTGATTAACTTAGCTGTCAACATTTTCTCGATCTCTTTCTTGACTTCTTCCAAAATTTCGGCCTTCATCTGTCGTGCTCGCTGCTGGAATGGCCGAAACCCTTTTTTAAGCGGGAGTCGATGCTCGATGATGCTCCTGTCTAACCCGGGCATCTCTGTATAGTCCCAGGCAAAGCAGTCTGGATATTCTTTCAACAAAGCTATCATCGGACCCCGCAGGTTCGGATCTAACTTCTTGCTGATAAATGTTGGTCGTGGCTTATCCCCAGGACCGATGTCAATCTCTTCTAGCTCATCAGCGGAGGTAAACCCATACCCTAGCTTTCTGTCACCTGCTAAATCTATGCTAAACACGGGGCAAACAGTTGGTGAGGATAAAAATAATTTGGGCCGATTGCCGGAATCGGCCCCCTTTTTGATTGCATCACTCAAGGTAAGTTTACAACTCATTTGTGCTCTAAAATGGCAGGGAATCTCCCTACTACGACTGCATGACCTGTTTGTCGTAAGACTACTGCTTTTTATGTTTTGTGGCCGATCGCATGGATCGGCCATACCACGTACGATCGTGGACTTTGCTATTCTGTCAGGCCAGTGGATAAGACCAGCCTCACCCAGTTTTTTGTAGCTTCAATGCGCTCGCAGCCGTCTAGAGTGACTCCGGAGATCGGCTCTTGGTCTCCTGCCTCCCAGATGTTCATGCCAGCTATGGAGATCTCGATCGAATCATCTGCATGAATGACCTCCACTTCATCTCCATCCCACTGTATCAGGCACTGGTGCATCGTGGATGGAATGCAGCAATTGGCGTGAATCCAATCCCTCCCCAGCAAGACAGCGTAGGTGCTTTTGCTGTCAACGATGAAGAATGACGTAGGGATGGTTTTTCTGCCCACGGTCAGGTCCACATTCAGAACGCCTTGCGTCTCTGAAGTTTGGCCGTTGAAGTCACTTAACGTGACGTTGGTTTTGATCAGATCTGCAGTGGAGCGTCCCAACCGCCGTAGTATGGAGTATGGCATTATATTGACTGCCGCTCCGGTGTCAACCAACATCTTGCGGACAGGCTGCCCATTGATATAACCCCGCAGGTACAGAGCTTTCAGATGTTTGTAGCCCTTCTCTTGTGGCTTTTCAAAGATAACCGGCCGTGGGCCGCAGTCAAACTGTGCCACTGGTAGTTCTTTGGCTCTTGGAGCGCAAAACTCTGACGGAAGTGTGAACACCATGTTTGTGCCAGCCGATGTCTTCGCATCGGCTTTTACTGGTTTGGGGCGCCACTCTTTTCTTTTCGGACGAGCCTCGGTGTCCAAGGTTTGCCGAACTTTCACGGCCAGATCGGGCCGTGCTTTCCTTAAAGCGTGGAGGTAATGTGCTTCGGCTTCCTCCAGGCTACGCATTCGCTGAACTCTACGCTTTTGGGTGTGTCTGAGTCCATCGGGACACCACCTTGGCCGGTGATATTTGTCTTCTTATTCTTCGCCTTTAGGCTCCTCGGGATCTTTTGCTCGAGATGACTACTCTTGTCTGTTCTGAGGTGGGAGGGGCCCTAGACGCTTGAACACTGAGACTGGACCTGTGTCATCCTTCTGCTGTCCACATTCCGGGCAGTTGTCGATCGTAGGCAATCGGCTCATTCCCGCGTCCCAGCAATACTTGAAGAAAGGACAATCCCAATGTTTATCCACGCCTTCTATTCCCTTCGACTTTTTACTAGCGAGGTGCTCATGTCCTTCATCGTCTCTATTTTGCCGGCGACGTCGGCCATACTGGCGCTCATACTTGTTAAGGAGATGCGTGGAGTGTGGCTTCTGATATCGTACGTTTCTCACTTGCTCCTCGATTAAATACCGCCTGTTATCGTAACGGGGCCGGTCGCGTGGACCAGCCTCCTCTCGTTCTTTGCCCCGAGAGCGACCGCCTTCCTCCTTATATGTGCCATGGTGGTACACAGGTCCTGCCATATTAACATCGAACGAGAAATCCAACTGACGCCTCGTGGAGTGGCTGTGTTCTACCATGTTGACGCCGGGAAATGGGTTTGTGTCTACTTTCATGGCGAATTGCCCAAGGATCAGACGGCCCTGTTCTATCGCCGTTTGGATCTGGCGACGTAGTTCTTTGCAATCATTGGTGGTGTGGGTGAACGAGTGATGCCACTTGCAGTATGGTCTCCCGTTCATCTCTTGAGCCGTAGGGATTTTATGGCCTTCGGGTAACTTCAGCTGCTTTTCTTTCAGCAGTAAATCGAATATCTGCTCAGCTTTGCTCACATCGAAGTCGAACCCCTTTGCAGGCCCTTGCTGTTTTACCCATTTGCAGGACACAGGATCTGCCTTCCGAGCCCATTCAGCCACGGCCACCTCCTGGTCTTGTACAGGATCCTCTTCTTCTGCATCGACCAGGCCTATCGGACGTTTGAACTTGTCTTGGTACAACTCAGGGTGGCGCTGTTCATACATTGTCAGTTTCTGGGCCATGTGCGCCAATGAATTGTACTCTACTTGGAAAGCCAGATCCTTGATAGGTGCTGAGAGACCCAACACTGCCAGCTCGACTGCTTCCTTCTCAGTTAAACGAGCCGAATAACATCGGTTCTTGACAGTCCTGAAACGCTGAATGTACTCAGCTACCGTTTCTCCCCGCTTTTGCCGCACCTGCGCCAGATCTGCAATGCCAGCCTCAGTAGCTTCTGAATGATACTGAATGAGGAACTGCACTTCTAGTTGCTTCCAGGTCTGGATCGAATCCGGCGGCAACGAAGTGTACCATCCAAAAGCTGGTCCTGTCAGAGATTGCGCAAAGAACCTTACGCGTAACTGATCCGATGCTGAAATCATGCCTAACTGTGCCAGGTATCGGCTTACATGCTCGATCGAGCTCGACCCTTCTGATCCGCTAAACCTTGAGAACTCAGGGAGCCGATACTTGGGTGGCAGCGGAATCAGATCAAACTCGTTTGGGTACGGCTTGGAATAGCCGATTGTCCTTCTCTTCGGCACGAAGCCGAACTGGTCTCTCAAGATGGTACGGATTTGCTCCACCGTTTGAGCTGCAGGGGCTAAATTCTCAGAACTCGTTCCGGTGGCGTACTTGGCTAGCCATGCCTGTTTATCAGCGTCCATCCCAGACATCCCTGCTCCGGAAATACCTGCCCCCGAAGTTCCTGCTCCAGAAACTCCTGCCCCAAAAATCCCTGCGGTTGCAACCTGGTTCGTGCGCGTCAGGCTATTGCAGTCCGGCACGTAGGTGCACACATACCCATGTGGAATTTCTTTAGGTGGTTCAAACAGGAATTGGCAATCGCTAGGGTCACCTCCAACCTTGTAGACGACGTACGCCGGTGCCCCTGGTGGCTCCGGAGTTGCAAGCGTGAATGGCAGCTGTGGCCTGATCTGGAGCGGTCTTTCTCCCTGGTGAGTCCCTAGAGTAGGCCCCGACGGAGAGTACTGATGTTTCATGATCTCCTGAACTACGCGAACCGAGACGCGTTCGAAAGCGTTCACTAGGCTCTCTGAATGGCGGTGAAGAGAATGAGCTACCATGTAATTGACTTCCTGTCGCAGAGCTCCGGTGCGCTCCTCTGAAGGAACAGACAGATCCACCTCATCAAGAGCACCTTCGGGTGAGAACCCTTTCCACCTGATGCCATGCTTACGGGTCCTCTCGAAAGAGCCGATGAGATCGGCTTCGAAGAGAGCTTTGATATCATCATACTTCGCCTTGTGCTCCTCAGGCAAATCATCGTACGTGACCGGTCTGCCCTCCATCTCAGCGTCGGATGTTGATGTAGACGTTGTTGAATGTCCCACCGGGCGTGCCAGAATGTGTTGCCTGTCAAAACCCACCGGCGAGCAGCGACGAGTAACACGAAGAGCCGGGAGGCTCCCAGAACTGCTGGTGGGCCCTGGTCCCTCGGGCAACGGCCCGCAAAACTCCGGCACACGTCCTGGCTGGTGCAAGGGCGTGCCACCTGACCTATACCTGGTCAGGAAGGTGATATATTGCTTCGATTGGTTTCCTGCATGGCAAACAAACATACGTAAAATTCGAGCCGCGAACGGCCCCCAGGTTTCCCTGTGAATCGGCTCTTGGAGCCGATTATCCCATGGTTCTGCATTAAATCTACGATAACATGGGGTTTTGCTTCATCAATACAAATTAACTCGATCTACGACAGTTTAACGTTTTCACCACGTAATTGGAACATCCTACACGTAATTGAGCCTGGTAGATACAAAAGATGATAGAAAACGAACCCTAGAGAAGGCCTAACAACCGACGTAAAGTCAATTCCCGGAACAACTCCTCTCGGATTGGCAAACCACATCCTTACATACTACTGGATCGTTCAACCCGTTTGCAAGGCCTGATCATGTGGATATCAAACTAAACCTTGGAGAACAAGGCATAACTATAACAGATCAAATCGATGGAATAAAGATCAAGCAAGATGCTACCCTTACACCCAAAAAAGGTGCAAAGGCAGCGAGATAAATAAAGGCAGCATAACTAAGCAATCATAACGAAAAAGTACCGATGCTAGCCCAAACAGATCTATGATAACAGTATTACTCGCCATCAACAAGGCTTCAGCACGAGTAACACCAAATAACGCATAAGCATATACTGCCTAGATCGCAAGATGCGATCTAGGCAGCATGACACTTACCCGAGAAAAACCCTAGAAACAAGGGGTGGCGATGCGCCGAGATTGTGTTTGTTGTGAACGTCATCGTCCTCCTTTTCTCAATAACCTTAGGTACATATTTATAGTCCGGAGACTTTCTATCTTTGGAATAACCCTAACAACTCTATCTCTTACTTAAACCGAAACAGAACCTATTACAATATAAGATACACGGGCAATTTAGCCCAAATCCACGCACAAGGCCGATTCAACAACACGTTGCATATATGTATCTTCCAAACCCATTGTTGCATCCCAGTTGTCTAACTCCTGTGATGCTACATGTTATAATAATAAAAAGGGCCACTTCCAACATATAATTGCTGCATCATTATCATATCATGCTCATGTCATCATGCCACCTTGCATTTGAGCATCATACCAAACTCTTTCTTGTTTGGGTCTTATCTCATGTGCATGATTATTTGTAGTTGCCTCTTGATATTGTATTTGGTTCTTAATATATTGTTAAATGCCCAAGTTGAGTTGAGGGCATCTCTCTTATTGACTCCACCACCTTTTCTTTCACCACCTTATAATTCCACCATCCAACTAATCTGAGCTTGGCATTTTGTTGATTTATCTCTAGCTCATGTTGGTTGGTTGGATTCCATCCTTAATCTTTGCTTGGCCTTGCCCACCTTTTGGGAATGCATATGAATAATGCCTTGTTAATGTTATTGTTTTCACAAGGATTAGTTTGGCATTAATTATTTTGCATGGGCCATGCAAGTGCCACCTTTTCTAGTATTTGGGTTTATTTGAATTCTAGTTGGATCATCTTCCTTTGTTTAAATCTTTTGTTGGCTTGTAGTTGTCTCCACCATATCATCTAAACCTCTATCCCCATCTTCATGCACACACATGTGATCATGTGTGAGCATAAGAACAATCCTATCACCATATCTCTCTCTCTCCCTATCTCCCTTTTCTTGGTTCTTGCTTGGTCTTTATTGGAGCATGCATGGACCAAAGAAGCACCCATCATCACATGATCATCTCTCCCTATCTTCCCTCCTTTCTCTTTTTCTTGATCTTGTGTGTTTGATCATGAAGCATGCTTGATTAGCTAAAGTGCCACCGTCCTCCATCTATCTACCCCTCTCTTAAACAAAAACCCTAAGCCACCCCTCTCAAACCTACCTAGCATGACCACCATACCCTTAACCACCCTAGCTAAACCCTAGCTAAAAAAACCTAAGCCACCCCCAAACCCCATACTAGATAAATCAAAAACCCCACCTAGTCTATACAAAACCAAAGTACTCCCTCTCTCCCCTTCCCTCTAGCGTGCTGGACCCACCCCACCATGTCCTAGCTACCCTCTCTCTCCCACAAGGCACCCCTCACCTAACCTAGATCGAGCCGGCCTCCCCCTCTCACTTCTGCCCTCTCTTTTCTCTCTCTGCCTTCCGTGCCCCCCTCTAGTCCTACCTGCCTCGAGCTCCCCTGGCCCACCTGCAGCCCCCGTGCCCCCCTCTTCAGCCTCACCTGGTCCAGCTCACCCCCACCTGCCTTGCCTGGCTCACGTGAAGGGGAAGGGTGCACCAACGCCACCCTGGCCATCTACCCTCCCCCATGCCACCTCCTGCCCCTCTCCCGTTCTTATCCGACCCTCTTCGCCCCAACCTCCCCCCAGATCCCCAGGTACCCCCAGGAACCTTCCTCCCTCCTTCCCCTTCCCCAGCTCGGCCATGTCCTCCCCACACCTCTAAACCCTAGCGCGGCCAGATCTGCAGGAGAGCGGAAGGAGCCGTGCGAGAGGGTGCCCACAACGACCAGAAGCTTCGCCTGCCTCCCCTGCAACGTCTAGGACCGCCGGAGGCCACGGGACCTCGCCGGAGGAGCTGTGCCGCCGCCGTGTCCGTGGGTGCCGAAGATCCCGTTCGTCAGCCTCGCCAGTGATCACCGTCCTCGCCGGCCGAATCAACCTTGCCGGCAAGCCCCTGGTGAGACCATCGCCTCCCTAGACATGCCCCTCTGCCCCCTAGCGCATCGTAGCTCCGGCGCCGCCGTCGAACACTCTGCGCGCGCGCCGCGCGTCGCGCGCTGGCGACAGCAGCGTTGCAGCAGAAGATCCGGCCAAGTTCATAGCCCTGCCTCGCGCGCTACGGTCCTCCTCCGCGTTAGAACCCTGAGCGAATGTTGCAGCCCGTGGCTCCCTCTACAACTTTCGAATTTGGGCCATGGTGTTTTGTGCAGCAGCGGCGTCGCCATCGTCGTTCAAACAGCGGCCAGTCGCAGTCGCCGGCAGCGCGCTGCGCCGCTGCCGTCCGACAGCGTTCGACGTTTTGCGTTTAGACCCTTCCCTTTTTTTCCCGCCTCACACCCGCAGTCCACCAGCCCCACCCGCCAGCGTCCGATGGAATCTTGCAAAAAGGCTCCCCGCTTGTTAGATTTTCCACCCGCGGTCCATCCTGCTGCCACCTGTCGCCACCTCGTTCGCTAGCGCTTCCGTGGCCCACGTTTCCCTGCCCCACTTGTCTGTGTCGAAGGGTAGGAAGCCCCTGAGTGAGAAAAGACAGCCAGTTTTCTGGAACCAAATAAAAATTCAGAAAATGTATAAATCTAATTAAATTCATATCTTTTGAAATAATTCGAATTTGATAAAACTTTCAAAATGAAAAGTGAATGTTTTCAAATATGAATTCAACCATGTTTCTGAGTTTGACCAAGTTTGACTCTATCTAGTCAAACCTTTGACTTTGACCCTAATTAATTAATTTTGACTTAAAATAAATTTAAATTCCAAATTCCAAATAATACAAGTAATATATGTTTTCAAATCAGAAAAATGAGAGGATTCCAAATATGCCATTCAATTTGCCTTTTGCACATTTTAAATTCCAAGTTTAATTAAATTACAACAAATGCCACTATAACTTAAATAATTAATAACTTTTGTTTTATAATTCCAAATTAAGCAAATGATATGTCTAAAATGATCATCTCGACGAGACCTTTCTGTTTATGATATCCATGACTTGAATTGGAGCATGCATCATGTAAATATATAATATACAGCAACTAATTTGACAACAAAATGTGAACCAAAACTCCACTAAAATGTTGCTACTTGTTCTCCACACCTCACCATGCCATGCTACCTTTCTTGCCATGTAAATTGTGCATCATTCATCATGGCATGATTGTTTGCTTGACGCATCTTATTCATATGCTTGTGCTCTATATTCATGTTGGCCTTGTTTGTTTGGTTTTTCTCGGATAGACACTGAGCAGGGGTTATATCAAGAGAACCAGGAGCACTACCCAGATCCGTCCCTCGCTTCAACTGAGTTAACAGGCAAGCACTTCCACATGCTTGCATACATACAGTACCTATTGCCTCTATCTTATTCTTGCATCATTGAGTCGCGATTGCATTAAATTGAATCCCAAGTATGCATAGCCTTTACTTTTAAACCCCACCAAGCTTGTTCCTCCATCCCATGAGCCATTACTATAGGAGTTGTTTGAGCCATGCGAGTCGTAGAACAGCATGTGTAGGGTATGTGAGAGTCTGATGGATAATGAGGTACCTAAACAACTTAACCTGAGTAGTTCTGGGATAACTAAAGAAAGTGGCACCGGTGAGCAACATCTGCTATTTGGTTTTTCCTGCTCACTTGTGTCCCGTAAGACCCCAAGTACTTGATTCCTGTTCCTTGATTTATCGCGCTATCCACATCCGGGAGGTATATGGGACCCCCCTGAGGCAGAGCTTGATTCCGTCTTATTTCTTGGGGCCACGAACTAGTTTGGGGCTTTATTACTATCCTGTACTTATGCCATGTTTTACTGCTTTATTTACGATTGTGCGAGGTACTGCACACTGTACTGTTTAGGATCGGGACACGATTCCGCGGTGTCGACAAGCCCCGTTTGGGGTTCCCAGTCGTTCACAGCCGTCTACCCAGACCTTGAGTCCGTCTCGGAGCTAGCTTACTTCGTTGCGGGTAGCTTAATGGGGTGGCCCCCTGAAATATTTCTGAATCTCTTGATTGCTTTGTCGTGAAGGCCTCGTTGGGTTTTGATTTGGTTTTTTCGAGGTTGATCGAGTGTGTGTTGCTATTGGTGCACCCCGGCCGGGTAAAACTTTCTGAAAGTCGTGTCCGCGGATATGGACGACTCGGAGCACAGTTTCTCGATCATAGACAAGCATAACTAAAGTACCGCCTTAATCTGACTAAGTAACTTGACTAGTAAATAGTGCAATACTCATGGAATGGTTAATAAAATTGCCAACGGATGGGGGTTGTTCGTCCGCTTCCTTGTTGGTAAGCAGGGAGGAGGATGGATCTGATGAGATTACCATTATAACTGTTATTCTTAATTCACGGACATCCTTCTATCATTGGTTAGGCGGATGGTTAGCGTTTATCTGTAGAACTGCTAGGGTTTATCTTTCGCTGCAGTTGCGTCACCCCAGGTTGTGTCCCCTTTAGAGGCATTAAGACTTGCTGAGTACCCTTAGGGTCTCGCACGATAAATTATTGGTTCAGATGGACAGGTACCCCCGCAGGACGGATACTGGGTGGAAGAAGCCGAAGATGTGGGCAACGATCGTTCGGTGTAGAGATTCCGGGCACGGGGATCCGTGAGACCTGTAGTTGGGATGTGCTTATTTTCTATGGCATCTTATGCCGATTTGCTTCTTATCCGTACTCGGATTTTGTTTGCCGCTTCCGCATGATACTCTGATGTGTGTTGTATGAGGAAGTATCCTAAAATATAGATCTATCTAGGTCATTTAACTCTTGCCGTATGGCGTTGCTATATTTTCCTTTCTTTCTAGATGGTATGGCTCTGATGTACTCTTGTATGGTGGCTTGCGTACATACCCACTTGTGTACGTAGTTGATCCCTTCGCCTGCCGACTACGCCGCCCGTACAGGTCCCATTGAGAGGGTAGTGGTTGGGACGTCTGAAAGGACTACCAGTGAGTGGCTTTTGGGGCCCCACCGTATTATTTCAACCACTACCACTCATCCAGGCTTGTATCTAGGAGCGTAGTTCACCGAGGTAGTTACAATTGGTATCAGAGCCATCCCGACCTTCAGGGTTTCAGCCAAACGGTCGTTGTCAGTCTAGAAATATTTTGGTAGTTATGTATATTAGGGAAAAACAAAACGCGAGAGTAGGACTGCTTCCATTTTTCTTCTTACCCTCCCACCCACCCTTTTCTGGTAAGGAAGTGCAACGTTTTCAATTCTCTTCTCAAAGTTCAAACTAGGATTCACGTGTTCTGGGTTTCCGTAGTACCATAGGTTGTGTGTGTGTGTGTGTGTGTGTAATCCCTTGTCTACCTGTTGCATCCAAGTTGTTATCTTATCTGCCTTTGGTTATCAACTGTTGGTACATTCCATACCAACAGGCTTTTGCAAACCGACGCAATCTATCTTCCTCTTTGTATTCGACGTTATCTTGTTTGGGGTGTTCGTTTCCGTAGTTACCAATCTTAGGTTTCGTCGTGAGAAGAAGGGGTTAGGATATGTGTTCCACTTGTTCATGTGCGGAGTAATGATTTGAGTGCGGGATGGAGTCGCGACCATACCACTACTTTTATCATTCGCTTTTGTATATTGAATCGGTAGAGTCACTAATCTTGATTCGTTAAGTAATTTTGCGCATCTATTGGTATTCTAATGCCGAAATTTGTGGAAAATTTTTCTTTGATATGTTTGTGTACCACACTCCTTTTCAGTCGTGTGCGATATGCTTAATATCTTTTAGGTGCTACGAACTTTGTTGATATTTTAATATCATCTCAGTAAATTGTATCCTTTAAATCTTGGTTAATTCTATCTTGGTACTATTTTGGATTATTATCATTCTCCATTATAGTACTGATTTGAGTTTTATATCAATGACAGGATGGCTCCACCACGCCGGACTGATGAGGACATACCTCCGGAACTGGGCTCCGCGCTGTCAAACATTGCTAATGCTTTGGCAGCTATGCAAGAGAACCAGCAGCGCTTTGAGGAGAGTGTCAGAAGAAACGAGTTTGCTCCACTTCCTCCACCTCCCAGGCGTGGAGACATCAAGAGCTTCGTCAAGTTCAACCCTCGTCAGTTTGATGTGTCTGACCGACCTCTGGACGCGGATGATTGGCTGCGTGAGATCTCAAGGTTGCTCGAGACTGCTGATGTTCCGGAACAGGAGTGGGTCAAGTGTGCTACTCACCTTCTCAAGGGAGATGCAGCTCTCTGGTGGGAGAACTACTTGAAGGTAAGCTGCACTGGTTTCCAGCCAACTTGGGAAAGGTTCACTGGAGCGTTCAAAGAGCAGTTTCTCTCAGAGATTGTAATGGAAAGGATGAAGGAGGCTTTTCTCAACCTGAAGCAAGGGAATGATAACGTCAACACCTATATCAGGAACTTCATGAATCTGTCTCGTTATGGTGGTGATGAGGTATCTGATGACAAGAAGAAGCAGAAAAGGTTCAGGCAAGGGCTCAATGCGTCGATCAAGTATGCAATCACGCATGCAAGACCGGCAACCTTCCTGGAACTACAGCACACAGCACTGCAAGAGGAGGCAAGCAGGCAGATGTTTGAGGAGTCCAAGAAACATAACAGGGATGCATCAAGCTCTTCGGTTATGGCAGCTCCTCCTAAGCGGCGTGTCTGGGTTCCTAACACCCCACCGTCGCTCCCGGCTCCACCAAGACCTGCAAGTTTCGCGCCAAGGCCACCAAACTTCACCACTGCGGCTCCCAGGGGCTACAACAACCACTACCCTGGAGCGTCTGGCGGAGTCCCTGGCTACTCTGCTCCACGCCCACCTGGTGCTTGTTACACGTGTGGAGATCCTGGACATCCCCACTGGAACTGTCCAATGAAGAACAAAACTCTCCCTCCACCCCCGCCAAGATCTGCAACAAGCTCTCCTTCGGTTCGTGCACCACCGCCTCGGGCTCTCAACATCAACACTAAGCCCGGGTCTGCGGTTGTTCGTGCCAATTGTGTCAGCGCCGCTCAAGCTGAGCAAGCACCGGGAGTCGTGATGGGTATGCTATCCATTAACTCAGTCCCTGCACGAGTTCTCTTTGATTCTGGTGCATCACATTCTTTTGTGTCTCACAAGTTTGCAAATGCGAATGAGTTAGTCATGGTTCCTCTCCAAAAGCGGTTGATGGTTCTTTCTCCTGGGGCAAACATGAGGGCTGAGCTTATCAGCCATGGCAATAAGATTGAGATTGGTGGTTCTTCATTCTTGGCTTCTTTGATTGTTCTGGGCAACTCTGACATTGATGTCATCTTGGGCATGGATTGGTTGACAGCAAATGCAGTTGTGATTGATTGTGCTGAACGTTCGGTTTCTCTGAAGATTCCTGAAGGTCATATAGTCTTTTCTCCAAGTCTGACTCCTGATGTCCAGCTCTATTCCTTGGCGGCTCTGAATAATGATGCTATGGAAGCTATTCAGAGTGTACCAGTGGTCTGTGAGTTCCCAGATGTCTTTCCTGAAGAGTTGCCAGGTATGCCTCCGGATCGCGAGGTTGAATTCGTGATTGAACTTGAACCTGGAACGGCTCCTATCTCCAAGAGGCCATATAAAATGGGTCCTTCTGAGTTGGCTGAACTCAAACGACAACTTGATGAACAAGAGAAGTTGGGTTTCATTCAACACAGCACTTCTTCTTGGGGTAGCCCAACAATCTTTGTGAAGAAGCGTGACAGAACCGATAGGCTATGTGTTGACTACCGGGCTCTCAATGCAAAAACCATCAAGAACAAATATCCTCTCCCTCGGATAAATGATCTTTTTGATCAGCTGGAAGGAGCTGTGGTGTTCTCTAAGCTGGACTTGAGAAGTGGTTATCACCAAATCAAAATCCGCAAAGAAGATGTGCCCAAAACAGCTTTCACCACCCGCTATGGCTTGTATGAGTACACGGTCATGTCTTTCGGTCTCACTAACGCACCTGCTACCTTCTCGAGGCTGATGAACTCCGTTTTCATGGAGTACCTGGACAAGTTTGTTGTGGTATATCTGGATGACATTCTGGTCTATTCCAAGTCTAAGGAAGAGCATGAAGAACACCTGCGGTGTGTCTTAAACAAGCTTCGTGAGAACCGCTTGTATGCAAAGTTCTCTAAGTGTGAGTTTTGGCTGCCTGAAGTAACCTATCTTGGTCATGTTATCTCTGCCAAGGGCATTGCAGTCAACCCGGAAACCGTGAAGACAATAGTTGAATGGCTTCCTCCTGCTAATGTCAAGGAAGTGCGGAGTTTTCTTGGCTTGGCTAGTTATTGCCGTCGCTTCGTCCAGAACTTCTCGAAGATAGCAAAGCCTCTTACCGATCTCCTCAAGAAAGGCAAAAAGTACCTGTGGACTCCTGCTTGTCAAGAAAGTTTTGAGACACTCAAAGAGAAGCTCACTTCCACACCAGTCTTGGTTCCTCCGGATACATCTAAGCCTTTCCAGATATTCTGTGACGCCTCTTTGCAAGGATTGGGTGAGGTCCTTATGCAAGAGAGACAGGTGGTTGCTTATGCTTCTCGTCAGTTGAAGACGCATGAGATCAACTATCCCACACATGACCTCGAGCTAGCAGCAGTTGTCTTTGCTTTGAAGCTATGGAGGCACTACTTGCTTGGTAACCGTTGTGAGATCTTCTCGGACCACAAGAGTTTGAAGTATATCTTCACTCAGCCTGATCTCAACCTTCGGCAGAGGAGATGGATTGAAGCAATCAATGACTTTGATGTGACCATCAACTACACTCCAGGAAAAGCAAATGTCATGGCAGATGCGCTTAGCCGTAAAGCTTATGTCAACAACCTCATGGTAGAAGAGCAGCAGCCTCTCTTGTGCGAGGAATTCCGTCAGCTCAACCTGGAAGTTGTGGAACAAGGGCATCTCCTGAACCTTCTGGCTACTCCTCTCTTGGAAGAACAGATTCGTTCTCGTCAGCTTTGTGATCCGCACACCAGGAAGCTCATCTCTAAGCTTGGCCTTCCGAAGTATGAGTCCTTCCACGTTGATGATCAAGGCACGCTCTTCTTTGAACACCGGATGTTTGTTCCAAACTACCCGGGTCTGAGAGACCAAGTTCTCAAGGAGGCACATGATTCGGTTCTTTCTATCCATCCTGGCAGCACAAAGATGTACATGGACTTGAAAACACAATACTGGTGGCCTGGGTTGAAACGGTATTGCGCCAAGTATGTCTCAGAATGTGATGTCTGTCGCAGAGTCAAGGCTGTCCATCAGAAACCATTAGGTCTTCTACAGCCATTGAAACCACCGGAATGGAAATGGGAGAAAGTAGAGATGGACTTCATCACTGGCTTTCCAAGGTCGCAGAAGGGCAACAATGCAATTTTTGTTGTCATCGACAGGCTTTCTAAAGTGGCTCATTTCTTCCCCGTCAAGGAAACAATTTCTGGAATTCAGTTGGCTGAGCTCTATATCAACAGAATTGTCTCTCTGTATGGGGTTCCACTTGAAATCAGTTCAGACCGTGGGAGCATCTTCACCTCAAAGTTCTGGGAGAGTTTCCAAAAAGCTTTGGGAACAAAGTTGAACTTCAGCACTGCTTACCACCCTCAGTCGCAAGGACAAGTGGAGAGGATCAATCAGATTCTGGAGGATATGCTTCGGGCTTGGGTCATCTCGTTTGGCATGAAGTGGGAGGAATGCCTTCCATATGCTGAATTCTCCTACAACAACAGCTTCCAGAAGAGTCTGAAGATGGCACCATTCGAGGCTCTCTATGGACGCAAGTGCAGAACTCCGATTGGTTGGTCAGGTGCAGGAGAAAGAATCTGGTTTGGCCCTGACATTGTAACTCAGGCAGAGGAGAAGGTGCATATCATTCTGGAGAACCTGAAGATTGCTCAAAGTCGTCAGAAGAGCAACTATGACAGGAAACACACGGATATGGTATATGCCCCTGGTGATCTCGTCTACCTTCGTGTCACTCCCATGAGAGGAACACACCGCTTCGGTATCAAAGGAAAGTTGGCTCCTAGATACATCGGTCCTTTCAAGATACGTGGTAGAAGAGGAGAAGTTGCTTATGCACTAGAGCTTCCGGAAAAACTCAAAGTCCATGATGTTTTCCACATCTCTCAGCTCAAGAAGTGCTTCAAAGACCCCGGCAAGACCGTGGATCATGAGCTAATCGACCTCCAAGAAGACCTGTCTTATCAAGAACACCCCACCAAAATCCTCGAGACCGCAGAACGAAGGACTCGCAACAAGTCCATCAAATTCTGCAAGGTGCAGTGGTCACACCATTCTGTTGATGAAGCAACATGGGAGCGTGAAGATGAACTCCGTGACAACCATCCTTCTCTCTTTGTATCTTCTTCTTCTTCTTCCTAGAATCTCGGGGCGAGATTCCTGTTTAGTGGGGGAGAGTTGTAGCATCCCAGTTGTCTAACTCCTGTGATGCTACATGTTATAATAATAAAAAGGGCCACTTCCAACATATAATTGCTGCATCATTATCATATCATGCTCATGTCATCATGCCACCTTGCATTTGAGCATCATACCAAACTCTTTCTTGTTTGGGTCTTATCTCATGTGCATGATTATTTGTAGTTGCCTCTTGATATTGTATTTGGTTCTTAATATATTGTTAAATGCCCAAGTTGAGTTGAGGGCATCTCTCTTATTGACTCCACCACCTTTTCTTTCACCACCTTATAATTCCACCACTAATCTGAGCTTGGCATTTTGTTGATTTATCTCTAGCTCATGTTGGTTGGTTGGATTCCATCCTTAATCTTTGCTTGGCCTTGCCCACCTTTTGGGAATGCATATGAATAATGCCTTGTTAATGTTATTGTTTTCACAAGGATTAGTTTGGCATTAATTATTTTGCATGGGCCATGCAAGTGCCACCTTTTCTAGTATTTGGGTTTATTTGAATTCTAGTTGGATCATCTTCCTTTGTTTAAATCTTTTGTTGGCTTGTAGTTGTCTCCACCATATCATCTAAACCTCTATCCCCATCTTCATGCACACACATGTGATCATGTGTGAGCATAAGAACAATCTTATCACCATATCTCTCTCTCCCTATCTCCCTTTTCTTGGTTCTTGCTTGGTCTTTGTTGGAGCATGCATGGACCAAAGAAGCACCCATCATCACATGATCATCTCTCCCTATCTTCCCTCCTTTCTCTTTTTCTTGATCTTGTGTGTTTGATCATGAAGCATGCTTGATTAGCTAAAGTGCCACCGTCCTCCATCTATCTACCCCTCTCTTAAACAAAAACCCTAAGCCACCCCTCTCAAACCTACCTAGCATGACCACCATACCCTTAACCACCCTAGCTAAACCCTAGCTAACAAAAACCTAAGCCACCCACAAACCCCATACTAGCTAAATCAAAAACCCCACCTAGTCTATACAAAACCAAAGTACTCCCTCTCTCCCCTTCCCTCTAGCGTGCTGGACCCACCCCACCATGTCCTAGCTACCCTCTCTCTCCCACAAGGCACCCCTCACCTAACCTAGATCGAGCCGGCCTCCCCCTCTCACTTCTGCCCTCTCTTTTCTCTCTCTGCCTTCCGTGCCCCCCTCTAGTCCTACCTGCCTCGAGCTCCCCTGGCCCACCTGCAGCCCCCGTGCCCCCCTCTTCAGCCTCACCTGGTCCAGCTCACCCCCACCTGCCTTGCCTGGCTCACGTGAAGGGGAAGGGTGCACCAACGCCACCCTGGCCATCTACCCTCCCCCACGCCACCTCCTGCCCCTCTCCCGTTCTTATCCGACCCTCTTCGCCCCAACCTCCCACCAGATCCCCAGGTACCCCCAGGAACCTTCCTCCCTCCTTCCCCTTCCCCAGCTCGGCCATGTCCTCCCCACACCTCTAAACCCTAGCGCGGCCAGATCTGCAGGAGAGCGGAAGGAGCCGTGCGAGAGGGTGCCCACAACGACCAGAAGCTTCGGCTGCCTCCCCTGCAACGTCTAGGACCGCCGGAGGCCACGGGACCTCGCCGGAGGAGCTGTGCCGCCGCCGTGTCCGTGGGTGCCGAAGATCCCGTTCGTCAGCCTCTCCAGCGATCACCGTCCTCGCCGGCCGAATCAACCTCGCCGGCAAGCCCCTGGTGAGACCATCGCCTCCCTAGACATGCCCCTCTGCCCCCTAGCGCATCGTAGCTCCGGCGCCGCCGTCGAACACTCTGCGCGCGCGCCGCGCGTCGCGCGCTGGCGACAGCAGCGTTGCAGCAGAAGATCCGGCCAAGTTCATAGCCCTGCCTCGCGCGCTACGGTCCTCCTCCGCGTTAGAACCCTGAGCGAATGTTGCAGCCCGTGGCTCCCTCTATAACTTTCGTATTGGGGCCATGGTGTTTTGTGCAGCAGCGGCGTCGCCATCGTCGTTCAAACAGCGGCCAGTCGCAGTCGCCGGCAGCGCGCTGCGCCGCTGCCGTCCGACAGCGTTCGACGTTTTGCGTTTAGACCCTTCCCTTTTTTTCCCGCCTCACACCCGCAGTCCACCAGCCCCACCCGCCAGCGTCCGATGGAATCTTGCAAAAAGGCTCCCCGCTTGTTAGATTTTCCACCCGCGGTCCATCCTGCTGCCACCTGTCGCCACCTCGTTCGCTAGCGCTTCCGTGGCCCACGTTTCCCTGCCCCACTTGTCTGTGTCGAAGGGTAGGAAGCCCCTGAGTGAGAAAAGACAGCCAGTTTTCTGGAACCAAATAAAAATTCAGAAAATGTATAAATCTAATTAAATTCATATCTTTTGAAATAATTCGAATTTGATAAAACTTTCAAAATGAAAAGTGAATGTTTTTCAAATATGAATTCAACCATGTTTCTGAGTTTGACCAAGTTTGACTCTATCTAGTCAAACCTTTGACTTTGACCCTAATTAATTAATTTTGACTTAAAATAAATTTAAATTCCAAATTCCAAATAATACAAGTAATATATGTTTTCAAATCAGAAAAATGAGAGGATTCCAAATATGCCATTCAATTTGCCTTTTGCACATTTTAAATTCCAAGTTTAATTAAATTACAACAAATGCCACTATAACTTAAATAATTAATAACTTTTGTTTTATAATTCCAAATTAAGCAAATGATATGTCTAAAATGATCATCTCGACGAGACCTTTCTGTTTATGATATCCATGACTTGAATTGGAGCATGCATCATGTAAATATATAATATACAGCAACTAATTTGACAACAAAATGTGAACCAAAACTCCACTAAAATGTTGCTACTTGTTCTCCACACCTCACCATGCCATGCTACCTTTCTTGCCATGTAAATTGTGCATCATTCATCATGGCATGATTGTTTGCTTGACGCATCTTATTCATATGCTTGTGCTCTATATTCATGTTGGCCTTGTTTGTTTGGTTTTTCTCGGATAGACACTGAGCAGGGGTTATATCAAGAGAACCAGGAGCACTACCCAGATCCGTCCCTCGCTTCAACTGAGTTAACAGGCAAGCACTTCCACATGCTTGCATACATACAGTACCTATTGCCTCTATCTTATTCTTGCATCATTGAGTCGCGATTGCATTAAATTGAATCCCAAGTATGCATAGCCTTTACTTTTAAACCCCACCAAGCTTGTTCCTCCATCCCATGAGCCATTACTATAGGAGTTGTTTGAGCCATGCGAGTCGTAGAACAGCATGTGTAGGGTATGTGAGAGTCTGATGGATAATGAGGTACCTAAACAACTTAACCTGAGTAGTTCTGGGATAACTAAAGAAAGTGGCACCGGTGAGCAACATCTGCTATTTGGTTTTTCCTGCTCACTTGTGTCCCGTAAGACCCCGAGTACTTGATTCCTGTTCCTTGATTTATCGCGCTATCCACATCCGGGAGGTATATGGGACCCCCCTGAGCCAGAGCTTGATTCCGTCTTATTTCTTGGGGCCACGAACTAGTTTGGGGCTTTATTACTATCCTGTACTTATGCCATGTTTTACTGCTTTATTTACGATTGTGCGAGGTACTGCACACTGTACTGTTTAGGATCGGGACACGATTCCGCGGTGTCGACAAGCCCCGTTTGGGGTTCCCAGTCGTTCACAGCCGTCTACCCAGACCTTGAGTCCGTCTCGGAGCTAGCTTACTTCGTTGCGGGTAGCTTAATGGGGTGGCCCCCTGAAATATTTCTGAATCTCTTGATTGCTTTGTCGTGAAGGCCTCGTTGGGTTTTGATTTGGTTTTTTCGAGGTTGATCGAGTGTGTGTTGCTATTGGTGCACCCCGGCCGGGTAAAACTTTCTGAAAGTCGTGTCCGCGGATATGGACGACTCGGAGCACAGTTTCTCGATCATAGACAAGCATAACTAAAGTACCGCCTTAATCTGACTAAGTAACTTGACTAGTAAATAGTGCAATACTCATGGAATGGTTAATAAAATTGCCAACGGATGGGGGTTGTTCGTCCGCTTCCTTGTTGGTAAGCAGGGAGGAGGATGGATCTGATGAGATTACCATTATAACTGTTATTCTTAATTCACGGACATCCTTCTATCATTGGTTAGGCGGATGGTTAGCGTTTATCTGTAGAACTGCTAGGGTTTATCTTTCGCTGCAGTTGCGTCACCCCAGGTTGTGTCCCCTTTAGAGGCATTAAGACTTGCTGAGTACCCTTAGGGTCTCGCACGATAAATTATTGGTTCAGATGGACAGGTACCCCCGCAGGACGGATACTGGGTGGAAGAAGCCGAAGATGTGGGCAACGATCGTTCGGTGTAGAGATTCCGGGCACGGGGATCCGTGAGACCTGTAGTTGGGATGTGCTTATTTTCTATGGCATCTTATGCCGATTTGCTTCTTATCCGTACTCGGATTTTGTTTGCCGCTTCCGCATGATACTCTGATGTGTGTTGTATGAGGAAGTATCCTAAAATATAGATCTATCTAGGTCATTTGACTCTTGCCGTATGGCGTTGCTATATTTTCCTTTCTTTCTAGATGGTATGGCTCTGATGTACTCTTGTATGGTGGCTTGCGTACATACCCACTTGTGTACGTAGTTGATCCCTTCGCCTGCCGACTACGCCGCCCGTACAGGTCCCGTTGAGAGGGTAGTGGTTGGGACGTCTGAAAGGACTACCAGTGAGTGGCTTTTGGGGCCCCACCGTACTATTTCAACCACTACCACTCATCCAGGCTTGTATCTAGGAGCGTAGTTCACCGAGGTAGTTACACCCATCTTGATTACGGCCCATCTCCTCCTTTGGCCAAAATATGGCGATAACACCAGCAAGGCGTTTCCGACTGGCCCGAGAGCTGGCGAGTGGGCCTGCAGAACGGCGAGTGGATTGAAGCCCAGCAAGGTACCGAGCGACTGGAAGCTGAAGGCCCAGGCGAGTAGATAGGCCCAGTCGGACTGGGTTAAACGACTATTAAAGCTGTAACCGAATCGGTTGAGATATGTAAACCCTAGGGGAGGTGAGCCTATATAAACCACCCTAAAGGGTGAGTAGAGATACGTTCCCTCATACACCCAAGCGACTCGCCGCCTAGCCGCCGAGCTCGCCCATTGTAACACCTCCATAATACAATCTAGCAGGAGTAGGTCTTTACCCTCCGGGGGGCCGAACCTGGGTAAAACCCTGTGTCTTTGCCCTCATCTCGCACCGCAGATGGCTGGCCGCCCTTGCCCCTCGTTCTACTACTCGCTGCCGATTGCAGCATCTGCCGTGACCATTCTCACGACAGTGGCGCCCACCGTGGGGCCTGGCCGGTCTGGCCGGTGTTCTGCGGCGAGATCCAATATGCCCATCAACGAGACAGCCGCCACCGGCCGCATGATAGCGATCGGCGAGATGCTCCAGATCTTGTCGAGCAGCTACGTCCCGGCGGCGCGACCCGTCACGCACAGCGTGATCCTGCCAATCGGCACGATCAGCCTCTTCGTCGGCCTCACCGACGTCATCGTCTCGGAGGACTCGGCTCGCATCCGCGAGTCACCGCCACGCGATCGGCTCTCCGAGGGCCAGATCCGCACGATCCACCGCCTCGCCTCTGAGTACAACTCGGCCCACAGCAACGTGGCCGGGAAATCAGCGGCCGCAGAAGATGCGGCCCTCACCGACGACGCCGACTCGGCGACCCCGGCATCACTCGCCGGATCCATCACCGTGGCCTCGTCCGCGGGCTCCATCGCACAGGTCTCCAACGCGGGAGACTTCGAGGACCCCTCCATCCTCGGGATCTTCGAATTCGACTCCGGGTCAGAGAACTCCGCCGACCTCCGCGATGGAACCGGTCGCCACGCCGCGGCCTACATGGCCACCGGCGCCGATCCGCCGGAGGATCCCTTCTCCACCCCAATCCCTCCTAACGCCACGGCAACGGAGGTCGAGGAACTCCGCCTGAAACTGGCGGAGGCGGTGCGCAAGGAGCAAGCCGAGCGCGAAAAATTTCGCCTCGAGCAGGTGACGGCGCAGGAGCTGTCACGCTACCACCAGCAGCAGATCAGGTCACGCCTGAACCCCACCGTTCAAGGGCGTGCCCTGAACTTCGACAACGAAAACGACCCGGCCCGCGTGGCCGAGCGCGCGATCTGCGAGAATGTGCCACCAGGAGGAAGCGCCCGGCCACCGCCAGGATCAACGGCGATGGGCGCCCCACCTCCACCCAACCGCACCCCTCCCAGGGACGAGCCGCGGATAGTAGTCTCCTCACGGGAGCGAGACGCAAACGGCCTCCCACTGTTCTCCACCCCGATGGACAACCTCGTGGCAGGCCGAACAGCAGCCGACAGCATCACGGCCACCGGCGACGGCGCCCTACAGATCCAATACGTTAGGGCCCTGCTCGCGAAGGCCGTCGAGCAGCTAAAAGCGGGCGCCGACTCGCAAGGTCGAGTATACTCGCGTTCCTCGGGAAGCAGAGCGGCCTCCAGCGGCCGCCCAGCGGCGGCAAACACCCTCAACTGCCCGCCACCAGAGGCACTGCAGCTCCAACACCGACCCACGAACGCGGCACTCTCCACCAACGACCCCAGGCCGGCGACCAACTTTGTCGCCGCCAACGGGCAACCCATCGACGCCCGCACCCACATCATCAACAACCAAAGCTGGCGCGCACGCCAGCCCGACGACTTGCGGCACACCCTAACTAATCGCCGCGACGGCGAGCCCATGGGGTCGCTCAGTCGACTCGGGCCCAAGTGCTTCGGACCAATGATCCGAGGCGAGAAGTACCCGCCAAACTTCAAGGCGCCAAAGGAGATAGAAAAATACGACTCCTCGTACGACCCCGCCGTCTGGCTCGACACATACCTCATGGCAATGGGGATCGCGGGTCACACTGACCTACTCGCCGCCCGTTACCTCCCCCTGATGATGGAGGGGACGTGCAGGCAGTGGATCAACACTCTCCCCCAGGACAGTATCGATTCCTGGGAGGAAATGTGCGACGCCTTCGTCAGGAACTTCGAGTGCTCCTACACCCGCGCCACCACTATTGAGGACCTGGAACGGTGCGTCCAGGGACCCCGCGAGTCGACCCGCAACTGGGTCCAACGGTGGCAAGAGCTTTGGTACAACGCGGTCGGCATCCACCCGGACACCGCGATCCATTGCTTCAAGACCTCGTGCCGCTACGAGCCTCTAGTCGCCAAGCTCAAACGACACTCCCGCACACTCGACAACATCCCCGACCTCCTCGAGATCGCCAAATGGTACGCCGAGGAAGACCCAAACCAGGAAACTGACGACGAGTCAGGAGGTCAACGCCGCGCAGGCGGCAACGACGGCGGACGCCGAACCGACCTACGCTACAGCGGCACTCGCCTCACTGGCAAGCGCCACAGTGACAGGCGAGTCGACTTCGTCGCCAACGCCGGGCACGCGCAGTGCGAGCCCAAGAGCTACCGCCGTGACGGAGGGCAACGCCGTGATGGCGGCAACTACAAGAACAAGCCAAGGTTCGACCCCGCGGCCCTCCTTAACCAACCATGTGCGTTCCATAGCAGGGAAGGGAAGCCCATAACGCACACCACCGCCGATTGCCACACCCTCAGGGAAATCGAGAAGGCACGGCAAGCACGGGAGGACCCCGACAACAACCCGCCAAATGGAGGAAAATTCGGCAAAGTAGCCGGCTCGCTCCACACCTTCACAGGCTTCAACACGAAGCGCGAGAAGAAGGTCATCGCCCGCGCCGTCGCCGTCAATGCGGTGGCCCAAATAGACGTCCCCCAGTTCCTGAACTGGTCGGAACAGCCCATCACCTGGAGCCGGCAAGATCACTCGCCGCGCATCGAGTACCCAGGACGAGTCGCCTTGGTGGTCAAGCCCAAGGTTGGCGACTACTGGCTCCCCAAGACACTGATGGACGACGGTAGCTCCATCAACATCCTCTACCTCGACACCTTTAGGCGGCTGCGGCTCCCGCAGTCGATGATCGAGACGACCCACACCACGTTCCACGGCATCGTCCCCGGTCGGAAGGCGTACCCGATCGGCCAGGTCACGCTGCCAGTCACTTTCGGCACACCGGAAAACTTCCGCACCGAGCGGATCGTCTTCGAGCTGGTGCCCTTCGACAGCCCTTACCACTGCGTCCTGGGGCGCCAGGCGTTCGCTAAATTCATGGCAGCGCCCCACTACGCGTACAATGCGATGAAGCTCCCCGGGCCGTGCGGCGTCATCACCATCAACGGCGACCCCGACATGGCCGCCGAGTGCGAGGCCAAAGGAGCCGAGCTCGCCGACGCCGTCATCGCGGCAGAGACCAACCACGCCGACGAGCTCGCCAAATACGCGAGCGGGGTCAACAACGACGACCCCACAATACTCAAGAAAACCAACTTAGAGGGCGCAAACACCTCAACCTTTGAGGCAACGACGCACACCCGCACCGTCGAGCTGGTCCCAGGCGACTCCAGCCAGACGGTGACGATCGGGACAGGCATGAGCCCAGCATAGGAAGGCGCGCTCATCGAGTTCCTCCGTGAGAACAGGGACATCTTCGCATGGAAACCCTCCGACATGCCCGGTGTTCCTAGGGAGCTCGCTGAGCACAAACTGAACGCCGACCCCAAAGTGCGACCTGTCAAGCAGTCGCTACGGCCCTTCAATGAAGAACGCCGTCGAGCAATCGCCGAGGAAGTGCAGCGTCTACTCGCTGCCGGCTTCATCCGGCCAATCAAGTACTCCAAGTGGCTGGCAAACCCAGTCCTGGTCGAGAATAAAAACGGGACCTGGAGAATGTGTATCGACTACACAAACCTGAACAGCGCCTGCCCAAAGGAGCAGTTCGTCCTCCCGCGGATCGACCAGATAATCGATTCAACCGCGGGTTCGGAGTCGCTATGTTTCCTCGAAGCCTACTCTGGGTACAACCAGATCAAAATGGCTGTCGAAGACGAGGACAAGACGGCGTTCATCACGCCATTCGGAGCCTTCTGCTACACCGCCATGACCTTCGGCCTCAAGAACGCCGGGGCGACCTACCAGCGGTGCATGCAAGAATGCCTCGCGAGCCAAATTGGCCGCAACATCCACGTCTACATCGATGACGTGGTCGTGAAGTCCGCTCGCCAAGGCGACCTACTCGCCGACCTGGCGGAAACCTTCGCCAACCTGCGAAGGTACAAGATAAAGCTCAACCCAGGTAAGTGCACCTTCGGTGTACCCGCCGGACAACTACTGGGGTACGTCGTCTCCAAACGAGGGATCGAGGCGAACCCAACAAAGATCGACACGATCGCCCGGCTCGGCAAACCCGAGTGCCTGCGCGACGTCCAGAAGCTGGCCGGGCGAGTAGCGGCTCTTAGTCGCTTCATCTCCCGCCTAGGCGAAAAGGCGATGCCCCTATACCGCCTGATGCGCAAGAACCCCACCTTCCAGTGGGACAAGGAGGCGGACGACGCGCTCCGCGACCTCAAAAAGGTGCTACTCGCCGCACCACTACTCGCCGCCCCCGCCGACAAAGAACCCATGCTGGTTTACGTCGCGGCGTCCGAGCGCGTCGTCAGCGCCGTGATGGTCATCGAACGACCAGAGGAAGGAAAGGAGCGCCCGGTTCAGTGGTCGGTGTACTACATCAGCGAGGTCCTCACCGAGTCGCGCCAGCGGTACCCACAGTACCAAAAGCTAGTATACATGGTCTTCAGGGCTCAGCGGCGCCTACCGCACTACTTCCAGGAGCACCCGATCACGGTCGTCTCCTCAGCGCCATTGCAAGACATCATCCGCAATCGCGAGGCGACCGGGCGGGTCGCCAAGTGGGCCGTCGATATCGGCGTGCACAACATCAAATACGAGCCACGAAAGGCGATTAAGTCGCAGGCGCTGGTAGACTTCATCGCCGACTGGGAGGAGGCCCAGCAGCTAGAGAAGCTGCCGTACCTCCATTACTGGAGCCTGCACTTCGACGGCTCCAAGAACGCGGACGGTGCAGGAGCAGGGATAGTGTTGACTTCACCAAAGGGCGACAAGCTCCGATACATCCTCTGCCTCGACTTCACGCCCTGCACCAACAACATGGCTGAATACGAGGCCCTACTCCACGGCATGCGAGCCTCCAAGGAGATGAACGTCAATCGCCTCCGCTGCTACGGAGATTCCGACCTCGTCACGGGGCAAGTCGCCGGCACCTGCGACGCCGTCTCCCCTACCATGGCGGCGTACCGCCAAGCGGTGGACAAGTTGGGCGGCCACTTCACCGGCTACTCTGTCGAGTGGATCGACAGGCGGAAAAATGAGGAGGCCGACGCCCTCTCTCGCATCGAGTCGGCTCGACTCGCACCACCCGCCGGCGTGTTCCTCGACACAATCTCCAAACCATCAGTCTCTCCCCCGAGGGAGATCGACATCGGAGTCCCACTCCAACCAGAGGCAGCCTTGGTCGCACTCGTCACCGAGCCAGACGATTGGACCAAGCCCTACATCGCCTACCTGGAAGCCGGCACCCTGCTAGCAGACGAGACAGACGCTCGAATGATCGCTCGTCGATGCAAGTCCTACACCATCATCGACGGCGAGCTACACAAGCGCAGCGTCACCGGTGTGTTCCAACGCTGCGTCCAACCGGCTGAAGGACGCAAAATCCTCCACGACATTCACTCAGGTGACTGCGGCCACCACGCCGCCGCTCGCTCCCTGGTCGCCAAGGCCATGCGACACGGCTTCTACTGGCCCACCGCACACGCCGACACTGTCGAAATTGTCCAGCGATGCGCCGGGTGCCAGAAGTACGCCAATCAGACGCACGTACCGAGCTCGGCGCTCAAAACAATCCCCATTACCTGGCCATTCGTCTATGGGGCATGGACATGGTAGGCCCCTTCAAGAAAGCCCCCTCCGGCTACACCCACCTGCTAGTCGCCGTCGACAAATTCACTAAGTGGGTGGAGGCCAAGCCAGTCCGGAAATGCGACGGGAAGACCGCCACTAAATTCCTACGCGAGCTCATATATCGCTACGGGTTCCCAAACAGTATCATCACGGACAACGGCACCAACTTCGCCAAGGGAGCCATGGCCGAATTCTGCGAAGAGCACCACATCCGGCTCGACCTCGCGTCAGTCGCCCACCCGGAATCCAACGGCCAGGCGGAACGGGCCAACCAAAGCATCCTCCACGGCCTGAAGCCGCGACTCCAAGTACCACTCGAGCGCACCGCCGGGTGCTGGGTCGAAGAGTTGCCCTCCGTCATCTGGGGAATCTGTACCTCGGTCAACAGATCGACGGGATTCACTCCCTTCTTCATGGTCTACGGCGCCGAAGCAGTCATGCCCACCGACCTCGAACACGACTCTCCGCGAGTCGTCCATTATACGGAGGCTGCAAACGAGCTGGACCGCCAAGATGGGGTCGACCAACTCGACGAAGCACGCGACCTCGCTCAGTCACGCACCGCCATCTACCAGCAAGGACTCCGCCGCTACCACAGCCGGCGGGTGAAAGCTCGCACCTTCCAGGAAGGCGACCTGGTGTTACGCCTCATCCAGGACAAGAAGGGCATGCACAACCTCTCCCCTCCGTGGGAAGGCCCATTCGCTATCGGGCGCGTACTCGGCAACGACGCCTACTACCTCATCGACGTCCGCGGGGACGGCGAGCTCGACGTCAAGCGACCATGGAATGTAAACATCCTCCGGAAGTTCTACTCCTAGAACCCCACACATGTACTCTCCAGTCGCTATGAAATAAAAGAAACGGTTACCGCAAATTGCGCCTACTCTCCATGACTTGTGCCACTCGCACTCGTAATAACAGCGGTATGCTAAAATGCAGAAGTCAACCTTTGGTACAGCGATCGGCACGGCTAAGTAGTGCGGTGTAAGAGCACTGAATCTCTTCAGGTCTTGCATCGTCCACGAAAAACTCCAACCCGGAGCCCCATTGGAGTCGCCTAGCTCGACTGGTTCTACGAGCCAAGACAACTGCCCTCACTTCTCACAGCGACCTTGGTCCTCCGCATCCTCGGCATAGCGACTCGAACGGCTAAGTACCACGCTCGGGGACTGAATACTAGTTCGTCAAGAGCGGTCAGGGAAAACGCCAAGTAAGAGAGCATGCCCAGGACTCGCCAAGCGACTGACCCCACGGGCCAGGCAGGAGTGACGCGCTCACACCAACGCGCTAAGTCCTCAACCACCCTCGAGTCGCGCCTAGAACTACCAAGTACCACGCTCGGGGACTCGGCCACCCGACTTCGTTCGCGTGCGGGAAAACGGTAAAGTACAGAGCACTCAAGGGAGTCGCCCTGCGACTGGCTCTCCGAGCTCGGGCGAGTCGACCAAAGCAAAAAAACACATGATAACAACACACACATCATATACGAGGTAAACCCCACAAAAGGGCGGACGCGCTCGGGGACTCGTCCAAAATCAATCCAAAGCACACAAACAAATACCAAAATAGACACGACGTCCCATTCAATCGCATATTGCATTGTCTTATGTTACAAAATATGCCCGCGTGGCAGAACTGCTGCTAACGCTTCAAGGCAAACTACCCTACTCTGCAGGCTTCGATGACGACTCGCCAGCATCCCGGCGATTACGGATGAACACGGCGTACGGGTTTGACGGATACGTCGTCAGTTCACCCGCCATCGCCGCGCGAAAAGGCTGCTCGACCTTGAAGTCACGATGCGGCGGCTCGGGGTCGTTCGGCGCGACGACCGTCTCCTGGTATGGAAGGAGGTCGCCCATCGCCCAGACACGCTCCGAGTACGTGGCGGCACGCTCTTGCAACTTGAGAACCTCGGACAGATCCACCGCGCCAGTTGACGATGGGTACCCACTCGTCACATCGTCGATGTCGAAGTCTTCGGGGAAGTGGGCGAGTCCAAGGCTCAGGGCCGTCGATGCTCCACGCCGAAACGCCGATCGCGTCATAAATTCAACGACCACGGGTGCCTTCTCCAAGTACTTCCACACCTCAACGAGGTCGCTGGGAATCACCTCCGTGGGTGATATTTCTTGGAGGTAGGCACGGATGTAGGTCGCTGACAGCGTCGCCGAGTCGACGAGCATGCTTACACACTGCCTTGCGTCGAGCGAACTCGCCTCTTTGTCGCTATCAATGATGCGACCTGCGAAGAAAAAGACAATGATGAGTATGATGGACACCACAAAAATCACAACCATAAGAAAGGGAGGAAGCACTCACCAAGCAGCGGGCGGGTGAGTCCCGTGATGAAGCACTGAAGCGACGTGTGGTCGTCCTGAAGCCCAGCAATAAGGACTTCCGACACCTTGCGATCCTCCTCTGCGGCCGCAATGGCGGCCTTAGCTCGCCCGTCCGCCAAGCTAGCTTCTTCTCTCGCCTCCCGCAGTTCGCGCTCGAGGTCGGCGATCCGTTGTTCAGCAGCACCCAGAGCAGACCGCGCCGCCACTAACTCACCAGCGGGGACAAGCCCCTGGCGAGCTTGATCTGCCTTCTCAGCAACAGCCTGAAGACCTTTGTTCGCCTCCTAGACGATGGCAAGCTCCTTCTCCGCGCGCTGTTTCGCGGCCAATCGGTCCGCTGACTCAAGCTGCAGACCCTGCACATCACCGAAAAAGTCAGTTAAAACGAACTTCATAAGTGCCCACCCGCTGAAATTCAGCGAGTGCGCACTCGGGGACTGGCGATCAAGAAATTCCTAAGTGACCACCCGCTGAAATTCAGTGAGTGCGCACTCGGGGACTGGCGATCAAGAAATTCCTAAGTGCCCACCCGCTGAAATTCAGCGAGTGCGCACTCGGGGACTGGCGATCAAGAAATTCCTAAGTGCCCACCCGCTGAAACTCAGCGAGTGCGCACTCGGGGACTGGCAATCAAGAAATTCCCAAGTGCCCACTCGCTGAAATTCAGCGAGTACGCACTCGGGGACTGGATACGAAAATAAAAGACGAGAAATTATAAGAATCACGCCGCTACAAAACATTGACCTGATCCTCGGGGACTGGATGTACCTGGATGGCTGCGCCAAGCATGCCGTGGAGTTGGATCGCGTCCACGGACGCGAGTAACGCTGGCGTGTGCCCACGACGCTGGTCGACTTCAGCATCGGCGGTCCCAGGAGCGTGGCTTGAGGGCGCAACCCCACTCGCCGTGGCCGCCTTGGTCACGAAGCGGGGGAAGGTAGCGATGGAGGCACCCGCTCCAAGGGAGGTCGCCTCCGCCGCGGGTTCCTTCGTAGACGCGGCTACCTCCACCGCGGGCTCGGCCGGTGCGGCCGCCGTATCGTCAGAGATGGTGACGATGTCGTCGCCCTTGGCCTTCTTACTGCCATCCGCTGAGGCGACGACCTCGTCCGCCTTCCTCTTGCGTGAAGGATCCTCCTTGCTAGCGGCGGAGGGCACCTTGGCCACGGTCGGATGGCCCATCCTTTTCACTCCGGTCCTGCGAATTAATCGAATCAACAAAGACAATCGAAATAGTTATGGAAAATAAGGAGGGGTGAGCACACTCACTTGGCGACTGGGATGAAACGTAGCCCCGTACGAAGGCCGGCCGGTTTTTCCAGTTCAGGGCCCAGTCGGCGACTGAGCCCCAGTTCCAGGACATCGTGTGCCCAAGACACGGACGGCTTCTTCGTTGTTGAGGCTGCAGCCGGCGCCTCTGGGACATCCTCGGCGGGAGCTTCCTCGTGAGTCGAAGCTGCTACAGCTGGAGCCTCCTTGCGAGGTGAAGCCGCCGCAGCCGGAGCCTCCCTGCGCGGCGAAGCCGCCGCGGCCGGAGCCTCCCCCAGCCCGGAGACTGGGGCGAATGGCGGAGGCAATGAGGCCAGCGGCACCTCCATAGTCGCCGTGTCCAGCGCGGTTGTCGCTGGTGGCGCACCGTCACCAGTTGGGTTGGGAGCATCGGAGCTGCTCGCCGAGTGTGGCGGTGAGGCCGTCTTCGACGGCTTCGTTTTCTTCTTCAGGGGGGCCCTCGCCTCCCTCTTCTTCTCCTTCCTCTTCGACGGAGTGGCTTGACGGCGTGAGGTGGTCTCTGGGAGTTCGTCGTCATCGTCATGGCGCTCGAGGCTTCTGCTCGCTTCGATCTCGCGCTGACGTTGCCCGCGGGTCTTTCGGACCAGCGGGGCGACCTCTTCTTCGGACTCGTCCTCATCGTCTTCGTTGCCCCTCGCGGGTGGTGATTCGCCTACGTCCTGGGCGGATGGGTCCGGGCTCTCATCATCCGAAGGTGGGAGCCACCCTTCCACCACCTGGAATAGCTGCGATGGATACAAACAGGATCAGGATTACCGCGACTGCATACACTGCGACTGCGAACAAGGTAAAGAAATTACCGTTGGAGCTGGACGCTTCGCGGTGTAGGGGGCGATCCCGGCCTGCGCATCCAGGTACACCGCCTGGGTAATCTTCTTCAGTGCTGGGAGGTAATCTTCCAGCCTCCACTCGTCGAGGCAGGCCTTTGTCGAGTCCCCCCGGCCGGTGTATTGGTACATGTAGTGGTCGCGCTGGGCGAGTGGAACAAGCCGCCGCCCAAGCCAGCAATTGTACAGATTTATCGTTTGGAGGCCCTTCTTCTTCAAACCACGGATGGTCTGGAGCATCTCGTCAACGACCATCCGCTGGTCGTCGGGGAGCTTGCCGACTTGGAGATGGCGCGGCTTCGAACGACTAGCGGAGTACCGCGGGATCGCCGCCTCGCCCTCCGGGGTCGCCTCGGTCACGTAGAACCACGACTTTTTCCAGTCGCTCGCTGCCTTGGCGGGTAGCATCAGGTCAAAGAAGGAGGCTTTGGACTTGAGCTGGAACGTCAAGCCGCCCGCGGCTAGCATTGGGCCGCCTGCCTCCTCGCAGCTGATCCGTCCATGGAACAGATCCTGCCACAAGGGAAAGTAGGGCCGGCAGCCCAAGTAGCATTCGCAGAACGCCACGAAGATGGCGAGCTGCTCGATGCTGTGGGGACCCAGATCTGAAGGCTGGATCCCATAGTAGGCGCAAAGGCGCCGGAAGAACAAGGACGTTGGAAACCCTAGCCCTTGCTCGAGATGACTGGTGAAACAGACGAATTCCCTCTCTCGCGGGTTTGGGGTCGTTTCTCCGGCTGCGGGGATGCGCCAACAGCCGGCTCGCAGGATCCCGGCCTCCTCGAAAGAGGCCAGCTGCGCCCTCGTGCACTTGGACCTACCCCATGGTTCGGTGGAAAGGGCCATGGCCGAGAGGTTGGTTGGAGATCGGAGGATTTCGGGTCGACTGGATCGCGGAGCAAAGGAAGGAAAATGCGCGCACTCGGAAGAAGTGGTGGGTAGTTGGCTCTACGATTGCCTGCTATTCCTCTTATATAGCGGGAGTTACCCGCCAAATTAGGAGGCCGTTACCGCGCGATGATTACGCCGAAAGTTACCATTGGATTACTCCAACGGCTAGTTTGACCGCGTCTGACGGTCCAACTCCAGCCACTCGGCTCGCCAGGTCAATCACCATGACCGCGTCCCGCCGACTCGACTTGCCCAAGCCGCGACTTGGTTCACCGGATTTCCTCCTTTATACAGGAGCCCGCCGACGATTCGACTGGATGCCTACTCTGAAGCCGTATACTCTGACTGCCAGCAGCCACTTACGCCCAATCGACGACGGCCTCGGGGACTACTGATGGGGATATGCCTACTAGGGTATACCCAGCAGGGCGTTTCCGACTAGCCCGAGAGCTGGCGAGTGGGCCTGCAGAACGGTGAGTGTATTGAAGCCCAGCAAGGTACCGAGCGACTGGAAGCTGAAGGCCCAGGCGAGTAGATAGGCCCAGTCGGACTGGGTTAAACGACTATTAAAGCTGTAACCGAATCGGTTGAGATATGTAAACCCTAGGGGAGGTGAGCCTATATAAACCTCCCTAAAGGGTGAGTAGAGATACGTTCCCTCATACACCCAAGCGACTCGCCGCCTAGCCGCCGAGCTCGCCCATTGTAACACCTCCATAATACAATCTAGCAGGAGTAGGTCTTTACCCTCCGGGGGGCCGAACCTGGGTAAAACCCTGTGTCTTTGCCCTCATCTCGCACCGCAGATGGCTGGCCGCCCTTGCCCTCGTTCTACTACTCGCTGCTGATTGCAGCATCTGTCGTGACCATTCCCACGACAACGGGTACATGTAGTAGCTAGATGGTTGTATCTCCTCTTTGTGCTTTCATGTATAGATCTTGTGAGCTCCGTTCATGATCAAGATCTAATCTATTTGTAATCATGCATGTTGTGTTTGTGGGGATACGATGGATATTGAAATTACTATGTCAGATTGATTAATGGTTTTGTCTATTTGATACTATCATGTCTGTGTTGTTCGTAATCTTGCATGCTCTCCATTGTTAGTAGCTATCTTGGCCAAGTAGTTGCTAGTGACTCCAAGAGGGGATATTTATGCTCAATAGTGGGTCCATGCCTCTAGTTTCCAAGGGAAGTGACAGAAATCTCTTCGGTTGTAGATGTGATGTTGCCACTAGGGAGAAAACAACGGTCTCTTGTTCATAGAACAAGTGGATTGTTTACCTTACACACTTTGCTTAAATCAGTTGTCTGTTGCTTGCAACTTAATACTGGAGGGGGTTCAGATGATAATCTGAAGGTGGACTTCTAGTCATAGATGCAGTTGGATGGCGGTCTATGTATATTGTTGTATTGCCTAATCGAATCTCATAGGAACTTTTTGTCTAGTATTGCATTGTTATGCCTTTCTAAGTTCCTGTCAATTGCCCTGTTGTAATTTGTTTACCCTTCATGCCATGTTGTTTATCTAAGGAGAGCATCTCTAGTAAACTATGGACCCCGATCCAATCTTTACCATTGATACATCTTACAGTTTTACTTGTTTACTTGCTACAAACCATTACCTTCCACACCATACGTTTAATACTTTGTTACAGCAACCGGTGAGATTGACAACCTCACTGTTAGTTGGTGCAAAGTCTTGAGTTTGTGTTGTGCACGTCTCTGCGTTGCTTGCAACACCTGTGTGACGTTTCCTTCCTCCTACTGGTTCGATAACCTCGGTTTCTTACTAAGGGAAAACTTGCTTATGTGCTGCTTCACACCTTGTTCTTGGGGTTCCCAACAGACTCCACGTCAAGCACCAAGTTCTCTGGTGCCATCAAGGAGTCATCAATGAACCAGTCTGAGACCTGACATCCTGAGGAGATTGGTCCCTTGGCGGCTTAGGATTGCTAGACTGGCAATATGCTGGGCCAGACTCAAGCCTCTAAGAGGTGGCCTTTTCCTGCTGTTTGACCGCCTTTGCTACAAGATCATAAACATGTTCAACAGTTGCGGGTGATCTATCCTGCTCTAGAAGGGTCTTGGCAACATCTAAGTTGAGAATAGGAGTGGGCATGACCTGCCTGCCCTCGCTGTCAATATATGGCTTGGCTTATGCGGCTTTGGGGGAGCCCATCCTAGGTTTCGCCGTGCACTAGGATCGTTGATGGCACGAGCCGGAGCTTTCGTAGCCGTCTGTTGCTTGAGCAGAGTATTGTACTTGGCCTCCATGGCTCTAGCTTTATCGATTCATTTATGTGCCTTGGCCAGATCTTGATCTAGCCTTGCGCCTTGCTCCGTGATGGCCTGTGCTTCCTCCGGCAGCTGCTGGCGCTTCTCGTCAAGCTGGACTACGTTCCGTATATGAGCCACAACCATGGGCTCGACGAGAAAATTGCCGTACATCACCCTATCAGCTGGGGTGATTTGGGCAGCCATAGACGTAGATGCTGGAGGCGGCGGGTTTGCGGTGTTGATGTTACTCGGACTGACGTTGAGTTCCTATGGCTGCTGCACTGGGTTAGGCGGAGGGGGCATGGCCTTTGCGCGATCATTGTCGGCAGCAACAGGTGGTCCCTTCCCCTTGTCTAGCGCTTTAGGTGGAGCTTGTATGGGTTGGTCTTCCTCCATCACACTCCCAATGGTGACGAACACCTCTCGGGATGTGATGGCATTGTCAGCCTGCTCATTGCGCTTGATGTCCTCCTCCATCTCATGCATAGTAGAGTTGAGTTCCTCCGGGTTGATGTCCATCTCCTCCGAGTCCATGCTGATGTCGGTGTAGAGTGCATGCAGAACGGAGTCGGAGGGTGCGGGGGCTTCCTAGACAACGGAAGAAGAAGCTGAGGCTGCAGGAATGTTGACTGGAGGCGGTGGTGACGGTGGCTGAGGCGGCGGGGTGCCGGGTACGTCTGCGATCACTGCCTGAGTTTCTGATTCAGCAGCCGCGTAGTTGTTGACGATGTGAACCATTCCCTCGAAAGTGAGGAGACCCACGACCTATTGCCGTCGTAGCGTATGCCAGAGAAGTGTACCGCGGTCTAGTCCTTCCATAAAGTGATAGATAGCATCATCGTTGGGGCAATGTTCCGGATCGGCCCGTATACGGATCCACTTGGCTAGGTAATCGCGGGGGTTTTCACCATCTCTCTAAATGCAATGCACCAGATCGAAGATAGTCACCACGCTGATGAACTTGGATCTCTGCTTTCTAGACGCACGGGCGAAGCCAGCGGATTTGCAGCGATCTTCCACTTTTATATCCTACACAGGGGCGGTTTGGGTGGGTCTTGAATTTTTCCGATCTAGGTTGGAAAACTCCGTAGAGAGATCCGACTTTGATCCTTCCACGACCATATCCTGCCCGTAGGCGGTCCATGCGGGCCTTGACGATCCTCCGACTTCCAGGGGACTAGTGCCCGAGTCGGTTTCGCCGATGAAGAGGTGGATGTCCGCGATCAGGACGATCGAGCAGCGGGTGGGGTTCGTATTTGCCGGGATCCAAAACTCATTGGGAGGGACGATCGGAACGTTGTCAGAGAAGAGAAAACGGCCGATGGCTACGGTTTCGCCGATTCCTGCGAAGAACTTGGACCTCGCCCATTGTAGAGCCTGAAGCGCCAGTTGCCCCACGGTGGGCGCCAGTTGCATGGTATTGCCGACGAGTACGCCATGGAGGGGTCCTCACAGAGCGTGTTTAGAGACGTGGGGTAAGGCGGGAGGTTGGTGGGTACGAGGTAACACATCTTACCGAGGTTCAGATCCCACGATGGTGGAGGAATCCTACTCCTGCAATAAATCACTATAATGGCAATACACCGAGTTACAGGGATCGGTTCGCTATGCGCGATATGAGTTGTTCTGCGCTAAAGACTTACATAGGTTCGGCTTATATAATCGCCAGATCCTAGGGTTATAGGCAAAGTCCTCGCCGGACAGGTTACCGAGTCCTACAAGGTACACAACCAGTCTAAAGTGTCTTGCACTCCAAGGCTCCGGGTACGCTGGTGACTCCTCCGTAGACTTCCTTTATCCGGCATGGGCCTCCCTTCTGGATCCATCTAACTGGGCCGCCCAGCAAGCCATGGGCCTTGCTACCAACTGTGGGCCACCCGGGTTATCCGTATTAGAGACATGCAATGGTGATACCCATTTAGCATATCCCCAACAACATGAACCCTTTTCCTCGGGTGCTCACCCTCAACATCACCAGAGTCATATTGTCTAATCTTATGCCATAATGCAGTGCATACCAGACATGCATCTAAATTCTCATACTCCTCACCACGGTAGAGGATGCAGTCATTAGGGCATGTATGTTTCTCCTATACCTCTAATCCTAGAGGGCAGACAACCTTATTTGCTTCGTATGTACTGACGGGCAGTTTATTATCCTTTGGAAGCAGCTTCTTCATTATTTTCAGCAAATTTTTAAATCCCTTGTCAGATAGACCAGTATCTGCCTTTCACTGCAGCAATTCCAATATGCTACCCAGTATCTGCAAAATTTTTGTGATCCTCAAACATCTTCTCGGACTTCAACCTCTCCTTTTCACTTTGGAGTCTCTCTTTAAATCAGCAATGGCCCGACCAAGATCATCAATAGGCTCATATGATGCCTGTCCTGTAGCTTCCTCTTCTTCATTGTCTTCCATTGCAGTATCACTGTATTAGAGAACATAGGATAATTGTCATCACATCCTCTTCTTAGTTGTCTTCCATAATAACACCTCTTTCTCCGTGCTTGGTCCAATAATTATATCTAGACTTGAAACCAGACCGAAAAAGGTGGATGTGAAGGATTTTTGAGGAAGAGTAATCCTTCTGATTCCAACATACACCACATGGACAACACATAAACCATTCCGCTTGTTTGCCTTAGCCACATGGAGAAAAGAAGACACGCCTTTAATAAACTCGCTAGTGCGTTGTTCAGCGTACATCCATGGCTAGGTCATCTGCATTATATAAGTATATCAAAGGAAATCATGATGCTAAAATTAGTAACGGTCTAAAAATAAAAGCACCGATACTCCGGCTCGGGATGCGACTGTAACATACCACCCTTTTGTGTAATATAAATAAAGACATGTTTGAGCATTGCATGCATGCATAATACTTGCACTTTGGTTTAATCAAGTAAGAACAAATAAAACCCTAACAGCTTCCCTCTCTATTTGAAAAGTATAAAGAGGTTTGGAACCCAAACGGTTATAAAGGGTCTCCATGGCATTTTAAATATTTATAAAAGTATCTGGTATTTTTGAATTATTCAAAACAGTTCGGAAATTGGAAATACAAACAGAAATTGAAAAACAGAAAAAGAAAACAGTTTTTGGAAAGAAAAACTAACTAACCTAGCTCTACTGGGTCGAGCCCACCTCCCCTTCCCTCTCTCTCTCTCTACCGCCAGCGCAGCGCGCATCAGCCAACAGCCAGCCCAGCCTGGCCCACGCGCAGCCCACCCGGCCCATACCTCTTCGCTTGTCCTATTCTCATCTTCCTCCTCGCCGGTGGATCCAGCGAAGCACCTCGCTGTTTCCAGCGCCACCGTCGCCGGTGCCAAGATTCGTGTCGCCGCCACCAGACGCCTACAAGACCCTCTGGCCACCGCTGGACGAACCCTAGACCCCCACTTTCCCCTCTCTTCCTCACCTTCTCGCCATGGCCAACAAACCCTAGCTCTGCCGTCATTCCTCCTCTCCGTCTTCGGCCACCCCCGCGCCACGCCGAGGCCACTGTTGGACGCGCCGCGTCTTCCTCTTCCTCCCCCACGAAGCACGCGTGCTGGTAAGCCCCCTCCTCGCTGGAATCGACCCCGAAGCACTGTCGGCCGCCCCCATTGTCACCATCGATCCGTCGTCGTCCGGCCTCCCCGGGCCTCGCCACCACCACTGCCGTGATCATGGTGAGCCGCCGGTGCTCAAGCAACTCTCCGTTTGCCCCCTCTCCCTCTGTATCGTCTTCCCCGCGTGTGCCCGACGCTGCCGCCACTGGAGCTCGTCGGAGTTAACGCTCCGGTGACCAAGGAGCGGCGCCGCCACTATATTGACCAGCGCGATTCCCTCTCTCCAACGCGCCCCTCCGCGCAGCCCCGCGATCTCGCTAGCTCTAGCCTCTCTCTCGATCTGAGAGCTTGTCCATTGCTGACGTCATCCTGGCATCAGCATGATGCAGTAATTATTTTATTTTTATTTTAAATGTTTTCAGTAAATAATTTCTGTAAATAAGAAATCTATGACAGGTGGGCCCTGTCTATTAGGGTTTTAATCTTTTCTGTAAATGTTTTCTGAAATTAATAAAAGTCTGACATGTGGGCCCAATTTGGAAAATACTTTAAATATTCCAAAAATGATTTATAAATGGATTAAAATTGAGAAAAATCATAACTAATTCATTTTAAATCAGAAAAATACAAATAATATACCAAAATGATTAGAAAACCGAAACCTACCTAACTAAGCTATAATCATTCATTGTTAACCAACTTTGATGGCAAGTTTAATTAGAAGAACCAATTGAACCCCATAGGTGATTTCGAGGATCCCCCTATTCTAGGGTTTGGACCTCTCGGACCCCGTTTAAAATGAGCAAGCATGTTCTAGGGTTCTTTTCAACACTATTTAACTTGTCATATCATCCATATTGTATGAGCATTGCACATGCCATGTGTTGAGTGTTGCTTTTCCTTTTCTGGTGATTGGTTCTTCGCGAATAGGAACCAAACCCGAGGCTGAAGTCAACGCTACTAAAGAGCAGTACCAGCCCAACAACGGACAAGGCAAGCGAAGCCCCACTCATACATATGAATCCTATGTTTACAAAGTATTTCATTCTCGCCATTTTCATTCAGTTCAACGGTCTTTTATCAGTAGATAGAGTAATCCAATCTGATGCATGTATCCCTTTGTGAACTATATTACCTGATCCACTGCTCCTAGCATAACTAGGGTTTGGCTTATGAGCATCGCTAGTGCCACAGTTAAGTAAATTTTAGCCATGCTTAGTTGTCTGATGCTGATCATTCAGGTGATGCACTAGAGATGCGATGAATCTAGTATGGTTGGATGTGTGATGTGATCAGAGATGGATGGTAAACATGCTAAGGCTTATATGGGAGGCCACGTGGGTTGTGGTTTTTGAAGTCCCATACTTGCCACCCCTAGGACCCGATGTTCTTGCCTCTTGAACCAAGACGAGCGTACAACCACACGGGGGCCTGGAAACCCCCTCGACTAACTAACTTGCCTAGTAGATTCCATGAGTCACATAGTTCGGGCTTTCCATTCGACATACGCATCTTGGTTGTTCTTGAATGTAGGTGAAGGAGCTACATTCATAACAGGTAGGTAAGTATGGCCGGGAACAAGAGATGCCCGACATCCGTAATCTTGAACCCTGCGCACATCATTAGGGACCGGCTTCGGGACTTGACCCGTTACGGTGGGATCTCCCTAGTGCGTGACTCATGGTCTTGGCGAAAGAAAGATAAAGATCGTGGCCAACCACTCTCTGCCAGCCTTCCAAGGAAGAGGGCTAATAATTTGGCATTAAGAATCGGTTGGTACGTGTGGGTAAAGTTGTGCACCCCTACAGGGTTATTAATCTTTTCGAAAAGCCGTGTCCACGGTTATGGACAACTTGGGAATGGACGTGAAGATCATAGAGAACTATAACCGAATGATAAAATTTGGCCAACTAAAGTGAGATCCGGAATACTTCCTCGGGGTTGTTTGAGGGGGTAGTCCGGAAAGAGAGGTATAGTTGATGATGGTATTTTGGTGGATATCGAAGATGATTCTAAGAGCTAGAGTTGTAGTCTTCTTATCCCCTTTTGAAAATGATCTGACTAGACGAGCTTCTATTCCTCCTTGTTTTGAAAACAAAAGATGGCTTTATGCAAAATAACTCCACTAGCCATAAGTCTTGCGGAGTACACCCTGTACTCAGCCTTGCCTCGTTGATGTTTTCTACAGATGAAGCTACTCCAACTGAAGGTGGTTTCTACATCGAATTCGATGAGTAGTCGGGGTTCCCGGGCAGCAGCCTAGGATCTATGGAAGTGTCGCTACTTCTGTTTAAGGCCTCTTAGGCCCTTTCTAATTTTGTTGTTTAGAACAACTTGTTGCTTCCGTTGTTTGTTGTAATGATGGGTCTGTGACCCCTGGCTTGTATGACTGGTTTGTAACTCTGTTAAGAGTTTACCTTATTAATGTATGGTTTGTATGTTCTGTAATGTTATCGATCTTTCTCTGCGCGCTTCGGAATTTAGGTTAGACCTATGTCAGATGAAGATCTGGTATTTATCTAGCCCTGATCCCGGGTCGTGACAGATTTTGGTATCAGAGCAGGATTGTCTGTAGGAAACCCTTCTAGCTGGTCGATGTTGAGTTTAGAGTTTGAGAAAACTATTTGAAAGGTAAAACTATTTGCAAAACTCTGAATAGGACTATTTTTACTCCTTATCCAAGGTTGTTCTATTGCTGAGTTATCTTACCTTGTTTGTTTTGCAAAGGTTTCCCTTCTCGTCTATCATTTCAAATTATAGGATATACGGGTTTGGGTTGTTTTTACTAGTACTCCGTACTTGGTTTCAAGGCTCGGAGTTTCCAAGACATATCTGTGCACCTGAGCATCGTTTTTCAACTTTGCTAAGGATGCCTATAATCCCGATCTCTATTCTTTCGTGACTTGTTGGTATCATATCATGCTTGCATTCCATTGATATGGTTTGTATCTAAGTTGGTAGCGTATACGTTTCGTATGCTTGTTCTACTTCCATACTTAATGCATTGATATAATTTTCATCCACATGTTCACCTCTACCATGATCTTTTGATATGGTTTTCATCATCCTTCGTTGTACCCTTTTTGGTGAATCCATTCTCATGGTTTCTGTTTTCTCCTCAGGATGTCGTCTGGTACTCGTGGTTCTGTTGGCCGTCGAGGAAACAATAATGCTAAACAGGAACTTCCACCACCACCCACAATGGCCGAGGTTCTCAACAACATTGAGACCAACCGTCTGAGGAATGAACGCCTTCTGGAGCGTGTGGCGCAGAACACTGAATGCCGTCCTAACGACTGTGTCACACTTGGAGATTTCATCCGCTCTTTTCCTCCAATCTTCACCCACTCCAAGGATCCCCTTGAAGCTGATGATTGGCGTCGCACCATAGAGCGCAAGTTTAGTGCTCTTTGAGTTCGTCCCGCTGGTCGTGTTAACTTCTCCACCTATCAACTAGAAGGTGAGGCTGGTGTTTGGTGGGAACGTTTTCTGAATCTACAAGCTCAGGGTGACGAGGTTTGATCTCATCAATGCCCATTGTTATGGACTTGGGTTTTGGAGAAGATGGGGATGCTGGAGATCGTGGAACGGTTAGCAAACAAGAAACACGGGGACACAAGGTTTACCCAGGTTCAGGCCCCCGGAGGGAAAAACCTACTCCTGCTTGTCTGCTCTTGATTACGGCGGAACCGAAGGTTACAGGGGTGCGCAGATGCAATCTGGCGTGGAGGTGTGTATGCGAAAGTATGAGAGAGAGCCCTAGGTCGTGCCCTCCTAGCCTTTATATAGACTCAGGCAGGTCCCGGGCATAGACCTAGTCGGTTACAAGTTCTAGGGTTTTACCCCTTTGAATTTCCTATCTACGCTAGTCTTGCTCTCCAAGGATCCAAAGGCGTCATGGGCCTTGGCTACCTGAAAATCTTCATGGGCCGGCGTACATCTGTCGTGGGCCTTCCTTGGGCTGGACCAGGTATGCTGAGATCACATACCCGTAGGGTATAACCATGTCAGTAGCCCCCGAGTGATCAGTCGAATCGTAGATTCGGCTGAGGACTCTTCAATCCTTCGGGTGCAACTATGTATTAACAGTATGTGTGTAGGGATTGTTGATGCGTGTGCCTGACTCACCCGACGGATCAGGGTCAGTTAACTGTCTTAGGACGAAACAACACGATCTTCCTCAGGTTCGAGTCCCTAAACTCGAACCCGGAACATATGCTGGCGTAATTCGACTCAGGCCGCGGAGGACTTACAAGAGTGGAATTCCAATGATTTTAACTTATGTACCCAACGCGTCCGTCGGGATTTTTCATCGCGCCTGCTGGCACGGGTTTATACTAGCAAAGCGCAGTCGTGTGCGTTGCCAGGCCATCAGATGATATCTGTAGGTCTTATATTTGTGTCACAGACACAGCATCCGAATGTTTATCACCGCGGAGGTGTTTCGGGTGGCCAAGGAGAACTTTGCTCACTTAGCGTTTTGTTGGGGCAGAGTTGCCGAAAAGTTTTTTTTTTGCATGCTAATCCGAAAGATCGCAGTCGAAGAATTCATAGGGTGCGCGGCCAGCGCTCCCTATGGGAGTAGCCCCCGAGTGTCTGTTCGAGTCGTAGACTCGAGCGGAGACTTTCATTCAGACATTGTTCAGTGTTAAGTCCGTTGGACACAAAAAAAATCGGATGCTTAAATCCATCTTCCCTATGGGAGTAGCCCCCGAGTTTGTAGTGGAGTCGTAGACTCGACGTAGGACTCGAAGAAATAGTTCGTTTTTATTCATCTTTCGGGTGCGGCCAGCGCTCCTAATAGGAGTAGCCCCGAGTATTTAGTCGAATCGTAGATTCGAGTGAGTACTCTTAGCATTGAAGCCGAAGAAATTGTAGTTGTTGCTAGTATAGCTTTTGATGACATCAGTGCTGACGATCAATGACCTCAAGCGTCTGCTGCACCAGAGATGACTTGACTGGACGAACGTGGGTCCCACTTGATGACCTTGAATTGACCGGTCACGTGCGGCGTGGAGATAATTACGGCGTCGCCTCGATTTCCGCGCGTAGTGGACGGCGTGGTAACGACGGTTCGTTGTGATGCTGACACGTGTATGGCCAGATCTGCCATTGGCGTTAGGTCTTCTTGATGGACGGTTGTCGTGCGTCGTCTTCGCCGTTATAATCATTGGAGAAAGCTGCAGTTTGTTTTCACCGCCTCCTTGTGCTCCAGGAGCTCTTGCTGCGTGCTGGAATATCCTTCCACATTTCCTTCTTCCCTTCTGCGCTCTCACAGCCGGTGTCGTCGTAGCGCGATGCGGAAACCGAAGAAGTCCTCATCTGCGGTTGGCACCAGCACCGCCGGAGGGAAGAAAGGCGCCACCACTACCCGTGTCACTGACGGTGGTTGGCGGCGATCAGAGACGCGGGAGAGTGACCTCCGCAAGCTTCACGAGTGAGGCTTGATTCCGCAAGATAGGGAGGCCGTCAGACTCCCCGGCAACGAGGTAATCCCCCGTCCCCCCGCTGGGTATCGGGTTATGTTTCTTGCCTTCGTTATTCGTGGGTTTTCCTTCCCAGTCCACGACTTCCTTCGTGGGCTGCTCTTTCTCTATGGCATCTAGATGCATCATCTTTCCCCCAATTCGCTTCTTCACATTGCTTGTTTTATCACTTTCTCCGAGTGCTGGCTCGGCATCGAGCCGCACTTTGGTATCTTCCGGAAACTCTATTCCGTGAAGAGGCAATCCGGTTCGGATGGTGTGTATCCCATTGGGGGTTGCATCATCTCCCTCAAGGCCAATATTCTTTTCTTTTCTTTCTCTATGTCTGAATCTGTCCAGTACTGACGGAGGCGATGGTTCTACATTCGCGACTCCACAGTGGTTGGGCAGCATTTTGGTCTTGCTCCTTTCGACTCCTCCCAGATAATCGAGCTGAAAAGGTCCTGGAAAAACCAGATCTTGGATGGTGAGTCAGCGGAGATATAGGCCCTTTACCGTCGGGTGGAGGATCTCCAGTTGACTCCTGAGAAAGAAGTGAACGGCGTGGATATTATCCGCATGTTTCTCGAGCATCGGGTGCAGCCCCTCCAGGCTAGGGCGCACCCGATGTTTCTTTATGTTGGGCGCCGTGATCCGACAAGAGTTTCGGCCGAGAAGCTTTCCCAGGGTGATCTCGACAGGGCCCTTCGTACGTTATTGAAGTACAAGGCTGGAGAGGATATCCCGGGGAAGTCGATGACTCCGCCGTTTTCTTCGACGCTGGCCGTTCCACAGGTGTAGATTCGTGTGCGTAGCGCTTTTCGTCGACTGTATATTTATTTTCCTTTGTTTGCTAACAAAGTTCCTTCTTTTTTGCAGAGCTTCAAGGTGTCGGGCATGGTGCCGCCATTGCCCGAATTATTTCCGGATGCTCCGGATAATGACGTGGTGGATTCCGTGTCCGAACTGCCTTCAGCACGATCGTCGGCTGAAGAGGCCAACGAGTCGAGCGAGGACCATACTCGCAAATGGTCGCGGAGCTCCAGCGAGTCTTCGGATGCATCGACTCCTCCGACTCCCAGAATCCATCTATGCCTTGAGCGTCACAGTGACGAGCACGGAGGCTCTTCCTCCCCTATTCGTGCCATTCCTGTGCGGGCTATAGCGCCGCATCCGCCAGCAAAGAGGAAGAAGGAAGAAAAGAAGGAAGAGAAGAAAGAAGAGAAGAAGGGGGAAGAGAGTCCGAAGGACTCCTCCTGTCTTCGACCTGAGCTCGCTGGACTCGTAAGTTTCTTTTATACTGCTGTCTTTTTGCTGTTGACTTTTGTGCTTGTGCTAATTATTTCGTGTGCAGGCATTCCTCCCACGACTCCTCCAGCGATGGTGCTCGGGATATGATGGGAGAGTCGAAGCTTGTGTCTCCTCCTCCTCAAATGGTGGCTACCTCTGAGGGTGCTGCGCCGGTCCCTTCTCCGCAGGAAGCTCAGGTGGTTGCGTCTCAGAAGGCTGCGAGCGGGCCTTCGGAGTCGCCATCGGAGCATGTAAGCACTTCTGTTTCCTGCCACAGGGGGAGCCCCCGAGCGTCTGAAAAAATTTCTTCTTTTGTTCTTTCTTCGAGTCTTCGGGGGGGGGGGCCACGAGCGTTTTCGTGTGCGAATTTTGCTTTTGTTCCTTCGTGTTGGGCGCAGCCCCCAAGTCCTTTTCCTTACTGGTAGTTCTTCTTCCCGCAGCCTTTTGTATAGGATGCCAAGCGACTGGTGCAGGAGCACCTGGTGCTGGAGGCCAACCTCCAACAGCTTCAAGGTACCTGTATGCTTTGGTGCTTCTTTCTTCTTGCATTATTGTCTTGCTTTCTGACGCTTGTATGTTTTGAATGCAGAGGAGCATAACACTTCCCTCCGTGAGATTGATGCTCTCAAGAAGAGCCTTGGTCAAGCGGAGAAGAAGGCCGAGGACGCCGCTGGTGCGAAAGAGCGCCTTGAGCTGGATCTGGCCAAGGCAGCCGAGGCTAAGGAGCATCTGCAGCAGGAGGCTACGGACCGCGAGGAGCATCTTGCCATGGCTGCGACTGCGCGTGAAAGAGAGGTGGCGGGCAAGCTCATGGCTGCTGCCAAGGCTGTTTCTGGGGAGTACCTTGTTTTTGCCCCTTTCTTTTCGTTTTCTTGTCTTTCTTCTGTGTTACTTTCTTCATTCCTTCTCTTTTTTGTCTCAGATGCCGCAGGCATCGAGTTTAACCGCAGCGCTCTGGAGCACACGGGAGTGCTCTAGATGATGCTACTGCAGCGGTCGAAGATCGCTGCAGCACCGTCGTCAACTCCCTCGCCAAGGCGAAGGAGGTCCTTGGACGCTTCTACAAGGAGCTTCTCCCCAAGGGCGCGGCCCTTGATGATGTTGACGCCCTGGTGGAGGCTTTGTCAGCCGAAGCGCCTGCGGCATACAAGCGCAAACAGAAGGGCATCGGCGCGTCCGTCGGGCTGGCGATGGCCTTGGCGGCTGGAGCGGAGCTGGACCTTCCCCAGATCACCTCCCGGATGCTGACGACCGCGGATGGATCCGAGGTAGCCTTTGCTACCTATTTTTCTCGCTGCAAGCGATATGAGACAAAGCTCATTGATCTGATGTCCGAGTATGCGTTGCGGCAACAGGGGGAGGCCAAGGCGAGGAAATCCGGCTCCGAGGCTACTCAAGGTGCCGCGTCTTATGTGTTGCAGCTGTAGGATAGTTTGTAATCTTCTTTTGCTTGTAATTATGTTGAGGAACAAAAATCATTATGCCACGTAGTGGCCTTTATATGCTTAATGAATTTTGTTGAGTTGTGCTCTTCTCCGTCTGAATGTTTATGTCCTTTTCTTTTCTGCTGCTCTAGGTTCCTTCGGGTGCTGATCCCATTGACACCTCGCCTGCAACGCGGCAGGGGCCATCTTTGGATGATTCATCGCAACTTGCTTTTCTTCGAGACCGTGTTCGTAGTCTTGAGAAGGAGTTGCTTGGGATGCGTGGCCACGGCGATGTTTGGAAGTCCAAGGCAGATCGTGGTGCAGCCAGAGAGGAGTACTTGATGGCGGAATTGCTTCAGCTGTCTGAGCAGCTTCAATGTAAGTTGTTCTTTGTTTCGAGCTGCAGCTCAGTTTTTCGGATGCGCCTGCTGGCCTTGCGTCTTATTTTGTGCGAGTGTCGCAGGTTCTAACCTTGCTCTGAGGGAGGAGAAGGAGTGTGTCGTTGTTCGGGTCAATTGCTTGACTCAACAAGACATGGAAGCTGGCGGTTTCTTCTGGATGGATCGTGACCGTGCCATGGCTCTGGCAACGTTGCAGGATCGCGTTCACCAAGTGTTGCGGGTGCTTCGTCAAGTGCAGACTTTGCTCTCATCGGTTCTGCATGTGATGTTTCCCCTGAATGCTGTGCCAACAACCCTGTCCGGCCTTCTGTCTAGATTTCGGAGCGTGACCCGTGTCCAGGAATTGGTGAGGCAGCAGCTCGTCGCAGGGGTGAAGGCTGTGTTGTCCCTTGTTAGGCTGCATCGTCCTGATGTAGATATGTCTGTTGTAGCAGCTGGGCCACCTCTTCGGCCGGATGGTGGCGAGTGGGATATGCGTCCGCATTATGCGGATGTAAGGCAGTATGCCGAACAGGTTGTAGATTTGTTTGAGCAGCGTGCTCAAGTTATTCTCCAGAATAGGTAGTACCTGTAAAAGAGATATATGTAAAATTTGTATATTTCAACTGGGCATGTTGTGCCCTTTGCTATAAAGATTTGTTTGTGGTTTGAGCATGCAGTGCTTTGATTGGGTGCGTGTCCTTTTCGTTTGCCTGACGTTGTCAGCTACTCAGGGTGTACACGTGTGATTCTCAGTCGATGAAATCGTGAGGTGGGGGGAGCCCCCGAGTGCGTTTGTAGCATAAAGTAAGGTTGCAGATAGCGAAACGAAATTTTGGGGCGAGACACTTAGCTTTATTTATATCGTAGTGGAGTAAGTACATTGTCGGCTGGATAGCCTTGGCTGAAAAGCCTTATTGAAAGTAAAGGGGTAGGTAGCTAGGGGTATAATCGTCGCAAGTGCGCGATGTTCCATGGGTTGGAGTATGCGACTCCAGATTACACGTGCTTGAGGCGATAGGCGCCACCTGGGATGGCCTCGGTGATGATGTAGGGTCCTTCCCATGGTGACTCGAATTTCTTTGGTCACTCTTGCTTGAGTTGCAAGACGAGGTCTCCTTCGACGAAGGACCTTGGGCGCAGCCGGCGGCTGTGGTAGTTGCGGAGACTCTGCTGGTACACCGCTGATCGAGCTGCTGCTACGTCTCTTGCTTCGTCGAGTGTGTCGACGGTGTCTTCGAGTGCAGCCGTGGATTCAGCTTCGTTGTAAGCAATGACCCGGGGGGCCTGGTGGCGTACTTCGGCTGGTAGCACGGCTTCAGCTCCATGCACCATGAAGAACGGTGTGTAGCCGGTGGAGCTGTTTGGCGTAGTACGCAAACTCCATAGGATAGATGGCAGCTCTTTCGTCCAGGCTTCGGCCTTTCGTTCGAGTGGGCTCATGAGGCGCTTCTTGATGTCAGCGCCGATTAGGCCGTTGGCCTTTTCGACCTGCCCGTTCGTTTGCGGGTGAGCCACTGAGGCATATGTGATGTTGATCCCGAGGCCTTCGCAGAAGTCTTGGAATTCTTTGGAGATGAAATTCGATCCATTGTCGGTAATGATGCTGTGCGGTACGCCGAACCTGTAAACAATGGACTCGAAGAACTTAACGGCGGTCTTGCCCTTTTGGTTGGTAACCGGCATGGCCTCGACCCACTTGGTGAATTTATCGACTGCGACCAGGAGGTAAACGTGCCCCCCTTTCGAGGACTTTGGCAGCTTGCCGATCATATCGAGGCCCCATTGAGCAAAGGGCCAGGCTATAGGTATGGGCCTGAGCTCTGACCCGGGTGCGTGCGGTTTATCGACGAACCGTTGGCATCCGTTGCATCTTCGGACGATGTCCTTTGCATCGCTCATGGCCGTTGGCCAGTAGAATCCGGCTCGTAGAGCTTTGGTGACAAGGGAGCGGCTGCCTGCGTGATGGCCGCAGATGCCCTCATGGATGTCTTGGAGGATGGCTTTCCCGTCACCGATGGTGACGCACCTTTGTAGTACACCCGTAATACTGCGCGTGTACAGCTCGCCATTGATGATGGTGAAGGCTTTTGACCCACGAGAAACGCGTCGGGCATCTGTCGGACTGTCAGGCAGTTCTCTGTTTATCAAGAACTGGAGGTACGGTCGCGTCCAAGTTTCTTCGACTTCCAGTTTTTCGGGTCCTTCGTGTCCTTCGGGCAGCGTAGCCCCCGAGTGTTCTGCTTCTTCGGGTGATCCCTTGGGGAATTTCCGCTTGATGGATGGCACACAAATCTGTTCGAGGAACACACCCGGTGGCACCTTTGCGCAGGTGGAGCCGATGTTGTCGAGTCTGTCGGCTTCCTCGTTGCTTTCTCTTCCAACGTGCCGAAGCTCGCAGCCATCGAATTCTCCTTCGAGTGCGTTGTAGAGTGCACAGTACGCGATCATGTTTTCGGCGTGTGCGTTGCACTCGTTCATCGTCTGCTGGACGACAAGGTTGGAGTCATCATAGATGACCAGGCGTGTTGCGCCGCAGATCTTTGCCATCCTCATGCCATGGATGAGGGCTTCGTATTCGGCCTCGTTGTTGGAAGCTCGGAATTTCATCCGGAGGACGTACTTCATCTGGTCGCCCTGCGGGGAGGTCAGTATGACCCCGTCTCCTGCTCCAGCTTCACGCTTGGAGCCGTCGAAGTGCATTGTCCATGACTGCGACATGTCTGGGGTGTCTGGCAGCTACAGCTCCATCCAATGTACGAGGAAGTCCGGGAGGACTTGAGATTTGATTGTGAGTCGCTTCTCGTAGACGATGTCCAGAGATGACATCTCAATGCCCCACAGGGCCACACGTCCTGTGGCCTCTGGGTTATTCAGGATGATGTTCAGGGGTGCCTCATTGACGACCATCACCTGGTGCTCCTGGAAATAATGGCTCAGCCGTCGAGCCATCATGAACACGCCATAGGCGAGTTTCTGGTAGTGAGGGTACCTCTGCTTTGTTGGCGTCAGTACCTCGCTGAGGTAATAGATTGGGCGTTGGACCCCGTGGGTCTTGCCTTCTTCGGGTCGTTCGATCACTAGCACGGTGCTGACCACCTGGTGTGTGGCTGCTATGTACAGCAGCAGAGGGTCGCACTCCTTTGGCGTGACCAGGACGGGCGAGGTGGAGAGTATCCGTTTGAGGCTTTCGAACGCATCGTCGGCTTCAGGCGTCCACTCGAATTTATCTGCCTTGCGTAGCAGCTGGTAGAATGGCAGGGCCTTCTCGCCCATGCAGCTGATGAATCTTCTCAACGCCGCTATTCGTCCTGCGAGCTGCTGGACACCCTTAAGGTTTTTCGGCTTCTCCATCGCCATGATGGCTCTGATTTTCTTCGGGTTCGCCTCGATCCCTCGCTGAGAGATGAAGTACCGAAGCAGCTGACCCGATGGGATGCCGAAGGCGCACTTTTTGGGGTTGAGTTTGATCCTGTAGCGATCGAGGTTGTCGAACGTCTCGCGGAGATCGTCGATAAGTGTCCTCGCCTCCCTGGTTTTTACGACATATACTTGAACGCTGCGACCGATCTGGTCCTTGAGGCATGCTTGCATGCATCGTTGGTACGTGGCGCCTGCGTTCTTTAGCCCGAAGGGCATTGTGTTGTACCAGAACACTCCGAACGGTGTGATAAACGATGTTTTCTCCTGATCTTCGACCTTGAGTCGAATCTGGCTGTAGCCTGAGTAGGCGTCGAGGAAGGAGAGTTTCTCGCAATCTGCAGTCGAATCAATGATCTGATCGATCCGAGGAAGAGGGAAGTGGTCCTTTGGGCAATGCTTGTTTAGCGAGGTGAAATCCACGCACATCTGCAGGATGTCCGTGTCCTTCTTTGGGACCATCACTGTATTTGCAAGCCACTCGCTTTCTTTGATTTCCCTGATGAAGTCTGCGGTGAGTAGTCTGTTGATTTCTTTGACGATAGCTTCGGCCAGTGGCTCGGACAGTCTCTGGATGGACTTCTTGACGGGCTTGGTGTCTGGAAAGACGTTGAGTGCGTGCTCGGAGAATTCCCTGGGAACTCCTGGCATGTCCGCAGGACACCAGGCGAAGATTTCCCAGCGCTCACGGAGGAATTCGACGAGCGCGCCTTCCTATGCGGGGCTGAGGTCGTTGGCGATCAGCGCCGTCTTGGAGGCATCCGTCGGATGGACCTGCACCTTCTTTGTGTTGATGGTGGAGTCGAAAGACATGTCAGGTGCGTTTGGTCGTGTGACTAGGGGTGCCCCATTGGCCGAATGATTGGGAGATTCTGTTGAAATCTCTATCGCATTGGTCCGATCGGGTGAAGCTCCCGTGGATTGTGATGACGCCCTTTGGTCCTGGCATCTTGAGTAGCAGGTATGCATAGTGTGGGACAGCCAAGAACCTTGCGAATGCTACACGCCCGAGGATGGCGTGGTACTGTGATGGCCAGTCCACTACTTCGAATTCGAGCCGCTCCAGTCGGAAATTGTCTGGCTTGCTGAAGATGACGTCAGCCATATTTTGCCCAGGGGGAATATGCCCTTCCCTGGAACGATGCCGTGGAACGTTGTGTCTGATTGTTCCAGGCTGCACTGCGGGATCCGCATTGCTGCTAGAGTGCTTGCGAACATCAGGTTGATGCCGCTGCCGCCATCCATGAAGATGTGACTCATCTCGAAACCTCCGATCTGCGCCTCCAGCACCAGGGCAGCATGACCTGGGCGAGGGATATGGCAAGGGTGATCCGAACGACTGAACGTGATGCAGGACTCCGACCCGCTGAGGTACTCAGGGATGGCGGGTGGAGTTGCCACGGCCAGGTTGATCTGTCGGGTGATTTTCTTCTGCACCCTATTTGTGGGGCGCCCCTTCTGGATCATCGGTGCTCCTTTCGGCTGGGGATACCCATTCCCGGCGTTGTTTTGTGCTAGTGCGACTGGTTGGTTCGGGCCTCCTACAGGTGGCGGTGGAGGAGCTCCATGCACTATTTCACCTGGCGCGGGTGCGTTTCCGAATGCAGGGATTGGGGCTTGCTGCCTCATCTGCACCATGCTTTCGCTGAGCTTCTGGAACTCACGGCAGTCCTTGAGCATGTGGCTCGCTTTCTTTTTGCCATCCTGCTTGTCGATGTAGAAGTGGATGGTGCGTGGACCCGAAAGCTTTTCGTATGCTGAGGGTCCGTTATCGCGGTCGCGGCGCTGCCACGACTGTGTTGGGCGTCCTCCATCGCGTAAGTTTCCTCCGCGGTATCCTCCGCTGTTGCGGTTGGTGTCGTTGCGGCGATCGGCGTAGCCGGCCGCGACCATGTCGGGTTCGTCGCGATCGTCGTAGATGCGCGATCTTCTCTTTCTACGGCGCTCTCGTCGTCGACCGTAGTCGTCTTCTTCTTCCGATTGTGCTCGGTGAATGGAGTCTTCTCCGTCGGCCCACCTGTCGGCGATGTCCATGAGGTGGTCGAGTGTTTTGGGCTTAACGTGCCCAAGTTCCTCCTTGAAGTCTGGGCGCTTGACGCCGTCCCTGAAGTCGTCAATGGCCCTCTCTTCGGAGATGTGCGCTGCGGAGTTCTTTGTGTTGGACCAGCGTAGTATGTACGAGCGAATGGATTCGCCCGTTCGTTGAGGGCAGGCTCACAACTCTTCGATTGAGGCGAGCCTCTTGCTAGTGCCCTTGAAGTTTCGGATGAAGCTGTAAGCTAGCTCATCCCAACTTTGGATGGACCCTAAAGATAGGCTTTCTGAGCCAGATCCGGGCCGCTCCTGTCAGCTGCAGCTGAAGGCATTGCATGGCGGTTTCTTTGTTTCCACCGTGCAATTTGACGGACGATAGGTGTTCGCTGAGCCATGCCTTTGGGTCATGTGTGCCGTCAAACTTCGGAGTATCCGAAGGGAGCTTGAAATTGCGCGGCATCTTTGTTCGCTGAATAGATCTGCTGAAGCATCGGGATCCGCAGAGTTCTCCTTCGTCTTCGTCCATCTCGGATTCAGATGAGCATGCGCGCTTTGCTCGCGCTTTGTCGATTTTGCGTTGTGTGAGCGCGTCTCTGGCGTCGTAGTCGCGGTTGCAGTGGCGCGAACTCTTCTTCCTTCGAGGAAGGTCATGTTCCTCTTCTTCGGATGAAGGGGTGGGGCTGTGGTCGAACCTGACCGGAGCTTTCTTCTTTGGCTCTGTAGGAGCTTCCTGGTGGAGCGCCGCTCCGACGAGTCCGAGTACGGTAAGTGCGGACTTGTGCATGGCCCTCTTCGGGTCCCCTTCCGGAGGTGGGTGGGCCGCGAGGTACGCAGTGGCTGCCATGATCGCAGCCTGCGGCGTTTTCGGGATGACGTTGCCGTCGGCGTCCATCTCCATGAAGGATGTGTGGAGGGTTCGGGTCACCTCACAGCGCTCCTGGGGATCCATGTTCTCCATCCGAGAGCGGTGCTTGTTGCCTTGGTTGTCGTTCGAGCTGGAGCCGATGCCCATGGCGGAGAGCGCGGCTCGTCGCGCGCTGGACTCTGAGGCTGCTTGCTTGCGTTTGTCAAGCACCTCCTGCATCTTGACCTGCTTCTTGTGCTCCTCGATCAGGAGTAGGTGGTAGGCCATCAGCAGATCCCGGGAGGAATCTGCAGACAGAACTATGTTGCCTGCCACGGCGTTGCGTGCCTAGGCCCATCCTTCTTTGCTAAGGCGGATGACATGGCCATTGTTTTCCCCTTCGGGTGGGGGGGACTGGCTTCTTCTATTCCCGTCGTTTTGATCTGGCGGGTTAGGTGGCGGGTTGGGTGGCGGGTTGGGTGTTTGCTGATCCCCGTCGGCCTGTATGACTACGGCGCATTGGTAGCGCTCGTAGATTGGTCCGCTGCTACCGCAGCTTTCAGATCCGGAACCATAGGTCCCTTCATCCGATGGCGGATCGCACAGATCGGAGTTGCAGCTGCTGCTGTCGTAGGAATCATCTGTTGATGATGTTGTGCGTAGCACGGGGTGTGGGGTCCATGAAGCGAGCCTGATTGATGGTAGGGGCACCCTCTCAGGGAGGCGGAGAGTGCCAGTTTGCCCCACCTAGAAGCAGAAGCTTCCGAACAGGATTTCGAGTCCGTCGCCTACGGGCTCGAATTCCTTCTTGGTGGCCGGTGAGTGGGCGGTGAAGTCGAAAGCGCCGAAGAGGAGGTGACTCTCCATCGCCGCGGAGTTGTAGATCGATCGGGTTGGGACCGTCACGACTGCACAATCAGCGTCCCCAGTTCCCATAGACGGCGCCAATTGACGAGGTTTGATCTCATCAATGCCCATTGTTATGGACTTGGGTTTTGGAGAAGATGGGGATGCTGGAGATCGTGGAACGGTTAGCAAACAAGCAACATGGGGACACAAGGTTTACCCAGGTTCAGGCCCCCGGAGGGAAAACCCTACTCCTGCTTGTCTGCTCTTGATTACGGCGGAACTGAAGGTTACAGCGGTGCGCAGATGCAATCTGGCGTGGAGGTGTGTATGCGAAAGTATGAGAGAGAGAGCCCTAGGTCGTGCCCTCCTAGCCTTTATATAGACTCGGGCAGGTCCCGGGCATAGACCTAGTCGGTTACAAGTTCTAGGGTTTTACCCCTTTGAATTTCCTATCTACGCTAGTCTTGCTCTCCAAGGATCCGAAGGCGTCATGGGCCTTGGCTACCCGAAAATCTTCATGGGCCGGCATACATCTGCCGTGGGCCTTCCTTGGGCTGGACCAGGTATGCTGAGATCACGTACCCGTAGGGTATAACCATGTCACAGGGACATGTTGTCACTTGGGAAGAGTTTGTTGCAGCATTCCGTGCCTCTTATATCCCTAAGCCCGTCATGGATCTCAAAAGGAGGGAGTTTCTGGATCTAACTCAGGGGCGCAGGGATATTGAACATATGGGCATGAGTTTACTCGCATGGCTCGTTATGCAACCATGGATGTGACCAATGATGAAGATAAGCAAGAGATGTTCCGTAAGGGACTTAACCCTGCACTTCGCTATGAGTTGCTGCCCTTCAAGTTCCAGTCTTTCCAGGAACTGCACAATCAGGCTCTTACTCTAGAGCATGGAAGGAAGGATATGGAGGTCTCTCGGAAGCGTGAAGAAGGAAATTCCCGTGCTTCTTCCTCTGTAACAAGAAGCGTCGTGTCTTTGTTCCATGCAATGTTGTGCCTCGTGCTCCTTATGAACCCAAGACTTCTGGCAATACTTCTCGTCAGCTACAATCAAATACTGGTGGAGCAAATTATCGCCCTCCTGCTGGTTCTTACACTCGAGTTACCTGCTACTCTTGTGGTCAGCCTGGTCACTACTCAAGGGAGTGTTCCCAAAGGGTTTTCGGTCACAATGATCAGCAGGCAAAGAAAAATGATAAATCTCAAGGTGCTGGACGTGGTCGTCTGACCCATGTCACTATTGAGGAAGCTCATGAAGATCCACGCGTCATTCTGGGTACGCTCCATGTCAATTCAATTCTCACAACAGTCTTGTTTGATTCTGGAGCATCGCATACATTCATATCACAAGAGTTTGCACGGGAGCATAATATACCTTTTCAAGCAATGTCTTCCCCTCTAGAGATTAGTACTCCTGGGTCTCGTTGGCAGACCATCTGGGCTACTCATGGGGTTGAGATAGATATAGCATATCAGAAGTTTCCCACTTCCCTCATTGCACTCAAGTCAACTGACATAGATGTCATTCTGGGCATGGACTAGTTAACCAAGTATCAAGCCGTCTGTAACATCCCAGCATTAGATCTTAGAAATAAGCATAACACAGATGTGTGCATTGCATTCATGCATAGAAAATTTGAATAATTTTCGTGCTTTTGAACAAAACTTGTCAAAGTGATTGAAGCTTCTCTCAACTTGATGGAATTAAAGTAGATCATCAAGTTGACTGCGATAAGTTTCAATAGGACCTTTGCTAAAACCTTATTTTGGGTAAGGGAGATTTCATCTAAGGGCAGATCAAATGTAATAAAGTTAAACCCTAATACATTACTTAATGATTTATATTTGATCCTTAAGTAATCATATCCTAGTATTCATTACACAACTCATGAATACCAAGTTATAAACATAACTTAAGTAATAGGAGGGTAACAACTAAATCTTGATCTATCTTAATCTCATCTACTTATACCATGACTATCATGGTAATACCTAAACTTAACTCTTTAGTGAGTTTGAGTAGGAAAGAAACCAAGTTAAGATCATTCACCATATATCTTTCTTTCCATATCAATCTTTATCATCTCTAATGAATCTTAGCTTAATATCTGTTGTTCATCAATGTTGAGTAATCAACTATTGATTCACCAATTCTTAACCTATCAATTCTTGATTTATCAACTCTTGTTCTCATCATAGCATTCACTCAAATCCTATAAAGAAAGAAGAAGAGGTAGGTGGAAATGCTAGAATTAAATATCCTCTATAGGATGGGAGAGTTGGAAGAGAATAAGATCAATGTGATAATTGATGGAGTTAATTCACTCCTGAATGAATAGAAGAGTATCTGAGATAAAGGTTACAAGGATGAGTATTGAAGGTAGTTACCAGGAGTAATCCTATTGGATTAAGTAGGCATAGTCAATGAATAATATCCCTTAATCTAGTAGAGATACTAAGAAGATGATTTCAATACAACTGTAATGTTGTATTGATGAAGCCTTGATTAGCCAACTGGAAATCTAAGCCATAAATGATCAAAGGATTATAATCAGCATGCTTTAGTCACCAAGATTGAATGCTTATATCATGTATAAGTGACATGGATGGATATAACATGATTGAACCCTAGTATAGATATGTTATCCTAGGTTAGCCATGACAAGTCATATTAATATAATGTGAGGTTGGACTATTAGATACTGGAGTCAAGTAGAGACAAGATAGTATGATTAGGATGATGTTAGAGCAACATTGAATTATAGATGTAGTATTTTCCTCAACACTTGAGGTGAAGTAGGATTTGATATATACATCTACTAGAGTAATGTTAGTGGTGGATGATTATGGAAGGGTATGAGTGGAGTTAGAAGCAACTACTTGTTGGATTGGAGGTTATCAACAGTAGAGTAGTTGATATAACCAAGTATGGATATAAGAAGATTATGAAAGCTTCAGTGTCAAGCTCATTGAATTTACAAATGGAATTAGAAGGAGAAGTTATTAGTAAAAGTATTTGTAGTAAAGCTCATCATGTTAACACATGATGATAGATAGGAAGAAATAGTATATTTAGGAAATAAATTCCTTATTTAGAAGTCCAGGATTGTGAATTATAGAAGATAGGAATTCTTGGTAAAACCCTAAACCCTAATTCTAGAACCAAACATAATATCCATTTTCTATGATTGATCTATCATCTTATTTCCACAATGCTGTATAGGAATATTTTCCTATAGCAAAACACTTAAGCACATCTCTGCCATTCCCAATTATCATAACTATATGTGCTCAGAAGTTATCTTTATCAATTCTTTTCCATAAGACATTCCAGAAAATAACTCTCTGTTTTAAAGGGTGGTATCATTAAAGATCACAAACATAAAGATAATATGTTTAGCCATTAATATGTATTCACATTAACAAAAGAATATAAGTATAGTAAGTACCCTAAAACCTAGGGTAAGCAATTACATTCAGAACCCTAAACTTATTAATGAGTTTTATCATCAACATCTCATAAATTAAATCTATATTCATTAGGTAAATTACTTGATCCATTTCTATAAACCACTCATTCCATATGAGCATGGAATAAGTGGGGATACAATAATTATAAACCACCCTATACTTTACTATGTGATTAAATACATAAAAATAAACCCTATGACTATTATTAAACATTTTAAAACTTCATTACTCCCAATATAAGTGAAAATAAGGTTATAGTTAATTTTTAAGATCTTAAACAAATCCTAAAACCCTAAATCCTACTATTTCTATTTAATAAAATAATATCTCTATAATTATAAAGTTAGAAAATAATAAATAAAGTATGCTATCAAAATACTAAATTTATTCCAGAATTTGAAATACATTTTTATATACTGCAATTATCTAGAAAATAAATTCTATAAAGGAATTTCAATCAAATGTGTAATATTCAAACCTGAAAACAAAACAGAAAATAGAAAAGGGAAACAAAATGAAAAAAGGAACCTGGCTCAAGCAGCAGGCCGGCCTAGTGCTTTCCTCTGCCTAACTACCGCTCAGCGCCGCACTTTTCCTCTCTCTGTTCATTCCATCGAAGCCCAACAGCGGCCCAGGCCCATGTACTGTTTTGTCAAGCTAATCGTCGTCGTCTACCTCCCTCACCGCGGCCGAAGTAGCTCGCTGGCGCCCAACACCGTCGTCGCTCGCGTCAAGATGCACGCCGTCGTTCCCCGGAGTGTATAAGGAGGCCACGACAACGCCCTCATCCTCATCCTCTCCCACTCGCACATTCTCTTCCTATCTTTTCCGTCGGTAAGCGAAACCTAGCCTAAACAGTCGATGAATCGCCGCTGTTCCTCGCCACCCCATGCTCTGGAGGCAGCGCCAGGAGCTCCGCCTTGCCTCCATCTTCCTCCTCACCAATTGAATTAAGGAGGGGAGCCCCCAATCGACGCCAGTGCCTCCATCTTCCCGAAGACCGACGACCACCGCCGTCACCATTACCGTTGTTGTAGCCTTCCTCCGGCCTCGTCGAGCTTCCTATCGTAACGAGGGTTAGCTTCTGGTTCGAAGGAACCCTCTCCTGTCCCTCCTCGTCTTCTGTATCGTCCTGTCACCGAGAGCCGTCGTGCATGTTCCGTTGGAGTCATCGCCGATGAGGTTTTAGGTCGCCCCAGGACTCCGCGTCGCCATTTTTAGGTAGCCTAGGAAGAGGAGTTTACGATTCGTGCTAGAACTCATTGCCGCATGCACCGTAACGTCGCCACTGTATGGTCGCCGGCGTCAGTTGACTCCACCGTGTGACCAAGTCGCGGTCAACACCGAGGTGGTTCCATCCTTGCCCGTGTGGCAGCTGAGGTGGCTCTGGGCCCTTCTGTCATTCACTGTGGGTAGACTCTACCCTGGTGTAAAACAACCACAACTCTATTTTGATGTCACAGTGATGCAGTAATTCTTTCTATTATTTTTAGAAATTGATTAAACATTGCAAATTCAATAACTATTATTCTATAATTCAGAAAAATATGTATAATATATGAAAAAATTTAGAAAAATAATATCTATAACATTAAACTATTATAAAACATTATTATGTCAACAATTTAAATAATTATTATTTAATAAATATCTTATAAGTAATAAAAACTTAGATAATTCATATTTTAATAATGGTAAATATTAAAAATATAAATAAAATACAAAAAATCTTAGAAAAATAAAAGCAATACTTTAAAACTATAATCATACATTATTATTTCACTTAAATAAGTATTTATTATTTATTAAGTATTTATAAAGTGATAAACCTTATTATTATATGCTATTATTTATAAATCACAAAAATGAATATAATATACCAAACTGATCACAAAAATAATACCTACATGTTAAAAATATGATATTCCACTTTTGAGGTAAATAAAAAATTTAAAACACTTTAACAACTTGAATTTAAACCTATCTCCTTAATTAATAATTCATATAAGGGTAAATAAAAATTGCTAATATTTCTAGAATTAGCTAATTAAAGTCTGATAAATAGTATTAGTCTTAAATATTGATAATGTGAAGTCAAAATATGTCCAACACATTTTAAATACAATTTTATTTGGATTATCATTCAACAATTAGTATATATTATTTTCCAAATGGTGTTATCAAATATTAAATCCTCAAGAGTATTATTTTGACTTAATAAAATCTTTTACCATTGTTTCAACCACAAGTTTACAAACAAACCAAAACCCTATAGTGAACCATAAGTAGTAAGTAATGATATTTCCCTGATTACCAATTATAACCATTCATTCACAAAAAGGTAAATGATTCCATTCCATTATACAATTAAGTAACCACTACTCAAATCAAAGTAATGCCATTCTTAAATAACTTTAAGGAAACATTATGAAGTGAACAAAATACAAATATCATAAGCATTAAAACCCAAGTTCATCTATGTTTTTAAAGTTAACTTTAGTCTACAAGACTTTAAATATAATTCTAAAGACTTTAGTATGTGTTTTATAGTTAACTTTGGTCTGTTATAATTAAGTTATAAAGCATCTTAATACCAAACTAACCAAGTTAAAAACCAAGATAGATAAGTCTCAAATACTACTAATATCATTATTCAAATAGAGTAATTCTTTCTTACTTAAAGCCTATAACTAGAAAGAACACCTAATAAGGTTAACTTAAAAAATTTAAATACTTCACCTTAGCTAAGTAAGATTTTCTTCAAAATTTATTCTTTTAAGGTACATTATAAAGCAAGACATAAGCATTTTTTATGATAGCTCTAAATGATGAACAAACCTTATCTACATAGTCTACAGATACATTTCCCACTTGAGTATTCCATTATTATGTGTGCTTTATTATACTTACATGTTGTTTTACATACACTCACAAGCCTTAATAAGAAGCCCAAGTGTGAAGCTTATGTAAAAGTACAACACATTCTAAAGGAACCATTACCAGTATACAAAACCTAAATCAACGTTATCCCCGGGATTCGCGTTTATAAAGTGCATCACATTACTTATGCATAAGAGCATCTTGCTTCTTTAAACATTAGTCCTTACCGGACCAATGATGTTGATTTCAGATATTGGTATTGGGTCTTATATTATCTCGAAGACCGTGAGTGCATAATCTTGCAATCACAAAAGGCAAGTTCACACTTGCTCATGTCCTTTGATTATTTTCTGTGAAGTATTTTTCAAATCAAGTGTTGTCATCACCTGCATTTCAAAAAGGTCAGAAAACACTATTTTTGATAATAATTTGAACTATTGGTTACTGATCCAGGGTGATCAGCTAATCTATTAAACCTGGTAGTTGGAATACCACTTCTCAGGAATATATCACCTAGGACTTAACAACAAATGTCGCCGGTGATTCTTGCGCCGTATATTACGCGTTGACCATGAGATTTGGAATGGGATGGAGAAGTCAATTGTATCCTTTTCCTCTCGTATGGAGGCAAGACGACCTTAACGTGACGTTGTGATTCCTTGTGCGGATCCAACATATGGTGGGCACCCTTACGCCCCACACTTTTGGTGTCTAGATTATCTATGAATGGTGTTTAGGGATATAATGCATTTAAATGGTACTAGTCCGTGCATCACCAGGTCATAGAGTCTTCGGGAACTCATCAGGGTTTTAGCCTGCCCGAAAGGGGGCTTAACGGAGGTGAGCCGGCCCCGAAGGATCGTGCAGACATATAAGGTCGCAGAGAGGGCAGTGATTGGCTTGGATCTTAGGTTGGGCCTCAAACCAAGGAAGGTTTAACGGGAACATACTCCCGAACGTGCAACAAAGCTTAAGATATCTCATGGGAAAAGTAACGCACCTCTGCAGAGTGTAAGAACTGTAACTTGTTACTCCCTGTTCCGGGAAGGAGCTGCGAACACGGCGGGAAAGGAACTCCATGAAAGTTCTGGTAAACCCGTGAAGGCTGATGGACATAGCTTTTCAGAATAAAAGCAACCTTTGAAGAAATGTTTATGAAAACCTGCATTGCCTATGACCTATGGTCTCTGGCTATAGATATAGTGCATCAAACACTCTTTTCTAGTGAACTTGCTGAGTACGCTCGTACTCAACGTATCTTCTTAACCCTTGCTAGATTCTAAAGCCGTTAATACGACGTCTACATCAAGTTATGCTCCAGGAATCATCATCAAAAGCTAAATCTCTTCAATGAAGTCAAGAAAGTTAACATATACATCAACTCAAGATTAGACGAAGTTACTGATTGGATAGGAATATAATCTCTAGCCATAGAACCTATTCTGTAGCATATTGCAATAGCAGCAATGCGAGACCATTAGTTAAAATACTAGTCTTAATAGGATGATAATTTTTGAGTTGTTTATTTCTGATTCTTCTTTGTAAAAAGTTTCTTTCTCTCTCTTTAACCTAGAGTGTTCTCTGGATCTTATGTAAAGAGTTGAGTTATAACCTATAGTCATGTCTTGGACCTGTTGTGTTTCGGTTGTACCACTCTGAGGGATGTAATACTAGTGAATGGTGTTTCATTGGTGTTATGTCAATGACTATAGTGTACTACATCATGCAGTGGTATGTTGGGTCACCGCACCATCATTGACTGTGCACTGAGAACAGTTACTGTGGCCTCTCCTGTTGGCATAACTGTCAAGTTTTGGACTGATGGTTCAAAGTCTCCGTCAGCAGTTCTTAAACCTTTCTCGGAGTTGTATGCCATGGATGTTTTACCTACTCTCGAGGTTCAAGATGTCCATGTAGTCTGTGATTTCCAGGATGTATTTCCTAAAGAGTTGCTTGGCATGCCACCTGATCGAGGTGTGGAGTTTGTCATAGAGCTAGTCCCTGGAAGTGCTCCTATCTCCAAAAGACCTTACTGTATGCCTCCTCATGAGTTGGTTGAGTTGAAGAAGCAACTTGAAGAGCTTGAAGGCCTAGGCTACATACAACCTAGCACATCCTCTTGGGTTTGCCCTACCATCTTTGTCAAGAAGCGGGATACAAATATTCCAAGATTGGTGGTTGATTACCGTCCACTCAACGCGGTGACAATCAAGAATAAGTACCCACTTCCCCGAATAAATGACCTCTTTAATCAATTAAGTGGTGCCACTGTCTTCTCCAAAATGGACTTAAGATCAGGGTATCATCGAATCAAGATCAGAAAGGAGGATATCCCAAAGACAGCATTCACAACTCGTTATGGTCTTTACGAGTATACAGTGATGTCCTTTGGGTTAACCAATGCCCCTGCCACATTTATGAGGCTCATGAACTCCGTCTTCATGGAATATGTCAACAAGTTCTCTGTGGTATACATTGATGACATTCTAATCTATTCCAAGACCGAAGAAGAGCATGCCGAACATCTACGTTTGGTGTTGACTAAACTTCGTGAACATCGTCTCTACGCCAAGTTTTCCAAATGTGAGTTTTGGTTACAAGAGCTCATCTTACTTGGCCATGTTTTGTCTCCAAGTGGTGTTGTTGTCATACCAGATAAGGTTCAGACCATCCTTGAATGGAAGTCACCTACTTTAGTCAAGGAAGTCTGAAGTTTTCTTGGAATGGCTGGATATTACCGCCAATTCATCGAGAACTTCTCCAAGATAGCCAAGCCTATGACTGATCTTCTCTCAAGAACCAAATCAAGGAAGCTCAAAAGCAAGATGATGAGGTTACCAAGATCAAAGAACGTGTTGCAAGTGATGAAACTAAATGTTTCTCCGTCAATGATCAAGGTACCCTATACTTCAGTAACTGGCTAGTGGTTCCAAACAGTCGGAAAATCAAAGATCTAATCCTACTAGAAGCCCATGAATCCCCTCTGTCTATCCATCCTGGTGGTACCAAGAGGTACCGAGATCTCCTATAAAGATTCTGGTGGAGTGGAATGAAACCAGAAATCACTCGTTTTGTTGCAGAGTGCGACATTTGTCGTTGTGTGAAGGCTGAACATCAAAGGCCTGCTGGACTTCTGGAGCCATTGAAAATTCCTGAGTGGAAATGAGATGAAATTGATATGGATTTTATAACTGGACTCCCAAGGACACAAGCAGGAAATGATGCTATATTGGTAATAGTTGATCGGTTATCCAAAGTTGCTCATTTCCTTCCGGTTCGAGAAACTATCCGAGCTAGTCAAATGGTTGACCTATACATCTCTCAGATTGTTGTTCTTCATGGTGTTCCCAAGAAAATCATTTCTGATCATGGAAGTTTGTTTACTTCCAAATTATGGCAAAGTCTGCAAGAAGCAATGGGAACTCATGTCTCCTTCAGCATAGCTTATCATCCTAAAACTGGTGGATAAACTGAAAGAGTAAATCAAATCCTTAAAGACATGCTCAGAGCGTGTGTCATATCCTTTGGAAAGAACTGGGAGAAATGTCTTCCTTTTGGGGAGTTCTCTTACAGCAACAGTTTTCAATCCATTTTGGGCATGGCACCTTTCCAATTCTTGTATGGGAGAACATGTCGAACACCGCTGAATTGGACAAAAACCGGCGAAAGACAATTATTTGGTCCGGACATGATCCAAGAAGCAGAAGATCAAGTTCGCATAATTCGGGAGCATCTGAAGGCCGCTCAATCTCGTCAGAAGACCAACTACGATCGTCATCATCTTGATGTTCATTATGAAGTTGGTGATCAAGTTTACCTTCGGGTCACTCCTCTAAAGGGTGTCCATCGATTCGGTATCAAAGGCAAATTGGCTCCTCGCTACGTTGGTCCCTTCCGCATTCTCTCCAAGCGGGGTGAGCTTGCCTACTAATTGGATCTACCTTCAACCTTTCCAGAGGTACATGATGTTTTCCATGTGTCTCAACTCAAGCGTTGCTTCAAAGATCCCATTCATGGTGTGGACCATGAAACTTTGGATCTCCAAGATGATCTAACCTACCGAGAATACCCTGTTCGTATTCTTGATGAAACCGAGCGCAAGACTCGTCGTCAAACCATCAAGTTCCTAAATATTCAATGGTCTCATGTGGCATCCCGCAAAACCACTACTAGAAAATCGCGTTGATTTTGTGCATTGCATCATCATGACCGCATGCTCATGTCATCATGCCACATTGCATTTGAGCATCGTCATGTCATCTTGCATTTGTTTGCATAAAACTATTTTCACAAAGCCTGTCTTTGTTTTCTAAACGCCCCGTCTTGTTTTCAAATTAAAACCCGGGTCTCCGGATTATTTTGTTTTGTCTGCTATCGGTTTGCAAAAGCCCGGTTTTAACTGAATAAAATCTATATTATTTTTAGGGGGCAGTCGAACGGGCCGATTCGACCCAGTCGACCACCCCCAGAATAAAACGGTCCACCTAAATCTATTCCTACCCAAACCTAGTCTACCCACCTATCCTAGCCTGCCACCTCACCTTCCCTCCACCTCACCACACCCACCGCCACCTCATCAATCCTTGATCCACCCCTCTCCCTTTGGGCCCACCTCCCCTGGCCAGCACTCACACAAGCACACACGCCAGCCACTCTCTCCCCACCTCCCTGCTAGCCCGGACCCACCCCCTGGACCCCACCGCCCACCAACCCGCTCCCTCTCTCCCCCTCTGGCCCCACCCGCGCGTCCCCACGCCCCGACCCCACCTCAGCCGCCCCGCGTCCCTCACGCGTCCCCCGACCCCGCTCCTCCCTGGTCCTCTCCCACCCCCCTTCCTCTCTCCTCCCTTCTTCCCCCGCTCCGGCCAGCCCGACCGCCGCCTCCTCGGAGCTCCGCCGCCTCTCTCTCCCTCCGCGGTGCCCCTCCTCTCCCCTTGCCAGGCGACGCCGCTCCACCGCCTCCTCCGACGAGCTCCCTCACCCCGCCCTGCTCTCCTCTCCGACCCCGCCGGCCACCTGCCTCCACCCCACCTCGCCGCCGAGTTCCCCGCCGCCGGCGCGCCCCACCCCCTCTCCTCAACCTCGCGCTCGCTCCGCCCTTCTCCCTCGCCGCGTCGCCGCCGCATGCCCTCTCTTTCCCCGCCACCCACCTCGTTCCTCCCCGGCGCCGCCGCGCAGCCCGCGGTCCCGCGCCCGGCACCCCCGTCGAGCTCCCGCGCCGCCTCTGCTCCGGCGCCCTCTGCCTCGCGCCACCCTTCTCCGTCCGTCCCCGCGGCGCCGCCTCCTCCGCGTCGGCCCGCCCGAGCTCGCATGGCCATGGCGCCTCGCCGACGCCCCTCGCCTCCGACCCCGCGTCGCCGTCGCCCGCCTCTCCCCGTCTGCCCCGCCGCGCGACCTCGTCGGCCCCCACGCCTCCACGCCTCTCCGCATGTCGTCCTCTTCTGCCGCGCCGTGCGCCACCGCCTGCATCACCCCCGTCGGCCACCCTCCACCCTCTGCCGCCTCGCCGGTGCCGGCCCACCGCTTGCCTCGAGTCCGCTGGTCCGCCCCTGTTCCCTCGCCGCTCGCCTCGGGCCGCTCAGCGTCCATGCCCGCGAGCTCGCGACCTCGACGTCGTCATGCGTCCTCTCTCCTCCACGCCGGTCGACCCTTCTCTCTCAGCACGGGCGCGCCCTCGTGCCAGATGCTAGCAGATCATGTTGGGTTTAAGTGAAGGTGCTCTTGTTAGCGTGATGCCGCCCTTGTGCAATATGAAATGCAAGACTGTTTTCGGAAGATCTCGGATGCCAAGATCAATGACCACGAAGGATGCGGACAAGGCATCAAACCTTCCCCGTCGACAAGACCGTCTCGATGACGATGTTTTTGAAGAATGTACATGGCGTACCCCGAGGACCCTGACGCTGTTACCAAGTTCGCCACCGGTGAATAAGGATAAGACCTCAAGGACTTCGACACGGAGCACCAAGATCGCCTCACGGATTCCGAAACCCGATCCCGACAAGATCGACACCGACGCAGAACGCCAAGTTCTCCACCTTGAATGCCATGACCGTCTACATGGACCCGAAGACCACGAATGCGACACGATCGGCACCGACCAGGGCGGATCCGAAGCGCCCCGACGCCGAACCAAGTCCTCCTCCCCAGATGCGACAAGATCTACTTCCGTTGTCCGAGACCGATCTCGTCGAACCCTGAACCCTGAGACCGACCCCGAACCCCGAAAACCCCAAGATCTTCCGAACCCTAATGTGTGACCCCTTTTCTCGAGCCCTATTTTATAAATGTAATAACAAATTGATGCATATTGAATTGTCATACTTGCATGCATATTGTCATGTGGTTTGGGGGCCTTATGTCGATTCACTTTATAATTAAATATGGGGCCCATATGCGGGCAAATCTAGTCTTATATTGACCTCATTTAAATTTGTGTAGCGAACCGGAAACTTATCTTGCCTTGTTAATACAACATTTAATTTGCGGGGTAGATAAATAACATGAACCATCTAATTAATTATCGGGACCCCGGTTCCGCTTAATATTGCCTAATTGCACCGCACCTTTGCCATGACATACATCATACATGCATCATGCTCGATCTTATGCCGTAGTATTAAATGGTACATCCGGTGTTTATTCTAGTGTTTTGCTTCTTCGTGGATGTAACTACCTCGGTGAACTACGCTCCTAGATACAAGCCTGGATGAGCGGTAGTGGTTGAAATAGTACGGTGGGGCCCCAAAAGCCACTCACTGGTAGTCCTTTCAGACGTCCCAACCACTACCCTCTCAACGGGACCTGTACGGGCGGCGTAGTCGGCAGGCGAAGGGATCAACTACGTACACAAGTGGGTATGTACGCAAGCCACCATACAAGAGTACATCAGAGCCATACCATCTAGAAAGAAAGGAAATATACCAACGCCATACGGCAAGATTCAAATGACCTAAATAGATCTATATTTTAGGATACTTCCTCATACAACACACATCAGAGAATCATGCGGAAGCGGCAAACAAAATCCGAGTACGGATAAGAAGCAAATCGGCATAAGACGCCAGAGAAAATAAGCACATCCCAACTACAGGTCTCACGGATCCCCGATCCCGGAATCTCTACACCGAACGATCGTTGCCCACATCATCGGCTTCTTCCACCCAGTATCCGTCCTGCGGGGGTACCTGTTCATCTGAATCAAGAATTTATCGTGTGAGACCCTAAGGGTACTCAGCAAGTCTTAATGCCTCTAAAGGGGACACAACCTGGGGTGACGCAATTGCAGCGAAAGATAAACCCTAGCAATTCTACAGATAAACGCTAACCATCCGCCTAACCAATGATAGACGGATGTCCGTGAATTAAGTACAACAGTTATAATGGTAATCTCATCCGATCCATCCTCCTCCCTGCTTACCAACAAGGAAGCGGACGAACAACCTCCCATCCGTTGGCAATTTTATTAACCATTCCATGAGTATTGCACTATTTACTAGTCAAGTTACTTAGTCAGATTAAGGCGGTACTTTAGTTATGCTTGTCTATGATCGAGAAACTATGCTCCAAGTCGTCCATATCCGCGGACACGGCTTTCAGAAAGTTTTACCCGGCCGGGGTGCACCAATAGCAACACACACTCGATCAACCTCGGAAAAACCAAATCAAAACCCAACGAGGCTTTCACGACTGAACAATCACAGGATTCAGAAATATTTCAGGGGGCCACCCCATTAAGCTACCCGCAACGAAGTAAGCTAGCTCCGAGACGGACTCAAGGTCTGGGTATACGGCTGTGAACGACTGGGAACCCCAAACGGGGCTTGTCGACACCGCGGAATCGTGTCCCGATCCTAAACAGTACAGTGTGCAGTACCTCGCACAATCGTAAATAAAGCAGTAAAACATGGCATAAGTACAGGATAGTAATAAAGCCCCAAACTAGATCGTGGCCCCAAGAAATAAGACGGAATCAAGCTCTGGCTCAGGGGGGTCCCATATACCTCCCGGATGTGGATAGCGCGATAAATCAAGGAACAGGAATCAAGTACTCGGGGTCTTATGGGACACAAGTGAGCAGGAAAAACCAAATAGCAGATGTTGCTCACCGGTGCCACTTTCTTTAGTTATCCCAGAACTACTCAGGTTAAGTTGTTTAGGTACCTCATTATTCAACAGACTCTCACAAACCCTACACATGCTGTTCTACGACTTGCATGGCCCAAACAACTCCTATAGTAATGGCTCATGGGATGGAGGAACAAGCTTGGTGGAGTTTAAAAGTAAAGGCTATGCATACTTGGGATTCAATTTAATGCAATCGCGACTCGATGATGCAAGAGTAAGATAGAGGCAATAGGTACTGTATGTATGCAAGCATGTGGTAGTGCTTGCCTGTTAACTCAGTTGAAGCGAGGGACGGATCTGGGTAGTACTCCTGGTTCTCTTGATATGACCCCTGCTCAGTGTCTATCCGAGAAAAACCAAACAAACAAGGCCAACATGAATATAGAGCACAAGCATATGAATAAGATGCGTCAAGCAAACAATCATGCCATGATGAATGGTGCACAATTTACATGGCAAGTAAGGTAGCATGGCATGGTGAGGTGTGGTGGACAAGAAAATAACATTTAAGTGGGTTTTAGTCACATTTCATTGCCATAACAGTTGTTGTTCAATATATATTTATATGATGCATGCTGCAATTGAAGTCTTGGATAGCATAAACGGAAAGGTCTCGTCGAGCTGATCAATTTAGACTCATCATTTGCTACATTTGGATTTATAAAACACAAGTTATGAATTATTGAAAATCCAGTGGCATTGATGGTAATTTAAATAACTCGGAATTTTACTTGTGCAAAATACATAATGGATGGCATATTTGCATTCCTGGCATTTTGCTGATATTCAAACATATATCATTTGTCAAATTTGGATTTACCATTGCAAAGTTATTTAAATCTGATTTGTATTTTGAAATTTGAAATTATTTAAACCATATTTGAATTAACCAGACGCAGAAACATGTTATACACAGCCAGACTTACCCACAGACGCTTACAGGTGGGGCCCAGGGGCTTGCGGTCCCACGTGCCAGCGGCTGAGGGAAGGCTGGACCGCGGGTTGAGCTCCTAAAAATACAGGAGCCTTCTTGCAAAACGCTACGCAGGCCGACAGGTGGGGTTTGGGGAGCGCGGGTTGATAACCAGGAGCCCCAGGGGCCTAAACGCAAAAGAGCCTGGAGCCGTTAACTGACGAACTGAAATTGACAGCGCGACTCTGCTAGCTGGCTCGAGATGCCAACGACGATGGCGAGCAAACGAAGAAGAATTACGCTGAACTGTAAAAACATAAAACGTAGAGGGATGCACCAGCTACAATTTTCGTTAAGGGTTCGACGACGGATCTAGGCTACAGCGAGCGGGGCACGTTGGCGAACAGAGGGCAAACTGCTGCTGCTACTGCGCGTTGCCGCTCGCGTTCCAGCGCAGGCGGTGATCGCGGCGCGGCGAGCGTGAGCGCCAAAGCGGCGAGGCGGCACAGCGGCCTGGGGAGGATGCTCACCGGTGGACGCGAGGGGAAGGTGAGGCGGGGCAGGCGGGGTCCGATTTCCGGCGACGTGGGAGCGCGAGGTCGTCGGGAGTGCGCCGGGGAGGGTCGTCTGCGGCCACCACCTGCAGACACCGACGGTCACCGACGAGCCAGAGAAAGGGGCAGATGGGCAGGTCCAGAACACAACGGGGGTTTTCGCTTGGCACCTTGGTTACGGGGCGGGGACGAGGCCTGGCGCGACACGCTCAGACGGGCGCCAGGGCGGACGTCGAACGGGACATGGCGGCGGAGGGGAAAGCGAGGAAGAAAGGAAAGAATCTAGGGTTCTGAGGGGGGGCTTCGAGCGAGGATAAGAAGGGGAACTGGAGGGTGACGCAGCTGACGGCGGACACGGCCAACTGCTCCTGGCTGTTTTCCGTCAGCGCGCGTGCAGAGGGGAAAGGCGACGGGGAAGAAAAACAGGGCGACGGCGCCGTGAGAGGAGGGGGGGTATCGGGCCAGGGGCGAGTTGGGCCGGGGGGAACTGCCTGTGGGGTTGCTACTGGGCTGTCGCGGCTGGGTGGGCTGCCAGGCTCCTCTCTTTTATTTCCTTCCTCTTTTATTTTTAATTGATTTGTTTGTTTCCATCTAATGCAAATTCAAACCAGCTGCTGTTTTCAAAACTTTGAACTTTGCTACCAGGAAGTTGGAGGGAGAGGCTTCACTAAGAGGAGAGAAAGAGGGGCAACTTGGGTTGTGGTAGACTAGGTGGGGTTTGGAGTTTTAGCTAGGAAGATTATGGGGCATGGGGGTATGGTTCCATGTTAGATGGGTTTAGGGTTGATATCTAGAGTGGAGAGGAAGAGAGGGAGGTTCCTTGATCCATGCATGATCCAACAAAGAATAAGCAAGCTCAAAGAAAGAGGAGGGTTTAAGGGGGGAAAACTAGCTTATGCTCTCATATAGACACATGTGTATGCATGGAGCCAGGGGATAGGGGTTTAGCTTAAGAGGGGAAGATGGTAGATGAAAAGATGAAGAACACTACAAGCCAACAAAAGATTTAAACAAAAGAAGATGATCCAACTAGAATTCAAATAAACCCAAACACTAGGGAAGGTGGCACTTGCATGGCCCATGCAAAACAATTAATGCCAAACTAATCCTTGTGAAAACAATAACATTAACAAGGCATTATTCATATGCATTCCCAAAAAGTGGGCAAGGCCAAGCATAGATTATGGGTGGAATCCAAACAACCAGTCATGAGCTAGAGATAAATCAACAAAAGCCAAGCTCAGATTAGTTGGGTGGTGGAGCTATAGGGTGGTGACAGAAAAGGTGGTGGAGTCAACAAGAGAGATGCCCCCAACCCAACTTGGGCATTTAACAATTTATTAAGAACCAAATACAATATCAAGAGGCAACTACAATTAATCATGCACATGAGATAAGAAGCAAACAAGAAAAGGTTTTATATGATGCTCAAATGCAAAGGGACATGATGACATGAGCATGATGTGATGATGATGCAACAATTATATGATGGAAGTGGCCCTTTTTATTATTAAAACATGTAGCATTACAGGGGTTAGACAACTGGGATGCTACAGTGGATAAGGCCGTTGAGTTGATGCGAGTGTCGATCCGATCTTCGGTTGAACCTTCGGCAATGTTTTCAGGCGAGCATCTCCCCCTTTCTACCTATCTTACTTTTATAGTATTTATTCCCTCCTGTTGATCTATTGCTATCTGTGTTGCGATACTCTAGTTTTCGTACCCGTGATATCCCTTGCAGCCGTATATTGCCTTGGACACCTCCTATTACCTGTTGTTTGTTAGATAGTTGGACCTGCGCGTCGTAGTCGCTTGCTCAAGTGCTGTTGCGTGTCGCCAAGCACAGTTGTTGGAGTATTGCCGTGTTTTATTGTTGGAGTTAATCAAGACTTTAATTACTGTTTAACAACTAAAATTGAAGTAGGTAAGCAGAGGCATAGGTGGGCAATAGATGTTATTTGGTTGTTAACCGTCCACTTGTGTCCCGTAGGACCCCGAGTACTTGATACCTGTTCCTTGAATATTCGCGCTATCCACATCCGGGAGGATTATGGGACCCCCTGAGCCAGAGCTTGATTCCGTCTTATTTCTTGGGGCCACAAACTAGTTTGAGGTTTTATTTACTATCCTGTACTTATGCCATGCTTTACTGCTTTATTACGATTGTGCGAGGAGCACCTGTACTGTTTAGGTAAGCGGAGTGTTTTCGCGGTATCGACAAGCCCAGTTTTGGGTTCCCAGTCGTTTACAGCCTCTGGCGCAAACCTTGAGTCCGTCTCGGAGTCAGCTAACTTCGTTGCGGGTAGCTTAATGGGGTGGCCCCCTGAAATATTTCTGAATCTTGTGATTGCTTTGTCGTGAAGGCCTCGTTGGGTTTTGATTTGGTTTTTCCGAGGTTGATTGAGTGTGTGTTGCTATTTGTGCACCCCTGCAGGGTAAAACTTTCTGAAAGCCGTGTCCACGGTTATGCACGACTTGGAGCACAGTATCTCGATCATAGACAACTATAACTAAAGAAGTGCTATAAATTTGACTTTATAATGACTAGTAATCAGCCTTACTATAATGGAATGGCTAAATAAAATTGACAACAATTGCTTGTTTGGGTTGTCGCTTGCGACCATTGTACCTGACTAGTAAGTATTGCAACTACAACGGAATGGCTAAATAAAAGTACCAACAACTGCTGGGTTTTGGGTTATCTCATGCTAATTGTATCTGACTAGTAAGTGTCGCAACTACAACGAAATGGTTAACTAAAACTGCCCACTGCTTATTTTATCAGAATGACTATCCATACCTGACTAGTAATTGCTACAACGATAACTGAATAAATAAAACTGCCAACTGTGTGAGTTCCTCGGTTGACTTCCTCGTTTGGTCTCGAGGGGGAAACACCAGGATGGGTTTGTTTGGTGTTAGATTCAGGTTGGATCCGAATAGGTCTTTCTTACCCCTCTCTGATTGCCGCTAGTTGTATCGAGTCTCTATAGGTTGTTTAGTGCATGCTGCCGCTGCCGCATCAGTCCACCATACCTATGTAGGCGAGGACCGCCGAATTCTAGCCTCGCCGTGTACTGGCCTCAGTACTGACGCTCCTATTTTTCCTTTGCCCTTTGTCGGCACCCTTTTGTTTAAGCAGGTTTTGAGATCGACGTCATTAGCAGGGTTACCCTTCCGGCTTGGCCTGGGCAGGGTTATGGACGCCATTGGTTATTCTTCAGGGCTCTTAGCCCCATTTGCATCTTGTCCATAGTCGGACGCTGTATCATTTTCAAGGTGATTTGGATCTTTGTACTGTATATCTATATTCTTGACTCTTTGAGTCGTTGTTGTATATATCTGTTCTATGGGTCCCATCGAGGACTGTTGAGTATGTTATTACTTCGTTTCCACCCGCACGCAAGTGCCTGCTGGGCACCTTTGAATCGTTTCTATGCGGGTTTGGCGGGAATCGCTGAAACTTGCATAGGGTCCATTCTGAGGGTGTTACAGAGTGGTATCAGAGCTCAGCAGTTGCGATACCCCACAAGTCCAGCCTGTAGGATAACCTAGCTACCGGCCTAAGTAGAGTGTCAAAACTATTTTTGCAAAATCGGTTAGATAGTTCTGATTAGGTATGATTTTACTCCTTACCCCTCTGCTGCTCTCCTCTTACCTCTACGCGTTTTGAATCCGCTCTCTTCTCTCTCTTCGAGTCCAGGAGTTCTCGTGGTTGGGTTCCGTCGTACCTTCAGGGTTTCGCTTCCTCCTTTGGTAACGGTGTTGCTACATCTGGTCTTCATGCTATCCGAGGAATCCTTCGTCTGGTGGACTTTTCTTTGTTCCTTGTTTGTGCCTTCCGGTGTTTTCCAACGCGACGACATCATCTACGCCAGATCCGATGCAGAGTCTGCATCACCCCTTTGTTTCTGAACCTCGTTTGTCGAGATCTACAATCTGAATTCCGAGAGTTGGTTGCATAATCCGCCTATTCGTGTGCAGTGTAATGGTTTGGGTGCGCGATGGACTGATCACCGTCCGACTACTCTTATCATTCGCTCTTGTACATCGAATCAGTGGATCCAGCAGTTTTACTCCGTCCACGGAAGCTAGAGGTGGCTTTAATTGTTGATACCTCTACCTTCGACCTTTTGTTCCCGGAGTGTTTCCTTGACGATCACGGACAACGGCCTCTTGTTAGTGGTGTCGCGAGAATCTACACGATGCGAGAAGATTCAGATCGTCGCCCTTCTTTCCGGTACCATGAGGCGGATCTCGATGGCGAGATCCATTGTTAGTGGTGTCGAATTGTGGTATCCCGCAAAACCACTACTAGAAAATCGCGTTGATTTTGTGCATTGCATCATCATGACCGCATGCTCATGTCATCATGCCACATTGCATTTGAGCATCGTCATGTCATCTTGCATTTGTTTGCATAAAACTATTTTCACAAAGCCTGTCTTTGTTTTCTAAACGCCCTGTCTTGTTTTCAAATTAAAACCCGGGTCTCCGGATTATTTTGTTTTGTCTGCTATCGGTTTGCAAAAGCCCGGTTTTAATTGAATAAAATCTATATTATTTTTAGGGGGCAGTCGAACGGGCCGATTCGACCCAGTCGACCACCCCCAGAATAAAACGGTCCACCTAAATCTATTCCTACCCAAACCTAGTCTACCCACCTATCCTAGCCTGCCACCTCACCTTCCCTCCACCTCACCACACCCACCGCCACCTCATCAATCCTTGATCCACCCCTCTCCCTTTGGGCCCACCTCCCCTGGCCAGCACTCACACAAGCACACACGCCAGCCACTCTCTCCCCACCTCCCTGCTAGCCCGGACCCACCCCCTGGACCCCACCGCCCACCAACCCGCTCCCTCTCTCCCCCCACCCGCGCAGCCCCACGCCCCGACCCCACCTCAGCCGCCCCGCGTCCCTTACGCGTTCCCCGACCCCGCTCCTCCCTGGTCCTCTCCCACCCCCCTTCCTCTCTCCTCCCTTCTTCCCCCGCTCCGGCCAGCCCGACCGCCGCCTCCTCGGAGCTCCGCAGCCTCTCTCTCCCTATGCGGCGCCCCTCCTCTCCCCTCGCCAGGCGACGCCGCTCCACCGCCTTCTCCGTCGAGCTCCCTCACCCCGCCCTGCTCTCCTCTCTGACCCCGCCGGCCACCTGCCTCCACCCCACCTCGCCGCTGAGTTCCCCGCCGCCGGCGCGCCCCACCCCCTCTCCTCAACCTCGCGCTCGCTCCGCCCTTCTCCCTCGCCGTGTCGCCGCCGCCTGCCTTCTCTTTCCCCGCCACCCACCTCTTTCCTCCCCGGCGCCGCCGCGCAGCCCGCGGTCCCGCGCCCGGCGCCCCCGTCGAGCTCCCCCGCCGCCTCTGCTCTGGCGCCCTCCGCCTCGCGCCGCCCTTTTCTGTCCGTCACCGCGGCTCCCCCTCAGGCGCCCGCCTCCGGACGGCCCCGCGGCGCCGCCTCCTCCGTGTCGGCCCGCCCGAGCTCGCCCGGCCATGACGCCTCGCCGACGCCCCTCGCCTCCGACCCCGCGTCGCCGTTGCCCGCCTCTCCCCGTCTGCCCCGCCGCGCGACCTCGTCGGCCCCCACGCCTCCACGCCTCTCCGCATGTCGGCCTCTTCTGCCGCGCCGTGCGCCACCGCCTGCATCACCCCCGTCGGCCGCCCTCCACCCTCTGCCGCCTCGCCGGTGCCGGCCCGCCGCTTGCCTCGAGTCCGCTGGTCCTCCCTTGTTCCCTCGCCGCTCGCCTCGGGCCGCTCAGCGTCCATGCCCGCGAGCTCGCGACCTCGACGTCGTCCTGCGTCCTCTCTCCTTCACGCCGGTCGACCCTTCTCTCTCAGCACGGGCGCGCCCTCGTGCTAGATGCTAGCAGATCATGTTGGGTTTAAGTGAAGGTGCTCTTGTTAGCGTGATGCCGCCCTTGTGTGATGTGAAATGCAAGACTGTTTTCGGAAGATCTCGGATGCCAAGATCAATGACCACGAAGGATGCGGACAAGGCATCAAACCTTCCCCGTCGACAAGACCGTCTCGATGACGATGTTTTTGAAGAATGTACATGGCGTACCCCGAGGACCCTGACGCTGTTACCAAGTTCGCCACCGGTGAATAAGGAGAAAACCTCAAGGACTTCGACACGGAGCACCAAGATCGCCTCACGGATTCCGAATTCCGATCCCGACAAGATCGTCGCAACGACAAGATCGACACCGACGCAGAACGCCAAGTTCTCCACCTTGAATGCCATGACCGTCTACACGGACCCGAAGACCACGAATGAGACACGATCGGCACCGACCAGGGAGGATCCGAAGCGCCCCGACGCCGAACCAAGTCTTCCTCCCCAGATGCGACAAGATCTACTTCTGTTGTCCGAGACCGATCCCGTCGAACCCTGAACCCTGAGACCGACCCCGAACCCCGAAAACCCCAAGATCTTCCGAACCCTAATGTGTGACCCCTTTTCTCGAGCCCTATTTTATAAATGTAATAACAAATTGATGCATATTGAATTGTCATACTTGCATGCATATTGTCATGTGGTTTGGGGGCCTTATGCCGATTCACTTTATAATTAAATATGGGGCCCATATGCGGGCAAATCTAGTCTTATATTGGCCTCATTTAAATTTGTGTAGCGAACCGGAAACTTATCTTGCCTTGTTAATACAACATTTAATTTGCGGGGTAGATAAATAACATGAACCATCTAATTAATTGTCAGGACCCCGGTTCCGCTTAATATTGCCTAATTGCACCGCACCTTTGCCATGACATACATCATACATGCATCATGCTCGATCTTATGCCGTAGTATTAAATGGTACATCCGGTGTTTATTCTAGTGTTTTGCTTCTTCGCGGATAAGGCCGTTGAGTTGATGCGAGTGTCGACCCGATCTTCGGTTGAACCTTCGGCAATGTTTTCAGGCGAGCATCTCCCCCTTTCTACCTATCTTACTTTTATAGTATTTATTCCCTCCTGTTGATCTATTGCTATCTGTGTTGCGATGCTCTATTTTTCGTACCCGTGATATCCCTTGCAGGCGTATATTGCCTTGGACACCTCCTATTACCTGTTGTTTGTTAGATAGTTGGACCTACGCGTCGTAGTCGCTTGCTCAAGTGCTGTTGCGTGTCGCCAAGTACCACAGTTGTTGGAGTATTGCCGTGTGTTTATTGATGGAGTTAATCAAGACTTTAATTACTGTTTAACAACTAAAATTGAAGTAGGTAAGCAGAGGCACAGGTGGGCAATAGATGTTATTTGGTTGTTAACCGTCCTCTTGTGTCCCGTAGGACCCCGAGTACTTGATACCTGTTCCTTGAATATTCGCGCTATCCACAGCCGGGAGGATTATGGGACCCCCCTGAGCCAGAGCTTGATTCCGTCTTATTTCTTGGGGCCACAAACTAGTTTGAGGTTTTATTTACTATCCTGTACTTATGCCATGCTTTACTGCTTTATTACGATTGTGCGAGGAGCACCTGTACTGTTTAGGTAAGCGGAGTGTTTTCGCGGTATCGACAAGCCCAGTTTTGGGTTCCCAGTCGTTTACAGCCTCTGGCGCAAACCTTGAGTCCGTCTCGGAGTCAGCTAACTTCGTTGCGGGTAGCTTAATGGGGTGGCCTCCTGAAATATTTCTGAATCTTGTGATTGCTTTGTCGTGAAGGCCTCGTTGGGTTTTGATTTGGTTTTTCCGAGGTTGATCGAGTGTGTGTTGCTATTTGTGCACCCCTGCAGGGTAAAACTTTCTGAAAGCCGTGTCCGCGGTTATGGACGACTTGGAGCACAGTATCTCGATCATAGACAACTATAACTAAAGAAGTGCTATAAATTTGACTTTATAATGACTAGTAATCAGCCTTACTATAATGGAATGGCTAAATAAAATTGACAACAATTGCTTGTTTGGGTTGTCGCTTGCGACCATTGTACCTGACTAGTAAGTATTGCAACTACAACGGAATGGCTAAATAAAAGTACCAACAACTGCTGGGTTTTGGGTTATCTCATGCTAATTGTATCTGACTAGTAAGTGTCGCAACTACAACGGAATGGTTAACTAAAACTGCCCACTGCTTATTTTATCAGAATGACTATCTATACCTGACTAGTAATTGCTGCAACGATAACTGAATAAATAAAACTGCCAACTGTGTGAGTTCCTCGGTTGACTTCCTCGTTTGGTCTCGAGGGGGAAACACTAGGATGGGTTTGTTGGTGTTAGATTCAGGTTGGATCCGAATAGGTCTTTCTTACCCCTCTCTGATTGCCGCCAGTTGTATCGAGTCTCTATAGGTTGTTTAGTGCATGCTGCCGCTGCCGCTTCAGTCCACCATACCTATGTAGGCGAGGACCGCCGAATTCTAGCCTCGCCGTGTACTGGCCTCAGTACTGACGCTCCTCTTTTTCCTTTGCCCTTTGTCGGCACCCTTTTGTTTAAGCAGGTTTTGAGATCGACGTCGTTAGCAGGGTTACCCTTCCGGCTTGGCCTGGGCAGGGTTATGGACGCCATTGGTTATTCTTCAGGGCTCTTAGCCCCATTTGCATCTTGTCCGTAGTCGGACGTTGTATCATTTTCAAGGTGATTTGGATCTTTGTACTGTATATCTGTATTCTTGACTCTTTGAGTCGTTGTTGTATATATCTATTCTGTGGGTCTCATCGAGGATTGTTGAGTAATGTTATTACTTCGTTTCCACCCGCACGCAAGTGCCTGGTGGGCACCTTTGAATCGTTTCTATGCGGGTTTGGCGGGAATCGCTGAAACTTGCATAGGGTCGATTCTGAGGGTGTTACATCTCATCACTCTGAGTCAGAAGCAACCTGGGAACACGAAGATCGTCTTTGATCTGAGTACCCTGCCTTCTTTTCTAAAACCTAGGAATCTCGGGTCGAGATTCTTGTTAGTGGGGTAGATCTGTAACATACCACCCTTTGTGTAATATAAATAAATACATGTTTGAGCATTGCATGCATGCATAATACTTGCACTTTGGTTTAATCAAGCAAGAACAAATAAAACCCTAACAGCTTCCCTCTCTATTTGAAATGAATTCAAAAGGGTTTTGATATATTTGAAAAGTATAAAGAGGTTTGGAACCCAAATGGTTATAAAGGGTCTCCATGGAATTTTAAATATTTATAGAAGTATCTGGTATTTTTGAATTATTCGAAACAGTTTGTGTTCGCAGTTGAACACGTCACCGTGTACCCTCGGCGCCGAGCGCGATGCGCGACAGCACGCACCGAGGGAGGCTCGCTGGAAGCGCGATACGCAAGATAGTCCGGTGGGTGCTTTTGAGACCCGAAACCCCGCTCGCCCGGGAGGGACCCCGTCAGGGCGGCACGGCGGCTGTGGGCTGCCCTAGGTCGGCCTGACCGCCGCTAGGACCTCGTGGATTCGCAACCTCCAATCTCGAAGAACGACGAAGAACGAGAAGAAAGATACAAGGGAGAGGGATAAAAAGTAGATGAACACACAAAAAATAGTAGATTTGTTTGTTCGATTGGTGTTGTGTTAATCGTCCGTCACCCCTCGTGTATATAAGGATCGTCTGGACTTTCCGTGCAAGAAAGAAGGCTGGATCCACGTCCAAAACCCTAGTTGGGGTCCAACTCGAACAAGCAAACTCGAAATTTGCGTAATTGTTCGGTCAAAAACTTGCCTGTACCTTCTGGACTATGTTTGAGATAGTAAACGATCTCAGATCAAAATTTCATAAAAATAAACGTTGTTCGCCTCGAAAATACGAAGAACTTTCATTTTTTGCACTTTTTCATATGACCTGATCTTCATTGCCTTTTCCTCTTGTTTTCGTATCAAACTCGGATTGCGACCAAACGAATTTAACTCAATTCGGCAATATTTTGAATCTAAAGGTTGTATACTTACTCGGATGAAGATGGTTCCAAAAGAAAAGTTATTCGTCTCGAAAAACTGAACAACTTTCATGTTTACCACTTTTTTATCCAAATTGGTCTTGACCGCTCAATCTTGGTCGTAAGAAGATACGTTAGTCTAGCAGTTTTGAGACGAACTTTCAGTTTTTGTCCACGCCAAAGATGAGACATGGTCTGTGGTCCAGCGACCTGCGTCCCGGACGTGCTAATTCGGTCTTTGGCAGTATTTTGGCTTTAACTTTTGCATACTAATTTGGATTGAGATGATTCAAAAACTAAAGTTGCTTGTTTCGACGAGACGCACAACTTTAGTGTTTGGAATTTCTCCATTTGAGATCATCTTGAACGAGTCATAATTGAAGCCTCCATATATCAGTCTCTGAATCTTCTCTGGACGCTAGCATAATTGGCTATTAAGCCTGATCATGGCTTTACTTGATATGGTGCCTCTTTGATGATGATTAATATTCCTCGTAGTGAACCTTTCCGAGTGTGTGTCTCTCGCCATTTTCCTTGATTAGCTATGAGCCTAAAACGAGTGCCAACACATGCCCCCTGTTTTTTGGCAGAGCTTGCGTGTTAGAAAATAACTTGCTTCACTTTTAGTCTAAGGACGATGTCAACACTCCATCGGCCACTGGTTGTCTTATGGCGATAACTCTATATCAGCCTTTTTTGTCTAGATTTGTTGCCACTTGGTTATAATATCTTCAGATGATTTTCATTGAGAACAACCACTTCATCTTGAATATCACAATTGTCTTTGAACAACTCCCACAATGATCCTCGCCTGGTCTTCATCCAAGTGCTCAAGAAGAATATCACCAACCGTTAGGCAATAAAGATCATTACCTTAAAGAGTATTTGAACACATCAACTGTCATGTTCACCCTTTAGTTCAGATTTTCATGTAATAAACATTGGATTTCCTTTGTTGTTCTCCTTCACCTGCACTAGATCTTTCATTAGCGGCCAAAATGGTGGTCTCCAATCTGGCCTTACCTATGTTGGCAAAACAAAGCATCCGCTCTTGTGGAATATGGAATATATTATGAATAATATGATGGCCGAATGTTTAGTTGAGCCAACTCATTTGCACTTCAGTTTTCATGTCTAGATATATGAGCAATGATAAATCAATCCAAGATGAAATTCACATCTAGACATGTATCAAGATAAATAACAAGTGATTCGTCGAAACCTTGGTAAACCATGGACATAGTTGCACTACTCACAACGAATCACTAGAAGCCTCAATATTTGTAGCACCTATAGCAATAAAAAGTTCTAGCATGAATATCAAAACTGCAAATTCGGCCTGACTCTTTGTGCAAGATATTCTAAGCAGCATGAGACTTCATAAAACAATACCATAAGGAGATAAATAAAAAATACGGACGCATTAACTATTGCTTTTAAAACTGAAGAGTCAAAATGTAATTCCCATGGTACTATAGAGACAAGATCAATATCAATATCATGCTCAGCATCTACGCCAATAATGAAATTAAAGACAATTTGGCCTTTTATATATTTTAAAGGTTTATAAGCCAAATTATCAACACATAAGCATAAGCACAATTGCTAATGAATGCATACCCTGTCTTGGTCTCAGTAACACTAAGGATGATGTTAGAACACCACATCGGCCATAACTAGATAATGATCTGAGGGCGATATAATAAATATCGGCCATATATCTTTGCCCTAATGGACATGTATAACCCATCCACCAACAAAAGAACAAATCTGATTATGTACTTCAAGTGTTCGACCTCTTGGATTAGCAAAAAATTGCAACTAATCAAATGAATAATATTTGGTAATACCCTTTCATGATGTATAAAATTATGATGCAACCAAGGATCAAAATAAAACCATGGTGGGTAACCAATCATACCTGGGGATGAATTCCAGGGCATAGGAATTAATGGTGAAGTAGAATAATATGGATGATGTGCTGGCCAAAGTTTTTGATAGTGATACCGAATTCTTTGGCCTGATCGCTTGTTGGCTTTATTATTTTTGCTCTTTGACTTTGTTGCCCTTCTTATGATAGGATTTCGCACATCTTCCTTGCCTTGAGGGTTTACTTTGAGAACCCATGCCATGTTTCTTTTCTTCAGCTCCCCGGCTCTAAGCCGATATAGCTTCCTCTCCTGTCAATGTGATAAGCCGAGTGGGCATCTCGGCTGTGGTTTTCTTTCACACAATGGCGTGACTTTATTAATCTTGGGAACTTTCGACTTGGATTGTTTGGACTCGACGATTGGGACATTGAAATTTACTCGCTTCACTTCCTTCCCTTAGTAGCCAATGTCAATTCCGCTGGCTTTTCATTATTTGGAGTCGAGTCTGAAACAGCACACTTGCGTCCATCTTTTTTGATTTGGTATACTTGCTTTACCACCTCCTTCTTTGCCCATGAACTCCTGACCGATTCTTTTCTATTAAAACGGTCTTTGACATGTGGCTGCTGATCAATTGACCTCCTGGAGCTGCATAATTTGGGTGAGATGATCTATAATTAGATGGATAATGTGCCCATGAATCATACCTTTCCCATGATGGATATGAATAAAAATTATCATATGGAGGTATCCATGACATTGGCATTGGTGGCCCAAAAGAAGGAGACGAATTTATTGCATTGAATTTCTCCTTTTGACAATCCCTGTCTTTAGAACTTTGCCTTGGGGGTGATCTTGATGCTTTTACACTACTTGGTCGATAAGAACTTTTTGCTTCACTCTCTTTTTTATATTTTTCCAGCAGCTGTGCGAAAGTGACTTTTGGTTTGCTACCATTGTTCCTATTGCGGCCTTTGTCTTTTTGAGTTTTGCGCGCATCGATCTTCGAGTTTTGTTGTTGCCCTCCAGTACTTGATGTCTTCATTGTAGCTTCAATGGAACTCCCGCCTTCAAGAACATTTGCAATATGCTCTTCGATAATATCTTTGCTTGAAAGCTTGATACCATCATCCTTGGTGTGTACCTGCTCCTCATCGTATAAATCGTCTATAGGCAGCCGATGCAATGTCGTTTGGCCATCAAGACCAATCAATATAGATTCCTCATCAATTTGTGTTTCAACAAATTTCAATCGTCCTTTATTAACAGCCGATTGTACTATTTGATGAAACATGTTGCAACTCTCTATACTATGATTGAACGAATCATGCAACTTGCAATATATTCGTCCTTGTAATGATGGCTCAGTATTGTGATCAAGAATTCTAACATAATCTATTTTCAATATCATATCAAATATATGATCACACATACTCAAACTGAAGGTACACCTTTCATCTTCTAACCGATCTCGTTGTGAGAACGGTTTTGGAATTGAGCAACCAAATTGTTCAGATTTCACATCATCCAATTCGCCTATGCATTGTTTTTTGCACTTCTCTTCCGATGTATTTGAATACAAATTTATACTAGCATCGGCTTCCTCAAGAGACAATAACCTTGGCTTTAGGTTTCTGAAACTAAAAATATTAAAACACATATGTCTCACTTGAGACCAAATGTAAGCCAAGTATGAAATAAGCAAAGGTACCCATGTAAATATAAAATACATATGAAACACTAGGGATAACTCATGCCATGAAAATATGTTACTATCGGTCTCTCTAAAGGGTACGGCATGTTGACCGATAAGTTCTGTGAAAATTATATTTCTAACAAATAAATTACTTCTCTCGATTGGTCTTTCATAGCTTATGATAATTTTGCTAACATATGTATCAATATTAAAGTCTTGATCAAATCGGAATATAAGTAAATTATTTGCTAGATGTACCTCTTTGAAGATGTTGGAATCGTGTGATGATCGAAAGTCCTGAACAATATCTTGCTCGGCTTCTAGATAATTCTCCAACGCCTTGCCTTCTTCCTTTTCTGGATTTTGTGCCTCTTCAATTTGATGTGCTTCATCAACCGAACATTGTTCGGATATACCTTGTTGTTGTTGATGTTCACAAATTTCTTTGACACAAAACCCATAGGGCAACATGTAAGCTCCTTTACATCCAGAAAAGTCAAGCACATCAGTTTTGCTAAGCTTGCCATGCTTTTGATCAACGAAGCTTGCTTCTTCTGATTCGATAGATTCAACATATGTATTTTATGATTCGGCTTTTTCAATAACCGAATTAGCCATACTTGACGAACCATTGATGTTTTCTTCATGAATTTCACTAGAAAGCAAAGCTTCTTCTTTTTGTCTCAGCGTAGCAGAGGTTTCAACTTGATTGCTGCATGGAGGAGATGAATTGATTCCTTCAACTTGAGTAGTATTGTTTTGATGGTCCTTTCCAAGACTTGCAAGAAACTGCTGCAGTTCTTCCTCTTCAAGTTTTTTCTTATATGCTTCATGATCCTCTTTCAGCTTCTTTTCAAGTTCTTCAAACTTCTCATCACGCTTCTTATTGAGTGTCTCAAATAACTGGAGATGTTCCTCCGATAAATCATTAAACGTAATGACCTTATCAGCGTTAACCTCAGTAACACATGATTGCCCCCCAATGCTTTTAGTTTCTTTCGGCAATGTAGTGTTGCCGAAACTTAGCAATTGAGAAGGGGAAAACCTGATATTGTTTGCCTTGCGCTCCTCTTCACGCTTCTTGTTGTATGCCTCATAAGCTTGTATTTGTAGCAAGATCATGGGGCCTCTCTTCTAGTTCTCGGTGAAGAGAATTGAGCTTTTTGAACTCAGCTGCAAGTTTTTCCTTCCAGTCATTTATTCCTGCATAATAATGCCCCCTAATACTTTTTGTATCTTTTGGCAATGAGGTGTCACCGAAACTTTGCATTTGTGTGAGGGACGTATCATATGCTACAGTACTAGATAAAGGCACATTAGCTCCTACTGACTTTTCACTTATTCGGCTATAACCATTGTAAATGTGTGAAGCCGAACTATGAATATCACTAGTTGCATATGGTGCTAAAAAATTACTAACATAAGGTGTAGCATATGATGATTGTGAGTAATTGGGCAAATAACTAATTGTAGCATGTCCAATTTCCCTATCCATCAACATGTTTGAAGGTGAACCTAGAGATTGCAAGTTATTTGCCGATGAATATAAAGATGAAACACTTGGTTGCATGCCATTGAAATTTCTAAAATCATGTGTTTCATGCGGATTAATAGAATTCATCATGTTGTTCATCGGCATATGAATTTCTGGGGTTGCCGATGCATGAGAATTCGAATTTACATGTTGCAAGTTACTAAGATGAGTTGAAGCATGTAGGTTATTTTGCATCGGATTTTGCACATAGTAAAAACTAGGGCTAGCCGATACAGTACACATATCAAAAGATCTAGCAACATCAACATAAGAGTAATCGACATCTACGTAGGAAGATTGAGGATTCATGATACTGTTGTAAATTGCAGCCTTTTAATGACGCTCTCTTCGTAGCAAGAACGGGCTGGAGATCGTTCGAAGCTTCGGTCTCTAGCGGAGTCGCCAAAAAGTGTGTTCACACACGAACACGTCGCCGTGTACCCTCGGCGCCGAGCGCGATGCGTGGCAACGCGCCGAGGGAGGCTCGCCGGAAGCGCGATACGCAAGACAGTCCGGCGGGCGCTTTTGAGACCCAAAACCCCGCTCACCCGGGAGGGACCCCGTCAGTGCGGCGCGGAGGCTATGGGCTTCCCTAGGTCGTCCTGACCGCCTCTAGAGCCTCGTGGATTCGCAGCCTCCAATCTCGAAGAACGAGAAGAAATATACAAGGGAGCGGGATAAAAAGTAGATGAACACAAAAAAAGTAGTAGATTTGTTTGTTTGATTGGTGTTGTGTTAATCGACCGTCACCCCTCGTGTATATAAGGAGCGGCTAGACTTTTCGTGCAAGAAAGAAGGCTGGATCCACGTCCAAAATCCTAGTTGGGGTCCAACTCGAACAAGAAAACTCGAAATTTGCGTAACTGTTCGGTCAAAAACTTGTTTGTACCTTCTAGACCACTTTTGAGATAGTAAACGAGCTCAGATCAAAATGTTATAAAAAGAAAGTTGTTCGTCTTGAAAATATGAAGAACTTTCATGTTTTGCAATTTTCATATGACCTGATCTTCATTGCCTTTTCCTCTTGTTTTCGTATCAAACTCGGATTGCGACCGAACAAATTTAACTCAATTCGGTCGTATTTTGAATCTGAAGGTCGTACACTTGCTCGGATGAAGATGGTTCCAAAAGCAAAGTTGTTCGTCTCGAAAAACTGAACAACTTTCATGTTTACCACTTTTTATCCGAGTTGGTCTTGATCGCTCAATCTTGGTCGTAAGAAGATACGTTAGTCTAGCAGTTTTCAGACGAACTTTCAGTTTTTGCCCACGCCAAAGATGAGACATGGTCTGTGGTCCAGCGACCCGCGTCCCGGACGTTCTAATTCGGACTTTGGCAGTATTTTGGCTCTAAATTTTGCATTTTAACTCGGATCGAGATGATTCAAAAACCAAAGTTGCTTGTTTCGACGAGACGCACAACTTTAGTGTTTGGAACCTCTCCATTTGAGATCATCTTGAACGAGTCATAGTTGAAGCCTCCATATATTAGTCTCTGAATCTTCTCTGGACGCTAGCATAATCGGCTATTAAGCCTGATCATGGCTTGACTTGATATGGTGCCTCTTTGATGATGATTAATATTCCTCGTAGTGAACCTTTACGAGTGTGTGTCTCTTGCCATTTTTCTTGATTAGCTACGAGCCTAAAACGAGTGCCAATTGTTTGGAAATTGGAAATACAAACAGAAATTGAAAAATAGAAAAAGAAAGCAGTTTTTGGAAAAAAAAACTAACTAACCTAGCTCTACTGGGCCGAGCCCACCTCTCCTTCCCTCTCTCTGCCGTCGGCGCAACGCGCAGCAGCCAGCAGCCGGGCCCAGCCTGGCCCATGCGCAGCCCACCCAACCCATACCTCTTCGCTTGCTATTCTCCTCTTCCTCCTCGTCGGTGGATGCAGCGCAGCACCTCGCTTTCGCCAGCGTCGTCGTCGCCGGCACCAAGATTCACGCCGCCGCCCCCAGACGCCTACAAGACCCTCTCGCCGCTGCTGGACGAACCCTAGACCCCCACTTTCCCCTCTCTTCCTCACCTTCTCTCCATGGCCGATGAACCCTAGCTCTATCGTCGTTCGTCCTCGCCGTCTCTGGACACCCCGCGCCACACCGAGGCCACCGTTGGACGCGCCGCGTCTTCCTCTTCCTGCCCTTCGAAGCACGCGTGCTGGGAAGCCCCTCCTCGCTGGAATCGACCCCGAAGCACCGTCGGCCGCCGCTGTTATCACCGTCGATCCGTCGCCGTCCGGCCTCCCCGAGCCTCGCTACCACCACTGCCATGCTCCTGGTGAGCCACCGGTGCTCAAGCACCTCTTCCTTTGCCCCCTCCCCCTCTGTATCGTCTTCCCCATGTGTGCCCGCCGCCGCTGCCGCTGGAGCTCGTCGGAGTTGACACTCCGGTGACCAAGAAGGAGCGGCGCCGCCACTATATTGACTAGAGTGACGCCCTCTCTCCAACGCGCCCCTCTGTGCAGCCCCACGAGCTCCCTAGCCCTGGCCTCACTCTCTATCTGAGAGCTTAGACATTCCTGATGTCATGCTGGCATCAGCATGATGCAGTAATTCTTTTCTTTTTATTTTAAATGTTTTCAGTAAATAATTTTTGTAAATAAGAAATCTATGACAGGTGAGCCCTGTCTGTCAGGGTTTTAATCATTTCTGTAAATGTTTTCTGAAATTAATAAAAGTCTGACATGTGGGCCCAATTTGGAAAATACTTTAAATATTCCAAAAACGATTTATAAATGGATTAAAATTGAGAAAAATCATAACTAATTCATTTTAAATCATAAAAATACAAATAATATACCAAAATGATCAGCAAAATGAAACCTACCTAACTAAGCTATAATCATACATTGTTAACCAACTTTGATGGAAAGTTTAATTATAAGAACCAATTGAACCCCATAGGTGATTTCGAGGATTCCCCTGTTCCAGAGTTTGGAACTCTCGGACCCCGTTTAAAATGAGCAAGCATGTTCTAGGGTTCTTTTCAACGCTATTTAACTTGTCATATCATCCATATTGTATGAGCATTGCTCATGCCATGTGTTGAGTGTTGCTTTTACTTTTCCGGTGATTGGTTCTTCGCGAATAGGAACCAAACCCGAGGCTGAAGTCAACTCTACTGAAGAGCATTACCATCCCAACAACGGACAAGGCAAGCGAAGCCCCACTCATACATATGAATCCAATGTTTACAAAGTATTTCATTCTCGCCATTTGCATTCAGTTCAACAGTCTTTTATTAGTAGATAGAGTAATCCAATCTGATGCATGTATCCCTTTGTGAACTATATTACCTGATCCACTGCTCCTACCATAACTAGGGTTTGGCTTATGAGCATCGCTAGTGCCACAGTTCAGTAAAGCTTAGCCATGCTTAGTTGTCTGATGCTGATCATTCAGGTAATGCACTAGAGATGCGATGAATCTAGTATGGTAGGATGTGTGATGTGATCAGAGATAGATGATAAACATGTTAAGGCTTATATGGTAGGCCACGTGGGTTGTGGTTTTTGAAGTCCCATACTTGCCACCCCTAGGACCCGATGTTCTTGCCTCTTGAACCAAGACGAGCGTACAACCACACGGGGGCCTGGAAACCCCCTCGACTAACTAACTTGCCTAGTAGATTCCGTGAGTCACATAGTTCGGGCTTTCCATTCGACATACGCATCTTTGTTGTTCTTGAATGTAGGTGAAGGAGCTACATTCATAACAGGTAGGTAAGCATGGCCGGGAACAAGAGATGCCCGACATCCATAATCTTCAACCCTGCGCACATCATTAGGGACCGGCTTCGGGACTTGACCCGTTACGACGGGACCTCCCTAGTGTGTGACTCATGGTCTCGGCGAAAGCAAGATAAAGATCGTGGTCAACCACTCTCTGCCAGCCTTCCAAGGAAGAGGGCCAATAATTTGGCATTAAGAATCGGTTGGTATGTGTGGGTAAAGTTATACACCCCTGCAGGGTTATTTATCTTTTCGAAAAGCCGTGTCCACGGTTATGGACAACTTGGGAATGGACGTGAAGATCATAGAGAACTATAACCGAATGATAAAATTTGGCCAACTAAAGTGAGATCCGGAATACTTCCTCGGGGTTGTTTGAGGGGGTAATCCGGAAAGAGAGGTATAGTTGATGATGGTATTTTGGTGGATATCGAAGATGATTCTAAGAGCTAGAGTTGTAGTCTTCTTATCCCCTTTTAAAAATGATCTAACTAGACGAGCTTCTATTCCTCCTTGTTTTGAAAACAAAAGATGGCTTTATGCAAAATAACTCCACTAGCCATAAGTCTTGCGGAGTACACCCTGTACTCAGCCTTTCCTCGTTGATGTTTTCTACAGATGAAGCTACTCCAACTGAAGGTGGTTTCTACATCGAATTCGACGAGTAGTCGGGTTTCCCGGGCAGCAGCCTAGGATCTATGGAAGTGTCGCTACTTCTGTTTAAGGCCTCTTAGGCCCTTTGCTAATTTTGTTGTTTAGAACAACTTGTTGCTTCCGTTGTTTGTTGTAATGATGGGTCTGTGACCCCTGGCTTGTATGACTGGTTTGTAACTCTGTTAAGAGTTTACCTTATTAATGTATGGTTTGTATGTTCTGTAATGTTATCGATCTTTCTCTGCGCGCTTCGGAATTTAGGTTAGACCTATGTCAGATGAAGATCTGGTATTTATCTAGCCCTGATCCCGGGTCATGACAGCGATGACATACTATATACTAGAACTATTCACTGATTTTAAAAGTTTCTACTCAATTTTTAGTCTCGGTTGGAGACATCAATCGGGATTTAAGGGGTTGCGACAGGCTGGGGCCGGCGCGAGCCCATTTAGTCCTAGATGGTGTCTCCAATCGGGACTAAAGATGAATCTTTAATCCTGGTTGGAGACACCAACCGGGACTAAACGTTTAGATTTATTTAATTGTGGGTGGCGACAATATTCAGTGGGTGGCGACACTACGTCATGGGTGAGTGTCGACACTATGTCATGAGTGGTGGCATTATGCCAGTGAGTAGCAACATTGTTTCGGTGGGTGGCAACACTATGAGAAGGGTGAGTGTCGACATTATGTCATGAGTGTCGACGTTGCTTAATCTATAAATAAGCAAGATGCATCCTTGTGAAGTTATAAACTGCAAGATGGTGTGTGAGAGCAGGGACACCACTATGATGGAGCTTATCGAAGATTTCTTAGGATCATGTCCTCAGACATCTTCGAGGAGCTCGACATAGATCTACTCCCTAATATGTGAAATTTCTTAGCTCCCCGGTGTATTGATCTAGCTAGAGAAGTTATAAATTGTAAGATGGTGCGAGAGGGACACCACTACAGCGGAGCTTCTCGAAGATGTCTTAGGATCCCGTCCTTAGACATCTTCGAGGAGCTCTCCATAGAGGCACTCCCATATATTGATCTCGAGGAGCTTCTCAAATATGAAGATTTTGTGAATTAACCCTATTTTTGTTACAATTTGTGAGTATGCTGAAGGCAGGTATTAGAAGAAGGGAATTTTGTTATTGGACGGTGTCATGATGCATCTGTGAGTGTGTGCACTAACAGTTGTAGTAGGATGAACCCATGTATCTCTATGTTGTAGTAGTTGTAGTAGGATGAACCAATGTTTCTCTATGCTGTGTATTTGTAGTAGCTAGCTAGGATGAACTCATGTATCTCTATGCTTCTATGAATAAAATGCATTTTGAGACTATGTGACAAAACAAGATATTGATACAATCCACATATTGAAAATGATACTGATCTTGGAGTTCATCACATTAATACAAGATAGATATAATCCAAATTAATACAAGTTTATCTCATGTTATTATTGCAAAAATTACTCCCAAACTAAACTCACAAATCCCTCTACTTCTAGAGCATGAAATGAGCTAAACTAGCAATGAAAGATGAAATGATTAAGTTGCTAACCTTTTAGAAACCCTTGGATAGATGGGGCGCTACCAAATCTTGTAAAAAATAGGGATGAACTCGATCTTGAAATGGAGGAAACAGAGAGAGGAGAAGCATCTTGAAATGGAGGCTCGGACAGGTAGGAAGATGATATAGGAGGAACATTAGTCCCGATTAGAGACACCAACCGAGACTAAAGGTCCATCTTTAGTCCCGATTCGTGTATCAAACCGGGACTAAAGGGTCTGGCTTGGGCCCCAACCTGCCAGAAACCCTTTAGTCCCGGTTTGTGTCTCAAACCGGGACTAACGGTCCTATTTAAACTGAGACTAGTGGGTGTCGTACCCTACGATCATTTCTAGCTGTTGGAACTAGAACATTAGTCCTGGTCCGTAGCAAAACCGGGACTAATGCTCCGAACCAAAGGCCAGTTTTCTGCCAGTGCTCCTAATCATATGAGCTAGGTGTCATACTTTTTTTAGTTATTTTTCAGTTAGATACTTCAATCTTTACAGAATCATAACCCATATCTGGTTCATATAAATTTAGTGAAATATATGACCCTAATATCTTAAGGACACTGCTATTTTTTTTTAATTTTGAATTCTTTATCTTGAACAAATTGCATAGATGTCGTGTGTGTATTTCAGGCATATCTTTATTTTAGCGCTTTTGCTTTGGTGTCCCTCCTTCTTTCCCAATTTCAACAATAAAAACTCGATACCGATTCGTTTTGAAGAACGTATGAACCCATCCAAAGTCTGTATGGTCCTCTTAGATGTATACTCATTGTACACGTATACTCAAGTGCATGCGGGATGCACGAGGGGTATATAGCAGCAACAACAAAATTTTAAAACGTGGCATGGAAAGACATAGATCGCCGTAACAGGGGTCAGCCAGTGAGAATGTGGAGTACTACCAGCTCGACCGGGTACACCTATATGGATGCATACATAGCTTAAATATGAGTTTCAACAATGAAAGGACATTTATTGTCTTAATCAGTTTTGATGTTCGTTAACAACATAAGGATCATTTGACAGTATGCTGATGTTCACAGGTTAATACACTAAAAAGAGAAGTCCACAACACTATGGAAAAGTTCCTGAAAGAAACAGTTGTTTCATGGAGGTTCCAGATCGGAGTCTCTAGTGTGCAGACACTGGAATCTCCAGTGTGGTTCGGAGTTACCCCACAAATCTCCGGAGTGGATTCTAGAAATTTCCCAGGGACAGTCTAATAGGGGGTCTGGAGACGGACCGGATTCTTCGGTGTACTCGGTCATGCCGGAGTCTCCGGTATGCCCCGGACCGGAATCTTGGCAAAATCCCCGGAGGAAGCATCTACATAAGGCCCAGGACATTCTGTATGGTGGTCCGGAGATGGACTGGAGACAGGCCGGAGTCTCCGGTCTAAGAAAATTGCAGACCGGAGCCTCTGGTCTTTAGATCGGAATCTCTGATGTGAAAGTTTCCCAACGGGCAGAAAACGGTATGTGGCTGTGGGGGCTATAAATAGAGGACCTCATCTTCTACCTCCAGCTGCTCATTTCAGAAAAGAAGAACCCTAACCCTAGAGCCACCAAATCAACAAGATCTCCACCTCCAACCATCCAAAGCTCTTGATATTTGGTGAATCGAAGGAGGAGGACTTGATCTATAGCTCCACCAAGAGAGATCTTCATTTCCCCCTCATTCACTTGAGGGCCCCTTGCTCTAGTGTTTCATTGGAAACCCTAGTTCTTAATTTGGTTCTTACAAACTTGTATTTGATTGTTGTGATATCTTGCTTGCATTCGGTAGCCTCTAATTGAGTCGTGAATGCGTGTCTCGAACTTGTTGTAAAGGTGCCGACTTTCACCTCGAGGTTGCCGATATAGCGTAAGAAGTGAATTGATCCCTTTGGGGTGAGGTTCACCGAAGAACAAGTAAGGCCTTGTGTGGCGTTGGTGGTTTAAAACCACCCCCTCTCCAAATGCAGACGTACATCCCCTCAAAAGGAAGAAATTGCGGGAAATAATCCTTGTGTCTCCGTGTACTCCACTTTGGTTACTTTTATCCTTTACTGCACCTTACTTATCTTGTTCTTGCTTAGTTATTTGTGGTAGTGTGGCATATAGGTAAATTCACCTTAGTTGCATATCTAGAGAATTTACCTTTTGTGCCAAACACTAAATTGAAAAATAGTAAAATTTGAAATAACACCTATTCACCACCCCTCTAGGTGCCCATATGATCCTTTCAAACGGGTTAAAAGAAAACTGGCCAATACAAACTTAAGTTTGAAGGAAAGGTGAACATCGTAGCACACCTCTTATTTCAGACAATTGATGCTAAACAGATTTTTTTTGCCAAATTCTTATATTAAATTACTCTATCTATTTGTACCAGAAGAAAAAAAAATTGAAAAATATTTACACTAGGGTTATCTGAATGTAAAAGTATTTTTTGTAAAGCAATTTTATATATTTTAATAATCCTATTTTCATTACAACCATACTTGATGCATCGTATAATATTTTCAAACCATAAAATCTAAAAATACGCAGCGTGCATTTATTTTAAATTATTGATCGTGCATAGCTTGGATGTGCATGGTGTTTGTATTATGTGTTGATATTTATTGGAGTTTCTCAACTGTAGATTGTACGGAAATTTGTTGCTATTCGTGTAGGGATTGTTTATCCGACAAAAAAAGACAAGTTCACTACATAAATCTTCTATTATTTTTTCTATGCACTTAGTCATTTTTCAAAGATTGTGTGAGTAGAATTGCATAAAGTAGTATGCTATACTATGCAATCCAGATAGTACTAGATGGACTCAGCGCGTTCTGCTGCGCCATCTTCTGTTAATAGCATTTAACTTCTGTGACAGAAGTGTTAGTGATTTTGTTTTTTGCTCACTGCGGAATGGACTTGTTCACAGTACGTTGCAAAACAAAAAAAAATTTAAGGCGCCACCAAGTACGCCCCCATGTAGCGGAATTCAGCTCAAGCAACCAGACAGTGCCAATTTCTAGCACGAACCGGTATCACACCCATAGCTAGGCGCCATCTAGTAGGAGACGGGCAAGCACCATATGCTCTCAAAACCAAAACCAATAAGCTTAGATCTATTTAGAGATGGCACAATCTGATGTCGAAGATCACAAGACGATATAAAAATACATTTAATGGCATGCAAATACTTCTCAATCCACTCAGCATAGTATGTGAATACCATCTGATCCAAAAACATGTCCGACAAATTGAATCCATGGTTAAGAAAAATGCAGGAATAAAACACTTTTTTGGTAATTAGGCGTGAAAATACTCCTATAACCAATTTACGTATCCATCATTGATGTGGAGTGAAAGATAAAGTGATAATCCAACCACAAAAACACATGGAGGCGAAATACATAAATTCACTAAACAAATTGCAACTATTTTGAAACAGGTAGCAAAGTAGGGAAAGTAAAAATTTGTAAGAGGATTACAAAAGGCTACAATCATTATCTTAAAGTAAACATGTTATAACTTGTTATGTTTCCAATCTTGTCTGTCAGCAGTTTAGGTAGCAGTTTCAGTTAACTAAAATAAGGATCAGTTAAGTGTGTCTGTACGCTGACGATCCAGTCTGTTTTTCATTCATGCCGTAGAAGTAGGCAGCCCCGATCACAGCGTGGGATGGCACGTCGTGCATGATCGCGAGCTGCGCGTAGTGGAGGTTAAGGTCGAGCGGCTGTGGGATGGCGCAGCCAGTAGGACTCGGTCGAGACTCCAAGTTTTTAGCGAGGTTCTGTTGTAACCGATCGCAGTGAATAAAAGGAGAGAAAGCCCAGAAAAGCCGCAAGTTTTTTACACGGCACAAAATCTTCAGAGTCCTAGAGAAAACGTTCTTCAGTCAAGAACTAACAATCTGGTATCAGAGCGTTCGTGAGGGACCATGACGACAGGAGGTGGATCGCTACCGCCGGCTGCTGGGGACGCTCGCTCCGTGACCCCGGAGCGATCAAGGCGTCGGAGCCGCGGCCGGAGTCGCGCCCGGCGGGACGGCAACGAGATCGTCGTCCACGAGCGCACGGTGCAGGAGCGGATCGTGACTGGCGGAAACACGGTGTGGCCGATGCTCACGGCCACGAACTACGTCGAGTGGGCCTTGGTGATGCAAATCAACTTTGAGGCCAACTTGATGTGGGAGGTTGTCGAGGGGAATCCCTCCAGCGTGGCCGCGGACAAGGCCGCGCACGCCGCTCTGCTGCGATCTGTGCCGGAGATGGTGGGCGCGCTCGCGATCAAGAGCACGGCGAAGGCGGCGTGGGACGCCGTGAAGGTGATGCGTGTGGGGGTGAATCGCGTCAAGGAGGCCACGGCACAGCGCCTCTGCAAAGAGTTCGAGGACCTCTCCTTCAAGGACGGGGAAGGCCTCGACGCGTTCTCCCTGCGCATCATGAGCATCGTCAACAACCTGCGCTCCCTTGGTGACACCGTCGAGGATTTGAAGGTCGTGCAGAAAATTCTACGAATCGTCCCCGACCGCTACGCTCAGATGGCGTGCTCGATCGAAACGTTGCTCGATCTGAGCACCATCTCTGTGGAGGAGCTGATCGGGAGGCTGCGCTCATCGGAAGGGCGTGGCGGCGGCGGGACGTCGGCGCAAGGCGCCGGCGGAGCTCTGCTCCTCACAGAGGAGGAGTGGGAGGCGCGTCGCCGACAACGCGAGCAAGGGCAAGGCTCGGGAGGCGGCAACGGAGGCGGCCGCAAGAAGGGCAAGCCCAAGCCGAAGCACGGTGGCGGCCAGAACGGCAACGGCGGAAACACAAACTCCGGCGAGAGAGACATGTCCGAGGTAAAGTGCTATAATTGCAATAAAATGGGCCATTTTTCAAAGCAATGCACCGAACCACGGCGCAAGCGCAAGCAGCAGGCCAATCTTGCGCATGGTCAGGAGGAAGAGACTGCTCTTATCCTGACGAGCATGTGCGTGCTCGAGGCAACGACAGAACGCACAGAGCCCATCCAACAGGTACTCCTGAACGAGGAGCGGTCCAAAGCGAAGGCCACGAAGATCGCCGGTGGCTGCGACACCGCGTGGTTCTTAGACATGGGTGCCAGCAACCACATGTGCGGTCGACGCGAGTACTTCGCCAAGCTGGACACCGGCGTGCGCGGATCCGTCAAGCTCGGCGACGACACGACCGTGGAGATTGAGGGACGCGGCACCATCTTGTTCACGTGCCACAACGGTGAGCACCTCGCCCTGGAGCAGGTCTACTTCATCCCTCGACTCTGCAACAACATCGTCAGCTTGGGGCAGCTCGACGAGATCGGCTACGACACGCACATCCGCCACGGACTCCTTCGGCTATGCGACGCCGACGGACGGCTCATCGCACGCGTGTAGTGGAACCGCGTGCGGCTGTACGTGCTCTACTTCGACCTCGCACGACCAGTGTGCCTCGCGGTGCACGACGTCGAGGACGCCTAGAGGTGGCACGCTCGTTTTGGCCACATGCACTTCCAGGCACTGCGCCAGCTCGCGCGACGGGACATGGTGCATGGTCTTCCCTTGCTGGAAGAGGCTTATCGCCTCTGCGACGCCTGCCTCGCCGGCAAGCACAAGAGGGCGCCGTTCCCGCAGGAGGCGTACAACCGAGCACAGATGCAGCTAGGACTGGTGCACGTAGATCTGTGCGGCCCCATCAATCCGCCGACGCCGGGAGGTAAACGGTATTTCCTTCTACTGGTGGATGACCACAGTTGATACATGTGGCTACATCTTCTGGCAACCAAGGACCAGGCATCGGCAACCATCAAGAAATTCCAGGCAGAAGCGGAGCTGGAGTCCGGACGCAAGCTGATGGCGCTGCGCATGGATCGAGGAGGTGAGTTCACCTCCAAGGAGCTGGGCGACTACTTCGCCGGCATCGGCGTAAAGCGGCAGCTGACGGCGCCGTACACACCGCAGCAAAACAGAGTGGTTGAGCGTCGCAAGCAAACCGTCGTCGGGATGGCACGGTCCCTGCTCAAGGCAAAAGGCGTCCCCGCGGAATTCTGGGGCGAGGCCGTCGTGACGGCGGTGTACTTGCTGAACCACGGGGTCACGAAAAGCGTCGACGGCAAGACGTCGTTCGAGGCCTGGCACGGACGGCGACCCAGTGTCAAGCACCTGCGTGTGTTCGGGTGTGTCGCGCACGTGAAGAACACGCGGCCGCACCTGAAGAAGATGGATGACAGGAGCTCACCCATGGTCATGTTCGGCTACGAGCCAGGAACTGCAGCGTACAGGGTGTACGACCACTCCGTGCACTGGTATCCCGTGACGTCGTCTTCGACGAGGACGCGTTGTGGAACTGGGCCGATGCACCGTCCGCGACAGGGCAGCTGGAGAACTTCTCCGTGGAGTTCTTCTGCGACCAGGGAAGCCCAGGTGGAGGCGCGACACACGTCGAGCGCGCTCCACGCGTTGCCTCGACGGCAGCAGCAACTGGGACAACGCAGACACCGACGCACGCTGCGTGCCTCCATCGCCAATGACACCAACAGGGCCATCTATGCCGACAACGCCTCCACCACCGCCAAACGGCCGATTCGTATCCCCTCCAACGAACGCCTCGCAGCCCTCTCCTGGGGAGGAGGCTCCGCGACGCTATCGCCTCCTCCAGGACCTGTTCGACACTACGGACACTGCCGACCCAGAGTACGGCATCACGTGCCTGCACCTCCACGACGAGCCAGGCAGCTTCCACGAGGCAGTGAAGGAGAACGAGTGGCGCACCGCCATGAACGAGGAGATGGAGAGCATCGAAGCAAATCAGACCTGGGAGCTTGAGGAGCTACCCCCCGGAAGGCGTGCCATCGGTCTCAAATGGGTGTACAAACTCAAGCGAGGCGCAAACGGTGAGGTGGTGAAGCGCAAAGCACGGCTCGTGGCCAAGGGGTACGTGCAGCGGCAGGGGATCGACTTCGAGGAAGTTTTTGCCCCTGTCTCAAGGATGGAGACGGTGCGCGTGTTGATCGCCCTCGTCGCGCACCACGGGTGGCCAATCCATCAGATGGACGTCAAGAATGCATTCTTGAACGGAGACCTGCTCGAGGAGGTGTACGTCGAGCAGCCTCCTGGATTCATCATCGACGGCGAGGAGGGCAAGGTCCTCCGCCTCAGGAAGGCCCTCTACGGACTTCGTCAACCTCCGAGGGCGTGGTACGCAAAGCTGGACGCCAGCCTGCGCGCCCTCGGCTTCACGCGCTGCGAGGAGGAGCACGCCGTCTACCGACGAGGTGGCGGGGACTCGCGGCTGCTTGTCGGGGTCTATGTCGACGATCTAATTATCACTGGCTCATCTATTGCAGAGATAACGAAATTCAAGCGTGAGATGACCAAGCTGTTCAGGATGAGCGATCTTGGCGAGCTCAGCTACTATCTGGGCATTGAAGTGCAACAGCAAGGTGGACAGATCACGCTCAATCAGGCCACCTACGCAAGAAAGTTGCTGCAGAAGGCAGGGATGGAGGACTGCAATCCCTGCGCCACCCCCATGGAGTCCCGTTTGAAGCTACACAAGACTGGCGGTGACGGCGAGCTGGTGGATGCCACCTTCTTCCGCAGCATCGTGGGGAGTCTCAGGTATCTCGTACACACGAGGCCTGACATCACCTTTGCGGTTGGATACGTCAGCCGATTCATGGAAGCTCCGACGACCACTCGCTTCGCTGCGGTCAAACAACTGCTGCGGTACATTGCGGGAACGCTGAATTTCGGCGTTCAGTTCGAGAAGGGACAAGGGGAGCCAAAGCTTCTTGGTTTCAGCGACGCTGATCATGCTGGGGACATCAACGATCGGAAGAGTACAACAGGGATGATCTTCTTCCTCGGACAGAGCCCAATCAGCTGGCAAACACAGAAGCAACGGGTGGTGGCCGCCTCTTCGTGCGAGGCAGAATATATCGCGGCTGCCACCACCGGATGCCAGGGAATCTGGCTTAGCAGGCTCCTCGGAGAGCTGCTGGGGAAGAAAGGGCGTGCGCCGATGATCTTGGTGGACAACAAGTCGGCAATATCGCTCTGCAAAAACCTCGTCTTCCACGAGAGCTCCAAGCACATCGACACCAAGTATCACCTCATTCGAGACTATGTTGAGAAAGGTGAACTGGACGTCAACTACATCTGCACGGAGGAGCAGCTCGCTGACACTCTGACAAAGGCCCTCGGGCTCATCCGCTTCCGGGAGCTGAGGAGCAAAATCGGGATGTTGGAGAAGAAGTGACTGAAAGATTGGGGAGGTGATTTGTTATGTTTCCAATCTTGTCTGTCAGCAGTTTAGGTAGCAGTTTCAGTTAGCTAAAATAAGGATCAGTTCAGTGTGTCTGTACGCTGACGATCCAGTCTGTTTTTCATTCATGACGTAGAAGTAGGCAGCCCCGATCACAGCGTGGGATGGCACGTCGTGCATGGTCGCGAGCTGCGCATAGTGGAGGTTAAGGTCGAGCGGCTGTGGGATGGCGCAGCCAGTAGGACTCGGTCGAGACTCCAAGTTTTTAGCGAGGTTCTGTTGTAATCAATTGCAGTGAATAAAAGGAGAGAAAGCCCAGAAAAGCCGCAAGTTTTTTACACGGCACAAAATCTTCAGAGTCCTAGAGCAAACGTTCTTCAGTCAAGAACTAACATAACTTAATAAAAAATAAAATGGGTTCAGGTGTATTGACAGCAAAAACAACCTATGACATAATTTGAAACGGAAACAATTTTGGAGTATAATATCTTGCTAAAAAAGCTGCACACCACATTTAAACAAAATTTCACAACCAAGCAACAATTATAGGAAGAACCTTCACACCACATCTTAGTGCTTATATTCATGGGCATGTTCACCTGGATAATTCTTTCTTTCGTTTTTGAAAGCAGGAGATATATTGACCAGTTGGAATAGTTCAGGTTACGTTCAGGGTTGAGCACTTCCATCACGCAGGATGAGCTCGAACCAATCAACACACTCCCACCGTCTACATTACACCCTAGTTTTTGTAAGATCATGAGCAACACAGTTCCCAGATCTTCCTACTCTGTCAATTTTAAAATCTATTAGGTTTTGTAGCAGACGTCTAGTGTCTTCAGTGATCCCAGAAATGGCAGTCTTCCACCCAGCTGGAGTATTTAGCTTATGAAGGACAGTCACGCAGTCACTTTCTATCTGAATTGGTTAGTCTTCAATTGTCATGATCGCCATCACAGAGAACCGCTCCCCACGAACCTAAGTTCAATTCTGAGCTGAAACTGGCATCCACATTCAGTTTCGCCCAACCTGCATAGATTTCTTCTTCTCTTCGGTCTTCCTTCCACCTTTGTCCAGATAATTCAGTACTCAACAGGTCTTGATTGCACCGCATGAGATGCTTTTTCATTTGTGCATTCTTCAATTCAAAAGTAATAAAAAAGTTTAACTTAAATATACTACTGAGTAAGAGGTTCATCAACCAATGATCTACAAAGCACTCTCTCCGTTCCTAAATATAAGATGTTTTGGAAGCTCAAAGTGAACTGTCAAAACATCTTATGTTTAGGATCAAAGTAAGTGTACTAAATAGCTGCAATGGTTAGGTCGGCATATATAGCCAAGAACATGGAGCATTAGAGCACAATACGCAAAGAATTTTTCATTCTTTTTATAAATAATAAAATACTATACGTATGTTGATTTCTAAGCAAAAGCTTTTGTGTAATGCCCTTAGAAATTGGTTCCGTTCCACTTTCTCTTCCATGTGGATCGGAAAGCTACCCCTTCTAGCAGTGAACCTTGAGTATGTTTGAAACTTTCACCCTCTACAACTTCACAATACAGCTCATCATTGTGTACCACATGAAGATCTGTTCACATATTCAGCTAGTCAAATCCGTAGATACTGTGCACATCCCATTATTCACCACTTTGCCTAAAGTTTTAACCTTTGGTCGTGTTTTATTTTGCTCACCCTTGAGGAGAATTTTCTCATCAAAGGGGTTAATTTCTTTTAATGGTAAAGAAAACTCTTACTTTTGATCGGTATTTTTATTAAATAGAACAAGTTGATGGTATTAGCCGTGCAACTGACCTTAGTCTCGTTGTCTTCCTACTCGCATTCTTAAAAGCATCAATCACTGGCTCTGAACATCTAGTTTGAAGTAACAGTAGTAGCAGGTGTAGCTGAAGCTTCGGTACCTCACATTCTCATGCCAGCAACTACATTTTTCCTTCAATGAGGTAGCACATACCACATGTCGATACATATGAAAATCACTCAGAAGAACTTATATAACTCATTCTGGTTCAATGAAGCAAGCATAAAGATTGGTATTGCACAGTTGCACTCACGTCCCTGCCATCTGAACTTCTAAGACTGAGTGCAAAAAAAGTTACATTTTCTGTGCTAGGCTTCTGAATTTGTAATATGTATATCGAGTCTAAATCGGATTAATGCATTTTAAGTTTAGTGAAAAACCAAGAAAAAATCACTATTTCTACTGTTGGTGAGTACAACGAATGGGCAGGTACTTACAGATATGTCATATCATCCTTCACAAAAAAAAAGATAAGTCATATCATAATCTATATAACTTGCCTAAATAAGTTTTACGGAGTAAAATTCAGAAGGCACCAGCAAGTAGCTACTTTAATTTCGAGAGACAAAAAATTGCTAACATGAAATAGATAGATTACGAATCTCATATGCTGGAGATTATTTACCGTGCTTCTCAAATAACTATAAGGATATATGCCTTGTACGTCCAGCACTTAAAAGGAAGTCCGAAACACTAAATAGATGAGTATGCACTTTTCTGATCAATTTGGACATCACAGATTCAAAAGCTGGCTTGGACATCTCTATATCAAGAAATAAGAATCTCACTAAACTAAAACCAATATATAGCTGGTATGCCTATTATTAGAAGGGCTACACTGTGAACCCACTATTCTTGAAATATTTTCTGCAACTTCTAGTCTCCAACATAAAGCAATGATTTTCTCTCTAATGATCATAAAACCAAAATCCTGATAGACCACAAAAAGTAAATAATACAGAGTAACCTTTATCTGCCATGGAAATATTGCAATTATGAGGGAATATATGACTGGATTAAAACAATAGCTTCAGTTTCAGCCATAAACTTTGAGGCCATCAAATCCCACGGCATTGCCAAGATGTCGATGCAACCCACGGCGTTGCCCAAAGCCACCAGTCGCCGGGCTGCCTAACAGCGAGTCAACATGTTGCGAAGTTCACAGATGTTGCCGCCGATACAGCCCGCCGAGCCCATCCACTGCTCACCTGGCCACCAAGGCCGCCCGTCGCGCACCCGCGTCAATCGGCTCAGTTACCGTCGCTCGCCGCAAATCACGCCTTAATCACAAAAATCCACGGCAGGCGCCGCTCGCAGTGGACCACTGGCCGCGGGCGGCGATTGGCTGGGCGACGGAGATGGTGGAGACGCCGGATTGGCTAGAGGGGATGGGAGCGAGATGATGGGGCGGTCACGGAGCCGTGATAAGGATGAGTTGGATGATTTGCTTGACCGAGGAACCCTTGTACCCTTGACCGAGGATGAGTTGGATGATTTGCAATCCACGCGTTTTGGAAAAAGAAAACACTGACATGTAGGAACAGACGCAGCGCTCACGGTGGAATAATCATAGGCTCTCAATTCTAGGGAGCTTAGAGCTCCTTAGGGATAGCCACATGTATCCATCAAATCCCTCCATTCCAAAGCTTAAGGCGTAAAAATCTCGGCGCAGTTATTTAGACAGCCATCGATGGAGAGAAAAAAATCGGCATCTTTCCGATCTTGCCCCTGCATGCACGCGTCTGCTCCCTTAATTTCTCTCCCGCGTGATTAATTACTTCCTCGTTTCTCTCCGAGGCGTGCATGCCTTTTATCTCTCTCACATGCACAACCAATGACGATAACTGCTCGCATTAATTTCTCTCCTGGTTTTCTGCTCATTGCCTCGCATGCTTCATGCACACCAATACCAGCGCTGCTGCTCTCCCGATTTTTTGGTCAATATAAACGGCAATGAGGGGTAGTTCTGGAAGAAACATGGCAAAGCACACTGTACGCCTTAAGCTCTGGTGAAAATTTGAAAAAACTTCTACGCCTTAATCCTTGGGATGGAAGGAGTATTATATAGGAAACAACGTAGGTGTTGAATGCTAGCCATAGTGTAGATCTCATGGGTGGTTCATGTCAAGTTATGTGTTGTTGAGAGGAATTTTTTTTATGTAATGAAAATAATATAACTTAATGAATCACCTGGGTGGATGAGATTGATATTTTTTGGTTGAGTGCCAAATTCAGGTGTCATTCTCATGAGGCCCTATCAGCGGTCACACCTCCCTATAAACGAAGGCTATATTTATGGAGTCCTATCAACGGCTTACCCCTCACTTGGTTGCACCCGCGGAAAGCACCTAGGCTTAAAAAGATTTGGCGATGTTCTTTTCTACAAGCTTCCATGTATGACCACTTATCAAATGGACTCTTGTCTTGACTATTAGGTTGTGGGGATTGTGACCCGTTGTGACTAGAAAGGTAGTGTTTATAGGTGGGTATGGTACGGGTGTGTCTCGGCGGACTACTTCCGAAAGGTCTCATCTCGGTCTTCTCCCGGTCGTGCCACATCTGGGTGGTATTTGTGCGGGGGGTGACTGGGTCTTGTGAGTAAAGTGTACGAATATCTCGAGAGTGTCAAATCTAAGTACTTAGCCATGTCCCTGGTTACAGATGGCTTTGAGCGACTAGACTTGAAGCGGTTCAAGAAATATCATCATTTCAATTTTCTTAAACTAAAATTTTGTGAGTGAACAAGGGTAGAGGCTTCATTGATATCAACCAATGGTACCCCGGTTCACTGCTATCAACCACTAGTACCGTTTTCAAATTAAAAGTTTTGGGTTCATTGCTATCAAACAATGGTACCCCGGTTCACTCTTATCAATTAGTGGTACCGTTTTCAAAGTAAAAGTTTTTGGTTCACTGATATCAATCAATGGTACCCTTTTGTTATAAAATAAAGATTTGTATTTAAAAAATGATAGGACAAAAAACATTGCTTTACGCAAATTCAGCCAAAACTCCACCTAGCCGAATATGCATGTACTTATAGGTTGAGATTTATATTCCATCAAATAGGTGAACTTGCCAATACATTTAAAGTGTTGACCATTCGTGGCTGCAACTTTTAATGTTGCGAGTTTCCTTGAAGATGAGTGAGGTACGATGTAGGGGTTGCGAGTCCATACTCAACATGTTTTCACATGTGGCTTTTGATGGAGCTCTTATAGTTATAGTATTCCGTTTGTTGATCTTTATATTAAGGAGTTAGCCCTTTTGCTATGCAATATGTATGTGGTTATGTAAAGTTCTGGATCATTCGATATAATAGAAAGATGACCTTTGTTTCGTGATATTACATTCTGAACTATGTGTGCTAGCAAGTCGAGCCAAAGACTAGAACTATAAAGCACAGAGACTTGGACACCTACCGGATCGGGTCATTGTTAGATATTCTTCCACTTGAATTTCTAATATTTGTTTGTTTTATACATAATCCATGGCTTGAGGAATCCTTTTGGTTAAGTTGTTTGTGTTCAGCTTTGGAACTATCCTATTGGTTTAGATTTTGCACTTGAACAAGATAAAATTCGGGCTACTGTACCAGTACTTGGTTCTATTGGTCTCTTATTGAGTTTTCCGTGGTGGTTGTCAACTACCGTGAGTGGTTGCTCATTTTCTGATTGGGATTTGTATCAGGTTTTCACTCCTGACTAGTTTTGTCGTGGCTTTATATTTTCCCTCCTCTGGCTACTAAGATTCATGACTAGTTCCCAGGTCTTAGTTTTGGATTATACATTAAAACTGGACTCACTTCTGTGAATCCAACATTCTAACCCTAACCCAATTTCCATGATGTGATGTTTTTGTTTCCAGGTTTGAAGATGATTAAGTGCCATCAAGGAGATAGGAAGATTAGATAGGCTAGTGTAAATGTTTTCTTCTCTATTGTAACTTGTACTTAGGATTTTTATCCTCCTTTGTAAAAGTTAAGATGTACTTGATCTTGTATATTACTATATGAATAAATAAAGTTGGTCTTTGGTTCATTTATGAATTGTTCTTTGAGTCTAGTTTTTGATATGTGCACATGTGTGTCTATATGAATTTTAATTCAAGTTTGACTTAAGTCAAAATTTAATTTTAAACGTATTCGAATTTTTTGAATCATTTATTTGAACTTGATCCAAATCCTAGTAACAATCTGGTTATTAAAAACCTCACTAGAGCCAAATTCAAATGAAGATTTTGGAACTTCAAGTTCTCAAATTATAAATGCATGCAGTGCAAATGATCAATTCATACATCTACCATTTTCCTGTTATAAATCTCTAGGTTGTTACATCGGACGTGTAGCGACGTCGGGTGGTTCTAGCTTGGGCGACGGCGGGTGACGACTTTGATAGTGCAATACTAGTTGAATTGGCCACCGTTGGGTATATACCAACTAGAAATAAACAAAAGAAAAACATTTGATCTATTCCAAACCACAAATCAGATCAAATCGAAGCAATTCGGTGCTCGGTTTATGTTAGTCATAGTGGAAGTAACATAAATAGTAACATAGAACCACATGCAATGCCATATAAGCATTTGGGTGACATGACATATCATTAATTGAAGAAAGAGAGTCTTGTGGTAACTAGCTATATTATCATAACATCATACCTTTTAGATAAAATGAGTCTATAAGCTAATTAATATATTCATCTACGACACTATCTATTGGTTACTAGAACTACACTTTCATAGTGGTAAATAGAGAAAGTACAATAAGGATAAGTCAGCTGGCTATATGTAGCATCCCAATTGTCTAACATTGGAATGCTACATAAGAAATATAGATCGACACTACCATATGCTTGTTATTTGTTGAATCATCAAGATATTGTGCTCATGTCATCATGCCATATTGCATTTGAGCATCGTATCAAATCTTGCATTTGTTTGTATTGCTTGTAGTAGTGATAGCACCAATACCTATCTCTCTCTATTCATAAGTGTCTGCAAGTTTCGAAGGGTTTTGAAACCAGTTGCTTGGTTGAAATTGAATAAAAGCAAACAAAACAAATAAAAGAAATGTTTTAGGAAATAGAAACAAGTCACCTGCCAGGCTGATGCAGCCCACTCCAAGCCTAGAGGAAGCCCACCACAACCAAGCGCCACCTCTTTGTCGTCTTCCTTGACAGACATCACGAGACGAGCGTGCTCGCCTCCTCCCAGCCTTAGCTTTTCAACCACCGCACCTCCATCGCGTGAATCTTCCCTCCTTTTTAATCCCCCACCGAGAGTCCCTCTCAAACCCTAGCCGTCTCCTTCCATCAGCCGCCGCCATCTACCTTCTCCCCCTTTAATTCCTCACTGCAGAGAAGCTGAACCGGGGCGCCATGAACCGGAGCTCGACCCCCTTCTCCTACACATGATCCATGGCTTCCAAGACGAGGCCGCCATGCCAGGAGCTGCGCTAGGGACACCTTCTTTCTGTCCGATGCAGAGCGCCGAGCCAGAGCCGCCACGGCATCGCCGCGGACGTCGCCCCGCGTGCGCGCCCGCCACGGTCACCCGCGGTGTCCTCTTCTTCCTCCACTTTGTCTCCATTGTCTCCGGCCTCTTCCTGATCGTCATCAGAACTGCGGTGAGCCCCTGTACCATCTCCAATTCTTCTCGGCCTTTCACATGCGCCGTAGCCGTAGATCACCCTATCTGACATGTCTGTCGCCATGGCACCGAGCTCCGCTGGTTCTGTGTGTTAGGAATAGATGAGTTATATTCCTCTGGGGGCCAAAGGCCACAATATATAGTACATGTATTGGGCAAATATACATGAAGCCCCTAACATATGGGGGAAATACAATATACGGATATATACATCTAACACACCCCTCAAACTCATGGTGGATCCACAACACTGAGTTTGGAGAGTAAGAAATCATGCTGCGCTCTGGTCTGTGCCTTCGTGAAGAAATCCGCCAACTGTAAATCTGAAGGCACATACTGAAGCGTAACAACCTGAGTCTGCACCTGAGCACGTGTATAGAAAGCATCAACACCAATATACTTGGTAAGCTCATGCTTGACCGAAACACGTGCAATACTAATAGCACTTGTACTGTCAGACAAAACCAGACTGGGTGTGGTAATAGAGACCCCAAAATCCGCAAGTAACCACTGTAACCAGGTCACCTCAGCAGTCAACAAGGCCATAGCACGCAACTCAGCCTCAACACACCTCCTTCTACCCCTATTGTGTCTTCTTCAGGATCTCCTCCCCCTGATGTCTCTTCTTCGACGCCGTCCTCTTCTGCTCTGTCTAGTTCTCCTAGTTCTCCTCGTTCTCCGGAGTCTTCCTCTACTATTCCCTCTTCTTCATCGTCGTCTCATGCGTCGTCTTCCTCTGATGATCTTCCCTCTACTCGTCCTGTTCGTCAGCGTCGTGCCCTCAACCGTTACTCTCCTAGTCAGTATGGTCTTTCTGTTGCCTTCGAGCCGACCTCTTATCGGGATGTTGAGCATCATCCTGAATGGCAGATGGCCATGGCCGAGGAGATTGCTGCGCTTGAGCGCACTGGCACCTGGGATCTTGTTTCTCCTCCTTTCGGTGTTCGTCCTATCACGTGTAAGTTGGTCTATAAGATTAAGACTCGTTCTGATGGATCTCTTGAGCACTATAAAGCGCGTCTTGTGGCTCGTGGTTTTCAGCAGGAGCATGGTCGTGACTATGATGAGACCTTTGCTCATGTCGCTCATATGACCACTGTGCGTACTCTTCCTGTTGTCGCTTCTGTTCGTCACTGGTCTGTGTCCCAGCTTGATGTTCAGAATGCCTTTCTCAATGGTGAGCTGAGTGAGGAGGTTTATATGCAGCCTCCTCCTGGGTACTCTGTTCCTGAGGGGATGGTTTGTCGTCTTCGACGTTCTCTTTATGGTCTCAAACAAGCCCCTCGTGCCTGGTTTGAGCGCTTTGCTTCTGTAGTGACAGCTGCTGGTAACGAGAGAGGAGCGAAACCTAGCGCTCTGATACCATGTCAAGCTTCGTGCACTAGCCAACGCAACCAAAAGTCCGAACTGATGGAAAGGGATAGTGCAATCCACTTATACACTTCAACACACCCTCTCACGTGTGACGGGGAGAAGTCAGCACGTGCAACCGGAAGAAAGCGACGGCGCGCGAAACTCACGTATGACTCAAGAGGCCTATACGTGGACATAGAGGGGTCAACAACAATTTTAGGATAAATTGCGAAAGTCAGGACTCGAACTCGAGACCTTAGGCTCTGATACCATGTTAGAAATAGATGAGTTATATTCCTCTGGGGGCCAAAGGCCACAATATATAGTACAGGTACCGGGCAAATATACAGAAAGCCCCTAACATATGGGGGAAATACAATATACAGATATATACATCTAACACTGTGTAACACCCTCAGAATCGGCCCTATGCAAGTTTTAGCGAAACCCGTCAAACCCGCATAGAAACGATTCGAAGGTGCCCACCAGGCACTTTCGTGCGGGTGGAAAACGAAGTAATAACATTACACAACAGTCCTCGATGGGACCCACAGAACAAATATATACAGCAGCGACTCAACGAGTCAAGAATACAGATATACAGAACAAAGATCCAAATCACCTTGAAAACGATACAGCGTCCAGCTACGGACAAGATGCAAATGGGGCTAAGAGCCCTGAAGAATAACCAATGGCGTCCATAACCCTGCCCAGGCCAAGCCGGAAGGGTAACCCTGCTAACGACGTCGATCTCAAAACCTGCTTAAACAAAAGGGGTGCCGACAAAGGGCAAAGGAAAAAGAGGAGCGTCAGTACTGAGGCCAGTACACGGCGAGGCTAGAATTCGGCGGTCCTCGCCTACATAGGTATGGTGGACTGAGCGGCAGCGGCAGCATGCACTGAACACCCTATAGAGACTCGATACAACTGGCGGCAATCAGAGAGGGGAGAGAAAAACCTATTCGGAACCAACCTGATACTATCACCAAACAAACCCATCCTGGTATTTCCCCCTCGAGACCAAACGAGGAAGTCAACCGAGGAACTCACACAGTTGGCAGTTTTATTTATTCTGTTATCGTTGCAGTAATTACTAGTCAGGTATAGATAATCATCCTGATAAAATAAGTAGTGGGCCGTTTTTAGTTAACCATTCCGTTATAGTTGCAACACTTACTAATCAGATACAAATAGCATGAGATAACCCAAAAACCCAGCAGTTGTTGGTACTTTTATTTAGCCATTCCGTTTCAGTTGCAATACTTACTAGTCAGATACAATTGTCGCAAGCGACAAACCAAGCAAGCAATTGTTGGCAGTTTTATTTAGCCATTCCGTTGTAGTTGAAGCTGATTACTAGTCATATCAGATACAAGTCAATTTATAACAGTAAACTTTAGTTATAGTTGTCTATGATCGAGATACTGTGCTCCAAGTCGTCCATAACCGCGGACACGGCTTTCAGAAAGTTTTAACCCGGCCGGGGTGCACAAATAGCAACACACACACGATCAACCTCGGAAAAACCAAATCAAAACCCAACGAGGTCTTCACGACAGAGCAATCACAAGATTTAGAAATATTTCAGGGGGCCACCCCTTGGAGTACACCCGCAACGAAGTAAGCTAGCTCCGAGACGGACCCGAGGTTTGGGTGGACGGCTGTGAGCGACTGGGAACCCCAAACGGGGCTTGTCGACACCGCGAAAACGTGTCCCGATCCTAAACAGTACAGTGTGTTCCTCGCACAATCGTAAATAAAGCAGTAAAGCATGGCATAAGTACAGGATCGTAAATAAAACCTCAAACTAGTTTGTGGCCCCAAGAAATAAGTATGAATCAAGCTCTGGCTAAGGGGGCCCCATAATTCCCCATATGTGGATAGCGCGATAAATCAAGGAACAGGTATCAAGTACTCGGGGTCCTACGGGACACAAGTGGGCGGTCGGAAACCAAATATTATCTATCACCCACCGATGCCTCTGCTTACTTACTTCAATTTTAGTTGTTAAACAGGAATTAAAGTGAACGATAAATAAAGCCGAGATCATCTCCAACACCAAACAGACGTCAATACACCAACAACTGCGGTACTTGGCGACACGCAACAGCACTTGAGCAAGCGACTACGACACGCAAGTCCAACTAAATACCAAACAACAGGTAATAGGAGGTGGCCATGGCAATATAGGGCTGCAAGGGATATCACGGGTACGGAAACTAGAGCATCGCAACACAGATAGCAATAGATCAACAGGAGGGAATAAATACTATAAAAGTAAGATAGGTAGAAAGGGGGAGATGCTCGCCTGAAAACATGCCGAAGGTTCAACCGAAGATCGGGTCGACACTCGCATCAACTCAACGGCCTTATCCGCGAAGAAGCAAAACACTAGAATAAACACCGGATGCACTATTTAATACAACGGCAGAAGATCGGCATGATGCATGTATGATGTATGGCATGGCAAAGGTGCAATGCGATTAGGTCATATTAAGCGGAACCGGGGGTCCCGACAATTAGTTAGGTGGTTCATGTTATTTAGATACCCCGCAAATTAAATGTTGTTTGAACATGGCAAAAGATAGCACCGGGTTCGCTACACAAATTTAAATGAGGCCAATATAAGGCTGGATTTGCCCGCATATGGGCCCCATATTTAATTATGAGGTGAATCGGCATAAGGCCCCCAAACCACACAAATATGCATGCAAGATGAATGATTAATATGCAACAGGTTTTATATTATAAAATAGGTTTTCGGGAAGGGGTTCACACATTAGGGTTCGACGATCTTGGGGTTCCGGGGGTTCGGGGTTCGGTCTCAGGGTTTTGGGGGTTCGCGTCCGTGTGGCGGTCTTGTCGTTCCGTGTAGGCGTTCTTGATGTCGATGGCGAACTTGTCCAGCACCGGGGTTTTTCGGAGATCTTGGCACGGCGCCGGGTACGGAATCGATCTTCGGGTTCCACCTCGTACGTCGGTACCGGTACACGGGGGTCTCCACATCGAAGATCTAGGCGACGCCGGGAGAGCGGGCAGCGGCCTCGGGGCAGGTGCTACGACAGGGAGGTGCTGCTGCGGGGCCCGGCGGCGCTCGGGCAACCACGGAGGCGAGCTTGCATGCTCCCGTGGCGACGGGGTCGGGGGTTGGCGGCGTGGCTCCGGGGATGCGACCGCGGGATAGGGAGGCGGCGGCGGACGGCTGCGGGGACCGGCGGTGGCGACCAGCGCTGCGGAGGAGGGGTCCGGTGAGGCGGTCCGGCGCCGGAGAGGAGAGGCGGACGCGCGGGCGGGTGGCGCGGCGGCGAGGCTCCGCGCCGGCGGCGAGGAGGACGCGGAGGAGGGAGCGAGGTCGTCGGCGAGCTTGGGGTTCCGGGGTTCGGCGGAGCTCCGAGGAAGTCGCGGCCGGAGGCAGGCGTCGCGGGCGCTCGGGGAAGAGGAGAAACAGGGGGGCGGCTGGTGGCGGAGCAGAGAGGTAGGGGAGGAGCGTGGCGGCCGGCGAAGGGGAGTTGTGGGCGAGCTCGGCGGCGGAGCGGCAGAGCGGGAGGCGCGGGGAGCGGACGCGGTGGTGGTTGGAGGCGGCTCGGCCGGCGGGGACGGCGGCGCTGTGCAGGAGGCGGGCCGCAGGCAGGGGTGGAGGAGCGGCGACGGGCGGCGCGCACGGGCCGGGGCGGCGCGGAGCGCGGCCAGAGACGGGGCGCGGAGCTCGGGGTGGCCGCGGGCGCGGTGGCGAGGAAGGCGGGGCGGGAGGAGCTGCGGAGTTGGCCGAGGTGGGCCGGCGGCGCGCGGCGCCGGCGGGAGGAGAGGAGATGGAGGCGTCGGTGAGGGAGGGAAAGGCCGCGGGGAAGAAAGGAGGTGGGGGGCGAGTGGGACCCGCGGGAATCTCGGTGGGATTTGTCGGGAGCGGGCGGGAGGTGGGCGCGCGTGGCATGCGTCGTGTGCGGGGTGGGGTTCTGGGCAGGCGTGCGTGTGGTGTTGGCAAGTGGGGCCCAGGGTGGGTCAGGAGAGAGAGAGGGAAAATGAGAGGGGGTGAGTTGGCAGCATATGAGTGGTGGAGGGAGGGAGAGAGGTGAGGTGTCAGGTGGGGATTGGCCGGGGTGAGGTGGCCAGCGGGGTGGGTAGACTAGGACTGGGTAGGTTAGGGATTTAGGTGGACCGTTATTCTGGGGTGGTCGTTCGGGTCGAATCGGCCCGTTCGACTGCCCCCCTAAAATAATTTAATATTTTATTTGTTTAGAACAAAGCCTCTGCAAACCGATAGCGGACAAAACAAAATAATCCGGAGACCCGGGTTTTGCGTTTGAATAAAGATGGGACGTTTAGAAAACAAAAACAGGTTTTTCCGCAAATAGTTTTATGCAAGCAAATGCAAGATGATGACGATGCTCAAATGCAATGCGGCATGATGACATGAGCATGCGGTCATGACGATGCAATGCACAAAAACAACGCGATTTTCTAGTAGTGGTTTTGCGGAATGCCACACACTGTGTTAGAGGACTTGGGGTGTCTCTGTTTGATGCCTTCACACCACACCAGTTTGCGCACATACACGCCAGCCAGCCAGCCGCACGTATGTGCCATCTGAACTCAGGTAGCTAGCTGATTGATTCACCTGCCTTCTATCTAGATCATTTTGCACCACCAGGATCGATTGATCCAGTTCATGCACACGGACACACACCTGCACGCCTAAACTTGCTGACACCTTTGTCCCCTCTACGCGCAGCTTCGAACCATTTGCAAAACGGAGCCGCGAGTCTCTCGTAATTATCTAGCAAAGTTTAGCTTGAGCTAGCTGCTTTCGTCAATTGTTTGGAGACCGTCAGTGTGCCAACCGTGTGAGTCAAAAAGCTACACGATCAAACTGTTCCAAAGCCAAAACCTCTGATTTGAATGTTGTACCACCAGTAGGTAGACCAAAGTCCAAATCCTGCATAGGTCAATGTAGGCCAATTTCTTTTGACCTGTTTTTCTTTCTTAAAAAAAAAGAGCTTACAGATGGCAGAAAATATTTAAAATGAAGAAATGCATAACTTTCTCTTGGTGAATCCAAAATACAATGTTTTATATATCAAATGAGATAAAAAAATGAAAGGATTAATAATATGCCATACAAACTAATTTTTGGGTAGATAAAATTTCGAAATTATTTAAAATGCCATAAAGGCTCTTTTCTTAATAAATTTATAACTTCAATTTCGTAAATCGAAATTCGACAAATGATATGTCTAAATTGATCAGCGCGACGAGACCTCTCCAACCATGATATCCATGTTATCTTTTGCATCATGCATTAAGAGCATTTTTATAATCAGTACTATTTATGCAAGGAAAACATGATAAATAAAATTGGGAACTAATTGTTTCTTATTAATAATGCCTCACGAATGCTATATTATCATCGTGCTATGTCCCTAATACCTTTTCGACATAGTTTGCATCATTAGCTTGCCATGTCATGCATCATATCATGATCATATCGATTCTTCCGCATTAGTTGTAATTGTTGCATCGCTTGTTCCTTTTAGTGTTTTCTTCTTTCCTTATAGGACGATGAGATGTTGTGAGCTTCGACAAGTTCCTCAGTTATGAAACTTCGGCAATGTTCTACAGGCGAGCATTCTCCCCCTTTTTACCTATTTTACTTTATAGTCTTTATTTCCTCCTGTTGGTTTATTGCTATCTGTGTTGCGATGCTCTAGTTTTCGTACCCGTGATATCCCTTGCAGCTTTATATTGCCTTGGACACATCCTATTACCTGTTATTTGGTAGATAGTTGGACTTGCGTGTTGTAGTCGCTTGCTCAAATACGGTTGCGTGTCGTCAAGTACCACAGTTGTTGGAGTAATGCCGCATGTTTAATGTTGGAGATGATCATGGCTTTAATTATCGTTTAATAACTAAAATTGGAAGTAGGTAAAGAATGCAGAGGAACAGGTGGCAAATAGATGTTATTTGATTTTTAACCATCCACTTGTGTCCCGTAGGACCCCAAGTACTTTATACCTGTTCTTTGAATATTCGCACTATCCGCATGTGGGACCATGAATCCCCCTAGCCAGAGCTTGAGTCATATATTATTTCTTGGGGCCACAAACTAGTTTGGGGTTTTATTACTATCATGTACTTATGACATGTTTTACTGCTTTATTTACGATTGCGTGTGGAGCGTCTGTACTGTTTAGGAATTGTGATACGTTTATGCGGTATCGACAAGCTCAGTCACACTTTCGGGTTCCCAGTCGTTTACAGCCGTCGACACAAACCTCTGTGTCCGTCTCGGAGCCGGCCAACTTCGTCGCGGGTAGCTTAGTGGGGTGACCCCCTGAAATATTATATGAATCTTGCAATTGCTCTGTCGTGATGCCTCGTTGGGTTTTCATTTGGTTTTTCCCGAGGTTGATCGTGTGTGTGTTGCTATTTGTGCCCCCTGCAGGATAAAACTTTCTGAAAGCCGTGTCCACGGTTATGGATGACTTGGAGCACAGTATCTCGATCATAGACAACTATAACTAAAGTAGTGCTATAAATTTGACATTATAATGACTAGTAATCAGCTTCACTATAATGGAATGACTAAATAAAAGTGCCAATGACTGCTGGTTTTGGGTTGTCCTTTGTTACCATTGTATCTGACTAGTAAGTATTGCAACTATAACGGAATGGCTAAATAAAAGTACCAACAACTACTGGGTTTTTGGATGTCTCATGCTATATGTAACTGACTAGTAAGTACTATAACTACAACGAAATGGTTAACTAAAACTGCTCACTGCTTATTATATCAGGATGACTCATGCTATCTATATCTAGTAATTGCCGCAACATAATGGAATGAATAAAACTACCAACTATGTGAGTTCCTCGGTTGACTTCCTCGTTTGGTCTCGAGGGGGAAATACTAGGATGGGTATGCTTGATGATAGTTTCAGGTTGGATCCGAATAGGTCTTTCTTATCCCTATCTGATAGACGCCAGTTGTTTTAAGTCTCTATAGGTTGTTTAGTGCATGCTACGCTGCCGCTTCAGTCCATCATACCTATGTAGGCGAGGACCGCCGAATTCTAGTCTCGCCGTGTACTGGCCTCAGTACTGACCGCTCTCTTTTTCCTTTGCCCTTTGTCGGCACCCCTCTTGTTTAAGCAGGTTTTGAGATCAACGTCGTTAGCAGGGTTACCCTTTCGGCTTGCCCTGGGCAGAGTTATGGACGCCATTGGTTATTCTTCAGGGCACTTAGCTCAATTTGCATCTTGTCCGTACTCGGATGTTGTATCGTTTTAAAGGTGATTTGGATCTTTATATTGTATTTCTGTATTCTTGACTCTTTGAGTCATTGTTGAATATATCTGTTATGTGGGTTCCATCGTGGACTATCGTGTAATGGTATTACTTCGTTTTCCACCCGCATAAAAGTGCCTGGTGGACACCTTTGAATCGTTTCTATGCGGGTTTGGCGGGAATCGCTAAAACTTGCATATGGCCGATTATGAGGGTGTTACACTATAAGACTTATAATACTATATTTGTGCTGATTTGGCAGAGAGAATAAGAGAAAAAAGCAGGTTCTCATGCAAGAGTCAGCTCTTGCACGTGCTTCTAGACACTTTAAGAGATTGGAAGATGGGCCATATGTTACTCCATCCGTCACGGTTTGGAGGGCATTTTAGAGAGATTGTTGGGACCTAGGTGGGTGCTGATTGATGCTAGATTTGTGCTAAAAACATGCAAATTCCCAAGGAGAAAATATGTTCATTAATTATTCAGCGCCCTATTAAACGTAATTACTCAATAAAACTACGAGTTTACGCGCATGCATTGGTTGTTAGGGATTTCACTTTTAATTTCCTTGGCTACATGGAGTAGGAAGTGGAGAGAAAAAGGGGGTATTAATTCTGTGATTAAGTCTAATACGCCTAGGAGGAGAGGAGTTTTGAAAACACATGGTTTTTGTAATCCGTCCTCCAAACCGTGACAGAGGGATTATCCCGGTTTAAAGGACATAATTTGCAATTCTCTTAGCCCTAGGTGTCCTTTAATTGGTCTGTTTTATAGTGTGAAAAAGAACATGCATAAAGAGAAGGAGAGTCAACAAAATTGTTTCACATCTCATTTAAAGCTTTTACATTTATTCACATATGTGCATGCAAGCATTTTGTTCTTTTCACACCAGAGTAATTATAAAGATTAAATGCTTTTGTGTCTAAATATTTTGGGATTGCATTGTTTGTAAATTGTGTCCTTTAAACCGGGACGGAAGAAGTATATTATTGTAACTAGCTATTATACATATTGGCTATAGTATTGATTATAAATGACATGACAAATTCTTATAGTCGACAGTCAGCTATACTATTAAACTTGTTTTTAGACTATTCAAATTACTCATCGCTATGACCAGTCTTTGGTTAAGACGCCACCTGGATGCTGTCCGCTGGAGGAGGCGGGGCAGACAGTTTTGATCCGGGGATAGTCAGCAATTCCCAGCCCATATGGGCAGCCCATCCAGGAAAAGCGAGCGATCCCCACCTGCTTCCCGCCCAAGGCCCCAAACTCGCCGCCGGAAGCCAAGCCTGTAGCCGGTGATGTCGGCGGCCGCCGTCGATGACCCTCCTTCCTCGCAGCAACCCCCACCGCCAACCGTAGAATCCGTCCTCCACCTGGCCTCCCGCGACCCCTCCGCTGCGGTCCCCCTCCTACCCGCTCTGCCGCCGCACGCCCTCGCAGACCTCCTATTATCCCTCTCCGCCGCCTCCCCCCCGAACCATCTCTCCCTCCTCCCAGCCCTACTCTCCCTCTCGCCAAACCCCTCCACCGCTTCCGCTGTCTTCTCCTCCCTCCTCAACGCACCCAGCTGGCCCACTCCGACCCTCCTCGCCGTCGCCTCCCTCCTGCGCGACCTCCCCGCGCCATTCCGGTCCCGCGTCCCCGACTGCCTCGCTAAGATCCTCTCCCTCCTCCCCAGCGCCGATGTCCAGGACCTCCCGGCACTCGCCTACCAGCTCCTCCTCCTCGCCTCCAAGCCGCTCCACCCCCGTGCCGTCCTCGCTGGCCTCCTCCGCTTCTTCGGTAGTCGCCATGGCGCCCGTGTGCGCGCCCCGCCGTCCATCGCACGGCAGGTCGAGGGAACCGTGCTGATGCACGTCGCCTTCGCGGTTAAGCAGGACCCTGCACTGGCAAGGGAGGTAGTAGCTGCCGTCAAGGCCGACGCCGCGGGCGTGCTCAATGGGTTCGCCGTGGCGGTACTGCTGTCCGTGGCACGCGTGCGGAGATTCAACGACGGGGCTGTGGGCGTGCTCCGGGACGCTGCCTCTACCTCACGCCGGGATTATCGAATGTCGAGGTAAGGGCATTGTCTAATTGGGATATATTTAGCGCAGATGTTAGTTCTGATTGGCTGGTTTCTTAATTTGTGTCTTTCAGGCGCTGCAAGTGGTTGCCAGATTGCCTCAAAGAGGAAAGCACGCGGGCTGCTCATTGCGTTGAGAAGGCATTACTGAAAGCCGTGAGAATTTGTATTTCGAATCTGTGATGTGAACTGCTAAGTGCTAACTGATCATAGGATTCCTAATTCTCTTCGAGATTGTAATTTGGGCCTCATATGCAGGTCGCTGAGAGCATTGGTGGGAGGGAGCATGTTGTTCCAAGCATCGTTCAGGTAGGTTTTCTCTTGTTAGAAGCCTCGGATGGTGATCGAGGGGAGGAAGATGGTTCGGGCGAAGGGGTTATGAGCACTGGAGAAATAGGTGTTAATATGCTCAAGTCATTATTTGACATACACGAAATGGCACGGACTGAGGTATGATCAAGGCAGTCTGATCTTTTTAATGGTGAGTCAGTTATGATCACCTTCTCGATTCGTTTAATATGACATAGCGTGTTTCCATTTGTTTTACTTGAGGTCAGATAATTGAGCAATGTAAGTTCCGGATTCTCTCAGCAAAGCCTCAGCAAAGTGCACCAGTTCTTTGGTAACAGAAGCTCAAAATCTCGATACCAGCTTACTGAGTATACAGTACACTTTCTTTTTAATAAAACCTCTCTTTTTCCTACAGGTTGCTTGGATGCTTAGTTCGGAGTCATCCATCTCCGATGGTAGAATATGTTGCACACCTGAAGGAGTTGCTGGACTATTTTGCCTTCATGAATGACAAGATATCGACAGGACTCATCAATTGCATATTGCCACTCACAAAGTTCAACCGTGATCTCAAGGTCTGTGACCTTCATATTGTTCCATGCTTTTGTGGTTGTAAAATAAGTTTGATGATTGTTGTGGAATTTAATTTTCAGGATTACATTATATTAGTTGTAAGGAAGGCCATGTTCAAGCGGGAGGATGCTGTCCGGATTGCTGCTACAAATGCTATAGTTGAGCTGATTGTCACAGAAAGCGAGTATAGGAAAAATGAAGCTAATCCTTTTGAAGACTCATCAAGTCAACCGAGCTCTAGCCAGCTACCTGAAATGCAGCCGGAGGTTGGTGGGGTCCTCTTTCAAGAATTAAGTGGATTGCTTCGGAGATGTCTCTGTCAGCAGGTATCCTTTTGCTTTGCAAATATACTGTGCCACCCATTTGTTCAACTTCTTATCCTTCATCTCTAGTATTGCAAATATTCCTAACATCTCCATTCTGCTATTTCAGGCTAGAGTCAAAATGGTCTTGTACCAGGGTCTCATTCGAATAGTTACCTCTGATCCAGCTGTTGCAGACAGTGTCCTTGATTTCTTGTGGCCCCACTTCCTAAACTATTACATAGAGGTAAAACTACCTAAGAGTTTCTTGTGTCTACTTCTGTCTGCTTGGTACCATAGATACTCTCAAGTACATTCTTCTAATAAGCCAAATAAAGTTGTTCTAAGGGACATTGTTGCCTGAATTGTTTCAGGATGCAGAATGCCCCCTCAAAATGGATTCATGCTTTAAAGTTGAGGATGCCAAAGTATGCATTGTGGAACCTTTGGATTGCTTACTGTCATGTGTCTCATGCATTCTTCGAGTTCAGCAAAATAGCAAATGTCCGCGACCACGTGATGCATATTGGAAGTGTTTTGGTTTTGCTCCTACGCAGGATAATGAGGTTTGCTCTTTCCTCATTTTGAAACCCTTAACTGAAGGCTTTAAACATATTATTTTTCTAACCTAAGCTACTGTCAGGTTGGAAGATCCTCATCAAGGGACTTGTTCATGAAAGGATTATCAAATGTCCAAAATTATTTGAGGAAATGTATCACAGAAGGTTTGTGACAAAGGCAGACCCTTGGTGATTAACTGTATTATTCTATATGACACATACTTTTGTGCTTACTGTTTATTGATTTATAATAGATCAAAAGGGACAGACCCAAGAAGCTGGTTCCACTTCTTCATCTTTGGAGATAGTTCATTCTCATAGCACTGGTATGCCTGGAATCATCGAGGTTTTTGTTGATTTTGCCGCTTCAAAACTAGCGGAAGCTGCTGATGAACCAAAGGAGAAGTTAGAAAAAGAAATACTGGAGCTTGTTCATGCTCACAGTGTCTTTGGGAGGAAAACAAGCAAGAACAGGGAGAAAGTTTCACGAGCAAGAGGGGATTCAAGAGGTGCTCTGGATAGGCAGAGTAATGAACTCAAGGAAACTTCAAATGCTTCTTTGCTGAAATTACATGAAAAGAGGGGAAAATTTACGAACTCAAGTTTGCATGAACTCTTAGTTATGTGTGTCAAACTGTTCAGTGCTGATAATTATGATAAATGCAGTCAGCGTCCTAGCCAATCTAAATTGAATCAGTGGTCCAGTCTATTATCTTTTGTATTGAAAGCCTGTCTTGAAATGTTCAGATCACTTACAGCTAAGGCAAGTGATGTGACCATTGGAAATCTAAGAAGAATGATGTATGAAGATGTAAAAAAGTTAGCGCAGCCAATTGTGAAGCTCATATGGTGGCTTATGTTAGATTCGGAGAATGGTGGATTCAAGAAGAACACAACCCAAGGGAAGAAAACAATTGAAAACAGAAGGGATCAATTATATCTGGCATTGGCATGCTTTAAAGAACTGTTTAAACTGAGTGTATCAGAAGATTGTTCGAGTGACATTATTGATCTTCTGATATCTTTGGCTCCTTTAAATATAGAGGATATGATGGACGCTGACCAGCTTCTTGACAATGATGCCACTATGAGTGAGAATCCAGAAAACAGAGGCACCCATGTGTTTCTGAACATATTGAAGATGTTATATGCCCAAGCTCTTTCCCAATCCCTTTTACGGGAGTCTGAGGTAATCTGAGCAGGGAACCAGCACATGATGGATTGGAACTTTAGTATAAATATGATGATGGTTTGCACCAATTTAGCATAATAAGCATAATCACACTGGATCTAATGCTTCTGCACCATCTATTTCCTTGGAAATATTCACACACACCTCCTAGTTTCGCATGTTCCTTTTGGCCCACTTGTGTTTTTACGGTCAGCATTGTGCCACAGTTCAGTTATACATGATGTTTTCATACTTATGATGCTCATCATGGATAAAAGCTCTGTTCAATCGTGAGATATCTTATCTGCCCAAACTTGCTGTTCTCAGTTTTTGGGTGATTTGTTTTTCTTTGTTTTAAGTACGTGTGAGTGTGACATGCCAGATGTGATGCTATGTAATCCTCATTGAAGGTGGAAGTGAATGGTTGCATCTTAATTGTCTGCATTGGTAGATAACTAATGTTCTCTAGAGATGCAAGTGGGCCAACATTAGGGTACCCTCTACCCTCTTTAGGTTTTAAAAATGAACTAACTTTTTCAAAATGATGTCATTGGGAAAATTAGTTCATTTTGTTGAACTAAAGAGGGTAGAGGGTACCCTAATATTGACCTACTTGCATCTATAATGTTCACACATTTAAGAAAACTAATGTCTGTGTTCATTTCTGCAGACTGTAACTGAATTGATTTTTGAAATATCAAGGAAACTGCATCCTGAACAAAGGCATCTTGTCGGACATTGGGCCGCAGGCTTATGTAGAAAGAGAACTGTCCAAAACCCAAGCACTGCACAAGAGGTGGTAAAACTTGCTATCCATCTTATGACAGCTCCAGATGACTTGATTCTTCTGCATGAGATGACAACAGAGTTGAAGAAATTAGCCTCTGGAGACGAGGACTCTTTAGATTCTTCTGAGGCATTTCTTATTGTCAATTGTAAAACAAAAAATTCACTTGCTGCTGTCTTCCTCCATATGGTGGAGTCATCTCTTATTGAACTGGAATGGGGTCTTGGTAAGCTTAAGGCAATGCTTACATTAGGTTATGGTTCTTCTAACGTTGATGAGGATCAACCAGTAGATGAAAGGATGCAAAGACTACAATGGGAGGAAGCACTCTACTCAAGATCAACATCAGTAGTCCATGTCCTTTCGTCTTTCACTCATATGAGCCTTAAAGGTATGTTGAGAAGGTTTCATAAGACTCCTTTACTGTTCCATTCCTCCATGCACCCTGAATTTACCTCTGCACTCTCAGATTCTCAAGCAGAACAGTTTCTGAAACTGACTGCAAAGTTCTACAAGCTCTTGGCCCGCATGTCAAAGTCTCAGATTGCACCTAAGGGTTATAAGCAGTTCATACCTGGTCTCAAATTCCAGAAACTGGCAGAAGTAACTTGCAGGATGCTTACTGCTCCAGTTTATGTCTTCGTCTCAACACTTCAACAGGTCTGTGGCACTCTGTAAACACACCATCGATGCTTATTGCTTATGTGACCTCAGTTTAAAAATTGCTTGTTTTCTCTTTTCCTCTCTTCTCTTGTTACAGCATGAGCAACCACACAAAAAAGGGACCCTCGCCAAGATCAAAAGGGAAAGCAAGTGCATTCCTGATCTTATTTTCCAGGTCGAAGATTACGAGAAGTATCTAATCCAGTTAAGCAAGCTCACAAAGGTGAACCTTTTGAGGCATGCCAAGCGTAGTGTAGCAAGAGATTTTCGGATACAACCAAAGGAAAAAGCTGCAGAAGAACAAAGTGAGGAGAAAGCGGAAGAAGAACAACGTGAAGGGGGTTCTCCTCCAGCCAGTGCTGCATCGCCTGAGAGTGACCCTGATGAGGATGCGGAAGAAGGTCCAGATGTTCCTGCCGATGAAAACCTGAAGGCCCATGCACAACCTGATGATGCCGTCCAAGATTCTGAATCTGATGGAGAAGAGGAGGAAATGTTAGCACAAAGGCAGAGAGCCAAGACAAACCAAATGGTCCAAGATTCTGAATCTGATGGAGAAGAGGAGCAAATGTTTGCACGAAGAAAGAGAACCAAGAGAAACCAAACTGTCCAAGATTCTGAATCTGATGGAGAAGAGGAAATATTATCACGAAGGAAGAGAGCCAAGACAAACCAAACCGTCCAAGATTCTGAATCCGATGGAGAAGACGAGGAAATATTAGGACGAAGGAAGAGATCTAAGACAAACCAAATCGTTGAAGATTCTGAATCTGATGAAGAAGCTGAAGATGAGTGAATTTTCTGCAGCCATGTAACACCTGTACCTGTTATGCCTGACGGAATACAGTTATCGCTGTTGTTTAGGTTCAGATAGCTCTAGCTGTTTGGTGGTTGCTAAGTTGGACCTTGGGCCAGTTGTGTCGTGTGAGTTGGGCTGCGGTCTAGAGGCATCGACTGTGGATATAACGGTTGTGTCGTGTAACGGATGAGGCATGCGCATGCATGAAATGAACTGGACTTTCCTGTCTACTGTTTCTCTTCTTCCTCTCCAAGTTGCTCTCTCTCTCTCTCTCTCTCTCTCTCTCTCTCTCTCTCTCTCTCTCTCTCTCTCTCTCTCTCTCTCTCTCTCTCTCTGCCCTAGCCACGCTAATCATACAGCTGGTGACATGACGACACTTCGGTAACAGAGCTTTGTACGGTCTGCTTCACATCTCAATGTCGTCCCATTAACATTTACCAATTGGTTGCGAGTTACCTTTGATAATTTGTTGTAAATCCAAGATTGGTGTTTGCGTGATATAGAGGAAGCCGCAACGGCTTTGTCCAAGGTCGTAGATTCTGTTTGCACAGACTAGGTTTGTGTTGGAATTGATGGAGGAACTCAAGTTGGCGCTGTTGGAGAGGTTCAACTCGCTGGACACCAAGTTCTTCGCGCTAGAGAAGTTGCAGTCCCACCTCAAGGAGATAGATCTCAGGCTCCACAATCAGGAAGCACCTGAATAGATGTAGGTCATTGTAGATCTCTCAATGGACACAATGGGATAGGTTCATGCCAAGTAAAATCGAGTTATGGGTTCTCTAAAGGGACCAAGTGTGCCGCCGCTAACAATTTTAGAAAGAGATGTGCCCCGAATCATCGGGGAGCCGCTAGATAAACGCATAGACTAGCGCACGCCATTAATGTCGGGATCAACTACAAATACCTAAGGTAACTATGTTGCCACCAACTCATACTACGGTGTATGTGGATGTACCTGGATCTAGCTCAGATCATGGTGGAAATGACCATGGGCTGTCCAAATAAGGTTGTCTAAACCTTATGCAAATAAATCTAGCTTCAGTTCAAATAAGGAAGAATCCTCTGGTTTTGCATCATATCATCAGAAATTTGAAAAGGGAGAATTTGTCGGCCCGTGGAGAAGGGGGGTCACCACGAAGGCTCCGCACGGACCCGCCCACGCACCACGGGCTCCCCAATGAGATACCGGACGGTGTCGCTCGGGGAGTGAGCCACCCCGACTCCCGGAGACAGGGAATCCCGGGTAGAGGAGCGCATGATAGAGCCGACGGGTGGCAGTCGATGCCTGACCTACGCGGCAAACTACTCCTGTGGGCATAGCCCTACGCTCCTAGGGCACGGCAACCTCGAGCCACGTAGAAGCCATGCACGCCGCGCTCGACCGCGTGGCATGAATGTACTACCACGTGTCCATCGACCCTTATGATGTCCCCTTGATCATATAAAAGGAGGCCTAGGTCACTAGATAGAGGGGGTTCGGAGCATAGATCCTTCCCTGGGAAGGAAGCAAGTAACCGTGACCATCCACCAGATAGCCGATGGTTGCAGGACGTAGGGATCCTCGCATCGAGGACCTGAACCTGGGTAAAAAACGTATCTATGTGTGTGTGTGCGTGTGTGTTTGTCTATCTCATCGGATGTTGCTCCCATGGCCAAACTAACAAAGGGGATCCCCATCCCCGATGTCGAAAATCAAGACATGGCATCTGGCACGCCAGGTAGGAGGAGCATCAGCGGCGATATGCATCGGCAACTTCGTCATCTGAGGCGTCAGCGGCGATATGCCTCAGAGCTCAAGAGGAGCCACCCGAGGCGTCGTCGGCGCCACCACCATGCTAGCGCCACCCGACGAAGGGCGGAGCGACATCGCCAAGAAGAGGAAGCGGCTAGTCAGCTTTCATCTGGCGGGGGGTCTGCTTGGACCACCATGTCAGGAAGAAGCGTCTCATCGGAACAACCAGCGAGCACGGAGCCTCCCTCGGTGGAGCGCTCAGGTAATACAAAGAGGCAGGGACATGAGAATGGGGAGCATGCGAGGCAGTGCTCTCTGGCCTTCCGCCCCAGTGTCTCCCAAGTGAAGACACCGGACCTCCGGGGGTTTCAGCAGCAGCGGCTGTCCAACGACCTTCCCCAACCCGCTCTGGGTCCCATGGTCTTGTTGCTTCTCTCTGAAAGAACATGTGGGCCCCCATGTGTGGTTTTGGTAATTAATGACAATCTCGGTGGACTAATGTTTGCAGTGAGTTACACTTGTAGGAATAGTCCATTGGCATCGCTTAGAGCATGTGCTAGCCTCAAGGTAGAAGACATGAAGAAGAAGAATAAGAAAGTGAAGAAGATCAAGTGTTTACCAAGTGTTTACCAAGGCTTCAAGAGTGACCCGGAGATTGGTCAAGTGAGAGTTGGGCCTATAGCAAGTGTGTCTTGAAGAATAGGATGGAGTGATACCTCGTGTGTATCTTCAAGACACCAACATAATAAAGAAAGAAGAAATGAAGAAGAAGAATAAAGAAAATAAGATCAAGGGTGTCTTGAAGAAGAAGATAGAGTTCATCACATGTATCTTCAAGACATCATCCAAATGGTGTTAGAAGAAATGTTATGCAAGCTAAAGATGTGCCATATATAGAATATCTCATGCTTGAAGCTTGCCATCCTCGGTGATCATGGATCGATGAAGACAAGGTCAAAGTAAAGGTTTCCCCATGTTGTATGGAGGGACAACTTGCAAGTCTTCATCAAGAGAGTGCGTGCAAGAACAATCAAAAAATGTGTTCCATCTTGAGAAGGACAAGATCGTCTACATCAAGATCAAGTGGAATATGCGCAAGGCAAAGGTATGACCTTGATAGGGTTTCCTTCTTACCGGTCTCGTGGTGTTAGTTGGGGAGACCGGTTTATATGATAGATAACCGTGCTATCAAGAGGGGATCTCAAGTGAGTAACTCGATCATATATTTTGGAGAGAGCTCAAACCTTTGCATACTTACCATCATCCTTTCTTGGTTGTTATTTGGATCTTATCCATGTGAGGTTATAGAGCTTGTGGTAATATTCATAACAATATCTAGTTCATCAAAAACAGATTTCCCTTTTATATCTTATTCCGTTTTTGATCTTTGAGGTTTTCCGGTTTATCACCAAGGGAGGTATCTCACATTATAATACATGAAATATTCTCACTTGGTGGCATCCAATATTTTCAACAAAATTGGTTTCGGGTCAATGGGAGTTTCCAAACTCTAGATATCGTCATTTGAAGATTGCCTCTTATTTGGTTCAAACCAGATATTTGGCCGGAATCTCCGGTGTATAATGGTAGATCGGAATCTCCGGTGTGCTCAGGTCCGGAGTTCCCGTCAAGTCTCTGGAGAGAGCATCAATCCTGCCCTGGGACATTCTGTATAGGGGTCTGGAGATGGTACGGAGATGGACCGGAATCTCCGGTGTGAGATATGTGCAGACCAGAGTCTCCGGTGTGGAAACCCCCCAACGGGCAGAAAACGGTCAGAAATCAGTGGGCCTATAAAAAGGGGACCTTCTTCCCCAATGAGATGGCTCGAGTTCTGCAAGACTTCCCCTTGAAAGGATAGAGATGTCGCCTAGAGGGGGGAGGGTGAATAGGCAATTTCAAGACTATTACGGTTTTGGCTTGATAGAATGCGGAATTAAACTAACGTTTATTTTACAAGCACAAAACCTAAATACACTAGGCTCAACTAAGTGCACCAACAACAAATTAAGCTAAGCAAGATAGCACAAGATAAATATACCACAAGTGATAAGCAAGATATAAGTACTTCAAGCTCGATGGCTATCACAAGGAAAATAAGCTCGGATATAGAGATAACTGAGGCACGCGGAGACGAAGATGTATTCCTGTGTTCACCACCTTTGGAAAGGGGGATACGTCACGTTGGAGAGGTGTGAGGTTCCACGAAGGATTCCTCACGCGCCACAAAGGCTCACCTTCTTCTCCGAGTCTATCCCATGAAGGAATAGGCCCTTTCCTTATGGCTAGCTTTTCCTCCACTCCGGAGATGGCAAGCTCCACAACCACTTCACAAGCTCCACAAAGGAGAAGCCCGGGTCTCTTCACAATCTTCCACGAAGAGAACACCGCGGCACCAACCGCCAAGCCAACTAGGAGGTCACCCTCCAAGAGTAACAACCTCACGGTCTCTCACTCGAACAAATCGTAATGGAGAGCTCAACACTTATGCAAGAATGCAAAGTAAGACCACCAAGGGTGCTCAAATCCTTCACTCTCAAATCCCACCAAAGCAACAAGTGATATGAAGGAATTAGAGAGGAAGAACAATGGTGGAAGTCAACCAATGACTACAAGATCTAGATCAAATGGGTTCCCCTCACTTAGAGGAGGAATTGATTGGTGGGGATTGTAGATCTAGATCTCCTCTTCCAAAGCCCTAAAAAAGATGCAAGAATCATAGGAGGGAAGGGGGAGGAAGCAAGCTCAAGAGGTTCAACAATGGAGGTCAATTTCGTGGTCAAGAACTCTCTAAAACGTTGGGGGAAGAACCCCCTTTTATAGTGGAAAGAAAATATGGCCGTTGGAAGAAATCTGTGCGAACTCGGTTGAAAGTTCGGTTGGACCGGCTCCAGAACCGGACGGTCCGGTTACTGGACCGGAAAACCGAACTTAAAACCGGAATTAGGGTCAGTACACAGTCTCAGATAGACTCGGTATAGCAAAACTGAAAATCCCGGTTTCAGATCCGGTTTTCCGGTCCTGGCACCGGACCACCCGGTCTCGGAGCCGGTTGAACCGAATCCACAACCGGGATGAAACAGGCTTCACGAAAAAGCAATAACTTTTGCATCCGGACTCCGATTTCGATGATCTTGGGATTGTTTTGACGAGGACAATAGGCTCTAAAAGATTGTGTAGAGAAACATCATATCCCAACAAAGGAGGATAAAACCAAATGAATAAAGGTAAGTAGCCTCCCTAAATAAGAACCGATACAACCTTCAAACTCGAAAACGCCATAGAAGATGCATACGAATTCCGTTTTCGATGAACTTGGGCTTGTTGAAGAGCTAGCAACAAGCTCAAGAACCTCACATGGAGAAACACCAAGAAGCAACAAAATAGGAAGATGCAAAGTATGCAAAGGATTGAGATTCCTATGACGATGTGATCAAGTTACACAACCGAAAGCCCCTCTTGATAGTGCGGCTATCTATCCTATAACCCAGTCTCCCAACAACCACCTTGAGACCGGTAAAAGGAAAACCTAGAAAGGCCATACCTTTTCCTTGCGCATCCTGCTTGATCTTGATGACAACGCTTCAAGCTCCACCCAAGCCTGAATATAACACTTGATCATTGTTGCTTCGTGAAGACTCCTAATTTTCTCCCCATACACCACTATGGGATAGCTTCATTAATACATGTATTCACATGTCCATTATCACCAATATGGACGACAAGCTTCAAGCAAATGATCTTCTCGAGATGCTTATCTAGAACTTGCCCTTCTCAACCTTGATGACGATCACCACTTGATGTCATCCTATCATGGGATATATAATATCTTCATTTTTGAAGCATGCCCATGGAAAGATACATGTCCCATATAGAAAACGCAAAGGCAAATATATAATGGGTTAGTTCATGATGCATAATTGGCAAGGCTTACAATACCACAAGACCATGTGGTACATTCTTTATGCTTCATGTGTTGACCAACTTGAAATCACTCTTCACTCTTTGTATTGGTCAACCAAGTATCTTCTCGTGCTCCATCTTAATATCTTGAGGTACATAAGGAACTCTTCATCTGATTACATGCTCTAAATCTTATTCAAACATAGCTCAACTAATGAGGCTATCATGACACCGACTTAGAGCCATCTCTTGAATTCTTCTATTGAGATCACACTCTCAAGATCTTGATCATATCATATTCTTCTCTTCAACTCGATGATGCCAATACTCAAGGTATATCTTTATCTTAATGGCATCCATACTTGAATCTAACACATGGACTACAAGCATGACCTATGGAATATACCTTCATATAAAACTCAGTGAAAACATTAGACCATAGGGATTGTCATTAATCACCAAAACCACACATAGGGGCAATTACCCTTTCACCCCTCCATTCTTGAGCTTGCTTCCCTTCAATCCCTCCTATGATTCTTGCATATACTTTAGGGATATGAAAGAGGAGATCTAGATCTACAACCCTACTAATCAATCTCTCCTCTAAGTGAGGGAAAGTCTTGGGATCTAGATCTTGGAGTCTTTTGTGGATTTCTTCTTTTGTTCTTCTTCCCTTATTCCCCCACAAGCTTTTGTAGCTTTGGTGGAGTTTGGGAGAGAAGGACTTGAGCACTTCTTGTGTTCTTGCCATTGCATTTGGTGCATCAGTTTGAGTTCACGGTGAGGATTCGATTGGGTGAGCCGAGAAGATTTTTACTCTTGGGTTCTTGGAACCCTAGTCGATTTGGTTGTTTTGTAGGTTTGTGGATTACTTGGGGCCTCCAATTAAGTTGTGGAGCTTTCCCCAAGCTTGTTTGTTGGGAGCCTCCAATTGAGTTGTGGAGAAGTGCCCCAACCTTGTGAGAGGTTCCGGATTGCCACCGACAAGTGCATCGATAGTGGAAGTGTGGATTGATCCCATTGGGGTGAGATTCACAGGAGAAAAGGGGAGGCCTCTTGTGGTGTTGGTGGTTTGATACCACCCCCTCTCCAAACAAGGTGTACTCTATGTTGGGAGGAATTCGGTAAAATATCGTTGTATCCGCGTGCTTCGGTTATCTCTATACCCGAGCTCTTACTTATGCACCTTACTTTGTGATAGCCTTAGTGCTTGAAGTATATATCTTGCTATCACATTGTTGCTTGTCTTGCTTAGCATAAGTTGTTGGTGCACATAGGTGAACCCTAGTTATTCTAGGTTTAGTGCTTGACAAAGTAAACTCTAGTTTAATTACGCCTTTGTTGAGCCATTCTTGGAAAAGTTTTAAACCGTCTATTCACCCCCCTCTAGGTGGCATCTGTATCCTTTCACTCTCTCCGTGGTGGAAGCTATGCTTGAGTTTCCACCTGAAGCAGTCGGGTAAAACTCGCGCGCCAATGCATGGCTAGTGAGGTTGGCGCACTTCGTTAGTGACGCTTGTCAACAGGAAGGTCCGACCATCTCATGTTTGATGACCAGTGGCCCTCCTAACATGCGGGCTAGGGGAACCACTTAGATCCATGCGATGAGCGCCAGACCCCCTCGCCCATCCAATGGGAGAGCTGCCGATGACACTCATCACTTGCCGAATCGCGGCCGCTCGAAGAGCCGCCGCGAGGGAGAACCTCCTCGACAGCAAGCTAGGGAGAAAGAGGGAGATTATGCATCGGTAAGCTCCTCCCGAACCTCATGTTCGTGGAACCTACGACAAGTCCTAGAAGAGCGTCAAGGAGAAGATGCCGAACGCGCATTGGGAACCGTCGAGAGCGTCACCTCCGTGACGACGTCAAACCATCAAGAGCCGGGAAGAGTGCCCCCGCATTTGGGGTCGGCTACACCGTCTTCACTCCGGAGCTGCGAAGGGTCACATGGCCCCCCAAGTTTCTACCCAACATACCAGACAACTACGATGGGAAGACCAACCCGAAAGACTTTCTGCAAATCTACTACATCGCCGTGCAAGCAGCTAGAGGAGACGAGAGGGTTATGACCAACTGGTTTCCTCTAGCCCTCAAAAGTGAAGCCTGAGCATGGCTTATCAACCTGCCCGCGGGCTCCATCAAGTCCTGGGAAGATCTCTACGACCAATTCATAGGGGATTTCAGGGCGGATTCAAGCGCCCAGGAACAATCAGCGACGTTCACAAGTTATCACAGAAGCCTGGAGAGAACCTGCACAAATTCACTCAACGATTTTTCCAGGTGTTGCATACCATACCTAAGATCACCCCAGAAGCCATCATGGCCACGTACCACGTCGGTGTCAGGGACCCTCGCATGAGGGAAAATATGAGAACGTGCGACCTCGAAACCACCTGAGAGTTATTCGCTCTGGCCAACAAGTGCGCCCAAGCCGAGGAAGGATGGCTCCTTACTGGTGAGGCCATCAACAAAGACGATGACCTTGTCAAGAAGTAGAATCACAAGTGCCTGCCTGCAAAGCAGGCCCTAGTGGTCGAGCCTGAGCAAAAGAATTCGAAGAGACCTAAAGTGGCGGCCGTCGAACATGACAGCGGGTTGTGATGCCCCATTCATAACTCACTAGCTCACACCCTCAAGGACTGTATCCGGGTCAAGTCCCTAGTTGAGATGCGAACTCATGGGTACTGCTTCATCTGCCTCAACGGGGCCACCACATGAAGGATTGCCTTGATCATCGTAAGATGGGAAGGGCGATCTTGGTGACCCGGGAGGAGCCCACGATGGCCGAACCTGGTGGAACTACATCCCGGGGCGAGGCGATGGGGGCCAACCCATGCAGACCTTTGAGGACGACGGTGGGTCTTTCCAAGAGGCCCGCGTAGAAGCGTAATCCTGAGGCATCCATGGAAGAGGGCCTGGGCCTCGGCACCTAGCCGAGCCCGGGACCGTCTCCAAGCTTCACGGTGTGGCATCTCCCCTATCCGTGCTTCATTTGCGCCTACGGAGACTTGTCCCACGAACAAGAAAGATCTTGAGCAAGGGGTATCGCCTCTGTTCAAAACTTGGGCAGGGCTTTTGCCCTTCCCAGAGCTTAGTGCCCGGGCTGGGTCTGGGCCACGACTTATGAGCTTACCAACTATGGGGGGTCTTGTGCGGCGACCTATGTCGCCCACAAGCAGAATTGGATAGTGCCTGCTACCAGATCTTTATAGTGAATGTGACTGTTGTATATAGGGTCTCGGGGGCTAGTTGTTCCTTGCTAATTTCCCTCTCGACTAAAGGGTCATCCAGAAACGGAGGCTTGTCGGGGGCCAGGCGCTGTGGAAGGACTCACATGGGTGACCCCGGGTATATTCCCGCGGCCCCATTGATGGTTCCTTCTCCAGCCATTTGCGGAGATGAGTGTTGTAGAAGGTTAAGGACCCATGAGGGTGATCCCGGGTATATTCCTGCGGCCCTGTGGATGGGACCTCTACCGACCGGTTACGGAGAAAAATCCTGTTGATGGCAACAACTCCATGTACCAATTCGTTTGGGACTCCAAGTGCAAAGTGTTGTAGAAACCGTCTTTTCCCCACAAGGATGACTCGGGGGTTTATATCGAACTCTCAGAGAATTGGCTTAGAGACTTATTATTTATCTCCTCTTCAAGAAACCTACAAAGCAAAGTTTTGTTCTGTGTCTCCAACTCCACCGTGTGGTTGTCAAGCACAAGGTTTCGTATTAGTAATATAAAATAAAAATAATAAATAAATAAAGTAAACAAATAAAAACTAGGAAAACAAGAATATAGCAATAAAATATAGCTCTTTTTGGGTTTTATGTGTGTGCAAGTGAAGAAAGTATTTTTATATTTTTGAAATAATAAATAGCAGAAAATATAAAGTGTGATAATGGTGTTGGAAAGGTGTTTATTATGGTTTAAAATGGACCGGGTGAAAGTGCAATAGGCATCGCATAAAGGGGTGGTGAATAGGCTTTTAAAATTATTACGGTTTAGGATCTAATAAATACGGAATAAAAACTAATGTTTAATTTATTGAGCACAAAACCTAACCACTAGGTTCAACTAAATGCACCAACAACCTATGCTAAGAAAGACAAGCAACAAGGTGATAGCAAGATGAACTACTTCAAGCATGATGGCTATCACAATGTAAAATGCATAAGTAAAGGGCTCGGTTGAGAGATAACCGATGGACGCGGAGACGCAGATTTTTATCCCGAAGTTCACTTCCAAAAAATCTACGTCTTCCGTGAAAAAAAAAGCTACATCTTTGTTGGAGAGGTGTGATGATGCAATGCTCTCCGAACGTCACAAGTGGCTCACCTCGAGGTGTGGTGGCCCGATGCTCACCCAACGCTACACAAGGCCTCACCCCGGATGCGAAGGCACGCAACTCACCGACACCATAATAGGTTCACCCTATTCTCCCGTGAGCACGCCACCTAGGCTCTTTTGGGCCTCCTGGCCCTCCAGGTGAGGTTCTTGCGCTGCAGATGCTTCTCGTGGATAAATATTGACGTCCCCAAAAGCTCAGATCCATTTGACTCCCTATAAGTCCTGAAACGTTAAAAACATTGAAAATAGGGTTTTTCTGCCCTTTAGGGTTATAACCAAAATAAAGGAGATCATTAAGGCCTGATATTTACAACTCTCGAGACCCATGAACCAAAATCATTGGCTAAGTAAGAGGCAAACTAGTCAATAAGGGTAAAATTCTACTTATATAGTAACATTCTGTCAATTAGGAAACAATCGAGCTCCTAGTAGGCTGTTTAGTCTTACCTGAGCAAGTGATCACAATTGTTATTGGTCGAGCATTTAGAAGATGGCGATCCATGATTATATTGTCCTTATGTGGTCATGGTCACTACAACACTTCAGTTTAGTTACGTGCAAATGAGCGTGATAGTCAAACATAAAGATGGCCCACGCGAGGCCGCCAATGATGAAGGGCACTAACCTGGCAAGACGTTTCATGCCAGCAGGGGACGAAGATCAAGTTTTCGGCCAAAGGGGAACCCATGGCAGTGATGCTTGGTTTTGACGGGATGGAGGGTATCTGACCTAGAAATATATCTCGTACCAATGGAGGAGGTAGATTAGGACTTCGAACAAAGGGGAACCAGAGGCGATGATGCTTGATTTAAATCTACCATCATCACCGGGCATCGTGACAGAGGAGACAAATACAAACCTTTGAGCTGCAGGAGAGCAACACTGACGACCGATATATGAGAATTAAAGCCTGCATGGGAAGGCACTCATATATGTTGTAAGACCAAGAATGGTTGAGAAAACAGTATGAAGAACCCACGGAGTATGTTTGCCATTATACATTTCCAATAGGAAAGGCAGTAGCAATACCTATAATACACAACACTGAAAAAATCCAGCTATTCCCTTCATGGGCATCTGATAAACGTGGAACGATACAAGAAAAGAGAGTTTTTAGCTTAAAACTTCAGGGGAGGTCCCAACCGTAAATAAAATAAACTCTGTTAAAAGAGGGAGGTTACTAACTACCATTGAAAAAATAGGAGCACCCATACATAAAAACAATCCATATGATAATATTATTTTCTAACATTTTTGTGCATTCTTTTTGCCCCTTTGTTAATTAATGACAATAATGAGTTCCCATATACAATAGGAAAAGTTAGTCTCTGAATCTTATTCGCCAATGTAGGAGTACATCAATTACACTAATAACGATAAAAGAAGAATTCACATCAATGTAACTGAAAGTGAACCATAAACAGACATCTACTTTTCAGAGAGGTGAGGTGATATTACCTTGTCAAAAAATGACAATACTCTCACTCAAGAGATAGGAACATAAGCGCCTAAGAAAAATTAAAAAGAACACAAAGATCCATTCATTTTCCACCAGAACTTAAATAGGAGAACATCAACAAGGGGAAGGAAAATAGGTGAGAAAAGAACCGTAAATGCATGCCAAAATAGCTAGACTCCCGCCAAGAGTATGATAACAATTCGAGGAACATCAGGTTAAACATTTATAAAGCAATACTAAAAAAAGATAAACTCAAAAACTGCAGGAAAAAGGCGAAATATTAAGTGTGATAAAAACATAGAGGTAAACAATTTGTTTGCCAAATATATATATATATATATATATATATATATATATATAATATAAGTAAAGTAGCAAGAATAAAACAGAGACATGTTAACAAACACAGACTATTAAGAATTAACACGTGGTGCTGCTTGCGGATCAATACACTACTCTTTGAGGACAACAATAGGAACAAATTGAGTACAAACTAAGAACTACTCCCTCCGTTTAGAAATATAAGATGTTTTAGATTTGTGAGAGAGATGTATCTAGACACCTTTTAGTGTATAGGTTCAAATGAATCTAGACACTAAAAGGTGTCTAGATACACCTCCTTCACAAACCTAAAACATCTTATATTTCTAAACGGAGGGAGTATCAATGAGCACATTAATCTCTCTAAAAAGAGCGGACTGTTATATGCAAAGACCGTAACTATTTAAAAGCAATAATGAGGGCACATAGAAGGTTGAAGATGGTGCACTTATATCATGTCAATGAAAAAGTAAGGACTGAATATCTCATAAATTCCTCGTTCTTCTGCTTTCTGATACTATTTGATCTTGAGAATCTTGTCCTTTCAAATGTGAAACTAACCTGCAACAAGATAAAGTAAGCATTACTCCTATCTGTACCTATTTAAATATTGAAGTAAGCATAAATCCTATCTATAATTATGCCAAAGTAAGGATCGCTTCCATTTCACAGTATTTGAGAGTTGCAGTCCTGCGTATGTAACACAAATAGGCTGATGGAAGGTAACACTAACACTAACCTGCAGCAAAAAAAAACGGGGTCACTACTCATGGGCGAATGACACTTCTAAACAAGCTATGAGAAAACATATGAACCGATTCACTATTAAAGCCATCAACTTCACTTGCACAATGTATAAGCTGTAATGGCTTCAGAACCATTATACATGGTTACCTAAGAATTATTATACAGGGTTACCAAAATATCAACTAAATGATGGTTTAGTATATTTAAGAATTATCATCTACTTACTTACTTATTTATATAATAGGCACATCACTATTTTTTGGACAGTTCTTTAGATCCAATCCGAAAAATTTACATCTTATATACCTAATGTTATGAAAAACTTAAACAAAAATAGCTAAACCTTATCAATACCAAGGTTTCAAGAAATAAAAAAGATACTTCGAATTACCAGCAAGAATCAATACATTTATTGATTGGCATAGAATCAATACATAAATAGAGAATTCATCCCTGGAAAAACATAGCAGAAAACAGTCAATAAAAGATATATGAAGTCAAAACAAAAGCATAGCAGAAACCGGTCAGTTAATAAGATGAAATCAAAACAGAGCAGCGACAAAGGATGCAGACCACTCAATATCATAACCATAGGACAATTATTAATCCCTAACCATGAACTCTAAAGCTAAAGCAGAATCTAGACCTACTCCGCTATATACGCTTAAAAGAGATGTAGGACAACGGGTTCACTCACCGCAGAACCATCCACATCAGTTTAGGCTGAAGCATCAGAGAATTCAGCAGTAGTGCGGAAGAAGAGGTAACACCAAGGATAGCTTCATCAGCTAAAGCACCCCCAAATATATTGTGCTTACATTTCAAAACTAAAAATACACGCAACACCTTTTCCTGGAAAACTAAGCACACAACTTTTATCATCTTTCTCCTTGAAAACTAAAATACAAACCTCGTTTTATCTAGTCCTTAACTGAAACACATGCATAAAAAAAAACAGATATAGTTCAGCCATCATCAGCTCAAAATGCATGGGTACTGATTTGCAGTTTAGAGGATATGCAACAGATGTAATATTATATTAAGTATTAAATGATCCAAGCTTATGACAGACTAAATGATGTATAGATCAATCAACCCATCAGAACAAAACATTTCTTTTTTTGTTATTTCATTTTGAAGAAAGATTTTTACCATTAAGTGGAAGGATCCATACGCTCGATCAGTAGGGAGTCGGTCGTGAGAGGCGGAGGGGTGATGAAGACCATGCGCCCCTGCACCCCTCTGTCTCGGCGGCGCGTGCAACACTACGCTCCGGACAGAGGTACCACGACATCTGTCTTGGGCGGTCTGCACTCCACTGCAATGAGGACGACGGCACTGCTCCATTGGTGCATTCCTTGACCTGTACTTAAAAACCCTTCTTAACAGTATAGGTCAGAATATCCTTCACTCTTAACATTTATTTTGTTAAAACGCCATTTTCAGATGTCTACATGGTGGCCTAAATCTGAGAAAACTCATGATTTCCTCGTAAGATTAAAATCTGAGATTCAAGACTCCATGACACCTGATAGGTTCAATCGAACCTTCTTTGCTTGTCATAACACTGAACTGAAGATTGTGAACAAATATTGAGTATATGGTTTCATATTCCAATATGATGTGAACAAACTGAGTTTTAGTAATGTTGCAACATATATTGAACGACCTTTAGAATTAGCCTTGATGAGAATAGATGAGCTACAACCTGCAATTACTTCGAGGTTTAGACATTGTGCATCAAAATCGTCCTTTTTGTCATGGTCGCCTTCCTTCTCCAAATCCCTTTTTTGTGACTTTTCTCACTCAGATCCATGTCCAATCTGCATAAATCAGAAGCAAGGTAGACAGAACATCAACCTTCTTTTCATTGTAACATCAATCAATAGCTACATATCTTTTTTCTGCTGACTGGTCAGTGATTCCACAACTAAAGGAAAAAGGAGCAGCAAAATACCAACATTTTGCTTGCAGAGCTAGCTATCATGCTATTTTTCCATCCCGAGCCACTGCAAATAAAGAGTGAATTTTCCATTATGCGCTGTAATATTATAGAGAAAATACCTTTTGAATTGGTGTCTCTCTCCACTCAAAATAAATAGAAACAAGAATCCATGTGAGGAAACAAACAACCTATTACGAATACAAGTTGAGCGATGACTATTAGAGCATCTCTAGAGGATCCCCCATATCGGCCTGCAAACGCGGCGGCGGGCCGATATGGGGGTTTCGGCCGTTTTTTGGGCCAGACCAGACCCCGCATCGGTGGTCTGGTCCAGAAAATGTATCCAGACCGCAGCCCAAATTGCCAAAACACCCGCATATATAGCGGTCGGCGAGGCGGATGGGGGCCAAACCCCATCCGCTTCTCCGCCTCTCCGCCTCCCGCCGACGTCAAATCACCACCCCTCCGGCGAGCAATCGACGCAGTACAGTGTAGATCGAGCGTCCCCACCTCCCACCGACGACGATGGTGGCAGGGCGCGGGCGCGGGGGCGGCCAGGTAGGCCGCGATGAACGCTCCACCGAGCGCGGTGGGAGCTCCACTGCTCCTTTCTGAAAGAACATTTTATAATCCCTAGTGTTTTGTGTGTTAGATAACAATATCAAGGATTATTTAATGTGTGTTGAAGTGTTGCAGCTACCTATGAGAAAAAGGGAAAGGATTCTGTTTTTGGGGGGCGGATAATCCGCCCCCACCAGGGGTGGATAATCCGCCCCTCCCTCTTCCCAAGTAGGCGCAAGCCCCAGAAGGGGGGGCGGAATTTTGGCCGAATTTTCCGGCCCCGCCGGATAATCCGCCCCTCAGGGGGGCCGGATAGTCCGCCCCCCTGCTCATCGCCAAGGCGCAAGCCCCAGAGAGGGGGCGGAGTATTGGCCGGACTTTCTGGCCTGGCCGGATAATCCGCCCCTCAGGGGGCCGGATTATCCGCCCCCCCAAGATCTTCACCAAGTTCTGCAGGCTCCAGCCCCAGAGAGGGGGCGGAGTTTTCCCAGGGGTGGATAATCCGCCCCCAAAGTTGTGCAACGGCCAGATCTGGGGAGGGGGTATTTAAGCCATCCTTCCCCCTCCTGCCAGAACTCTTGATTCATCTCAAAAAAGACCAGATCAGATCTGAAAGATTCATCCAAAAGAGCTCCACCTAGATCCACCCAAAGGCCCCATCCCTTGGGGAATCGAAGGAGGAGAACTCGATCTTCATCATCAGCAATCAAGCGCTTCATCTCCTCTCCATTCATTTGGAGAACCCTCGATCTAGTATTTCTTGAAAATACCTAGATCCTTGTTTTTGTTTATATTGATAAACCTTGTTCTTGTGGCAGCTTGTTGTCATCTCGGGAGCCCCCAATTCGGTTGTGGGTGTGTGCCCCGATAGTGTTGTAAAAGGCACCGGTTCCCGCCTCGAAGGGATCCAATAGTGGAGAAGGTGGATCAGGCCTCTCGTGGCGAGATCCATCGGAGAATAGGGTGAGGCCTATTGTGGTGTGGTGGTCTTAGAACCGCCCACCCCTCCAACGCAGATGTACTTCCCTTAACAAGGAAGGAACTGCGGTAAAACAAATCCCTGTGTCTCCGCGTGCTCCACTACGGTTTCCTCACTCCTCTTTTATGTGCTTAGTAGTTAGGGTTACATATAGGGAAATTCTCGTAGTTGCATATCTAGAGAATTTACTTTGTGTCAAGCCTAAAATTGAAAAGGTATTAAAAATTGGTTAGCACCTATTCACCCCCCTATAGGTGCCCATACGATCCATTTCAATTGGTATCAGGGCCTCGGCTCTTATTTTGGGCTTAACCGCCTAAGAGAAGTATGGGTTCCAAGTTAGATGGGAGTGATGCTCCGGAGGTAGTCACCATGAACGATCTCAAGATGTTGGAAACAACCTTGGTGAGTTCAATGGAGGCTAAGATGGAAAAGATGCGTCAATTGATAATCCGTCTCTCCACATCCGCAGCATCACCTCCATCTAACTCTGAGGATACCACTCCGCAATCCAAGGAAACGGTTAAAACTATTTCCAAAGATAACGAAGTGGTTGGTGATGATACTAGCAAGAGCTCCTCCTCGAAAAAGGATAGCGGTAAGGATGGATACAATGAGGTTTCTCATGTGTATTCCCCTGATCCACCTATCCCTCACCCACATATACATAATAGGGGTGATCCACCCAAACTTTCTGCATCTACTTTCTCTCAATGGCAAATTTTTGATGAAATCTCATGTGTGCAGTTCCTCCATAGAGTTGTGGAAGATTATCGAAAATGGTCTTCATTTTGGAAACCCCAACAATCTCACAAGAAGAGAAGTGGTCGATAGCCAACTCAACGCTACAACTCTACACATGATACAACTTGGTGTGGGTGACAAAGACATGCCACACATTCAGCATCTTAGCACAGCTAAAGAAGCTTGGGATGCCCTCACCGAGCTCTTCATCGGAAATGAAAGTATGAGAAGGAATAGATATGATGCCTTGAGCAATGAAGCTGAAGGATTCTATATGCTGGATGGAGAAGACCACGAGGACATGTATAGGAGGCTCAAGGCAATAGCCACAACCTTCAGAAACCACGGTGCAGCTCATGTTGATGATGCTTGGATCAAGCGCAAGTATGTCAGTGAATGCAAGAAATGGACGCTTTCAAAGTGGCTACCAAGAATGCCGAAGATGCTCGTGCTCGAGCTATGGGGATGCAAAAGGGGGTCAACATGGCCTTGAAGACTAGTGTGATTGATCATAATGAATATGCGGTAGAAGGTCTGGACTGTCCCGAGGATATAAAAAGGATCCACGGACAATACTTGGCTCTTTATGCAAGAAACTTTTGGAAAGATCCAGCCAAGGCTAAAGCTGAACTAGATCTCAAGAGTGGAGCCTATGGAAGAAAAGAAAATGGTCCCAAGCTGAGAACATGCTTCAATTGTGGTGACCGGCTGCACTTCGTAGCTGAGTGTCCATATCAAAGTAGGGAGGATAATGGAGGAAGACTCATTTTCAAGGACAAATCAAAAGCTCCATGTAAGAAACAGTTTGTAAAGAAGAATGCTCCTTTCAAGAAGCAACCAAAGATTGTTCTAGTGGCTCAAGAAGAATATTCATCGGGGAGTGAAGATGAGGACGAGGACGATAGCTCTCAAGAGGTGGCTGCTATAGCCACCACATCTACATCAACATCTCTTTTCGACTCTCCGAACGAAAACATCATCAACAAGAATGCTACTTGCCTCATGGCAAGAAGCTCCGAGGTAACTTCTTCTAACTCTTCTTTTCCCAAGGCTATGATAGACATGGATGATCCTACTAGTCTTAAGGTTAAAGAAGAGATTATTGCTTTGGATTATTTCTACACTAACTTGCAAGGTGAGCACAAAGTTCGTTTTGAAGCTCTTATGGATCAGCTGGCCCAAAACGAAGCACTCCTCGAAGAAAAGGGCAGAATTGAAAGGGAGGATGCAATGGAAATTGCATCCCTAAAAAATGCTCTTGAAGAAGAAGAAGAAGCTCGGGTCTCTCTTGAAGAGAGGCTAGAGTCTATGGAAGAGTCACATGAAGAAATTGTGACTAAACTTGTTAAGGAACGTGACAATGCTGTCACCAAAGCAAATAAGTTAAAGAAGGAAAGGATTGACTTTGGGGTTGCTCATGATAGACTCTCCGAGGAATTGGAGAAACTTGACAATGCTCACAAGGCGTTGAAAAACGAGTTCTCTATTCTCAATGAGTCACATGATCAGCTTCAAAGTCGATTGGCCAAATATGATACTCCTAGCTCGTCAAACTCAACATATAGTAACAAGGAAAATGCTAGTGTGGAAAAAGAAGTGATAAAGGACATCACTACCAAGGACAAAGGTGTGCTTGATGAAGTCCTTGGCAAGCAAAGGTCAAATCATGGTAAAGAGGGACTTGGGTATGTCACCAAGTCCAAGAAGAAGAAAACCAAGAAAAACAAGACCAAGAATGTGCAATCAAAGATAAGCACCGCTGAGAAGAATGTTACAAAAGACACGACTAATAATATTGGTTTTGCAGGGTCTCATAATCCGAATTATGAACTCTTTTGTGACGACTATGGCGATGTTTATGCTTATTATGTCGGTCCCTTTGATGAATATATTGCTTGGTCTATTTGGGTCCCAAAGACCCTTGTTACTAACATGAAAGGACCCATTGAAAAATGGGTACCTAAAACCAAGAAGTAATTCTCTTGCAGGGCTATGCTTCCGGTGGGTCGAAATGGGTGTTGGATAGTGGTTGCACTAGTCATATGACCGGAAGAAAGGAGATCATCACGGAGATGCGTCCAAATCATGATAATATCACAGTCTCCTATGGTGATAATTCTAAATCTCAGGTATTGGGTCTTGGCAAGGTTGTGGTTGCCCACGATATCTCTCTCGTGGACGTCATGCTTGTTGAGACCCTCGGATACAACCTTCTTTCTGTTCGTGCCCTTGGCAAGATGGGTTTTGCTGTTTTTATCGATGATGATTTGGTGGTACTCTTGTGGAGCAAGTCTCTAAAGGTCGCTTTCGTTGGATACGTCGAAAATGACCTGTATGTGGTGGACTTCTCGGGGAAAACCACTTAGGGTCCGATGTGTCTATTCGGAAAGGCCGACGTGGGCTGGCTATGGCATCGCCATTTAGCCCATGTCAACATGAGAACTTTGCAAAGTCTCCAGAAGGGTGGCCACATCCTTGGACTAAAAGACAATGTCTCGTTTGCCAAAGATCATGTTTGCAGGGCGTGTGTAGAAGGAAAAATGCATGACTCTTCCCACAAGAGGAAGACTATTGTGTCATCAAAGAGGATCTTGGAATCACTTCATGTGGATTTATTTGGTCCTCCTTCTCATGCAAGTCTTGGTGGGAAGAAATATTGCTTGGTCATTGTCGATGATTACTCAAGATATACATGGGTCTATTTCTTCAAGCTAAAAAGTGAGACTCAACAAACTGTCATCGACTTTGCCAATGAAGTTCAACGTCAACACAATGTTCCTATCTTGGCAATTAGAAGTGACAACGGCTCTGAATTCAAGAACTACACTTTAAATGAGTTTCTTAGCGAAGAGGGGATTAGACATCAATATTCCGCTGCGTACACCCCTCAACAAAATGGTGTAGCCGAGAGGAAGAACCGAACTTTGATGGATATGGCAAGATCTATGCTAGCTGAATTCAAGTCTCCTTATAATTTTTGGGCTGAAGCCATATCCACTACTTGTCACTCATCAAACCGGCTCTACCTTCGAAAGATTTTGGACAAGACTCCATATGAAATACTTACCGGTAACAAGCCCAACATCTCATACTTCAGGGTATTCGGGTGTAAGTGTTTCTTTCTTATTAAAGGTGTCCATTTGTCAAAAATTGAGTCCAAGGCTTTAGAAGGTATTTTTGTTGGTTACGGTGCCGAATCCCACACTTATAGAGTCTACAACAAGCTCACTGGGATTGTTGTAGAATCTTGTAGTGTGGAGTTCGATGAAAATAATGGCTCCTTTGTAGGGAAAGTTGATGTTTGTGATGCAGATGTTGAAATACACCAAGATGCCATAAGAAGAATGGGCGTGGGATTTTTCCGCCCCATTGAGGAACCCCTTGTGGCGGATCAGGAAGGACAATGCTCCACACATGTGGAGCCCTCATCTACACAAGATCAACAAGCTCCTACTGTTGGAGAAAATCCTGCATCAACACCGCAATCTGCTAAAGATCAACTGTCCCCTGAACAAGTTGGTAGTCCTAGGCCGGACTATCCGCCCCCTCCAAGGGGCGGACAATCCGCCCCTGGCACTCCAACTCGTTCCAGAGGATCCGAAGGAGAAGTCAACAACTCTGAAGCTCCCAGGCCGGATTCTCCGGCCCCCGAGGGAGGATTATCCGGCCCTGGGTCTCCAACTCCCGTCAGGCATCCTCAGGAAGATGGATCTGGTGCTTCACCTCCCAGGCCGGATAGTCCGGCCCCTCCAAGGGCCGGATTATCCGGGCCTGAAGAAAATGTTCAGCAACAAACTTCTGGCGTTAACAGAGACCAAGATCAAGGGCAGGGCAGTAATCAAGACAAGGATACAAATATTGAATCAACTCCTTCTAGAAACAATAAGGACATTGAGGCTCGTCGCAAGGCTCATGCTGATCGGAACCTTGAACTAAGAGGTCACACTCTTGACAAGGTTGTTGGTGATCTACGACGAACGATATCCACTAGAAGAGAACTTGCAAGCTTCTGTGATCATCAAGCTCACATTTACATGGTTGAACCGAAGAAGGTTTTTGATGCTCTTGAAGACCCCGATTGGGTTGTTTCCATGCATGAAGAATTAAATAACTTCGAACGCAACAAAGTTTGGAAGCTCGTAGAAAAACCAAAGGATTGCCGCAATGTTATCAGCACCAAGTGGATCTTCAAGAACAAACAGGATGAAAATGGCATTGTTGTGAGGAATAAAGCACGACTCGTGGCTTAAGGATTCTATCAAGTGGAAGGAATTGATTTTGGCGAGACTTATGCTCCGGTGGCTCGTCTTGAGTCCATCTGTATCCTTCTTGCATATGCAGCCATCATAATTTTAAATTACAACAAATGGATGTTAAGAGCGCTTTCCTTAATGGTCCTCTACATGAGTTAGTATATGTCAAGCATCCCCCGGGGTTTGAGGACCCCAAATTCCCGAACCATGTCTACAAACTCGATAAGGCGCTCTATGGCCTTAAACAAGCCCCACGTGCGTGGTATGAGCACCTTAAAGAGCTTTTGCTAGACCGTGGCTTCGAAGTTGGGCAAATCGATCCCACTCTTTTTACTAAGAAGGTTAATGGGGAGCTTTTTGTATCCCAACTTTATGTAGATGACATTATTTTTGGCTCTACTAACCAAGCTTTTAACGATGAATTTTCAAAGCTTATGACTGACAGGTTTGATATGTCCATGATGGGTGAGCTGAGGTTCTTTCTTGGATTTGAGATCAAACAACTCAGAGAGGGAACCTTTATTAATCAAGCTAAGTACATCCAAGACATGCTCAAAAGGTTCAAGATGACGGATCTCAATGGCGTTGCTACCCCAATGCAAACAAAGTGTCATCTTGAGCTCAATCCCAAGGGTAAAGATGTGGATCAAAAGGTATACCGATCCTTGATCGGCTCTTTCCTTTACCTCTGCGCATCTAGGCTCGATATTGTGTTAAGTGTAGGAGTGTGTGCAAGGTACCAAGCCGCTCCTAAAGAAAGCCACTTAGTGGCGGTCAAGCAAATCTTCCGATATTTGGTTCATTCCCCAAATTTTGGGTTATGGTATCCCAAGGGTTCAAGTTTCTCTCTATGTGGTTACACTGATTCAAATTGGGCTGGTGACAAATATGATAGGAAATCAACCTCTGGTGCATGTCAATTCTTGGGCAGGTCTCTAGTGTGTTGGTCATCAAAGAAACAGAATTGTATTTCACTCTCAACCGCCGAAGCTGAATATGTTGCTGCTGCAAGTGTTTGTACACAATTGTTATGGATGAGGCAAACTTTAAAGGAATATGGTGTCAACTGTGACAAAGTGCCTCTATTATGCGACAATGAAAGTGCTATCAAAATTGCTTACAATCCCGTGCAGCATACAAGAACAAAACATATAGAGATTCGCAACCACTTTATTCGGGATCATGTTGCTCGTGGTGATATTTCTCTATCCTTTGTGAGCACGAAGAGCCAACTTGCATATATTTTCACGAAGCCTCTTGATGAAGCAAGATTTTGTTATTTGAGGAATGAGCTAAATATCATAGATTCAAGGAGCTTGGCTTGACTACCCTTGCACACTCACTTGCTCTTATTCATGTATTTGGTTTAGATGCGGGCATAGACATAGGGGGAGTGTGGTCCTAATTGATTGGGCCAACCCTCCCCCCATAATGCCGAAAGCAAGTAAAGTCATTTCCCTTAATATCATTTTGTGATATGTGGGTCATTGATAGGCATTGGTTTTGAACTCAAGATACATCTTCGTGGTGTCATGCCATGCGCTCCAACATGGTGGCTTCGGCCACCGCCCTCTTCCTCGAGAAGAGTTGGTTTTTCATGGGTCTCGTTGGATTTTCTTGCATATCTCATGTTCTTATGGAAAACACACTCAAATTTGGCTTTTGATTGATTTGATTCTTGCAAATTTGGGTGTGTAGTACCATCTCAGTTTGATGCTCTCAACCCAAGCCTTTCTCTCCCTCCTTGAACCATGTATTCTTGCACACAAGTCCTCTAAAACACCATCGAGAGGTTTGCTAGGTTGCTCTGGCCTGATTCTGTATTTTACAAAATTTCTGGGGGGGGGGGGATTATCCGCCTTAAGTGGGGGTGGATTATCCGCCCCAGGAAAAATCAGCCCCTTATAGGCTGGGTCGGGGAGGGCAGGCTCAAACAGAGCAGCCAGTCCTCCCCCAACCCTACCTCTGCCCCCCAGCCGCCGCCGGAGCATCCGCCTCTCCCAGAGTCGATTCGACCACCGGATTCTCCGGGCCCTCCCCTGATCTTCTTCACCTCGCCTCCGGGTATCTTCTCCTCCGTGATTTTCCTCCAATGAGTGAGGGTAACTCCCTCATCTCTCTCCTTTGTATGGGATGTATTTTATTTGGTGGAAATCTCATTGTAGAAGGCTCTTGGTGTTGTTCTTTACATGCTAGAATTAGTAGACTTGCAACCCTAGTACCCGATCTTTTTTGCCATGGTAGATCTGAGCCAATCCAGAAATTTTCTGTGGGGGGCGGATTATGCGCCCCTACCAGGGCCGGATAATCCGGCCTGGAGAGTAAAATCTGGTCTGTTTTGGTTCTGCTTCTGCTCATGCACATCATTGGTTATGGGGTTGCATTGCTACTCTTTCTCCGTGTTTTTCTCCTGGACTTGTGTGTATGCTTATCTCCATGCTATCCCTCTAATGCTTTTCACAGGTGGTTCCAAGCCGACCAAGACCTTCGTCCGTCGTTCCCGTGCTCGTTATCTCAAGCCCACTGCAGACGGGAAGTTCATTGACGAGACCGAGGTTAGCAGAGCAGCAAGAGAGGCTGAACGGATGGCAGAGGCAAGTAATAAAACTAAGAGGACCGCATGTCGCAAGGGCAAACAGTCTCGGCCCAATTATAAGGCTATGGACAGTCTTCAGTATGCCACCATTCGCCAGACTGATTATTATGATGAGGCTGACAGTTATGGTCCCCCCCGAGGACTCTATGTTTTGGAATGCCCACTTTCGGGCTATTCATGATGATTTTTATGCTACTCTCAAGCTTCGCCCCATGCGTCCCATCAATTTGACTGAGGCTCAATCCAAGACAAGGCTCATTGATGCACTAGATGTGACCAACAAGATGGGGCTGCACCACCTCATGACTATCCAATGCAACTATGATTCCTCTATGGTGCGACAGTTCTTCTCAACTCTGGTGATTTGCGGTGATGAGCGCCGCACTATGAAGTGGATGACAGGGACCACCATAATTCAGTCGGACTTTCACACCTTTGGGCAGGTTCTTGGTTATGCATTCCATGGCCGTGACACTCCTTCGGGCCACCGTATCATTTCTCCTCTAAAGCCATCCAAGGATACTGCACTTGCTCCTTGCCTTTCCTCTGATGGTGTTGCTGGTAATTTCACTGGTCTCTCTCCCTTGTATGCATCCCTTATTGGCATTTTTAGGGACTGCATCGCTCCTAGTGGTGGCAACAATGACAGGATCCGTGGCCACCTGGTTCCACTTCTTGCTTTTGCTCACGAGTGTGCCACCAACTCTGGATCAGCCATAGGTTACAAACTGGATGTCATGGACTATATTTATCATGAGATGACGGATGCTATGATCAACAGACTCTCTATTCCTTATGCTCCGTTCATAATGATGCTCGTCAAGCATATGTTGCCACATGAGGATTTTGGCACTGCTCTGGATGGAATTCACAAGCCCAAGAAAATCTACAACAAGGCTCAGAAGACCCATCACCCTTCCACTGCCCCGGAGTCCTTCATGCGTGATGCTTGGGCTAGTGGTCGTCGTTCCACGGTGTCCCCAATGGCACGCGAGGTTAAGTAGCTTACTTGGTTCCAGCGGAACATTCTTTGCATGGGCATTGACACTCACAAGGGCCAATATGAGGCGTACCGCAGGGATCATGAGAGGGATCACACGCAGCAGCTTATTCTCCACCATGTATTAGGTGCCACTGGCCATCCACCTCCTCCCACTGCTCCGGATCCGTATGCTCAGTGGAACACCTCAGGGTTCAACTATGGCAAGCTCGAGAGTTGCCTCTTTCCTCCTCCACCGAGGGCACCCACTCCTCTAGATGATGACGATGATGATGAGTATGATGAAGAGGAAGGGTACGGGAATGACTACGACGAGGATGAGGAGTGATCTCCAGGGGCGTTAGCGTCGCTCTTCTTCCTTTTTGGCGTTTCGATGCCAAAGGGGGAGAAGTAGTTCTATTAGGTCTCGTGGATTTGCAAGGGTCGGGCACAAGCTTTTATCTTTTAGTCATTTTTATTTGCTTGCTTGTGCCTTTTCTAGTGTGAACTCATTTGCTATTTGTGTTTGTTTATGTAAGACTATGTCGTACTCCACTATGTTTGGTACTATGTTTGGTATTCATGGAATTCTAGATTTATCTATTATGGACCTCATGGAATTCTAGAATTATGGAGCATATTTGATGGCATATGGATTCATGGGATTATCTATGTATGCTTTGGCTATATTCTCATCCCGGTGGTATGACCTTGTTTCCCAAACCACCTTGTTTCAATTATCTTGGTTATGGAAGTAGTGTTATCTCTAGTGTGTGTATTTGTATTCAAATGCAAATCTTAAATATGCACACATCTAGGGGAGCGTCTTTCATTATTTAAGGTGGCATTTTCCGGTTTCATTGCAAATCCTAATATTGTCATCTAACACCAAAAAGGGGGAGATTGAAAGAACATTTTATAATCCCTAGTGTTTTGTGTGTTAGATAACAATATCAAGGATTATTTAATGTGTGTTGAAGTGTTGCAGCTACCTATGAGAAAAAGGGAAAGGATTCTGTTTTGGGGGGGGGGCGGATAATCCGCCCCTCCCTCTTCCCAAGTAGGCGCAAGCCCCAGAAGGGGGGCGGAATTTTGGCCTAATTTTCCGGCCCCGCCGGATAATCCGCCCCTCAGGGGGGCCGGATAGTCCGTCCCCCTGCTCATCTCCAAGGCGCAAGCCCCAGAGAGGGGGCGGAGTATTGGCCGGACTTTCCGGCCTGGCCGGATAATCCGCCCCTCAGGGGGGCCGGATTATCCACCCCCCAAGATCTTCACCAAGTTCTGCAGGCGCCATCCCCAGAGAGGGGGGCAGAGTTTCCCCCGGAGAATCCGCCCTTGGGGCGGAGTTTTCCCAGGGGGCGGATAATCTGCCCCAAGTGGGGGGCGGATAATCCACCCCCAAAGTTGTGCAATGGCCAGATCTGGGGAGGGGGTATTTAAGCCAGCCTTCCCCCTCCTGCCAGAACTCTTGACATCTCGAAAAATACCAGATCAGATCTGAAAGCTTCATCCAAGAGAGCTCCACCTAGATCCACCGAAAGGCCCCATCCCTTGGGGAATCGAAGGAGGAGAAATCGATCTTCATCATCAACAATCAAGCGCTTCATCTCCTCTCCATTCATTTGGAGAACCCTCGATCTAGTATTTCTTGCAAATACCTAGATCCTTGTTTTTGTTTATATTGATAAACCTTGTTCTTGTGGAAGCTTGTTGTCATCTCGGGAGCCCCCAATTCGGTTGTGGGTGTGTGCCTCGATAGTGTTGTAAAAGGCACCGGTTCCCGCCTTAAAGGGATCCAATAGTGGAGAAGGTGGATCAGGCCTCTCGTGGCGAGATCCATCGGAGAATAGGGTGAGGCCTATTGTGGCGTGGTGGTCTTAGAACCGCCCACCCCTCCAACGCAGATGTACTTCCCTTAACAAGGAAGGAACTGCGGTAAAACAAATCCCTGTGTCTCCGCGTGCTCCACTACGGTTTCCTCGCTCCTCTTTTATGTGCTTAGTAGTTAGGGTTACATATAGGGAAATTCTCGTAGTTGCATATCTAGATAATTTACTTTGTGTCAAGCCTAAAATTGAAAAAGTATTAAAAATTGGTTAGCACCTATTCACCCCCTCTAGGTGCCCATACGATCCATTTCACTTTCGCCGGCGAGAAGATGGAGGCAGAGAAGGTGAAGTCGGACGCGGCGCGCATCCGCGGTAGCTACCGCTACCGCAAGTACGGCGTTGACGCGCCGCCTGCCTTAGCCAAGCGCGAGTCGGAGCGGTACCGCCGCGCCACCTCCTCTTCCGTGGCCTCGTCGTCCTTGGCGCCACCTCCTCTTCCGACGGCGTTGGTGGTGAAGACGGAGGACGCCGAGCCGAAGCAGCCGCGCCTCCCTCACTTTGCCCCGGGCGATTACCTCGACGACGAGTAGTTCAAGCTCCTCCTCCCGCACCTCTGCGTCAACGCGGGCCTCGCACCCGGCGACTTCGTCGCAGAGCGCGAGCTCGACACCGTCCTCGGCCTCGTCGCTCGCTCCAGCCAGCAGGACGCGGACAAGCCCGCCGAATGGAGGCACATCTTCGTCGACCTTGTCAACGACGAGGAGTGAGGAGCCGACACGCTGCCGCCATGGCATAGGGCTCTGGTGAGTATCCCGGAGCCGATTTTGCTGCAAGGTAGTGCCGTGGCGGCGGATATTGTAGTTGCTTTTGATGTATAGTCGAATTTAGGACCAATGCAAGCATGAACTCTCTGATCGAACTGTTCTTCCGTCGTGCGCATGTTTTTTTTTAAATTTGCAGTTTCATATGGCGTATCTGAACTGTGTGCGTGATGTTTGAACCCCAAATCCGTGTTGGGGTGCCCTGGATACGCGGATTTGGGGTTTGGGGTTTGCCGTATCTGCTAGAGATGCTCTTAGGAATTTGCACAAACAGCTAGTGTATACGCATGCAACCTCGCAGTAGGAAGATCCAACAGCCACAAATCAAAACGCATGAGGAACACTACTCACACCCTCGAGACGGGGGCTGACCTCGAGACCTAGGAGGCTTCATACTTAGGTCAAGTTCTCGCCGCCGATGGTCCACATGCCCCCTCGCCCTCCTTGTAGCACATCCTCGTGGGAGGGGCAGCAACAAGCCGTGGCCTAGAGGCTTAGGGAGGAGGATGGTGCATAGAGAGAGCCCACGCGCGCTGCCCCTGCTCACCCGTCGTCGTCATCGCGCACTGCCCCTGGTTGCCCGTCGCCACCTGCTCACTGCCGTCGCTGTATGCCCTGCCCCTGCTCGCCCATGGCCGCGTGCTGGCTGCCGTCGCTGCTCGCCCTTTGCTGCGCCCTGACCCTGCTCACCTATCACCGCGCCCTGCTTGCCGCCGTCGCCGCTCGGCCCTTGCCCTGCTCTCCGCGCCCGCTCGTTGCCGTCGCCATACGCCCTGCTCGAGGACGATGTGGAGGCAGGACCAGCCCCTGCGGGATGCGGCCATGACGGAGGCCCTGCCATGTCCACGAGCAGCGGCGGCTCATAGCAGGAGTGGAGGAGGATGGATGTGGCACGACGGCGGCCCGTGCTGATGGGGAGTGGCGGCATGGGGGATTGCAGGAGAATATAAGTAAACGCTACTATAGAGTACTCTTATAATTCTGCGTGCCTTCATGGATCTATTCGGAGTGTCTAGTTTCGAAAGGCTCTACCGACGAACTCCCATGGAAGCATCATATCTAGAGTTTGTTGGATCAGAAGGAATTCGTCGTACGCACCTATGTTTTTTGCTGGCTGTTTGGTTTCAAATGGAGCGGGGCAAAGCTCTGCTACCTGTTACTATCATGTGTCATGTCTTTGACGATCCATGCAGACGTGGAGAATTTCATAAAGACGAAAACATAAGGGCTAGCTATGGTGGATCGAGTCTTTGGGGGTGTTGAGGATCTGGCTTGGTGCATTTGTTAGAGGAGCAATGACACATGAGATGTTCATAGTCTTACCTTGCAGGATGAAAACACATGGTCTGGTCTTTATTGGTTGCCTGACAATGGCCTTGCAGAAGACATTGTTTTGCGAGCCAAGACTTCCTCCAGGGTGAAAACTTAGGATCTTTGATTAGGCGGCGACAACGCTTGAGCATTGTTTCTTTTTTGGACGCGTCATTTTTAGAGGGGTTGAACTCTGGTGTTGTTTTGATGGTGTTAGTGTCGCTGCTGCTAAGGATTCGATCGATTTAGTGGGATTTTTCTTTTTTGTAATTTTTTTAACTGTGTGCATCTGTAATGACAATAGGATAATATATGGAAAATGATTCCCGTCCTCTGGGGGATGCGATCCCCCGGTTACAACGTACGCGCTTCCTTCCCCCGTGACGGACGTCTGGATGGTCCCACATAGTCATGTTCCTAACTGCATCTGCTCTTCTTCCCGACCGAACAAGAGCTTCTATAAAAAACAGCACGAGACCCTCAGATCCCTGCCCGCCGGAGTAGCACTCGTCGCTGCCACCACTGGAACAGGCCCGCTGGAGCAGGGATCCGCCGCCGCCACCTGACTGGAACCTCGGCCGCGCTCTTGCCCCCGTCTGTCGCCGATATAGTTCCCGGCGTCCTCTCCTGCAGGCGCCCCGTCGTCGTGTCCTGCGTGCTCCGACTGGAGCTTGAGCACAGCCATGGATCCATATTGTTCCCTTCTCCATCTCCGATGTGGACCGCGACGACTGTTGCCGGCTGAGCGCTCTCCATCCCCTTGTTGGTACATCGGCCTTGCTAAACACCCCTGGATGCTTGGAGCCGCCCGTGTGCATACGTACTGCTACCAACGGCAACGAGGTTTGCTACATGGGGTTAGCGGCGTTGCTACCTACTACCATCGCCGCCGCTACCTACGGCGTCGAGGTTTGTTACGTGCAGTCTGCGATGGTGCTACAAGTGTGTCTTGGATTTTTCTACAATGGCTCCGGCGAGGTGTCGGACAAGGTCGGATTTTCTACGATATGATATTTTTTTGCTACATACATTTTGTGTTTTTGCTACAATAGGATAAAGTTTTTGCTACACGGTCTCCGATGAGGTCTACCGGCGAAAGTTTTCGACGAGTCTCCGGCGAGGTCGAATCTGCTACATTAGCATTTTTTTGCTACATAGTCGTCGGCGAGGTCTCCGGCGATATCTAGTCTGTCTATTCTATTTTCTGGACCGAACCGTTTTTTGCTACATGTAGCAAAAGCGAGACATTTTGTAGTAAATCGGGGTAATTTATAGCAAAAGCGGGAATCTGGATAAAAAAAGAGGACACGTGTCAAACAGGGGACCCGGGGATCGGAGGGAGTTATCCCCGGAGGACGCGTAGCGCTGGCATTGTTGCAAAGACCGGATATAACTCTATCTTGCGAAATTAATATCTATACCTATATATATATATATAATAAAGGACGAAGTGTTTCTTCCGGTCCAACTCTTTTTTGGACCAGTTTGCCCTCACACCAAATCACGTATTACAACTGATGACACCGGTAAATAAAAAACCTCGATCGCCTGCCCATGTCTCCCACCACTAGTGTAGACGGGGGCCTTTAACACCGGTTCCTAAGGCCCTCTAACAGCGGTTGTAGAACCGCTGTTGAGGGTTCGGTGCTAGAGCCCCCCCTTTAACACCGGTTCTTATACGAACCGGTGTTAAAGGGTGGCGCACGTGGGGCTGCCGTAGCGCTCAGCCCCCCCTTTAACACCGGTTTGTAACACGAACCGGTGTTAAAGGTTCTGTGCCGCGGCAGGAAAAAGAGATAAATCTCTGCCGCGGCAGGAAAACGGCCTAAATCTCTGCCACGACAGAGTTCTGCCGCCGCCCTGTTCTGGGCGTATTTCCGCGGCGCGGCGGGGACGGGGAGGAGGGGGAGGGGGGAATCGATCGGGAGAGGTATATACACATACATCGTCGTCGGTACATACGAGTACATGAATAATTAAGCAACTATTATTATACACAAACATCGTCATTGTGTGGTATTCTCCGTAAACGTTGAAGCATCAAGTACAAGACAAACACGTTCAAGCATCTAAAGAGTTTTTGGATATCTAAAGAGTTCTTCGCCAGGCATGACGACCTCATCAAGTATGAACCCCGCCAATTCCTCTTGAATGGCTCGTATGCGGTCAAATGGTAGGAGTTGGTCCTGCATCCGTTCAATCTAAATATATATGAAGAATGGGGTCAATATATATATAAGAATAAAACTCAACACAATTGATGGTAATAAAATAATGTTGTATACTTTGTTTACTTACTCTAAGTTGTTCTAGTGCGGCTTGGCCCGTCGCACATATCGTGTTGCGAATGAACTCGCAAACATAATATCCACATAAGTTATTGCCGGGTCCCTGATACGCGCACTTTACGAGAATAGAGAGTTCAATCAAAATAATAATGAATAAAGCATGATATAATGGAATTGGAAGCAGAATCAAAGAGATACGCAAACCTAGCTAGTATTACTTACATTTTGGTCTACAAATTTTAGTTCTTCTGACCATTCACCCACGGCCCTGCCCGTGAACCTTTTCCAAACCCTGACCGACAAATAAAATGGATAAAGGAGTAATTAATTACTTGTTGTCACGAAAGTTGCCGATCTAGTGCGATAATATGATTGAAATTACCTCTGGAGCATCTCTCTAAAGTCTGCCCATAGCTCTTTTTGTTTTCGTAGTGAGTCCATGACAAGGAGTTTTCCTGAGTCAGGTCGAATGACTAGCAGAATAAAGTGGAACCTACGCACGCATAACTCATCATCAGTTATACTTAACATCGAGTAAGCCGAAACAGAATGTGTACAAGAGAGGGTAACAGTACTCACGAGAAGTTGTAAGGCAATAGTATTTCCCCTTTGGTTTGTTGTCTCAGTAAATACCTTAGAAAGTAATCTTCTGTTTGCCCGGGTTTGGTTCTTACCACTTCTTCATGAACTCTATTTGGGTCAACGAACCCAATGTCAAAAGGGCCTCCTTTCATGCATTCCATAACCTTTTTCCTGCATAATAGTATATACATATATCGTGAGCATATATATATACATGCAATTAATGAAGTGAATGAGATGAGATAGAAATTACAGAAATAGTACTTACACACAATAAAGGCTAATGGCAGCTTTTTCTAGTTCCTTCTGATTGAATAGAAAATGCAAGTCTTGAATGTTGAAGTCGATCTCGTCGTCTCCGCACAAGAAAATCTGATCTCTTATATGCGTCGTGATCCATTCTTCCTTTATCGTCTTGCATAAATCAAGGTACCACTTGTGCAATCTTCGCATCTTTGTTGGTAGATTCTTGAGCTCCTCTTTCTTGACGAGATTCTTCCCATACTTCCATGGCTGTATGGGGTTGACATCGCCTGTGGGAATGTTGTCTCCCATGAGGTTCAAGTATGCAATGTAAGTCATCCCCATCTCATTTGTCTTTCTTTGTAGCTCTGCCTCGTAATCATTTACATGAGGAGCGTTCCGTGTGTCAAACACTTGGAGCGGGACGCATGATTGCTTTTCCTGCTCTCCGAGCATGGGAACTGTTTTTTGGGGTGCCGCACGACTGCTACTTTCAGTCTCCCTCCGCTTTGCATCCCCCTTAAAAATCTAGCGCTCGTAGTCCGGCACAAGTGGGGTTTCAAGTTTCAAAAGATTATTATAAAACTTCTCCACCATCGCCGGATCTATTTTCTCCTTTGGCTCGGCCCGTCTAGGTGCAAAGAATTTCTTGACCTCTTCTTCCGAGATCCTATTTGTCTCCTCGTCGCTGCGATTCCACGGTAAAACCGGCAATGGCTTGGCGGAAGGCTGCAGGACGTAGTTTCTTGAACTCTTTGGCGTACGGTTTCCTGTGCATTTCTTCGTGGCAGTGCTCTTCCGCTTACGCTGAGGAGATGGCTGGCGCGCCGGAGATGGCTGCCGCGCAGGAGATGGCTGGCGCGCCGGAGATGGCTGCCGCGCAGGAGATGGCTGAAGCGCCGGAGACGACAGGGGAGTATTCTGATGACTTGGAGACGGCTGAGGCGGCTAAGACTGCTGACGCTGCAGAGACGGCGGGGGTGCCAGTGGCCTCCAATTTGGAAGCACGATGTGTTCCTTCTTCTAAAGAATGGTTGTTTTCACTGCAAATTTGAGTTAAGTTTCCCCTTCACCTGTAGCATGGTTAAGCTGTGCTTCCTCATATTCCTTCATAACCTCATCCGCCCCGATAATAGCATAGCCATCTGGAATCGGTCGGCAGTGGTAAGTTCCACCAGCTACAGGAGGTAAGGCATAGCCGACAGCCACCTTAATGGATAAGCCCATTAATCTCACATGCAGCTCAGCGTGTTCACTCTCCGTGATCTCATCCAAGGGGTATCGAGGACCCGCCATTTCAAGTGTGGGCTGCACGTTCTCCGTGGAAGCCACGCTGCTTTTCCGCGCAGAGTCTGGGCCGCCGGTAGCTTCCAATGCAGGCTCTTCGTGCCGCTGAGATGGGCCGGTAGCTTGCTGGCTCTATTGTGCATTCACTTGCGCCTACAACGCCACAAGTGCATGTTCTATCTGTGTCATCCGCTCTGTACGCTCTTTTTCTTTTCTGCCGCGCCATCTGTAAGAGTCGCCCCACTCGGCAAACCCATCCTTCCACGTCATACCCCCTCTGGCGGAAGGGTGAAATTTACCAACAGCGAATTCCAAAGCGTTTCTTTGGATCTTTCATCGACAAAGGTACCGTAGCCCTTCTTTGGCTTATTCTAATTTTCAATTATGATTGGGATCTAGTCCCTAACAAGAACTCCAGCCTGACGTACAAATTTGTTTGCGGCCTTCTTGGGCTCCATCGGCCTGCCATCAACACAGACTGCTTTGATTGTGAACTTTGCATGATCTTTCAACTGATGGCTCGCGCCTCGCTTGCTCTTTTTCATAGAAGAAGATTGTTGCTGGTTGGTCGATCCAGAGGGCTAAAAGAAGAAAGAAGCGTTAATTAATACATGTACATATATACAAATCAATCGGTGGAAGTCAGTAGAGGATTAATCCATGCATATACCTCGACAGACTTTGTAATCACTAAAGTGCATTCACCGGAGTCGTCATCTTCTCCATGACTACTTGAGCTGTCATCATGTCCCTCCAAGTTCAGATATTGTGAGGTGTCCTCGTGGATGATGTTCTCCATTATTTCTTCATCTTCAAGGTTTCTACTGAGTGGATCCATAGTTTCTAAAACAATAATATTATCTAGAGTAAGAGAGTAAACATTCAAGTGGACTTGGATTCATACACAAATATACATATTATTCATAAAAAAATACACAAATGAAATTAAAACCCTAAGGATGCTTGATCATTTTAAACGAGTTCCGAGGGGTCCAAACCCTAATTCGGAGAAATCCCGGATGCATATGAGAGGGGCTAGCCACAGTGGCTGATGCGTGGGACCGTGGCCATGTCATAGCCACACAGGCGCCACGCGGGCTCACCGGAGGATGCTCCAGACAGCGGCGGCTGGCGGCGCTGGAGAGCGACCTAGGGTACGCGAGATAGCGGGTTCGCCTCAGCATGATGCGGCCTACCTAAAACGGCGGCGCCACTACCTAGGGGTCACCGGAGCGACGTTAACGACAACGGCCAGCGGCGGCGCTTGCAGAGCAGCGAGGCGACGACCCTAAACTAATACTAACTATAAAATACACTAAATAACCCTAAACTAAATACACTAAACTACACTAAATAAATAACCCTAAACTAAATAACCCTAAACTAAATAAATAACCCTAAACTAATAACCCTAAACTAAATAAACCCTAAACTAATAACCCTAAACTAAATAAACCCTAAACTAATACTAACACTAAACTACTAATAATACAATAACAAGTAGAAATCTATTGCGAATCCACATATTTGTATTTTTTGTATGGCCTCGGTTAAGCACATTTTTCACAAAATTTTATACACACATGGATACTTGTGAAAATACTTTCAAAATTTGTCATACTCCAAAATTTGTCATACTCCAAAATTTTATACACAATAATCTCAATTTAAGTTGTACAAAATTCTAATAATAACTACACACTTATAACTAATTAATAACTACACACTTATACACTACCGGCGGGGTCGGCCGGCGGGGTCGGCGGGGAGTGGCGGCACCGGGCGAGGACGGAGGGGTCGGCGGCGAGTGGTGGCGCGCGGCGCCGGCCGGAGGCTCCGCGGGCGGAGGCGCTGCTCCCGAGAGTTGCTGGTGGCAGAGCAGTGGCGGCTCCGCAGTGGACGGGGGGGGGGGGGGGTGGCGGACGACACGGACGCGGTGGCGGGCGGCGGTGACGGCGGCGGACGGTGAAGGTCGGGCAGCCTGGCGGCGTCTCGATCTGTTTCTCCACCGCGGCTCTGCTCTGCTCCTCTTTGCGCTCGATCAATCTGGCCGGGGGGGGGGGGGGAAGAGGAAGAGGAACGCGTGCCTTTATACCCCCCCTTTAACACCGATTCCAGTCAGGAACCGGTGTTAAAGGGGGGGGGAATTTGTTTCGCTCCCGCACCCCCCCTTTAACACCGGTTTCAGCCATGAACCGGTATTAAAGGGGGGGGTGCGTGCGCGAAACGAAATAAATGCGCCCCCCCTTTAACACTGGTTCCTGGATGGAACCGGTGTTAAAGGGGGGCATTTATTTCATGCATTAAAGGGGTGGGGGCATTTATAATTCAAAAAAAGGATATGAGTTTAGAAAATTCATATCTTTTTCATTTCAACTCAGAAAAATATGAATAATATATCATAATTTTCAGAAAAATAATATCTATCCATTCATGTAAAACAATTTATATTTACTTTAGATGAAAATTTTCAAAATGATTAAAACACTTACATATAAATTTTGATTATTCAATTCAAACAAAAATAAAATAGTCAAACCCTAAAACATTGAACATAAGAAATATTAAGCATCTAAAAAGGAATCTAACCCTATTTTATTAGAGCAAATCATATTTTATTTTGTATTAACATTTTTGAATTGTTTGGATATTTAAATGCCGCATCTTTTGTATACTTCGGAATCTGACAAAACCTCGCTCAACTTGCATTGGATTTTTGATAAAGTATCATATTGTGAACCTAAAAATGATTTTTGTAAAAAATCGTGAGCATCGTATCATGTACCTGTAGTTCATATCTGACCCACTTCCTACCGATTCGGCAGGAATTTGTCTTTTTCAACAGAGGTGGACTTAAAGGTTTCAGATCCCCCTGTTGGTACATTGTCCATATAAGGTGGTCTAATATTTTTGTAAAATGTGGTGGTGGTTTCTTGAATTAGCCATTTGGTGGTTGCTTCACAAAACCGTCCGTTTTTTTATGCTCGGAAAATGGAAAATGCCTTTTTGGTGCGACAAAAAGGAAAACTTCCTCTTGCAACATTGTTTGCCATGCCATGATGCACATGTGTGCACAATATGGCCACATTATCACAAACTATGCCTTGATTCTAGCCATAACATTGGTCATTTGACCCGAAAGCCACGAAACCTTGAATGAGATAGGTCATTTTGTGAAGGTTTTTTTGAGACATAATCAATATACCCAGTTTGATATTTTTCCTTCTAACTATGTCACATAATATAACACCACGCGAAGGTTTTGCACTGTTTCGATCTTTTTTTAATTTTTTATCCCCGTTTTAAACTATCGTCAAACTTTGTCGAACAACATGCATGAAGATTCTTAGCTCGGGGCCAAGCCTCGCTCAACTTGCATTGGATTTTTGATAAAATAGCATATTGTGAACCTAAAAATTATTTTTGTAAAAAATCGTGAGCATCGTATCATGTACCTGTAGTTCATATCTGACCCACTTCCTACCGAGTCGGCAGGAATTTGTCTTTTTCACCAGAGATGGACGGAAAGGTTTCAGATCCCCCTGTTGGTACATTGTCCATATAAGGTGGTCTATTATTTTTGTAAAATGTGGTGGTGGTTTTTTGAATTAGCCATTTGGTGGTTGCTTCAAAAAACCGTCCGTTTTTTATGCTCGGAAAATGGAAAATGCTTTTTTGGTGCGACAAAAAGGAAAACTTACTCTTGCAACATTGTTTGCCATGCCATGATGCACATGTATGCACAATATGGCCACATTATCACAAACTATGCCTTGATTCTAGCCATAACATTGGTCATTTGACCAAAAAGCCAAGAAACCTCGAATGAGATAGGTCATTTTGTGAAGGTTTTTTTGAGACATAATCAATATACCCAGTTTGATATTTTTCCTTCTAACTATGTCACATAATATAACACCACGCGAAGGTTTCACACTGTTTCGATCTTTTTTTAATTTTTTATCCCCGTTTTAGACTATCGTCAAACTTTGTCGAACAACGGGCATGAAGATTCTTAGCTCGGGGCCAAGCCTCGCTCAACTTGCATTGGATTTTTGATAAAATAGCATATTGTGAACCTAAAAATTATTTTTGTAAAAAATCATGAGCATCGTATCATGTACCTGTAGTTCATATCTGACCCACTTCCTACCGATTCGGCAGAAATTTGTCTTTTTCACCAGAGGTGGACGGAAAGGTTTCAGATCCCCCTGTTGGTACATTGTCCATATAAGGTGGTCTAGTATTTTTGTAAAATGTGGTGGTGGTTTTTTGAATTAGCCATTTGGTGGCTGCTTCACAAAACCGTCCGTTTTTTATGCTCGGAAAATGGAAAATGTCTTTTTGGTGCGACAAAAAGGAAAACTTCCTCTTGCAACATTGTTTGCCATGCTATGATGCACATGTATGCACAATATGGCCACATTATCACAAATTATGCCTTGATTCTAGCCATAACATTAGTCATTTGACCCGAAAGCCAAGAAACCTCGAATGAGATAGGTCATTTTGTGAATGAGATAGAACTGGAATTAAAATACAGAATGCAACTAACAGTAAGTTACATAAAGCATGACTTAAAATTAAGATACATAAAAGAACTAAAAATTAAGATACATGGCCAGATTAAGTCACAATCGGCCGAACTTGTTTCCAAATGTTGGAGTGATTCAGTCATGCTCCTGCCTACACCTGTAATACTCGCCACTGTAGTCGTCGTACTCATCGCCGCCGTCGTCGCTGTCGTCGTCGGGGTTGCCGTAATTGAACCTTGAAGGCTGAGTACGCGTGTGCTGGACTTGAGGGTAGCGCAGACGGGGGTTAGAGTCGGCGGCAGTGTCGTAGGCCATGACGCTCTGGAGAGTCCGACCGCGCCACCATAGCCGACGGCCGGCCTCGTTGAAGTTCGGAGGAGGTGGGCCGTCCTCCTCGTGCCTGGCGAGCGCCCTCTCACATCGATCCCCTAAGAAGGCTTCCCAAGTAGGGAAATAGTCGGGATGCCATCTGGGATTCCTCCGCTGCTCCGGCGTGAGCTCGAAGTAGTAGTGGTTCGTGATTGCCATCCGGTGCGCCACACCTAGAGGGACAGGAGGAACCGGCACGCCTCCGGTGCTTAGCATCCAGCCGACGGGGACACGGTACCCCGGCAGGCAGGGGTAGTTCGAGGCGCAAAGCGCCTTCGCCTCCCTGGGGGTTAGTGCTACGGTGGAAGCCATGGGAAAGAGTGATGAGGTTGCAGATATGAGTCTAGAGATGTGCAATGACAATGGAGGCCAACCCTACATATATATATATAGTGAGAAATGGCTGGAGGGAAGAACTGGCTGGAAGAACTAGCGGGAAAAAATGGCGGGAAGAAAAATGGCGAGAAAAAATGGCGGGAAGAAAAATGGCTCATTTAATACATATATTGTTAACAGAAGAAATATGACATTGATTTCCATGTTGAGATACATATGTGTGACAAAAATGGCTCAATTAATACATATAATCAATCTTATGATCGCGTCGGCCATAACCATGGAGTATCAGCACCGTTTAACAGGATGGTTGGGTCAGTCTTCACTCTGAAGGGCGGAGTTTCATCAAACTTATTATAATCTTCTGACATGTCTGTCTTGTCCTCCACTCCCACGATGTTTCTTTTCCCTAAAAGAACTATGTGACGCTTTGGCTCATCGTGTGATGTATCTGTTTGCTTATTTTTTTTCGGTTTGGTAGACATGTCCTTCACATAGAAAACCTGAGCCACATCATTGGCTAAGACGAATGGTTCGTCTAAGTTCTTGTCTACCTTCATAAGATTGTTGAGATCCACTGTTGTCATTCCGTACTTCTTGTCTACCTCCACCCCTCCTCCTATTAGCTTGACCCATTTGCATCGAAACAAGGGAACCTTAAAATTAGGTCCATAGTCAAGTTCCCATATCTCCTCTATAAACCAATAATACGTGGTCTTTTTCCTATTGTCTTCTACTGCATCGAAGCGGACACCACTATTTTGGTTGGGGCTCTTTTTATCTTGGCCTATCGTGTAAAATGTATTCCCATTTATCTCGTACCCTTGGAAAGTACATACAGTCGAAGATGGTGTCCTGGCCAACAAGTACAGCTGATCCCCAATAGTGGTGTTATTCGTGAGAAGTCTTTGCAGCCAGCCGCCAAAACTCGCCATGTGTTCACTTATAATCCATTCATCAGACTGCCCCGGGTGTTTGAGGCGTATTAAATTCTTGTGTTCATTGATATACGGGGCAACCAAGATAGATCTTTGTAAAACCGTGTAGTGTGCTTGATTGAGAGAATGCCCGTCCCTACATATCATTTCTTTACATCCTAGGGTGCCTTTTCCACGCAGTCTCCCCTCATGTCGTGATTCAGGAACACCAATCGCCTTAAGGTTAGGAATAAAATCAACACAGAACTCAATGACCTCCTCTGTTACATAGCCCTTGGAGATGCTTCCTTCTGGCCTAGCACGATTATGAACATATTTCTTTAAGACTCCCATGTACCTCTTAAAGGGGAACATATTGTGTAGAAATACAGGACCGAGAATGACAATCTCTTCTACTAGGTGAACCAGGAGATGCGTCATAATATTGAAGAAGGATGGTGGGAACACCAACTCAAAGTTGACAAGACATTGGCCACATCTGTCTGTAACCCTGGTAGGCTTTCTGGATCGATTAACTTCTGAGATATTGCATTGAGGAATGCACATAACTTCACAATGGGTACTCGAACATTTTCAGGTAGAAGCCCCCTCAATGCAATCGGAAGCAATTGTGTCATAATCACGTGGCAGTCATGAGACTTCAGGTTTTGGAATTTTTTTCTCTGCCATATTTATTATTCCCTTTATATTCGACGAGAATCCAGACGGGACCTTGATACTGCTAAGGCATTCAAAAAAGATTTCCTTCTCTGCTTTGGTAAGAGCATAGCTGGCAGGAGTTAAGTGGCATCGTTTACCCTTCTCATTCTCAGGATGCATAGGCTCTTCAGGGTCTTTCAGATGTTGTTGGTCCTGCCGTGCTTCCGGTGTATATTTTGTCTTCCCATACACTCCTAGGAAGCCTAGCAGGTTCACGCAAACATTCTTCGTCACGTGCATCACGTCGATTGAAGAGCGGACCTCTAAGACTTTCCAATAGGGTAGGTCCCAAAATATAGATTGCTTCTTCCACATGGGCGCGTGTCCGGCATCGTCATTCGGAACAGATAGACTGCCAGGACCTTTTCCAAAGATTACTTCTAGGTCCTTGACCATACCAAATACCTCCTCACCGGTACGGATGACAGGCTTCCTCCGGGGTTCTGCCAGACGTTTGGAATGCTTGCCTTTCTTTCTTACTGGATGCAGGTTCGGAAGAAATCGACGATACCCTAGGTACACAACCTTCTTACATTTATCCAAATATACACTTTCAGTCTCATCTAAACAGTGTGTGCATGCATTGTATCCCTTGTTTGTCTTCCCTGAAATGTTACCAAGAGCAGGCCAATCATTGATGGTTACGAAAAACAATGCTCGTAGGTCAAATGGCTCCCCTTTGTGCTCATCCCACATACGTACACCTGGTTTGGCCCACAGTTGTAAAAGTTCTTCAACTAATGGCCTTAGGTACACATCAATATCATTGCCGGGTTGCCTCGGGCCTTGGATGAGCACTGACATCATAATGAACTTCCTCTTCATGCACAACCAAGGAGGAAGGTTATAGATACATAGAGTCACAGGCCAGGTGCTGTGACTGCAGCTCTGCTCACCAAAAGGATTCATGCCATCTATACTTAGACTAAACCTTAAGTTCCTTGCGTCACGTGCGAAGTCCGGGTACTCTCGCTCGAATTTTCTCCACTGTGACCCATCAGCGGGGTGTCTCAACATCGCGTCTTTCTTATGGTCTTTCATGTGCCATCGCAACAACTTGGCATGCTCTTTATTTTTGAAGAGACGTTTTAACCGTGGTATTATAGGAGCATACCACATAACCTTGGCAGGAACCTTCTTCCTAGGGGCCTCGCCCTCAACATCGCCAGGATCGTCTCGTCTGATCTTATACCGCGGTGCAGTGCATATCGGGCATGCATCCAAATTTTCGTACTTCTCACCGCGGTAGAGGATGCAATCATTAATGCAGACATGTATCTTCTGCACGTCTAATCCTAGAGGGCAGACAACCTTCTTTGCTTGGTATGTACTGTCGGGCAACTCATTATTTCTTGGAAGAAGATTCTTCATTTTTACCAACAACTTTGAAAATGCGCTGTCAGTCACACCGTTCTCTGCCTTCCATTGCAATAAATCCAGTGTGGTACCTAGCTTTTTGTGGCCATCTTCGCAAGTTGGGTACAACAATGTTTTGTGATCCTTTAACATCTGCTCTAGCTTCTCCTTCTCCTTTTCAGTTTCACATTCTTCCTTTGCATCAGTAATGGCCCGACCAAGATCGTCATCAGCGGGCCCATCTGCTGCCTCTTGATCTTCATTATCTACCCCCGTTGCAGTATCATCATATTCAGGATACATATTATGATAGTTGTCATCATCCTCTTTTTCTTCATTGTCTTCCATCACAACCCCTTTTTCTCCGTGCTTGGTCCAACAATTATAGCTGAGCATGAAACCGGATCGAAGCAGGTGGGCGTGAATGGTTCTGGTATTTGAGTAGGCTTTCTTGTTCTGATAGTAAACACACGTACAACACATAAAACCATTGTGACCATGGTTTGCATTAGCCACAACGATGAAATTTTGAAAGCCCGTAATGTACTCGTAAGTGCGTCGGTCACAGTACATCCATTGCCAGTTCATCTGCATTAATATATAGTATATATCAAAAATTAATAGGGAGATGACCATTTATATATAGTATATCAATGACACATGAAAGGATAGTTGCCGACCTCGACCGAGAAGGAAAGAGCAACGAGAAAACTTATTTTGAGCTCTCGGGCATTTCACCGAACACCTCTTATGCATAGGAAAAAAACACAAACTAGCACACCTCACACCCTCTTGCTAGGCTCCAAAATGAGAGAGTGAAAAAATAAAAGAGAGGGGTATGGGCTGCGGTGTGTTATATAGCCCCCCCTTTAACACCGGTTCAAGCCACGAACCGGTGTTAAAGGGGGGCTGCGCGGGCCACTAGTGCAGGGCCTTTAACACCTGTTCGTACCACAAACCGGTGTTAAATGGGGCTCCTTTTTGCTGCACGTGAACCGGTGTTAAAGCCTATTTTCAGGCTCAACAAAAGGCCTCGTTTCCACTGGTGCACGCGTACCGGTTTTAGTGAAGAACATAAACCGTTTCGTATGATTTTATTTGGCCTTTGTCTGTTGGCCTGCCCACGTCCGTTCCCACGCGTACACGTACGGCTACTAGCGTTGAGGCTTTCTTTTTGTTTTCGTGTCGCCTAGCAAAGGAACATAACCTTGAGCCTGCATAATTAGTAACTATTGCATGATCATTGTTTGAGACGTGTTTGTTCTGGCCTCTGGTCGAATGTGTACGTACACATATGTCAGGGCTACAATATTGTATCGCGAGAATTTAAGATTTGAGCGCGTACAAAAGCTTCAGCAGCTTGTAGTCTAAATGGCAGGTAATCTACTGCTGCCGGTGTGCATGCATATGATGTTGGCCAGCGAGAACCAGGGTCGATCTTGCTACAGTAGACGTCCTTCAAATAGGTCCTCCATCGTCGCCGATGTTGTCAAGAGGATAGACAGTAGTGTGACGTGAGACGTGAGGATGCGCAGCAGCGTGGCTGGGCAGCGGCGAAAGTTTGAAAAGATTGCGTTGCTCGACCTTAACCAAACTATCTTAAGCGAAATTATTTCTTCTCTAGATTAACTCAACCTTAACCAAACTATCTTCAAATCCAAGGTCAAATATTTTAAGAAGTACACAGGTACAAGTTTATTTTGGACAAATTGATGGATTTAACTAACCTAGAGACATGATACACATGGACCCTTATTTCTTAAAAATATGATTTTTTTCATCCGATGTAACGCACGGGTTTTATGCTAGTCTCCTTAAAAAGACAAAGTTGATGCATTAATATAGACGACCTGAACCGAACACAACCCCCGCTCGATTCTACCCGTCTCGACCGCACCAAGCCTATATAATCCTCACTCTCTTGTCCCGCCCGCGAAACCCTATAAGGGCACGGCCAACGCTACAGCGTGGACGCCTGCCCCAGCACTCCACGTCGGCTCGGATGGTCCAGCTTAGCAAAAGGTGCCACTTGCAGAGGCAAACGGGATCCTGCAGAGAAGACCGCTTCCTCGCTGCCAAAAGTAATAGCGCACTCAGGGCACGGCCAACACTACAGCGTGGACGCCTGCCCCAACACTCCACGTCGGCTCGGATGGTCCAGCTTAGCAAAAGGTGCCACTTGCAGAGGCGAACGGGATCCTGCAGAGAAGACCGTTTCCTCGCTGCCAAAAGTAATAGCGCACTCAGATTGGGGGGACGAACTGGGAGAGGAAAAGGCTGAATGGAGGGGTCAGGATGACGCAGAGAGATCCCGCCCGGTGATTGCTCCGTTGGATGGGTGCAATACTGAACTACTGCTTCATACGTTTTTACCTACGTGGATTCATAGGGAAGCTGTATACCACTGCTACCATAAATCGTGCCCTCAGATTGGGGGGACGAATTGGGAGAGGAAAAAGCTGAATGGAGGGGTCAGGATGACGCAGAGAGATCCCGTCCGGTGATTGCTCCGTTGGATGGGTGCAGTACTGAACTACTGCTTCATACGTTTTTACCTACTAAACTACTGTGCTTCATACGTTTTTACCTACGTGGATTCATAGGTAAGCTGTATACCACTGCTACCATAGATCGTGCCCTAATCCCCAACGCCACCGCCGCCGCCGCCGCTCCAGCTGCATCACCGCCGCGCGCCGCCATGGTAAACATAGTTTGGCCCTTAGGACGCTAAATATCTTTAACCGTGGGCCTGAGTCTGAGCCATCTCCTGTACTCTCCTGGCAGGGTATCGACCTCGTCGCCGGCGGCCGGAACAAGAAGACCAACCGCACCGCGCCAAAGTCGGACGATGTCTACCTCAAGCTCCTGGTGAAGGTAAGTCCTTCGTCCATCTCGATTCCCTTACCATTTCCTTGCCGAATTTCAGGATTTCTGAGTTCCTTATCTGTGCGGGCAGCTCTACCGCTTCCTGGTGCGGAGGACCAAGAGCCAGTTCAATGCCGTGATCCTGAAGCGGCTCTTCATGAGCAATACCAACCTCCCGCCGCTCTCGATGCGCCGCCTCGTCAAGTTCATGGAGGGCAAGGTCTCTGTTTCCTCCCTGTTCGTTTTGTTTGGTGTCGATTGGTGCATGCTTTGGGTAGTTTTATTACCTCTATATGAACTTGTTCGGTTTTGCAATTGTTGGGTTGCAGGATAACCAGATCGCCGTTGTCGTGGGCACCATAACCGACGACAAGAGAGTCTACGAGGTTCCAGCGATCAAGGTGGCAGCGCTCAGGTTCACCGAGACGTCCAGGGCCCGCATTGTGAATGCCGGTGGAGAGTGCCTCACCTTTGACCAGCTGGCGCTCCGCGCCCCTCTTGGTCAGAACACGGTAATTTCTGCAGTTCATTTTGTGTTATCATTCTCGTTAATCGTAAGCTGTTCTTTATATGAGCATTGCTATACGGGAGTCCAATGTTTCCGATAGTTAGTAGTGCCAAACTTGTGAACTATAGGAAGAAATTTACTGTATTCTTGCCCTGTCGTTGGTTCTGCATTTGCCATATTTGTTCTGTTGATCTTGCTAAGGTGGAAGTACCTGTATTTTGCTACTGTCTTCGCAAGTAGTGGATAAATAGATGCGTCAAAATAACCCCTTCTCTGTGATAGTTGTTTCCTGTTTATGTTGGTGTCTGCATGGTGCTAACCCCGGGCTTGTCGGATTACAATCCTATGAAGAAGGGAGCCCCAATGCTTATGCTAGATCCACAATCCCATTCAGTGTTGCAGGTCACGACACTTCTCGTGATTGAGTTGGTCCGTGTCAAAGTAATGGATACATGCCTACATCTCATCTCTTCTCCACCTTTTTACAAACAAAATTTCAGTTGGTTTGATGGCAGTGATTAGATCTTACCCGTGCTTCTGATAAATCCGTGAAGCACAAGGGAAAACAATGGTTGAATTTCTTAATATGAGCCATACAGCCAATACTCTTCTTTGTTTTATCCTTCTAGCTTTCTCTTCTTGATTAGCGCGTTCTCTGGTTTGGCATGGCAGTGATGATTCAAACCTTCAGTTCACATGCCAGTTCTGCTTCTGAGAATTCATGACTGAGAAAACTGAGATAGATCTGATACTTATACCTGCACATCTTTCTAGTATCATTGATGATTTTGAGCATACACTTTTTTTGAACTACTTTGAGCATACACTTGCATTAGCTGCATTCTTCTTGGGAACCTTATCCAGAACCAAGGAAGTCTAGCTGATGCATAAATTTATATGGTTGTCTTACCAGCCCATTGCGTAACTATGGTTTTCTTTGGTGCCAAATATTCAAACCAAAATTCTGCTCTTTCTTCTCATGACATACATTGTGGTAGGTTGCTTCTGCTGGTTTCATTTTGTCAAATGGTCTCAACACCTACATTTGACCTGATATGTCAGGATAGTGTTAAAGTGTTTGCTGCTCTTTAGGTCTCTTTCCCCCCTTGAGTTAATGAGTTAGTATGTTTAGTATTTATTGTGTTCTTGGAAGAATAACATATGATGCACAATTATCTTATGGTACTCACTGAATGCCATGTGGACCGGTGTTCCGCTCATTGTTTGATGCCACTAGTGCACTGTGATTTTTTTGTGCTAATGTTTTTGCTTCCTTGAGTGATGTATATGGTCTTATGGGACGCATAATATTATGCTACACCGTAAGCATTGTGTGGGCAAATCCTCTGCTTATTTTCTGATGCCACTACTGTGATTTTATTATACAGTTTTTTTTATTTTCCGTGCGACTTTACTAGTTTTATATTGGACTAAATATTATTCGAATGATGTCATATGGTGCATAATTTTATGCTATACTGAGCGCAATGTGAAAAAATAACGCAACTAGCTGAACATCATTATTACACAATATACAAAGGTTTGTCTTGCATTGCATTTTGCACTCACAGCTATCGATGCATTCAGAATCTACTACATGTTATGTCAGTTTTAGGTTAGTGTTTCACAGTTGCAGTTTTCTAAACAGGTTCTTCTGAGGGGCCCTAAGAACGCCCGTGAGGCAGTGAGGCACTTTGGTAAGGCTCCTGGTGTACCGCACAGCCACACCAAGCCTTACGTCCGCTCCAAGGGAAGGAAGTTTGAGAAGGCAAGAGGAAGGAGGAACAGCAGAGGCTTCAAGGTCTAGGTTATCCATGTGCTACAGATGTTATTATTACTGACGTGCCAGGATCCTCTAGATTTTGTTCGATGTTATTATTACTGACGTGCCAGGATCCTCTAAATTTTGTTCGAATGCCATGCACTGTGCTAAGAAATTTACATGTTTGCGTTTAACACCCCGAGTGGGTCAAAACTGTTTGCGTACGACATGATTTTGAATCGTAACTGTTTAACGATTGGGTGAACCAGTTACTTGTTCATAGAGATGACGGACACTACGTTGACGCTGATAATTTGATTACCCCTCGTCCTCGTAGCAATAAATCCTTGCTTATCCATCGAGCAAACTGGTGTCATCAAGTACATAAGTAATAAAGCGTCCTTTATCGAAAAAAAAAGCACTCGAGCATTTTTCTTTTGCACACTCAGGCAGAGCTTCGGTTGCTCCTTGAGCGTTTGGACGGTGACCACCAATCCTCTTGGTAGCCTGCCCATCCTTGCGATCAACTGGAGAGCTATGTCGTTTTGATTTATGACATTGCGGTGCAAGTAGTAATGTGGCGTTCGCCTCGGGTTGTCGTTCATTCCACTCTTCGACTTGGGACGGTGCTGTCGGTGCAAAGATATGAGAGCATCTCTCGCGCTAAAGGCATCTCTACTAGGTCGATCCAATGACCAGCTCACAACATCATCCGTCACAACACGATCATTGCGTATACCTTCCCACCAGCACTGCCACCTGTGTCCCCCTTCTCTCGTTGAGAGTCCTCGCAGGGCATGAGTGGTCGGGCCGATCCCGATCCCTCCCTGGCGGCTCTGCCGGCCGAGGATGGCGGAGGAAAGGCACCGGAGTAGGCTGTAGGCGTAGGAGTAGCTGGTATGGTGTGATGCCGGTAGTTAGGAGTAGGGCTTCGGGATTTCCTGGCCAGATCTCGAGCAGCTCGAGTCGAGGATGCGGTGGTTTTCTGCTCCGTTGGATGGAGCGGGCGGCGGTGTCTTCTACCTCGAGGATCTCCTCAAATAAGGCCCGTTGCTGCTCCCTCTTGATCCGGTGCGTGGTGGTGCTGCTTCTCCTTTTCCTGGCCGGCCATGGAGGCGAGGGGGATGAGGAGGGGAGCTCGACGACGGCAAGATCTAGAGGTATGCAGGGAGGTTTTGCTCTTCCGGTGCTCTGGTGCGGTGCTGGACGGGCGACCTTGGAGTCTGTCGCTCTGCTTCCAAGGTGGAAGCGAGCGGATGGTGCTCCGGTGGTCCATCCCCCCAATAAGCACCTTCTTCACCCTGGGGTTCATGGCCTCAAAGGTTCCCTCCTGATCTCGGCCGGCCATGGAGGCGAGGGAGAAGGTGGAGGAGCCCTCCGGGCTGTGGTTCTAGGGTCTCCGAGCTACTTCTGGTGGCTGTTGAGCGGCAACAGAAGGTCGCCCGGATCCCTCCCCCTCTCTGCTCCTATGGTAGGAGTGGCAAAGGCTTACGGGAGTTGCGGCGGTTCGGTCATAAAACTCGTTGGCTTCTTGGCGATGTGCAAGACGTCGAGCTTCCTCTCCTTCTCTCGGCCTGCCGTGGTGGCGAGGGATAGAAGGGAGGACGCGTCGATGTGGAAGCCGAAGCCGAAGCCTAGTGAAGCTGCACCCTCTGGTTCTTACTCGCAGTTGTCTTTTGGTGGTGTTGCCGCGAGACTGCTACCCGTTCTGGCCGAATGGCGGCTTTGGGTTTCAACCTCCTTTGGAGGCCCTCTGAAGCTCTGCACCGGTGCTCGATAGATCGTTCTCGACAAGTGGTTCGTCCCCGGAGAGTTCGATTTGGACGGCGGCTTTGCTTCTCCGGCTCAGAAAGCGTCACGAGCAAGATTCTTCGACCTCGCCTTTGGCTCGAGTTCGCCGGAGTTTTGTGACGGAGGTCGCCGGAGTTTGGCTTAGATTGTAATCTTTCTTTTTGGATTGAGGTGCTTTGTGTAAAGTGGAGGCCTCTTTTCTTGTTTTATAGCCTGGCTAGTGTGTTTTTTGCTAGGGGCCTCTCTAATCATGTACCTGTCATGTTTCTAATCACAGATTCTAGGGTCATCGAGACCCTTTTGACCGTTCAAAAAAAACTAGGTCGATCCAATCGGTCCGTTTGGATCGAACCGTGGTCGCTTTTGGGTCGTGGTCTGGTCTGTCCGGCCAATCGTGCTCAGCGGTCTGATCCATTTGTCTGTCTCCCCTTGCTGTCACCGCTTGACACCCTCGGTGATGGGATGTTAACAGCGACACGACGTCGGCTATTAGCGTCGGCGGCTTTCTGCGCGGCCGGCGTTTTCTGCCATCAAAGCTTTCATCCCGCACATTCCTCGCCTTCCGCGGCCAGAAAACTTTCCGCGCCTCCTCCGCCGTTTCTCGCCTTCGCCGTGATCTATAAAATACGGCCGCCGACGCGACAGAGACAACAAGCCCAAGCAAGAGAAAACCAGCAGCTGAAAAGGCACCAGCCATCAGCAGCCATGCCTCGACGCAAGATCGCTAGTTGGACCAAGATCCGGGAGATGTGCCGCACCCGCTACCCGGAGGTGGAGATCGACGTCGTCCACCTCGAGGCCACGTTGATGGCCAAGCGCATGACCGAGGCACAGGTGTTGGCCTTCGAGGAGGAAGGCCATGTGGCAGAGGCGGCGCTGGAGCGTGTGGTGGAAGTAGCCTCAAGGGTGGCTGCCCAATGGGAGGTGCGCGAAATACACCACGTCGCCGCCAAGGAGGCAGTGGCCATGGAGGCTACATCAGCGGCCCTCCGCGAGATCCGCTATGACCATGACCACGCTGAAGAGGTGGCCAAGGAGGCTGCCAAGGTTGTCGTCCGCGAGCTTCTCCATGCCGCCGCCACGCACAGTGAGGTGGAAGTGGCTTAGCGCGAGCACGCTGCCGACATGGCAGCGGCAGAGGGGCGCGTGGCTACAACCGCCGAGGTGGCAGCCACATCGGCTCTCGTCAACGGTGACGAGACGGAGGTGGAGGAGGACGACGAGGAGGCGAAGAAGGAGGATGGGGAGGAGGCGATCGTCGTCCCCCTAAATATCACTGAGACGCTGGGCTTCGGCCCCAATGGGACTCTAGCAGGGTGACCCTGGATGAGGCAGAAGCCGCGCGCCGGGCAGAGGCCTTGGCAACGACGGCGAAAAAGGAGCTCGCTGACCAGGAGGCAAGGGACCACTAGTGTAACATCCCAAAAATATTTATCAAGGTTATCAATCCCAATCACCCAAAATTAGGGTTAACAAAAACTTTTGTTAATTAAATCCATATGAATGCATGTGTGTATGTGATGAATGTATGAATGCATGGTTGGACTTGTGTGATTTTTGTGAATGGCAAGGAATGGTTTAAAGATGAAAACAACATCATCTAAATCAATTCCAAGCAGAATCAAATCAATAGAAATTCAAAAACAAACAAAACAAGCAAATGGTCATTTTTGCCAATCTTGCTCACTAGACCACTTTGAGTGTTTCTAGTCCAAGATTTCAAATAGAAACAAATCCATTTCTTTTCACCCCTTGCTAGACCAAGTGAAAGTGAACCCAAGCCCACCTTGCAAACCCACAGAAACATTTGGCAACCCTATTCAAATGACATTTGAAATTTGAATCTATATCATATGAGAAGATCACCATTTCTCAAAACCCAACCAAACCAGTGCACCTTGACAAATCCAAGCAACCAGAGACTACCTAGTATGTGACCAGTATGGTTTGTAATGGATGATGTACTGTGATATCCAATCTGTTATGTCTCACAAAAATGGTAATCCTAGATTGCGATGTATGGCATAACAGGCATCTGGGATTAAAAATCCGGGTGTTGACAACTAGGCTGCCAAGATGGAGAAGTCCCCGACAAACCGAGCGGCCGAGGACCGCAGGAAGGCGGCGGGAAAGGCGGTGGTTCGTGGCGAGGCGCGCGACATTCACCGTGAAAGCCTCCAGCAGCGGGCCATCTGGTCCACCAGGGCGGCGATCAACGGGGCCAGCGACAGCGGCAATGGTGGCCGCGACAACAGTGGCGAGTAGCCATAGCGACGACCTCCTCTAGCAGATGTAGGGTTCACAACATGGAAAACAAAAAAATTCTATTGTGGGAACACACAAATGCCAAGATCTAATCTACGAGATCGGTGCAACGAGTTTATAGAGTACAAACCCTCGTAGATCCAAAGCGTTTAACGAGATCGGATTCTCGTGGTTGATGTATTCGTTCACTTGCCGATCTCAAGATCGTGTAGACGATCCTTCCGGCGCCATGTTCCGACAGTGCTTCCACAGTCGGTCACACATACGGTAGTCGATGAAGACCTTCCTCTCCCTTGTTCCAGCAGGGCAGCGGAGGTTTGTAGATCTCCACGGAATCCCAATAGCACGACGGTGTGGTGGTGGTGGATAAGAGATTATTGCAGGGCTTCACCTAAGCCGGAGCAGCTGTATGGAGGAGAGAGGGAGGCGCCTAGCGGCTAGGGTTTTGGGTTAAGGACAAGGGGCGCCACCACACCTCCTTATATGGGTGGAGGGGTGGCGACCATGGTTCCTATCCCTGGCCTAGTCCTCCCCAAGTCCTCTTGGCCGGCGGCATAGGGAGGGAAAGGGAAACATTTTCCCTCAAGGTTTCATTTCCATCCCCCACTAGTACTTTGACTTTCAAACTAGGATTTGATTTTTCAAACTAGGATTTGACTATTCAAACTAGAGTTTGTTTCTCTCTTCCTTATCCTTGGCCGACTTGACCTAGTGGTCCATGCTCCTACCCCATTAGGGTATGCTGCACTCCAAGTACCCCCTCTCGAGGTGGTGGACCTTCTAGAACTTTCTAGAAGCTTCCGGTCAAAACACCGAAAACATTTCTGAACCCCAGAAATTGAGTTTCCTTATATGAATCATATTATCCGAACCATTCCGGATCTCCTCGTGATGTCCTGGATCCAATCTGAGACTCAGAAAAACATTCGGTCTCCAACTCATATTCCATATCTAATTTACAACATCGAATCCTTAAGTGTGTCTCCCTACGGTTCGTGAACAATGCAGACATGATCAAGACACCTCTCCAATCAATAAACATTAGAGGAATCTAGAAATCCATTATGGCTCCCATGTATTTCTACGATTACTTTGTGATCGAATGAACCATTTACATACGATACCGATTCCCTTTGTCGCGTGATACTTTACTTATCTGAGGTTTGATCGTCGATATCTCTATACCTAGTTCAACCTCATTACCAATAAGTACTCTTTACTCGTTCCATGATATGACATCCCTTGTGACCCAGTCACATGCTTGCAAGACAATTGGATGACATTCCATCGAGAGGGCCTAGTGTAACATCCCTAAATTCATATTCCAAAACTCATTCATATCATCCTTGCATTCATCATCATTTAGGGTTTTCTCAAAATCATTTCAAAAACAGGAGCATTTGTGGCTCATTATTTTATGTATGAAAACCCTAGCCTTTGTGCTACATGCTTTTGGGAAAGATGTTGTTATTCATTCAGAATGTTTTGAATTCAAACTTAAGTGGTCTCAAAAGCCTGAACATAATATCAAAAGCAAAATATGAATTAAAACAAATCCTATACCTATTATCATCTCTCATAAAGGCATAGTTTAATTTATTTGCAAAAGGACCCAAGTGTTCTGAAATGTTTAGATGGGTTTGACACTCATTTAGGAGCAAGTTTCATTTTACAAAAGTCTTGTAAAGTTTTGGATTCAAACAGATTTGAATTTAAGTTTAAAAACCATTTCTGGAAAATCAATCTGAAAAAGAAAAGGAATTAAAAAGAAAAAAATAACCAAACCAGCCAATCTGGCCGACCCAGCCCAACACGGCCCAGCTAGCCCAGCAGCTCCCACCCCCACGAATCGTTTTCTTTCACCCGCTCCCGCGCCCTCCAGCCCACTGACAGAAGGGACCCGCTTCGTTTTCCCTCTCTCGCTGACAACCGCGGCCCACCCGAGCATCGTCGTCTCCACCCCCCCCCCCACACGACCTGTTCGGCCCCAAAATTGACACGGCCGTTTCCTGTTGATTACGCAGCTTAAATTCGAGTTATGGCACGAGTGATTCTCGCTCGCGGGCAGGCTACATAAACCCCCTCTGCCCCCTCTCTCTTTTCCCCCAAACCCCAAGCACAGAACGCCCCCAGGCTGCGCGCATTGCTCTCTGCAACCCCGCCGTCTCCGACGACTGCGCCGGCGAATTCCGCTCTAGCAACGTCGACGACTGGCCGCCACCGTCTTCGGCACCAACTCCGGCGAGCTCCAGCGTGATCCACAACGTCGCCTTCGACCTCGAGCAGAGCCACCGTTGCCAGATCCAACTTCGGCGAGGAATTCACCGCAACCCCGAGCGCCCCTTGCCAAGCTGTCCACAAGTTGAGCATCCCCACGTCCTTGCGGTCTCGGTGAGTACTTTCCCTATCCTCCTAGCGACCAATATCGCCGGCGCCGCCACCGCCTGGCCGTCGCCGCCGCGCACAGCCGCTAAGCGCCGCCAGAATTTGGCTTGATGATTTGGTCTGTTGGATCTGCATCGTAGGGCTAGGATAGACCTTAATCGAAGAGGTACGCGCGCGTCTGAGCCGCCAGATCTAAGTTAGATCCTACGGCCTGCGACTGCCGATCCGCGCGAACCGGTACGCGCCAGTGAGGTTGCGACGCGTGGCTAGGATGAATTCAAAAACAGAATTTAAACCTGATTTAGATCCAAACTTCAAACTGCTATAACTTTTGAATGCCACGTTAGAATTTTACAAACTTTATACCGTTGGATTCAGTGAAACAAGACCTTTCTGAATATCCAATTTGTTTAAAAAATAGTAACAGTTAAAATGACTTTATTTGTAGAACAAGTTTAAGGCTATTTTAAGTATAGATTTATTTTGGTAAATTGTATTGGTGCCAAATAAGTTTAGTTGGCAAACTTGTGACTTGTTAAGTTTCTGTAAACATGTGCATGCTTGGTAGTGTTTTCAAAAAAATCATCACTTGGTAAATTCTTGCATGCATGCATTCATATTATTTTTTATTGAATATTATTGTGTGTAATTGTATGCTAAAATTTTGTGTAGATTTTGCTAGTGATTGTGATTGTGAAGAGTGCTACTCTCCCCACTACCAAGGCAAGTGATATTTTCATGAATATTTCTATCCTATGTTTTGTACTAGCATTAGATATTTTGCTAAGTCTTGCATGCTATTTTTGACTAATGCTAAGTTGGGAAATCCTAAGTAGTGTAGAATGGTAGAATTGCTAGGGAATTTTCCTAAGTTAAGTTATCTTACCATGCTTAGCCTAGCTATTTAGCAAACAAGGGTTGGTGAAAATCTATACATACTATGATGAAAATATTCTAAGTCATGAGTCTACACTCAACATGCTTGCCTGTGGCACATGAAGATGAAGACTTGTGTTTATTTACTTATTCCTTAAACTCTTGTATTAGGCCTATGGCCCTGAGTTGTAAAATATTATGTTTTATCTCTGGTATGAATGTAATAAACGACCTTTGTATCTGTGTACTTCATCTTAAACTGTGGATGCTAGCATTGATCCAGGGACTAGCATTGCAATCACAGGGATCCTTTCCTTTATAAAGGAGGGGTCTAACAGATGGTATCAGAGCACTGTGTTGCCTGTAGGATTATGACCCTAGGATTGGAAAACCACTAAGGAAAAGCTTTCAACTACTTCTACACTTGTCTATTCTTCTCGTAAAACTTTTCTAATCTTTTCATTCTCAACTCCCTTTGTAGATGAACTCCATCAATGAAGCCGTGAAGAAAGGACCACTCATGACCATGACCTTGGAGTGTGAAACTGAGTTTCCCAATATTCTCAAGGACCTCATGGTGGCAATGGAAGCACATGGTGCAGCTGTGTACAAGGGCTTTCCAGTGGTGGATGAAGGAGTGGAGTATTGGTGGGTGCAACTTCACTTGTACAAAAACAAGGAAGACAACCACAAAGAAAGGGGATTCTGCATGTACACCAACACTACAATGCACACCACATTCTTTGAGTCAGCCAGAGATGCAGCTTGGAGGACTATCAAAGAACTAAGTGCTAGAGTCAAGTGCAGAATACTCAACCTCCAAAAAGACTTAGAGAAAGAGAAGGAACTTACTCAAGAGTTGGAAGCCACCAACCAAGAGTTAAGGGGAGATGTTATAGACTTAGTGATGGAGTCAAGAGAACAAGATTGGTGGATTGCCTCTAGAAACATTGTGTTTGCTAATAGATCCAGTGAGATAGGATTGTAAGGGCACTTCGTTAGTTGGACCACCACTTATCACCTTATTTTCCAAAAATGATACCTTAAATAAGTATGGAACTTGATTGATGTAATGGTTTCATGTATGCATGACTTGTGTGATTTGTGATTCCAAGGATGTGCATGTGATGTTGTCTTTATTTGTCTTAAATTGTGTTGTTCTAACTTTTTCATTCTTATAAATAGATGCCTATTGCCATCAGCACCGTTGAGGAGTTCCAGGTTACTCGTTTTGGTCCCCGTATCATTGAGCTTACCACTTTGCTCGATCTCCCTCTTCCCACCATCACGGTGTACCCACTCACCAAGTTCGAGAGGAAGGACCTCTGGGGCTTCAAGGTGAACCAGCCCGGACGCCAGATTGAGCCTACTACGGAGGCCATCATCTTCAAGCTGATGCACGACGAAAGAGAGAGAGGCATGGAGGTAGTCATGCAGGACCTGATAGGACGACTGTTAGGCCGTCACTCCCGACAGGTTAGGGGCACCCACTTTCACGTCTTCGGAAGACGTGATGTTGATGGAGAGTCCATCGACTTTGAGGACGACTCGAGGGACACGGCGGAGCCGATACGTCTCTACCTCCAGGATTTAGAGACTCTTCTCAGGCACGTAGACACGGACAGGACGAACGTCATGCTCGGAAATGACGAGCTTCAGGTGCAGCTTCGCGAGAAGGACAAGCTTTTTGCGCAGCAAGATGAGATGATCAAGGAAATGGAGACAAAGTTCGAGGCCCAGGACCGCAAGTTCAAGAGTCAGGAGAAACGTGTCCAGGATAGGAACAAGAAGATCCGGGACATGACCGAGGAACTGAAGTCCAAGGATTTCGAGCTAGAGCAGCAGCAGATGGTTATTGAGAGGCTTCGCTCCCAGAAGAGGGCTCTCAAGGCCAAGGTCGATTCCTTGACCACTACGATTGAGGAGAACAAGACCGCGATGGAGAACGCAGGTCTTACCTTCGTCGAGGAGGAGATTGATGCTGATGAGTAGACTTGACTACTCGCTTACCTTTCATATTCATACTTGTTATTTGTGAACTTGTTATCGGACCATCCGACATGTGGATGGCTTGCCACTTGTGTGTATTATTTCATGAACTTATCATCTGATTGTTGAACTTTTATTCTTATGTCGCATGTTATGTGATTTGCTTGTGATGAATTGTGCATAAAACATCTATGGGTATCTCATTCTTATCTATTTGAACAAACCACAGATGCCTCCCCGTCGCGCAAACCCCAACCCCAACAACATCACCCCGGAAATGCAACAAATGATGAACGCGCAAACACATCTTATGCAAATGATGACGACATTCATTCAAAACCAGAATAACAACAACAACCCCAACAACAACAACCCCAATAACAACAACAACAACCCACCGGGTTTTGATATGCTCACCAGATTTCTGCGATTGAGGCCAGCAAAGTTTTCGGGAACGACTGATCCCATGGTGGCCAATGACTGGCTATGTTCAGTGAACAAGGACTTAGTGACCGTGGGCTGCACGGATGCTGAAAAAGTTAGGTTCGCAGCACATCTGTTGGAAGGACCAGCCGCCACATGGTGGGATAACTTCCAAATCACCACTCCTATCGATGAGGTGACTTGGGCTATCTTTGAAGATGGCTTTCGCACTGCTCACATCTCATCAGGAATGATGAGTCTGAAAAAGAAGGAGTTTCACAACCTGAAGCAGCGCCATCGCAGCGTGGCAGAGTACATAGAAGAGTTCAACAATCTGGCGCGCTATGCACCGGATGAGGTTGACACCAGATGCCAAAAGAAATGAAAAATTTCTAGAAGGCTTGAATGATGAGCTGAATCTGCAGCTGTCTGTGGCATATGTTCCAACTTACCAGTCTCTGTGTGACAAGGCTGCTATTTTGGAGAGTAAAATGAAGCAAGTCGAGAGTAGAAAGAGGAAACACTCCGCCAAGCACAGCTCTGGATCATCCCACAAACGATCTCACTATGATGACAGTGGCAGCTCAGGATCCCATAAGCAAGGGAAATTCAGCAAGCACCACAACCACAACCGTCATGACAACAAGCATCACCGCAGTCATGACAAGGACAAGTACAAGAACCACAAGGGTGGACATAAGAGCCACTATAGTGGAAATGGTAGTGGAAGTGGAAGCCAACCTCCTAAAAAGGACATCAGTCAGGTTGAGTGCTTCAAATGCAAGAAGCTGGGGCATTATGCTAATGAGTGCCCTGAGAAGAAAGTTGAAGGACCTAACAAGCCAAATCCTTTTCAGAAAGGACAGGTTAACCACATCAATGTGGAGGAGGTCTATGAGGAGCCTGATGCTGTTGCTGGTAAGTTCAGACTCAATTCAATTTCAGCATTTGTACTCTTTGATACCGGTGCATCTCATTCATTCATATCAAAAACATTCGTTGAAATAAATGAACTACCGGTAGAAACCATTGGGTGTCCTATAAGAGTAAGTTCTCCGGGTGGAGAAATGATAGTAAACTCAGGATGTCATGACTTAGTCATAGAGTTTGGAAAACATAAGTTTCCAGTGAACCTAATAATCCTGAATTCCCAAGGATTGGATGTGATTTTGGGAATGAATTGGATGGCTAAGTATGAGGGGGTACTAGATTGTGCCAATCGTTCAGTTACTCTCACAACCCCAGAAGGAAAAAGAATAAAATTCAAGTCAAACTTTGAATCCAAGGGAAGTAAGTTGAATTCTCTTAAGGGGGTTAGCATGGACAATGTGCCAATTGTGTGTGAGTATCCGGATGTATTTCCGAAAGAGTTACCAGGAATGCCACCGGATAGAGATGTGGAGTTTCTGATAGATTTGGTGCCAGGTTTTGGACCAATAGCTAAGAGACCATACAAAATGTCAGTTGATGAACTGAAAGAACTCAAGAAGCAACTAGGAGAACAGTTGCAGAAAGGGTTTATTCAACCAATTTCTTCATCTTGGGGAGCTCCAGTTTTATTCGTGGAAAAGAAGGATAGAACACAAAGATTATGCATTGACTACCGTTCACTCAACAAGGTAACCATCAAGAACAAATATCCTTTACCAAGAATCAACGACTTGTTTGATCAGTTAGAAGGAGCATGTGTGTTCTCGGAGATTGATCTTCGGTCAGGATATTTTCAACTCAAGATAAGAGAACAAGACATACCAAAAACAGCATTCACCACAAGGTATGGATTGTATGAGTACACTGTGATGCCTTTTGGTTTAACCAACGCTCCAGCATACTTCATGAATATGATGAACAAGGTGTTCATGGAATTTCTTGACAAGTTTGTTGTCGTTTTCATCGATGACATCTTAGTCTACTCCAAGAGCAAGGAAGAACATGAAAGACACCTACGCTTGATACTTGAGAAACTAAGGGAACATAAACTTTATGCCAAATTCAGCAAGTGTGAGTTCTGGTTAGAGGAAGTTGGCTTTCTTGGTCATGTTATGACAAAGGATGGTGTGGCAGTTGATCCTGCTAAAGTTTCAGCTGTGATAGAATGGGAATCTCCCAAGAATGTGAAAGAAGTTCGTAGTTTCCTCGGCTTAGCAGGTTACTACAGAAGGTTCATTGAAAATTTCTCGAAGGTTGCTAAGCCAATGACAGAATTATTAAAGAAGGACAAGAAGTTTACTTGGTCTGAAGGTTGTGAAGTCAGCTTCCAAGAATTGAAGAAGAGACTTGTAACAGCACCAGTTCTATGTCTGCCAGACTTGGAAAAGGATTTCCAAGTATATTGTGATGCTTCTCATCAAGGTTTGGGTGCCGTACTTATGCAAGACGGTAAAGTCGTAGCCTATGCTTCGAGACAACTCAAAACTCATGAAGTAAACTATCCTACTCATGATTTGGAGTTGGCCTCTGTCGTCCATGCACGCAAAACATGGAGACATTACCTTTTGGGAAAGCGTTGTGAAGTATTCACCGATCATAAGAGTTTGAAGTATATATTCACCCAGAAGGAAATCAATATGAGACAAAGAAGATGGCTAGAGCTTATCAAGGATTACGACTTAAGTTTGAAATATCACCCCGATAAAGAAAATGTAGTAGCAGATGCTCTAAGTCGTAAGACGTTTGTAAATGGCCTTACCAAAGGAGAATTGCCAGATGACTTGTGTAAGCAATTCAAAGAACTCAGATTGGAGATTGTGCCTGAAGGACATCTCATGTCTTTGGATATTCAACCCACTTTATTGGACAAGATCCAAGAAGCTCAGAAGACTGATAAGGAAATTGAAAAGATTAAGGAAAATATAAGTCTAGGGAAAGCTAAGAGTTTCCATATAGACGAACAAGGCACTTTATGGCACGGGAAACGTATATGTGTACCACAAGACCCGGAGTTGCGAAAACTGATCTTACAAGAAGGTCACAACTCTCCGTATTCTATTCACCCGGGAAACACCAAGATGTACATGGACATGAAAGAAAGATTTTGGTGGAACAATCTCAAAAGGGACATCGCCGAGCATATTGCATTGTGTGATGTGTGTAGTAGAGTGAAGGCGGAGCATCAGAAACCAGCAGGTTTGCTTCAACCGCTACCTATTCCTGAATGGAAGTGGGAGAATATCGGTATGGATTTCATTACCGGATTACCAAGGACCAGGTCAGGGTATGATTCCATATGGGTAGTAGTGGATCGCCTAACTAAAGTGGCTCATTTTATACCCGTGAAGACAACATATACGAGTGCCAAGTTAGCTAAAATCTACATGAGCAGGATTGTATGCCTTCACGGTGTGCCAAAGAGTATTGTATCAGATAGGGGAACTCAATTCACTTCTCACTTTTGGAGACAGCTTCATGAATCCTTAGGAACGAGATTGGAATTCAGCACTGCTTTTCATCCTCAAACTGATGGACAAACAAAAAGGACTAACCAGATTCTTGAAGACATGTTGAGGGCATGTGCTTTAGATTATGGAGCAAGTTGGGATGAAAGCTTGCCTTACGCAGAGTTATCTTACAATAACAGTCATCAATCTAGTATTGGAATGGCACCGTTTGAGTTACTCTACGGAAGGAAGTGTACCACCCCATTGTTATGGAATGGTGTGGGAGAAAGAAGCTTATTTGGACCTGATCTTATCAAAGACGCTGAAGAGAAAGTCAAATTGGTTAAGGACAGGTTGAAGGTAGCACAGTCCCGACAGAAAATCTACGCGGATTCTAAGCGTAGAGAAGTCACCTACGAAGTTGGGGATAGAGCTTATCTTAGAGTATCACCACTTCGTGGAGTGAAAAGATTTGGAGTCAAAGGAAAGTTGGCACCAAGATATGTTGGGCCATTCAAGATTCTAAGTCGCAAGGGAGAAGTTGCATATGAATTTGAATTGCCAGATTCTCTGTCAGCTGTCCATAATGTGTTTCATGTGAGTCAGCTTAAGAAATGTCACCCAAAAATGGAAGAATCTTCTCTGAAGGATACTATACCATTGGAAGAAGTTCAACTAGAAAGTGACCTCACCTATGAAGAAAAGCCTGTCAAGATTCTTGAGACCGCAGAAAGAGTCACGAGGACAAAAACTATCAAGTTTTGCAAGGTGCAATGGAACCATCACTCCGAAGAGGAAGCAACATGGGAAAGAGAATATGATCTTCGGAAAGACCACCCTCACCTATTTGCTAGCCAATCCGAATCTCGAGGGCGAGATTCATCTTAAGGGGGTTAGATTTGTAACATCCCTAAATTCATATTCCAAAACTCATTCATATCATCCTTGCATTCATCATCATTTAGGGTTTTCTCAAAATCATTTCAAAAACAGGAGCATTTGTGGCTCATTATTTTATGTATGAAAACCCTAGCCTTTGTGCTACATGCTTTTGGGAAAGATGCTGTTATTCATTCAGAATGTTTTGAATTCAAACTTAAGTGGTCTCAAAAGCCTGAACATAATATCAAAAGCAAAATATGAATTAAAACAAATCCTATACCTATTATCATCTCTCATAAAGGCATAGTTTAATTTATTTGCAAAAGGACCCAAGTGTTCTGAAATGTTTAGATGGGTTTGACACTCATTTAGGAGCAAGTTTCATTTTACAAAAGTCCTGTAAAGTTTTGGATTCAAACAGATTTGAATTTAAGTTTAAAAACCATTTCTGGAAAATCAATCTGAAAAAGAAAAGGAATTAAAAAGAAAAAAATAACCAAACCAGCCAATCTGGCCGACCCAGCCCAACACGGCCCAGCTAGCCCAGCAACTCCCACCCCCACGAATCGTTTTCTTTCACCCGCTCCCGCGCCTTCCAGCCCACTGACAGAAGGGACCCGCTTCGTTTTCCATCTCTCGCTAACAACCGCGGCCCACCCGAGCATCGTCGTCTCCACCCCCCCCCACGACCTGTTCGGCCCCAAAATTGACGCGGCCGTTTCCTGTTGATTACGCAGCTTAAATTCGAGTTATGGCACGAGTGATTCTCGCTCGCGGGCAGGCTACATAAACCCCCTCTGCCCCCTCTCTCTTTTCCCCCAAACCCCAAGCACAGAACGCCCCCAGGCTGCGCGCATTGCTCTCTGCAACCCCGCCGTCTCCGACGACTGCGCCGGCGAATTCCGCTCCAGCAACGTCGACGACTGGCCGCCACCGTCTTCGGCACCAACTCCGGCGAGCTCCAGCGTGATCCACAACGTCGCCTTCGACCTCGAGCATAGCCACCGTTGCCAGATCCAACTTCGGCGAGGAATTCACCGCAACCCCGAGCGCCCCTTGCCAAGCTGTCCACAAGTTGAGCATCCCCACGTCCTTGCGGTCTCGGTGAGTACTTTCCCTATCCTCCTAGCGACCAATATCGCCGGCGCCGCCACCGTCTGGCCGTCGCCGCCGCGCACAGCCGCTAAGCGCCGCCAGAATTTGGCTTGATGATTTGGTCCGTTGGATCTGCATCGTAGGGCTAGGATAGACCTTAATCGAAGAGGTACGCGCGCGTCTGAGCCGCCAGATCTAAGTTAGATCCTACGGCCTGCGACTGCCGATCCGCGCGAACCGGTACGCGCCAGTGAGGTTGCGACGCGTGGCTAGGATGAATTCAAAAACAGAATTTAAACCTGATTTAGATCCAAACTTCAAACTGCTATAACTTTTGAATGCCACGTTAGAATTTTACAAACTTTATACCGTTGGATTCAGTGAAACAAGACCTTTCTGAATATCCAATTTGTTTAACAAATAGTAATAGTTAAAATGACTTTATTTGTAGAAAAAGTTTAAGGCTATTTTAAGTATAGATTTATTTTGGTAAATTGTATTGGTGCCAAATAAGTTTAGTTGGCAAACTTGTGACTTGTTAAGTTTCTGTAAACATGTGCATGCTTGGTAGTGTTTTCAAAAAAATCATCACTTGGTAAATTCTTGCATGCATGCATTCATATTATTTTTGATTGAATATTATTGTGTGTAATTGTATGCTATAATTTTGTGTAGATTTTGCTAGTGATTGTGATTGTGAAGAGTTCTACTCTCCCCACTACCAAGGCAAGTGATATTTTCATGAATATTTCTATCCTATGTTTTGTACTAGCATTAGATATTTTGCTAAGTCTTGCATGCTATTTTTGACTAATGCTAAGTTGGGAAATCCTAAGTAGTGTAGAATGGTAGAATTGCTAGGGAATTTTCCTAAGTTAAGTTATCTTACCATGCTTAGCCTAGCTATTTAGCAAACAAGGGTTGGTGAAAATCTATACATACTATGATGAAAATATTCTAAGTCATGAGTCTACACTCAACATGCTTGCCTGTGGCACATGAAGATGAAGACTTGTGTTTATTTACTTATTCCTTAAACTCTTGTATTAGGCCTATGGCCCTGAGTTGTAAAAGATTATGTTTTATCTCTGGTATGAATGTAATAAACGACCTTTGTATCTGTGTACTTCATCTTAAACTGTGGATGCTAGCATTGATCCAGGGACTAGCATTGCAATCACATGGATCCTTTCCTTTATAAAGGAGGGGTCTAACACCTAGAGTATACCTATCCGTCATATGGATGGACAAATCTCGCTCTTGATCCATCTGCCTCAACACATACTTTCAGAATACCTAATGCCACCGTTATAACCATCCAGTTATAAAGTGGTGTTCGATGTCATCAAAGCATCCATCCGATGATGGTGATTAACATGATCTCATGGTCGAAGGATTAGGTTACTATGTATTTGAAATCTTGTAGCAAACAAACTCTAAATGACTTGATCTTACGCTACGCTTAACTATAGGAGTGTGTCCATCATATCATTCTCCTAATGACATGATCTTGTTATTAATAACATCTAATGTCCATGATTAGGAAACCATGATCATCTATTAATCAACAAGCTAGTCTAGAAAGAGGCTTACTAGGGACTCTTTCATGTTTACAAAACACACAAGTATTAATGTTTCCGGTTAATATAATTATAGCATGGGATGTAAACATTTATCATAAACACAAAGATATAATAATAACAATTTTATTATTGCCTCTTGGGCATATCTCCAACATTCTACCATTGTGTTGTGGCATTTTATAATAACCATTTCATTATTATTACTAGGGACTCTTTTAGTAATCTAGATTACATTGTGATGTACCTAACACCCATGGCGTTCTGGCATTGATCATGTTTTGCCCTAGGGAGAGGTTTAGTCAACGGATATGCCACATTCAGATCTGTGTGTACTTTGCAAATATTTATGTCACCATCTTGGGCATGCTCGTGAATAGCATGAAAACGTAGCTTGATATGCTTCAGCTTCTTGTGTGACCTTGGCTCCTGTGCATTGTCTATGGCACCCATGTTGTCACAGTAGATGGCCATTGGGTCCAATGCACTAGGAACCACACCAATTTCTGTAATGAACTCCTTCATCCATATCGTCTCTTGTGAAGCCTTCAAAACAGCTATGTATTCCAATTCAGTTGAAGATCTCGCCATAATTCTTTGCTTAGCACTCCTCCAGCTTACTGATGCACCATTTAAAGTAAATACGTATCCAGATTGCGACTTAGAGTCATCCGGGTTGGTGTTCCAACTAGCATCGGTGTAACCGTTTACAACGAGTTGTTCGTCACCTCCATAAGAAATAACCATATCCTTAGTCCTTCTTAAGTACTTTAGGATATTTTGACCGCTATCTAGTGATCTACTCCTGGATCAAGATATCTGCTAGTCAAACTAACAACATATGCAATATCTGGTCTTGTACATATCATGGCATATATGATAGAACCTATGGTTGAGGCATAGGGAGTTTTGCTCATCCTCTCTCTATCTTCTCTTGTAGTTGGACTTTGAGTTTTACTCAAGGTCGTATTGGGAAACAACCCTTTTGTGAGATCCAAGCACATGACTTAATAATATTAATAGGATACTCATACCAACAAGTTGCAACTTCTTTTCCGGAAGCTCATTCAAAAAGAACTCCAAGGTTAAGCGTGCTTGGCCTAGAGAAATTCTAGGATGGGTGACCAACCGGGAAGTGGGTAACCGGGTGCGCATGAGTAAGGACAAAGTGTGCAGAAAAGACTAGTGTTGGTCTGTGGGTCAGTCTAGATATCCTATTAAGCTACCAGGAGTGACACCCTCGGGCCCAGTGGACGGGGTGTTACACAGTGGTATCAAAGCCGATCCTCGCGGTTAAATGGGTGTGTGCGGGTCAGTGGCGAGACATGTGGTGCATGGCGTGTGTGGCCCGGAGTGGACACGACATGACACATGTTCTGGCACTGGACGCACAGACGTGTGCCAAGAGGGAACGTTCTTGGGGTGTGCTTGATCGATGAGGGCATTGATCTTCTAAAGGGTGGGTGTATGTGAGATCCAAGCACATGACTTAATAGGATTAATAGGATACTCATACCAACAAGTTGCAACTTCTTTTTCGGAAGCTCATTCGAAAAGAACTCTAAGGTTAAGTGTGCTTGGCCTAGAGAAATTATAGGATGGGTGACTGACTAGGAAGTGGGTAACCAGGTGCGCATGAGTGAGGACAAAGTGCGCAGAAAAGACTAGTGTTGGTCTGTGGGGCCAGTCTAGATATCCTATTAAGCTACCAGAAGTGACACCCCCCGGGCCCAGTGGACGGGGTACCTTTCTTGCTTTCTTCCATTCCAAACCTCTTTAGAACCTTGTAAAAATATGTACTTTGTGAAAGCTCTATTAAGCGTCTTGATATATCTTATAAATCTTGATGCCTAAAATGTATGCAGCTTCGCCAAGATCATTCATTGAAAAACTATTATTCAAATAGTCTTTAACACTTTTAAGAAGTTCTATATCATTCCCAATCAATAATATGTCATCTACATATAGTACTAGGAATGCTACAAAGCTCCCACTCACTTTCTTGTAAATACAATATTCTCCATAAGTTTGTATAAATCCAAAGCTTTTGATCACCTTATCAAAACGCTGATTCTAGCTCCGGGATGCTTGCTTCAATCCATAAATGGACCGTTGAAGTTTGCATACCTTGTTATCATCCTTAGGGTTGTATCATATACAACTCTTCTTCAATGTCATCATTGAGGAATGTCGTTTTGACATCCATCTGACATATCTCATAATCGTAATATGCAGCGATTGCTAATAAAATCCTCACAGACTTTAGCTTCGCTATCGGCGAGAAAGTCTCATCATAGTCAACTCCTTGAATTTTTCGGAAACCTTTCGTGACAAGTCGAGTTTTATAGACGGTTACATTACCATCGACATCCATTTTCTTCTTGAAAATCCATTTGTTCTCGACAGCCTCCCGGCCATCCGGTGAGTCCACCAAAGTCCACACTTGGTTTTCGTACATGGATCCAATATCGGATTTCATGACTTCATAATGCCATTTGTTGGAATCTGGGCTCATCATTGCTTCCTCATACATCGCAGGGTCGTCGGTGTTGTCCACCAACATGACATTCATAACAAGATCATACCAATCTAGAATGGTACGAACCCTCGTCGACCTGCGAGGTTCGTAGTAACTTCGTTCGAAGTTTTATGATCATTATCATTAGCTTTCTCTCTTATTGGTGCAGGATGAACATCTTCCGGCGTTGCGCTACTCTCAAATCCGAGAGAAGGTTCGACAACCTCGTCGAGTTCTACTTCCCTTCCATTCACTTCTTTCAAGAGAAACTCCTCGAGAAAGGATCCATTCTTGGCAACGAAAATTTTGCCTTAGGATCTATGATAGAAGGTATATCCAATTGTTTATTTAGGGTATCCTATGAAGATGTATTTTTCCGCTTTGGGTTCAAGTTTGTTGGGCTGTAACTTATTTGCATAAGCTTCTCAACCCCAAACTTTAAGGAACGATAGCATAGGTTTCTTCCCAAACCATAATTCATACGGTGTCATTTCAACGGATTTTGATGGTGCCCTATTTAAAGTGAATGCGGTTGTTTCTAATGCATAACCCCAAAATGATAACGGTAAATCTGTAAGAGACATCATAGAACAAACCATATCTAAGAGAGTTTGATTACAACATTCGGACACACCATTACGCTGTGGTTTTCCCGGCGGTGTCAATTGTGAAAGTATTCCACATTTCTTTAAATGCTCACCAAACTTGTAACTTAGATACTCACCTCCATGATCAGATTACAGAAATTTAATCTTCTTGTTACGTTGATTCTCTACTTCACTTTGAAATTCTTTAAACTTCTCGAAAGTTTCAGACTTATGTTTCATGAAATAGATATACTCATATCTACTAAAGTCATCCGTGAAAGTAAGAATATAACGATAACCACCGCGCGATGCCACACTCATTGGGCCACACACATCGGTTTGTATGATTTCCAATAAGTCCGTAGCTCGCTCCATTATGCTAGAGAATGAAGTCTTAGTAATTTTTCCCATTATACATGCTTCACATATTTCAAGTGATTCAAAATCAACTGATTCAAGAAGTCCATCGGAATGGAGTTTCTTCATACGCTTCACTCCAATGTGACCAAGACGACATTGCCACACGTATGTAGAATTATCATTCAATTTCATTCGTTTAGCATCTATATTATGAACATGTTTATCACTGCTATAGAGATTCAATAAGAATAAGCCATCTATCATAGGCACATGACCATAAAATATATTACTCATATAAATCGAACAACCATTATTCTTGGACTTAAACAAGAACTGTCTCGCAATAAACACGATCGAGATATAATGTTCATGTTTAACGCAGACATCAAATAATAATTATTTAAGTATAAAACTAATCCCGATGGTAGATGAAGAGGGAGCATGCCGACAGCGATCACATCAACCTTCGAGCAATTTTGAACTCATCGTCACCTCGTCTCTCGCTAGTCTTCGCTTATTCTGCAACACCTGTTTCGAGTTACAAATATGAGCAACCGAACCAGTATAAAATACCCAGGCACTACTATGACTACTAGTAAGATACACATCAATAACATGTATATCAAATATACCTTTCTTCTTGATTTTGCCATTCTTTGGATCTGCCAGGTACTTGAGGCTTTCCGCTTCCAGTGACCACACACTTTGCAATAAAAGCATTCTGCATCAGGACTAGCGCCAACTTGGGTTTTCTTCTCAGGTGCAGCAACGGACTTGTTGCCTTCGAAGTTACCCTTGAGCTCATCCTTTTTCTTCATGTCTACTTCGGCATCCACCAAAGTGGCAGCAAGTTTAGTGAGCGATCCAATGGAACCACTTATCTTGTAATTCAGCACAAACCTTTTGTAACTGGGTGTGACCGATTGCAGAACTCTATCTATCACAATATCAACTGGGATTTTATATCCTAGTACCTTAAGACGTTGAACATAGTGCATCATCATGATGTGATAGTTCATAGAGTTGTTGAAAGAACATATGGGCCCCCATGTGTGGTTTTGGTAATTAATAACAAACTCTATGGACTAATGTTTGCAGTGAGTCACACTTGTAGGAATAGTCCATTGGCATCACTTGGAGCATGTGTTGGCTTCAAGTTAGAAGAAATGGAGAAGAAGAAGAAATAAAATAAGATCAAGGGTGTCTTCAAGAAGAAGATAGAGTTCCACATGTGTATCTTCAAGACATCATCCAAATGGAGTTAGAAGAAATGGTGTGCAAGCTAAAGATGTGCCATATCTAGAATATCTCATGCTTGAAGCTTGCCATCCTCTGTGATCATGGATCGATGAAGACAAGGTCAAAGTAAAGGTTTCCCCATGTTGTATGGGGGAGCAACTTGCAAGTCTTCATCAAGCGAGTGCGTACAAGAGCAATCAAGAAAGGTGTTCCATCTTGAGAAGGACAAGATCTTCTACATCAAGATCAAGTGGAATAAGTGCAAGGAAAAGGTATGATATTGATAGGGTTTCCTTCTTACTAGTCTCGTGGTGTTAGTTGGGGAGACCGGTTTATAGGATAGATAACATACTATCAAGAGGGGCTCTCAAGTGAGTAACTCGATCATAACTTTCTGAGAGATCTCAAACCTTTGCATACTTAGCATCATCCTTTCTTGGTTGTTATTTGGATCTTATCCATGTGTGGTTCTAGATCTTGTGGTAATATTCATAACAAGATCTAGTACATCAAAAATGGATTTCCCTTAATCTTATTGCATTTTTTTTATCTTTGAGTTTTTTCGGTTTCTCACCAAGGGAGGTATCTCACATTATAATACATGAAATGTTCTCACTTGGTGGTATTCAATATTTTTGGGTAGCTCTTGTCGTCCTCTTTCCAACAAAATTGGTTTCGGGTCTATCAGAGTTTCCAAACTCTAGATATCGCCATTTGAAGTTTTCCTCTTATTTGGTTCTATCCTCCCTGGCTGAAACAAAAGGTTGATGGAATATCCAGACCGGAATCTCTGGTGTGCAAACACCGGAGTCTCCGGTGTGGACCGGAGATAGACCAGATTCTCCAGTGCGTTCATGTAGACCGGAGTCTTCGGTGTGTACAGACCGACGTCTCCGGTGTACAAGAGACCGGAGTCTTTGAAGAATTTTCGGATGATGTTTCCCCAAGTCAGCTAGGATGTTCTGTATGGTGGTCTGGAGACGGACCAGAGATGTTCCGGAGTCTCCGGTGTAGACCGGAGTCTCCGGTGTGGAAATTCCCCAACAGGCAGAAAACGGTCAGAAATCAATGAGCCTATATAAAGGACCCTTCTTCCCCAATAGACCTGGTTCGAGTTCTACAAGCTTTCCCTTCCATTCTTTACCCTCTTGATCTTGATTCTCTTAAATACCTCCTTTGATTCTTCCATATACTTTAGGGATTTGAAAGAGGAGATCTAGATCTACAACCCCACCAATCAATATCTCCTCTAAGTGAGGGGAACATCTTGGGATCTAGATCTTGGAGTATTTTGTGGATTTCCTCCATTGTTCTTCCTCTATTATTCCCCCACAAGCTTTTGTAGCTTTGGTGGAATTTGGGAGAGAAGTATTTGAGCAGTTCTTATGTTCTTTCAATTGCATTTGGTGCATCGGTTTGAGTTCTCGGTGAGGATTCGATTGTGTGAAAAGTGAGAAGCTTTTTACTCTTGGGATCTTGGAACCCTAGACGGTTTGGTTGTTTTGCAGGGTTGTGGATTACTTGGGGCCTCCAGTTAAGTTGTGGAGCTTTCTGATACGTCCAAAACGTATCTACTTAACCCGAACACTTTTGCTATTGTTTCTCCTCTAAACTTGTGTGATTTGGATACAACTAACACGGACCGACGCTGTTTTCCGCAGAATTACCTTGGCGTCTAGTTTTTGTGCAGAAAATAAACTATCAGGAAAAATCCTGGAAAATATGCCAAAAATTATATTTCACTAGAAGATCCACGGAACCAGAAGACGAAACGGAGTGGAGGCCTATGGGGCCCAGGCCCCTACCAGACGCGGGTGGGCCCTGCCCGTGCCTAGGGGGGTGCGGCCACCCCAGGCACCCCCTCGGTCTCCCTCTGCGCCTATAAGTTGCCCCTTGACCTAAAAACCGAGGGGGGTTCAATGTTTTATAGAAAAGAGTTCTGCTGCGCCGCCACCACCAGAGACAAGATTCGGAACCAGAAACCCCGTTCTGGCACCCTGCCAGGACGGGGAATTTGGGGAGGATCATCGCCATCGTCATCACCAACGCCTCTCCATCAACCATCAAATGTTTCCCTCATCCATGAGTGAGTAATTCCCCGCAGTAGGCTATGGGGATGGTAGGGATTGGATAAGTTCTATCATGTAATCGAATAAGATTGTTAGGGCATAGTGCCTAGTATCTCTATTAGTGCTATTTGACTTTGTTGCAACTTGTTGTGATTAATGCTTGTCACTAGGGCCCGAGTGCCATGATCTCAGATCTGGACTTATTATTGAATCATTATGATAGTATTGTTTGTGGACTTATCTGCAAGTTGTGTACACATATCATTGTCCGGATCCAAAGACCCCGAAGTGACAGAAATTGGGACAACCGGAGGGGATGGCTGTGGTGTGAGGATCACATGTGTTCACGGAGTGTTAATGCTTTGCTCCGGTGCTCTATTAAAAGGGGCACCTTAATTGCCAGTAGTTCCCTAGAGGCCTCGCTACCACGGGCTGGCTGGACAGAAGATGTTGTGCAAGTTCTCATTGCGAGCACGCAGGACTATATATGGAGCACATGCCTAGGATTGTTTAGTACTTGGATGCTTGTTATTATTTATCTGCAATGCCCTAAATCTTGAAGTTACATGTTTAGACTCGTCCATGCAACGCCCGTCCATCCATCCCTATGCCTACCGCACTCGAATCCCACTGTTTACCGTTACTGTTACTATTGCTCTTGTTCTACTGTTGCTGTTGCTTTGCTGTTGCTACTACAAACTGTTGCTACTGATAAACTTCTATGAGCAAGAACTATTTCCAGGTGCAGCTGCATTAACAACTCAGTTGTTAAGGTTTGCAAGTATTCTTTGGCTCCCCTTGTGTCGAATCAATAAATTGGGTAATACTACCTGCGAACACTGTTGCGATCCCCTACACTTGTGGGTCATCAAGACTATTTTCTGGCGCCGTTGCCGGGGAGCATAGATTTATTTGTAAGTTCACTTGGATATATTATTGTTCATTGCTACTCCTTTCATCATGGGGAAGTCTCGTGATGGAAAGTTCCCTATTTTACCATCCACTACAAGAAGAGGTACAGTCCTAAACACCTCTGTTACTCTTGATTCGCCGTCTGCTATAAGTAAGCTTGTTACTCCACCACCACATATTCATGCAACACACACTGCTACTACTGTTGAATCTGAAATTGCTTCTGATACTCATGATGTTACTTCTACTGTGCTTGATGCGAGTGGTTCATTAGGTCCTTTCCTAGATGCTACTATGGCTAGTCTAGGAAATACTGAAACTCCTAGTGAATACACTGTTACACATGTTAGCTCACCTGAGTCTAGTGATAGTTATGATATTAATGATGGTTACATTGAGTTCACTGATGAATTTGTTGAAGCGTGCCAAAACACACATGGTACTAGTGCTATTAAGAGTCTCCTTGCTAGACGCACCATTATTCCTAAACTGTCCTCTAATCCTAAGTTTGGCACCTCTCCCATAGATATTAAAGATAAAGATTATGATTTCTCTCTTGATTTATCATATTTAGATATTGTTGAGAAAGAACATTTTTGTGGGACTGAAAATCAGAGTGTTGTGGCTCATATGAATGAGCTTTCTACTATGAGTGCTTTATTCTCTGATGATTTTAAGATGCGCAAGTACTTTGTTACTAAGATCTTCCCTTTTTCACTAAAAGGAGAAGCTAGGGCTTGGTTTAATAGATTGCCTCCTGGTTCCATTGATAGCCCTGATTGCTTGATTGCTTCTTTCTTCCAGAAATATTTTCCTCCCAGTGCTAGACATGCTGCTTTGCAGAGACTTTTTGATTTTAAACAGGGAGAAGAAGAGAAGTTGCCTGAGTCATGGACAAGGTTCTGTGCCTTGATTCATGCACATCCTGGATGTCCATTACCTAAGAATGAGATTCTTGATATTTATTATAATGGACTAACTGATGATTCTAGGACATACCTAGATAGATTTGTTGATTGTGTTTTCAGGAAAAGAACTCCTACAGATGCTGAAGAATTAATGACTAAGATAAGCAAGAATTATGATGATTGGACTTCAACTGAGCTAAATACACCTGAGCCTATTACTCCTGAACCAGTTGTGCCTGAACCAGTTTCAACACCAACACCAAAGAAGAGGGGAGTTATTGCATTAAATGATGAAGTGATGAGGGAAGCTAAGAAGTGTCTAAAGGAGAAAGGTATTAGAGCTGAAGATGTGAAGAATCTACCTCCTATAGAAGAATTATGTTAGCAAATTCCCCACTCATCTACTATTGAGGTACACTCTCTCCAATACTTTGATGAAGGTGATATTCCTTATGGTAAGCCTCCTGATCAATGTTTAGAGGAACTTGACATTTTTATTGTTAAGCAAGGTAATTTTAATAAACAAGTTCAGAATCATTTATTGGAAAACTCTAGAGCTATCAATGAGTTGAAAGATATTGTGTAAAGAACTTCTAATGATATTAAAATTCTTTGTAAACACTTTCAAATGGTTCAAACCCAACTTGATCAACTTGCTAAGGTACAAAAGGATATGCTAGTTAATGCCTCAGGAGATAAACATGCTTATGGAATTAGAACTAGGAGTGGTATAGCTACTCAAGATCCTTTATATCCTGAAGGACACCCTAAACGAATTGAGCAGGATTCTCAACAAGGTGAAAGTAGTGGTAGTCCTCGTAAGAGAAAGAAAAAGAAACATAGAATAGTTGAGGAACCACTTGAACCTGCTGTAGATCCTAATAGTATATCTGTCTTTGATGCTGAAACTGAGAGTGGTAATGATAAAAATGATGCTCCTGATAAGGAGGAAGTTGAGGAAGAACCTAAGAAGCACACTAAGAACACTAGGTACACTAAGGAAGATTTTATTACTAATAAACATGGTAAAGAGAGAGAACCTTGGGTGCATAAACCTATGCCTTTTCCAGGTAAGAAACACAAGTCAAAGGAGGAAGAATACTACCACAAGTTTTGTGAGTGGATGAAACCTTTGTTTTTGCAAATTCCTTTGACTGATGCTATTAAATTGCCTCCTTATTCAAAGTATATGAAGGATATTGTCTCTAATAAAAGGAAGATTCCTAATGAGGAGATTTCTACTCTGCTTGCTAATTATTCCTTCAATGGTAAGGTTCCAAAGAAACTTGGTGATCCAGGTATACCAACTATTCCTTGCTCTATTAACAATAATTATGTTAGAACTGCTTTATGTGATTTGGGAGCTGGAGTTAGTGTTATGCATTTTTCTCTCTATAAGAGACTCCAGCTAGAAAAGTTGATACCAACTGATATATCTTTGAAAATGGCTGATAAATCAACTATTATTCCTGTTGGCATATGTGAGGATGTTCCTGTTCAAGTGGCTCATAATTGCTTGGTTCTGACTGATTTTGTTGTGCTTGAAATGCCTGAAGATGATAATATGTCTATTATTCTTGGGAGACCTTTTCTTAATACTGCAGGTGTTGTCATCAACTGTAATCAAGGAAAAGTAACATTCAATATTAATGACAAAGAGCATATTGTTTATTTCCCCAAGAAGGTTGCCAAGAGCTATTGCTTGAATTCCATTGAAAATATTGAGAGCATCAAGGTTGGAGAAATTTATTGTCCCATTCCACAAGGAAATTTTGAAACTATTATGATTGGGACTATTGCTATCAAGCTTGAGGTAACATAATCACTTTGTGGAATACAAAGTTTTGCTTCATATAAGATTGTTTTGGTAACAAGACTTGATCAACCTTGTTAATAAAAGGATTTTTTATGAACAAAATAATGTTTTCAATGTGGTTATACTTGCTTTCTTTTACTTTTCTCCTTCCTAGTCTTTGCTCTTTCTCTTGTTAGATTTAGTTTGGATAGTTGTTTGCTTGCGAGAGTGTCTTAGAACTTCTGTAGTTTGGCTTTTGTTTGCTTTTGCTTCTTCTGAAAAAAAAACCATTTCTGCGAGAAAATCAATTTTCATACCCTGAAAATTGGCCAAAAATAAAGTTTCCCGAAAAATCCCAGAAAATTCAAAATAATGTTTTCCTCGAAAAATGGGGTAGAGGGACACCTGGAGTGACCCAGGGGCCACCCCAGGCGCCCACACCCCAGGTAGGCGCGACCTGCCTATGGGTGGCGCCTAGGGGGGTCTGGCCCACCTGGGCCCCTCCAAGGTGCCCCCTCACAGCCATCTTCTCTCTCTCTCTCTCTCTCTCTCTCTCTCTCTCTCTCTCTCTCTCTCTCTCTCTCTAAAAACACCGAAAAACTTTATCAAGATCGAGTTCCTGCTGTTCTTGCTCGCGATTTTCGATCTCCTTGCTCAGCCCATCTTTGCTACTAATTTTTGGAGGGATTGCTCCTTGGTATGTGCCTCCTCCACTTATCCAATTAGATTTGTGATTGGTAGATTGTATCTTGGGTATTTTGCTGCTATAGGTGTCGGGTTGTGTGAGCTTGCATGCTTGTTCTATGCTTAGAAACTTCATTTTGATGCATGTGTAGCCCTATAGCAAGTTCATATAGTAGTTGATCATCATTTATCAACTTGGAAATCACTTGGTTTGATGTTTATCTAAAAATTTCAGAAATAAGGAGGTCATGGACAACCACACATTTGGTGAATTATTTGAGAGTGATGCACCTAGAAGGGCAAGGACTTCGAGATCATCCTCCCGTGCTAGGCCCTCATACAATGAGGATCTCATCACTCAGAGATTTGGTGACGAGGGAGATGAGGGGGATGGACACCCCTCCACCTTTCCTTGCCAAACCTTCTTGCGAGCTGTTGGGATTCTTGATGATTTATGACCTTGGTTCGGAGGGCTGGACTAACAATCCTTATGCAGGATGAGAGCGTGCAATATGCTACGCTCACTAAAACATTTGTGGAGAGCTTCTCCTTTACTAACATCATGTTCAATCCAGATGTTTCTTTCAAAATTTATGGCAGGTCTTACCATATGACATTGAAGAAATTTTGTGAGGCTCTGGTACTTGGTACAACTGGGTCAGCAAAGAAAATTCTAGCTCAACCCTCTGATTTGTTGGAGCTCTATCGCGGAATAACCAATGATGATAACCGTAGAGCTCAACAGGGAAAGATAAGAAACATTCAGCTTCCAGCCATCAGGTACTTCACTTACTATCTTGCCACTAGTGTTCTTGGTAGGGAGAACACTAGTAATATTTCTAGCTATCATTTGGCTTTCTTAGCTGCTGCGCTCAACAATGAAACTAAGTATAATCTTGGTTCTCTCATTGCTCGTCGCTTAACTTCTAAGGGACCCATTTATGGGGGAATTATTGCTACGCGTGTTGCTACTGCCTTGGACATTGCTATTGATCCAAATGATACAGTTTTGGCTCCTCAGAGGCTTGATCTTGCTGCCATGAAGGCACACCACTTTGTCACTAATGGATCTACCCTTGAGAACTTGGTTTATAAAATGTTGTTTATTGACGGGGAAGAGAGAGAGAGATCCCTCTACCCCAAACCACTTTGTTCAGTATTTCTCAGGGACCTTTGTCACGCTCCAAGGATGAGATGGATGACAAGATGCGCTCTCTTAGCTTCCATGGACACTATCAGGAGGAATCACCCTCATATGACCCCGTTGTACACTACATAGGGGAGTCTTCGAGCTCATACCAGGATGATGGAGCCTCCTCGTCGTACTACGTAGGTGAACCTACTTGGGCACCATGGGATTGATCCCCACTTAGGACAAAAGCCTAATATTGGGGGGAGGTATACCGACATCATGCTCATCTATATATCATGTTCACTCGGTTCTTTGTATATCCATTATTTCGCTTTATTTTTGGTTTTTGTTGCTGCTTTCTCAAAAACACAAAAATACCAAAAAATATTTTCGTTGTTTCTCTTGGTTTGTTTATTTGATTTTTGGTTTTGGTTTGCATTAAGATTAAAAAATCTAAAAATATTTTTCTTTGTTTGTTTCGTTTGGTTTGCTTTTTCTTTGTTTGGTTTTGCTTTGTTGGCTTGCTTTAAAAAATCGAAAACACCAAAAATATTTGTTTTTCTTCTTTGGTTTTTGTGAGTTCTTTGCATGGTTCAGCCATCCTCAGTGGATTTTGGTTTCATGTTATTATTAAAGTCACACAAGTGAAGGGCAATAATGAAGATTAAGACAACTTGAGGAGTGGTAAGAGGCTGGTAACAAAATCTATTTGTTTTCATTTTTGTACATATACTCATCATTGGAGCATGCTTAGTATGTTAGTGTAAGGTGTATGTTATTATGAATGCTTAGTAGTTCTTGCTTGCTTGTGATTAGCTCCAGCTTGCTAATAGTTTGTAGCATGTCATATGAATGTTTGCTTTCATTGTCTTATTCATACTTTGGTAATGATATTGTGGTATCCTCCTCTGAAAGTTTCATGTGAATCGACTTGGCACATGCTCATGCATTCATATGACTAAACAATAGTCAGTAAGCCTCGATGATTTATTTTGCCTCAGATTTATTGTATCACTTTCATGCCATAATTAGTCATGTTTTGTTTCAAGCATGATTATGACAGTTATTGCTCTCTTGTTTGTCGATCCCTCTCTATTGCTAGCCTTCACTTGCACTGAGTATGAGCTCTAACTGTGCTTCCAACTCCCAAAAACCAATGTTGCCAACTGTGTCCACCATACCTACCTATTAACATCATTTGCTACTTCAGTGCATATTCTTTATGCCGTGTTTTCTTCCAAATAAAATGTTTGTCTGTTTTGAGAAAGTTGGTTAGTAAATCTCTCATGAACTTGATGGCAAACTTTATTTCTTGCACTTAATAATCCTGAACCATTATGACTTGTACATGAAAGTTATATGCTTGCAAATTATATGTTGGGAGTCAGCAGAACCGTGTTGTCACGGGAAACGCTTTCAACACTTTTTGGATACATATCCAGTTGATACCTTGCTCTTTTGTTTGCGGATGTCGTCGATGTGAAATAAAAAAGGAGCTTGTGAGTTCATGGAGTCCATACATTGTGTTAGAGAAACGCCTGGGCCGCTAGCCTAATCCATGCCTAATCATGGTGGAAACTTGCATCATCACCATAATGAGCATTTATGAAGCATCCTCAATAAAAAGCTATGCACATAATAAATAAAAAGCTTGCTGAGATGCTCATTGTCTGCTTGCCTTCTCATTTTGATCACGGGATATGTCATGTATCATGTGTAAGGGGTACCCTGTTGGCGGTTCTCTATGATATGCATGTATTTACAATGACAAGAACTTATAGGTAACCAAATTTGAGTAGCATGCAGAGTGGCCCTCGTACTCAGGGGACTTGTGATTTCCAGTTTATGGTCTGTCAAGCATATAACTCAGATTGGACCTCACTTTCACCTTAACCACATGAAGATGCCTATGATAGGGGCAATGAGAGCTCAAAGCTAATGAGTACCTTCCTTTCAGCATTTGGAAGCCTTTCAAACTTTTAAAAACCTTTTCACAACCTTGTTGAGTCACCACTTATTATATGAGCACCTTCTTGAGAGCATAGTTTTCATTCTTGTGTTTGTTTCAAAACTTGGTTAATTATGTCATGACTTTGATGCTTGTATCTCTGATATCTTCATTTCTAGTCTTCACTTGAACTTCAGAGGTGCCTTGGCATTTATATTGTGCTCTACAAACAAAGGCAAGCGAGATTCCATTCTATCATACCTTATTATGAGCATTGCAATGTTGCTTATGTTTATGTTTCATGCTACTTATTATTAATGAGTTAGTTTCTCTTCATAGCTTGCAATTACTATTGAGTATACTTAGTTGCATACTCTTTATTATGAATGGTTTAAGCATCTACTCCTGTGCTGAGAATATTTACATCATATGAAGCAAATGTGTTCGTGAAAGTTCTTTTATCGCACTCAGTTTTCAACTGAATTTCTTGAGGACAAGCAATAAGCTAAGCTTGGGAGGATTTGATACGTCCAAACGTATCTACTTTCCCGAACACTTTTGCTATTGTTTCTTTCCTCTAAACTTGTGTGATTTGGATACAAATAACACGGACTGACGCTGTTTTCAGCAGAATTACCTTGGTGTCTAGTTTTTGTGCAGAAAATCAACTATCAGGAAAAATCCTGAAAAATATGCCAAAAATTATATTTCACCAGAAGATCCACGGAGCCAGAAGACGACACGGAGTGGAGGCCTAGGGGGCCCACACCCTTGCCAGGCGCGAGTGGGCCCTAGCCGCGCCTATGGGGTGTGGCCACCCTAGGCACCCCCTCGGGCTCCCCCTGTGCCTACAAGTTACCCCTTGACCTAAAAACTGAGGGGGGTTCGACGTTTTCCAGAAAAGAGTTCCGCTGCGCCGCCACCACCAGAGACAAGATTCGGAACCAGAAACTCCATTCTGGCACCCTGTTGGGATGGGGAATTTGGGGAGGATCATCGCCATCGTCATCACCAACGCCTCTCCATCAACCATCAAATGTTTCCCTCATCCATGAGTGAGTAATCCCCCGGAGTAGGTTATGGGGATGGTAGGGATTGGATGAGTTCTATCATGTAATCGAATAAGATTGTTAGGGCATAGTGCCTAGTATATCTATTAGTGCTATTTGACTTTGTTGCAACTTGTTGTGCTTAATGCTTGTCACTAGGGCCCGAGTGCCATGATCTCAGATCTGAACTTATTATTGAATCATTATGATAGTATTGTTTGTGGTCTTATCTGCAAGTTGTGTACACATATCATTGTCCGGATCCAAAGGCCCCGAAGTGATAGAAATTGGGACAACCGGAGGGGATGGCTGTGGTGTGAGGATCACATGTGTTCACAGAGTGTTAATGCTTTGCTCCAGTGCTCTATTAAAAGGAGCACCTTAATTGCCAGTAGTTCCCTAGAGGCCCCGCTGCCACGGGCTAGCTGGACAGAAGATGTTGTGCAAGTTCTCATTGCGAGCACGCATGATTATATATGGAGCACATGCCTAGGATTGTTTAGTACTTGGATGCTTGTTATTATTTATCTGCAATGCCCTAGATTTTTAAGTTACATGTTTAGACTCGTCCATGCAACGCCCGTCCATCCATCCATATGCCTACCCCCTCGAATCCCACTGTTTACCGTTACTGTTACTATTGCTCTTGTTCTACTGTTGCTGTTGCTTTGCTGTTGCTACTACAAACTGTTGCTACTGATAAATTTCTGTGAGCAAGAACTATTTCCAGGTGCAGCTGAATTGACAACTCAGTTGTTAAGGCTTCCAAGTATTCTTTGGCTTCCCTTGTGTCGAATCAATAAATTGGGTAATACTACTCGCGAAGACAGTTGCGATCCCCTATACTTGTGGGTCATCACTTTCCCCAAGCTTGTTTGTTGGGAGCCTCCAATTGAGTTGTGGAGAAGTGCCCCAACCTTGTGAGAGGTTCCGGATTGCCACCGACAAGTGCACCGATAGTGGAAGTGTGGATCAATCCCATTGGTGTGAGATTCACAGGAGAAAAAGGGATGCCTCATGTGGCGTTGGTGGTTTGATACCGCCCCATCTCCAAACGAGATGTACTCCATGTTGGGAGGAACTCGGTAAAACATCATAGTGTCCGTGTGCCTCGGTTATCTCTATATCCGAGCTCTTACTTATCTACCTTACTTTGTGATAGCCTTCGTGCTTTAAGTCTATATCTAGCTATCACATAGTTGCTTGTCTTGCTTAGAATAAGTTGTTGGTGCACATAGGTGAACCGTAGTTGTTCTAGGTTTTGTGCTTGACAAAGTAAACGCTATTTTAATTCCGCCTTTGTTAAGCCACTCTCGAAAAGTTTTAAACTACCTATTCACTCTACCTCTAGGCGACATATGTATCCTTTCAGTTGTGTTCCTTCATCATAACACTAAATAACTCGCTAGAGATCATATATCTGTCAACACGGATTTGGATCTCAAACATGGCTTTGAGTTCCTTCACCATGGCAGCAGTGCTGCTATGTTCAAAGTGTTCTTGGAGCGCAGGCTCCATCGGCATAAGGATTGCATATTTCACAAGATTGTAGTCATCACACTTTGTGTCATACACATTGTGCTCATCCCGAGATGCAGCATTTGCAGGTGGGTCACCTAGCGGTGCATCCAGCACATAGGTCAAATTTTCAGCATCGAGGACAATCCTCATGTTACAGAACTATTCTGTGAACTTTCTTCCATTGTATTTCAACTTTTCTTTCTCTAGTAACACATTAAAAACGGTGATAGGGGTCGCCATGATCTACAACATATTTACAAAGATTTTAGACTAAGTTTATGATAAATTGAGTTCAAATTTAATTCTTAAATTAACTAGGTGAATTCCCACTCAAAACAACATCCCTCGCATTGTTTCAGTGATCACACGAACCAAATCCACTACAGCAAGTCCGATCATCACGAGAGATGATGTAGTTTCAAAGGCGAACAATCAACATGTTCATCATATCAATTATATGACTCATGCTTTACCTTTCTATTCCGTGTTCCGAGACCATGTCTGTACTTGCTAGGATCGTCAAGGTTAACCTTAGTATCTGCATGTGCAAATATGTCTTGCACACGTAGAATCTATCACACCTGATCATCACGTTGTGCTTCGAAACGACGAGTCTTAGCAATGGTGCCAACTAAGGACGAACACTTTATTACTTGATATTTAGTGAGAGGGATCATATTATAATGCTACCGTCGCAATCTAAGCAATACAAGATGCATAAAAGGATTAATATCACATGCAATTCATAATATGTGATATGATATGGCATTTATTCTTATGCCTTCGATCTCCATCTCCAAAGCACAAACATGATCTCCATCATCACCGGCGTGGCGTCAAGGTCAATGGCGCCACTTCATGGTTTTCCTCCACCAACAACAACTATTACAACTACTTTGATGAATAGACATGCAAGTCTTAAACGAAATTTAAAGATAACCAAAAGGCTCCTTCCGGTTGCCAACTTAAAATAAGGATCATTGCATACATCATATATAATCACAATCACATCATGGCCATATCATATCACAACACAAGCCCTGCAAAAACAAGTTAGACGCCTCTAATTTTCTTTGCATGTTTTACGTGGCTAGGGCTTTCGAATAATAACCGTTGTAACTTATGAACATGAACCACAACATTGATACAAGTATTGTCAAGTGCCCATTGTAAATTGAATCTTCACTATGGTGGGAGAGACAGACACTCGCAAAGCCACTTATGCAATGCAAGTTTCACGTTGAGCATGGAGCAAGTCTCATGTACGATGACATGTAATGTTAGCCCGGGCTGCTTCATCCCACCATCCCGCGAGATGCAAAGTACATAAAAAGCAAGTGACAACAAAAGAATCAACGCCCATAAAACCATTGTGTTCTACTTGTGCAATAGGTCTACGCATAGAGTTGGCTCTGATACCACTGTAGGGTTCACAACATGGAAAACAAAAAAAATCTATCGTGGGAACACACAAAAGCCAAGATCTAATCTATAAGATCAGTGCAACAAGTTTGTAGGGTACTAACCCTCATAGATCCAAAGCGTTTAACGAGATCGGATTCTCATGGTTGATGTAGTCGTTCACTTGCCGATCTCAAGATCATGTAGATGATCCTTTCGGCGCCATGTTCCAATAGCGCTTCCGCAGTCAGTCACACATACGGTAGTCAATGAAGACCTTACTCTCCCTTGTTCCACCAGGGCAGCGGAGGTTTGTAGATCTCCATGGAATCCCAATAGCACGATGCTGTGGTGGTGGTGGAGGAGGAGATATTTATGCAGGGCTTTGCCTAAGCTAGAGCAGTTGTATGGAGGAAAGAGGGAGGCGCCTGGCGGCTAGGGTTTTTGGTGAAGGAAAAGGGGGCGCCCCCACCCCTCCTTATATGGGTGGAGGGGCGGCGACCAGGGTTCCCAGCCCTGGCCGAGTCCTCCCCCAAGTCCTCTTGTCCGGCGGCATAGGGATGGAAAGGGAAACCTTTTCCCTCAAGGTTTCCGTTCCTTCCTCCACTAGGACTTTGAATTTCAAACTAAGATATGACTTTTCAAACTAGGATTTGACTTTTCAAACTAGAGTTTGTTTCTCTCTTCCTTGTCCTTGGCTGACTTGACCTAGTGATCATGCTCCTACCCCATTAGGGTATGGTGCATTCCATGTACCCCCTCCCGGGGTGGTGGACCTTCCAGAACTTTCTAGAAGCTTCTGGTCAAAACACCAAAAATATTTCCGAACCTCGGAAATTGACTTTCCTTATATGAATATTATTCTCTAGACCATTTCGGATATCCTCGTGATGTCCTCGATCCAATCCGAGACTCCAAACAACATTCGGTCTCCAACTCATATTCCATATCTACTTAACAACATCGAGTCCTTAAGTGTGTCTCCCTATGGTTCATGAACTATGCAGACATGATCGTGACACCTCTCCGATCAATAACCATTATAGGAATCTGGAAATCCATTATGGCTCCCACATATTTCTACGATTACTTTGTGATCGAATGAACCATTTACATATAATACTGATTCCCTTTGTCGCACGATACATTACTTATACGAGGTTTGATCATCCATATCTCTATACCTAGTTCAACCTTGTTACCGGTAAGTACTCTTTACTCATTCTGTGATATAACATCCCTTGTGACCTAGTCACATGCTTGCAAGCCAATTGGATGACATTCCACCGAGAGAGCCCATAGTATTATCTATCTGTCATATGGATGGACAAATCCCACTCTTAATCCATGTGTCTCAACACATACTTTCAGAATACCTAATGCCACCTTTATAACCACCCAGTTACGAAGTGGTATTTGATTCATCAAAGCATCCATCTGGTGATGGTGATTAACATGATCTCATGGTCGAAGGATTGGGTTACTATGTATTTAAAAGCTTGTAGCAAACAAACTCTAAATGACTTGATCTTACACTACGCTTAACTATAGGATTGTGTCCATCATATCATTCTCTTAATGACATGATCTTGTTATTAATAACATCTAATGTCCATGATTAGAAAACTATGATCATCTATTAATCAACAAGCTAGTCTAACAAGAGGCTTACTAGGGACTCTTTCATGTTTAGAAAACACACAAGTATTAATGTTTATGGTTAATACAATAATATCATGGGATGTAAATATTTATCATAAATATAAAGATATAATAATAACAATTTTATTATTGCCTCTTGGGCATATCTTCAACAGCAGCAACAGTAGTCCCTTTTTATTTTGTTTAAATGTGATTTTTTTGTAGTTGGCAAGGTCTAATCAAATAAAAACTATTGTTTAAATACTAATGTTTCACTTACACATGATACTAGTTATATGATACTACCACTATGACCAACCTACGCCCGCGCTGGTAAAACCTTCGAGTTAGGCGGATTCGCTAGGACGCTGTAAAATAGCGCATGATATTTTTTCTTCAGCGCACGACAATTTTCGCTATCACACGTGGTATATCCGGCGCTCTCCCTTCATCGCGCGGCAAAAATTCGACACGCGTGCGAACTCGCAACTACCATTTCCCCACCTCGAAAAATCCACGCGTGCCTGGTGAACTCCATTCCCCACCTACTCCGGTGATGCTGCTTCCGCACCGCCGTTGTCGCTCCACCCGATAGATCTATCGATGCCACTCCAGAGCCTCCGACGCTCACTCCGGGATCCGCCACCACCACTCCTCTGTGTTAAATCAGGCCTCCGACGCTCCTCCGCTGCCTCACCATTCCAGAGCCTCCACCGGTGCGCATTGTTGACCTCCGCTACCCGGCGCTCCGCGTGCACCTATGCCGCTTCACGCTGAGCATCTCGACAAATGGTTGCACACACTGTGTTTGAAATATCACGCGCACAGTATGTAGTCGTCGCTGCTTCAACAAATCATCATTTTTAGATAGGAATTATTAATAGATTAAATACTAGTTCGATTATATGTTTGTAGATGAGTTCTTCACATGATTCATCCGACGAAGAATTTTACCTCGAAGAAGAACATAATTTATGCACGCTCTTGGCTATGCGTGCGAACAAAAGGCCGAAGCACGATGGTTATGTTTTCGGTCAACAAAAGTTGTGGAGGGAACGGATTGAAGTTCATAACAAGTTGATGCAGAGCTATTTTGTGCATAATCCAACCTACCTGAGAAGTATTTTCATCGTCGTTTTAGGATGAGCATCAAGTTGTTCAAGCACATTGCCGAGGAGGTGACGAAGAAGGATCATTTTTTGAGCAAAGGAGGAATGTCGCCGAAGAACTTAGCCATAACACTTATCAAAAGGTCACCGCCGCCTTGCGTATGATGGTATACAATATTTCAGTGAATCTAGTCAATGACCACTTGGAATACGGTGTGTCATTACCCTCTGGAGGGGGGCGTGGAGCCCCGACTCTATCCGGTCTTAGGCTGTTATATTCGGTGGCATGTTTTGGTCTTTCGTGTTTTTTCTCGTTTACCTTAATCTGCTTTATAAGGGGTCTTCTCATCACCTTGTATCATTTTGGTCAATGTGTTTTTTAAAGTCTAAAATAAACTAGTAGCATGTATTACATGGTAGAGATATGTAGGCTGTCTCCGGCAATTGCAAAATAAAGTCTAAAAGAAACTAGTAAAACACCGAGGTCTTTAAACTATTTCTTTTTCCAAGACACCATCTTGAACTTTTCTGAAGGCAGCCAAAAACTGAGAGATACCAAACCACAACCTGTAAATACTAACGAGGGTTCTCCCACAATTTTTAATTTGAACCGCAGTGCCAAAGCTGTGTGCACAAGCACGGCCATTAGAGTAATCAATCAACATCGGTAAGAGTACCAACACCAGTATTCCAGTCAAAAGTAACCGAACAGACTGGTCTACGTCGCTGGCGAACCGATAGTATGAACCACCATTGTCGACGACGTAGCATCCGGGACAAATATTGTAAAGATGATCGTCACGGCAACCATGAAAAAAAAACTCCAAAATCGACTTGGCGAAGTAATAAGGTCTTTTAGATCTTATTACTTCGCCAAGTCGATTTTGAAGGTTTTATACCGCCAATTCATCAAAATACATAGCTTCACGCTTTTGTATCACATGCTACTGATACGCCCAATTTGCATCACCATTCTATATCATATTTTACCTCTATTCATTGATATTTGTCTTATTATAAGGTATTACTTATGGCTTTTCATCTGTTTATGCATGTTGGATGATTCCTGGAGGATGGACTGCCGGAGTCTGGATTCTGATGGATAAGACAGTGTTTTGGTGCAATTCCGCGAAGATCAGAAAAATACCAGAAAAATATGGAAACATATTATTTTACCGGAAGACGAAGGAAGCCAGAAAGGGGAGCGAAGGGGGGCCTTAGGGGGCCCACACCGCCCTAGGCGCGGGACCACCTAACCCCGCGCCTAGGATGGGTTTGGCCCACCTGTTCGGCCTCCGATTCCGCCCCTTCGCCTATATCTTCCCTACAAAACCCTAACACCGGGGGACGGCCACAGATAGACTTCCGCCACCTCTGGGAGGCGGAAAACACCGAGAGATAAAGATCTCTCCGGCAGACATATTTCTACCGGGGGAATTCCTTCCTGGAGAGGGGAGACCGTCGCTATCAACACCGTCATCAAGCTAGGCTTCATCGGGATCATCATCATCATCCACACCATCATCTCCACCAGCACCATCACCACCACTCCATCCCGCTGTAACAATTGTGTTGGATATTGCTTAGTTCATTAGGGGAAACTTTCCCGGTGTTAATTACTATGGTAGTTGATGCTTGTGAGTGGAACCATTGGATTATTGTTTATGTTCAGATTGTTATCCATTATCATATCATCTTTGATCTTGATCCATATGATGTCTCGTGAGTAGTTCGTTTAGTTCTTGAGAACATGGGAGAAGTCATGTTGTTAGTAGTGAATCTGTGATGAGTTATTATTCAATGGTTTAGTATTTAAGTTGTGGTGCTATTCTTCTAGTGGTGTCATGTGAACGTCGACTACATGATACTTCACCTTTTATGGGCCTAGGGGGATGCATTGTGTATTTGGCTACTAATCGTGGGGTTGCCGGAGTGACAGAAACCTGAACCCCCGTTAGGACACCTTTGCACAAGGGAGTGTAGGATCTTAGAGTTTAAGGCTGTGGTTAGATTTATATCTTAATTACTTTCCTATAGTTACGGATGTTTGCAGGGGTTTAATCACAAGTATGTATTAGTCCTAGGAAGGGCGGTATGTTAGCACAGGTTCCCCCACACAACACTTACAAACACCAAAGAAGAGTACTCAGCTATTTGCAGCGAAAGCACTTGACAGAATTCCCATGTGTCCTCAAGAATGTTTGGTCCTTACAAGTATTTCACCGGCTTGTCCTTTGCTAAGAAAGGATTGGGCCACTTGCTCCGTTTGTTCGTTACTTCTATTAATTGCTCTTTGTTTTGTTGCCTTGTCATAAAACCACTAAAAATCTGTTTGCTAAGTATTCACAGGGATTTCCTGCTCCATACCACTGTTCAGCACCTTCTTCTCCTCATTGGGATCGACACTCCTATTTATCGAAAGTACTACGATACACCCCCTATACTTGTGGGTCATCAAGACTATTTTATGGCACCGTTGCCAGGGAGTGAAGCGCTATTGAAGAGTGGAACTAGTAAGGGAAACTTTCACTATGAGTATTGCTCTTGTTACTGCTTGTTACTTTGTTTCCAATATGGATAACCCACTTGGTTTTCTGTTTGGGAAAACTACTACCACTGAAAGGGTAGTAGATAAACCACCACCTATTGAGATAGATCCTTTTAAGATACCTGCGAGTATTGTTAATCGTGTCATGGATAATTATTATTTTGGGTATGGAACCGCCCATCCTGGTGATCACTTGCTTTATATCCATAAATTATGTGGGTTGTTTAAGTGTGCAGGTATCACAACTGAACAGTTGAAGAAGTTACTCTCCATATCCTTGAAAGGGAGAGATGAGGCATGGTATAAGCTGCTAAGGAATAGACAATCCATGGAATGGGAAGAGATGGCATCTCTCTTTTACTCTAAATTTTATCCTCCCAGTGAAATCAAAAAGGATAGAAGTCTTATATATAACTTTTGGCCTCTTGACGGAGAGAGTACTTCTCAATCTTGGGGGAGACTGAAGTTATTAATGCTTAAATGTCCTATTCATGAACTCCCTAACAATATTATTCTCAATAACATTTATGCTAGGCTTTCTCTTCAGGATAAAGGTTTACTAGATGCTTCTTGTGCTGGATCATTCACAAGTATGAAGGAAGAAGTTAGATGGGATCTCTTGGACCATATTCAAGATAACACTGAAGCTTGGGAGAATGACAAAGGAAGAAAGTCAGGTATAAACTATGATTATGAATGTATTAAATCTTTTATGGGAACTGATAACTTCCGTGATATTAGCAATAAGTTTGGCCTTGATCCTCAAGTTCTTTCGGAATTTTTTAATGCTTTTGCCTCTTATATTGAGATTCCCAAGAAAGAGTGGGACAAGTACCATGCTCCTTATAAATACGTTGTTACCCACGTTCCTGCTAGTGTAGAGGTTTGTACTGTTGATCCTATTTTGCCTGAACCTTATGTTGAGAAGATCCCTTTTACCTCCAAGGTAAGGGAACACTCTATTTTGGCTAATGTGGTTAGCAAAAGCGCAAAGAAAACTGTAGGTTCCAATGAGCTTATTGATATCGAGCCTATGGTATCTATTGTGAAAGATCTTGTCACTAGAAATATAGAGGATGAGTACATTGTATTTTGTGAGGACGCTACTAATATTGTTTCTCATCCTAAGAAAATTAGAAAAAGCTAGTGTTCCCGTGCTCTCTGTTAAAATTGGTGATCACTGCTATTATGGTTTATGTGATATTGGTGCTAGTTCTAGTGCTATCCCTTATGAGCTTTACAGGGAAATTATGCATGAGATTGGTCCTTGTGAGCTTGAAGACATTGATGTGGTTATTCACCTTGCCAATAGAGAACAAGTTTTCCCCATTGGTATTGTAAGAGATGCGGAGGTTCTTTGTGGTAAGATTAAGTATCCTGCTGATTTTCTAGTGCTTAATTCAGCAGCTAGCAAAACTTGTCCCATCATTTTTGGTAGACCTTTCTTAAACACTTGTGGAGCTATTATTGATTGTAAGAAGGAAAAAGTTTTAACTAAGTTTGATGGACATTCTTATGAGTTTAACTTTTCCAAATTTTCTAAAGCTCCTTGTGAAAATAGCTTGCCTAATAAAGATTTCAGGATGGAACAACTTGCTTCTATTGATCCAGTCTATGACCTTGGACCACTTTTTGATGACTGTAAGTATGCTTATTCTGATGATAAAGTTGTTTCCAGTGACAGTTATATTGTCAACTTTATTCAAAGTGCTACTGAAGGTTATTTTGAGAGAGGGAAACATGGTTTTATGCATCTCAATGATGTTAAGTTTCCCCGTTTTATGTTGAGAGCTTTAAAGTTGCATCTGTTTTGTCTTCCTATGCTTGTGGCTTTTTGTTTCAAAAATTCGTTTTATCATAATACCTCCATGCATAGGAAGTGGGTTAGACTCAAGTGTGTTGGCTATTTGCTTCTTGATGCTCTTTTTCACACCAGATATATATATCCTATGTGAGCATCTTTGAAAGTTTCAAGCCTAACTTAAAGGCATTAAAGAAAAGTACTTGTTGGGAGATAACCCAAGAGTTTTATCGAGTCTTGGAAGTTATTACCTCATTAATAACCGTTCCTTATACTTTTTGTTTTGGTTTTTGTGTCAAGTTCAACTACTTTTGTGAAGTAGAGGAGTTGTGAAAAGTGGTTGTCCTGGGACAGATTTTTGTGATGTATTGTAAAAATTCATGAGGAAGCTCAGTATGTCAGTTGGAGCTGCATTTTTCTGAGCTTGTTCTCCAAGTTGTTACCCAACTTTCATTAGTTCTGCACTTTTTGATTTGAGCAACAGAAGGTCTTCAGAAAAATCATTCTTTACCTACTGGTCTGTTTTGATAGATTTCTGCCATCATTTGCATTTGCCTCTTACAGAAGCTTTTGTTTTGATGGGTTTTCAGTTGAAGTGTGCACCATAGTTTTATTGTTTTTGCTTATACTAATGTTGTCTTTGAGTTTGTGCAAAGGTTTTGTATGAAGGAAATTCGCAGGAGAAAGAGGAAAGAATCTGCAGAGTTCGTCTTTGAATAGGTAAAAGTGGTGAAAACAGAAGGTTCGTGAAACTCCAATCTTTTTATGTTTTTAATACATAAGGGAAGTTACGGGACAAAACTGAAGAGGAAACGGAGCCCGGGGTGGACAAACCCACTCCAGGCGCGGGCCCAGCCTGGTCGCGCCTGGAGGGGGTTTGTGTAGAGGTCCCAACCTTTAATAAGGTAGAGATCCCTGTGTTTACAATGCTAGTCCCTGGATCAATAGCTAGCATCCACAGTTAAGATGTAATATCAAGAAACAAAGGTCATATTACAACTTTATAACCAGGAATAAAATAATTCATTACATCTTACATAGCTCATTTGGCTATCTCATTATAATGCAGCATAAATAACTATAACATGGAGTCCTTCATCTTTAAAGTGCCACAGGCAATCATGTTGGTTGTAGACTTGTAATCCTAATCAACACACTTCACTAACATCAAACAAACCTACAACTTAATAAGTTACAGCCACAAGGGTCAATACATTTGAAATTATATTGGCAAGTGATACTAGGGTAGTATAGTGGTATCTATCATAGCTAAGTGGAGCTTAGGCTTGCTTTGCTCAAAATAGATTTTCCTTATCATTTGAAAACACTAAGTTTTTGTTTGTCAAAATCACCCAAGGCATCAACCAATAGACATTGGTGATCCTTTAACCCTTGTTCAACCACAAGTTTTTAACTTAGAAACTGGGATGAGGAGATTCTTGATAGCTTTCATGTCTTGATGCTCAAATTGTCCATTGCCGGGGAAACGGCTAAGTACTTAGATTTTTCCTTCTGCAGAAGTGGTGCACTTTCCCCACAAGACTCGACATGCATCGAGACAAGATCTTTCAAAAGCCTTCCCTTAGACCAGAATGGTCGCGCTCCAAACCTATCATCCCCTACCACCAACTGTCCATTTGGCTAAGTTATTGCAACCTATATGATCCAGCCAGAGCCCATAATGCCAAGTGGCTGCACTTGAAGCTTCTCAACATTTGACATTTCAAATCTCTTTGTTGCTGGGTGGCATTCCACAATTGAGACACACAGGGTAAACCATTGGAAAATGGGCCCTGGTAACCACTCAATAAAAATCCAACCAAGCAATTACCATTCCACCCAGGTGTTTCATTCACTTAGTTGTTTTCTTAAACAAAAACACAAGTCCTTGACTTAGAAATATTCCATAGCATGAATATAATCCACCCTTGTTTTCTACTAGATAATCTAAGCATGATAGTAGTAGGAATCTTAACTTAGTAAAATTCTGCTAAGGTTTCATCTACAAGGATTTCCCATGGCATAGTTTATACTTAGAAAATTCCATGCAAGTCCTACTTAGAAATATCACTAATGCATAGTGAAAATAATGGGACAAAAGTATGAAGCACCACTTGCCTTATTGGTAGAGAATATAAGTTCACTCCTTGATCTTGCAATAGTCACACTCTTCAAATTTCACTACAATTCAATCAAGGCACAAATTCAATCTACCATTCAAGCAATTCATCACATAGAATAATAAAAACAAAACAATGCATGCAAGCATGCCAAGGATGTTTTATTTGGAAAATTGGTTTCTAATAGATTATAAACATTTTAAAATACCTATTGGTCATTTATAAAAGTGTCAAAACCATTTGTTATTAAGTTAGTGAAAATGGCCACCTTAAATCATTTTTATTTTGCTAGAATTGATTTAAATCAAAGTATTAATTTCTAGTGTTAGCCAAAATGTTTTTAAACACTAATATTAATGCTTATGGTCATAATGTTTTAAAACAATTCCATTTGCAAAGGGTTTCATCCAAAATCCATTTTTAAATCAAAGAAACATTTTATTTTGTTGGAAATGCCTTTAAACAAAGCAATAATTCTATAAAGTTAATCAAATACATTTTAAAATGCAAAACATGGCGTTTAGGTTCAAAGAGTTTAATTCAAACCATTTTCAAAAGGTTTTACTCAAAAAGCATTTTAAAAGCATATTCAATATTTTTATTTAGCTAGAAATGCTTTTATTCAAAGATTTATTCTTTAGCTTCACAAAATACACTTTTAAATCCATAAATTGGTTTCTATGGTTAGTAGGTTCAAAACAACCCATTTACCAAAGATTTTACCTAAAACATTTTTAGAATGAATTTTATACACAAAATATGCCTACACAAGTTTCTTAAAAAACAACTAATTTTCCAGAAGCAAATCATTAAACAAAGTGTTGATTCCATTGATATAAAATTTGTACGTGTAGATTTAAAGTTATGATTTTTTTCAAATCTAATATCTAATAGACATGTTTTCTGTTTTTTAAACAAACTCCAGGCCACGTGTCTTGTTCTGATTCGCTGGTACCGATTCGTGAGGATCGCGCTACGTGGAGCGTTGGATTTAAAATAGATCGTGCGACACAGAATAAATCGTACCCGTTCGGTTAGTCAATCTATCCTAACCGCTGGATCGGGATCTAACGGTCACTGTTGCACTGACCATGAACTGGTGGCGCTGCGGCGGAGCGGTCTGGCAGTGGCGTCACCGGCGATACAGGAAGCGAGGGAAGGAGGGGAGAAGCTCACCGAGTTCGCCGTGGCTTGGGGATGCTCGAGGTGGTCCTTGTTGGCGAAGGGGCGCTCGGGGTCGACGGTAATTCCTCGCCGGAGTAGCTCCTAGCGACTGGTGCTCTCGGTTGAAGATGGAGGCGATGCTATGGGTCGCGCTAAGAGAAACAGGGGGTTGCGTTATATGCGCACGATGCTGGGGATCACACACGTATCAACCAGAGGAAGAGGGGGAGCTAGGGATTACGGGGAAAGGTCGCTGGAGTAGACGCGGTCGTCGGTGGCGCTCTGGTGTTGAAGCTGTCGATGTTAGGGGGCATGCACGGGCGAGTGGCTGGTGCTGGAAGGTGCGTAGGGAGGTGGGGAGTAGGCTCGAGTGGTCGAGGGGGCAAGGCGGTGGCTGGTGCTGCCGAATGGCCGCTGGAGTATCGTCGGGCAGAGGGTGTTCGAGGTCAAAATTTGGGCAGTCTAGGGGCTCCGGTGGGGTGAGGTCTGGGGGAAAAGGAAGAGGAGACCTGGGCGATTAAGTAAGCAAGATCAGGGGAAGGAATTACTGGCGCATTGATTCAAATTCAAGCGAGTTTTAATCGACCAGAAACAGCCGGCGTGATTTGGGGGATGAAGGGGTCGCGGTGAGAACGACGATGAGCTGGCGATGGGGTCCGCTATCAGCGATAGAGGGGTGTTTCAGGTGGGATCCAACCGTCATTGACTGCGCAGGTTCCTGCTGCGGTGTGAACCATTTTCTACGGGGGGGAGGGAAAATGGGCTTGCTGGGCTTAGTGGGCTAGCTGGGTTGGGCTGGCTTCTTTCCCCTTTTTTCTTCTCTGTTTATTTTTCTTTTTATGTTTCTTTTATTCTGTTTTGAATTTGTTCAAACAATTTCAACAACCATTTGACTTCAAATATTTACCAAACTTTCAGTAATTTTCTATTCTGTTCAAACATGTATTTTAAAGATAATTTTGGAATATTTCTTTTATTCCCACATGGTTTAATTATTTATTTAAAATGGTCCTTTTGTCTTCATTTGAATAGAATTTTAATTATGTTTTCCAACTTCTATTTAAATTCCAAATTTTACCAAATCCTTTTTCAGTAGGTTTTATTCATTTAATAGGGTGTTAAATAATTCACTTTAAATTATTTGAAATATTTTTAATATGATTTATTAATCATTTAAATTGGGCAATTGTATTTATTCAAATAAAATCAAATATGGTTTTAATTCCATATAATTTTATGTAAATGTTTCTTTTGTTTTATTTAAGTTAATTAAATAACTTTTATTCCACTTGGGCAATTTACATTTATTATTTTCCCATGATTTAATTAATCATTTCTATTAGGGATTTTGTTTTTATTAAATTTAATTAGAATAGGGTTTAATCCCATATACTTTTATTTGTTTATTCTTTATCCCTTTATTTCATTTGGATTTGGATTATGTTTATCTCATTTTCTTATGGATTTGGCCAAGATTTAATTTGGGTTTTAAATATTCCTTGTTTATTTATTTCTTCCTTTGCCTTATTAAATCCATATCTTTTTATTTATAGATCCAAAATTGGTGATTCCAATTTGTAGAATTTTATTTAATACTTGTTTATCCTTTAAATCCCTTTAGGATTAACTTTCTCACAATTTGGTATGGATTAATATTTTATTCAAAGTTTGTTCAAGATGGGTTTTGATGTTTCCACTTTAAAACAAAAAGTTTCTTTTCACCCTAAATTTCAATAATTATTTATTTTTTTTATTTATTTTTCACATTCCTAAATTTGGAAAATTTTGGGATGTGATAGTTTGCCACCCTCGAACTTCGTATCCGCTTTGTTTCCATGTCAGAACCTTCCTTATGCATTGAAACTTCGTAATATATAAACCCCCGGATCCCCGGAGGTTCGTGCATCATGTTCTCGTTGTGTTTTCGTTTTGATCTGTCTCTGTCAGGAAATCTTCTCAAGATTAGAGCAAAACTCGAAGCTAATCCGTACTCTTACTTTTGAGTTTGAGGAACTAAGGAAGTTGATTGAGGATCTTATCAAGAGAACGCCACCACCACCAAGGGAGTAAATCGTCATCAGGTTTGGCACCCCCTTGGCTTGTTCCAAGCTTGGGGGAGTGTCGCGGTATCACCACCATTATCTTTCATATTTTACCTTTTTAGTGGATTCACATCTGTGGTAGAGAGGTTATCATATAGTTTGGTTTGCATGTGGAAGTATCTCTTCTTCAATTGCTTATCTATGTATCCCTTGGTGTGAGTGCCTTTATTGGAATATTAATGAGAAGTCTCATCTTCTACTTTTTGCACTTCTTATTTTTAGTTTGCAATCTCTATTATATGATGGATCTTGTTGTTCAGTATTGGCACCACTTTGTGATCATCAAGTGGATCTAAATTGGTTTTGTCAAACCGAGTTCTGGTCAGTGGCATTAATTTGAAAGAAAAAGAAAGAAAGAAGAAGCTTGCAGGTATTTGGTATCATTTGTTTTCTTTCTTGTTGCCTCATAAGCTTAGTATTCTTTATTTAAGATTCTTTTGTATTTTCAAGAAAGATTGCATGTTTGGCTTTATTACTTGTATGTTTGCTTGTTTCTTTCAACTCTCTTGCTTTCTACCTAGCCTTACTAGCCAAAAACCTGCTTTGAGAAGGCTTACTTATCATGTTTCCAAAACCCTGTTAACCAAAAACTTTTGCCACATGTGTCCACCATATCTACCTAATAGCTATTGCTATTCCTAGCAAATTCTCAACCTTCATCTACCTTTCAAATTAAAAAGGATTTTGTTATGTGAAAACTAGTTAGTAAAGCTCTCACGAACTTGATGGCACACTTTATTTGCTTGCCCCTAATAAACTTGAACCATTGTGGACATCGAAGTTGTATATGCTTGCATCTATACATTGGGATTAGCAGAACTGTGCTGTCACGGGGAATGTTTTCAATATTGCACTTGTACCTTGTCGTACATAGTTGATATCATGCTCTTTTGTCTATGGATGTCAACGGTGTGAAATAAAGAGGGGACTTGTAAGTCCATGGAGTTTGTATTTTGTGTTAGAAAAACGCCTGGGCCGCTAGCCTAAGCCATGCTTAATCATGGTGGAAACTTGCAGCATCACCATAGTGAGTCATCTATGAAGCATCCTCAATAAAAAGCTATATGCATAGTAAATAAAAAAATTACTGAGATGCTCATTGTCTGCTTGCCTTGTCATTTTGGTTATGGGAAAGCTCATGTACCATGTGCAAGGGGTACCCCGTTGGCGGTTCTCAATGATATGCAAATACTTACAATGACAAGAACTTACCTGGACCCAAAGTTGAGTATGCATGAGGAGTGGCCCTCTTATTCAAGGGACATGAGATTGTCAACTTATATTTCGTCAAGCATATACTCCATCTTTGTATAATCATCTAAAGATCCTTATGATAGGGGCAATGAGGGCTCAAAGCTAGTAAGTACCATAATATTTTGGAAGCTCTTTATGACTTGTAATCCCTGCTACCCTCTAAGAAGGGACCTTTCTACCAGTTACCAGTTGAGTCAGTAAACCTAATTCCTCTCTATCTCCAGCAAGCTTTTGAGTTGTTGTGTTTCAAGCATTCATATGGTGATTTATTCAATCATGTTCTTTATCTTCCTTGTTTGCACAAAACTCTTATCTATTGAGTATTACTTTGAAAGCCTTCGCTTGTGAAAAACCTTTTTGAGCAAAGAGTGCTCCTGTTTTGAAACTTCTACAAAAATCTTTTGTGAAACGGTTTGCCAGGTGTTCTCTGACCAAGAACAAGTTTGCCAATTCCAATTATGATTTATCTTTATGCATCTCTATTGTGATTGTTGTACTTGGGTGCAAGCTAAGTTATATAATGGTGAGTTGCTTTCTTCTATGAGTTGTGCAATGATAAGTGGGATGCTTCTTGTTCGTATTATTTTTATCGACACTTCACTCCATAAACCTGTGGACATGTTTATTAAGCTTAGTATTCGCTTAGGGACAAGCGAAGTCTAAGCTTGGGGGAGTTGATACGCCCAATTTGCATCACCATTCTATATCATAATTTACCTCTATTCATTGATATTTGTCTTATTATGAGGTATTACTTATGGCTTTTCATCTATTTATGCATGTTGGATGATTCCTGGAGGATGGACTGCCGGAGTATGGATTCTGATGAAAAAGACGGTGTTTCGGTGCAATTCCACGAAGATCAGAAAAATACCAGAAAAATATGGAAACATATTATTTTACCGGAAGACGAAGTAAGCCAGAAGGAGGAGCGAAGGGGGGCCTCTGGGGGCCCACACCCCCTAGGCGCGGGCCCACCTGACCCCGCGCCTAGAGTGGGTTTGGTCCACCTGTTCGGCCTCCGGCTCTGCCCCTTCGCCTATATCTTCCCTACGAATCCCTAACACCGGGGGGAAGACCACAAATAGACTTCCGCCGCCTCTGGGAGGCGGAAAACACCGAGAGAGAAAGATATCTCCGATAGACAGATTTCTGCCAGGGGAATTCCTTCCCGAAGAGGGGAGACCATCGCCATCAACACCGTCATCAAGCTAGGATTCATCAGGATCATCATCATCCACACCATCATCTCCACCAGCACCATCACCACCACTCCATCCTGCTGTAACAATTGTGTTGGATATTGCTTAGTTTATTAGGGGAAACTTTCCCAGTGTTAATTACTATTGTAGTTGATGCTTGTGAGTGGAACCATTGGATTATTGTTTATGTTTAGATTGTTATCTATTATCATATCATCTTTGATCTTGATCCATATGATGTCTCGTGAGTAGTTTGTTTAGTTCTTGAGGACATGGGAGAATTCATGTTGTTAGTAGTGAATCTGTGATGAGTTATTATTCAATGGTTGAGTATTTAAGTGGTGGTGCTATTCTTCTAGTGGTGTCATGTGAACGTCGACTACATGATACTTCACCATTTATGGGCCTAAGGGGGTGCATTGTGTATTTGGCTACTAATCGTGGGGTTGCCGGAGTGACAGAAACCTGAACCCCCGTTAGGACACCTTTGCACAAGGGAGTGTAGGATCTTAGAGTTTAAGGCTGTGGTTAGATTTATATTTTATTTACTTTCCTGTAGTTACGGATGTTTGCAGGGGGTTTAATCACAAGTATGTATTAGTCCTAGGAAGGGCGGTATGTTAGCACAGGTTCACCCACACAACACTTACAAACACCAAAGAAGAGTACTCAGCTATTTGCAGCGAAAGCACTTGACAGAATTCCCATGTGTCCTCAAGAACGTTTGGTCCTTATAAATATTTCACCGGCTTGTCCTTTGCTAAGAAAGGATTGGGCCACTTGCTCCGTTTATTCGTTACTTCTATTACTTGCTCTTTGTTTTGTTGCCTTGTCAGAAAACCACTAAAAATCCGTTTGCTAAGTATTCACAGGGATTTCCTGCTCCATACCACTGTTCAGCACCTTCTGCTCCTCGTTGGGATCGACACTCCTATTTATCGAAAGTACTATGATACACCCCCTATACTTGTGGGTCATCAGCTACAAATTTGCTTCATTCACAAGATAACATGTTTTCATATCACACATTTTGTACATGTAACCCTAAAAACTCGATTAATTTCCTGCAGCGATGGAGACATCAATCTAGAAGAACTTAGCTCAGAAGGCCTTAGCCCTTGATCGACATGACGCATGATGCGTCTCTCTTGCTTCTCTTGTTGGTCCTCCTCATTGACCATAGCCACAACCATCAAGATGAAATTCATTGGTAACTTGGTCAGGATCTGAAGGTAGAGTGTAGACTCAATCTTGTACTCCTATTGATAGAATCCACCTAATTTTCCAAAAAAATCCACATCAATCAAAACATAGATTCAAAACCCAAAATTGTGTAGAAACATGACAACAATTCGTTACCACACTGCATGCTCTAGTCGATCAATCCATGCAGATTCGGCATCAGTGTGCCGCAATCAGATCCATATAGCTCTAAGGTGACAACAAGATCGGTCAAAAAGGAGCGTCTGCTTTTTGGTAATCCAACATTATGACGAGCTTGTAGAAAATAGAAATTTTAAAATTTAAGTATAATCAATGTTTGTCGCTAATTTCATGATTACTCAACCAACTTGATCAACAAATTAAATTATACAGGTTAGGAAGCATGGTCAAAACCAAACACACATATCACGGTACCACGACATACCTTATAGTTATAGGATGTGGAAGCACGCAAATTCCATTGCCACAAAATGTTTGAGACATGGTGATCCATTGTCTTTAATGCTTTTTAACATTACCACTGATATGTTGGCAATCCTTATTTCAAGGGAAAAGGCGGATGGCCATGTAGGAAGCCTCATACCTCATTTAGTGGAGGGAGGAATTTATATCTTGCAATATGCTGATGACACAATTTTGTTCATGGAACATGACCTCGAGAAAGCAGTCAATATGAAGCTTACTTTAGCCATTTTTGAACAACTTTCAGGATAAAAAATTAACTTCCATAAAAGCGATATTTTTGTTTTGGTAAATAAAAGGATTACATTTAGATGTGATGAGTCTGGTTATTTATCCTTTCGGTATCTTAGAATATCTATCCACTGTAGAAAACTCCACAACTCGGACAAGAATCTGGTAGAAATGCGTTTGGATGGTAAACTTGGATGTTGGCAAGGCAAGTTACTTTCTTATGGAGATAGACTTGTATAGACAAACTCTATTTTAACCGGTCTTCCCATGTTTATGCTCTCTTTTCTTGAAATACCCAAAGGGGTATTAAAGAGACTAGACTTCTATAGGTCAAGATTCTTTTGGAAAGTGATGATAACAAAATAAAATATAGATTAACTAAATAGAATATTATATGTTGTCTGAAAGATCAGGGGAGCCTAGGCATTGAGGTACTTGAACTAAAGAATATGTGCTTACTCAGCAAATGGTTGTTTAAACTACTTAACGAAGAGGGTGTATGGCAGGAGTTGTTGCATAATAAGTACTTTCGAGATAAAACCATGTCTGAATTTCAAGTAAAACCTATTGATTCCCAATTTTGGAAAGGTCCCATGCATGTTAAAGATGAATTCTTTTATAGAGGTTTTTTTAAGTGGGTGATGGTCTATCAACTCGATTTTGGGAGGATGTATGGTTGGGTGAGATTCCTTTAGAAGAATAATACTCATCATTGTATAACATTGTTCGCCGGGAAAATGTTCTAGTGGCTGATGTTCTTTCGAGAAACCCGCTGAATATTGGCTTTCGACGGGCTTTGATTGACAATCAATGGAATAATTGGTTGCATCTATGCCAGAGACTTATGATGATACAGCATTTAGAAGAATTTGACCAATTTGTTTGGAAGCTAACTCCCACATGTGTTTTCTCAGTAAATTCTATGTATTTGGATCTAATGAACGATCACTCTATTTTCCTGAGAAAGTAATTGTGGAAACTCAAGATTTCTCTCAAAATAAAGATATTTATGTGGTTTCTTAATAATAAAGTGCTATTAAAAAAAAAATTAGCTAAAAGAAACTGGAATGGGAGTCAAAATGTTGTTTCTGCAACTCTTTGGGGTCAATCGAACACTTGTTTCCTTCATGTCCTTTTGCACATATTATATGGAGAATAGTGTATTTTGCATATAACATTCCACCTCCAACCAACATCACAAATATGTGGTTAAATGGTACTGATAAAGCATACAAAGCTAGAATACGCATTGGTATTTTATTGGGCCACGCAGAGATAAAACAAAAAAATTTCCTCTAACGTGGTGATCCCAAGATCTAGCCGAGGTAGAAGGCCACGAGGTTTACCACTAGACGCGCAGTTGCGGATTACTGATGAAGCGCATCAGTAGATGCAGTGCAGTCCTTTGCGATCCGATCATCGTGGTGCTGATCGTACAACACCTCCGCTGGTATCCACGGGTACAAGGAGGAGCACCGGCGGCGAACTGCTAGGTTCGTATCGACGGCAAGACTACTGTGGAGTTAGGGTTTCCAACACAAGGAATGACCTAACCGAACAACGATTAACCCATCTGGGTTACTATGCTCCACTATATATAGGGAGTGAACGTGGGCTCCACTATCGTGGCCCATTCACTAAAGCCCATATAACACTAGTCACCGCGAGTCCGACTCGCTGACTCAGTCCTAATCCAGCTCGGGTCCAACCCGGCCAGATTTCTGGCTTGGGTCCAACCCGGACTGATTTCCGGCTTGGGTCCAACCCGGACTTGCTCCTGCTCTTAAGTGTGTGACCCGGCAGGCTCATGGCTACTCGGACACGATTGGAGTCCGACTCGCAATCGATCAGTCGGTAGCAGCTCCTAGCAGAATGTGCCGACTCCCAAGTACCAAAGAGTCATGATGACTTTCCTCTCCAATGTGACTTGCGTCCGAGTCCCTTTTGCCTCACGATATACCTTGTCAGACTATAGGCGAATAATTGTCATCCCTTAAATAGTCTGACTCTCTTCTTGATCCTAGATAAGTGATTCACCCGACTAACTCTTAGTCGACCGCCTTGGTTAACACTTAACCGAGTCGTGCATGGTCATGCTTTCCGAATCATATCTTCCGAGAAGGCCCAGAGAATATCTCTCCGAGTGGAGGGGCAAAATCCCATCTTGGTTATTCACATCACGCAGCTTGATTCTCAGTCGACCCGAACTCTGCCTTTATGACTGCCCAGTTACGGATCAGCGTTTGACAAAACCTAAGTCGGTGATCCTCAACTTGGACTATGCAACAACCTCATGTCTAAGGATTACATTGATTGAGATATACAAATGACTACTTGTTCGTTGTACCTCAATATGGGTCAATCCGACTCGCTAAACTCTTTAGCCGAATCTGTGTAAGTCGGAATGGCATCTCCATGCCCATGACAAGTGGAACCGAGTCATCAAGCCGGCTTTCACATTGGTCTAAGTTGTGTGTCCAGTACAACCTCGATGACCAAGGATATTTAGTACAAACAACATGAATGCATAGTTCCATAACCAAATCACATATTCAATGATATACATCAGATGTTTATACAAGGATAACTTTATATTTTTATGAATACACTGGAAAATATCATCATACATGATTGCCTCTAAGGCATATTTCCAACATATTTCAGCTTTATGTTGGTTCATATGGATATATAGGAACAATCTTGTCTTTAACAAAACTTCGGGAACTAATTTTTTTGCAGGTTTTTGGGATGGGTACCCATTGGATTACTCTATGATCATGCCTCCTTCCTTTGGAGCAACGGGAACACATGGTTACTGGCTGGCGTATGGATATAAATGCACTAGTAGACTAGAGAATGGCTAGTTTTTGAATTTTTTTTTCATTTGTTTTCCAATGGTTGATTTTGTCTATGTGATCCTTGATTGTACTCAGTCTGTTCAGAAATAACTTGTGTTTGTCTAGAGTCGAATATATCTATACAATAAAATGCATATATATATATCTATATACTAATTTACACATAGGTAGGTTGGTCGTAATATGTTTCGTTCAGTCCGTTTTACGTTTTCTGCCTCCGTTCCTTTAGGACCGATGTGGGACAAAACTTGCAAGGAAACGTTCCTCTGGTGGCAGCCGGGCGAGCAAAGCAGGCACGTCGCCAAGGCCCAACGAAACCGTCTCTCCATATGGGCCACACGTATTGCATTGCATGGACTCGTAGCTCTGCTCCCTTGCCTGCATCGCGTTCGACACGAGCTCCGTTGGTGCCGCCCTTCAGCTGCCTATTCAACACGACCTCTACTCCGGCACGGACTCGAGTCATGTCTTTACAAATACCACTCTCCACGCGTCCCCTCCAAACTGACCCCTCCGCTAGACGTGTGCGTCGTCATGAGACGGGCCACAGGCGCGGCAATGAATTGCTCAGTTGATGCCATAGAGTCGAGCCCGACGTTCCACTCGGGTGACCTATAGAGCACGAGAGATACCAGGACCGGGAGTGGGTCAGAAGAACTAGCGGCTCACAGGATGAAATCATGGCCAAAGTACATAGGCGAAGCGACATGCCTTGGTTAGCACTTAACTGAGTCGTGCATGGCCATGATTTCCGAATCATATCTTCTGAGAGGGCCCAGAGAATATCTCTCCGAGTGGAGAGGCAAAATCCCATCTTGGTTATTCACATCACGCACTTGATTCTCAGTCGACCCGAACTCTGCCTTTATGACTACCCAGTTACGGATCAGCATTTGATAGAACCTAAGTCGGTGATCCTCAACTTGGACTATGCAACAACCTCATGTCTAAGGATTACATTGATTGAGATATACAAATGACTACTTGTTCGTTGTACCTCAATATGGGTCAATCCGACTCGCTAAACTCTTTAGTCGAATCTGTGTAAGTCGGAATGGCATCTCCATGCCCATGAAAAGTGGAACCGATTCATCAAGCCGACTTTCACATTGGTCTAAGTTGTGTGTCCAGCACAACCTCGATGACCAAGGATATTTAGTACAAACAACATGAATGCATAGTTCCACAACCGAATCACATATTCAATTATATACATCAGATGTTTATACAAGGACAACTATAACATCCCAAAAATATAAAGCATGGATCATCAAACTCTAATCATCAAAATTAGGGTTAACAAAAACTTTCCCAACTAAAAATATGAAAACATTCATATGTGTGTGTATTCAAAATTTTGATTATTTTTGAATTGCCATGATTCTGTGTTTCTTTATTTGTAAAATGATTCTTAGGTGAATTAAACATCATCTAAACAATCCCCAAACTTTTCCCAAAGATAAACAACTCAAAATAAACAAATGAAGTGAATGGTCACTTTGGCCAAATTAACTCTCAAGCCTACTTTGGCTATCTCTAGTTTTCAAAACTTAACAGAAAAATTTGTGGATCTTTGCACCCCTTGTTAGTAATCATAATAAGGTACCAAGGCCCACTTTGTGATCTTCCAGAAACATTCAGACACTAAGTTTAAATGACAGTTTAAAATTGAATCTATCTCATATGGGAAGATCCCACTATTTCAAAAACCACTCAAACAAGCTCAATTTTCAAAACCCAAGCACCCACAGAATCCTCAACACATTCCTAGCACACCCACCAAAAATCTTTTAAAAATTAAAAATTAAGTTTCTTGCGGCCATTTCATCAAACACCTTGCAGATTCAAATCAAACAAATCACAAACACTATTGTGTGCAGTAAATTTGGCCTAACTTGTTCCCTCTCTGGTTGCAACTAGTCTTTAATAGATCATCTAGCTCATTTGTAAACATCTAGCACCACTGTGAGCTTGTCTTGCCATGAATGGTGAGCAGGCCGGGCCTCACCATGCCACCCCGGTGTGGACAGCAAGCTAGAGGAAGAACTAGCCATGCCCACCTTGTCTAGCATGCAGCCCATGCCTCACCCCCCTCTCGACCAGCCCTAGCTCGAAGACAGAGACCAGAACTGGCAGGAACGTCGTGCCCGCGCCGTTGTCGACCATGCCGACATGGACCCCAGTGCACGCGTCGTTCCCACTCAACCCGACCACCTTGAGCCCTTGTCGCCCGCCAGCATGAACCCCACCGTCCCAGGAGACCACTAGACATGTTTGTTTCCTCGCCCGTACCCCGTAGCCACCGCACCCCGCGGAGTTCGCCATCGGTACCGCGCAGAGCACCGCATGTTCCCGACCGATTGCCACCGCCCTACACACGCATTTAATCTCTAGAGCATCGCTAGGAGACCGCCCGTCGATCGCCAACCTCAGCCATGCCGCTAGCCGCCCGTAGCCATGTCGCCACCGTCGCCTGCCCATCCCTCTCGGTCTCGTCTTAGAGCCTATAAAAGGAGGCCACCCCCAGCCGTTTGAAGCACACCATTCCACTCCCCTCACCTCACTGATCGTTCCACCCTCGAGCCGGAGCACGAGGAGCAGCAGCTCGCCGGAATTGTGCCGGAGCAGGCCGCCTCTGGAGAAGAAGGGAGCCGTTGATTTCGACCACCCCCGGAGCTGCCTCTACCATCCATAAGCTCGTCGTCGACCACCCGTTCATTCGCTCGCCTCGCCGACGTCGCTGGAGCCCTGGTATGCCCCCTATGCACCCCCACTGAGCCGCTAGGGTTCGAGCTCGCCGGTGACATGTTCATCGTCGACGACGACCCTCAGCCGTCGATCACCTTTCTAATCCAACGAACCACACCGCCTCGTACCGCTTCGCGTGTTATGAGCCACTGACTGGTGGAACCCCCCTGTCAGCTGAGCCCTGCGTTGCGGAGTGACACTGGGCCTGATGCAGCCCGACCTACGGTCGTTACTACATCAAGGTCTCCAACTTCCGCCAAGTCGCCATGGACTTTAAAGGTGAATCCGTTCCTCTATGCAAGCTCACTTCCTACCCTATTGAATGGTATGCTACTTCATACTCCGTCACATATGCATGATAGGTTCACACCGACCAGTACGGAGGCAAGGGAGGAAGCACGGAACATCAAGCCCGACAAGACGGAGGCTTGGAAGAGGAGACGGAAGAAGACAGGTCGGCAGCTGCCAGGTCCAAGCGGTACTACCGGTTGTCGAAACCGGTACTACCGGTCAGGGTACTACCGCCCCCTTCTACCTCTCGCTACTGACGGCTCCAACGGATGCTCCAAGACCGCAAGCGGTACTACCGGTCCCAGAGCGGTACTACCGGTGATGACCGGTACTACCGGTCCTAAGTCTGGTACTACCGGTCATGTCTGCCTGCACGCACCAGTTGGGCCACAGCCCATGTATTCCCCTTTACTTACCTATTCTCCTAGTTTATCCCCAAACTACCCTTGTTTATGTGGTTGGCCTATAAATAGAGCCCCCACCCCTCATGTATCCCTTAGGCATAGATGATAGACTAAAGAAAACCCCCATTGTGGAATCTCTAGTTTTGCCTCATCCCCTTTACCAAGGGGACCGACTATCGTCACCAACCTCGATTGGACTTTGCATCACGCATCCATCGTTGAACAAGGCCTTGGGTTCTCGGTTTCTCGCCCCCAAGTCGTAAAGACCCTCCTCAAGGTGTTCTTCCCTCTCCGATGTGGATTTGAGGGAGCACGTTGACCGATCTTTCCTTGCGAGGATTCTATCGGACCGGTGGCCGCCGTTCGGGAGCAATCGACCTTGTATCGTGTGAGTTTTGCGTGTGTTCATCGTGTTCTTCGCGAGGTGTGTGTTCGCTTCCGCTACCTTCTCCCTTTCCCCTCGCTTTACCATCGATTTGACCACGAGATCCGTGAAGATCGGGCACCCAAGAGGTTAACCCCTCCATCATCTGGTATCAGAGCTGTTGGTTGCCACGGATTTCTCATCGATTTGGTCGTTTCCCATAAATTCAAAAATTCCACCAAAAACAGCCCCAATTCGTGTTTTGGGTCGATCTGTGATTTGAGTGCGTTTTGGTAGGTTTTGATCCCTGGATTGCTTGCTAAACTTGTTGATCTACATTCCTTTGCGTTCCCATGGCCTAATCCCTTGATTTCCTCCTTCGATTTGGTGTTTTTCTTAAAGATTTTCTGCCCAAATCACCCCAAAATCGCGAAAACGAGTCAAAACTGGGAGTTTCAGGTCCAAGCGGTACTACCGGGTCCAAAAACCGGTACTACCGCACTTAACCGGTACTACCGGGCCCAAACAACCGGTACTACCGCCCCATACAGATCCAAAACAGCAAGTTCCAGATTTCAGCCTCTCACCGTTTTGAGCATAACTTTTGCATACGAACTCGGATTTTGGTGTTCTTTAGCTCGTTTCGAAGAGGAGAAGGAGCCCTACATCATCATCCACGTGGTTCATGCTATCCACTCCATCCAAATTCCGTGAGCAAGGCGGAATCCAACAATAAAGGGTGAAGATCGTCGACGAAAGGTATAAACATTCCACGACTTCTCCCCACTTGCATTCCTTTGTGAACCCCACTATCTTTGCGAGCAACAAACACCTATTGAGACTAGTTCCTCTTATGATTGCTTGGGCTATGCACATTTGATACCTTGTAGATTCCGAGCAAACATTGTGAGCGCTTCTCATATAGTTATCTTGTATAGTTGTTGGCACAAGGAAGAGGCAAGTGAAAAAGAAAAAGAAAGAAAGAAAAAGAAAAGGAGAAAAAAAATAGAAAAAGAAAAAGAGAAAAAAAAGAAATATACATGTGCCTCATAGAATAGGAAGCGCAACCTCGATGAACATCATATAGGTGGTATTTATTGTGCATATCTTGTAGCCCACCAATTTTGTGCAATCGAACTAGTGTCTCTCCTTGTACTTGTGTGACACAAGCTTATAGTCTTCGCTAGGTAATCATTTGGTTCTTAGCTCACTTTCTCTGTCGCATAAGTCCCATTTATCCCACCGTGTGTGTTTCCTTGTACATATTTCCTATCTTGTGGATTAACTTGTTTTGCTTTGTGATCATTGTGGTTCTTTACTTGCCATTACAACATCTTGATTTCGGATTGGTTCTTGGCATGCCACTTTCCATACCTATCCACCATAGGCCTTGTGTGTGTGTGTGTTTTTTGGTTAGTAGTTGGTTTTGGTGTTCCGCGTGAACTTCACTTTGCTTGGTTTATTGCTCTCAAGTGTGGCCACTTGCACGATACGATCTTCCAAGGTAAAGTAGGGTTTGGCGTTGTATCCCTAACACCCTCTACCACTTCCATATACACCGCTTGGTCTTGTGAATCATGTCTAGGGACTCCGAAACCGAGGATGATTTCTATGAAGAATCCACGGTGAGCCACCATGCCTATGTCTCCACAAGCATGGATAACATGATGGAGCACTACACCAACAATGGCTCCACATGCTTGGGTGATATGGAGTACTACAACAACAATGACTCCCCAAGCATGGACGACTTCAAGAACGACAACACGAAGCTCCTCACGTCGCACCGACCAAGACGGAGCCTCCAACTTGAGTGCGCCAAGGTTCACCATCAAATGGACAGGTTCAAGAGCGACCTCCACCACTTCAAGAAGGACATGGACAATGACTTTGACAAAAACATGAGCAGGGTCGCCAAGACTAATGATGCTTTGTGCTCACTAGAAGAACTTATAAGGAAGCGTGCCAAGGTCAAGGGCCATCGTCATAAGCGTCATATGGATGACAAAGTGCGCCGCCAACATCAACCATCGGCAAGGCACGCCAATGACCTCCGTCGACACCATCACAAGGCACCTTCAACTTCTTGTGCCACCACCAAAATGGCACCAAGAGCAAGCCTTCGTCCACGCCATCAAGCTTCAATGACTACGCTTGCATTTGAAGACCTCATGAACGAGGAAAATGAAGACCTCTACTTCGCCAAGTTGGATAGCATGAGCCTACCTCCACCACTACTACGAGATGGCCACAAGACGGTCGAGCATGGGATTTTCCCTTCGACCATGGAGGAGAGCGATGATGCCCATCTTATGGCATCCAACCTTGGAGGCGACAAGGTCAAGAATGGTGAGCATGGGATTTTCCCTTCACCAAAGGAGGCGCATGGAGTTGAGGAAACCGAGCCTACCCCCATATGCTTGAGTGATGATGTGGTACTAATCCCATGTGAGTATGAGAGCCACTTAGCCCACTTGAGTGAGAACAAGAGTGAGATGAGTGACTCCACCTTATTTGAGATTGAGTGCTTCCACTTGGAGGGCATGAGCGATACTCCTAGTGAGTTGAGAGTGGTAGTTGATAGGTCAAGTGAGACCATTTTGATTTCTAACAACTTACCCTCTACCTCTAGTGTGTTCTCTTGTGTTATGCTAGGTTCCATGGATGAAGAAGCGCCAAGCCATGAAGCAATGATGCCTCAATTGGAGAAGATGTACATGGTAGATGCTACGCCATGGATACATCAAGAAGATGAAGTCGTCCACAAGGAGGCCACTACTTCCACAACACCCACTTCATATGAGAGGTATGAACAAGGTAACAATAAGGGTGTTGATGATGCCATGATCCCACTAGTGGACATGATGAATTGTGAGGATATGCATGCTATGGATGATACTTGTGACATTACATATTCTTCATCCACTTTCCCATGTGATGATTTGCCTTTGCATAATATTGATCATGTGGAATTGTTTGATTGCGATATCATTGCCATAAACATGCCATGCTATGCATCTTGTGTGTATCCTCCAATTGCTTTGGACTTGCCTTGTCATGCTAGTCATTCAATATCTCCCGTTGCTTGCGATAAGATGAATGTTTTCTATTTCACTTGTTTTGCTTGCAACAATGTTGATCATACGCGTTATAATGAGATGGCCCCCATAGCTTTCTCAATTTTTGGAGATTTTGATGATGGCCATGATAAGCATGTTCCCCACTTGCATACTCACCATGCATCTATTTCATACTTGAATGACATTAATGGTGATGTGCACAAGAAGAGATATGTCATGATGGATGATGTGTATCTCTACCATGCACACACATTCTTCCTTTTGTGTATGATGTGTGTAGGTACCCGCACGAGAATGTCAACCTCGGTTGAGCACGAGTTGACAAAAGGAGCTCTAGAGAGCATCCCACAAGTGAGTTCAAGATCGAACCCAGCTCTGATACCTTTTGCATGCTTTGCATCTTTCATGTTGGCAAATTGCTCTTTCCTATGGTTTGACTGCAAGCATGTTAATGGTATTATCTCCCCTCGTGACATTCATGTTTCTTCGCATTTAGATAATGATGCTTTGTGTGTTGCAACAAAAATGTTGAACATTTTCTCTTTCCGATGTTTTGTGTGCAACCACAATTCCATTAAGAGCATGTATTGTCATGAGAGCTTCCAAGAATCTCGTCTTGTTGTTGCAACAAACATAAGGACCACTTGCTCTTTCATTTGGTTTGTTTGCAAACATAATACGTTTGTTTTGGATATGCTTCCTTGTGTGTTTTTGCCAAATTCTCCTATTCTTGCATCAAAGATATTGTTTTAAATTTGGATCCAATGCTTTGAATGCCCCACTTCTATGTTATATGGAGTTTTTGAGTTTCCACATTTGGATGATGTTCAAACGATTTCCATGCACATTGACCTTGCATATGCGCCCGTTTGCTATACTTGAGTTGTGCTAATCGTGTTGTGAACAAGAATGGACATGCCACAAATGACATGCTCCTCTATCACACACAAATATATGTTGCTTGGTCTTTGTTGTATGAAGGTACAAATGCATACACGTCAACCTCTATGGACTATATGTTGACAAGAAGAACCAAAGAGAGTTACCTATGGCTACCCTTCATCGAGCAATCTCTACAAGCTAAGGATTCATGGAAGGTGAAGGAACATTGAAGTGTTGTCAAGTCAATCTTCCCGAGGACGACTATATGGTGAACCCCAGGATCAAGGATGTCCTTCGACCTCTTCTACTTTGTGATGAACATGGAGAGTCGAGGACGACTCTTTTTTAAGGGAGGGGAGATGATGCAGCCCGACCTACGGTCGTTGCTACATCAAGGTCTCCAACTTCCGCCAAGTCGCCATGGACTTCAAAGGTGAATCTGTTCCTCTATGCAAGCTCACTTCCTACCCTATTGAATGGTATGCTACTTCATACTCCGTCACATATGCATGATAGGTTCACACCGACCAGTACGGAGGCAAGGGAGGAAGCACGGAACATCAATCCCGACAAGACGGAGGCTTGGAAGAGGAGACGGAAGAAGACAGGTCGGCAGCTGCCAGGTCCAAGCGGTACTACCGGTTGTCGGAACCGGTACTACCGGTCAGCGGTACTACCGCCCCCTTCTACTGCTCGCTACTGACGGCTCCAACGGATGCTCCAAGACCGCAAGCGGTACTACCGGTCCCAGAGCGGTACTACCGGTGATGACCGGTACTACCGGTCCTAAGTCTGGTACTACCGGTCATGTCTGCCTGCGCGCACCAGTTGGGCCACAGCCCATGTATTCCCCTTTACTTACCTATTCGCCTAGTTTATCCCCAAACTACCCTTATTTATGTGGTTGGCCTATAAATAGAGCCCCCACCCCTCATGTATCCCTTAGGCATAGATGATAGACTAAAGAAAACCCCCATTGTGGAATCTCTAGTTTTGCCTCATCCCCTTTACCAAGGGGACCGACTATCGTCACCAACCTCGATTGAACTTTGCATCATGCATCCATCGTTGAACAAGGCCTTGGGTTCTCGGTTTCTCGCCCCCAAGTCGTCAAGACCCTCCTCAAGGTGTTCTTCCCTCTCCGATGTGGATTTGAGGGAGCACGTTGACCGATCTTTCCTTGCGAGGATTCTATCGGACCGGTGGCCGCCGTTCGGGAGCAATCGGCCTTGTATCGTGTGAGTTTTGCGTGTGTTCATCGTGTTCTTCGCGAGGTGTGTGTTCGCTTCCGCTACCTTCTCCCTTTCCCCTTGCTTTCCCATCGATTTGCCCACGAGATCCGTGAAGATCGGGCACCCAAGAGGTTAACCCCTCCATCAGGGCCGGCCCATTAACCTCTCCCGCGCGACCAAACAGTTTGAATTTAGATTTTTCTATTTTAATACAAACTCAGTTCTGTACCTATATTCAAAAATCAACCCAACTCGATTTAATGAACAAAAATGCATGAAACTAAGTTTGTTAGAAAGGTTCTGAAAAGCTTAATCCAAGCCCGTTGGATTCAAATCATTTGGATCTGTAGATCAACCTTTGTAAAAATAACAAGTCAGAAGCTTTTCTGCATTCAAACATTTTTCAAAATTCAACCATAATAGCTTGAGTTGATTCCAACTCTCAAAAATCACATTTGATCATACCTTTCAGAATGTATAAAAACATATGGGTTTCACTATAGAAATAATGTTCAAGCAATCAAAGAATGCCACATAGGCATTTCTAGTCACTTTATTTAATTAAAATAAAAAGGTTAAACCTTATTAAATTGTGACACCACTTTAAATCAAATTCCCATGTACTAAAATATGTGGTGATGACATGTGTCAACATGATCCCATGTTTGAGTTGGAGAATATTAAATCTTAAGTAGTTTTTCAATGAGTAGAAATTACTTTTCTCAAATTAAAAGAAATAAGACAAATGCTTTAATCTTGTAATGATAGGTGATGATGCTAGATCATCTATAGTGCATCTTTGTGTGATGATTGAAAATAGTTAAGTATTGTTTGGTGATTATGTACCTCGTATTTATTTATAGACGCTAGTACCGACCAAGGATACGAGGAGGAAGGAGGATACTACGAGGAAGAAGCCGAGGAGAACTTCAACCACTGCTCTGCTCAAGGCGAGCCTAATACTACTAGTTGAATGTGCAAGCTATTAACTGAGCAAGCTAACACTTGCAAGATACTTTACCTATGCAAGCCTTACTAACCAAGTTGACCTATGCAAGCTCACACTTGCAACCTAGCAAGTTTATACCACTATCTTAGCAAGCCAAACCATGCAAGTTTTACTTGCAAGCTTATACCTTGATAACCCAATCCTATTTTTACTTACAAGCTTTATACTTTATTTTTTTATCAAAGCTTTCTCTTAGAGTTTACTTAAGTGACTTGTAGAGTCTAGGAAGAGAATTGAAGGTTGCATAAAGATCATTAAATTTGGCCTAAGCTAGATAGTCTTTATGTCATCCTCAGGCATGAGATTGAACTTCATTAATCCCCACTTGTTTACCACCCCTCCTTAGTATTTAACCCCACTTGTAGATGCTAGTGCTAAGCATAAAACTTGATCAACTTCAGATGGGAATACTTGGAGAAAATGGTTATGAAAACCTTGGAATGATGAGTCATTCTACTGAAATGTTTTGACATGTGTTTCCGAACACCAAATGATTTGGATGATGAAAATGTTGAGGCATGAGCCTTAGCCCTTTATAAAACTGATGGTTGTCTAGATGTCCGACCGAAGAAACTTTATTTTCTTGCCGAGTTGATTATGTGCTTCATTCTGGAATTCTTTGAACTTTTCAAAGGGTTCCGACTTATGTTTCATCAAGTAAATATATCCATACCTACTCAAATCATCAGTGAAGGTAATGAAGTACTCATAACCACCTCTGGCTATCATGCTCATTGGTCCACATACATCACTATGTACTAGTCCCAACAAGTTGGACGCCCTTTCGCAACTCTTTGCAAAAGGTGTCTTGGTCATTTTGCCGAGTAGGCAAGATTCGCATGTCTCGAACGACTCCAAGTCGAACAAAGTTAGGAGTCCATCATCATGGAGCTTCTTCATTCGTTTCCAACTTATATGACCAAGCCGACAGTGCCAAAAGTAAGTCATATTCAAATCATTTGGTTTCAACCTTTTAACATTTATGTTATAAACCGACTCACCATCAAGATTCAAAATAAATAACCCGTCCTGGACGGGTGCAAAGCCGTGAAACATATCATTCAAATACAAAGGACAACCATTATTCTTGATATTCGACTCATAGCCTTGCCTCATCAAACATGAAGCAGAAATAATGTTTCGACTAAGCACTGGAACATAATAACAATTATTCAGTTCCATAATGAATCCGGAAGGTAAAAGAAGTTGAATCGTGCCGACTTCCAACGCAGCAACTCTTGCTTTGTTGTCGACTCGAATATCAACCTCGCCTCTTGCTACGGTCCTAGTTCTTACCAGTCCCTGTAATGAATTGTAGATGTGAATAACTGATCCGGTATCATATACCCAAGAACTATTAGGTGCAGCAACAAGATATATGTATATAACATTGCAAACAAGTGTACCTGAGTCGGAAGTCATACCTCCACTCTTGGCTTTGTCGGCCAAGTACTTGCTGCAGTTCCTCTTCCATTGACCATCCGCCTTGCAGTAGAAGCAAGTGGATCCGGCTGAAGGAGATGGCTTAGTCCCTGAGGAAGCGCTTGGGACCGGGTCCTGGGCCTACTTTCCTCCTTACTTAGCCTTCTTCTTAGTCCAAGAACTCTTCTTGAACTTAGCCTTATTCTGCACCATCAATACTTGACTGGCGCCCTTCTTGAGATACGCCTCTGCCTGCTTGAGCATCCCATGTAATTCAGTGAGCTTCTTATCCATACCATGCATGTGGTAGTTCGAAATGAACTGCCCATATGCACTAGGAAGAGAGTTCAGAATTATATATGTAGCGAACTCTTCGCTAATGGGGTAGCTAAGCCTTTCCAGAGACTGCACGTAACCAACCATCTTGATCACATGCGGACTCAGTGGATCACCATCCTTAAGCTTGCAACTCAGCAAATCCTGAGAGACTTGATACCTCTCAGTCTTCGCCTGAACCTGGAACATAATTTTGAGGCTTTCGATCATATCGTAGGCCTCAACATTCTCGAACTGCTTTTGCAAGTCCGGTTCCATGTGAGCAAGCATAAGACAACTAATATCCATGGACTCATCCTTAGCCCGACGGTAGGCATTGGTGGCAGCGACAGTCGCGTTCTCATTTGGCTCATCTAGAAGTGGGTTGTCTAGGACATGGTCCTTCTTTTCTTGTTTGAGAACAATTCTCAGATTTCGATACCAGTTGGTAAAATTAGTGTCGTTCAGTTTATCTTTCTCAAGAATGGTTCTCAACGCAAAACCGGATATCTGAGAGTGACTGCTACTTGGTGCCATGATCTACAACAGAAAATATGCAAAACACTTAAGACATGTATTCATAAAAGAGCAAGCATATTAAACATTTTAATATTTTATGCTCACACTAGAACCAACACCCCTCCGATGGTTACTTAGTGATTCAGGACCCTAAATAAGCAAGTCGGCTAGTGAGCTTTAGCATCACCGCTAGCCGCCAAGTGATCTAGGTAGACAACTCCTTGTCAATCGATCTCATACGACTCCTGTTGGACGGGTGGCATCACATGCCCCGTCTCCCATCCAATCTCCCCACCCCCCCCCCCCCCCCCACAACCGTTGTGATAGACCCGTCTAGCTTACCGAGTGTTTCTGCAGTTAGAGTTTGAATCGAACCCACCTAGTTGGAAAGAATTGTCAGCACCTCAATTTTATGAGCCTATTACCAAAAATGTCCGACTTGTGATGGTGCAAACACTGGCGGGAAAACCGACTAGACCTTCTTTGAGGGATTAAATTTTACTGACTATCTAATAGAGGTAAAATAGAGACATAACAATAACACAAAATAAAGCATTTATAATGTGAAATGGTATGGCTCCCTTCATGGCGATCTCCATCTCCACAAAGCCTGTAATCCGACTTATGCCAACTCTTGTCACTTGTCGTCTTACTCCATGTCGCCGACATGTACATCGCCTTGCATGCCTTCCGGATTCTCCAAACAGCTACACTAGCTTAGTAAAGTAAATTACAAGGAGAATCCGATACGCAGATCGTTATACAATAAAATGACAGCACCTAGGCTCCAGTCGGCTGACATAACCGTGATTCGCAGATCACGTATGGATTACACACATACATCACATGCATATGAACCATACCATTCACAACTTCCTGCAAAAACAAGTTATGCATAGATACAATATCTACCGGCGTTGTGAAACTCGCAACGACATCTAAGGCGCTATGACAGGGCGAAGCCGGCGGTCCCGCTAGCCGGATAGCGGGCGGGGATCGAAGGGGCGGCGCCCGACGATTTTTCCGAAAACGTAGATATCATCTACGATCCGAACATGGATTCCGACCATTATTCCGATTTGATCAAACCTTTTGATCTTCGATCACCGCCTCTGGATTTACGTGTCACAGTCTACCCCGATGGCGGAAGCCGACCGGTAGGGGTATGTCGTTCCACGACCTTAGCAGTATGATCACGGAAATCAGATCTACCATTCCCCGAGTACAGTTGATCCAATCAACCTCGTACAAAACCGATCTATCTCATAGATCGACCACCGAAACAGCACATAGATCTCATCTACAGCCAACCGCATATCATATATGCGAGATCTTGAGCCTAAAACCAGAATCTATCGCTCTGATACCACTGTTGGGCCACACAGAGATAAAACAAAACTTTTTCCTCTAACGTGGTGATCCCAAGATCTAGCCGAGGTAGAAGGCCACGAGGTTTACCACTAGACGCGCAGTTGCGGATTACTGATGAAGCGCGTCAGTTGATGCAGTGCAGTCCTTTGCGATCCGATCGTCCTGGTGCTGATCGTACATCACCTCTGCTGGTATCCACACGTACAAGGAGGAGCACCGGCGGCGAACTGCTAGGTTCGTATCGATGGCCGGACTGCTGTGGAGCTAGGGTTTTCAACACATGGAATGACCTAACTGAACAACGATTAACCCTTCTGGGTTACTGTGCTCCACTATATATAGGGAGTGAACATGGGCTCTACTCTCGTGGCCCATTCACTAAAGCTCATATAACACTAGTCATCGCGAGTCCGACTCGCTAACTCAGTCCTAATCCGGCTCGGGTCCAACCCGGCCAGATTTCCGGCTTGGGTCCAACCCGGACTGATTTACGGCTTGGGTCCAACCCGGACTTGCTCCCGCTCTTAAGTGTGTGACCCGGCAGGCTCATGGCTACTCGGACACGATTGGAGTCCGACTCGCAATCGATCAGTCGGTAGCGGCTCCTAGCAGAACGTGCCGACTCCCAAGTACCAAAGAGTCATGACGACTTGCCTTTTCAATGCGACTTGCGTCCGAGTCCCTTTTGCCTCACGATATACCTTGTCAGACTATAGGCGATAATTGTCATCCCTTAAATAGTCCGACTATCTTCTCGATCCGAGATAAGTGATTCACCCGACTAATTCTTAGTCGACCGCCTTGGTTAGCACTTAACTGAGTCGTGCATGGCCATGATTTCCGAATCATATCTTCTGAGAGGGCCCAGAGAATATCTCTCCGAGTGGAGAGGCAAAATCCCATCTTGGTTATTCACATCACGCACTTGATTCTCAGTCGACCCGAACTCTGCCTTTATGACTACCCAGTTACGGATCAGCGTTTGATAGAACCTAAGTCGGTGATCCTCAACTTGGACTATGCAACAACCTCATGTCTAAGGATTACATTGATTGAGATATACAAATGACTACTTGTTCGTTGTACCTCAATATGGGTCAATCCGACTCGCTAAACTCTTTAGCCGAATCTGTGTAAGTCGGAATGGCATCTCCATGCCCATGACAAGTGGAACCGAGTCATCAAGCCGGCTTTCACATTGGTCTAAGTTGTGTGTCCAGTACAACCTCGATGACCAAGGATATTTAGTACAAACAACATGAATGCATAGTTCCATAACCAAATCACATATTCAATGATATACATCAGATGTTTATACAAGGATAACTTTATATTTTTATGAATACACTGAAAAATATCATCATACATGATTGCCTCTAAGGCATATTTCCAACATATTTCAGCTTTATGTTGGTTCATATGGATATATAGGAACAATCTTGTCTTTAACAAAACTTCGGGAACTAATTTTTTTGCAGGTTTTTGGGATGGGTACCCATTGGATTACTCTATGATCATGCCTCCTTCCTTTGGAGCAACGGGAACACATGGTTACTGGCTGGCGTATGGATATAAATGCACTAGTAGACTAGAGAATGGCTAGTTTTTGAATTTTTTTTTCATTTGTTTTCCAATGGTTGATTTTGTCTATGTGATCCTTGATTGTACTCAGTCTGTTCAGAAATAACTTGTGTTTGTCTAGAGTCGAATATATCTATACAATAAAATGCATATATATATCTATATACTAATTTACACATAGGTAGGTTGGTCGTAATATGTTTCGTTCAGTCCGTTTTACGTTTTCTGCCTCCGTTCCTTTAGGACCGATGTGGGACAAAACTTGCAAGGAAACGTTCCTCTGGTGGCAGCCGGGCGAGCAAAGCAGGCACGTCGCCAAGGCCCAACGAAACCGTCTCTCCATATGGGCCACACGTATTGCATTGCATGGACTCGTAGCTCTGCTCCCTTGCCTGCATCGCGTTCGACACGAGCTCCGTTGGTGCCGCCCTTCAGCTGCCTATTCAACACGACCTCTACTCCGGCACGGACTCGAGTCATGTCTTTACAAATACCACTCTCCACGCGTCCCCTCCAAACTGACCCCTCCGCTAGACGTGTGCGTCGTCATGAGACGGGCCACAGGCGCGGCAATGAATTGCTCAGTTGATGCCATAGAGTCGAGCCCGACGTTCCACTCGGGTGACCTATAGAGCACGAGAGATACCAGGACCGGGAGTGGGTCAGAAGAACTAGCGGCTCACAGGATGAAATCATGGCCAAAGTACATAGGCGAAGCGACATGCTCGGGGAGAGCGGAGAGCTTCTACAGGGGAGAGCCTCTACAGCATCAGGAGTACCGCACGACGGCAAAGAACCTGTGTAGGATGACCGGGACGACGGGGTTGAGGAGATTGACACAACGACAACGGATAGACGGAGTCAGAGAATACGAGCAGAACAACGTTGCTACATGGTACAAAAGGATATGATAATATGGGAAACAGGAGATCTCTACGAGATCATGGGATAGAACGACGACCAAATTTGGCAGAACCAGCGGAGGAAGAATTCGGTGCACACAGTGGATGAATCGAAGAAAACATTGCTCTGTTGGATCCTTTATGGCATGTAGAATAACTTTCGTATGGATCAATTCGAGAGGTGTTCAATGAAAACAGCAGGAGCGACATGATATCGGCGTTGTTGTGCAGCGCTCGACCAGCTTCTGGGAAGAAGAAAGAAGAAAGAGCCACATGCTAGGCTACATGCGGGAAGAAGAGGGGTAGTTGGGCCAGGTACTTTTGGGCTTAGTAAGGCTAGGTATCCTTTTCCTTTTCAGCATTTCCTTCATACAAAATTGACGTGATAATTCTCAACAAAAAAAAGTATGTCGTGATCAGAGCAGAGCGGTGATGGCCCAGCACTGGACCAGGAGCCGACCTAACCAGAAACTTGTTCCGATTCCTACGTTTTTTTTCATAACGTCCATTAGATATAGATATGATGATCTGATTTGCATGCTCGTCGTGGGATTTTCTTGAGAACATTAGCCGGGGTCTATCTGCATGCATGGTTATATGATCTCCTCGAAATATTAGTTCCTACAGACTTTGTTATTTATTACTATTATTATGTTGATGAGTCGGTTTGCTCTTATACATATGTTTATTTTCTTTTAGATGTTTTTGTCCACGATACAACTTCCTCGGTTTCATGGATTCTTGCTTGAAAGGTTTAGCTCATTACATATTGCAAAATCTTGATATTTTGCTTTGGTCAAATCTATTTGGAAGTAACCATGCTAGGGGTATGGTCTTCTTTTTCTGACGCTCCTAGATGTTTTACTTTCTCTTCGAGAATTGCAGAATGAGTGGACCGCAACAGTATGCGAGTGCTATGACCAGTCCTGAGGGTATGCCTCTACGACACGGTAGAACATGGGATGCATTGGGTTGGGACGCTAGAGAAAGGCGGACCATCGAGGTGGGGAAGGAGAAAGGGAGAAGAACTAGAGTGGTGTCTTTGATAGGACGCTATAGAAAGGCGGACCGTCGAGGTGGAGGAGGGGAAATGGAGAAGAACTGGAGTGACGTCTCCGTCTTTGATAGGGAGTTCCACTAAACATTTATGTGAATTTTATATTTACACATGCAACATATAATATTTTAAAAGTAGTTGTATGTTGTACAGACAATTATAATACTCACTCCCTCCGATCCCTGGGCACAGTACAGTCCGAGTCGGGCTATGTACTAGTATATTTAAATTTAGACAAACTCAAGTCAATTAGTTCTGAACGGAGGGAGCATAATAAATAACCTCCTCAAACTATGCAATAAATATGTTGTGCGCATCTATTGCAGAGCCCGGACTTTGTTCGCCATTTCGGAAAAAAAATCATGTGATGAAAGTTAACCAGCTTTACCATGATCTAAACCCTATACAGATCATCAAAATAGAAACAACAAATCGGTTTATGTGAAAAGTCATACGTATCATCTGGTGTAGGTCGGTTGCAATTACGTACTCCCGATTTTTGTAGACGTTCCCGACAGGCTGCTTTGCGCGTGGTAAAAACTGGCCAGCCTGGCCACGTCGTCTTCGATTAATTAATTGTAGACCACCGGCCGGCGGTGGCCAGGGAGGGATCCGACGAGCACGAGTGCCGGCGTAGTCCCCGAACCAGGTGGAGGCGTGGGTGGCGGCGGCGGGGTAGCTAGGGAGACCAGATGCAGCGACGGCAAATTTGTGCAGGAGCAAAGACCGGGATTTTTGGCATGGATCTGGGAAGAGAGTCGCCGTAAATTTTGGAGTGGAGGTGTGCGACGTCAACGGGCACCTCTATGCATAGGTCTCGTGCGATGATGGAGTGGAAATCGGACGACGCCGGAGCCGTCCGACGTTTTGCTTTTCAAAATCATCATCAGCCCGGCCGTAAGGCCAGCCAGTCCGTAACAAATTCATCCGTAAGTCTAGCGTTTTCGAATTTAGCCCGCATTGCTATTCTCTGCGAAAACTTCGCCTCCCCAAAACCCTAACCGCCCCGCAACCCAACTCCCCACTCCCCACTCCCCACGTCGCCCTTGCCGCTGCAGACCGACTTCGACTCCACAGCGCCATGGTCACGGACCCCTCGGAGGCGAAGCCCAACGGCGCCGTGCGGCCATCGTGGCCAAGGGCCGGCCCCGTGAACCGCTCGTACGCACGTACTCGCCCTTGGCCTCCTCCTCCTCCTGCTGCTTTCGCTGCGTACGGCGGCCGACAGGACGGAGGGAGCGGTGTGTCCCGTGCTCCACGAGGGTTACGAGTCCATGGAGGGGAGCGCCACGAGGCGGCGGCCGCGGGACGCAATGCGGGTGGTGATTTGGTCGGGGGCGGCGCGGAGCGGTTCTCTGGCCTTGTTGCAGGAAAGGGAAGCGGCGGCGGAGTTGCTGGACTACTTGGGCGGAGGAGGGGGTTGGCACCAACCGCGTCTCCGCCGCCGCCGCCCAAGCGGAGGGCCGTGTCCTCTACCCGTCGGTTTCCGCCCATATCCCCGAAGGAACCGGCTGCTCCGGTCGTGCGCAGAGGCGGCGAGGACGGCTTGCGACTCGGAGCTTCGGCTTCTCATGGCGGTTTTGGTTGCGAGCAGGGAGTCTTGCTGCCGGCTGTGCTGGAGAAGGTGGTGGCTGCAAAGGGCGGTGCTTCGGTCGCGGACCGGCATCCTCATGGTCCTGAGGCCATGGTGGGGAAAACATCACATGCTTCGGTTGGGAATGCAGCTTTCAGTGGGGCGGGAGGAGGGTTCTTTGGAGCACGGAGTGATCAATTGGGGGAGAAGCACCCTGAAACTCTGGCAGCACAAGGTCAGGAATTGGAAGAGGATGAGATTGCGGAAATCACGCAAGGTATGATCAAGAATGATGCTGTCATAGAGCGCCAGCAGGAACTGGAGGAGGACAAGATGATCGCTCCCACAATGGAAATCATGCCGTTTGCTGGACCAGTGGAAGCTCGGGAATTGGAACATGAGATTGCTGCCAAGGGGCATGGTCAAGGGCCAGATGGCGGTGAGATTGCTACAAGATCAGACCATAACGTGCAGCAGTCTCATTTTTCTGTGCCACGTCACTCCACAGGTGGTATCATGAGAAGTAAGATACTACAATTTATAGCTACAAAAACAGTCCATACCTCACGGCGGTCTCAAATTTCTGCTGATCTCATTCCTCGTGGCTCTACTACAGGTGGCATCGTCAGAAGGAAGATTAAGTTTATAGATTTTCCCTCTACAAGTGCTACTACCGTGAAGAAGTTCAAGCAGGCAGCTCAAAGTAGAACTGTTCCCGTTGATCTTGCATCCGAATCTACATTGACTAGCAAGGAGAAGCATAAATTCGAACATGTGTTTGTTAGCAAGGAGGAACTAAAGGGTAAAAGTGCCTCCTTCTTTGAAGATGATGATATTTTGAAGGCAGTTGCTGTTCATGGAGGAAGGCTTGAGCTGTGCCTGAATGCTCCCTCACGTGGTCGTTCTCTATGGTGCCACGGGCAACATAGAGGACAGAAGGATGATCATCGTAGAAGAGTCGGGTCGATGTGCAGGAGGTTCCAGTTTTTATGCAGGTTCCTTGCTGAATCTGTGAAGCAGGGTTCGTTGAAGCTTTCGAGAGTTGACCGTGCAGTTGACAATGTCATCAAGAATTTGCCAGACTACATCCACTATGGGTCATTTGTGGGCGAAGTTGATGGAGTTGAAGTGGGCGACAAATTTATATTCAGAGCAGAGCTGGCTATTGTTGGTCTTCACAACAACTACCGGGCAGGCATCGACACCACTAGGGACACTGACGGTGAGCTTATTGCAGTAAGCATAATTGCTTCAGGGGGTTATCTTGACGAATATTCTAGCAGCTCGGGTGAATTGATATACACCGGGTCTGGAGGAAAAGCTGCCGGTACCGATCAGGATGGGGATCAAAAGCTTGAGCGTGGGAACCTTGCCTTGAAGAATTGCATCAAAAAGGAGATACCTGTCCGAGTAACTCATGGGTTTAAAACTCCAAATAGAGGAGAAGGCAGTCATTCCATAGGCAAAGAAAACCCAAATTTCATCTATGATGGGCTGTACCATGTGGTTGGTTTCTGGCAACATGGTATACCAGGTTCAAGGGTCTTCAAGTACAAACTACGAAGGATTCCTGGACAACCAAAACTTCCTCTGCACGTAGCTAAATGGTTGCGGAAATCTGTAGTGCGTCCTCGCTGATGTATCTCAAGGTATAAGGAGAGTATTCCTACCTATGTGATCAGTAATGCTGACAATGTGCCATCATTCAGCCTTGGGTAGATAGCTTTATTGATCTTTTGGCTCTTTTTCTTTTCTACTAGTACACAGTTGTAAAACCAGAAAAATTATATCTGCGTATGATGCTATGTTGTCTGTCAAAAATATCTTGCGTCAAGGCAGTTGTCCTGGAGAGCGTAGAGCGGAGCCTAGAGAGGCTGTATATCAAATCGAGATGGTTTAGCTAGGAGATCATGCCATTGGCTGAGTTTCCATCACGAGATCTCGAAAACTGACAGTGAATAATTGGGCAATGCAGTAATCCAGTTATAGATATCCAAATTTATGCCTGCTTGTTAATTAATGCAATGCTGTGCTTTATGATTTGTAGAATTTTTTCGAAATGGTGCAATGAATGAACCAGAAAAATATTGCATTGGAGATAAGAGCATCTCCACTCGGCCTACCCGGGACGCGCCGAATTTCGGTCCGGCAGCCGAAAATCGGCCCAGTCGCGTACCCAGAAACCTGTTTTCGTCCGGATTTCGGCGTGTTTTGGTCCGGCCTATCCAGGCCGAACCCAGGTTTCCGGGTACGCCCTGGAGACGCCGGACGAAGCGAATTCAGCGAGTGGACCCGCCCAGTCAGCATATATTCGCCCTTATTCATCCAAAGTTCGCTCATATTCGTTCAAAGTTCGCCCATATTTTCGCCCAAAGTTCGCCCATATAGACCATATTCATCCAAAGTTCGTCCATATAGACCATATTCGCCCAAAATTCGGGCATATTCGCCCAAAGTTCGTTCGTATCGCCCATATTCGTCCAAATTTCGCTCAAAGTTCGTCCATATAGACCAGATTCGCCCAAAGTTCGCCCAAAATTTGGGCATATTCGCCCAAAGTTGGTCTGTATCGACCATATTCGCCCAAATTTCACCCATATAGACCATATTCGTCCAAAGTTCGCCCAAAATTCGGACACATTTGCTCAAAGTTCGTCTGTATCGCCCATAGTTCGTCCATATCGCCCATATTTGCCCAAAGTTCGTCCGTATCGACCATATTCGTCCAAAGTTCGCCCATATTCGCCCAAAACTGCTTATATTCGTGTAAAGTTCGTCCAAAGTTTGCCGAAATTTGTTAAATTTTAGCCAAACGCGGGAACTCGTCTGGGAACGCGAGTGGGAAACTGGACGTACCCAGCCGAAATCAAGTTTCGTCTGGCTAAAAAAAGTTCCGGATTTCGGCCTGGGTTCGCCCAACGAGTGGAGATGCTCTAAGTAGTAAGATAGATGTACTCTATAAAAATGTAGATAGTACATGTACATAGAAGATATGTACTCCATGATGATTGATGCATTACTACCATTGGCATCAACCAATACAGAATCGTTTTCTGATAATTAACATATCTTTGATTGATATTTGGAGAACTCATTGTTGATGAGACTTGTGTCCTCACAGAAGTAAACATTTCCGTTTGTGTCAGTTGCGACTTCAGGTTATTATTTGGTCTTCCTGCTTAGGTTGGAGTAGCAGTAAGCATTGTTGTTATTTCTTCCTGGCGTGTGAATTGTTCCTATGTCATCATGCTCTGGGATCCTGGTTACCTCAGAAGCAATGTTTGCCTCTCAACAATTCATCTACTACTCTCTTTTTGGCAAGCAACTGTGCCCCGAACAAATTAGCTAGTAGTACAACTTATATAATCTTGCCAGATAGCACCTACATGGCCGATCAATGATGCTGCAGCAAATCCTCTTGGTAGCTCGCCCATCCCTGCGATCAACCGGAGAGCCATGTCGTTTTGATTTATGACATTGCGGTTCGAGTAGTACTGTGGTGTTCTCCTCGACTTCTTGTTGATTATTCCCCTGTTCGACCTGGGACGACGGCGCCGTCAGCGCAAAGACATGAGGCGAGAGCAGGGTAGGACGGTAACCCCCGTAGAAGTTGGAACTTGTTGCCGACGGTGGCTCCCAGAGCGGCGGCTCTTGGTTCCATGGCAGGAAGCCGAAGTTGGACGCCGGCATGTACCTCCTCCTGTCATACCTGTACAGGCGGTCGCCCAGCCTGTAGCACAGCGTCTCGTCGCCGTCGAGCCAAGCGGCCCTTTGCAGGTTGTCGCTGCAAATACGACCGCGGAACAAGTCGCACCCGGCCGGAGAGCTGGGGGCGTCTAGGCGGAAGCTGTAGCGCCGGTCCCAGTACAGGTCGTCGTTGGCATCCTTGGTGGTCTGGAGCCTGTCCCATGGCGGCAAGAGCCAGACCTGGAGCTCCGGCTGATCCCAGTCGAGGATGTTGACGGCGACGGATAGCCGCCCGTGCAGCTCAAAGGCGTTCACCCGCACATTCACCGTAGGGAGGCCCTCTCTGTCTCTGTAACTCGGGAGACGAAACGTGCGGCACGTCTCGCTCGCGACGTCCATCACGAGTATTCTGTCTCGCTTGTTGGTCACCATGCACAGCTTGCCGTCGACGAGCACCGGCGGCGGGTCGTACATCGGGCAGTGCTGGACGACGTGTGGGTGTTGGCGCCACCCGGGACTGTCGTCCTCACAGAGCGTGTACACGTGCACGTGGCTGTCCTCGTTGGTCGTCGAGGAGGAGGAGAGGCGGAACAGCTTGTACTCCCTGGTGGAGGGGCTGAATCCTAAGGCGAAGTGATGTCGTCGCCATGACCGATCAACGGGGCCCTCGAGCGGAGGCGCCTTGGGGAGGTCTAGCTTCTCGCCGCTGACAGGGTTGCAGATGATCGCCGCCGCCTCGCCGTCGGTGGGGGACGCGAAGCAGAGGAGGCCGTTGCAGACGTTGGCGAGGCGGTGACCGGTGGGGACGGTGACGCTGCACATGGGCTTCCCCGAAGAAGATACGACGCGGAAGACGGTGGACTCCGCCGCGCGACCGCCGTGCTCCTCCGGGTGTTGTGAGACGAGCAGAGCCCCCACGTCGCGGTGCAAGGGCGTGGCGGCGTGGAGCTTGTGGAAGGAGGGGTCCGTGACGATGCTGCGCCACAGCCTGGAGACGCAGCCGGAGCGGACCACGTCCTTGGTCGGTAGCTTCAAAAGGATGTCGTGCAGCAGCTCCGTTGGGATCTCCATGGCCTTGGTTGGCAACGCCCCAAACACGAGGGAACTTGATGAAGCTTCCTTTGCTCTACTATTCCAGTCTAGATCATTGGGCCTTTCGGGGATATTTATTTGCAGGTGCAAGACTACGTCTCGGAATCCGGCTCGAACGCGACAACTACCGCGTGTATGACACGGGATAAAATCAGCCAGAAACAAAGCAGTCCGATTGGAAGTTAGGGATCGGTAGACGGACTAGCATCTGAACCTGCTCATAGCCTCGGTAGCTATCACCAAATCTCCTACTGCACTTAGCTAGGTTGTTGCGCTACACAAATTCATGTCAGCAATTTTCCCTTTTCTTTCTCAGATTCATACGATTGGATCTGCTCTTATATTAATCATACAAACCGATTCATTCTCAAGCAAGGAACGAAAACCTTGAGTGCATATCAACCATAGTATAAGCATATTCACGGGTATATAAACGAGGGCAAAATTTGGGGCATTGATATTCCAGGTCAAAACTCTAGCTGCACAATCGGGTACACTAGTAACCCACCTAAGGGCAAAAAAAAGAGAAGGCAGCAGCCTTTTATTTGGTCGGTCAGCGAGGCTTCTTGTATAAACCCAGCCAATCCCTGCACTAACAGTATACTACTACTCACTCAGCTATGTACACTCTCTTGCTTCCAAAATGAAGCGTTGTAACATCTGCTTCCACCTCCCTCCTGCCGTCACCCTTTGCCTGCTGTGACCAAGCTAAGGTTTGCCGGTTCATCAACTGAGATCTGACTGCTCCCAAAAACATAGATTGACTCATTCATTGGTGCTTCCAAAATTGTCTCAGTTTCGGTGCACAGAAGGGTGAACCGTGCATCATGAACCAGTTCAAATGCACTAGCACTCGAGAACACCCAACGGGTTATAGCTACACCCAGCAGACCAACCAAGAACGCCAAGAATCATCTCAACGCTGGAGCATGCGCTGACCTGCAATTAAGGTGTTAATTAGGTTGAATACACTTGCAAAGAACTGAAACACTAATATGTATATAAACCAGTGATGGCAGCATACCACATTCTCATCGGTGCCCTCAAAATGGAACAAGAGCACACCCATTCCTCTCCGTTTATCTCTTTCTGCCTGTAATGTACAACTTACATGGTCAAACACAAAACAGTAGAATGGCGATGATTGCAAAATGAAATTACAAGGACTGGATAAAAGTTAAGAAGAATGACTTGTTACTTGATGATAACTAAAATTATTGAGGGAAAGCTCAGTCAGCTTACCACACAAGAACAGATGGTAATTCCACAAGCTGTTAACGCTGATGTAACTTCTGCCATCATCCCTGTGCAGTCAAAATGATAATTGAAATAGTTTATACAAATGTTTGCAGTGAAAGCTCAATAGCAACATAAGAAATTGATACTCCAGTTAATTGATGCTTCAGCTAATTCATGTATTCCACTGCAGGAAGGGAAGTACAGTAGTTAAATTAGTCTGATTAAGGAACATAGGCAAACAAGTTATGCATAAAAGGCACAAAGTAGAGATTAACATAGTTGCAGTGAGCCTTAGTATTACTTTTCATGGGTAGAGTTGGTGATCTTAAATATTTACTTTAGTAGTACAATAGTAAGATGGCATAGGAGTGGTACCTTTTCGATCAACACACACTATGCAAAGCCATTGGATAGAGTTGCCTTCTGTATTGTGCCAGGAAGATATTTTGCCACATTTCCAGTGATCCAAACTAGCGAAAACTTCCGTACAGGCAGAGATGCCAGGGTGCATGAACCCAGTGGAGCTATCACCCCGAATTGTTGATCCATTAATTTTTATGCCCAGTTCCTTAACAGTTTTGTTGTGCTTGCCATTAATCTTTGGCGTGTGAACATTGTTAACAGGAAAAAAGCCATCACTATTGTTGTTCGCAAAGGATAACTTGTTGGGACTCAATATCTTCTGCCAATTGAATTTATAGTCCTTTTGTGTGGCTGGAATTAACGGCTCGCTATCACTTTCATCTTCAAGATCAGCGACAAAGTTATTCACTGCATCCGCAGTTATTTCAGCAGCAGAAAGAGCGGCTTGCTCTCTCAAGAACTAAATAAGCAAACGATTAGTTACTGCAGCCATCAAATAATGTAAGAAATCAATATTTATGAGACCTACTTTCATAATTTTGTGTCTAGCACTGCGGGTTTTTGCATGCTGTAGCCACTGCTGATGACGCTGGAATGCATATTTACTGGATAATTTCTGAAACAGAGAAAAAATGCATATAAGTCTAGTTTATCCAGATATAAGGGATACTATATGTATGTGAATACAACTGCTGCAGTATAGATTTTCTGTAGCAGGCCAACAATTTGGTAGCTGAACTACAAGTGAAAGAAGAATACAAGACAAACTTCTTAATCAGATGGTCACACACTGGAATAAAATTTCAAAACCACAGTTGCATGAAATTTATATTCGAGGAGCAAGAATAAAGGGCATAGCCTTCCAGTTAGTACAAAGTTTTCTTAGTAAGCCTATTTCAACCAAATATGAACAAAAAAAATCACTACTAAATTTGCCAAAATGGTATAATAGGAAAATAAAGCACGCAATCTCTGTGAGAAATACTGACATCGTAAGTTATTATCTCCACTACTTCAGCATTCGCAAGTGCATGGATTGGTGAAACTAGATTACCATTCACCTGAAAAGAAGAACATGAGCACTTTTCATATGATTAATTGTTTAATTGTTCTACTAATTTCTCCATAACTAACCTTTGCTGCAACCATTTTGTTGCCAATTTCCGTATGGATCAGATATGCATAATCGATCACAGTGGCCCCCTTAGGCAGGTTTTTAATCTAAGAATGAAAATATAGTTAGCCAAGTGACTGACCCACGAAAATGCTATATTCTCCTCCAAGTTCAGTGATTACCTCGCCTTTAGGTGTAAAAACAAAGACACGGCTTCCCAGAAGATCTCTGGTGATAGTATCCACAAATTCCCTAGAGCTCATGTTACCAACAAACTCTTCTTGCCATTCACGGATTGCATTGAGCCAACCAATCTATGGAGATGAATAGTCATTAAGGACTTTTTAAGTAAAGTGATAATAAGAAGGAATGTGAAGAGCAAGCTTCAACTGATCAGTGTCATTGTACTAAAGTAACAAATATATACCCTCAGAGCAAAGCCTGTATTGTTAAGACAGATCACTTTCCCATCTAAATTTCTTCCACTAGATATTCCAGGACGAACAGGCCCTGAAACCACCCCTCTTCCACTGTAGTGTGCAGCAATGCCTCTTTCTGCTATCAGATCCATATCTTCTGTTCTTATCTGCAATAGGGTTGGAACGCCATTCATATCTTTGAATAAATCTTATGGTTGAGTTCCCTAGTTCAAATTTTATTGAAAATAGGCAACATTACCTGAACTTCCAAATGGAACATACTCTCATTAAGAAATGGTATTACTGTAGTATGTAGACTTTGATAGCCATTAGGCTTTGGAGTTGCAATGTAGTCTTTAACCTGTCGGCATAGCTGAGTTTTAGAAAAATGATACAAGCAGCATAGGTCAAAACGACACTGAATAACATAAAGCAGATAACTCACAGCTTGAGGTATAGGTGTCCATATGCCATGAACAAGACCAAGGGCATGGTAGCAGATCTGAATTAAATCAAAGACACTTGGCGCGTCAGTGATAAATTAAGTGCATAAAAAAGTTAATACATGGTATGTACTTTTACCTGTTGTGAGGTGCACAGTGGCCCAACACCATTGCACGATTTTGGTTTTATGATGATCCGTAGCTGAGCAAATAATGTAAAGACATGTTTTTAAGATATTCATAAAATGATAAAATGAGCATCAATAATCACCTATAAAGGTAGTCAGAACATCATACCTGAGCAACCTGGTTTACCTCATTTATTGAACTCTTGGACTTGAGAGCAGTTTTATAAATGCTGCAAGATTATCCAAATAATAAGCAACCCATGAAAGAAACAAATTTACAGCTATTTTCAAACTTGCAGCCATAATAATCACCTCCTAATAAAACCACAAATTGATCTTTTTTGTTGCAAAATGCAAATGAGAAGTCAAAATGAATATATGATTATGCAGCATTTCGTAGCTATGCCACATTGTGAGCTGATGTTTTGCAGTAAGGCAACACAGTGGCAAAACTGGATTATTTTTCCTTATTATAAACATCTAAACCGATAAAATGTGTGGCAACTAGTATGCTTCATATGAATTGAACTGATTAGTATTATTAAGAAAATAAGCTGAGCACATCAGTATCATACTTCTAAATATCCTCAGGTAAGAAGACCGGTTTACCCTAACCAAGGTCAAGTCTAAAGAGATTGCTTATTAACTTGATGGAATGGCATATCTGCTCTACCTGTAAACTTCTTTGCAGACTGAGCGCACTTCTGTTTCAACACTCACAAGATCGAGAAATTGATCCTCAGCAATTTTTTCCTTTAAGATTCTATTTGCCTAGAATTGAAATCTCAAAATAATCAAGAAACATCATTGCAACTGCATGCAAAAACATGTTAATGCAATATGAAAACAGTACCTCTTCCAATTCTTGTTCATGGGCCTTGAAGATGTCTTCAACTCTTTTCCTTAGTTCAGAAAAATCACCAGGATTCATGTACATGAAGGACAGATATTCTAACTCAGACTGCAATGGTAAGTGCTAGTCATCAAATGGAAGAACCAACAAACTTATAGTCCACGAAGTTAAGAGTCAGCAGGCTATTGTAGGGTGCTTTCTTAACATAACATAGAGATTGTAACATTGCATGATTTACAGAGTATGCCACATAAAAAGAATTAGCATAAGGGAACATTTTTAACACTATACAATATACTTGTATATAAGCATCTGCTTTATTCTTTTTGAGGGACTTTCAATTGAACTTGATGGTCAACAGAGAGTCCCCCAAGACATGTGTATAAAGCAAGTTCACAGTGAAATAAGTGAACTTTGACATTGTGAAGGCAAAATATCTAGGATCAAGTAATTTCACAAGGACTTTCAAAAGTGTAAAACAAGAGGGGTCAGAGGTATATTAAATAGGAGGATCACAGCTTTTGTTGTTCATGAAAGTAAGAAATTGAGGTTGAAATCATGTTTGGTAGGACAAGGTTGTACAACAATCCTACAAATACAGTTGTTTACACTAGCATGAGAATTTTATCTACAATAACCAAACTATACCACTAGTGAACATTCCAGTTTTATAGACAAACATGAAAGCTGCTAGCTCTTAAATAGCAGGCCAAATTTTACTGCTTCATCGTCCCATAACCGTTGGGTTCATGCTATCAGATCATAGGCTGTATCACTAGATATCCTCTCGTCACAAAAGAAGCATCAGCCTAATGAAATTAGTTTATATTGTAAGAGTACACATCGTTCCATAACCGTTGGGTTCATGGTAGCAGATCATAGGCCGTATCACTGATATCCTCTCGTAACAAAAGAAGCATCATCCTAATGAAACTAACTTATACAATATACACACCAATAATGGTTATCTTGTAAGAGTACACATCAGGTACCTTTATTTGATACATCCCAAGAAGTTTTGCTAGGGGTGCAAAGACCTGCAGTGTCTCCATGGCAATCGCATACTGAAAGAGCAGTGCTTACAATAAGATGAAACTGAGTTATAGCGTGATCTTATACCAATGGAAATCAGAACTTACCTGCTTGTGGGGAGGCATATGTGTAAGAGTACGCATGTTATGCAACCTGTCCGCCAGTTTCACAATGATTACACGAACCTGCCAAAGATTATTCATTAATTCATTAGGAAACTAGTACAGGCTTCAAAACTGCTGCCAATTAAACAGTATAAGGGGAAAATACCTCTTCTGTCATTGCAAGAAACATCTGTCTCAAGTCTTCAGCTTTGACATCTTGTTTTGAACTACCCTCATTTTTGCATTGAAGTTTCCCTAGCTTAGACACCTGTATTTGTAATAAATAGGTTTATGATTTCACTGAAATCTGAAATCACTATACCTAGATCATGTAGGTTCTATAGTTAAAAGTACAATGTGAGCTGAAAAGTATACCTTTGTTTCCCCTTCAACAATGCGGCGTACTGTTGCCCCAAACTCATTTTGTATTGTTTCGAAAGTAACCATGTCAGTATCTTCAACAGTGTCATGCAATAAACCAGCAGCAATTGATTCCCAGTCAAGTTCCTATTTATGTCCATGGAGAAGAGCAAAACCTAACTTCATTATGTTCATACAAGAGATACTTGACGAAAATACACCACTACAGCTACAATTATATACTACTACTCACGTGCTCTCCAAGAATGCGAGCAACTTCAACAGGATGAATGATGAAGGGTTCCCCACTCCGGCGTTTCTGCCCATTATGTGCCTCATATGCTAACTGCATTAGACCATAGACTATCATGATGCAGCCTCTTGATGCACTTCCAGAGGAGTCAGTGAGTCTAGAATAGTACTCCCTCCGTTTCAAAATATAAGATGTTTTAGATTTATGAAGAAAATGTATCTAGACTTCTTTTAGTATGTAGATTCATACCAAACTTGAGTGAACCTACATACTAAAAGAAGTCTAGATACATTTGCTTCACAAAGCTAAAACATCTTATATTTTGAAACAGAGGGAGTATTCGGAAGCCACGTGGAAGAACAGTATCAAATACATTACCTTTAGAGCGTCATGTACAAAGTTCAATTCTTCAGGTTGAAGGTATGAGATGGCTGGTCTGAGACTCTGTTATGTAATAGCATTAATAATTAACACGCAATAAACAAATTCAATCTTGCTTTGACCAAAAACCAATATTTGGCTGTGCTTTCCAATAAATCTGAAAAATGACGTCCTTGCTTCTTTTGGTTAATTATTATGAGAGAGAGAGATGTGTCTACAACAGTAACAAGGAAGAATATGTGGTGTTACAGTACCAAGGCATGAAAAGATTATTGACCTCAAGTTAATTGTTATGTATATGCTTGGAGACATGTGGAAAGGCAAGAGAGAAGATGGCAAACATTGTAAATGTTAACTTCTGATCATGAAATGGTCATAAAGCAGTGTACAAAGTAAAATGTGGATAGAGCAAAGCAAATAATAGCTCATCTTCATGATTTTAGAATAAGAGGAATTTGGGCACGACAGGTATAAACAAAATATGCACCGAATTGAGCAAAGAGTGTTGAGCTTTGTGGTTGGGTGACACACCTCCCATAAAGTTTCTGGAGAAACAAGGTTGAACGGGTCCGATGACGAATGACAGGACACCCTCCATGTAGGCTTCACAGGGATTGACCAAGATCTGAACTTTTCTCCAGAGGAAACAAAACTAGCAGATGAAACATGACCCAGCTTTCCTTTGTTGATGTCTTCTGCCCAGGTGATGTGCAAGAGCTGGAATCATTACAACATTTCAAATGTAACCATTGTGCACAGTGACCAACTTTTGGTATGAAATGTTAGATACTCACAAAATTGACTATTTCATGATTAGTAGCATCAATGTTGTACATCAGATTGTTCATTCAGTGTAAAGATAACTGCGTCTGTAGTTTGCGGTAGCTAAACTCTTCTGGATAGACATGTGTCTAAGATTTTGCTGTTGCTGAGTGATCTCACTGTATGAACCTTTCCACTGGCTCAGGTTCTTTTGAATTTCATGCTTTCACTATTGTCTAAATGAAACAAGAGATTAGCCCCATTGCTCTAAGAAATAGCAACCCCTCCCTCTGTTACCAAATTTATCACATTTTAGAACATCAGAAATCAAACTTCCACGCCCAAAATACACATAAGTACTCCCTCCGTCCCAAAATATAAGATGTTTTAGCCTTTTTTGAAACGCATGTATCTAGACACATTTTAGTGTGTAGGTTCACTCATTTTGCTCCGAACCTATACACTAAAAGGCGTCTAGATACATACGTTTTAAAAAAGCCTAAAACATCTTATATTTTGGAATGGAGGGAGTACTCAGTTTTGATCACATAAATTTAATTACTCCCTCTGGCCCAAATTAATTGGTGCGGCCATATACTACACTTGTATATGGCCGCGCCAGTTAATTTGGGCCGTAGTAGTAGTAGTACATCTCAAACAAATTTAGTTCCATAATGTTATCTTAAGAAACAATATTAAGACTGATGAGTACACAGGATCCGTCATTAATCCAATGGTGGTCATCTAAAGAGCATAATGGCTATAACTGATTGCAGGTTGTGATCTGAGCAGGGTGATTACAGCACCTATATGTCCATAGGCAAGTCATTTTTCAATATATTAACATAAATCGGTACTAAAATGTGTTCGGACTGATAGAACATATACGGATACGCATAATAATGGAACACATAAGGCCATAGCCTGTCATAGAAATTGGTATTCACAATGGCCCTTGACCTAAAGGCTCAGAGGTATCAACTTTGTAACACGTTTTTTGATGATTTTGGTATTTCGGACCTAGAGTATTTTCACTAATTCCAGCAAAATGGGGTAAAACAGTAATAAGCACCTCCATTCCCACCAAGTTCTTATTAGACCTAAAGTAAGTAGCACAAATACCATATCAACAGCACAGCTAATATAGCAGAATCTCTAAACGACGTGTAGGAGCAACGCACCGTGTTGTTGTTACTCTGCCGTGGCCGCCCTCGGCGCCTCCCTCTGCCCAGGCCTTCCGCGTGGCTACAGGAGGAGCACTGCGTGGTGCTGGCGAGCGCGCCGGTGAGCGCGCGCGGGGCGTTCCAGGCGCAGGAGAGCACGCTGCATTCGTATGGCCTCCCGCCTCCTCCGCCCAGTTTCCACGAGGACCTGCACGAGCTCAGGCACTCTAGCGACGACGCTACGCGCACGAAGAACAGAACAGAAAAAAAAACGTCAGGCTCGAAACCTAGCCGAGGCAGGGCGGAGAACTGAACCGAATTTGCGGGCTTAGCGAGGCGTCGGGGCCTAACCGGTCACAGCGGCTGTCGGGGGTTGCATGGCGCGGCGGCGGCCAATCTCATCGGCGGCGCGGCGGCCGGCGAAAGGGGGTCGCCTCCGTCGACCCGGGCTCGCGAATCGGGCGGCCGGGGCCGATAGAGAGAGAGAGAGCGGGGGGGGGTTTGCCGAGGTTGGAGGAGGAAGGCCGGGACGAGGCGGGGAAGAAGACGGAGAAGGGATAACACGAGACGGAGGCCACACAAAGGCCGCGCGGCCGTGGTGAAGTAAAATAGGGCTGTGCCTTTCCGGGGCAGGGCAGCTTCACCCTCTGCCGGTCTTCAGATTCTACTTTCTCCCTTTTCCTCGATTTCTTTTCCTGTTTTAACTGTGAAATCTTGGAGGTTTTTGCTTGATTTTTTCTGGCTTCCGGGCAGGAAATGGTGTGGATCACTGGATCGTAATGCTCCCCTCTCCACTAGCTTAGCTAGCAGCTCGGCTCGGCACCTCTGCTTCGCACTAAATGCTGCTCGTGCAGGAGTAATTCATCGGAATTTCGTGCGTGTTATAATCGTGAACATGGATGGGTAGAGCTGAAGAGTACCGCGTAGTGCACGTCTAGCTCGTGAGCCATCTGGTATGTGTGTGTATGTTTTTTTTTTGGTTGTTGGACTACTCTTTAGTAGTACCAGATGTTCTTTACTTATTTATTTTAGATAGTATATATATTTGACGTGGTGGATTTTTATTCTAATTTCATGACATTCATGGATCAAAGATCTCGATCTCGATCGTGTGTATCGAGGTGTGTGCTCTCCTTTTTTTAACAAACTTACCGCGTCGTGTGATTCACAGTATGAGTAAGATCACGAAAGTTCCAGAGTTACGTAATGGTCAACAAATAAAAAGAAAAGCCGGCGGAACTAACGAGGAAAAGAAAGAAACAGATCTGACACACACGGAACACGGGAGTGCCTGAGGGCCGAACCGGACCAAAACCACCACCAAGGATAATCACAATGTTACAATGGTGATCATGCCTAGCTCGATAGGAGCTTGACGGACACTTCACTCCAACAACGAACACTCAAAACATGTCATCCATGACACATGCAAGGCCACATCTATCTGGGAAAAGAGAGTGATGCCAGGGCGTTTGGGCCCCTCTCCCTTTTTCCATGAGATGAGGAAGATGGGGTAGGAAATAGTTGAAGGTTGATGGTGTAGTTGGACTAGAGAGCTAGGAGATGAGGAACATGAAAAAAGAGAAAGAATCTCCATGGTTGTACTTGTGTATTGAGTATCATTGCCAAGTTGTAATGAGTTAACAAACACCTTAAGAGGAGCCACGGCGTTAGCATTTATATCTAGACATAATAATATTTAAAGCATCTTACAAGAAGAGTGTTAAATGATGTTTATTTTGCGGAAAGACGACCCCATCCCAAACATAGGTAACCTCGATTGATTTTCTTTTGTCTAGCTTCATCATGTCTGCTCAGGTGTAGGACCTAGACCCTCCGTTCAATTTATAAAAAACGGTGGCATTTTTCTGAACTTCATGTATGTAGACACGGTTCAGCAGCGTGTCTATTCATTCATTTCAATCCGTATGTAGTTCACACTGAAATATCCAAAACATGATATATATCAAACGAAAGGTATATCTTAAATATTTTCATGAAGAAAATCCAATTCTCTTCACGTCTAGACTAAAACTTCCTCAACGCAAAAAAAAGACTAAAACTTCCATTCTTTTTCACAAGTAAAGAACATACATATGGCATGTTTGGTTCTAGGCCATACTTTTGCCAAGCCAATATTTGGCAGCCACATTTTAGTTGGCATATGTTTGGTTCTTGTCACACGTTGGCTTGCCACACTTTATGGCCCTTATAAACCTCTTATCATAAAGTCATTATTTTTGCCAACTTTCATGAAAGTTCGGCTTCAAATGTTTCAGTCACACTTCTTGTGGCTGCCACACCTTTTTGGCTAGCCACACTTTGGCTTGGCAAAGTATGGTTGAGAACCAAATAGAATTTTTTGGGTGTGTACAATGAGAGAGCGGACGCTAGCACTCAAACTCAGGATCTCACGGATAGGACATGTATCAACATCAGCCAACCATCCGGGCTAGGCCTCGGTTCACGTATCTTAACATATATAGTGCGGTCGCCAGACATCCCCATTCTTCACCTATTTTGCAGCACCTACAACTCTTATTATGGTTTCTGAGATGGGTTTTAAAACTCTTTTATTGTTTCTAAAAACTTTATTATCCAAACAGAGCCGTAACCTTTTGGTTACAAATGGCGCATGCCCACCACCTGTCAGAAGACAAGGCTACGTACTTACCGAGATGTGCTCGTTGAGAGGCGGACCTAATCACGTACGTACACCGGTGTCCACAAGGTTAAGTAGAGAAGAAACGTACGGCCCTCTCATGGTTCGTGCTCTAAAGAATCAAGATGCCCGGACAAATCCGTTTCTCCGTGTTGTGCCAACTGCCCAACTCACATACGGAGCGTGACGAGCAGCATTCCTAGATCGTAGTTGGTCGGGTTTCGTCAGAGCGGAAAGTGGCCGGCCAAGACCCAAGAGAGCCTAGCGTGGTCGCCCAAATGTCTCTGCCCCGCCCGAACGAAAGCAGCTTCGCTCACTGCTGCGGTAATAAGGGCACGCGTGAGTCGTGACCGACTCCACGTCTCCATCTCGTGGCCGTTCCCACCGGCTAGTTTAGCACCGACAAAGGCTGTATCAGATTCGGAATCTAATCTAGGAGAGGGGGCGAGCAGCATGATAATGGTCTGGACTGGACCGCACCGAGCCGTATCGTATCCAGCAGCTGGTCAAAAGCCGTCGGTTCGTGGTAATGTGGTCACGCCATGACACGGGGCGGCTAATCCTGGTCTGGATGGTTCCTCCCTCCCAAGTCACGTCGCGTCGCGTGGGCCGACCCAGATGTACTACTCACTGGTGTTATGTCAAGAATGAAGAAAAAAGAAAAAGAATGCGGACGGCATGTGGTTTACCGATTCATGATGACAAACCCAAACCTTGCGAGTCAGACTGTTATTTCTTTGATTGAAATAAGAGAACCGGGTCCGGGTGGGTATTCTGTTCTGATCAACAGCGTCAAGTCAAGAAAAACCCAACCCAGCTACTAGGAGAAACGGACGAAACATGTCTCCAACGTGTGTTGCGCTCTTCAGCGAGGAAAATTCTGTGCCGGAAATCGATCAGAACCACCGAGACGGCTAATTTTGTGCTCCGTTTAGAAATATGTAGTAAAACATTTTAACTTTGTAAAATAAATATACCTAGACTCTTTTTAGTGTATAGGTTCACTTCAAGCCTCTACGAACCTATACACTAAATGATGTCTATATACATTCGATTCACAAAGCTAAAACGCCTTATATATATATATGAATGGAGGGAGTAGAACGACCTTAAATTTCATGATGAAGCCAGTTTACCAAAGCGTAATTAAGTGCACGAGCCAAACACTAAGTGTTACAAGTGATCAATAACTGTAATGCTTCACAAATGCGTTACTGCCGAAGCCTCAAGGCGCACAAGTATCAACAGACAACAGTGAATCGGGTCAAGAGATTTACATGTGCGCTTCTACAAATACTAGACCGTACAGGATTCAAAATCAGCGTTGGGGTGCATTACAGACCACGAATGGAGGAAACCACTTCATTTGTCGAATACAGTAGCTCGGAGTAAAGACAAATGAAATCAGCGCAGGTGAGCGGTGACAACTTGACTAGACGAAATACTCCCTAGTACTACTCTGGATAAGTAATGTTTAATCAAGCTGACACTATCACTACTCTAGTAGTCCCTAGTACTCCCTCCGTTTCAAAATATAAGATGTTTTAGATTTGTGAATAAATGAATTTAGACTTCTTTTAGTGTATAGATTCATCTTAAAGTTGAGTGAACTTATATACTAAAACAAGTCTATACATTTGCTTCACAAAACTAAAACATCTTATATTTTGAAACGGAGGGAGTACTACTCTGGAAGGTCCACCAAGCTGACACTATCACTATCAGTCTATCACCATCACCAGCTTATTCCAATGGATTGGTTTTGCTATATATGCATGCATAGGCTACATGTACAGTCCAAAAATGAAATATGCCAGCAACTCTCGTATGTACTTCCTATAACTTCCTGATAGAATATTACCATGTTCAGTTATCTATATTTGTGCTGACGAGCATTTGTTAAGTGACACAAACAGCATGCTTAATTAGCCAAAGGAGTCATACAAAAGGGGCAATATTCGTACAGAAAACCTTCGATACCCTCCTTCCTAACAAATATTTGGCCAACATATTATTGGCATAGCCTGAAATTTGGATGTTCCTGGTTAGCAGAAGCAAATCTGACCTCAAGTCAGCAGAGGAAGCTTTCCCTAGCCCATGAAAAAATAAGTCAACAATAAATGTTCATCGACTGCAAACAACCACTTCATCACAAAAACAACACCCTACAATATTTGGTATATTGGCATCTATGTGACAGACACAATGATTATCAAATATGAAAGCTAACCTGATCCTTCCTTTATAACAACATATTTTGTTAAAATCAAAATTTTACACTCAGGCTTGCATTTCTCATATATGCATCTGGTCTCTGGAGATCTGGAGCTTACTGGCAAAATGCACTCCTTATAACTGACAAACATCAGTTCGAAATATGCAACATTACAATTATATACACTTCCTACATATACAATCAACAGAGGAAGCAGCATTGATATCTCACAAGCATATAGCAGAGACCAAACATAGGATGTTCCCAGAACCTATATGTTCTAATTAAGCATAACATTATGACCCAAGGCAGAATCAATGTTAAATAAACATAGAAATGCTTATGAACTTTTTGATATTTAGACTAGAACATTCATCAAGGTCTGAAATAAAATAACATCACCAATTTTGCAAACGGTTTGTGTCTCCAATAGCATATCGCCATGTCTTATGTCTTAAGGTCATAATAACTATGAAAAAGGCTAGAACTCAGTGAAGGCTTTATATCACAAAATAAACTCTCACAATATGTTTAATACAATGTATCATACAACATACAATACCAATCAAAGAATATACTATGTGTAAAGATGCAATGATGTGCTTCATAACAACACAGATGTAAATGACTCCCCCAAAGCAACAAGTATAGTAGTAAAATAATTTGAAGTAACTCACAGTTTCCATGTCAGGGATGGATTACAGCGATAGTACATAAGGCAACATGAAGAGCATCCCTAGTCAGCCATTTTGTTCAATCGATGAATCATACTCCTGGCAAGCCTATTACTGGGGTCAATCTTCAGAACCAAACGCAGGTCATCTGCCCCAAGCCTGTATTTCTCACTGCTCTCGTATAGGAGAGCCCGCTGCACTAGCACCGACACATTCTCCTTATCTTGCTCTAGTACCTGCACAGTACATAAAACCAGCATAACTAACAGGATTCCAGTAGGTACGGAGTAACAGAGACATTGGAATACCTTCGAACAGTCAGCAATAGCCTTCTTGTACTCGCCAACCTCCTTGTAAGACGAGGCCCTTGATGATAACACCTCTGCAATGCCAGCATTTTTCCCAGTCTTCTCGATGAGCAGAACAGCCCAAGACAACCATTTAATAGCATCAGCATATTGCCCACCCTTGTAATTATCCATTCCCTTTGCCTTAGCAGCAGATGCCGTCAACCCAGACGGTGGTGCTGGTAGTCCGTCCAGCTCTGTGGTTGTGCCGCCGCTATCACCACCAGGAACATAGTCCGACTCCACATCCACCCAATCATCCATGTCACCAAACATGTCACCACCACCATTACTCGCCGCAGAAGCAGCTGGTGCAGATGAAGGAAACAGCGTGTCAAAATGATCTACGCTAGAGTTCACCGCCGCAGCAGGTGCTGGAGCGGGTGCAGGTGGAGGTGCAACACTGGATGGCTTCGTGGTATTCTGGAAGCTACTGAATCCAGTGCTGGCACTCTGGAAACCACTGAATCCGGCGTCGGTGCCTGAACTTACGCCCTGAAACGCGCCAAATCCCTGATCCGATTTGCCCGAACCTGTCTGCTTAGCAGCATTCATAGACGCAGGCTTCGCCGCGAACGGATCAATGGAGCCGAACGGATCCTTCTTTTGCCCTATGGGCTGTGCTGCGGTAGCCGACGCCATGCCCGCGGGCTTCATCGGCCGGCCACCAACCCCGTAACCAGCAGATGCCATGGGCGCCCCGGTAGTTTTCGGGAGCGTGCTCGCCATACCGCCCATCGAGAAGGAAGAGCTGTTGGTACTAGGGTTGGTGCCTGCCGGCCTGTGGGGTTGGGCCGCCGCGGATCTGAGCGGCGCGTTGGACTGGGCGCGGGTGGAGCCGAGCGCGGGTCCGAGGAGATCGCTGAAGAGGTTGGGGTTGTTGGACTGAGGGAGGCCGATGCCGGAGGAGGGCGTAGTGGCAGACCAGCTCCGGCCGGAGATGTCGCCGACCATTGAGACAGGCCCGGATCCGAGCGCCGCGGCGGCGGCCGGTGATGGCTGATGAGTCCAGGACGTCTTGGCCGGCTGGTGCGACCACGTGTTTGTGGTGGTTGGCCTCTGTGAGGGGTTGGTGGCGCCGCCCGGCCTCTGGTCGCGGAGGGGGCGGGAGCCGGAGGAGCGGGAGGCGTTGGCGCCGAAGTCGAACTTGTAGGAGTCGAAGGAGTTTGTGGTGGCGGGGCGGGAGGAGGATCGGTCGCCGGAGTAGGAATTCATGGTGTCCGGCGACGGGGAAGATCTGCGAGGAGAGGAGAGACGAGGCTACGGGGGTGTCTCTCTCTCCTCTCTTTTTTTTATTTTTTTTTATTTTCTGGTGCCTCGTTGCTTCGACGGAAGCTGCGGTGGGAGCATTATAGGTGCCCGCCAGGAAGTGTGAGCTGTCGGGCCTGGTTGTTGGGCCTTGTTTTATCTTTTGTTAGTCCAGCACGTGCAGTAACCAGGGTGGTCGGCGGGCTGGGTGTGGCCATTGCTGCCGGTAGTAATTTTCGTCGGCGAGATGTTTTTTTTCGTCCCTGAGATTTAACCTATTTTCTGTCCATTGTTCTGTCTTAGAACTCGTTCAGTGACACTCCAGCTCCTAACTCTACTACTGGAGCGAGCGGAGCTTCCAGGGCATGGGACGCGCGGATCTCAAACTATGCAGCACTTCGGCGTTTAGTGCAAAATTGTGAGACGAGTTGTTCGGAGATTCATGAAAAAATCGTGAAACGAGTGTAAATTACAACTATTACCACACACAAGTGAATAAACAGTAGTACTTGTCTCTCCCGTGTCTCCTTTCTCCGGAGCATATCCATGACCCCCGAACCCCGTAGCCTCTCTCTGATACGACCTCCCGTCGTCACTCCATTCATGATCGTCGCCAACAAAATAGGACCGTTCGTACACACGAACTAGAGCCCATTCGCTACCACGATCTCGTGGGCTGGTACTATGTGCCTTGCCGCTAGCATCGAAACTGCAGCTGCCACGGGTTTTCAGACCGCATCCAAGTACTAAGAAAAAATACTACACCGCCGGAACGAGGTCCCCTACGCGGGGTCCCTATGATCTCTAACCCTAGCTCTATGTACAAAGAAAATCAGGCAGAAAATGAAAAAACAACACTCCCGATCAGCCTACGTAGCTTCATGGGCTTAAACCCCATCATCATTCTGCTTCCACCACGATGGGTCAGCTTGTTACTGCCTGAATGGGCTCCGTATGCCTTGATGGACCCATGACTAATGATTTCACAATGCAGAGCGCTATGAACAATGATCAATCACTGCTTTTGGCCGAGCGAGTGTGAGTCATGTTAAGTAGTCTAGCCTAACATGTACGCACTGGTAGTAAGGGCCGGTGATATCGGCATGTAGTGAGGTAGGTCTGTCTATACGTGTATTGTACATGTACTCTGATCCTTATATATAGTGGAAAGACGTGAGGGCTGTTCACCCCATGCAAACCCTAAAACCACTTTTATCTTGGTATCAGAGCCCCGCGCCGCCGCGAGCCTTCCTCCGCGACTGCGCGTGAGATCCGATCGGCGCCTTCCCTTCGCGCCGCCGCGAGCCTCGACCGCGGCATCGCCATGGCGACGTTCGCCCTCACGACGTCGAATGTCGGCACCCTCGCCTCATCCTCTTCTGCATCCACTCCCACACCGATCTCGCTCTCGTCCCCCGTCCGACTCGACCACGGCAATTTCATGTTGTGGAAGGGCCTCCTCCTCCTGCCCAACCTCTCTGGCGCCGGTCTCCACGGACACCTTGATGAAATGGATCGTATGGGCACCTAGAGGGGGGGTGAATAGGTGCTAACCAATTTTTAATACTTTTTCAATTTTAGGCTTGACACAAAGTAAATTCTCTAGATATGCAACTACGAGAATTTCCCTATATGTAACCCTAACTACTAAGCACGTAAAAGAGGAGCGAGGAAACCGTAGTGGAGCACGCGGAGACACGGGGATTTGTTTTACCGCAGTTCCTTCCTTGTTAAGGGAAGTACATCTGCGTTGGAGGGGTGGGCGGTTCTAAGACCACAACGCCACAATAGGCCTCACCCTATTCTCCGATGGATCTCGCCACGAGAGGCCTGATCCACCTTTTCCACTATTGGATCCCTTCGAGGCGGGAACCGGTGCCTTCTACAACACTATCGGGGCACACACCCACAACCGAATTGGGGGCTCTCGAGATGACAACAAGCTGCCACAAGAACAAGGTTTATCAATATAAACAAAAAGGAGAATCTAGATATTTGCAAGAAATACTAGATCGGAGGTTCTCCAAATGAATGGAGAGGAGATGAAGCGCTTGATTGCTGATGATGAAGATCGAGTTCTCCTCCTTCGATTCCCAAAGGGATGGGGCCTTTGGGTGGATCTAGGTGGAGCACTCTTGGATGAAGCTTTCAGATCTGATCTGGTCTTTTTCGTGATGAATCAAGAGTTCTGGCAGGAGGGGAAAGGCTGGCTTAAATACCCCCTCCCCAGATCTGGCCGTTGTACAACTTTGGGGGCGGATTATCCGCCCCCCACTTGGGGTGGATTATCCGCCCCCTGGGAAAACTCCGCCCCAAAGGCGGATTCTCTAGTGGAAAGTCCGCCCCCTCTCTGGCGCTTGCGCTTGAGGAACTTAGTGGAAATCTTGGGGGGGGGGGCGGATAATCCGGCCACACCGGAAAGTCCGGCAGAAACTCCGCCCCCTCTCCAGGGCTTGCGCCTTGGCGATGAGCAGGGGGACGGATTATCCGGCCCCCTGAGGAGCGGATTATTCGGCGGGGCCGGAAAATCCGGCCAAAACTCCGCCCTCCCCCTCCTGGGACTTGCGCCTGCTTGGGCAAAGGGAGGGGCGGATTATCCGCCCCTGGTGGGGCCGGATTATCCGCCCCCAAAGGCAGAGTTCTTTTCCCTTTATTCTCAAATAGAGATGCAACACTTCAACACACATTAAATGATCCTTGGTATTGTTATCTAACACACAAAACACTAGGGATTAAGAAATGTTCTTTCAATCTCCCCCTTTTTGGTGTTAGATGACAATACTAGGATTTACAATGAAACCGGCTATCGCCACCTTAAGATGAAAGGCGCTCCCCCTGTATGTGTGCATATTTAAAATTTGCATTTGAATACAAATACACACACTAGAGAGAGCATAACTTCCATGGCAAAGATAATTGGAACAAAAGTGGATTGAGGGACAAGGTCATACCACCGGGATGATAATAGCCAAAGCATACATAGGTAATCCCATGAATCCATCTGCCATCAAATATGTTCCATAATTCCAGAATTCCATGGGGTCCATAATAGATAAATCCAGAATTCCATGAATACCCAACATAGTACCAAACAAAGTGGAATACGACAAAATCTTACATAAACAAACACACATAGCAAATGAGTTCACGCTAGAAAAGGCACAAGCAAGCAAATAAAAACGATTAAAATCGAAAAGCTTGTGCCCGACCCTTGCAAATCCATGAGCCCTAATAGAACTAGTTCTCCCCCTTTGGCATCGAAACGCCAAAAAGGAAGAAGAGCGAAGCTAACGCCCCTAAAGATCACTCCTCCTCATCCTCGTCGTAGTCATCCCCGTCACCTTCCTCTTCATCATACTCATCATCATCGTCATCAGCTGGAGGAGTGGGTGCCCTCGGTGGAGGAGGGAAGAGGCAACTCTCGAGCTCGCCATAGTTGATCCCTGAGGTGTTCCACTGAGCATACGGATCCAGAGCAGTGGGAGGAGGTGGATGGCCAGTGGCACCTGAGACATGGTGGAGAATAAGCTGTTGCGTGTGATCCCTCTCATGATCTCTGCGGTACGCCTCATATTGGCCCTTGTGAATGTCAATGCCCATGCAAAGAATGTTCCGATGGAACCAAGTAAGTTGCTTAACCTCGCGTGCCATTGGGGACACCGTGGAACGACGACCACTGGCCCGAGCATCATGCATGAAGGACTTCGGGGAAGTGGAAGGGTGATGAGTCTTCTGAGCCTTGTTGTAGATTTTCTTGGGCTTATGAACACCATCCATAGCAGTGCCAAAGTCCTCATGGGGTAACATATGCTTGACAAGCATCATAATGAACGGAGCATAGGGAATAGAGAGCCTGTTGATCATAGCATCCGTCATCTCATGAAAAATAGTCCATGACATCCAGTTTGTAACCTGTGGCTGATCCAGGGTTGGTGGCACACTCGTGAGCAAACGCAAGGAGAGGAACCAGGTGGCCATGGATCTTGTCATTGTTGCCACCACTAGGAGCGATGCAGTCCCGAAACATGCCAACAAGGGAGGCATACAAGGGAGAGAGACCGGCGAAAGTACCAGCAATACCATCAGGAGAAAGGCAGGGAGCTAGCACAGTGTCCTTGGATGGCTTCAATGGAGTAATGATGCGGTGACCAGCGGGAGTGTCACGACCATGGAAAGCATACCCAAGAACCTGCCCAAAAGTGTGAAAGTCCGACTAAAGCATTGTAGTCCCGGTCATCCACTTCATAGTGCGGCGCTCATCACCGCAGATCACAAGTGTGGAGAAAAACTGGCGCACCACAGAAGAGTCATAGTTGCATTGAATGGTCATGAGGTGGTGAAGCCCCATCTTGTTGGTCACATCCAATGCCTCAAGGAGCCGAGCCTTGGATTGAGCCTTAGTCAAGTTGATGGGACGCATGGGTCGAATCTTGAGAGTAGCATAGACATCATCATGTATAGCCTGAAAGTGGGCATTCCAAAACATAGTGTCCTCGGGTTGGCCATCACTGTCAGCTTCGTCATAGTAATCTGTCTGGCGGATGGTGGCATACTGAATGTTGTCCATAGACTTGTAATTGGGCCGAGACTGTTTGCCCTTGCGAGAAGCGGTCCACTTAGATTTCTTACTAGCCTCTGCCATCCTTGCAGCCTCTCTTGCTGCCCTGCTGACCTCTGTTTCGTCAATAAACTTCCCTTCTGCAGTAGGCTTGAGATAACGGGGACGGGGACGATGGGCGAAGGTCTTGGTCGGCTTGGAACCACCTGTGAATAGCATTTAGAGAGGTAGCATGGAGATGAGCATACACACAAGTCCAGGAGAAACAAAGCATGGAGAAAGGGTAGCAATGCAACCCCATAACCAATGATGTGCATTAGCAGAAACAGAACCAAAATAGACCAGAATTTAACTCTCCAGGATGGATTATCCGGCCCTGGCAGGGGCGGATAATCCGCCCCCCGCAAAAAAATTCTGAATTGGCTCAGATCTACCATGGCAAAACAGATCGGGTACTAAGGTTGCAAGTCTACTGATTCTAGCATGTAAGGAACAACACCAAGAACCTTCTACAACGAGATTTCCACCAAATAAAATACATCCCATACAAAAGTAGAGAGATGAGGGAGTACCCTCACTCATTGGAGGAAAATCACGGAGAAGAAGATACCCGGAGACGAGGTGAAGAAGATCCGGGGAGAGCCCGGAGAATCCGGTGGTCGAATCGACTCCGGGAGAGGCGGATGCTCCGGCGGCGACTGGGGGCAGAGGTAGGGTTGAGGGAGGACTGGCTGCTCTGTTTGAGCCTGCCCTCCCCGACCCAGCCTATATAGGAACGATTTCGCCCGGGGCGGATAATCCGCCCCCCACTTAGGGCGGATAATCCCCCCCCAGAAATTCTGGAAAATGCAGAATCAGGCCAGAGCAACCTAGCAAACATCTCGATGGTGTTTTAGAGGACTTGTGTGCAAGAATAGATGGTTCAAGGGGGAAGAGAAAGGCTTGGGTTGAGAGCATCAAACTGAGATGGTACTACACACCCAAATTTGCAAGAATCAAATCAAACAAAAGCCAAATTTGAGTGTGTTTTCCATAAGAACATGAGATATGCAAGAAAATCCAACGAGACCCATGAAAAACCAACTCTTCTCAAGGAAGAGGGCGGTGGCCGAAGCCACCATGTTGGAACGCATGGCATGACATCGCGAAGATGTATCTTGAGTTCAAAACCAATGCTCATCGATGACCCACATATCACAAAATGATATTAAGGGAAATGATTTTACTTGCTTTCGGAATTATGGGGGGAGGGTTGGCCCAATCAATTAGGACCACACTCCCCCTATGTCTATGCCCGCATCTAAACCAAATACATGAATAAGAGCAAGTGAGTGTGCAAGGGTAGTCAAGCCAAGCTCCTTGAATCTATGATATTTAGCTCATTCCTCAAATAACAGAATCTTGCTTCATCAAGAGGCTTCGTGAAAATATCAGCAAGTTGGTTCTTCGTGCTTACAAAGGATAGAGCAATATCTCCACAAGCAACATGATCCCGAATAAAGTGGTTGCGAATCTCTATATGTTTTGTTCTTGTATGCTGCACGGGATTGTACGCAATTTTGATAGCACTTTCATTGTCACATAATAGAGGCACTTTGTCACAATTGACACCATATTCTTTTAAAGTTTGCCTCATCCATAACAATTGTGTACAAGCACTTGCAGCAGCAACATATTCAGCTTCGATGGTTGAGAGTGAAATACAATTCTGTTTCTTTGATGACCAACACACTAGAGACCTGCCCAAGAATTGACATGCACCAGAGGTTTATTTCCTATCATCTTTGTCACCAGCCCAATCTGAATCAGTGTAGCCACATAGAGAGAAACTTGAACCCTTGGGATACCATAAACCAAAATTGGGGGAATGAACCAAATATCGTTCGCTTGACCGCCACTAAGTGGCTTTCTTTAGGAGCGTCTTGGTACCTTGCACACACTCCTACACTTAACACGATATAGGACCTAGACGCGCAAAGGTGAAGGAGAGACCCGATCATGGATCGGTATACCTTTTGATCCACGTCTTTACCCTTGGGATTGAGCTCAAGATGACACTTGGTTTGCATTGGGGTAGCAACGCCATTGAGATCCGTCATCTTGAACCTTTTGAGCATGTCTTGGATGTACTTAGCTTGATTAATAAAGGTTCCCTCTCTAAGTTGTTTGATCTCAAATCCAAGAAAGAACCTGAGCTCACCCATCATGGACATCTCAAACCTGTCAGTCATAAGCTTCGAAAATTCATCGTTAAAAGCTTGGTTAGTAGAGCCAAAAATAATGTCATCTACATAAAGTTGGCACACAAAAATCTCCCCATTAACCTTCTTAGTAAAAAGAGTGGGATCGATTTGCCCAACTTCGAAGCCACGGTCTAGCAAAAGCTCTTTAAGGTGCTCATACCACGCACGTGGAGCTTGTTTAAGGCCATAGAGCGCCTTATCGAGTTTGTAGACATGGTTCGGAAATTTGGGGTCCTCAAACCCCAGGGGCTGCTTGACGTATACTAACTCATGTAGAGGACCATTAAGGAAATCGCTCTTAACATCCATTTGTTGTAATTTAAAATTATGATGGGCTGCATATGCAAGAAGGATACGGATGGACTCAAGACGAGCCACAGGAGCGTAAGTCTCGCCAAAATTAATTCCTTCCACTTGAGAGAATCCTTGAGCCACGAGTCGTGCTTTATTCCTCACAACAATGCCATTTTCATCCTGTTTGTTCTTGAAGATCCACTTGGTGCCAATAACATTACGACAATCCTTTGACTTTTCTACGAGCTTCCAAACTTTGTTGCGTTCGAAGTTATTTAATTCTTCATGCATTGCAACAACCCAATCGGGACCTTCAAGAGCATCAAAAACCTTATTCGGTTCAACCATGGAAATGTGAGCTTGATGATCACAGAAGCTTGCAAGTTCTCTTCTAGTGGATACCCTTCGTCGTAGATCACCAACAACCTTGTCAAGAGTGTGACCTCTTAGTTCAAGGTTCCGATCAGCACGAGCCTTGCGACGAGCCTCAATGTCCTTATTGTTTCTAGAAGGAGTTGATTCAATATTTGTATCCTTGTCTTGATTACTGCCTTGCCCTTGATCTTGGTCACCATTACTGCCAGAAGATTGTTGTTGAACATTTTCTTCAGGCCTGGATAATCCGCCCCTTGGAGGGCCCGGACTATCCGGCCAGGGAGGTGAAGAACCCGAGCCATCTTCTTGAGAATGCCTGATGAGAGTTGGAGACCCAGGGCCGGATAATCCGCCCTCGGGGGCCGGAGAATCCGGCCTGGGAGCTTCAGAGTTGTTGACTTCTCCTTCGGATCCTCTGGAAAGAGTTGGAGTGCCAGGGGCGGATTGTCCGCCCCTTGGAGGGGGCGGATAGTCCAGCCTGGGACTACCAACTTGTCCAGGGGACAGTTGATCTTCAGCAGATTGCGGTGTTGATGCGGGATTTTCTCCAACAGTAGGAGCTCGTTGATATTGTGTAGATGAGGGCTCCACATGTGTGGAGCATTGTCCTTCCCGATCCGCCACAAGGGGTTCCTCAATGGGGCGGAAAAATCCCACGCCCATTCTTCTTATGGCATCTTGGGGTATTTCAACATCTGCATCACAAACATCAACTTGCCCTACAAAGGGGCCGTTATTTTCATCGAACTCCACACTACAAGATTCTACAACAATCCCAGTGAGCTTGTTGTAGACTCTATAAGTGTGGGATTCGGCACCGTAACCAACAAAAATACCTTCTAAAGCTTTGGACTCAAATTTTGACAAACGGACACCTTTAATAAGAAAGAAACACCTACACCCGAATACCCTGAAGTATGAGATGTTGGGATTGTTACCGGTAAGTATTTCATATGGGGTCTTGTCCAAGATATTCCGAAGGTAGAGCCGGTTTGATGAGTGACAAGCAGTGGATATGGCTCCAGCCCAAAAATTATAAGGAGACTTGAATTCAGCTAGCATAGATCTTTCCATATCCATCAAAGTCCGGTTCTTCCTCTCGGCTACACCATTTTGTTGAGGGGTGTACGCAACGGAATATTGGTGTCTACTCCCCTCTTCGCTAAGAAACTCGTTTAAAGTGTAGTTCTTGAATTCTGAGCCGTTGTCACTTCTAATTGCCAAGATGGGAACATTGTGTTGACGTTGAACTTCATTGGCAAAGTCGATGACAGTTTGTTGAGTCTCACTTTTCAGCTTGAAGAAATATACCCATGTATATCTTGAGTAGTCATCGACAATGACCAAGCAATATTTCTTCCCACCAAGACTTGCATGAGAAGGAGGACCAAATAAATCCACATGAAGTAATTCCAAGATCCTCTTTGATGACACAATAGTCTTCCTCTTATGGGGAGAGTCATGCATTTTTCCTTCAACACAAGCCCTGCAAACACGATCTTTGGCAAAAGAGACATTGTCTTTTAGTCCAAAGATGTGGCCACCCTTTTGGAGACTTTGCAAAGTTCTCATGTTGACATGGGCTAAACGGCGATGCCATAGCCATCCCACGTCGGCCTTTCCGAATAGACACATCGGACCCGAAGTGGTTTTCCCCGAGAAGTCCACCACATACAGGTCATTTTCGACGTATCCAACGAAAGCGACCTTTAGAGACTTGCTCCACAAGAGTACCACCAAATCATCATCGATAAAAACAGCAAAACCCATCTTGCCAAGGGCACGAACAGAAAGAAGGTTGTAACCAAGGGTCTCAACAAGCATGACGTCCACGAGAGAGATATCATGGGCAACCACAACCTTGCCAAGACCCAATACCTGAGATTTAGACTTATCACCATAGGATACTGTGATATTATCATGATTTGGACGCATCTCCGTGATGATATCCTTGCTTCCGATCATATGACTAGTGCAGCCACTATCCAGCACCCATTTTGACCCACCGGAAGCATAGCCCTGCAAGAGAATTACTTCTTGGTTTTAGGTACCCATTTTTCAATGGGTCCTTTCATGTTAGTAACAAGGGTCTTTGGGACCCAAATAGACCAAGCAATATATTCATCAAAAGGACCAACATAATAAGCATAAACATCGCCATAGTCATCACAAAAGAGTTCATAATTCGGATTGTGAGACCCTGCAAAACCAATATCATTAGTCTTGTCTTTTGTGACAATCTTCTTAGCAGTGCTTGTCTTTAATTGCACATTCTTGGTCTTGTTCTTCTTGGTTTTCTTCTTATTGGACTTGGTGACATACCCAAGTCCCTCTTTACCATGATTTGACCTTTGCTTGCCAAGGACTTCATCAAGCACACCTTTGTCCTTTGTAGTGATGTCCTTGATCACTTCTTTTTCCACACTAGCATTTTTCTTGTTACTATATGTTGAGTTGGACGAGCTAGGAGTATCATATTTGGCCAATCAACTTTGAAGCTGATCATGTGACTCATTGAGAATAGAGAACTCGTTTTTCAACGCCTTGTGAGCATTGTCAAGTTTCTCCAATTCCTCGGAGAGTCTATCATGAGCAGCCCGAAAGTCAATCCTTTCCTTCTTTAACTTCTTTCCTTTGGTGACAGCATTGTCACGTTCCTTAACAAGTTTATTCACAATTTATTCATGTGACTCTTCCATAGACTCAAGTCTCTCTTCAAGAGAGACCCGAGCTTCTTATTCTTCTTCAAGAGCATTTTTTAGGGATGCAATTTCCATTGCATCCTACCTTTCAATTCTGCCCTTTTCTTCAAGGAGTGCTTCGTTTTGGGACAGCTGATCCATGAGAGCTTCAAAACAAACTTTGTGCTCACCTTGCAAGTTAGTGTAGAAATAATCCAAAGCAATAATCTCTTCTTTAACCTTAAGACTAGTAGGATCATCCATGTCTATCATAGTCTTGGGAAAGGAAGAGTTAGATGAAGTTACCTCAGAGCTTCGTGCCATGAGGCAAGTAGCATTCTTGTTGATGATGTTTTCATTCGGAGAGTCGAAGAGAGATGTTGATGTAGATGTGGCGGCTATAGCAGCCACCTCTTGAGAGCTATCGTCCTCGTCCTCATCTTCACTCCCCGATGAATATTCTTCTTGAGCCACTAGAACAATCTTTGGTTGCTTCTTGAAAGGAGCATTCTTCTTTACAAACTGTTTCTTACGTGGAGCTTTTGATTTGTCCTTGAAAATGAGTCTTCCTCCATTATCCTCTCTACTTTGATATGGACACTCAGCTACGAAGTGCAGCCGATCACCACAATTAAAGCATGTTCTCAACTTGGGACCATTTTCTTTTCTTCCATAGGCTCCACTCTTGCAATCTAGTTCAGCTTTAGCCTTGGCTGGATCTTTCCAAAAGTTTCTTGCATAAAGAGCCAAGTATTGTCTGTGGATCCTTTTTATATCCTCGGGACAGTCCAGACCTTCTACCGCATATTCATCATGATCAATCACACTGGTCTTCAAGGCCATGTTGACCCCCTTTTGCATCCCCATAGCTCGAGCACGAGCATCTTCGACATTCTTGGCAGCCACTTTGAAGGCGGCCATTTCTTGCATTACCTCATTGGATGACATGAGGTGATAGTTATGCCTACCTTGGAGACTTTTCAAATCTGTGGGCTCAAATGGCATAAGAGCACTGACATACTTGCGCTTGATCCAAGCATCATCAACATGAGCTGCACCGTGGTTTCTGAAGGTTGTGGATATTGCCTTGAGCCTCCTATACATGTCCTCGTGGTCTTCTCCATCCAGCATATAAAATCCTTCAGCTTCATTGCTCAAGGCATCATATCTATTCCTTCTCATACTTTCATTTCCGATGAAGAGCTCGGTGAGGGCATCCCAAGCTTCTTTAGCTGTGCTAAGATGCTGAATGTGTGGCATGTCTTTGTCACCTACACCAAGCTGTATCATGTGTAGAGCTGTAGCGTTGAGTTGGCTATCGACCACTTCTCTTCTTGTGAGATTGTTGGGGTTTCCAACATGAAGACCATTTTCGATGATCTTCCACAACTCTATGGAGGAACTGCACACATGAGATTTCATCAAAAATTGCCATTGAGAGAAAGTAGATGCTGAAAGTTTGGGTGGATCACCCCTATTATGTATATGTGGGTGAGGGATAGGCAGATCAGGGGAATACACGTGAGAAACCTCATTGTATCCATCCTTACCGCTATCCTTTTTTGAGGAGGAGCTCTTGCTAGTATCATCACCAACCACTTCGTTATATTTGGAAACAGTTTTACCCGTTTCCTTGGATTGCGGAGTGGTATCCTCCGAGTTAGATGGAGGTGATGCTGCGGATGTGGAGAGACGCATTATCAATTGACGCATCTCTTCCATCTTAGCCTCCATTGAACTCACCAAGGTTGTTTCCAACGTCTTGAGATCGTTCATGGTGACTACCTCCGGAGCATCACTCCCATCTACCTTGGAACCCATACTTCTCTTAGGCGGTTAAGCCCAAAATAAGAGCCGAGGCTCTGATACCAATTGAAATGGATCGTATGGGCACCTAGAGGGGGGGTGAATAGGTGCTAACCAATTTTTAATACTTTTTCAATTTTAGGCTTGACACAAAGTAAAATCTCTAGATATGCAACTACGAGAATTTCCCTATACGTAACCCTAACTACTAAGCACATAAAAGGGGAGTGAGGAAACCGTAGTGGAGCACGTGGAGACACAGGGATTTGTTTTACCGCAGTTCCTTCCTTGTTAAGGGAAGTACATCTGCGTTGGAGGGGTGGGCGGTTCTAAGACCACCACGCCACAATAGGCGTCACCCTATTCTCCGATGGATCTCGCCACGAGAGGCCTGATCCACCTTCTCCACTATTGGATCCCTTCGAGGCAGGAACCGGTGTCTTTTACAACACTATCGGGGCACACACCCACAACCGAATTGGAGGCTCCCGAGATGACAACAAGCTGCCACAAGAACAAGGTTTATCAATATAAACAAAAACAAGGATCTAGGTATTTGCAAGAAATACTAAATCGAGGGTTCTCCAAATGAATGGAGAGGAGATGAAGCGCTTGATTGCTGATGATGAAGATCGAGTTCTTCTCCTTCGATTCCCAAAGGGATGGGTGTAACACCCTCAGAATCGGACCTATGCAAGTTTGAGCAAAATTCGCCAAACCCGCATAGAAACGATTCAAAGGTGCCCACCAGGCACTTTCGTGCGGGTGGAAAACGAAGTAATAACATTACACAACAGTCCTCGATGGGACCCACAGAACAGATATATATAACAGCGACTCAAGGAGTCAAGAATACAGATATAATATACAAAGATCCAAATCACCTTGAAAAGATGGAGCGTCCGACTACGGACAAGATGCAAATGGGGCTAAGAGCCCTGAAGAATAACCAATGGCGTCCATAACCCTGCCCAGGCCAAGCCGGAAGGGTAACCCGGCTAACGGCGTCGATCTCAAAACCTGCTTAAACAAAAGGGGTGCCGACAAAGGGCAAAGGAAAAAGAGGAGCGTCAGTACTGAGGCCAGTACACGGCGAGGCTAGAATTCGACGGTCCTCGCCTACATAGGTATGGTGGACTGAGCGGCAGCGGCAGCATGCACTGAACAACCTATAGAGACTCGATACAACTGGCGATTATCAGAGAGGGGTAATAATGACCTATTCGGATCCAACCTGAAGCTAACACCAAACAAACCCATCCTGATGTTTCCCCCTCGAGACCAAACGAGGAAGTCAACCGAGGAACTCACACAGTTGGCAGTTTTACTTATTCAGTTATAGTTGCGGCACTTTACTAGTCAGGTTAGATAATCGTTCTGATAAAGTAAGCAGTGGGCACTTTTATTTGACCATTCCGTTATAGTTGCAACAATTACGAATCAGTTTCGGATAGCATGAGATAAACCCAAAAACCCAGCAGTTGTTGGTACTTTTATTCAGCCATTCCGTTGTAGTTGCAATACTTACTAGTCAGATACAATGGTCGCAAGCGACACACAAAACAAGCAATTGTGGGCAGTATTATTTAGTCATTCCATTATAGTGAAGCTGATTACTAGTCATTGTATAGTCAAATTTGTAGCAATAAACTTTAGTTATGCTTGTCTATGATCGAGAAACTGTGCTCCAAGTCGTCCATATCCGCGGACACGGCTTTCAGAAAGTTTTACCCGGCCGGGGTGCACCAATAGCAACACACACTCGATCAGCCTCGGAAAAACCAAATCAAAACCCAACGAGGCCTTCACGACAAAGCAATCACAAGATTCAGAAATATTTCAGGGGGCCACCCCTTAAGTAGATCCCGCAACGGAGTAAGCAAGCTCCGAGACGGCCTCAAGGTCTGCGACAATGGCTGTAAGCGACTGGGAACCCCAAACGGGGCTTGTCGATACCGCGAAATCACTCCGCTTACCTAAACAGTACAGTGTGCAGTACCTCGCACAATCGTAAATAAAGCAGTAAAGCATGGCATAGGTACAGGATCGTAAATAAAACCTCAAACTAGTGTGTGGCCCCAAGAAATAAGACGGAATCAAGCTCTGGCTCAGGGGGTCCCATATACCTCCCGGATGTGGATAGCGCGATAAATCAAGGAACATGTATCAAGTACTCGGGGTCTTACGGGACACAAGTGGGCGTTCGGAAACCAAATATTATCTATCACCCACCGATGCCTCTGCTTAATCAATTTTAGTTGTTAAACAGAAATTAAAGTGACGATAAGTAAAACTAGAATCATCTCCAACATCAACATGCGGCAAAACATCAGCAACCGTGGCATATGACGACACTTCTCAGCACTTGAGCAAGCGACTACGACGCGCAAGTCCAACTATCTACCAAACAATAGGTAATAGGATGTGTCCAAGGCAATATACGGCTGCAAGGGATATCACGGTTACGAAAACTAGAGCATCGCAACACAGATAGCAATAGATCAACAGGAGGGAATAAAGACTATAAAAGTAAGATAGGTAGAGAGAGGGAGATTCTCGCCTGAAAACATTATCGAAGGTTCAACCGAAGATCGGGGCGAAGCTCACATCAACTCAACGGTCTTATCCGCGAAGAACCAAAACACTAGAAGAAGCACCGGATGCAATATTTAATACACGGCAGAAGATCGGCATGATGCATGTATGATGGATGACATGGCAAAGGTGCGATGCGATTAGGTCATATTAAGCGGAACAGGGGTCCCGACATTAATTAGGTGGTTCATGTTGTTTAGATACCCCGAAATTTAAATGTTGTTTTAACATGGCCAAAATATAGTACCGGTTCGCTACATCAATTTAAATGAGGCCAATATGAGACTAGATTTTGCCCGCATATGGGCCCCATATTTATTTATTAGGTAAATCGGCATAAGGCCCCCAAACCACATGATTATGCATGCAAGTATGACAATTCAATATGCATCATTTGTTATTATATTATAAAATAGGGTTCTCGGATAAGGGGTTCACACATTAGGGGTCTCGACGATCTTGAGGTTCTGGGGGTTCGGGGTCGGTCTTAGGGTCCGGGGTTCGACGGTTCGGGCTCGGCGGGATCGTTCTCGGACTCCGGGGTTAGGGTCTTGACGGTGCGTTCTCTGATAACGGAGGTAGATCTTGGCGTTCCGGAAGCAGGACTTGGTCCGGTGTCGTTCTTGTCGCATGCAGACCTTATCGGGTTCCACGGGGTCGATCTTGCCGCTACGAAGGTCTGGTCGGGTCCGCGCCTTCGCGTCGGTCTCGGCATCCGGGGTGAAGCACTCGGCGTTCTCGAGGAAGTACTTGTCGTTCCGGCCCTCGACGAACCTTGGCGTCCAAGTAGAAGATCATGTCGGTCCGCAGCGTAGATCTTGGGGATGGTTTGAGTTCCACGGGTTCGGCTCGACAACTGGACTCCGGGAACGGTTCGTGGCGAACTTGGCGTGTCGGGGGTTCGGCGGGGTTCAGTGTTCCGCGAAGGTGCGGTCTCCGATTCGGGGCCTCAGATCTGCGAAGGGCCTCGACGTCTTTGGGGTCCGGGAACCGCTTCGGGATCCGGGAGGCGATCTTGGCGCTCCAAACGGCCGCATCGGGGATTCTTCGGGCACGGGAGTCTCGGCGAACTTGGCGTCCGTGACGTAGATCTCGGCGTCGACTTATCATCAATGGTCAACTTGTAGCCGCCTCGGAAGATCTTGGAGACGTAGCACTTGGTGGCTTCGGGTTTGTCAAACGCGGCCGCACTAGCGTTGCAGGGAACAACGCGAGATAGCATGGCGTGACTGTCGGCGCTCGGCCGCAGCCAACAGAGGCAGAGGCGCCGGGGCAGGCTCGGGGTCGGCCACGGTGGCGTGCTCGCGTGCTGGAGGGGCCGCGGCAGCCGGTGGTGCTCGTGGTGCAGGGGATGAGGCGACCGGCGGGCTGCTGGGCGTGGAGCGGTCAACGGAGGGAGGCGGACCGGCGGCCGCAGCTGGCTGCAGAGGGGGAGCGAGAGGCGCGCCGGCGCGCCCGACGGAGAGGGCAGAGGCTGGAGGGGAGAGCCGCGGCCGAAGACGGGGATCCTGGGCGGCGGCTAGGAGGGCGGAGCGCGGCCGGACGCGCGGCCGGAGGGAGGCGAGGCGGAGGCGGGCTCAGGCGAGCGGCGGAGCGGAGGGTGCTGGGGCGACGGCGTGCGGGTCGGGGCAGACGGCGAGCAGGGGTCGTGGCCGGGGATGGTGCCGTGGCGGCGGCGGCTGGCGAGGTGCGAGGCCGCGGACGCGGAGAGGGTGGACGGGGGATCTGGCGGCTGCGGGGCCTTCGGGGGCGCGGCCGGGCTCGCGGAGGAGGAGGCCGGCGACACTTGCAGATGGTCGGAGGCGGGGCGCGTCGGTTGGTTGCGGTGGAGGCGGTGAGAAGCGGTGGCGGCGGGGAAGGACTGAGGGGGTCTGACGGCGGCGAGCGAGCGCGGAGGAGCGGCCGCGCCGGCGGGCCGGTCGCCGGAGGTGAGAGAGAAGAGAGGGGAGAGAGAGGAGAGCGGGACGCACGCGTGGGGGAGGCGGGGTTCGGTCGGGGGAGGCGGTGACTGGGGAGGGGAGCGGGCCGTGGGCCAGGCGGTGGTGGGGACAGGGGGTCAGTGAGAGGAGGGAAGGTGGCGTGTGGCGGTCGCGTGCGGGACGCGTGCTGGCGCGTGGCCAGCGCGTGGCCGCACGGCGGGTGGGGCCCAGAGGCAGCGGCTCTGGCGCGGGGCGGTTGGCGCGTGTGTGAACGCAGGAGGTGGGGGTGGCTGTGGCCGGCTGGGAGGGTGTGAGGGAGAGGGTTGGGCCATGTGGCATGCAGGGATAGGCTAGGAATAGGGGAGGGGTGAGGTGGCGGTTGCTGAGTGGTTGGGGTGAGGTGGCCAGGGGTGTGGGTAGGATAGTGGGTAGCTTTAGGATTTAGGTAGGGCTCGCAGGTTGGACCGTTTTAGTTTTCCTGGGGGTGGTCGTTCGGGTCGATCTGGCCCGTTCGACTGCCCCCGCTAAAATAAATTAAGTATTTTATTTATTTCAAACAAAGTTTTTGCAAACCGATATCGGGCAAACCAAAATATTCCGGGGACCCGGTTTTGAGGTATGAATAAAGAGGGGCGTTTAGAAAACAACACGGGCTTTGCAAACATAGTTTTGGCAAACAATGCATGATGATGACGATGCAATGCACAAATTCAACGCGATTTTCTAGTAGTGGTTTTGCGGGATGCCACAATTCGACACCACTAACAAGGGATCTCGCCCTCGAGATCCGCCTCATGGTACCGGAAGGAGGGTAGGCGTCTGATCCTTCGCGCTTCGTGTAGATCCTCGCGACACCACTAACAAGAGGTCGTTGTCCCTGTTCGTCAAGAGAACACTCCAGATAAACAACGGGCGAAGTTAAAGGTAAGGTCACCTCTAACTTCCATGGAAGGAGTAAAATTGCATCGATCCACTATTCAATGTACATAAGCGAATGATAAGAGTAGTGGTATGGTCGCGACTCCATCCCGCACTCAAAGCATTACCCTGTACACGAATAGACGGATTATGCAACCAACTCTCAGGATTCGGACTGAAGATCTCGACAAGCGAGGTTCGGAAACAAGGAGTGATGCAGAATCTGCATCGGATCTGGCGTAGAGGATGTCGTCGCGTCGGAAAACACCGGAAGGCATGAACAAAGAACAAAGAGAAATCCACCCAACGAAGGATTCCTCGGATAGCAGGAAGATCGGATGTAGCAACACCGTTACCAAAGGAGGAAGTGAAACCCTGAAGGTACGACGGAACCCAACCACGAGAAATCCTGGACTCGCAGAAAAGATAAGAGGTGGATTCAAAACACGCTGAGGTGAGAGGAGAGCAGCAGAGGGGTAAGGAGTAAAATCATACCTAATCAGAACTATCCAACCGTTTTTGCAAAATAGTTTTGACACTCTACTTCGGCCGTTAGCTAGGCTATCCTACAGGCTGGACTTGTGGGGTATCGTAACTGCTGGGCTCTGATACCACTCTGTAACACCCTCAGAATCGGACCTATGCAAGTTTGAGCAAAATTCGCCAAACCCGCATAGAAACGATTCAAAGGTGCCCACCAGGCACTTTCGTGCGGGTGGAAAACGAAGTAATAACATTACACAACAGTCCTCGATGGGACCCACAGAACAGATATATATATATAACAGCGACTCAAGGAGTCAAGAATACAGATATAATATACAAAGATCCAAATCACCTTGAAAAGACGGAGCGTCCGACTACGGACAAGATGCAAATGGGGCTAAGAGCCCTGAAGAATAACCAATGGCGTCCATAACCCTGCCCAGGCCAAGCCGGAAGGGTAACCCGGCTAACGGCGTCGATCTCAAAACCTGCTTAAACAAAAGGGGTGCCGACAAAGGGAAAAGGAAAAAGAGGAGCGTCAGTACTGAGGCCAGTACACGGCGAGGCTAGAATTCGGCGGTCCTCGCCTACATAGGTATGGTGGACTGAGCGGCAGCGGCAGCATGCACTGAACAACCTATAGAGACTCGATACAACTGGCGGTTATCAGAGAGGGGTAATAATGACCTATTCGGATCCAACCTGAAGCTAACACCAAACAAACCCATCCTGATGTTTCCCCCTCGAGACCAAACGAGGAAGTCAACCGAGGAACTCACACAGTTGGCAGTTTTACTTATTCAGTTATAGTTGCGGCACTTTACTAGTCAGGTTAGATAATCGTTCTGATAAAGTAAGCAGTGGGCACTTTTATTTGACCATTCCGTTATAGTTGCAACAATTACGAATCAGTTTCGGATAGCATGAGATAAACCCAAAAACCCAGCAGTTGTTGGTACTTTTATTCAGCCATTCCGTTGTAGTTGCAATACTTACTAGTCAGATACAATGGTCGCAAGCGACACACAAAACAAGCAATTGTGGGCAGTATTATTTAGTCATTCCATTATAGTGAAGCTGATTACTAGTCATTGTATAGTCAAATTTGTAGCAATAAACTTTAGTTATGCTTGTCTATGATCGAGAAACTGTGCTCCAAGTCGTCCATATCCGCGGACACGGCTTTCAGAAAGTTTTACCCGGCCGGGGTGCACCAATAGCAACACACACTCGATCAGCCTCGGAAAAACCAAATCAAAACCCAACGAGGCCTTCACGACAAAGCAATCACAAGATTCAGAAATATTTCAGGGGGCCACCCCTTAAGTAGATCCCGCAACGGAGTAAGCAAGCTCCGAGACGGCCTCAAGGTCTGCGACAATGGCTGTAAGCGACTGGGAACCCCAAACGGGGCTTGTCGATATCGCGAAATCACTCCGCTTACCTAAACAGTACAGTGTGCAGCACCTCGCACAATCGTAAATAAAGCAGTAAAGCATGGCATAAGTACAGGATCGTAAATAAAACCTCAAACTAGTGTGTGGCCCCAAGAAATAAGACGGAATCAAGCTCTGGCTCAGGGGGGTCCCATATACCTCCCGGATGTGGATAGCGCGATAAATCAAGGAACAGGTATCAAGTACTCGGGGTCTTACGGGACACAAGTGGGCGTTCGGAAACCAAATATTATCTATCACCCACCGATGCCTCTGCTTAATCAATTTTAGTTGTTAAACAGAAATTAAAGTGACGATAAGTAAAACTAGAATCATCTCCAACATCAACATGCGGCAAAACATCAGCAACCGTGGCATATGACGACACTTCTCAGCACTTGAGCAAGCGACTACGACGCGCAAGTCCAACTATCTACCAAACAATAGGTAATAGGATGTGTCCAATGCAATATACGGCTGCAAGGGATATCACGGTTACGAAAACTAGAGCATCGCAACACAGATAGCAATAGATCAACAGGAGGGAATAAAGACTATAAAAGTAAGATAGGTAGAGAGAGGGAGATGCTCGCCTGAAAACATTGTCGAAGGTTCAACCGAAGATCGGGGCGAAGCTCACATCAACTCAACGGTCTTATCCGCGAAGAACCAAAACACTAGAAGAAGCACCGGATGCAATATTTAATACACGGCAGAAGATCGGCATGCTGCATGTATGATGGATGACATGGCAAAGGTGCGATGCGATTAGGTCATATTAAGCGGAACCGGGGTCCCGACATTAATTAGGTGGTTCATGTTGTTTAGATACCCCGAAATTTAAATGTTGTTTTAACATGGCCAAAATATAGTACCGGTTCGCTACATCAATTTAAATGAGGCCAATATGAGACTAGATTTTGCCCGCATATGGGCCCCATATTTATTTATTAGGTAAATCGGCATAAGGCCCCCAAACCACATGATTATGCATGCAAGTATGACAATTCAATATGCATCATTTGTTATTATATTATAAAATAGGGTTCTCGGATAAGGGGTTCACACATTAGGGGTCTCGATGATCTTGAGGTTCTGGGGGTTCGGGGTCGGTCTTAGGGTCCGGGGTTCGACGGTTCGGGCTCGGCGGGATCGTTCTCGGACTCCGGGGTTAGGGTCTTGACGGTGCGTTCTCTGATAACGGAGGTAGATCTTGGCGTTCCGGAAGCAGGACTTGGTCCGGTGTCGTTCTTGTCGCATGCAGACCTTATCGGGTTCCACGGGGTCGATCTTGCCGCTACGAAGGTCTGGTCGGGTCCGCGCCTTCGCGTCGGTCTCGGCATCCGGGGTGAAGCACTCGGCGTTCCCGAGGAAGTACTTGTCGTTCCGGCCCTCGACGAACCTTGGCGTCCAAGTAGAAGATCATGTCGGTCCGCAGCGTAGATCTTGGGGATGGTTTGAGTTCCACGGGTTCGGCTCGACAACTGGACTCCGGGAACGGTTCGTGGCGAACTTGGCGTGTCGGGGGTTCGGCGGGGTTCAGTGTTCCGCGAAGGTGCGGTCTCCGATTCGGGGCCTCAGATCTGCGAAGGGCCTCGACGTCTTTGGGGTCCGGGAACCGCTTCGGGATCCGGGAGGCGATCTTGGCGCTCCAAACGGCCGCATCGGGGATTCTTCGGGCACGGGAGTCTCGGCGAACTTGGCGTCCGTGACGTAGATCTCGGCGTCGACTTATCATCAATGGTCAACTTGTAGCCGCCTCGGAAGATCTTGCAGACGTAGCACTTGGTGGCTTCGGGTTTGTCAAACGCGGCCGCACTAGCGTTGCAGGGAACAACGCGAGATGGCATGGCGTGACTGTCGGCGCTCGGCCGCAGCCAACAGAGGCAGAGGCGCCGGTGCAGGCTCGGGGTCGGCCACGGTGGCGTGCTCGCGTGCTGGAGGGGCCGCGGCAGCCGGTGGTGCTCGTGGTGCAGGGGATGAGGCGACCGGCGGGCTGCTGGGCGTGGAGCGGTCGACGGAGGGAGGCGGGCCGGCGGCCGCAGCTGGCTGCAGAGGGGGAGCGAGAGGCGCGCCGGCGCGCCCGACGGAGAGGGCAGAGGCCGGAGGGGAGAGCCGCGGCCGAAGACGGGGATCCTGGGCGGCGGCTAGGAGGGCGGAGCGCGGCCGGACGCGCGGCCGGAGGGAGGCGAGGCGGAGGCGGGCTCAGGCGAGCGGCGGAGCGGAGGGTGCTGGGGCGACGGCGTGCAGGTCGGGGCAGACGGCGAGCAGGGGTCGTGGCCGGGGATGGTGCCGTGGCGGCGGCGGCTGGCGAGGTGCGAGGCCGCGGACGCGGAGAGGGTGGACGGGGGATCTGGCGGCTGCGGGGCCTTCGGGGGCGTGGCCGGGCTCGCGGAGGAGGAGGCCGGCGGCGCTTGCAGATGGTCGGAGGCGGGGCGCGTCGGTTGGTTGCGGTGGAGGCGGTGAGAAGCGGTGGCGGCGGGGAAGGACTGAGGGGGTCTGGCGGCGGCGAGCGAGCGCGGAGGAGCGGCCGCGCCGGCGGGCCGGTCGCCGGAGGTGAGAGAGAAGAGAGGGGAGAGAGAGGAGAGCGGGACGCACGCGTGGGGGAGGCGGGGTTCGGTCGGGGGAGGCGGTGACTGGGGAGGGGAGCGGGCCATGGGCCAGGCGGTGGTGGGGACAGGGGGTCAGTGAGAGGAGGGAAGGTGGCGTGTGGCGGTCGCGTGCGGGACGCGTGCTGGCGCGTGGCCAGCGCGTGGCCGCACGGCGGGTGGGGCCCAGAGGCAGCGGCTCTGGCGCGGGGCGGTTGGCGCGTGTGTGAACGCAGGAGGTGGGGTGGCTGTGGCCGGCTGGGAGGGTGTGAGGGAGAGGGTTGGGCCATGTGGCATGCAGGGATAGGCTAGGAATAGGGGAGGGGTGAGGTGGCGGTTGCTGAGTGGTTGGGGTGAGGTGGCCAGGGGTGTGGGTAGGATAGTGGGTAGCTTTAGGATTTAGGGAGGGCTCGCAGGTTGGACCGTTTTAGTTTTCCTGGGGGTGGTCGTTCGGGTCGATCTGGCCCGTTCGACTGCCCCCGCTAAAATAAATTAAGTATTTTATTTATTTCAAACAAAGTTTTTGCAAACCGATATCGGGCAAAGCAAAATATTCCGGGGACCCGGTTTTGAGGTATGAATAAAGAGGGGCGTTTAGAAAACAACACGGGCTTTGCAAACATAGTTTTGGCAAACAATGCATGATGATGACGATGCAATGCAGAAATTCAACGCGATTTTCTAGTAGTGGTTTTGCGGGATGCCACAATGGGGCCTTTGGGTGGATCTAGGTGCAGCACTCTTGGATGAAGCTTTCAGATCTGATCTGGTCTTTTTCGTGATGAATCAAGAGTTCTGGCAGGAGGGGGAAGGCTGGCTTAAATACCCCCTCCCCAGATCTGGTGTGGCGCCCCGCAAAAACCACTACTAGAAAATCGCGTTGTTTTTGTGCATTGCATCATCATGACCGCATGCTCATGTCATCATGCCACATTGCATTTGAGCATCGTCATGTCATCATGCATTTGTTTTTCTAAAACTATTTTCTAAAAGCCTAGTTTTGTTTTCTAAATATTCCCCGTCTTAATTTCAAATCAAAACTCCGGACTTTTCCGGGTCTTTTATTTGTCTAAAAACTATTCACAAAAATCTACTTTTAAATTAAAATAAAAGTTCATATTATTTTTGGGAGGCAGCCAGCCAGGCCCGAAAACCCGGCCAGCCACCTCCAAAACCCTAGACTAAAATATCTAATCCCTTTTCCTACCCAGTCCTATTCTACCCACCCTTCAGCCACCTCACCCCGCCCTATAGCCGCTCGCCACCTCACCTCTCCTCCCTCCATCCACCCAACCACCACCTGCCAACTCATGAGCCCCCCCGTCGCCACACTCCCTCCACCTGCCGCCGCCATCTCCCAGGCTCGATCAAACCCCCCCACCGCCTTGCACCCTGGACCCACACACACACACATACCACGCACGCCAGCGCGCAGCGGCCCACTCCCCAGCCCCGCACGCGCCGCCTGGACCCACCACTCATCTCCTTCCTCGCTCACCCTGCCGCCGCCGTCGCCTCACCTCTCTTGGGGCTCCCCGCCTCCCCTGCGTCCCCCCCTCGACCTCCTCGCCTCGGCCTCCCTCGTCCGTGCCCCCGTCGTCCCCACCGACCCCCGCTCTATCCCGTCGACCTCCACCCCGTCGGCCGCCGCCCCGTTGGCCCTTCTCCCTCTGCGGCCGCCTCTCCGCCCGGGCGCCTTGCTCCTCCCGCTCCGGCGCGCGTCCTCCTCCCTCGCCGCATCTGGCCATCTCGGGCCCGCTCCGCTCTGCTCCGCTCCGGCCGAGCCCGGCCGTGCTCGTATCCGCCGCCAACAGCCAACATCGCCGCCTCCCCTGGTGCCCGCCTCCCTGCAGCAAGCTCTTCCACCTGCCGTGTGCCACCGGCCGCTGCCAGTAGCCCTGGCCACGTGCGCGCTGCCGTTCTTCCCCACGAGCGCCCCGCCGCCTCCCTGGATCCGTCCCCGCCTGGCTCCTCCTCGCCGGACGCCCGTGGCCCTCTCCACCGGACCCCAGCTTCCCTGCACCCTCCCGTCCGCGTTGGCCTCCGTCCTGTCGCCGTTTCCGCGGGTCCTCCTCGTCGGCCCTCCCTCCGCGACAAGCTCTGCTTCTGCCAGGCCTCGGACAACTTCTGCCATGGGCCCGTCTGCCTCGATCCCCCTCCCTGTCGAGGTTGTGTCGTCCCCTGGCAGCACTGCGTCTCTCTGTTTGCAAGCCGACCGGTGTTGCCCTGCGGTGCTCTTGGCGTGTACTAGTTGATCTTTGTCCTGCGTGGCAATAAGTCCCGTGCTTGCCTCTACTTGACTCCCTAGAGCACCTCACTTCAATTTTTGCAATTTTGTTCTGCCCCAACGCCTCTATCCGACGGTGCGGCGACACCACAAGGTCTACACTCGTGCCATCAAGACCGACCACCGAAGACGAAACTCCAAGGTCTACCTCATGGATCCGAAGACCCATCTTCAAACCCTCCGAAGCCGCCAAGATCGCCATGGAACGACAAGCACTTCACCCCGGACGCCAAGACCGACCCGATACGACGACCCGACAAGACCTTCGTGACAACAAGATCGGCACCGACCAGGGCGAATCCGATGCCCCCCGACGCCACACCAAGTCCTTCTTCCCGGAACGCCAAGCTCTTCATCTTGCAACCGACCTTCCAAGACCGATCCCGTCGAACCCTGAACCCTGAGACCAACCCCGAACCCGTCGGAGCCCAAGTTCGCCGAACCCTAGTGTGTGAACCCTTTCTCGAGCCCTATTTTTATAAATGTAATATCAAACTGTTGCATACTTAATTGTCATACTCGCATACATAATGTGGTTGTTGGGGGTATTTAGTCGATTCACCTAAATTAAATATGGAGGCCATATGCGGGCCAATCTAGTCTAATATTAGTCTCATTGAAATTTGTGTAGCGAACCGGTGCTATCTTTTGCCATGTTAAGTCAACATTTAAATTGTGGGGTATCTAAACAACATGAACCTTCTAAATAAATGTCGGGACCCCGGTTCAGGTTAACATGATCTAATTGCATCGCACCTTTGCCATGTCATACATCATACATGCATCATGCCCGATCTTTTGCCGTAGTATTAAATAGTGCATCCGGTGTTTATTCTAGTGTTTTGGTTCTTCGCGGATAAGGCCATTGAGTTGATGCGAGTGTCGACCCGATCTTCGGATGAACCTTCGGCAATGTTTTTAGGCGAGCACCTCCCCCTTTCTGCCTATCTTACTTTTATAGTATTTATTCCCTCCTGTTGATCTATTGCTATCTGTGTTGCCTTGCTCTAGTTTTCGTACCCGTGATATCCCTTGCAGCCTTATATTGCCTTGGACACATCCTATTACCTGTTGTTTGGTAGATAGTTGGACTTGCGCGTCGTAGTCGCTTGCTCAAGTGCTGTTGCGTGTCGCCAAGTACCACAGTTGTTGGAGTGTTGCCGCATGTTTAATGTTGGAGATGATCATGGCTTTAAATACTGTTTAATAACTAAAATTGAAGTAGGTAAATGCAGAGGCACAGGTGGGCAATAGATGTTATTTGGTTGTTAACCGTCCACTTGTGTCCCGTAGGACCCCGAGTTCTTGACACCTATTCCGAGATCGAGCGCGCTAACCACAGGTGGGGTGTATGGGCACCCCCATCGATTTAGTACCTGATTCCAAGTACTGTACTGGGAGCCACAATTAGTTTGGGGCTTTATTACTATCCTGTACTTATGCCATGCTTTACTGCTTTATTTAAATTGTGCGAGGAGCACCTGTACTGTTTAGGTAAGCGGAGTGTTTTCGCGGTATCGACAAGCCCGAGAGTTTCGGGTTCCCAGTCGTTTACAGCCATTGGCGCAAACCCTGAGTCCGTCTCGGAGACCGGCCGACTTCGTTGCGGGTAGCTTAGTGGGGTGGCCCCCCGTGCTTGCTTTGGGTCTGGGAAACGTCATGTCCGAAACCCCGTCGACATACCGTTGGGTGTATGTTTTGTGATCTTGTACCTACCTGATCCGACAACAAGGGTGTAAGTGCGTGTGGGAACTTTGGTGCACCCCTGCAGGGTTAAATCTTTTCGAGAAGCCGTGTCCGCGGTTATGGACGATTTGGAGCACAGTTCTTGATCATAGACAACTATAACTAAAGTTTACTGCTATAATTTGACTTGTATCTGATATGACTAGTAATCAGTTCCACTACAACGGAATGGCTAAATAAAAGTACCAACAACTGCTGGGTTTGGGGATATCTCATGCTATTTGTATCTGACTAGTAAGTGTTGCAACTACAACGGAATGGTTAACTAAAAGTGCCCACTGCTTATTATATCAGGATGACTATCTATACCTGACTAGTAATTGCTGCAACGATAACTGAATAAATAAAACTGCCAACAGTGTGAGTTCCTCGGTTGACTTCCTCGTTTGGTCTCCAGGGGGAAATACCAGGATGGGTATGTTTGGTGGTAGTATCAGGTTGGTTCCGAATAGGTCTTTCTTATCCCTTTCTGATAGCCGCTAGTTGTATCGAGTCTCTGTAGGTTGTTTAGTGCATGCCGCGCTGCCGCTTCAGTCCACCATACCTATGTAGGCGAGGACCGCCGAATTCTAGCCTCGCCGTGTACTGGCCTCAGTACTGACGCTCCTCTTTTTCCTTTGCCCTTTGCCGGCACCCCTTTTGTTTTAGCAGGTTTCGACGTCATTAGCAGGGTTACCCTTCCGGCTTGGCCTGGGAAGGGTTATGGACGCCATTGGTTATTCTTCAGGGCTCTTAGCTCAATTTGCATCTTGTCCGTACTCGGACGCTGTATCGTTTTCCAGGTGATTTGGATCTTTGTAGTGTACCTCTGTATTCTCGACTCTTTGAGTCGCTGTTGTATATATCTGTTCTGTGGGTTCCATCATGGACTATTGTGTAATGATATTACTTCGTTTTCCACCCGCACGAAAGTGCCTGGTGGGCACCCTTGAATCGTTTCTATGCGGGTTTGGCGGGTTTCGCTAAAACTTGCATAGGGCCGATTTTGAGGGTGTTACAGAGTGGTATCAGAGCTCAGCAGTTGCGATACCCCACAAGTCCAGCCTGTAGGATAACCTAGCTAACGGCCGAAGTAGAGTGTCAAAACTATTTTTGAAAAATCGGTTGGATAGTTCTGATTAGGTCTGATTTTACTCCTTACCTCTCTGCTGCTCTCCTCTCACCTCTGCGTGTTTTGAATCCGCTCTCTCCTCTCTCTTCGAGTCCAGGATTTCTCGTGGTTGGGTTCCGTCGTACCTTCAGGGTTTCGCTTCCTCCTTTGGTAACGGTGTTGCTACATCTGGTCTTCATGCTATCCGAGGAACCCTTCTTCTGGTGGACTTCTCTTTGTTCCTTCTCGTGCCTTCCGGTGTTTTCCGACGCGACGACATCATCTACGCTAGATCCGATGCAGAGTCTGCATCACTCCTTTGTTCCTGAACCTCGATTGTCGAGATCTTCAGTCTGATTCCGAGAATGGTTGCACACTTTTCTACTGATTGTGCAGAGTAATAGTTTGGGTGCGTGATGGATTGGCCCCCATGCCGACTACTCACTCTATTCGCTTGTGTACATTGGAGTGGATGAGAATGCATCGGTTCTCTCTTTCTATCAGAGTTAGAGGTGACTTTATTTGTTGATACCTCTACCTTCGACCTTTTGTTCCCGGAGTGTTCTCTCGACGATCACGGACAACGACCTCTTGTTAGTGGTGTCGCGAGGATCTACACGATGCGAGAAGATTCAGATCGCCGCCCTTCTTCCCGGTACCATGAGGCGGATCTCGAGGGCGAGATCCATTGTTAGTGGTGTCGAATTGTGGCGCCCCGCAAAAACCACTACTAGAAAATCGCGTTGTTTTTGTGCATTGCATCATCATGACCGCATGCTCATGTCATCATGCCACATTGCATTTGAGCATCGTCATGTCATCATGCATTTGTTTTTCTAAAACTATTTTCTAAAAGCCTAGTTTTGTTTTCTAAATATTCCCCGTCTTAATTTCAAATCAAAACTCCGGACTTTTCCGGGTCTTTTATTTTTCTAAAAACTATTCACAAAAATCTACTTTTAAATTAAAATAAAAGTTTATATTATTTTCGGGACGCAGCCAGCCAGGCACGAAAACCCGGCCAGCCACCTCCAAACCCTAGCCTAAAATATCTAATCCCTTTTCCTACCCAGTCCTATTCTACCCACCCTTCAGCCACCTCACCCCGCCCTATAGCCGCTCGCCACCTCACCTCTCCTCCCTCCATCCACCCAACCACCACATGCCAACTCATCAGCCCCCCCGTCGCCACACTCCCTCCACCTGCCGCTGCCATCTCCCAGGCTCGGTCAACCCCCCCACCGCCTTGCACCCTGGACCCACACACACACACATACCACGCACGCCAGCGCGCAGCGGCCCACTCCCCAGCCCCGCACGTGCCGCCTGGACCCACCACTCATCTCCCTCCCGCATCGATTCCCCACCCCGCGTCCCGCACCCACACCCCGCCGCCGTCGCCTCACCTCTCTTGGGGCTCCCCGCCTCCCCTGTGTCCCCCCCTCGACCTCCTCGCCTCGGCCTCCCTCGTTCGTGCCCCCGTCATCCCCACCGACCCCCGCTCTCTCCCGTCGACCTCCACCCCGTCGGCCGCCGCCCCGTTGGCCCTTCCCCCTCTGCGGCCGCCTCTCCGCCCGGGCGCCTCGCTCCTCCCGCGCCGACGCGCGTCCTCCTCCCTCGCCGCATCTGGCCGCCTCGGGCCCGCTCCGCTCCGCTCCCGCCGAGCCCGGCCGTGCTCGTCTCCGCCGCCAACAGCCAACATCGCCGCCTCCCCTGGTGCCCGCCGCCCTGCAGCAAGCTCTGCCACCTGCCGTGTGCCACCGGCCGCTGCTAGTAGCCCTGGCCGCGTGCGCGCTGCCGTTCTTCCCCATGAGCACCGCGCCGCCTCCCTGGAGCCGTCCTCGCCTGGCTCCTCCTCGCCGGACGCCCGTGGCCCTCTCCACCGGAACCCAGCTTCCCTGCACCCTCCCGTCCGCGTTGGCCTCCGTCCTGTCGCTGTTTCCGCGGGTCCTCCTCGTCGGCCCTCCCTCCGCGACAATCTCTGCTTCCGCCAGGCCTCGGACAACTGCTGCCATGGGCCCGTCTGCCTCGATCCCCCTCCCTGTCGAGGTTGTGTCGTCCCCTGGCAGCACTGCGTCTCTCTGTTTGCAAGCCGACCGGTGTTGCCCTGCGGTGCTCTTGGCGTGTACTAGTTGATCTTTGTCCTGCATGGCAATAAGTCCCGTGCTCGCCTCTACTTGACTCCCTAGAGCACCTCACTTCAATTTTTGCAATTTTGTTCTGTCCCAATGCCTCTATCCGACGGTGCGGCGACACCACAAGGTCTACACTCGTGCCATCAAGACCGACCACCGAAGACGAAACTCCAAGGTCTACCTCATGGATCCGAAGACCCATCTTCAAACCCTCCGAAGCCGCCAAGATCGCCATGGAACGACAAGCACTTCACCCCGGACGCCAAGACCGACCCGATACGACGACCCGGCAAGACCTTCGTGACGACAAGATCGGCACCGACCAGGGCGAATCCGATGCCCCCCGACGCCACACCAAGTCCTTCTTCCCGGAACGCCAAGCTCTTCATCTTGCAACCGACCTTCGAAGACCGATCCCGTCGAACCCTGAACCCTGAGACCAACCCCGAACCCCTCGGAGCCCAAGTTCGCCGAACCCTAGTGTGTGACCCCTTTTTCGAGCCCTATTTTTATAAATGTAATATAAAACTATTGCATACTTAATTGTCATACTCGCATACATAATGTGGTTGTTGGGGGTATTTAGTCGATTCACCTAAATTAAATATGGAGGCCATATGCGGGCCAATCTAGTCTAATATTAGTCTCATTTAAATTTGTGTAGCGAACCGGTGCTATCTTTTGCCATGTTAAGTCAACATTTAAATTGCGGGGTATCTAAACAACATGAACCTTCTAAATAAATGTCGGGACCCCGGTTCCGCTTAACATGATCTAATTGCATCGCACCTTTGCCATGTCATACATCATACATGCATCATGCCCGATATTTTGCCGTAGTATTAAATAGTGCATCCGGTGTTTATTCTAGTGTTTTGGTTCTTCGCGGATAAGGCCGTTGAGTTGATGCGAGTGTCGACCCGATCTTCGGATGGACCTTCGGCAATGTTTTCAGGCGAGCACCTCCCCCTTTCTGTTGGGAATATGCCCTAGAGGCAATCATGTATGATGATATTTCCCATTGTATTCATAAAGTTATTAAGTAGTCCTTGCATAAACATCTGATGTGTATCATTGAATATGTGATTCAGTTGTGGAACTATGCATTCATGTTGTTTGTACTAAATATCCTTGGTCATTGAGGTTGTGCTGGACACACAACTTAGACCAATGTGAAAGTTGGCTTGATGACTCGGTTCCACTTGTCATGGGCATGGAGATGCTATTCCAACTTACACAGACTAGGCTAAAGAGTTTAGCGAGTCGGATTGACCCATATTGAGGTACAACGAACTTAGCTGTCATTTGTATATCTCAATCAATGTAATCCTTAGACCTGAGGTTGTTGCATAGTCCGAGTTGAGGATCACCGACTTAGGTTCTGTCAAACGCTGATCCGTAACTGGGCAGTTATAAAGGCAGGGTTCGGGTCGACTGAGAATCAAGCTGCGTGATGTGAATAACCAAGATGGGATTTTGCCCCTCCACTCGGAGAGATATTCTCTGGGCCCTCTCGTGAGATATGATTCGGAAAGCATGGCCATGCACGACTCGGTTAAGTGTTAACCGAGGCGATCGGCTAAGAGTTAGTCGGGTGAATCACTTATCTCGGATCGAGAAGAGAGTCGGACTATTTAAGGGATGACATATATTCGCCTATAGTCTGACAAGGTATATCGTGAGGCAAAAGGGACTCAGACGTAAGTCGCATTGGAAAGGCAAGTCGTCATGACTCTTTGGTACTTGGGAATCGGTACGTTCTGCTAGGAGCCGATGCCGATTGATCGATTGAGAGTTGGACTCTAATCGTGTCCAAGTAACCATGAGCCTGCGGGGTCACACACTTAAGAGCGGGAGCAAGTTCGGATTGGATCTGAACATATAATCTGGTTGGGTTGGACCTAAACCGGATTAGGACTGAGTTAGTGAGTTGGACTCACGGTGACTAGTTTTATATGGGCTTTAGTGAATGGGTCGCGCGAGCAGAGCCCACGTTCACTCCCTATATATAGTGGAGCACAGTAACCCAGAAAAGGTTAATCGTTGTTCGGTTAGGTCATTCCATGTGTTGGAAACCCTAGCTCCACAGCAGTCCAGCCGCCGTAACGAACCTAGCGGTTCGCCGCCGGTGCTCCTCCTTGTACGTGTGGATACCAGCAGAGGTGCTGTACGATCAGCACCAGGACGATCGGATCGTGAGGACTGCACTGCATCAACTGACGCGCTTCATCAGTAATCCGCAACCGCGCGTCTAGTGGTAAACCTCGTGGCCTTCTACCTCAGCTAGATCTTGGGATCACCACGTTAGAGGAAAAAGTTTTGTTTTATCTCCGCGTGGCCCAACAGTGGTATCAGAGCGATAGCTTCTGGTTTTAGGCTCGAGGTCTCGCATATGAGATATGCAGTAGGCTATAGATGAGATCTATGTGCTGTTTTGGTGGTCGATCTATGAGATAGATCGGTTTTGTATGAAGTTGATTGGATCAACTGTACTCGGGGAATGGTAGATCTGATTTCCGTGATCATACTGCTGAGGTCGTGGAACGACATACCCCTACCGGTCGGCTTCCGCCATCGGGGTAGACTGTGACACGTAAATCCAGAAGCGGTGATCGAAGATCAAAAAGTTTGATCGAATCGGAACGATGGTCGGAATCCATGTTCGGATCGTAGATGAGATCTACGTTTTCGGAAAAATCGTCGGGCGCCGCCCCTTCGATCCCCGCCCGCTATCCGGCTAGTGGGACAGCCGGCTTCGCCCCGTCATAGCGCCTTAGATGTCGTTGCGAGTTTCACAACGCCGGTAGATATTGTATCTATGCATAACTTGTTTTTGCAGGAAGTTGTGAATGGTATGGTTCATGTGCATGTGATGTATGTGTGTAATCCATACGTGATCTGCGAATCACGGTTTTTGTCAGCCGGCTGGAGCCTAGGTGCTGTCATTTTATTGTATAACGACCTGCGTGTCGGATTCTCTATGTAATTTACTTTACTAAGCTAGTGTAGCTGTTTGAGAACCCGGAAGGCATGCAAGGCGTTATACATGTCGGCGACATGGAGTAAGACGGCAAGTGACAAGAGTTGGCATGAGTCGGATTACAGGCTTTGTGGAGATGGAGATCGCCATGAAGAGAGCCATACCATTTCACATTATAATTGCTTTATTTTGTGTTATTGTTATGTCTCAGTTTTACCTCTATTAGATAGTCGGTAAAATTTTAATCCCTCAAAGAAGGTCTAGTCGGTTTTCCCGCCAGTGTTTGCACCATCACAAGTTGGACATTTTTGGTAGTGGGCTCATAAAATTGAGGTGCTGCCAATTCTTTCCGACTAGGTGGGTTCGAGTTGGACTCTTACTGCAGAAACACTCGGTAAGCTAGACGGGTCTATCACAACGGTTGTGGGACTCGGGGAAAGGTCGGATGGGAGCCGGGGCATGTGATGCCACCCGTCCAACAGGAGTCGCATGAGATGCGATTGACAAGGAGTTGTCTACCTAGATCACTTGGCGGCTAGCGGTGATGCTAAAGCTCACTAGCCGACTTGCTTATTTAGGATCCTGAATCACTAAGTAACCATCGGAGGGGTGTTGGTTCTAGTGGGAGCATAAAATATTAAAATGTTTAATATGCTTGCTCTTTTATGAATACATGTCTTAAGTGTTTTGCATATTTTCTGTTGTAGATCATGGCACCAAGTAGCAGTCACTCTCAGATATCCGGTTTTGCGTTGAGAACCATTCTTGAGAAAGATAAACTGAACGACACTAATTTTACCAACTGGTATCGAAATCTGAGAATTGTTCTCAAACAAGAAAAGAGGGACCATGTCCTAGACAACCCACTTCCAGATGAGCCGAATGAGAATGCGACTGTCGCAGCCACCAATGCCTACCGTCGGGCTAAGGATGAGTCCACGGATATCAGCTGTCTTATGCTTGCTTACATGGAACCAGACTTGCAAAAGCAGTTCGAGCATGTTGAGGCCTACGATATGATCGAAAGCCTCAAAAGTATGTTCCAGGCTCAGGCGAAGACTGAGAGGTATCAATTCTCTCAGGCTTTGCTGAGTTGCAAGCTTAAGGATGGTGATCCACTAAGTCCGCATGTGATCAAAATGGTTGGTTACGTGCAGTCTCTGGAGAGACTTGGCTACCCCATAAGCGAAGAGTTCGCTACGGATATAATTCTGAACTCTCTTCCTAGTGCATATGGGCAGTTCATTTCGAACTACCACATGCATGGTATGGATAAGAAGCTCACTGAATTGCATGGGATGCTCAAGCAGGCAGAGGCGGATCTCAAGAAGGGCACCAGTCAAGTGTTGATGGTGCAGAATAAGGCTAAGTTCAAGAAGAGTTCTTGGACTAAGAAGAAGGCTAAGTCAGGAGGAAAGCAGGCTCAGGACCCTGTCCCAAGCGCTTCCTCAGGGACTAAGCCATCTCCTTCAGCCGGATCCACTTGCTTCTACTGCAAGGCGGATGGCCACTGGAAGAGGAACTGCAGCAAGTACTTGGCCGACAAAGCCAAGAGTGGAGGTATGACTTCCGACTCAGGTACACTTGTTTGCAATGTTATAGACATATATCTTGCTGATGCACCTAATAGTTCTTGGGTATATGATACCGGATCAGTTATTCACATCTGCAACTCGTTGCAGGGACTGGTAAGAACTAGGAGCGTAGCAAGAGGCGAGGTTGATATTCGAGTCGGCAACAAAGCAAGAGTTGCTGCGTTGGAAGTCGGCACGATGCAACTTCATTTACCTTCCGGATTCATTATGGAACTAAATAATTGTTATTATGTTCCAGTGCTCAGTCGAAACATTATTTCTGCTTCATGTTTGATGAGGCAAGGCTATGAGTCGAATATCAAGAATAATGGTTGTTCTTTGTATTTGAATGATATGTTTCACGGCTTTGCACCCGTCCAGGACGGGTTATTTATTTTGAATCTTGATGGTGAGTCGGTTTATAACATAAATGTTAAAAGGTTGAAACCAAATGATCTGAATATGACTTACTTTTGGCACTGTCGGCTTGGTCATATAAGTTGGAAACGCATGAAGAAGCTCCATGATGATGGACTCCTAACTTCGTTCGACTTGGAGTCGTTCGAGACATGCGAATCTTGCCTACTCGGCAAAATGACCAAGACACCTTTTGCAAAGAGTTGCGAAAGGGCGTCCGACTTGTTGGGACTAGTACATAGTGATGTATGTGGACCAATGAGCACGACAGCCAGGGGTGGTTATGAGTACTTCATTACCTTCACTGATGATTTGAGTAGGTATGGATATATCTACTTAATGAAACATAAGTCGGAAGCCTTTGAAAAGTTCAAAGAATTCCAGAATGAAGCACAGAATCAACTCGGCAAGAAAATAAAGTTTCTTCGGTCGGACCGAGGAGGCGAGTACATGAGCCATGAGTTTGATGACCATCTGAAAAGTTGTGGAATAGTTCCTCAACTTACTCCGCCAGGAACGCCACAAAGGAATGGTGTTTCGGAAAGGCGGAATCGGACCTTGTTGGACATGGTACGATCAATGATGAGTCGGACAGATCTGCCTTTATCATTTTGGGGTTATTGTCTAGAAACAGCGGCGTTCACACTAAACAAAGTACCATCAAAATCGGTAGAGAAGACACCGCATGAGATGTGGATAGGCAAAAATCCGAGTTTGTCTTTTCTTAAGATTTGGGGTTGTGAAGCTTTTGTCAAGCGACTTCAGTCGGACAAGCTTACGGCCAAGTCGGATAAATGTATTTTCGTGGGGTATCCGAGGGAAACCTTGGGTTACTACTTCTACAACCGAGAAGAGGGCAAAGTGTTTGTCGCTCGGAACGGTGTCTTCCTTGAGAAAGAGTTTCTCAGTCGGGGAGTAAGTGGGAGCACGGTGCAACTCGAAGAAATTCGAGAGGAATCGGCTAATAGAGAATCGGCTAATAGCGAATCGGCAAAAACCTTGGAGGTTGAGCCAATCGTGGCAGCTGAGCCGACAGCAGCACCTGTACTACGAAGATCGGCAAGATTACGAAGTGTTCGTGATGTGTTACTGTTAGACAGTGATGAGCCGGCAAATTATTCGGAAGCGATGGTGGGATCTGATTCCGAGTCATGGCTTGGAGCCATGAGATCCGAGATAAAGTCCATGGATGAAAATCAAGTTTGGAACTTGGTTGATCTGCCAGACGGTGCAAGACCCGTCGAGTGCAAATGGGTCTTTAAGAAGAAAACTGATATGGATGGAAATGTTTCAATCTATAAAGCACGCCTTGTCGCGAAGGGGTTCCGACAAGTTCAAGGAGTTGATTACGACGAGACCTTCTCGCCCGTAGCGATGCTTAAATCAGTTCGGATCATGTTAGCTATAGCGGCCTATTTCGACTATGAGATATGGCAGATGGATGTCAAAACGGCTTTCCTTAACGGAAATTTAACCGAGGACATGTATATGATACAGCCCAAGGGTTTTGTCGATCCGGCTAATGCTGACAAGGTATGCAAACTTCAGAAATCCATTTATGGGTTGAAGCAAGCATCTCGGAGTTGGAATATTCGCTTTGATGAGGTAGTCAAATCGTTTGGCTTCATCAAGAGTGATCATGATTCTTGTCTGTACAAGAAGTTTAGTGGGAACAAAGTAAATTTTCTAATCTTATATGTGGATGACATATTACTGATTGGAAATGATGTCCAGATGTTGCAAGAAACCAAGAAAGCATTGGAAAGGAGTTTCTCAATGAAAGACTTGGGTGAGGCAACATACATCCTCGGAATCCGGATCTATAGAGATAGATCAAGGAGGCTCATTGGATTGAGTCAGAGTACTTATTTGGACAAAGTGTTGAAAAAGTTCAACATGGAATCGTCTAAGAAGGGGTTCTTACCGATGTCCCATGGTGTAAAACTTAGCAAGACTCAGTGTCCTTCGACAACTGATGAGCGAAGTAGGATGAATGCGATTCCATATGCTTCTGCAGTCGGATCCATCATGTACGCCATGATTTGTACTAGGCCGGATGTTTCCTATGCTCTAAGTGTTGTGAGCAGATACCAGGCTGATCCTGGAGAGATCCACTGGACAGCGGCTAAAAATATCCTAAAGTACTTGAGAAGGACTAAGGATATGTTCTTGGTTTATGGTGGTGAAGATGAACTCAGTGTAAAGGGTTACACGGATGCGAGTTATCTCACCGACTCTGATGATTCTCGTTCGCAATCCGGATACGTGTTTATTATAAACGGAGGTGCTGTGAGCTGGAAAAGTTCCAAGCAAGAGACTGTGTCTGCGTCTACAACAGAGGCTGAGTATATTGCCGCCTCGGAGGTAGCAAAAGAAGCTGTTTGGATGAGGAATTTCCTCATGGATCTTGGTGTGGTTCAGGGCTCGTCCAATCCGTTGGACGTATATTGTGACAACAATGGTGCTATTGCACAAGCCAAGGAACCTAGACAACACCAGAAGAACAAGCACATACTCATGCGGTACCACCTAATTCGCCAGTTCGTGGATCAGGGTGATATCAAGTTATGCAAGGTACACACGGATGCAAATATTGCGGATCCATTGACAAAGCCGTTACCCCAGCCGAAGCATGAGGCGCACCTGAGAGCCATGGGCATTAGATGCTTAGACATGTGATGTCGGAAGATTGACTCTAGTGCAAGTGGGAGACTGTTGGGAATATGCCCTAGAGGCAATCATGTATGATGATATTTCCCATTGTATTCATAAAGTTATTAAGTAGTCCTTGCATAAACATCTGATGTGTATCATTGAATATGTGATTCAGTTGTGGAACTATGCATTCATGTTGTTTGTACTAAATATCCTTGGTCATTGAGGTTGTGCTGGACACACAACTTAGACCAATGTGAAAGTTGGCTTGATGACTCGGTTCCACTTGTCATGGGCATGGAGATGCTATTCCAACTTACACAGACTAGGCTAAAGAGTTTAGCGAGTCGGATTGACCCATATTGAGGTACAACGAACTTAGCTGTCATTTGTATATCTCAATCAATGTAATCCTTAGACCTGAGGTTGTTGCATAGTCCGAGTTGAGGATCACTGACTTAGGTTCTGTCAAACGCTGATCCGTAACTGGGCAGTTATAAAGGCAGGGTTCGGGTCGACTGAGAATCAAGCTGCGTGATGTGAATAACCAAGATGGGATTTTGCCCCTCCACTCGGAGAGATATTCTCTGGGCCCTCTCGTGAGATATGATTCGGAAAGCATGGCCATGCACGACTCGGTTAAGTGTTAACCGAGGCGATCGGCTAAGAGTTAGTCGGGTGAATCACTTATCTCGGATCGAGAAGAGAGTCGGACTATTTAAGGGATGCCATATATTCGCCTATAGTCTGACAAGGTATATCGTGAGGCAAAAGGGACTCAGACGTAAGTCGCATTGGAAAGGCAAGTCGTCATGACTCTTTGGTACTTGGGAATCGGTACGTTCTGCTAGGAGCCGATGCCGATTGATCGATTGAGAGTTGGACTCTAATCGTGTCCAAGTAACCATGAGCCTGCGGGGTCACACACTTAAGAGCGGGAGCAAGTTCGGATTGGATCTGAACATATAATCTGGTTGGGTTGGACCTAAACCGGATTAGGACTGAGTTAGTGAGTTGGACTCACGGTGACTAGTTTTATATGGGCTTTAGTGAATGGGTCGCGCGAGCAGAGCCCACGTTCACTCCCTATATATAGTGGAGCACAGTAACCCAGAAAAGGTTAATCGTTGTTCGGTTAGGTCATTCCATGTGTTGGAAACCCTAGCTCCACAGCAGTCCAGCCGCCGTAACGAACCTAGCGGTTCGCCGCCGGTGCTCCTCCTTGTACGTGTGGATACCAGCAGAGGTGCTGTACGATCAGCACCAGGACGATCGGATCGTGAGGACTGCACTGCATCAACTGACGCGCTTCATCAGTAATCCGCAACCGCGCGTCTAGTGGTAAACCTCGTGGCCTTCTACCTCAGCTAGATCTTGGGATCACCACGTTAGAGGAAAAAGTTTTGTTTTATCTCCGCGTGGCCCAACACTTTCTGCCTATCTTACTTTTATAGTATTTATTCCCTCCTGTTGATCTATTGCTATATGTGTTGCGTTGCTCTAGTTTTCGTACCCGTGATATCCCTTGCAGCCTTATATTGCCTTGGACACATCCTATTACCTGTTGTTTGGTAGATAGTTGGGCTTGCGCGTCGTAGTCGCTTGCTCAAGTGCTGTTGCGTGTCGCCAAGTACCACAGTTGTTGGAGTGTTGCCGCATGTTTAATGTTGGAGATGATCATGGCTTTAAATACTGTTTAATAACTAAAATTGAAGTAGGTAAATGCAGAGGCACAGGTGGGCAATAGATGTTATTTGGTTGTTAACCGTCCACTTGTGTCCCGTAGGACCCCGAGTTCTTGACACCTGTTCCGAGATCGAGCGCGCTAACCACAGGTGGGGTGTATGGGCACCCCCATCGATTTAGTACCTGTCCAAGTACTGTACTGGGTGCCACAATTAGTTTGGGGCTTTATTACTATCCTGTACTTATGCCATGCTTTACTGCTTTATTTAAATTGTGCGAGGAGCACCTGTACTGTTTAGGTAAGCGGAGTGTTTTCGCGGTATCGACAAGCCCGAGAGTTTCGGGTTCCCAGTCGTTTACAGCCATTGGTGCAAACCCTGAGTCCGTCTCGGAGACCGGCCGACTTCGTTGCGGGTAGCTTAGTGGGGTGGCCCCCTGTGCTTGCTTTGGGTCTGGGAAACGTCGTGTCCGAAACCCCGTCGACATACCGTTGGGTGTATGTTTTGTGATCTTGTACCTACCTGATCCGACAACAAGGGTGTAGGTGCGTGTGGGAACTTTGGTGCACCCCTGCAGGGTTAAATCTTTTCGAGAAGCCGTGTCCGAGGTTATGGACGACTTGGAGCACAGTTCTTGATCATAGACAACTATAACTAAAGTTTACTGCTATAATTTGACCTGTATCCGATATGACTAGTAATCAGTTCCACTACAACGGAATGGCTAAATAAAAGTACCAACGACTGCTGGGTTTGGGGATATCTCATGCTATTTGTATCTGACTAGTAAGTGTTGCAACTACAACGGAATGGTTAACTAAAAGTGCCCACTGCTTATTATATCTGGATGACTATCTATACCTGACTAGTAATTGCTGCAACGATAACTGAATAAATAAAACTGCCAACAGTGTGAGTTCCTCGGTTGACTTCCTCGTTTGGTCTCCAGGGGGAAATACCAGGATGGGTATGTTTGGTGGTAGTATCAGGTTGGTTCCGAATAGGTCTTTCTTATCCCTTTCTGATAGCCGCTAGTTGTATCGAGTCTCTGTAGGTTGTTTAGTGCATGCCGCGCTGCTGCTTCAGTCCACCATACCTATGTAGGCGAGGACCGCCGAATTCTAGCCTCGCCGTGTACTGGCCTCAGTACTGACGCTTTTCTTTTTCCTTTGCCCTTTGTCGGCACCCCTTTTGTTTTAGCAGGTTTCGACGTCGTTAGCAGGGTTACCCTTCCGGCTTGGCCTGGGCAGGGTTATGGACGCCATTGGTTATTCTTCAGGGCTCTTAGCTCAATTTGCATCTTGTCCGTACTCGGACGCTGTATCGTTTTCCAGGTGATTTGGATCTTTGTATTGTACCTCTATATTCTCGACTCTTTGAGTCGCTGTTGTATATATCTGTTCTGTGGGTTCCATCGTGGACTATTGTGTAATGATATTACTTCGTTTTCCACCCGCACGAAAGTGCCTGGTGGGCACCCTTGAATCGTTTCTATGCGGGTTTGGCGGGTTTCGCTAAAACTTGCATAGGGCCGATTCTGAGGGTGTTACATCTGGCCGTTGCACAAATTTGGGGGCGGATTATCCGCCCCCCACTTGGGGCGGATTATCCACCCCCTGGGAAAACTCCGCCCCAAGGGCGGATTCTCCGGGGGAAAGTCCGCCCCCTCTCTGGCGCTTGTGCTTGAGGAACTTAGTGGAAATCTTGGGGGGGGGGGGGGGGCGGATAATCCGGCCCCCTCCTGGGGCATATCATCTGGCCACGCCGGAAAGTACGGCAGAAACTCCGCCCCCTCTCTGGGGCTTGCGCCTTGGAGATGAGCAGTGGGGCGGATTATCCGGCCCCCTAAGGGGCGGATTATCCGGCGGGGCCGGAAAATCCGGCCAAAACTCCGCCCCCCCTTCTGGGGCTTGCGCCTGCTTGGGCAAAGGGAGGGGCGGATTATCCGCCCCTGGTGGGGCCGGATTATCCGCCCCCAAAGGCAGAGTTCTTTTCCCTTTATTCTCAAATAGAGCTGCAACACTTCAACACACATTAAATGATCCTTGGTATTGTTATCTAACACACAAAACACTAGGGATTAAGAAATGTTCTTTCACTTGATGCGACCAAGGTTGCGTCGGCGAAGGAGATCACCACCGGAGAAGGCGATAAGGCGGCGACCGTCCCCAATGCCGCCTACCACCAATGGTGGACTCAGGACCAGAAGGTCCTAGGGTTTCTTCTCGGTGCCATGGAGCCAACCATCGCGTGCCAGCTGATCGGCTACAAGATAGCCACCGAGGCTTGGACCTCGTTTCATGCCATGTTTGGCGCTCACAGCCGCGCGAACGTCCGACACATCCGATGCCAAGCCCGCAGCGGAATACATGCACATGATGAAATCACTTGCAGACACCATGGCCGCCGCCAGATCTCCCATCTCCAACGACGAAATCGTCGACTACCTCATCACCGGGCTCGGCTCCGTGTTCAACTCCATCGTGGCATTGCTCACCGTTGGCAACCAGTCCGTGACCTACACTGATTTCTACGCGCGCATCCTCTCCTTCGAGGCACTTCAGGCGCTGCAAGGACAAGTCGAGGGATGTTCCTCGTCAGCCAACGCCGTCACGCGCCCTGCACCTCCAACTGGCCATCATCCTCGCGCGCCTGAGTACAACCAGACGCCTCCTGCTCAGGGCGGCAACGATGGATATCGTCCCCCGGTGGCAACAATCCCTATGGCGGTGGCGGTTGTGGTGGCAACCCCTACGGGGGCAGCAACACCTATGGAGGCGGCAACACCTACGCGTATGGAGGTGGCAACACCTACGGTGGCGACAACGGTGGCCGCAATGGTGGCGGCGGTGGCCGCAATGGAGGAGGGGGTCGCCAGCGCTGGCGCCCACGCTGTGGCTACTACGGATATTGGGGGCACCTTGCTCCTGATTGTCGCCGTGCAACGGAGGACTACTGCTCCAACAACAACCAGCACTCCGGCAACTCGGCTTCAACGAGCGGTGGCGAAAACCGCCATTGGCATCTGGACTCCAGCGCCACGAATCATTTGACAAGTGAACTCGAACGCCTTCAGTTTTATGAGCGATATGGTGGCAAGGATCAAGTGCAAGTGGCTAATGGTTCAGGTTTGTCAATTTCGCATATTGGTTATTCCAATCTAGTCGGTTCATCACTTCATCTAAAAATGTCCTTCATGTTCCCCATATTAGCAAGCATCTCCTTTCCGTCTTTCGCCTTGTTTCCGATAATGACGTGTTTGTTGAATTTCACCGTCATGCTTTCTTTGTTAAGGACAAGGCCACGAGGAGAATCGTCCTTCGAGGTAGATGTCGAGGAGGACTCTACCCTATTCCTTTTGCCAAAGCGCCGTGCATCTCCGGTCGCCACGCCTCTGCTAGTGTCAAGATCACTCCATCGCAGTGGCATCAAAGTCTCGGTCATCCATCAAATAATGTAGTTCAATCTATTGTTAGAACAAATGAGCTTTCTTGTTCCTCGTCAGACAATTTATCCCTCGTGTGTGATGCATGTCAGCATGCTAAAAGTCATTAGTTACCCTATTCCTTGCCATCTCATGTCACTACTATGCCTCTTGAGTTAATACATACTGATATTTGGGGTCCAGTACGTGCTTCTTCGGGGGTACAAATACTATGTTAGCTTTGTTGATGATTATTCGTGTTTTTGCTGGATTCATATCCTTAAAAATAAGTCTGATATTGAGCAGATTTTTTATGCTTTCCAGGCTCATGTTGAGCGCCTCTTGAACACCAAAATCAAGGCTGTCTAATCAGATTAGGGCAGTGAGTATCATCGTCTCCACCAGTATTTTCAGCGCACGGGGATCTCATACCGTGTGTCCTGTCCACATACATCCCAACAGAACGGTATTGCTGAGCGTAAACACCATTACCTAGTTGAAACAGGTCTTGCCTTGCTCGCTCATTCTTCACTTCCCCTCCACTATTGGGATGAAGCTTTCCATACGGCGTGCTATCTTATCAACCGTATGCCCACACCCATGCTTAAGAATGAGACGCCTTTTTTCCGCCTTCTCAAAGTCCAACCAAACTATTCCTCTCTTCGCATCTTTGGGTGCGCGTGTTGGCCCAGTCTTCGCAAATATAATTCACACAAGTTAGATTTCCGCTCTAAGATGTGTATTCCTCGGGTATAGCCCGATGCATAAAGGGTACAAGTGCCTTGATAAAACCACAGGGCGTATCTATATTTGTCGTGACGTAGTCTTTGATGAAACAGTGTTCCCCTTTGCAACACCCGGAGTTTTGGTTGACGTGTCCACTCTAGAAGAGTCCATTACCTTCCCTTCCGATGAACCGGTTACGAGTACACCGATGCGAAATTATGACCTAACTTTTTTATCCACTAATACTCCTGTGTCATATGCTCTTTGTCCTCAGGGATCTTCGGTGCCTAGCAGCGCTACCGACGCCATGCCCGCGTCGCTGATTGACGTCCCTCCAGTGTCGCTGATCGACGTGCATGGTGCAGCCATGAACGGCTCGCCGCCAAGTGCGGCCTCTGCCTCGCCCGCAGCAACCGGGGCAGCCCGTGCCGCCCTCTATCGATTCATCGGCCGCGGCACCACCTACTGCTCCCCCTTCTAGAGTCGCTGATCCTACGCACGCTATGGTGACACATGCACGCGACAATACCAGGAAGGAGAAGGTATATACTGATGGGACAGACCGTTACGACCCACGTCGTCGAGCATTCTTGGCTGCACCAGTATCCCATCGGGAAGCATTGCAGGAACTTGCTTGGTTTGCGGCTATGGCAGATGAGTTTGATGCACTCACTTAGACCGGCACGTGGACATTGGTTCCGCGACCCCCTGGCGTTAATTTCGTTGGCAGCAAATGGATTTTCAAAACCAAGCATCGTCCTGACGGCAGTATTGACAAACACCATGCACGTTTGATAGCACGAGGCTTAACCCAGAAGCATGGGATCGACTATGGTGATACGTTCAGCCCGGTTGTGAAACCTGCGACTGTTCGTCTTGTGCTCTCGCTTGTAGTTTCTCGTGGTTGGAGTCTTCGGTAGGTGGATGTTAGCAATGCATTCCTTCATGGCTTTTTGACTGAAGATGTCTATATGCAGCAGCCGCCGGGTTTTGAGGATTCCAGATACCCCTCAGATGTGTGCAAGCTCCAGAGGTCTATCTATGGCCTGAAACAGTCACCACGTGCCTGGTATGCTCGTTTGAGTCAGCTTCTGTATGATCTCGGTTTTTCTGCGTCAAAGGCCGATACTTCCTTGTTCATTTACTCTCGGGATGGCATTCAGATTTACATGCTGGTCTATGTTGATGACATTGTCATTGCTGGCTCTACCTCCGAGGCTGTGGATCGATTGGTACATGCTCTTGCTGCAGCGTTTCCCATTAAGGATATGGGTCAGCTCGATTACTTTCTTGTATTGGAAGAATCTTACAATTCAGGGGGCATGACATTGACTCAGCGAAAGTATGCACTTGATCTCCTCCATAGAGTCAATATGGAGAATTGTAATTCAGCTCCCACTCCGTTGATGACGTCCGATAGGTTGGCCCGTGATACAGGTGCTGCACTTGGTACCGATGATGCCTTCCAGTACCGTAGTGTTGTTGAAGGCTTGAAATACCTATGCACTTGATCTCCTCCATAGAGTCAATATGGAGAATTGTAATTCAGCTCCCACTCCGTTGATGACGTTCGAGAGATTGGCCCGTGATACAGGTGTTGCACTTGGTACCGATGATGCCTTCTGGTACCGTAGTGTTGTTGGAGTCTTGTAGTACCTGACTCTTACTTGCCCAGATATTTTGTTCGCTGTGAATAAGGTGTGTCAGTATCTTTCTCAGCCCACTGAAGCTCATTGGGAAGCAGTGAAGCGAATTTTGAGATATGTCAAAGGGACTCTCCAGGCTGGCTTGCAGATTCTGAGGTCTCCATCATCAGTCATTAGCATTTTTACTAATGCAGATTGGGTCGGCTGTGTGGATGATCGTCGCTCCACGAGTGGCTTTGCTGTGTTTGTTGGACCGAACATCATTTCTTGGAGTTCGAAGAAACAACCAACAGTATTGAGATCTAGTACCGAGGCTGAGTACAAAGCCTTGGCAAATGGAGTTGCTGAAGCATTATGGGTAGATTCTCTTCTCAAAGATCTTGGTGTAACTCAACAGCGTCCTCCCATATTATGGTGCGATAACCTTGGGGCTATATATCTGGCGGCTAATCCAGTCTTTCATGCTCGCATGAAGCACATCGAGGTAGACTTTTACTTTGTGCGTGAACAAGTAGCAGCAGGCCTTCTGGATGCCAGATTCATTTCTACTAATGATCAGCTGGCTGATGTGTTTATTAAACCATCCACTAGACAGATGCTAGACAGATTTAAGACCAATCTCAACCTAGTTAGTAGAGGTTTAGATTGAGGGGGTGTGTTAAGTAGGCTAGCCTAACATGTACGCACCGGTAGTAAGGGCCGGTGATACCGTCCTGTAGTGAGGTAGGTCTGTCTATACGTGTATTGTACAGTACATGTACTCTGATCCTTATATATAGTGGAAAGACGTGAGGGTTGTTCACCCAGGCAAACCCTAAAACCACTTTTATCTAGTCGCATGAAGCAGAATACAGCGAGTGAATATCATGGAGCAGTTGATGATCCCCAAGAGCAAGAAACCGGTGTAGCACAATTCAATAAATAAGTGCCGAACCCCACATGAAGCTGAAGGTTAAATATTTTATTCTTTTAAATTAGAGTGTCACAAATCTAATTATTTATGCACTAAACAAACTAATATGATTGCTTGAAGTGGTTTTAAAGTAAAACTAAAAGTCCAAGAGATTAAAGTTGCTAGAAAATAAACTTGCAAGAAATTAAAAACTCTTTGAAGAGAAAGCCCAATCCTCTATAAAGTATAAGAGGACAAGTTTAGGGTGTGCACTTATGTGAGTCAAACGTTCCAAAGGCTGAATAGATTATGGCATTAATATTTCTAAAATAGTATGGTAAGCATTATGTCAAGTTTTATTCTCGTTTGACAGAATCAAAAATAGGTGCAACCATATACTTACGCAAGTGCACCCCTAATTGTCCTAAGGCTATTTACATACACAAACAAAGAATTAATTAAAATATAAATGTCCAATTATGGCATAAAGTTCTAAGGATCCCGATCAAGAACCTCCAATAATTCAACTAAAGTCTCATGAAAAGGTCTTTGTCAATCCATCTCCCTACTCTCTAATTACACTGGTGCAGCCTTATGATTCAGAATGATTCATCTACATATACAATGCAAGTTGACAACATCAAAGCTCAAAGGGAGTGATGGGACCATGACTACCGCCACTGATTGCACAAGCCTTGATGGGATATGTCGAGCGGGGTATACCCAGCAGGACGTTCCCTACTGGATCATACTCCCAGCGAGTGGGCCTGCATGATGGCGACTGAACCGCGACCCAAGAGGAAGCCAGGCGACTATAAGGTGAAGGCCCAGAAGCGTAGCTAGGCCCAGCCGGATTAGGTCAAAACCCTCCGAGTCCTTATCCAACTCGGTTGAAGATCTGTAAACCCTAGCGAGGTGACCCTGTATAAACCTCCCTAGTGCACGCATAACACGTACATTCCATCATACACCCCCTCGACTCGCCTCCTAGCCGCTGAGCTCGCCCTTTGTAATCTCTCATCAATACAATCTAGCAGGAGTAAGTATTTACCCTCCGGGAGGGAACCTGGGTAAACCTCTGTCTTTTCCCTCATCTCGCACTGCAGATGGCTTGCCACCCTTGCCCCTTGTTCTACTACTCGCGGCCAATCGCAGCAACTGCCGTGGCCATTCCCACGACAGTGGCGCCCATCATGGGGCATGGCCGGTCAGGCCTATGTTCTGCGGCGAGACCCTATTTTCCCATCAACCGGACGATCGCCATCGGTCGTATGATCGCCATCGGTGAAATCCTCCAGATCTTGCCCAGCAGCTACGTCCCGGCGTCACGCCCGATCACCCACAGCGTCATCATGCCAGTTGGCACGATCAGCCTCTTTGTCGGCTTCACCGACGTCATCTTCTCGGAGGACTCGACGCTCATCGTCGATTTGCCACCACGCGATCAGCTCTCTGAGAGACAGGTCCGCACCATCCACTGCCTCACCTCCGAGTACGACTCGGCCAACATCAACATGGCCGAGACCAACGCAGTCGTGGACGACGCGACCCTCAACAACGACGCCAACTCGGCAACCCCGGCTTCAGTCGCCGGATCCATTATCGATGCATCACCAGCGGGCTCCATCACCCAAGTCTCCAACGTGGGGGATTTCGAGGATCCATCCATCCTCGGGATCTTCGACTCCGACTCCGGACCGGAGAACTCCGACGACCTCTATGCCAGTTCTGGTCGCTTCATCGTGACCTACATGGCGAGCGGCGCGACTGCCCTGCCAGACCCCTTCTCCACACCGACACCACCAATCGTGGCGGCAAGGGAGGACGAGGAGGCGCGCCTATGACTGGAGGAGGCAGTACGCAAGGAGCAAGCCGAGCGCGATTTTTTTGCCTCGAGCAGTCTACGGCGCAGGAGTTATCGCTCTACCACCAGCGTCGCATCAGGACGCGCCTGAACCCCACCGTTCAGGGTCGCACCCTGAACTTCGACGACGACAACGGCCCAGCTCGCATGGCCGATCGTGCGATCTGCGAGAACGCGCCGCTAGGCTTCAGCGCCCGTCCGCCACCAGGAGCACCAGTGAGTGGATCTCCCCTACCACCACCAGGCCGCGCGCCCCTCCCAACCAGCTGAGAGTCCTCATCTCTCCGCAAGAGCAGGATGCAAATGGCCTCCTGCTATACTCCACCCTGATGGACATTGTCATTGCGGGACAAGCAGCAGTCGCCAACCTCAACGTCACAGGAGAGGGCGTGCTGCAAATTCAGTATGCCAAGGCCCTACTAGCCAAGGCTGTCGAGCAGCAAGTCGCATGAGCCGACTCGCGGGGGCGCATGTACTCCTGCTCCTCCGGAAGCAAGGCGGCCTCGAGCGGCCGCCCATCAATGGCAAATACCCTGAACTTCCCACCACCCGAGCCCCTACAGCTCCAGCCAAGGGCCGCGCACGCAACGCTCTCCACTAACGACCCGCGACCGCTGAACAACATGGTCGCCGCCAACAGGCAGCCAGTCGACGCGCGAACCCACATCATCAACAACCAGAGTTGGCGCGCATGCCAGCATAACGACCTGAGGCATACCCTCACCAACTGCCACGATGGCAAGCCAAGGGGATCGCTCAGTCGAGTCAGCCCCCAATGCTTCGGACCGATGATCCGAGGCGAGAAATACCTGATGAACTTCAAAGCACCGAACGAGATCAAAAAGTACGATCCCACGTACGATCTGGCCGTGTGGCTAGACACATACCTCATGGTGATGGGAATTGCCGGACACACCTACCTCCTCGCCGCTCGCTACCTTCCCCTAACAATGGAGGGAGCGAGTCGGCAATGGATCAACACCCTCCCCGCGGACAACATCGATTCCTGGGAGGACATGCGCGAAGCCTTCGTCAGGCACTTCGAGGGTTACTACACCCGCGCCACCACCATCGAGGACCTTTAGAGATGCGTCCAGGGATCCCGCAAGTCGACCCGCGATTGGGTCCAACAGTGGCAAGACCTATGGTTCAACGCGGCCGGCATCCACCCAAATACGGCGATCCACTGCTTCAAGACCTCGTGTCGCTACGATCCCCTGGTCGCCAAGCTCAAGCGGGTGTACAAGACACTGGACAACATCCTAGACCTCCTAGAAATCGCCAAGCGGTACGCGGAGGAGGATCCGAACCAAGAAATCGACGACGAGTCGGGTGGAAATCGCTGCCAAAGCGGCCACGACAATGGCAGGCAGCGCGAGCTGCGCTACAACAACACTCACCTCATCGGCAAGCTCCGACGGGCGAGTTGACTTCGTTTCCAACGCCGGCTACGTGCCATGCGACCCCAAGAGCTTCCGCCGCGACGGATGCATACACCGTGATGGCGGAAACTACCGAGCGAGGCCGAAATTCGACCCCGCGACTCTCCTCAACCAACCCTGTTTGTTCCATAGCAGGGAGGGGAAGCCCGCCACGCACACGACCGTCGACTGCCACTCCTTGAAGGAGATTTAGAAGGAATGACGCGCAAGGGAGGACCCCAACAACAACCCGCCAAACGGCAGGGCATTCGGCAACGACGTCGGATCACTCCACACCTTCACCGGGATTGGCACCAAGCGCGAGAAGAAGGTCCTCACTCGTGCCGTCACCGTCAATGCGGTGTCCTAGGTCGATGTCCCCCGCTTCCTCAACTGGTCCGAGCAGCGCATCACGTGGAGCCGCGAGGACCACTCGCCACAGATCGAATATCCTAGGCGAGTCGCCCTGGTGGTCAAGCCCAAAGTGGGCTTCTACTAGCTCCCCAAGACATTGATGGACGGCGGGAGCTCCATCAACATACTCTACCTATACACGTTTAGGCGGATTCGGTTCCCGCAGTCGATGATTGAGACGACCCTCACCACCTTCCATGGCATCGTCCCTGGTCGGAAGGCATACCCGATTGGCAAGGTGACGCTATCAGTCACCTTCGGCACACCAGCCAACTTCCGCACCGAGCATATCGTCTTCGAGCTGGTCAACTTCAACAGCCGCTACCACTGCGTCCTGGGGAGACAAGCATTCGCCAAGTTCATGGCGACACCGCATTACGCGTACAACACGATGAAGCTCCCAGGGCCATGCAGCATCATCACCGTCCACGGCCACCCCGACATGGCCGTGGAATGCGAGGAAAAGGGCACCGAACTTGCGGACGCCGTCATCACCGCGGAGGCCAACCATGCTGAGGAGCTCGCCAGATACGCGAGCGGGGTCGACAAAGACGACCCCACCATACTAAAGAATCCCAACACGGAGAACGGTGGCTTGACCGCGTTCGAGGCCACCACGCATACCCGTACTGTCGAGTTGGTCCCAGGCGACTCCAGCCAGACGGTCACGATCGGGACAGGCATGAGCCCCGCATAGGAAAGCACGCTCACCGAGTTTCTACGTGAGAATCGTGACATCTTCGCATGGAAACCATCCGACATGCAAGGTGTGTCCCGAGGGAACTCGCTGAGCACAAACTCAACACCGACCCCAAAGCGCGACCTGCCAAGCAGTCGCTGCGGCCCTTCAATGAAGAGCGCCGTCGAGCAATCGCCGAGGTGCAGCGTCTACTCGCTGCAGGCTTCATCCGGCCCATCAAATACTCCAAGTGGCTGACAAACCCAGTCCTGGTCGAAAAGAAGAACAAGACCTGGAGAATGTGTATCGACTACACAAACCTCAATAGCGCCTGCCCAAAGGAGTAGTTCGTCCTCCCGCGCATCGATCAGATCATCGACTTGACCGCGGTCTCGGAGTCGCTGTGCTTCCTCGATGAATACTCTGGTTACAACCAGATTAAAATGGCAGTCGGGTACGAGGAGAAGACGATGTTCATCACGCCATTCGGTGCCTTCTGCTACACCGCCATGATGTTCGGCCTCAAGAACGTCGGAGCAACCTACTAGCGGTGCATGCAGGAATGCCTTGCGAGCCAAATTGGCCGCAACATCCATGTCTACATCAACGATGTGGTGGTCAAGTCCAATCGCCAGAGCGATCTACTCGCTGACCTGGCTGAAACCTTCGCAAATCTGCGGAGGTACACGATCAAACTTAACCCAGGGAAGTGCACCTTCGGTGTACCCACTGGACAGCTACTAGGGTACGTAGTCTCCAAGCGAGGCATCGAGGCGAACCCCACCAAGATCGACACGATCGCCCAGCTCGGAAAACTCGAGTGCCTCCGTGATGTCTAGAAGTTGGTCGGGCGAGTCGCGGCGCGCAGCTGCTTCATCCCCCGGCTAGGCGAGTAGGCGATGTCTCTCTACCGCCTAATGCGCAAGAACCCCACGTTCCAGTGGGACAATGAGGCAAACGACACGCTCCACGCACTAAAAGAAGTGCTACTCACGACCCCGCTACTCACCGCCCCTGTCAACAAGGAGCCAACACTCGTCTACGTCGTGGCATCCGAGCGAGTCGTCAGCGGCGTCATGGTCGTCGAACGCCAGAAGAGGGTAAGGAGCGCCCCATGCAGTGCCCGGTCTACTACATTAGCGAGGTCCTCACCAATTCGCGATAGCGCTACCTGCAATACCAGAAACTGGTGTACACGGTCTTCCGAGCCCATCGACGAGTACCACACTACTTCCAGGAGCACCCAATCACGGTCGTCTCGTCTGCGCCGTTGTAGGACATCATCCGCAACCGCGAGGTGACTGGGCGAGTCGCCAAGTGGGCAGTCGAGATCGGCGTCCACAACATCAAATACGAGCCGCCCAAGGCGATCAAGTCGCAGGCCCTGACGGACTTCCTCGCCAACTGGGAAGAGGCACATCAGCCAGAGAAGCTGCCATACCTCCACTACTTGTCCCTTCATTTCGACGGGTCCATGAACACGAAAACTGCAATGGCAGGAATCATACTCACCTCCCCCAAAGGCGACAAGTTTCGCTACGTGCTATACCTCGACTTCACCCCTTGCACCAACGACATGGCCGAGTATGAAGCCCTCCTTCATAGCATGCGAGCCGCCAAGGAGACGAACATCAATCGCCTATGGTGATATGGCGACTCTGACCTCGTCGTCATGCAAGTCACCGGTACCTGCGATGTCGTCTCCCCCACCATGGCGGCATACCGCCAAGCAGTGGACCAGCTGGGGGGCCACTTCGCCGGCTACTTCGTCGAGTGGACTGAACAACGCAAGAATGAAGATGCCGACACCCTCTCTCCCGTCGGATCGGCTCATCAAACACCACCCGTCGGCGTATTCCTCGACGCCATCCACAAGCCTTCCGTCTCTCCCCCAAGGGAGATCGACCTCGGGATCCCGCTGTAACCATAGCCCGCCCTGGTCGCCATGGTCGCGGAACCTAGGGACTGGACCGTGCCATATGTAGCCTACCTCGAGGGAGGGACCCTTCCAGCAGACGATACGGAGGCACGCATGATCGTGTGCCACTGCAAATCCTTCGTCATCATCAACGGCGAGCTCCAGAAGCGCAACATAACAGGCGTGTTCCAACGCTGCGTGCAGCCTGGGGAAGCACGCAAGATCCTTCAAGACATCCACGCCGGCGACTTCGGCCACCATGCCGGTGCCCGGTCCCTGGTCGCCAAAGCTATGCGACACGGCTTCTACTAGCTCGTCGCGCACGTCGACGCGGTCGACATCGTCCAACGCTACATCGGGTGCCAAAAGTACGCCAACCAGACGCACGTACCTAGATCGACGCTCAAGACCATCCCCATCACCTGGCCATTCGCAGTATGGGGCATGGACATGGTGGGCCCCTTCAAGAAGGCCCCCTCCGGCTACATCCACCTCCTAGTCGCAGTCGACAAATTCACCAAGTGGGTGCGACGGGAAGACCGCCGCCAAATTCCTTCGCGAGCTCATCTACCGCTACGGATTCTCACACAACATCATCACAGACAACGACACCAACTTCGCTAAGGGCGCCATGGCTGAGTACTACGAGGAGCACAACATACGTCTCGAACTCGCTTCAGTCGCCCACCCGGAGTCCAACGGCCAGGTGGAATGTGCCAACCAGAGCATCCTCCACGGCCTCAAGCCGCGACTACAAATCCCCCTCGAGTGAACTCCGGGATGCTGGGTTGAGGAGCTCCCCTCCGTCATCTGGGGCATCCACACCTCCGTCAACCGATCGACTGGGTTCACGCCCTTGTTTATGGTGTACGGTGCCAAAGCCGTCATGCCGACTGACCTCGAGCACGACTCGCCTCGTGTCGTCAACTACGCAGAGGTCGACAACGAGCTCGCACGCCAAGACAGGGTCGACCAGCTTGGCGAAGCACGCGACCTAGCTCGCTCCTGCACCACCATCTACCAGCAGGGACTCCGCCGCTACCACAGCCGTCGAGTCCGGACTCGCACCTTCCAGGAAGGCGGCCTGGTACTGCGACTAATCCAGGACAAGAAGGGCATGCACAAGCTCTCTCCCCCATGGGAGGGACCATTCGCCATAGGGAGAGTCCTTGGAAACGATGCCTACTACCTCATCGACGTCCGAGGCGACGGATAACTTGACGTCAAGCGGCCGTGGAATGTAAACCTCCTAAGGATGTTATACACCTAGAACTCCGCATGTATCCCCCCGCCATGAAATAAAAATATTCGACTCGCACAAATTGTGTCTACTCTCTAACCCTTGTGCCACTCGCACTCGTAAATACATCATTATGCTAATCACGAAAGTCAACCCTTGGCTGCGCTACCGACACGACTAAGTAGTGCGACGCAAGGGCATCGACAAAATTCGGGCCTTGTGTCGTCCACGAAAAACGCAAACCCGGAACCCCCATCGGAGTCGCCCCGCTCGAATAGCCCACCGGGCCAAGACAACTGCACTCGCTTCTCACAGCGACTTGGTCCTCCGCGTCCTCGGTGCAGCGACTCGAACGGTCAAGTTACACACTCGGGGACTCGTGCCAGTTCAAACCTACGCGGCTCGGGAACACACCAAGTATGAGTGCGTGCCCTGGACTCGCCACACGGCTGAATCCTCAAGTCAGGTGGAGTGACGCGCCAATTACAACGCGCTCCGTCCTCACCTACCTTGGGCATGCGACTAGAACAGCTACGTACCATGCTCGAGGACTCGTCCAACCGACCCCGTTCGCGTCCAGGAAAATGGCTAAGTACATAGCACCCCTTGGGGTCGCCAAGCGACTGGCTTCCCAAGCCACAACGAGTCGATCTCAACTAACAGTATATAAACAAACATACATACACAAACACGAGGTAAACCCCATTAAAGGGCGGACGCGCTCGGGGACCTGCACAACAAAAAACAATCCAAATTCAAATCAAAACAGACTCAAGCATACCTCCATTCCTTACGACAACAAAATATTGTTCGCTTACAAGGGAAGAGATACACTTATTTCTACTAATGCCAATCGGCAAGCAATCTATTCCGCAGGCTTCGAAGACGACGCGCCACCGCCACCACGAACGCGTATGAAGGGGACCCACGGGTCCGAAGGGTGCGTCGTGAAGCTGCCTGCCATCACTGAATGGAACGGCTGCTCCGTCTTGAAGTCGCGGTGGGTCGGCTCAGGGTCGTTCGGAGCAACGATCATCTCCTGGTACGGCAGAAGGTCATGCATCGCCAATACCCGCTCGGAGTACACAGCCGCCCTCTCGGTCAACTTCAGCACTTCGGTGATTTCAACTGAGCCGGTCGCTGATGGGTGCCCACTGGTCACATCGTCGAGGTCGAAGTCGCCGGGGAAGTGCGCAAGCCCAAGGCTCAACGCAGTCGCGGCCCCGCAGCGGAAAGCCGACCGCGACATGTACTCGACCACCACCGGCGCCCTCTCCAGGTAGTGCCAAACCTCCGTGAGCTTGCTGGGAATCACTTCCGTGGGCGAGATCTCCTGGAGATACGGGCGAATGCAGGTCGCCGAAAGGGTGGCAGACTCCACCAGCATAGTGACGCACTGCCTGGCGTCATACGCCCGTGCCTCGGCCTCGTCATCGAGTATCTTCCCTACAATCAACAACAACTTGACGTCAGAAGGACGCACAACTCCGAGCTCACCCACTCGGGGACTCGACGACATAAGCGACCCGCATGCTCGGGGACTCGCTGACACAATAACTACAAGCCCAGGAAACTCACCATTGAGTGGACGGCAGCGCCCCGTGATGAAATCTTGAAGACCCAACAAGTCATCATGCAACCCTGCGACAAGAGCGTCGGAAACCTTCTGCTCGTCAGCCGCGGCAGCAAAAGCAGCCCTGGCCCTCTCATCCGACGAGCTCGCTTCCGCCTTGGCGGCCTTGAGCTCCGTCTCCAGCTCAGCAACCCGCTTCTCTGTGTCGGTCAGTGACGACTAGGCAGCCTCCAACTCGCCGGCTGGGACAAAACCCTGACGAGCCTTTGCAACCGCGGCAGAATGCCCCTCTGCAGCAAAACAGGGGTGAGAGTCCAATCAAGCACAAGCAAGGAATAAAGAAGGTAACTTGAAACACCTACCCGCGATCGTCTGAAGCTGATGGTTCACCTCCTGCACGGATTAGAGGTCGTGCTCCAGACGCTCTTTGGCGGCCAGTCGCTGTGCCGATTCGTGCTGGAGGCCCTGCATCGATGAAAAAATGTGAGAAGACAACAAAAAATCCTAAATGCCTAGCCGCTGAAATTCAGCGACAAGCCACTCGGGGACTGGACATCGAAGAATTTCCTAAGTGCCTAGCCACTGAAATTCAGCGACTAGCCACTCGGGGACTAGACAACGAAAAGCAATAAGAATCTACCCGCTGAGATTCAGCGAGCAGATCCTCGAGGACTGGACATACCTGAATGGCTGCACCCAGCATATTGTGCAGCTTGACCACGTCCACCGATGGCAGCATGAAGGGAGTGCGTCCGCGACGCTTCTCGATGTCCGAGCCCAATATTTCAGGCACTTGAGGCGACTGCACTGCGGTACTCGCAGCGGAGGCCTTCGCCATGAAGCGAGGGAAGGTCACCACCGCTGCTCCAAAGCACTCGTCGTGGGTTCTGATGCCCCGCCAGCGCCGTTAGCTCCAACTTCTGCGACCCCGTGTCCATGTCGGCCTTTGAGGCGGTGTGCACTCCAGTCGAAGCTTCACTTGGCGCACTGGCTGGCTCGTCCAAGATTATGACGATGTCGTCGCCTTTCTTCTTCTTCGCGCCTTCAGCGGGTGCCTTGATGTCGTCGCCCTTCCTCTTCTTCGTGGGATTAGCCTCTTCCCCTGAGGCGACTGCTGGTACCTTGGCCACCGAAGGGTGACCAATCTTCTCCACACCATTCCTATAAAAGAAGCGATCAGCGACTCAAGAGACATCTACCAACTATTAATCCAGGTCGACATGGCAAACACTTACCCGGCGACTGGGATATAGCACAGACCGGTGCGGATGTGCGCTGGCTTCTCCAATTCCGGGACCAGCTTGCGACTGATGCCCATCTCGAATAGGACCAGAGTCCATGTCACCGAGGCCTTCTTTGTCGACGAGGCCGTGGCATGAGGAAGTTCCGCTCTGGTTGACATGGGCGCCTCCCTTGACGGTGAGGCCTCTGCAACCGAATCAGCCCCGAGGCCTGTGACTGCTGAGAACAGGGGGTATCGACGCCAGAGGCATCTCGTCCTCCACCACGGCCGTACTCGCTGTCTCTGGTGCCTTCATCGATGCCTTAGCCCCTGCATCGTCGACCGCGCTGGTCACCTCGGAGCTAGTCGCCGACCGAGGCGGCGACACCGCCTTGGGTGCTTTCTTCTTCTTTGGTGACTTCTTCTTTGACGGTGTGGCCACGTGTCGCGAACTGTGTTCGTGGGCGTCACCCTCGGACCCGTCATGACCCTCGAGGCTCTTGTTGGCCTCGAGTTCGCGTTGCCGCTGCCCTCGAGTTTTCTGAACTGCGGGTGCGGCGACCTCTACGGCGTCATCATCGTCATCATCTTCATCGGAGGAGGACTCACTATCGTCCCCCTCGACCTCGTCCGAGCTCTCATCATCAGCGGGAGGGAGCCAACCCTTCACAACTTGGAATAGCTGAAATAATGACACATGTTAGCGAACCGCGACTGTGAAAATAAACAAGGTAAAATGGACTTACTATTGGCGCCTTGCACTTCACGGTGTATGGGGCGATCCCAGCCTTCGGGTCGCTATACTCCGCGCCCGTGATCTTCTTCAATGCGGAGGAGTAGTCATCGCCCTTCCACTCGGCGGAGCAGGCCTTGGTCCCATCATCCCTACCGGTGTATTCATACATCCAGTGGGAACGCCTGGCCAGGGGCACCAATCGTCGCCCGAGCGAGCAATTATATAAATTGATAGTCTCGAGCCCATACTTCTTCAGCTGACAAATCGTCGTCAGCATCTCATCTATGACCATCCGCTGGTCATGCAGGAGCTTGGCGACTTGCAGCCGGCGTGGTTCAGTTCGCTCTGTGGAGTACGCCGGGAGTGACACCTTGCCGTCTGGCGTTGACTCGCTGGCGTAGAACCAATGCTTCTTCCACTCGCTTGTCGCCTTCTTCGGCAGCATGAGGTCAAGGAAGTAGGCCTTGGACTTCAGCTGGAAGGTGAGGCCGCCCGCCGCCAGCACCGGCCGCTTGCCCCATCGCGACTAATCCGCCCATTGGAACAAATCTTGCCACAGGGGAACGTATGTGTGGCATCGCAAGTAGCATTCGTAGAACGCCATGAAAATGGCGACCTGCTCGATGTTGTGCGGCCCCAGATCTGACGGCTGGATGTCGTAGTAGACGCAGAATCGGCGAAAGAAGAGCGAGGTGGGGAATCCGAGCCCCCTCTCAAGGTGACTGGTGAAACAAATAAAATCGTTGGCGCACGGATTTGGCTCTACCTCCCCGACCGAGGGAACTCGCCATCTCCTGATGTAGATAATCCCTGCATCCTCAAAGGACTTCAGCGTCGCCCTAGTGCACTTGGACTTCCTCCACAACTCCATCGGAGGCGCCATCAAATCAAGGATCTAGGCTCGCTGGATCGCTCTGGAGGTTCTAGAGGAAATGGGAGACTAATGGGCGCGCGGAGTCGGAGGAAATGTGAGGAATACTCACAACTCACCCATCACTTTCCTTATATAGCGGTTGGTTCCCGCCAATTTCGGGGAGCCGTTACCATGCGGTGATTATGCCGATAATACCGTTGGGTTACCCAACAGCTAGTTTGACCAAGATGATGGTCCAACTTCGTCTAATCGACTCGCCGACCCATTCGCCAAAGCTGTGACTCGACTACTTGCCAACTGGGCGATTCGACTGGTCGCCAATATTGCGACTCAAGATACATGCTGAAGATTCTTTCTCTCATTGAGGGAGTCCATCGCCGATTCGACTGGGCGTCCAAATTGGACCGGAATACTCCGACTGCCAAAGAACACCTGCGATGAATCAACGACAGCCTTGGGGACTACTGATGGGGATATGCCGAGCAGGGTATACCCAGCAGGACATTCCCTACTAGATCATACTCCCATCGAGTGGGCCTGTGATGACCCACAAGTATAGGGGATCACAACAATCTTCGAGGGTAGTATTATCCAATTTATTGATTCGACACAAGGGGAGCCAAAGAATACTTATAAGCCTTAACAACTGAGTTGTCAATTCAGCTGCACCTGGAAATAGTCTTGCTCACAATAGTTTATCAGTAGCAACAGTTTTGTAGCAGCAATAACAAAGTAACAGTAGCAGTAAAACAAAGGCAGTAGTAACAATAGTAGCAAACAGTAGGATATGAGTGCGGTAGGCATATGGATGGATGGACGGGCGTTGCATGGACGAGACTATTCATGTAACTTCAAGATCGAGGGAAATTGCAGATAAATAAGATAAAGCATCCAAGTACTAAACAATCATAGGTCATGCCGAGCATAAAACCCGAAACCCGAGCCCCGAACCCGTTTGACCCGGACCCATTAAACCCGATACAATCCTCTGGAGCCTGATCTGGAAACCCGAAATTAGTTAGGGTTTCTCGGGTTTCAGCTGCGGGTACCCGTTTGGCCCGAAAGGCCCGAAGTGTATTGGAAAAACCTGCCAGTCCCTCATTCCCCAGCCCAGTAAACTCCCGCTCGGCCCAAGACCAACTAACACCTCCCCACGATGCAAACCCTAGCCACCTAGCAGTTCCACCGCACCCAAATCCCCCATTCGGCCTTTCGGCCATCCTCACTCACCCCGTCACCCGTGACCCGTCGGCCGCCGACCACCCGTACCCTAGCGGCTCCAGGCGCCAATGCCTCAAGCCGCCGGCTCGCCTGAGCTCGAGGCGAGGACGGGAGGAGGTGACTGGAGGACGGGAGTACGCGAGGACGCCTCACTCCTGCGACTCGCCTGAGCTACGCCGCACCCACACCTTCACCTGCTCGTCGCCGGCTCTGCCGATCTGTAGTATCAGCCACGGCTTCAGCTTCAACTTCAACAAAGGGTACCAAAGAATCTACTACTGCTGCTGCTGTAAGTCCTCTGTCCTCCTCTACTTTTTCTAGACCCCTATCTTGCACTGAATGATCTGCTAGTAGCATCCTTGATCGATATTTAGACCCCTAGCTTGCACTGAGTGATCATATTTAGACATCATATTTGTTCTAGACCCTAGCTTGCACTGAGTGTGAGTGATCATATTTAGACATCATATTTGTCCTTGCACTGAATGATTTTGCGTTGTTTTAGTTTTAGTACCAACATCAGTACAAGTAAAACAAATAATGTTTGTTGTATACTTGCCTTGTAAATGACTGATCCTGAAACAGCCGTGGATGAAATGGAAACTGATCATGTACATCCATCACCATCAAATGAATTGGTCATCACCTCTGGTTCACAGCCATCAACTGGTCGTTCTTCATTTGTTTCACCGACAACAGCAGCACAACAAACACAGTCACAACAGCAGCAAGCAACTGAACATGTGGTCGTTGATTTGGAGAAGGAGAAGGAAACTACTGCAAAACAAGGAAGGAAGCAGATGGCTATAAGGTGTGATTGGTGGGAGCACTTCGAGCAAATCAAGGATAAAGCTAATGTTGTGCAGGCTGGCAAATGCAAATATTGCTCTTGTACTATCAAGGCCGAATCAAAGCAGTATGGTACATCATCTCTGAAGAAGCACTTCTATGCTTACAGGCATAATCCTCATAGGAATGACAAAGATCCAGCTCAAGCTATGCTTCAAATAACTCCAGGAGAAGCCCCTGGTAATCATAAGTTTGACCCCGAAGCTATTAGGAAGGCCTTTACTGAGATGATCATTGAAGATGAGCTGCCTTTTGCTTTTGGTGAGAAGGCAGGCTTTAGGAAATTTATGGCCAAAGCCTGCCTAAGATTCAATGTTCCATCTAGAAGAACCACCATAAGAGATGCGGTGTCCTGTTACTTCAAAGAGAAAGTTGTGCTCAAAAAGTTCTTCAAAGATTCGTGTCAGATGGTATGCCTAACAACAGATTGCTGGACATCTCAGCAGCAAGATGGATACATGACAGTGACAACAAGCTTTATTGATGAGAATTGGAATCTACATAAGAAAGTCATAAACTTCTTCTTGATAAAAGGGCACAAAGGTGAAGATATTGGAAAGAACTTGATGAAATGCCTGGCTGAATGGGGTCTCGAGAGAGTTATGACCATCACTGTTGACAATGCAAGCGCCAATGATGGTGGCATTGTGTATGTGAGGAGGCAGCTGAACAAGACACCCGACAGCACCGTAGCAAAGGGGTAGCATATGCACATGAGGTGTAGTTCACATATCCTCAACCTCGTTGTGCATGATGGCATTGGCATAAAGGAAGTCGCCCCCTCAGTGAAGAAAGTAAGAGGAGCTATTAGATACATTAGAGCTGGTGGCACTAGATTGGGGAAGTTCAAGGAAATTGTAGAAGAAGATAAAGTGGACAGCAAGGTATTTCTAAAGAATGATGTCCCAACTAGGTGGAACTCCACCTACATAATGCTTCGAGCTGCCAATGTGTATGAGAAGGTCTTCACGAGGTTGGACGATGAGGATTTCAGCTATAGATATGCTCCATCTGAAGAGAATGATGGCTTTGGATACCCGGATGAAACCGATTAGGAGAATTCCAAGAAGATGGAAGAATTTCTGGGTCACTTCTTTGATATCACAACTCGTGTATCTGCTAATCTGAGTGTCACTATCCATACTTTCTTTCATGAGATTGCAGAAGTTCGGTTGTTGATTTCAAGTTGGCTTGAAAGTGAAGATGCTTTGCAAGTGACAATGGGTGAAAGAATGAGAGACAACTTTAACAAATATTGGGGCGTTTGGCACGTCAACACCAAGGAAAGTACAAATGAATTGGAGAGTGAAGTGCAGATTGAAAAGGGCAAGAAGACAAAAGGAAAAGAGAAGGTAAAGGAAAAGGAGAATATTAACTTGTTGATCTTTATTACAGCAGTTCTAGATCCAAGATACAAATTATCTGAATACACTAAGGCTGTCATTGAAGAAATTTTTGGACAAGAAAGTGGATAGCTTGTTTGGACAGCTGTTAACACCTGTCTACTTGACTTGTTTGAAGAGTATAGGAAGAAGTATGCTCCAAGTGAAGTTGAAGGAACATTTGAAGTGGCTGTGCATGACCCAAGTGTGGAAAAAGTGGGGAGAGGAAGCATGTTGAAGGACAGAATTGCCAAGAAGCTGAATATGAACAATGGTACAAGTTCTAACACCCAGACTGAACTTGAGAAGTATCATACTGAAGCTTGCGAGTCTACCGAAGGCAAGTTTGACATTCTAGGTTGGTGGAGGCTGAATGCAGCTCGCTTTCCTGTCTTGGGGCCTTTGGCACATGATGTGCTTGCCATACCCATCTCTTTGGTAGCTTCGGAGTCAGCTTTCAGCACAGCTAGGCGTGTATTGGATGACTTCCGAACCTCACTTACTCCATTCATGTTGCAAGCTCTTGTGTGCGGACAAGATTGGCTACGAAGGTCTACTCCTATTGACATCCAGGAGAATATGGAGGAATTAGCTAAGTTGGAAAAGGGTAAAAAACTGTCTGACAATACATCTTATACTCTCATTGCATCATGCATTCATTCCAATAATGTCTAGCTTTTTGCTTGCTGCATGCGTGTTGACTTGTTTGTAGAGTTGATAGAATAATTCGGTGTCAAAGGAAAAGGCAAGAGTGACAAGGCATGCTCTTCTAAATCTGTAGTAAGCTAGTCCATCTCCAAACCTTGAGGTAAAAGAATTATCTTCACTAGAAAGAACAAGCAAATAACAAGCATGTACATGTAGTTCTGCAGATAGTAATGACTAATGAGTAATGACTAATGAGATGACATTTTAACTTGTTCAATGTGCAGTCGTGCAGCAACTTGGACTTGCTTGCAAGCATCGGTGGCACTTGGCAGACTGGCAGTGGAGCTACTGAGCTTTCTAGTTTATATGGTGGAACTTGTCCAATGTGAATAAGTGAAGGCCTTTTGCTTTTGATGAGTTGTGCTTTCATGTCTCTATTAGTCTATTTGCATCTCTGTAATCAGTATGGCATGAATTTTATTGTGTGGATATGAACTTGTCAAAATGGTGCCGAATTGTTGCACATTACTGTCGTTATATTGTGTTTTGATGTCATATATTCTTTATATGTTGTCATGATGTCGAAATGGTGCAGAATTGCTGTTGAAATGGTGCAGAATTGCTGCGAAATCTTCTTACAATTTTGTATACTTTATACTGTATAGTCTGAACTATCAGTTTCTCTGAATGTCGGGTATTTCGGGATTACCTGGACCCGAACCCGAATTTCCGGGTACCCGAAATGTCGGGTAGGACATCTTCCCCAGGGTTTTCGGGTGACATGTCCTGGAACCCGAATTACACTTTACCCGAATTACCCGACCTGAAAATTTGGGTGGACCCGAACTCCCAGCATGATTCATAGGCATGCGTTCCATATATAGTCATATGTGCTCGCAGTGAGAATGTGCACAAGATCTTTTGTCCAGCCAGCCCGTTGCAGCGGGGCCTCAAGGGAATCTACTGGCAATTAAGGTTCTCCTTTTAATAAAGCACCGAAGCAAAGCATTAACACTCCGTGAACACATGTGATCCTCATATCACAGCCATCCCCTCTGGCTGTCCCAATTTCTGTCACTTCCGGGCCTTTGGATCCGGACAATGATATGTGTACACAACTTGCACATAAGATCACAAATAATACTATCATCATGAATCAATAATAAGTTCAGATCTGAGATCATGGCACTCGGGCCCTAGTGACAAGCATTAAGCATAACAAGTTGCAACAAAGTCAAATAGCACCAATAGAGATACTAGGCACCATGCGCTAACAATCTTATTCGATTACATGGTAGAACTCATCCAATCCCTACCATTCCCATAGCCTACAACGGGGGATTACTCACTCATGGATGGGGAAACATGGATGGTTGATGGAGAGGCATCGGTGATGATGATGGCGATGATCCTCTCCAAATTCCCCGTCCCGGCAGGGTGCTAGAACGGAGTTTCTTGTTCCGAATCGCGGTTTCTGGTGGTGGCGGCGCAGCGGAACTCTTTTTGGAAAAACGTCGAACCCCCCGTGGTTTTTAGGTCAGGAGGCTTCTTATAGGCGAAGAGGGAGGACGAGGGGGTTCTCGAGGTGGCCACACCCCCTCCAGGCGCGGCCAGGCCCAGCCCGTGCGGCCAGGGGTGTGGGCCCCTCGTGGCCCTCCTCCGTCTCGTCTTCTGGCTCCATGAGTCTTCTGGTAAAATAACTTTTTTGTCATACTTTCCAGGATTTTTCCTGAAAGTTGTTTTTCTGCACAAAAACTAGACACCAAAGCAATTCTGCTGAAAACAGCGTCAGACCGTGTTAGTTGTATCCAAATCACACAAGTTTAGAGGAGAAACAATAGCAAAAATGTTCGGGAAAGTAGATACGTTTTGGACGTATCAACTCCCACCAAGCTTAGCTTATTGCTTGTCCTCAAGCAATTCAATTGAAAACTGAGTGCAATAAAAGAACTTTCACCAACACATTTGCTTCATATGATGTAAATATTCTCAGAACATGAGTAGATACTTAGAGAATTCATAATAAGGAGTATGCAACTAAGTCTACTCAATAGTCATTACAAGCTATGAAGAGATTCCAACACAATAATAATAAGTAGCATGAAACATAAACATAAGCAACATTGCGATTCTCATAAAAAGGTATGATAGAGTGGTATCTCGCTTTCCTTTGATGGTGGAGCAAAACATAAATGCCAAGGAACCTCTAAAGTTCAAGTGAAGACTAGAAGTAAAGATATCAAAGATACAAGCATCAAAATCATGACATAATTAACCAAGTTTTGAGACAAGCACATTACACTAAGAATGACAACCATGCTCTCAAGAAGGTTCTCATAGAATAAGTGGTGACTCAACAAGGAAGTGAAAAGGTTTTGAAAAGTTTGAAAGGCTTCCAAATGCTGAAAGTATGGTACTCATTAGCTTTGAGCTCTCATTTCCCCTATCATAGGTATCTTTAGATGGTTAAGGTGAAAGTGAGGTCCAATATGAGTTATATGCTTGACATACCATAAACTGGAAATCTCATGTCCCTTGAGTATGAGAGCCGCTCCTCATGCTACTAAACTTTAGTTACCGGTAAGTTCTTTTCATAGTAAATACATGCGTATCATAGAGAACCACCAACGGGGTACCCCTTGCACATGATACAGGAGCTATCCCATAATCAAAATGACAAGGCAAGCAGACAATGAGCATCTCAACAATCTTCTTATTTACCATGGGAAAATGGTGCTTTTTCTCTCTTTCCTGTTTTCAATATGTCTCTTTTTTATAAGAAGAAAGCTTCATATATTGCTCACTATGATTATGCTGCAAGTTTCCACCATGATTAGGCATGGCTTAGGCTAGCGGCCTAGGCATTTCTCTAACACATATACATAACTCCATGGACTTACAAGCTCCCCTTTTATTTCACACCGATGACATCCGTAAACAAAAGAGCATGATATCAACTAGGTATATATTTACAGGTGTTGAAAGCGTTCCCCGTGACAACATGGTTCTGCTAACTCCCAGCCTATAATTTTCAAGCATATAACTTTCATGTACAGTTACAATGGTTCAGGTTTATTAAGTGAAAGTGTGCCATCAAGTTTGTGAGAGCTTTACTAACTACCTTTCTCATAACAAGCAAACATTTTATTTGGAAGAAAACGAGGCATAATGAATATGCATGGAATAGCGAATGATGCTAGTAGGTAGGTATGGTGGACACTTTTGACAATGGTTTGGGAAGTTGGAAACACGAGTAGAGCTCATACTCAGTGAAAGTGAAGTCTAGCAATAGAGAGGGAGCGACAAACGAGAGAGCAATAACTGTCATAATCATGCTTGCAACAAAACAGGACTAATTATGGCATGAAAGTGATACAAGAACTCTGAGGCAAAATAATTCATCGAGGCTTAACTGACTATTGTTCAGTCATATGCATACGTGAGCATGTGCCAAGTCGATTCAAATGAAACATTCAGAGGAGGATACCACAATTTCATACCAAGTTATGAATAGAACAATGCAAGCAAACATTCATATGACATGCTACAAACTATTAGCAAGATGGAGCTAATATTAAGAGATCTAGAACTACTAAGCATACATAAATAACATACACCTTACATGAACAGACTAAGCATGCGCACAATGATGAGTATATGTACAAAAATGAAAACAAATAGAGTTCATTGCTAGCCTCTTACCACACCTCAAGTTGTCATTAATCATCATTATTGCCCTTCACATGTGTGGCTTGAATAATAACATGAAACCAAACTCCACCGAGGACCGTTGAACCCTGCAACGAACTTCACAAAACCAAAGAAGAACATCAAATATTTTTGGTATTTTCAATTTTTAAAGCAAGCACTAAAAGGAAAAACAGACAAAGCAAAATCTTATTGGATTTTTCTTAAGGCAAACCAAAGCTAAAAAGCAAAGAAACAAACCAAGAGAAACAACAAAAATATTTTTTGTCTTTTTGTGTTTTGGGAAAGCAGGAACAAGAACCAAAAAGAAAGCAAAACATGGATATACGAATTACCGACGGAACATGATATATAGATGAGTGTGATGTCGGTATACCTCTCCCAAGCTTAGGCTTTTGGCCTAAGTGGGGTTCAATAGCACGGGTAGTAACCCCAAGCTGGTGGGTCATCGTAGGAATGATCATAATCAGGTCCTCGCGATGAAGAAGAAGACGCGCTCCAGTCATAGGAGGGTTGCTGGTATGAAGAATCCCCCATGTTGGAGGGCTGAACCGAATCATCTTCGGCATCCTCTCCAACATTCTCCTCTTGCTGGGAGAGCTCCGCCACATATGTGTCAAGTTCTTCCTCCGTGAGTGACCATCCTTGCCTGTTATCAAAGTTAAACAAAGCAAGTGCAGGCAAAGAGACTACCTTCTCAGACCTACCTCCTCTCCAACCACGCTTGACAAAGGTTATTTCATACGATAAATCACTCAAAGTTTCCCAAGAGGAAACAAACTTATGCTGAACCATGGAATTGAGATCAAGTCTCTCTATGGGGAACTAGAAATCTGAATGATGAGGCTCTAAACCATGAAAAGCTAATAGACGACATGCAATGAGACCTCCACAAATTCCACCTTTCTCGCGGTTAGTAGCAAGACGGAAAGCTATCAAGGCACCCAAGTTATAAGATCTATCCCTATTCAAAGCAGCTGAGATAAAATCTAGATCAAATGAAGATAATTTTCTAGCAGTCTTTCTAGCAAGAACACACTTGGTGATGAAATAGGCAAAATATGTAATGGATGGGAACTAATGTTCCGAATTTTACCACTTTCCTTTGAGAAGTCGCAACCTTGGAAAATTTCAGCATATAAGTCCATGATTGGCTTAGGCCTCTCTCTAATCTTCTCATAAGAACCCCACTGTGGCACTCTGATAGCTGCACAAAAATCAACAAAAGGAGGTTGATAGCTATATTGTAAATTTTATAGTGGACCATGGGATCAGACAAGGACCAACTAAACCGAAAGTCTTGCACCACAAACATGGCTAGCTTAACATATTGGTATGGTTCTTCTCCAACAAAATTTTCCAACCCCGCAATATTAATCATAGTTTGGAAAGCCTGAAAGATCCCCGCAGCTCTCATAAATTTGGGGCATGGATATATGGAAGGGAAGACTTCTTCCTCACGATGGACTTTCATTGGCTCAGGTACCATCAATTCATGTTGATTCGGTTGGTATGCACTCATCTTATTTTCTGAAATTTTTCGACAAACATCAAACCAAGTGATTTCCAAGTTGATAAATGATGAGGAACTACTATAGGAACTTGCTAGAGGGCTAAACATGCATCAAAATGAAATCTCTAAGCATAGAACAAGCATGCAAGCTCACACAACCTGTCACCTAGAGTAGAAAAATACTCAAGATACAATCTACCAATCAAAAATCTAATTGGACAAGCGGAGGAGGCACATACAGGAGAGCAATCCCTCCAAAAATCAGCAGCAAAGATGGGCTGAGCAAGGAGATCGAAAATCGGGAGCAAGAACAGCAGGAACTTGAGCTTGAGAAAGTTTCCCGGTGTTTTTCGGGAGAGAGAAAGAAGTGGTTGGGAGGAGGCACTTTGGAGGGCCACGGGTGGGCCCCACCCAGGCCAGGCGCGCCTTGGGGCTAGCCGCGCCACCAGGGGGTGTGCTGGCCTGGTGGGTCCCCCTGGGACAATCCAGGTGTCCCTCTGCCCCTTTTCCGAGGAAAAATTTAATATGAATTTTCTGGAATTTTTTGAGAAACTTTATTTTTGGCCAATTTTTAGGTTATGAAAATTGATTTTCTCGCAGAAAAATATTTTTTTAGAAGAAGCAAAAAGCAAACTGAAACAAAACTATAGAAGTTCTAAGACACTCTAACAAACAAACAACTATCAAAACTAAAGCTAACAAGAGGAAGAGCAAAGACTGGAGAGGGAAAAAATAAAAGTGAGCAAGTATAACCATTGTGAAAGCATTGTTTTGTTCATTAAAATCCCTTTGTCAACAAGGTTGATCAAGTCTTGTTACCAAAACAATCTTATATGAAACAAAACTTTGCATTTCACTAAATGATTATGTTACCTCAAACTTGATAGCAATAGTCCCAATCATAATAGTTTCAAAACTTTCTTGTGGAATGGTACAATATATTTCTCCAAGTTTGATGATCTCAATATTTTCAGTTGAATTCAAGCAATAGATCCTATCAATCTTCTTGGGGAAATAGACAGTATGCTCTTTTTCATTAATATTAAAAGTTACTTTTCCTTGATTACAATTGATTATAGCACCTGCAGTATTAAGAAAGGGTCTCCCAAGAATAATAGACATATTATCATCTTCAGGCATCTCAATCACAACAAAATCAGTTAAAACCAAGCAATTATGATCTACTTGAACAGGAACATCCTCACATATACCAGCAGGGATATTAGTTCACTTATCAGCCATTTGCAAAGATATATCAGTTGGTATCAAATTTTCTAGCTGGAGTCTCTTGTAAAGAGAGAAAGGCATAACACTAACTCCAGCTCCCAAATCACATAAAGCAGTTCTAACATAATTATTTTTAATAGAGCAAGGAGTAGTTGGAATACCTAGATCATCAAGTTTCTTTGGAACCTTACCATTTAAGCAATAATTAGCAAGCAAAGTAGAAATTTCCTCATTAGGAATCTTCCTTTTATTAGAGAAAATATCCTTCATATATTTTGAATAAGGAGGCAACTTAATAGCATCAGTCAAAGGAATTTGCAAAAATAAAGGTTTCATCCATTCACAAAACTTGTTATAGTTCTTCCTCCTTTGACTTGTGTTTCTTATTGGGAAAAGGCATAGGTTTCTGCACCCAAGGTTCTTTTTCACTACCATGTTTATTAGCAATAAAATCTTCCTTAGTGTACCTAGTGTTCTTAGTGTGCTTCTCAGGTTCTTCATCAACTTCTTCCTTATCAGGAGCATCATTTTTATCATTACCACTTTCAGGTTTAGCATCAGAGACAGATAAGATCTACAACAGGTTCAGGAGGTTCCTCAACTATTTTATGTTTCTTTTTCTTTCTCTTATGAGGACTACCACTATTTTCAGCTTGTTGAGATCCTGCTCAATTCTTTTAGGATGTCCTTCAGGATATAAAGGATCTTGAGTGGTTGTACCACTCCTAGTTCTAATTCCATAAGCATGTTTATCTCCAGAAGCATTAACTAGCATATCTTTTTGTACCTTAGCAAGTTGATCAATTTGGGTTTGATCCATTTGGAAGTGTTTAACAAGCATTTTAACATCATTAGCAGTTCTTTCCATAATATCTTTCAACTCATTAATAGCTCTAGAGTTTTCCAATAAATGATTCTGAACTTGTTTATTAAAATTACCTTGTTTAACAATAAAAGTGTCAAGTTCCTCTAAGCATTGATCAGGAGGTTTACCATAGGGAATATCACCTTCATCAAAGTGTTGGAGAGAGTGTACCTCAATAGTGTATGAGTGTGGAATTGGCTTACATAATTCTTCTATAGGAGGTAAATTCTTCACATCTTTAGATCTAATACCTTTCTCCTTAAGACATTTCTTAGCTTCTTTCATCACCCATCATTTAATTCAATCATTCCCCTCTTCTTTGGTGTTGGTGTTGGAGTTGGTTCAGGCACAATTGGTTCAGGTGTAGTAGGATCAGGTGTAATTGGCTCAGTTAAAGTCCAATCATCATAATTCTTGCTTATTTTAGCCATTAATTCTCCAGCTTCTGCAGGAGTTCTTTTCCTGAAAACACAATAAGCAAAACTATCTAGGTATGTCCTAGATTCATCAGTTAGTCCATTACAATAATATCAAGAAGCTCATTTTTAGGCAATGGACATCCAGGATGTGCATGAATCAAGGCACATAACCTTGTCCATGAATCAGGCAATTTCTCTTCTTCTCCCTGTTTAAAATATTTCTGAAAGAAAGTAGCATGTCTAGCACTAGGAGGAAAATATTTCTGAAAGAAAGTAGCAATCAAGCAATCAGGGCTATCAATGGATCCAGGAGGTAACCTATTAAACCAAGCTTTAGCTTCTCCTTTTAGTGAAAAAGGGAAGATATTTGTAACAAAGTACTTGTGCATCTTAACCTCATAAGAGAATAAGGCACTCATAGTGGAAAGCTCATTCATATATGCCACAACACTTCCATTATCAGTCCCACAAAAAGGTTCTTTCTCAACAATATTTATATAAGATAAATCAAGAGATAAATCATAATCTTTATCTTAATATCAATGGGAGAAGTTGCAAACTTAGCATCAGGAGATAGTTTAGGTATAATTGTACGTCTCTCAAGGAGACTCCTAATAGAACTAGAACCACGTGTGTTTTGGTACTCTTCAATAAATTCATTAGTCATTTCAATGTAACCATCATTAATATCATATCTCTCTCTAGACTCAGGTGAGCTAAAAGGTGTAATAGTGTCTTCACTAGGAGTTTCAGTGTTTCCCAAAATAGTTATAGCAATAGTAGCATCTAGGAAAGGACCTAATGAACCACTCTCATGAAGCACAGAAAAGTAACATCATATCAGAAGCAATTTTAGATTTAGTAGTAGTAGCAGTGTGTGTAGCATGTGTATGTGGTGGTGTAACAAGCTTACTTATAACAGATGGTGAATCAAGAGCAGCAGAGGTGTTTATGATTGTACCTCTTCTTGTAGTGGATGGTAAAATACGAAAATTTCCATCACGAGATTTCCCCTTGATGAATGGAATAGCAGTGAACAATAATAGACACAAGCGAACTTACAAATAAAGCTATGCTTCCCGGCAACGGCGCTAGAAAATAGTCTTGATGAACCACAAGTATAGGGGATTGCAACTGTCTTCGAGGGTAGTATTACCCAATTTATTGATTCGACACAAGGGGAGCCAAAAAATACTTATAAGCCTTAACAACTGAGTTGTCAATTCATCTGCACCTGGATATAGTCTTGCTCACAACAGTTTATCAGTAGCAACAATTTTGTAGCAGCAATAGCAAAGTAACAGTAGTAGTAAAACAAAGGCAGTAGTAACAATAGTAGCAAACAGTAGGATATGAGTGAAGTAGGCATAGGGATGGATGGACGGGTGTTGTATGGACGAGACTATTCATGTAACTTCAAGATCCAGGGCAATTGCAAATAAATAAGATAAAGCATCCAAGTACTAAACAATCATAGGCATGTGTGATACGTCAGAAACGTATCTATAATTTTTGATGTTCCATGCTTTTTTAGTATCTACTTTTCTTTGCTTTGTCCACACTTTGAGGTGCTTTTCATATGTTTTCTGGTACTAAACTATTAACAAGTTGCCACAGTGCCAGTTGCCTATTTTCTGCTCACGGAGTTCAGAGGAGAGGCGGAGGGGCACCACAGGGTGGCCACACCTCCCCCAGGCGCTGCCTAGGGTGGGCCCTGCGGTGACCCAGCATACCACTGCATGATGTAGTCACTATAGTCATTGACATAACACCAGTGAAACACCGTTCACTAGTATTACATCCCTTAGAGTGGTACAACAGAAATACAACAGGTCCAAGACATGACTATAGGTTACAACTCAACTCTTTACACAAGATCCAGAGAACACTCTAGGATAAAGAGAGAGAAATAAACTTCTTACAAAGAAGAATCAGAAATAAACAACTCATAACTAATATACTAATAATATAGTACCTGAACTATTTGGGCTTGTATTGCGGCTATTGCAATACTCTACAGAAGTAGGTGATATGGCCAGAGATTATATTCCTATCTAATCAACAACTTCGCCTTCACTTTAGTTGGTGTATATGTTGACTTACTTGACTTTAATGAAGAGCTTGAACTGTTGATGAATATTTCATTGAGCATAAGTTAATGTAGACGTCGATTGTATTGGCTTCAGAATCTAGCAAGGGTTAAGAATATACGTTGAGTACGAGCGTACTCAGCAAGTTCACTAGAAAAGGAGTGTTTAATGCACTATATCTACAACCACAAAACATAGGTCATAGGCAATGCAAGTTTTCATAAACATTTCTTCAAAGGTTGCTTTTATTCTGAAAATCTATACCCGTCAGCCTTCACGGGTTTACCAGAACTTTCATGGAGTTTCTTTCCCTCCGCGTTCGTAGATCCTTCCCGGAACAGGGAGTAACAAGTTACAGTTTTTACACTCTGCAAAGGTGCGTCACTTTACCCATGAGAGATCAAATCTTTGATGCACAACCGGGTGAATCTTTCCCGTCCACACTTCCTATGGTGTGGGGCCTAGTAGATGATCACCCTGGATCAGTAACCAATAGTTCACTTTAATTATGAAAATAGGGTTTTCGACCTTTTTGAAATGCAGGTGATGACAACACTGGATTTTCAAAATACTTTACAGAAAATAATCAAAGGACATGAGCAAGTGTGAACTTGCCTTTTATGATTACAATATTATGCACTCACGATCTTCGGGATTAATATAAAAGATCCAATATATGAAATCAGCATCATTGGTCTGGTAAGGACTAATGTTTAAAGAAGCAAGATGCTATTATGCATAAGTAATGTAATGCAATTGATAAACGCGAATCCCGGGTATAACGTTGATCTAGGGTTTTTATACTGGTAATGGTTCCTTTAGAATGTGTTGTACTCTTAGATAAGCTTCACACTTGTGCTTCTTATTAAGGCTTGTGAGTGTATGTGAAACAACATGTGAGTATAATAAAGCACACACAATAATAGAATACTCAAGTGGGAAATGTATCTGAAGACTATGTATATAAGGTTTGTTCATCATTCAGATCTTTCATAAAAATGCTTATGTCTTGCTTTATAATGTATCTTAAAAGAATAACTTTTGAAGAAAATCTTACTTAGCCGAGCAGAAGTATTTAAACCTTAAGTTAACCTTATTAGGTGTTCTTTCTAGTTATAGTCTTTAAGTAAGAAATAATTACTCCATTTGAATAATGATATTAGTAATGTTTGGGACTTATCTATCTTGGTTTTTAACTTGGTTAGTTTGGTATTGAGTTGCTTTAGGTCTTAATTAAAATAGACCAAAGTTAACTATAAAACACATAATAAAGTCTTTATCATAATATTTAATGTCTTTTAGACTAAACTTAACTTTAAGAACATAAATGGACTTAGTATGTAATGCTTATGATATTTGTATCTTGTTCACTTTATATTGTTTCCTTAAAGTAACTTAAGAATGGCATTACTTCTTTTTGAGTAGTGGTTTCTTAATTGTATAATGGAATAGAATCATTTTCCTTTTTATAAAGGTGTGGTTATGATTTGTAATCAAGGAAGTAACATTACTTAACTATTCATGGATTCATTATAGTGTTTTGTTTTGTTCATAAATTTGTGGTTGAGGTAAGTAAAAATGTTTTATTTAATCCCAAATTATTCTTGAATATTTTATACTTTATATAGATATTTTTAGAAAATAAACTACACATATGGTTGAATGATAATTCAATAAAATTGTATCTAAAATGTGTTAAACCATTTTGACTTCATAATATCAATATTTAGGACTAATACTATTTATTAGGCTCAATTCGCTAATTTTAGAAATATTAGCAATTTTTATTTACCCTTATCTTCATTATCAATTAAGGAAATAGGTTTAAATTCAAGTTGTTAAACTGTTTTAAAATTTTATTTAGCTCAAAAGTGGAATGTTATATTTTTGACATGTAAGTATTATTTTTGTGATCAATTTAGTATATTACATTTATTTTTATGATTTATAAATAATAAGATATGATTTTTATAAGATTTATTACTATATAAATACTTAATAAATAATAAATATTTAATTAAGTGAAATAATAATGCATGATTATAGTTTTAAATTATAGTTCTGATTTTTCTAATATTTTTGGTATTTTATTTATATTTTTAACATTTCTAGGGCAAGGGAGATGGTCTACGAGGACGGTGGACTCACCATGGTGTGCTTAGTGGTGACAGCAAGGTCGGAGGACGTCCGTGGTGGCGACAATTGACGAAGAATGGCGGTGACCAGAGGTGGAAATGAGGTGTTGATTGGGTCGACAGAGGGCTCCCCGGCTTCCGTGAGTAGGGGCAAACGACAGAGTCGAACAAGGCGAGGCTTCCTGGCATCACGGCGAGGCTCGGGATGGTCGAAAATATTAGCGATGGATGATTCTGGCCGGAGGTAGGGTTCAGGCATAGAGGAACTTGAGAGAGAGGACTACAGAGGGATTAAGATCAGTATGGATGGATAAAGGAGAGTGTGACCGATCTTATCAGCGAGGTCCAGGGTGGCGGAAAGCATCACAGCGGTCCAATTTCGCTGACGACGTTGATTGCAATGAGCGACGGCGAAGCCTCCAGAGAGCTGCTTGTGACGTCGAGGAAGACGACGACGAACTGGTACAAGCTGACATTGGGCCGCACATGGGCCAACTCGGGCTGTAGCAAAGTTTGCTAGATGGGCTACTATGGCTGCTTGTGGGTAGCATATATATATATAGAGAGAGAATGGGCCATGGACAAGGAGATGTTTCCTTTATTTTTTTCTTTCTGGTTGTTTTAACCTTTTCGATTTTCTATTTTCTATTTTCACAAATCCTTTTTAATTTGTATTTTCGTAGAATTTTCAATACCAAATCTTTTGTATAATTTTCTTCAACTATTATATAGGCCAGTATAATTAGTTGATGGCCATTCATATGATTGGAAATTTTCAATATTTTTTTATTACATGAGAGGTAAATTATTAGGTAGAATAAATAAGAACTAGGGTTCTAGAATTTGTTTATTATCTTAACAATTCTCTACAAAATGGATTTCAAGTGTATTTATACTAATGGAATTTGGATGTATTAAATCATCAATGATGGTCATATATCATTTTATGTATAGTTAATGCCTTAATTTGGTGGTAAGTAATGTTTTAATAATATTGGTTATGACAATAAATATACATTGGTATTTATGATTGAAATAGAAGTTAGGGTTTTAAATTGTAACTGCTTACCATGAGTTTTAGGAATTTGAATATTCTTGTATATCCTTTTATTTATATGAATAAAGATTTGTGGTTAAGACATATTGTCTTAATGTTTGTGATCTTTAATGATATCACCCTTTAAAATAGAAAGTTATTTTCTGGAATATCTTATGGAAAAGAATTGGTAAAGATAACTTCTAAGCACATATGGTTATGATAGTTGGAAATGTCAAAAAATGTTCTTAATTGATTTGCTTTAGAAGAATATTATTATAAAGCATTGTGGAAATAAAATGATTTATCCAACAGATGAGATGGATGTTAAGCTTGGTTATAGATTTAGGGTTTAGTGTTTACCAAGAATTCCTATCTTCCATAATTCACAATCCTGGACTTCTAATTAAGGAATTCCTTTACTAGATATTCTATTTTTTTTATAACCATCATCATGTGTTAACATGATGAGCTTTACTTCACAAGAATATTCTTATCCACCTTTTATTCTTCTAAATCCATTTATAAATCCAATGAGCTTGACACTAAAGCCTTTCATAATCTTCTCATATCCATACTTGGTTATATCAACCATTCTACTGCTGATAACCTCCAATCCAACAAGTGGTTACTTCTAACTCCATTCATACTCTTCCTTAATCATCCCCACTAATATTACTCTAGCAGATGTATATATCAAACTTTGCTTCACCTCAAGTGTTTAGTATTTCCCAAGAGGAAAATACTACTTCTATAATCCAATATTTCTCTAGCATCATCTTAATCATACTATCTTATCTCTACTTGACTCCAATATCTTATACTTAAACTTCACATTATATCATGGTGACTTGTCATGGCTAACCTAGAATAACATATCTATAATAGGTTTCAATCATGTTCTATCCACCAATGTCACTTATACATGATATAAGCATTCAATCTTGCTGACTAGAGCATGATCATTATAATCCTTTGATCATTTATGGTTTAGGTTTCCAGTTGGCTAATAAAGGATTTCATCCATACAACATTATAGTTGTATTATAATTATCTTCTTAGTATCTCTACTTGAATATGAGATATTACTCATTGACTATACCTACTTGACCCAATAGGATTACTCCTTGGTAACTATCTCAGAATTCATCCTTATAATCCTCTTTGTTACCACATATAATTATGTCTTCCAGATAACTCTTCTATCCATTCAGGAGTGAGTTAACTCCATCAATTATCATAATGATTTCATTCTCTTCAAACTCTTCCATCCTATAGATGATACCTAGGACTAGCATTATCATCTACCTCTTCTTACTTCATTCTCTAAAGGACTTAGAGTGATTGTTATGATAAGGACAAGAGTTAATAGATCAAGAATTGATAGGTTAAGAATTGGTGAATCAATAGTTGATTACTCAACATTGATGAACAACAGATATTAAGATAATATTCATTAAAGATTATAAGGTTTGATATGGAAATAAATATATGGTGAATAATCTTGACTTGATTTCTTTCCTACTCAATCTCACTAAAGAGTTAAGGTTAGGTATTACCATGATACTCATGGTAGAAATGGATAAGAATGATAAAGGTCAAGTCTTAGTTATTGAATTCTTGTTACTTGGTATTCATGAGTTATTATAATGAATACTAGGATATGATCATTTAAGTATCTGATAATGATCATTAAGCAATGTGTGGTGGTTTAGTTTATTACATTTGATCTACCCTTAGATCAAATCATGTTTACCCAAAATAAGGTTTTAGCAAACGTCATATTGAAACTTATCGCAGTCAACTTGATGATCTACTTCAATTTCATCAAGTTAAGAGAAGCTTCAATCACTTTGACAAGTTCTGTTCAAAAGCACGAAAATTATTCGGATTTTCTATGCATTAATGCAATGCACACATCTGGGTTCAACTTATTTCTAAGCTCTAATGCTGGGATGTTACAGACTCTCCCCCTTAGTTTCTTTTGCTTGGTTTTGTTTGCCTCTTTTTATCAAAAACTCAAAAAAATAGTTTAGTTTGGTTTGCTTTCTCTTATCAAAAACACAAAAAAACTAGTTCCTGCTCTAGCTCACCATGTTGTTCCCCAAGTTCACCCTGAAGGACCTTTCAATAGGTAGTGGTTCCATAATTGGGAAAGATAATATTGAAGAATTCTTTAATCATGTTAGCAAGCATGAGGATATTGAGGATAGATCTATAAAAGAACTTGCTCCTAATTATGAAATTGTTGCAGCTTCTTTAGTTCATATGTTGGAGGCTAGGTTTGTTAGACTTAACCCCATGATGCAAATTTTGTTCCTAAAACTAAAATAAGAAAAGAATGCTGAAAAGAGAGAATTTATCCTTGAAACTTTACTAAAAGAGTTCCATGATGTTCCTAAGGAGGCCAAAAAGGTCTTTGAGCGTTTTAATATGCTAGGATCATGTGTAGATGTTGTGGGTACTTCAGATAAAACCAAACCTAGAGAGGAATTCAAGACACCCATACCCTTTAAGCTTGTTGGGATGCATGAAGCCTTTGAAACGAATTTTGATTGGATTGTTCCTGAAAATCCTTTTGATGAAAGTAGTGAATCAAAGAGAGATGAGAAGGGATCCTCCAAAACTCATTTGGATGAGATATATTTCATAGTTGAAGACTTTGCAAGTATTGATCTTAATTCTTCATTTAAAAATACTTGATTTCTTGCTTCTAGTGCCTAACTTAAAAGCGTTAAAGAAAAGTACTTGTCGGGAGATAACTCTAGAGTTTTATTGAATCTTGGAAGTTATTACTTCAGTAATGACCTCTCCTTATCCTTTTTGTTTGCTTTTTGTGCCAAGAATGACCTCTAATGAGAGGGAAGATTTGGGGAGTTGCTGTCCCAAAATAGATTTCTGTCTCCACCATAAAAATTCATGAGGAGTCTCTGTAAGTCGGATTGAGATGAAAATTTACGAATAAATCCCCCAGTATGTTAGCTTACTTTTGTTAGTTCAACACCTTTTGATTTGAGCAACATAAGGTCTTCCATAAAATCGGTTTCTACATACTGGTCTATTTTGACAGATTTTTGCCATTATTTGCATTTGCTTCTTATTGATTCCTTTTGGGGTTCTTTTAGGGAAACTGAGCTTTTTGAAGGATTTGCTATAGTAGCTTGTTTTTTTAGTGAAAATTTTCTATTCTAAATCTAAACTCAAAGGTCTATTATCTTTTGAGTACACTAATGTTGCTAATGAAGATTATGTGAAGTTTTGTATGAAGGAAATTTCAGGTGTAGAGAGAGAATAATGTAATAAGATAAAGAGTGGACAAAAGCTCAAGCTTGGGGATGCCACACCGGTGTCACCCCAATAAATATCCAAGAGGTACAAGCGTCAAAGCTTGGGGATGCCCAAGGCATCCCCTTCTTCATCAACAAAAAGCTCAGGTCTTTCTAAACACTTCGTTTTTATTATTTCATGCACTGGTGTGTTGTTCTTGGAGCGTCTTAGTTTTTGTTTCCTTTGCTTAGTTTTTTTAGTTTGCTTGAATAAAGTAGTTTGGACCCCCGTTCTCGCTGTGTTGTTTCAAATAAGTCGGTTGGTGTTGGAAAGGAGTAGAAAGTTCTCGCTTGAAAGTGCAAGAGGAGCTTGCTTTGACTGTGACTTAGACTTTAGCATGTCATGCTAGTGTTGTTTTGACCTTATGCTTAGTGATTATTGCTATAGCATGACTTGTTCCAAACAATTGGGATTGCTTAGTGTGCCTTGAAAGAATCATGCGTTGTTTGAGCATACAAAAGCATAATATTGTGGTATTCTCCTTTGATGGTTTGTTTGGGTTGACTTGGCACATGCTCACACTATGTTATGACTATGAACAAGTCACCATAGCCTCTATGATCATTTATCCCTTGACTTGTACTACCACTCTATGCTTTGATTAGTAATGTTTTGTCGCTCTACATGATTATGGCCATTATTGCTCTCTTAGTTGGTTGCTCCCAGTCTTTTGCTAGCCTCCACTTGTATGAGTAAGGTCTACTCATGCTTCCAACTCCCAAGAAACCAAGTTATTCCGAAGTGTCCACTATAAATTCCTATGCATGGTGTGTTACACCATTCCAAGTATATTTTTGTTTTCAGCTATCTTCCAATTAAAAAGTATTTTGTTATGTGAAAATTTAGTGATTAAAGCTCTCACGAACTTGATGGCACACTTTATATTCCTTGCCCCTAATAAACTTGAACCATTGTGTCATCTATGTTGTATATTTTTGCACTTATACATTGGAATTAGCAGAACCATATTTTCATGGGGAACGCTTTCAACATCGCACTTGTACTTTGTACACAGTTGATATCATGCTCTTTTGTCTATGGATGTCGTTGGTGTGAAATGAAAGGGGAGCTTGTAAGTCCATGGAGTTATGTATTTTGTGTTAGAGAAACGCCTGGGCCGCTAGCCTAAGCCATGCCTAATCATGGTGGAAACTTGCAGCATCACCATAGTGACATTTATGAAGCATTCTTCTTATAAAAAATAGAGATTGAGAAAAAAGAGACATATTGAGAAAAGAGGAGAGAGAGAAAAAAGCACCATATCCCATGGTAAATAAGAAGAATGCTAAGATGCTCATTGTCTGCTTGCCTTGTAATCTTGGTTACGAGAAAGCTCCTGTACCATGAGTAAGGGATACCCCGTTGGCTGTTCTCTATGATACACATGTACTTACTATGACAAGAACTTGCAAGTAACTAAACTTGAGTAGCATGAGGAGCGGCCCTTGTATTCAAGGGACATGATATTACGAACTTATACTTTGTCAATCATATACTCCATAGTTTGTTCACTTTAACCTTAATCACTTCAAGATGCTTATGATAGGTGCAATGAGGGCTGAAAGCTAACAAGTACCATAATTTTTGGAAGCTCTTTTTGAAACTTTAAATCCCTGCTTCCCTTTATGAAGGGCATTTCATCCACTATTTTATTGAGTCTCCACCTTCTACCTTTAGGCACCAGTTAAGAGAGCATAGTTTCCATTCTTAGTTCTATCTGCATTGTCCCAAAACTTATTGATTTAAGCATATTGTTGTATTACTTGTTCTTGTGCTATTTGTATCTAGTCACTCTTATGAACTTTGAAGGTGTCCTATGCATCTATTTGCTACTCTATGAGGGACAAGATGAATGCCACTATGCCATGTTTTATGTATGTGAAACAAACAAACATTTTTCAATGCATGTTATTCATGATCTTTGTTTGAAGCCTTTCATGTTGCATGCATAGTTACTTTGTCTTATTGTTAGAACTCCATCTTTCATGCATATGTTTAGAGTTCTTTGATACCAGCTTTAAATGCTTGCAAATGGTTTGATCTTGGTTTTGATGGTGCATGTCACCTCAAAATTTATTCTTTTTATCACTTACCTACTCGAGGACGAGCATGATTTAAGCCCGGGGATTCTTGATACATTGCAAACATATCTATAATTTTTGATGTTCCATGCTTGTTTAGTATCTACTTTGCTTTGCTTTGTCCACCCTTTGAGGTGCTTTTCATATGTTTTCTGGTACTAACCTATTAACAAGTTTCCACAGTGCCAGTTGCTTGTTTTCTGCTATTTTTGGTTCCAGAAAATCTAGTAAGGAAATATTCTCGGAATTGGACGGGACAAAATCCAAAGTCAATATTTCATCGAGGAGAACACGGAGTCCAGAGGAGAGACGGAGGGGCGCCACCGGGTGGCCACACCCCCCAGGCGCTGCGTAGGGTGGGCCCGCGCCTGGGCAGGGTGTGGCCCCCCTGGACGCCTCCCAGCCTCGCCTCTTCGCCTATAAGAATCCCCCGATGCCTAAACCCTAAGTACCCGATCAATATTCCACAAAACCGTCTATAGCCGCCGCCACCATCGTCCCTAGATCGGGGGATCGGAAGATCTTCCCGGCACCCTGCCGGAGGGGAGATCATCCCGGAGGTCTTCTTCTTCATAATGCCAGCCTCCAGTATGAAGCGTGAGTAGTTCCACCCTAGACTACGGGTCCATGTAGTAGCTAGATGGTTGTATCTCCTCCTTGTGCTTTCATGTCTAGATCTTGTGAGATCTGTTCATGATCAAGATCTCATCTATTTGTAATCATGCATGTTGTGTTTGCGGAGATCCAATGGATATTGAGATTACTATGTCAGATTGGTTAATGGTTTTGTCTTATTGATTCTATCATGTCTGTGTTGTTTGTGATCTTGCATGCTCTCTGTTGTTAGTAGCTATCTTGGCCGAGTAGTTGCTAGTGACTCCAAGCGGGGGTATTTATGCTCGATAGTGGGTTCATGCCTCTACTTAATCAAGGGAAGTGACAGAAATTTCTACGGTTGTAGATGTGATGTTGCCACTAGGGAGAAAACAACGGTCTCTTGTTCATGGAATAAGTGGATTGTTTACCTTACACACTTTTCTTAAAGTAGTTGTCTGTTGCTTGCAACTTAATACTGGAGGGGGTTTGGATGATAAACTGAAGGTGGACTTCTAGTCATAGATGCAGTTGGATGGCGATCTATGTATATTGTTGTATTGCCCAATCGAATCTCATAGGATCTTTATGTCTAGTATTGCATTGTTATGCCTTGCTCAGTCCTGTCAATTGCCCTACTATAATTTGTTTACCCAGCATGCCATGTTTGTTTATCTAAGGAGAACACCTCTAGTGAACTATGCACCCCGGTCCAATCTTTACCATTGATACATCTTCCACTGTTACTCTTTACTTGCTGCAAACCACTTTCACCTTCCACACCATACATTTAATCATTTTTTACAGCAACCGGTCAGATTGACAACCTCACAGTTAGTTGGGCCAAAGTCTTGAGTTTATGTTGTGCATGTTTCCACATTGCTTGCAACACCTTTGAGACGTTTCCTTCCTCCTACTAGTTCGATAACCTCGGTTTCTTACTGAGGGAAGACTTTCTGCTGTGCTACATCATACCTTGCTCTTGGGGTTTCCCGACGAAGCGCTCCACGTTGACGCAACTTCATCAGTGTTCCATATATAGTCATACGTGCTCGCAATGAGAAATTGCACACCATCTTTTGTCCAGCCAGCCCGTTGCAGCGGGGCCTCAAGGGAATCTACTAGCAATTAAGGTTCTCCTTTTAATAAAGCACCGGAGCAAAGCATTAACACTCCATGAACACATGTGATCCTCATATCACAGCCATCCCCTCCAGTTGTCCCAATTTCTGTCACTTTGGGGCCTTTGGGATCCGGACAATGATATGTGTACACAACTTGTAGATAAGATCACAAACAATACTATCATCATGAATCAATAATAAGTTCAGATCTGAGATCATGGCACTCGGGCCCTAGTGACAAGCATTAAGCACAAGTTGCAACAAAGTCAAATAGCACTAATAGAGATACTAGGTACCATGCCCTAACAATATTATTCGATTACATGATAGGACTCGTCCAATCCCTACCATCCCCATAGCCTACAATGGGGGATTACTCACTCATGGATGGGGAAACATGGATGGTTGATGGAGAGGCGTCGATGATGATGATGTCGATGATCCTCTCCAAATTCCCCATCCCAGCAGGGTGCCAGAACGGAGTTTCTGGTTCCGAATCGCGGTTTCTGGTGGTGGCAGCAGAGCGGAACTCTTTTTGGAAAAACGTCGAACCCCCCTGATTTTTTAGGTCAGAAGGCAACTTATAGGCGAAGAGGGAGGCCGAGGGGGGTGCCCGAGGTGGCCACACCCCCTCCAGGCGCGGCCGGGCCCAGCCCACGTGGCCAGGGGGTGTGGGCCCCTCGTGGTCCTCCTCCGTCTCGTCTTCTGGCTCCGTGAGTCTTCTGGTAAAATAAGATTTTTGACATATTTTCTGGGATGTTTCCTGAAAGTTGATTTTCTGCATACAAAAACTAGACACCAAAGCAATTCTGCTGAAAACAACGTCAATATGTGTTAGTTGTATCCAAATCACATAAGTTTAGAGAAGAAACAATAGCAAAAGTATTAGGGATGTAGATACGTTTTGGACGTATCAGCCTATAGGACGGTGACTGGACCGCGACCCAAGAGGAAGCCAGGCGACTGGAAGCTGAAGGCCCAAAAGCGTAGCTAGGCCCAGTCGGATTAGGTCAAACCCCCCGAGTCCTTATCCAACTCGGTTGTAGATCTGTAAACCCTAGCGAGGTGACCCTATATAAACCTCCCTAGGGAACGCATAACACGTACGTTCCATCATACACCCCTCGACTTGCCGCCTAGCCACCGAGCTCGCCCTTTGTAATCTCTCATAAATACAATCTAGCAGGAGTAGGTCTTTACCCTCCGGGGTCGAACCTGGGTAAACCCCTATATCTTTGCCCTCATCTCGCACCGTAGATGGCTGGCCGCCCTTGCCCCTCGTTCTACTACTCGCTGCCAATCGCAGCAACTGCCGTGGCCATTCCCACGATAAGCCTTATTAGGTAGCTAAAGTGTGTTGTGGTGTTGTGTTTTGTGATCAGATGGGGATGCGATAGTCTGTACTCTGGTCCCAAACTCTTATATCTATGTTGATTTTCCTCTTAAGTAAAAGATATGGAAATACTTTGTTTCCATGTTATAAAAAAGATATACATTAAAGTTAAATCATTTATGTATTTCGACCATTAACATGTCTGTTACTAATATAAAATTGATGTTCGTATGTTATTGTCGTGGGAATGGTCACGGCAGATGCTGCAATCGGCAGCGAGTAGTAGAACGAGGGGCAAGGGCGGCCAGCCATCTGCGGTGCGAGATGAGGGCAAAGACACAGGGTTTTACCCAGGTTCGGCCCTCCGGAGGGTAAAGACCTACTCCTGCTAGATTGTATTATGGAGGTGTTACAATGGGCAAGCTCGGCGGCTAGGCGGCGAGTCGCTGGGGTGTATGAGGGAACGTGTCTCTACTCACCCTATAGGGAGGTTTATATAGGCTCACCTCCCCTAGGGTTTACATATCTCAACCGATTTGGTTAAAGCTTCGGTAGCCGTTTAACCTCACCCGACTGGGCCTATCTACTCGCCTGGGCCTTCAGCTTCCAGTCGCTCAGTTACTTGCTGGGCTTCGATCCACTCGCCATTCTGCAGGCCCACTCGCCGGATCTTGGGCCAGTCGGAAACGTCCTGCTGGGTATACCCCGGTAGGAATATCCCCATCAGTAGTCCCCGAGGCCGTCGTCGATTAGGCGTAGGTGGCTGCTGGTAGTCGGAGTATGCGGCTTCAGAGTAGGCATCCAGTCGAATCGTCGGCGGGCTCCTGTATAAAGGAAACAACCAATGATCCAGGTCGCAGCTTTGGCGAGTCGAGTCGGCGAAAACACCGTCTTAGTGATTGGGTCGACGAGCCGAGTGGCCGTAGTTGGACCGTCAGGCGTGGTCAAACTAGCCGTTGGGGTAATCCAACGGTAACTTTCGGCGTAATCACCGCGTGGTAACGGCTCCCTGATTTGGCGGGTAACTCCCGCTATATAAGAGGAATGGCAGGCAATCGTAGAGCCAACTCCTCACCACTTCTTCCGAGTGCGCGCATTTTCCTTCCTTCGCTCCGCGATCCAGTCGACCCGAAATCCCCCGATCTCCAACCAATTTCTCGGCCATGGCCCTTTCCACCGAGCCGTGGGGTAGGTCCAAGTGCACGAGGGCACAGCAGGCCTCTTTCGAGGAGGCCGGGATCCTGCGAGCCGGCTGTTGGCGTATCCCCGCAGCCGGAGAAACGACCCCAAACCCGCGAGAGAGGGAATTCGTCTGTTTCACCAGTCATCTCGAGCGGGGGCTAGGGTTTCCTACATCCCTATTCTTCCGACGTTTCTGCGCCTACTACGGGATCCAGCCTTCAGATCTGGGTCCCCACAGCATCGAGCAGCTCGCCATATTCGTGGCGTTCTACGAATGCTACTTGGGTTGCCGGCCCTACTTCCCCTTGTGGCAAGATCTGTTCCACGGACGGATCAGCCGCGAGGAGGCAGGAGGCCCAATGCTAGCCGCGGGCGGCTTGACGTTATAGCTCAAGTCCAAAGCTTCTTTCTTTGATCTGATGCTACCCGCCAAGGCAGCGAGCGACTGGAAGAAGTCGTGGTTCTACGTGGCCGAGGCAACCCCGGAGGGCGAGGTGGCGATCCCGCGGTACTCCGCTAGTCGTTCCGAGCCGCGCCATCTCCAAGTCGGCAAGCTCCCCAACGACCAGCGGATGGTCGTTGACGAGATACTCCAGACCATCCGTGGTCTGAAAAAGAAGGGCCTTCAAACGATAAACTTGTACAATTTCTGGCTTGGGCGGCGACTCGTTCAACTCGCCCAGCGCGACCACTACATGTACCAGTACACGGGCCGGGGAGACTCGACAAAGGCCTGCCTCGACGAGTGGAAGCTGGAGGATTATCTCCCAGCGTTGAAGAAGATTACCCAGGCGGCGTACCTGGATGCGCAGGCTGGGGTCGCCCCCTACACCGCGAAGCGTCCGGCTCCAACGGTAATTTCTTTACCTTTCTCGCAATCGCAGTATATGCAGTCGCGGTAATTCTGATTCCGTTTTGTATTCGTCGCAGCTATTCCAAGTGGTGGAAGGGTGGATCCCACCTTCGGATGATGAGAGCTCGGGCCCATCCGTCCAGGACATAGGCGAATCGCCGCCTACCAAGGGCAACGAGGACGAGTCCGAAGAGGAGGTCGCCCCGCTGGTCCGAAAGACCCGCGGGCAACGACAGCGCGAGATCGAGGCGAGCAGAAGCCTCGAGCGTCATGATGACGACGACGAGCTCCCAGAGACCACCTCGTGCCATCAAGCCACTCCGTCAAAGAAGAAGAAGAAGGAAAGGGAGGCGAGGGCCCCCCCGAAGAAGAAAACGAAGCCGTCGAGGACGGCCTCACCGCCGCACTCGGCGAGCAGCTCCGATGCTCCCAGCCCAGCCGGTGACGGCGCGCCACCAGCGACAGCCGCGCTAGACGCGGCGACCGTGGAAGTGCCGCTGGCTTCAATGCCTCCGCCATTCGCCCCAGTCTCTGGGCTGGGGGAGGCTCCGGCTGCGGCGGCTTCGCCTCGCAAGGAGGCTCCAGCTGCGGTGGCTTCGCCCCGCACGGAGGCTCCCACCGAGGATGTCCCAGAGGCGCCAGCTGCAGCCTCAACGACGAAGAAGCCGTCCGTGTCTTGGGCACGCGACGTCCTGGAGTTGGGGCTCAGTCGCCGTCTGGGCCCTGAGCTGGAAAAACCGGACGGCCTCCGTACGGGACTGCGTTTCATCCCAGTCGCCAAGTGAGTTCGCTCACCTTTCCTTATTTTTCATAACTATTTCGATTGTTTTCGTTGATTCGATTGATGCGCAGGACCGGGGTGAAGAGGATGGGCCACCCGACCGTGGAAACGGTGCCCTCCGCTGCTAGCGAGGAAGATCCTTCCCGCAAGAGGAAGGCGGAAGAGGTCGTTGCCTCGGCGGATGGCAGTAAGAAGGCCAAGGGCGACGACACCGTCACTATCTCTGACGATACAGCGGTCGCACCAGTCGGGCCCGTGATGGAGGCAGCCGCGTCTATGAAGGAGGGTGCTTCCTTGCCTGGAACGGCGGAGGCGACCTCTCTCGGAGCGGGTGCTTCTATCGCTACCTTTCCGCGCTTCGTGACCAAGGCGACCACGGCGAGTGGGCCTGCGCCCTCGAGCCACGCTCCTGGGACCGCCGACGCTGAAGTCGACCAACGTCGCGGGCACACGCCGACACTTCTCGCGTCCGTGGACGCGGTACAACTCCACAGCATGCTTGGCGCGGCCATCCAGGTACATCCAGTCCCCGAGGATCAGGTCGGTGCTTTGCAGCGGCCTGATTCTTATAATTTCGCATCTTTTTGTTTGTCGCATCCAGTCCCCGAGTGCGCGCGCGCTAAATTTTAGCGGGTGGGCACTTTGGAATTTTTTGATCGCCAGTTCCCGAGTGCGCACTCGCTGAATTTCAGCGGGTGGGCACTTAGGAATTTTGATTTGACTAACCTTTTTTGGTGATGTGCAGGGTCTGCAGCTTGAGTCAGCGGACCGATTGGCCGCGAAATAGCGCGCGGAGAGGGAGCTGGCCATCGTCCAGGAGGCGAACAAAGGGCTTCAGGCTGTTGCTGCGAAGGCAGAGGAAGCTCGCCAGGGGCTTGTCCCCGCTGGTGAGTTGGTGGCGGCGCGATATGCTCTGGGTGTCGCTGAACAGCGGATCGCCGACCTCGAGCGCGAACTGCGGGAGGCGAGAGAAGAAGCGATCTCGGCGGACGGGCGAGCTAAGGCCGCCATTGCGGCCGCTGAGGAGGATCGCAAGGTGTCGGAAGTCCTTATTGCTGGGCTTCAGGACGACCACACGTCGCTTCAGTGCTTCATCACGGGACTCGCCCGCCCGTTGCTTGGTGAGTGCATCTTCCATTTCTAATAGTTGTGGTTTTTGTGGTGTCCGTCGTACTTATCATTGTCTTCTACTCGCAGGTCGCATCATTGATAGCGAAGGAGAGGCGAGCTCGCTCGACGCGAGGCAGTGCGTAAGCATGCTCGTCGATTCGGCGACGTTGTCGGCGACGTGCATCCGTGCCTACCTCCAAGAAATATCGCCCACGGAGGTGATTCCCAGCGACCTCGTTGAGGTGTGGAAGTATTTGGAGAAGGCACCCGCGGTCGTTGAGTTCATGACGCGATCGGCGTTTCGGCGTGGAGCATCGACGGCACTGAGCCTTGGACTCGCCCACTTCCCCGAGGATTTCGACATTGACGATGTGACGAGTGGGTATCCATCTTTGACTGGCGCGGTGGAGCTGTCCGAGGTCCTTAGGTTGCAAGAACGTGCCGCCACGTACTCGGAACGTGTCTGGGCAATGGGCGACCTCCTGCCGTACCAGGAGACGGTTGTCGCGCCGAACGACCCCGAGCCGCCGCATCGTGACTTCAAGGTCGAGCAGCCTTTTCGCGCGGCGATGGCGGGTGAACTGATGACGTATCCATCAAACCCGTACACGGCGTTCATCCGCAATCGCCGGGATGCTGGCGAGTCGTCATCGAAGCCTGCAGAGTAGGGTAGTTTGCCTTGTGGCGTTAGCAGCAGTTCTGCCACGCGGGCATATTTTGTAACATGAAACAATGCAACATGCGATTGAATGAGACGTCGTGTCTATTTTGATATTTTTTTGTGTGCTTTTGATTGATTTTGGACGAGTCCCCGAGCGCGTACGCCCTTTTGTGGGGTTTACCTCGTATATGATGTGTGTGTTGTTATCATGTGTGTTGTTGTTTTGGTCGACTCGCCCGAGCTCGGAGAGCCAGTCGCAAGGCGACTCCCTTGAGTGCTCTGTACTTTACCGTTTTCCCGTGCGCGAACGGGGTCGGGTGGCCGAGTCCCCGAGCGTGGTACTTGGTAGTTCGAGGCGCGACTCGAGGGTGGTTGAGGATTTAGCGCGTTGGTGTGAGCGCGTCGCTCCTACCTGGCCCGTTGGGTCAGTCGCATGGCGAGTCCTGGGCATGCTCTCTTACTTGGCGTTTTCCCTGGCCGCTCACGACGAACTGGTCTTCAGTCCCCGAGCGTGGTACTTAGCCGTTCGAGTCGCTATGCCGAGGATGTGGAGGACCAAGGTCGCTGTGAGAAGCGAGGGCAGTTGTCTTGGCTCGTAGAACCAGTCGATCTAGGCGACTCCAGTGGGGCTCCGGGTTGGCGTTTTTCGTGTACGATGCAAGACCTGAAGTGATTCAGTGCTCTTACACCGCACTACTTAGCCGTGCCGATCGCTGTACCAAAGGTTGACTTCTGCATTTAGCATAACGCTGTTTTTACGAGTGCGAGTGGCACATGTCATGGAGAGTAGGCGCAATTTGCGGTAACCGTTTCTTTTTATTTCATAGCGACTGGAGGGTACATGTGTGGGGTTCTAGGAGTAGAACTTCCGTAGGAGGTTTACATTCCATGGTCGCTTGACGTCGAGTTCGCCATCCCCGCGGACGTCGATGAGGTAGTAGGCGTCGTTTCCGAGGACGCGCCCGATAGCGAATGGGCCTTCCCACTGAGGGGAGAGCTTGTGCATGCCCTTCTTGTCCTGGATGAGGCGTAACACCAGGTTGCCTTCATGGAAGGTGCGAGCTTTCACCCGCCGGCTGTGGTAGCGGCGGAGTCCTTGCTGGTAGATGGCAGTGCGTGACCGAGCGAGGTCGCGTGCTTCATCGAGTTGGTCGATCCCGTCTTGGCGGGCAAGCTCGTTTGCAGCCTCCGTGTAGTGGACGACCCGCGGCGAGTCGTGTTCGAGGTCGGTGGGCATGACTGCCTCGGCGCCGTAGACCATGAAGAAGGGAGTGAATCCTGTCGATTTGTTGACTGAGGTGCGGATCCCCCATATGACGGAGGGCAACTCCTCGACCCAGCACCCGGCGGTGCGCTCGAGTGGTACTTGGAGTCGCGGCTTCAGGCCGTGTAGGATGCTTTGGTTGGCCCGTTCCGCCTGGCCGTTGGACTCTGGGTGGGCGACTGACGCGAGGTCGAGCCGGATATGGTGCTCTTCGTAGAATTCGGCCATGGCTCCCTTGGCGAAGTTGGTGCCGTTGTCCGTGATGATGCTGTTGGGGAACCCGTAGCGATATATGAGCTCGCGTAAGAATTTAGTGGCGGTCTTCCCGTCGCATTTCCGAACTGGCTTGGCCTCCACCCACTTCGTGAATTTGTTGACGGCGACTAGCAGGTGGGTGTAGCCAGAGGGGGCCTTCTTGAAGGGGCCTACCATGTCCATGCCCCACACAGCGAATGGCCAGGTGATGGGGATTGTTTTGAGCGCCGATCTCGGTACGTGCGTCTGATTGGCGTACTTCTGGCACCCGGCGCATCGCTGGACGATGTCGACAGCGTCGGCGTGTGCGGTGGGCCAGTAGAAGCCGTGTCGCATAGCCTTGGCGACCAGGGAGCGAGCGGCGGCGTGGTGGCCGCAGTCACCTGAGTGAATGTCGTGGAGGATTTTGCGTCCTTCAGCTGGTTGGACGCAGCGTTGGAACACGTCGGTGACGCTGCGCTTGTGGAGCTCACCGTCGATGATGGTGTAGGACTTGCATCGACGAGCGATCATTCGAGCGTCTGTCTCGTCTACTGATAGGGTGCCGGCTTCCAGGTAGGCGATGTAGGGCTTGGTCCAGTCGTCTGGCTCGTTGACGAGTGCAACCAAGGCTGCCTCTGGTTGTAGTGGGACCCCAATGTCGATCTCCCTCGGGGGAGAGACTGATGGCTTGGTAATCGTGTCGAGGAAAACGCCGGCGGGAGGCGCGAGTCGAGCCGACCCGATGCGGGAGAGTGCGTCGGCCTCCTCATTCTTTCGCCTGTCGATCCACTCGACAGAGTAGCCGGTGAAGTGGCCGCCCAACTTGTCCACCGCTTGGCGGTACGCCGCCATGGTAGGGGAGACGGCGTCGCAGGTGCCGGCGACTTGCCCCGCGACAAGGTCGGAATCTCCGTAGCAGCGGAGGCGATTGACGTTCATCTCCTTGGCGGCTCGCATGCCGTGGAGTAGGGCCTCGTATTCAGCCATGTTGTTGGTGCAGGGCGTGAAGTCGAGGCAGAGGATGTAGCGGAGCTTGTCGCCCTTTGGTGAGGTCAACACTATCCCTGCGCCTGCACCGTCCGCGTTCTTGGAGCCGTCGAAGTGCAGGCTCCAGTAGTGGAGGTACGACAGCTTCTCTGGCTGCTGGGCCTCCTCCCAGTCGGCGATGAAGTCTGCCAGTGCCTGCGACTTGATCGCCTTTCGTGGCTCGTATTTGATGTTGTGGACGCCGATATCGACGGCCCACTTGGCGACCCGCCCAGTCGCCTCGCGATTGCGGATGATGTCTTGCAGTGGTGCTGAGGAGACGACCGTGATCGGGTGCTCCTGGAAGTAGTGCGGCAGTCGCCGCTGAGCTCTGAAGACCGCGTATACTAGCTTTTGGTACTGTGGGTACCGCTGGCGTGACTCGGTGAGGACCTCGCTGATGTAGTACACCGGCCGCTGGACTGGGCGCTCCTTTCCTTCTTCTGGTCGTTCGACGACCATCACGGCACTGACGACGCGCTCGGATGCCGCGACGTAGACCAGCATGGGTTCTTTGTCGGCGGGGGCGGCGAGCAGTGGTGCGGCGAGCAGCACCTTTTTGAGGTCGCGGAGCGCGTTGTCCGCCTCCTTGTCCCACTGGAAGGTGGGGTTCTTGCGCATCAGGCGATATAGGGGCATCGCCTTTTCGCCCAGGCGGGGAATGAAGCGACTGAGAGCCGCTACTCGCCCGGCCAGCTTCTGGACGTCGCGCAGGCACTCGGGTTTGCCGAGCCGGGCGATCGTGTCGATCTTCATGGGGTTCGCCTCGATCCCTCATTTGGAGACGACGTACCCCAGTAGTTGTCCGGCGGGTACACCGAAGGTGCATTTGCCTGGGTTGAGCTTTATCTTATACCGTCGCTAGTTGGCGAATGTTTCTGCCAGGTCGGCGAGTAGGTCGCCCTGGTGAGCGGATTTCACGACCACGTCATCGATGTAGACATGGATGTTGCGGCCAATTTGGCTCGCGAGGCATTCTTGCATGCACCGCTGGTAGGTCGCCCCGGCGTTCTTGAGACCGAAGGTCATGGCGGTGTAGCAGAAGGCTCCGAATGGCGTGATGAACGCCGTCTTCTCCTCGTCTTCGACAGCCATTTTGATCTGGTTGTACCCAGAGTAGGCGTCGAGGAAACATAGCGACTCCGAGCCCGCGGTTGAATCGATTATCTGGTCGATCCGCGGGAGGACGAACTGCTTCTTTGGGCAGGCGCTATTCAGGTTTGTGTAGTCGATACACATTCTCCAGGTCCCGTTTTTCTTCTCGACCAGGACTGGGTTTGCCAGCCACTTGGAGTACTTGATTGGCCGGATGAAGCCGGCAGCGAGTAGACGCTGCACTTCCTCGGCGATTGCTCGACGGCGTTCTTCATTGAAGGGCCGCAGCGACTGCTTGACAGGTCGCACTTTGGGGTCGGCGTTTATCTTGTGCTCAGCGAGCTCCCTAGGGACACCGGGCATGTCAGAGGGTTTCCATGCGAAGATGTCCCTGTTCTCATGGAGGAACTCGATGAGCGCGCCTTCCTATGCTGGGCTCATGCCCGTCCCGATCGTCACCGTCTGGCTGGAGTCGCCTGGTACCAGCTCGACAGTGCGGGTGTGCGTCGTGGCCTCGAAGGTTGAGGTGTTTGCGCCCTCTGAGTTGGGCTTCTTGAGTATGGTGGGGTCGTCGTTGTTGACCCCGCTCGCGTACTTGGCGAGCTCATCGGCGTGGTTGGTCTCCGCCGCGATGACGGCGTCGGCGAGCTCGGCTCCTTTGGCCTCGCACTCGGCGGCCATGTCGGGGTCGCCGTTGATGGTGATAACGCCGCACGGCCCGGGGAGCTTCACCGCGTTGTACGCGTAGTGGGGCGCTGCCATGAATTTAGCGAACGCCTGGCGCCCCAGGACGCAGTGGTAGGGGCTGTCGAAGGGCACCAGCTCGAAGACGATCCGCTCGGTGCGGAAGTTTGCCGGTGTACCGAAGGTGACTGGCAGCGTGACCTTGCCGATCGGGTATGCCTTCCGACCGGGGACGATGTAGTGGAATGTGGTGTGGGTCGTCTCGATCATCGACTGCGGGAGCCGCAGCCACCTGAAGGTGTCGAGGTAGAGGATGTTGATGGAGTTGCCGCCGTCCATCAGTGTCTTGGGGAGCCAGTAGTCGCCAACCTTGGGCTTGACCACCAAGGCGACTCGTCCTGGGTACTCGATGCGCGGCGAGTGGTCTTGTTGGCTCCAGGTGATGGGCTGCTCCGACCAGTTCAGGAACTGGGGGACGTCTATTTGGGCCACCGCGTTGACGGCGACGGCGCGGGCGATGACCTTCTTCTCGCGCTTCATGTTGAAGCCTGTGAAGGTGTGGAGCGAGCCAGCTACTTTGCTGAATTTTCCGCCGTTTGGCGGGTCGTTGTCGGGGTCGTCCCGTGCTCGCCGTGCCTTCTCGATTTCCCTGAGGGTGTGGCAGTCGGCGGTGGTGTGCGTTGCGGGCTTTCCTTCCCTGCTATGGAACGCACATGGTTGGTTAAGGAGGGCCGCGGGATCGAACCTTGGCTTGTTCTTGTAGCTGCCGCCGTCGCGGCGGAAGCTCTTGGGCTCGCGCTGCGCGTGCCCGGCGTTGGCGACGAAGTCGACTCGCCCGTCACTGCGGCGCTTGCCAGTGAGGCGAGTGCCGCTGTAGCGTAGGTCGGTTCGGCGTCCGCCGTCGTTGCCGCCCGTGCGGCGTTGACCTCCTGACTCGTCGTCAGTTTCCTGGTTTGGATCTTCCTCGGCGTACCGTTTGGCGATCTCGAGGAGGTCGGGGATGTTGTCGAGTGTGCGGGAGTGTCGCTTGAGCTTGGCGACTAGGGGCTCGTAGCGGCACGAGGTCTTGAAGCAATGGATCTCGGTGTCCGGGTGGATGCCGACCGCGTTGTACCAAAGCTCTTGCCACCGTTGGACCCAGTTGCGGGTCGACTCGCGGGGTCCCTGGACGCACCGTTCCAGGTCCTCAATAGTGGTGGCGCGGGTGTAGGAGCACTCGAAGTGCCTAACGAAGGCGTCACGCATTTCCTCCCAGGAGTCGATACTGTCCTGGGGGAGAGTGTTGATCCACTGCCTGCACGTCCCCTCCATCATCAGGGGGAGGTAACGGGCGGCGAGAAGGTCAGTGTGACCCGCGATCCCCATCGCCATGAGGTATGTGTTGAGCCATACGGCGGGGTCGTACGAGGAGTCGTACTTTTCTATTTCTTTTGGCGCCTTGAAGTTTGGCGGATACTTCTCGCCTCGGATCATTGGTCTGAAGCACTTTGGCCCGAGTCGGCTGAGCGACCCCATGGGCTCGCCGTCGCGGCGATTGGTTAGGGTATGTCGCAGGTCGTCGGGCTGGCGTGCGCGCCAGCTTTGGTTGTTGATGATGTGGGTGCGGGCGTCGATGGGTTGCCCGTTGGCGGCGACAAGGTTGGTTGCCGGCCTGGGGTCGTTGGTGGAGAGTGCCGCGTTAGCGGGTCGGTATTGGGGCTGCAGTGGCTCTGGTGGCGGGCAGTTGAGGGTGTTTGCCGCCGCTGGGCGGCCGCTGGAGGCCGCTCTGCTTCCTGAGGAACGCGAGTATACCCGTCCTTGCAAATCGGCGCCCGCTCTCTGCTGTTCGACGGCCTTCGCGAGCAGGGCCTTGACGTATTCGATCTGCAGGGCGCCGTTGCCGGTCGTAGTGATGCTGTCGACTGCTGCTCGGCCTGCCACAAGGTTGTACATCGGGGTGGAGAACAGTGGAAGGCCGTTTGCGTCTCGCCCTCGTGAGGAGACTACTATCCGCGGCTGGTCCCTGGGGGGTGCGGTTGGGTGGAGGTGGGGCACCCATTGCCGTTGATCCTGGCGGGGGCCGGGCGCTCCCTCCTGGTGGCGCGTTCTCGCAGATCGCGCGCTCGACCACGCGGGCCGGGTCGTTTTCGTCATCGAAGTTCAGGGCGCGCCCCTGAACGGCGGGGTTCAGGCGCGTCCTGATCCGCTGCTGGTGGTAGCACGATAATTCCTGCGCCGTCACTTGCTCGAGGCGAAATTTTTCGCGCTCAGCTTGCTCCTTGCGTACCGCCTCCGCCAGTTTCAGGCAGAGTTCCTCGACCTCCGTGGCCGTGGCGTTAGGAGGGATCGGGGTGGAGAATGGATCCTCTGGCGGGTCGGTGCCAGTCGCCATGTAGGTCGCGGCGTAGCGACCGGTTCCGTCGCAGAGATCGGCGGAGTTCTCCGACTCGGAGTCGAATTCGAAGATCCCGAGGATGGAGGGGTCCTCAAAATCTCCCGCGTTGGAGACCTGGGCGATGGAGCCCGCGGTGATGGATCCGGCGAGTGATGCCGGGGTCGCCGAGTCGGCGTCGTCATTGAGGGCCGCGTCCTCTACGGCCGCTGAATTCTCGGCCACGTTGCTGTGGGCCGAATTGTACTCGGAGGCGAGGCGGTGGATCGTGCGGATCTGGCTCTCGGAGAACCGATCGCATGGCGGCGACTCGCGGACGCGAGCCGAGTCCTCCGAGACGATGACGTCGGTGAGGCCGACGAAGAGGCTGATCGTGCCGATAGGCAGGATCACGCTGTGCGTGACGGGTCGCGCCGCCGGGACGTAGCTGCTCGGCAAGATCTGGAGCATCTCGCCGATCGCTATCATGCGGCCGGTGGCGACCGTCTCGTTGATGGGCAGATTGGATCTCGCCGCAGAACACCGGCCAGGCCCCACGGTGGGCGCCACTGTCGTGGGATGGTCACGGCAGATGCTGCAATCGGCAGCGAGTAGTAGAACGAGGGACAAGGGCGGCCAGCCATCTGCATAAAACTTGACAAAACACTCATTGTATAATATATAAAAATCATAGTCTACCTATCAGATGCCCTTAGGAACATGGGGAACTACTCACAACAATTAAACATTACAAAGAACAGAGGTTGGATGATATTGTTAATGGAGAGGTGAACCAGTGGTAATGGAGATGATGAAGCAGGCTGATACGTCGTAAACGTATCTATAATTTTTTATGTTCCATGCTTGTTTAGTATCTACTTTTTTTTGCTTTGTCTATACTTTGAGGTATTTTTATATGTTTTCTGGGACTAACATATTAACAAGATGCCACAGTGCCAGTTGCCTGTTTTTTGTTGTTTTTCGTTTCAGAAAATTCATAAAATGAATATTCTCATAATTGGATGGGACAAAAGACAAAGACAATATTTCACCGAGGAGAACACAGAGCCGGAAGACAAGACGGAGGAGGGCCTTGAGGGGGCCACACCCCCTGGCCGCGCGGCCAGGCCTGGACCGCACCTGGGGCAGTGCAGGCGCCTCGGGCACCCCCTCGGCCTCCCTCTTCGCCTATAAGAAGCCCCCGATAGTTAAACCCCAAGTACCCTATCAATCTTCCACGAAACACTCCATAGCCACCACCATCATCCTTAGATCGGGGGGGGGGGATATGAAGCTCTTCCGGGCACCCTGCCGGAGGGGAGAGATCACCTCGGAGGCCTTCATCACCATGCCAGCCTCCGGTATGATGTGAGTACTTCCACCTTGTACTATGAGTCCATGTAGTAGCTAGATGGTTGTTTCTCCTCCTTTGTGCTACCATGTTTAGATCTTGTGAGCTCCGTTCATGATCAAGATCATCTATTTTTAATCATGCATGTTGTGTTTGCAGGGATCCGATGGATATAGAGATTACTATGTCAGATTGATTAATGATTCTATCTTATTAATTCTATCATGTCTGTGTTGTTTGAGATCTTGCATGCTCTCCATTTATAGTAGCTATCTTGGCCAATTAGATGCTAGTGACTCCAAGAGGGAGTATTTATGCTCGATAGTGGGTTCATGCCTCTATTGAATCTGGAGAAGTGACAAAAATTTCTAAGGTTATAGACGTGATGTTGCTACTAGGGAGAAAACAACAATCTCTTATTCATGGAACAAGTGTATTGTTTACTTTACTCACCTTGCTTAAAGTAGTTAATTGCTTGCAACTTAATATTGGAGGGGGTTCGGATGATAACCTGAAGGTGGATTACTAGTCACAGATGCAGTTGGATGATGGTCTATGTATATTCTTGTAATGCCCAATCAAATCTCATATGATCATGAATGTCTAGTATTGCATTGTTATGCCTTAATCTGTCCTGTCAATTGCCCCTCTGTAATTTGTTTACCCAACATGTTATGTTGTTTACCTTAAGGAGAACACTGATATGTCGGAAACGTATCTATAATTTGTGTTGTTCCATGCTTGTTTAGTATCTACTTTGCTTTGCTTTGCTTTGTCTACACTTTGAGGTGTTTTTATATGTTTTCTGGAACTAACCTATTAACAAGTTGCCACAATGCTAGTTGCCTGTTTTCTTCTGTTTTTGGTTCCAGAAAGGCAGAAAATCAATATTCTCGGAATTGGACGGGACAAGCCAAAGTCAATATTTTACCGTGGGCAACACGAAGCCAGAAGATGAGACGGAGAAGGATCACCAGGGGGCCACACCCCCTGGCCGCACGGGTGGGCCCACCACGCGCTTGGGGGGGTGCATCCGCCCTAGTGGCCCCCTGGCTCGCCCCTTCGCTTATAAGAAGCCCCCGATAGAAACCCTAGGCACCCGATCAAAACTCCACGAAACCGTATGTAGCCTCTGCCACCATCGTCCCTAGATCGGGGGGATCTGAAGTTCTTCCCGGCACCCTACCAGAGGGGAGATCATCCCGGAGGCTTTCTTCTCCGGTATGAAGCGTGAGTAGTTCCACCTTGGACTACGGGTCCATGTAGTAGCTATATGGTTGGATCTCCTCCTTGTGCTTTCATGTGTAGATCTTGTGAGCTCCGTTCATGATCAAGATCTAATCTATTTGTGATCATGCATGTTGTGTTTGCGGGGATCCGATGGATATTGAGATTACTATGTTAGATTGATTAATGGTTTTGTCTTATTGATTCTATCATGTCTGTGTTGTTTGTGATCTTGCATGCTTTCCGTTGTTAGTAGCTATCTTGGCCGAGTAGTTGCTAGTGGCTCCAAGAGGGGGTATTTATGCTCGATAGTGGGTTCATGCCTCTAATTTCCAAGGGAAGTGACAACAATATCTTCGGGTGTAGATGTGCTATTGCCACTAGGGAGAAAACAATGGTCTCTTGTTCGTGGAACAAGTGGATTGTTTACCTTACACACTTTACTTAAAACAGTTGTCTGTTGCTTGCAACTTAATACTGGAGGGGGTTTGGATGATAACCTGAAGGTGGACTTCTAGTCATAGATGCAGTTGGATGGAGGTCTAGGTATATTGTTGTATTTACCAATCGAATCTCATAGGATCTTTTTGTCTGGTATTGCGTTGTGATGCCTTGCTCAGTTCCTGTCAATTGCCCTGCTGTAATTTGTTTATCCTTCATGCCATGTTGTTTATCTAAGGAGAGCACCTCTAGTGAACTATGGACCTCGGTCCAATCTTTACCATTGATACATCTTCCACTGTTTACTTGCTGCAAACCATCATTACCCTCGACACCATACAATTAATCCTTTGTTACATCAAACCGGTGAGCTTGACAACCTCACTGTTCGTTGGGGCAAAGTCTTGAGTTTGTGTTGTGCAGATTTCCATGTTGCTTGCAACACCTTTTAGATGTTTCCTTCCTCCTACTGGTTTGATAACCTCGGTTTCTTACTGAGGGAAGACTTGCTGCTGTGCTCATCACACCTTGCTATTAGGGTTTCCAACAAAGCGTCCCACGACAGTACTGGGCGCCATCAAGTTTTTCTGGCGCCGTTTCCGGGGATTCTAAGGACTTCTTCACAAGGTGATTTCCACAAACGGAAGAGACTAATGCCTTGCAGGATCCTATGGAAGAAGAAATTGCTGAAACAGGAAGCTCATTAGATGAAAAAGAAGAGGATGAATGTTATGCTTTTGTGGATCTTTTGAAATATCTATTATGGGTAAAACTAGTGATGATGTTCCTATGCCTTTTACCTATAGTAGTGATCATGATTGGGAAAAGCACGCTACTTTTGATATTGAAAACCTCTTTGGTACCAATTCTAAAAATTCTATTGCCTAAGATGATACTTTACCTCCAATTTATGATGATTACAATGATGATATTGATATTTTCAGTCCACCTACTATTGAGGAGAAAATTGATTGTGATTACAATATGCCTCCTATATTTGTTATTATGATGATGAGAATAATAATGATAGCTATTTTGTTGAATTTGCTCCCACTACATACGTGGAGAGTAATAATTATTTTATGCATGTGGCTCATGATAAGAATGTTTTATGTGATAGTTATATTGATAAATTTATTCATGATGCTACTGAAATTTATTATGAGAGAGGGAAACATGGTATTATGTATCTTAACAATATTAAGTTTCCCCTCTTTATGTTGAAAATCTTCAAGTTGCACTTGTTTTGATTTCCTATACTTGATGCTTTGTGCTTCTTTGATTTATTTTCTTACAAGATTCCTATGCATAGGAAGTGGGTTAGACTTAAATGTGTTTTGAATTTCCCTCTTGATGCTCTCTTTGACTTTAATTCATAATTCTTATGTGAGCATCTTCTCAAACTATCATGCCTAACTTAAAGGCGGTAAAGAAAAATACTTGTTGGGAGATAATCCAAGAGTTTCCTTGAGTCTTGGAAGTTATTAATTCAGTAATGACCTCTCCTTATCCTTTTTGTTTTCCTTTTGTGCCAAGAATGACCTCTAATGAGAGGGAAGTAAGATTTGGGAAGTTGCTGTCCCGAAACAGATTTCTGTCCTCCACCATAAACATTCGTGAGGAGTCTGTGCAAGTCGGATTGAGCTGAAAATTTACGAATAAATCCCCCAGTATGTTAGCTAACTTTCGTTAGTTCAAAACTTTGTGATTTGAGCAACATAAGATTTTCGAAAAAATAAATTTCTACCTGCTGGTCTGTTTTGACAAATTTCTGCCATTATTTGCATTTGCTTCTTATTGATTCCTTTTTGAGTTCTCTTTTGGGGAATTGAGATTTTTGAAGGAGTTGATACAGTATATTGTGTTTTTAGTGAAAAGTTTTGCTGTTCCAAAGCTAATCCCAAAGTTCTATTTTCTTTTGAATACACTAATGTTGCTAATGAAGATTGTGTGAAGTTTTGTATGAAGCAAAAATTTCAGGTGTAGAGAGAGAATGATGTAATGAGATGAAGAATGGACAAAAGCTCAAGCTTGGGGATGCCACCTCGGTTTCACCCCAAGAAATATTCAAGAGGTACAAGCGTCAAAGCTTGGGGATGCCCAAGGCATCCACTTCTTCATCAATAAAAAGCTCAGATCTGTCTAGACACTTTGTTTTTATTGTTTCATGCACTGTTGTGTTGTTCTTGGAGCGTCTTAGTTTTCGTTTGCTTTGATTAGTTTGTTTAGTTTGCTTGAATAAATTAGTTTGGACCCCCGTTCTCGCTGTGTTGTTTTAAATAAGTTGATTGGTGTTGGGAAGGAGTAGAAAGTTCTTGCTTAAAAGTGCAAGAGGAGCTTGCATTGACCGTGGCTTAGACTTTAGCATGACATGCTAGGTGTTGTTTTAACTTTATGCTTAGTTATTATTGCTGTAGCATGTCTTGTTCCAAATCCTTTGGTTCCTGGAATAGATGTTGATACTTGGATAGTAGAGCTTGCACCTGAGCAGGGGGTGTAGGTGTGGTCATGTCAGTAGGTTGCTCCACCACAGCCGTAGCCCATATTGTTCATGGGTTGAGAACGGGAGTTGAACTCTAGGAGGCCGAATCCCCCCTGTTCCTCAGTAGCTCAGTGGTAGAGGCACAATTGCGTTTGCCGGAGGCCTATACTGTAACCGATTTTACCGATCAGTTTCTAGGGCATGACGATTGCCACAGTCTACTGAACACTTTCCTGGACCAAAAGGTGAACAAAATAAGTAATAACAGAGGTTTCGAGAGTGCCCAACTGAACCACCCGCTTGAGATCTGCCACATCTTCCTTCAAGTCAGAGAGTTGAGAGAGCAAGATTCATTCTTTAATCGCTACCAGATCAAACATGAAAGAAGTCTGAATTGGATCAAAAGAAAGAAGCAAACCAGAGGAGTCGCAGGTAGGATTTGTTTGGGCCATTGGCCTTGGGATTGCTTAGTGTGCCTTGAAGAAATCATGCGTTGTTTTAGCATACAAAAGCATAGTATTGTGGTATTCTCCTTTGATGCTTTGTTTGGGTTGACTTGGCACATGCTCACACCATGTTATGACTATGACAAGTCACCATAGCCTCTATGATCATTTAGTCCTTGACTTGTAGTACCACTCTATGCTTTGATTAGTAATGTTTTGTCTCTCTGCGTGATTATGGCCATTATTTCTCTCTTAGTTGGTTGCTCCCAGTCTTTTGCTAGCCTCCACTTGTATGAGTAAGCTCTACTCATGCTTCCAACTCCCAAGAAAACCAGTTATTCCAAAGTGTACACTATAAATTCCTATGCATGGTGTGTTACACCATTCCAAGTATATTCTTGTTTTTATCTGTCTTCCAATTAAAATCATTTTGTTATGTGAAAACTTAGTGATTAAAGCCCTCACAAACTTGATGGCACACTTTATATTCTTTGCCCCTAATAAGCTTGAACCATTGTGTCGCCTAGGTTGTATATGCTTGCACTTATACATTGGAATTAGCAGAACCATGCTGTCATGGGAAATGATTTCAACATTGCACTTGTACTTTGTACATAGTTGATATCATGCTCTTTTGTATATGGATGTCACCGGTGTGAAAAGAGGGAGCTTGTAAGTCCATGGAGTTATGTATTTTGTGTTAGAGAAACGTCTGGGCCGCTAGCCTAAGCCATGCCTAATCATGGTGGAAACTTGCAGCATCACCATAATGAGCTATCTGTGAAGCATCCTCAATAAAACGCTATGCACATAGTAAATAAAAAGATCGCTGAGATGCTCATTGTATGCTTGCCTTGTCAATTTTGTTATGGGATAGCTCATGTACCATGAGCAAGGGGTACCCCGTTGGCGGTTCTCTATGATACGCATGTACTTACTATGACAAGAACTTAGAGGTGACTGAAGTTGAGTAGCATGAGGTATGACCCTCGTATTCAAGGGACATGAGATTGCCAACTTATACTTTGTCAAGCATATACTCCATAGTTTGTTCACTTTAACCTTAATCACTTCAAGATGCTTATGATAGGAGCAATGAGGGCTGAAAGCTAACAGGTACCATAATTTTTGGAAGATCTTTTTGAAACTTGAAATCCCTGCTTCCCTTTTATGAAGAGCCTTTCTTCCACTGTTATATTGAGTCTCCATCTTCTACCTTTAGGCACCATTAAGAGAGCATAGTTGTCATTCTTAGTTCTATGTGCAGTGTCCCAAAACTTATTGATTGATGCATATTGTGATATTACTTGTTCTTGTGCTACTTATATCTAGTCACTATTATGAACTTTGAAGGTGTCCTATGCATCTATTTGCTACTCTATGAGGGACAAGCTGATTGCAACTATGCCTTGTTTCTGTTTGTGAAACAAATAAGCGTTTTTCAATGCATGCTATTCATGATCTTTGTTTGTAGCCTTTCATGTTGCATGCATAGTTACTTTGTCTTATTGTTAGAACTCCATCTTTCATGCACATGTTTAGAGTTCTTTGGTCCCAACTTTCAATGCTTGCAAATGGTTTGATCTTGGTTTGGATGGTGCATGTCACCTCAAAAATTATTCTTTTTATCACTTACCTACTCGAGGACGAGCAGGAGTTAAGCTTGGGGATGCTTGATACGTCAGAAATGTATCTACAATTTTTGTTGTTCCATGCTTGTTTAGTATCTACTTTGATTTGCTTTGTCTACACTATGAGGAGTTTTTATATGTTTTCTGGAACTAACCTATTAACAAGTTGCCACAGTGCCAGTTGCATGTTTTCTTCTGTTTTTGGTTCCAGAAAGGCAGAAAATCAATATTCTCGGAATTGGACGGGACAAGCCAAAGTCAATATTTTACCGTGGGAAACACGAAGCCAGAAGATGAGACGGAGAAGGCTCACCAGGGGACCACACCCCCTGGCGCCGCGGGTGGGTCCACCCCGTGCTTGGGGGGTGCAACCGCCTGGTGGCCCCCTGGCTCGCCCTTCGCCTATAAGAAGCCCCGATGTAGAAAGCCTAGGCACTCGATCAAAAGTCCACGAAACCATCTGTAGCCGCCGCCACCATATTCCCTAGATTGGGGGGATCTGAAGTTCTTCCCTGCACCCTGCCGGAGGGGAGATCATCCCGGAGGCCTTTTTCTCCGGTATGAAGCATGAGTAGTTCCACCTTAGACTACGGGTCCATGTAGTAGCTAGATGGTTGTATCTCCTCCCTGTGCTTTCATGTATAGATCTTGTGAGCTCCGTTCATGATCAATATCTAATCTATTTGTAATCATGCATGTTGTGTTTGCGGGGATCCGATGGATATTGAGATTATTATGTCAGATTTATTAATAGTTTTGTCTTATTGATTCTATCATGTCTGTGTTGTTTGTGATCTTGCATGCTCTCCATTGTTAGTATCTATCTTGTCGAGTAGTTGCTAGTGACTCCAAGAGGGGGTATTTATGCTCGATAGTGGGTTCATGTCCCTAGTTTCCAAGGGAAGTGACAATAATCTCTTCGGTTGTAGATGTGTTGTTGCCACTAGGGAGAAAACAACGGTCTCTTGTTCATGGAACACGTGGATTGTTTACCTTACACACTTTGCTTAAACAGTTGTCTATTGCTTGCAACTTAATACCGGAGGGGGTTCAGATGATAACCTGAAGGTGGACTTCTAGTCATAGATGCAGTTGGATGGCGGTCTATGTATATTGTCGTATTTCCCAATTGAATCTCATAGGATCTTTTTGTCTGGTATTGCATTGTTATGCCTTGCTCACTTCCTGTCAATTTCCCTGCTATAATTTGTTCACCCTTCATGCCATGTTGTTTATCTAAGGAGGGCACCTCTAGTGAACTATGGACCCCGGTCCAATCTTTACCATTGATACATCTTCCACTGTTTACTTGCTGCAAACCATCATTACCTCCCACACCATACAGTTAATCCTTTGTTACAGCAAACCGGTGAGCTTGACAACCTCACTGTTCGTTGGGGCAAAGTCTTGAGTTTGTGTTGTGTAGGTTTCCATGTTGCTTGCAACTCCTTTGAGACGTTTCCTTCCTCCTACTGGTTCGATAACCTCATTTTCTTATCGAGGGAAGACTTGCTGTTGTGCTCATCACACCTTGCTCTTAGGGTTTCCAACGAAGCGTCCCACGACAGTACTAGGCACCATCAAACACCTCTAGTGAACTATGGTCCCCGTTCCAATCTTTACCATTGATACATCTTCCACCGTTAATATTTACTTTCTACAAACCACCATTACCTTCCACACCATATGGTTAATCCTTTGTTTTTAGCAAACCGGTGAGATTGACAACCTCAATGTTTGTTGGGGCAAACTCTTGAGTTTGTGATGTGCAGGTTTCCAAGTTGCTAGCAACACCTTTGAGTCGTTTTCTTCCTCCTACTGGTTCGATAACCTTGGTTTCTTACTGAGGGAAAACTTGCTGCTATGCTCATCATACCTTGCTCTTGGGATTTGCCATTGAAGCTCTACAGTGATGTAAGCTGCAATCAACAAGCTTTTCTGGCACCGTTGCCGGGGAGGTTAAGGACGGCTTCACAAGGGGAGTCCTTCAAAACCTTTCTCTTTACTTTGTTTTTTTTGCTTAGTTTCTTTTTCCTTGTTTTATTTGCTTCTTTTTATCAAAAATTACAAAAAAATAGTTGCTTGCAAAAATGAACTCTCTTGAGAACACCAAGTTGTGTGACTTCACTAGCACAAACAACAATGATTTCCTGAGTACACATATTGCTCCACCTGCTCCTGATGCTACCTTTTATGAAATTAAGCTTGCTTTTTTGAATCTTGTGATGAAAGAGCAATTTTCTGGTGCTAGTTCTAATGATGTTGTTGTCCACCTCAATAACTTTGTTGAACTTTGTGAGATGAAAAAATATAAGGATGTAGATGGAGATATTATTAATATCAAATTGTTTCCTTTCTCCTTGAGAGGAAAAGCTAAAGAATGGTTTCTATTCTTGCCTAGAAATAGTATTGATTCTTGGATTAAGTGCAAAGATGCTTTTATTGGAAAATACTATCCTCCTGCTAAGATTATATCTATGAGAAGTGAAATAATAAAATTGGGACAACTTGATAATGAACATGTTGCTCAAGCTTGGGAAATAATGAAATCTTTGGTAAAGAATTATCCCACTCATGGACTGACTCCTTGGATGATTATCCAGACTTTTTATGCAGGACTAAACTTCTCTTCAAGAAATCTGTTGGATTCTGCTGCTGGAGGTACCTTTATGACCATCACTTTGGGTGCTGCAACAAAGCTCCTTGATAATATGATGGTCAACTTTTCTAAATGGCACACTGAGAGAGCTCCACATGGTAAGAAGGTAAATTCTGTTTAAGAAACCCCCTCTTTGAGTGATAAAATTGATGTTATCATGGCTATGCTTGTTAATGTAAAAGCTCATATAGATCCAAATAATGTTCCCTTAGCCTCTTTGCTTTCTCAATAAGAGCAAATTGATGTGAACTTCATTAGAAACAGCAATTTCAACAACAATGCCTATAGGAATAATTTTGGTAGTAACAATAACTATAGGCTTTATCCTCCTAATAATGACAATACTTATGGGAATTCCTACAACAACAATACTAGAAGTTCTCCCTCTGAACTTGAAGTCATGCTTAAAGACTTTATTAGTAAACAAACCATTTTCAACAAAACTGTGGAGGAAAAGCTTATGAATGTTGAGAAAAATATTTCCTCTTTGTCTGAAGCACAGTCCTCTTTGATTAATAAAATGGCTGCTAAACCTAAAACCTTGGAAAGTACCTTTGCTGCTACTCATGCCATACAAGTTACTATTGATGAAAATGTTAGATTGTTAGCTAAACTACATGCTAAGTGGAAAAGAGAAGCTGAAATTGCTAGAAACAATAGTGTGTGTACTATTACCACCACCAATATGGATGCCACCAAACCACAAGAAGTCCCTATTCCTCCTACCACAATGCCTAAACCCAATGAGTCTACTACCAGTGATGCTAAGTTTGATTTTGATCTTGATGGTTGCAATATCTATGAAGTGATTATGTTCCTACAAAAGCTTGCTAGAAGTCCTAATGCTAGTGATATAAATGTGGCTTTCACGAAACACATTACAGATGCTCTCATTAATATTAAGGAAGAAAAATTGAAACACAAAGCCTCTATTCCTAGGAAAGTAGAAGATAGTTGGGAACCCATTATTAATATGGAAGTGAATGACTTTGATCTCAAAGCTTCATGTGACCTTGGTTCTAGTGTCTCTATTATGCCTAGAAAGATTTATGAAATGCTTGATTTGCCACCTTTGGAAGATTGCTATTTGGATGTCCCACTTGATGATAATGCTAAAAAGAAACTCATGGGGAGTGTTAATGATGTTCTTATGGTTAATAATGCCTATGTCCCTGTGGATTTATATGTTTTGGATGTTAAATACAATGCTTCTTGTCCTATTACTTTGGGAAGACCTTTTCTTAGAACTGTTGGTGCCATCATTGATATGAAATAAGGCACCATTAAATATCAATTCCCATTCAAGAAAGGTATTGAACACTTCCTTATGAGGAGAGAGAGAGGTTACCCTTTGCTCCTCCTTTGAAAGCAAGGTTTGATGTTAATGCTTCTTCATTTGAAAATACATGATTCTTGCTTCTTGTGCCTAACTTAAAGGCATTAAAGAAAAGTACTTCTTGGTAGATAACCCAATAGTTTTCTTGAGTCTTGGAAGTAATTACTTCTGTAATAACATCTCCTTATCCTCTTTGTTTGATTTTTGTGCCAATAATAACCTCTAATGAGAGGGAAGTAAGATTTGGGGAGTTGTTGTCCTGAAACAGATTTTTGTGCTCCACTGTAAAAATTCATGTAAAATCTCTGTAAGTCGTATTGAGCTATAATTTTCTGAATAAATCCCTAGGTTGTTAGATAAATTTTGTTAGTTCAACGTTTTTTGATTTGAGCAATAGAAGGTCTTCGAAAAAAACGGTTTCTACCCGCTGGTCTGTTTTGACAGATTTCTGCCATTATTTGCATTTGCTTCTTATTGATTCCTTTTTGGGTTCTTATTGGGAAATTGAGATTTTTGAGGGAATTGCTACAGTATTTTTTTCCTTTAGTTAAATTTTTGCTGTTTTAAAACTAAACCCCAAGGTCTATTATCTTTTGAATGCACAAATGTTGCTAATAAAGGTTGTGTGGAGTTTTGTATGAAGGAAAATATTCAGGTGTAAGGAAAGAATGATGTAATGAGATGAATCATGGAAAAAATCTCAAGCTTGGGGATGACACCACGTGTAAACCCAAGAAATATCCAAGAGGTACAAGCGTCAAAGCTTGGGGATGACCAAGGCATCCCCTTCTTCATCAATAAAAATCTAAGGTCTTTCTAGACACTTTGTTTTTATTGTTTCATGCACAAGCTGTGTTGTTCTTGGAGCGTCTTAGTTTTTGTTTTTGTTTTTGGTTTTTTAAGTTTGCTTGAATAAAGTATTTGGACCCTCGTTCTCGCTGTGTTGTTTCAAATTATTTGATTGGTGTTGGAAAGTAGTAGAAAGTTCTTGCTTGAGTAGTACAAGAGGAGCTTGTTTTGACTGTGACTTAGACTTTATCTTGTCATGATATATGCTATTTTTACCTTATGCTTAGTGATTATTGCTGTAGCATGACTTGTTCCAAAAAATTAGGATTGCTTAATGTGCCTTGAAAGAATCATGCGTTGTTTTAGCATACAAAAGCATAGTATTATGGTATTCTCCTTTGATGTTTTGTTTGGGTTGACTTGGCACATGCTCACACCATGTTATGACTATGAACAATTCACCATAGCCTCTATGATCATTTAGTTTTTGACTTATGGTACCACTTTATGCTTTGATTAGTAATGTTTTGTCGCTCTGCATGATTATAGCCATTATTGCTCTCTCAGTTGGTCGCTCCCAGTCTTTTGCTAGCCTCCACTTGTATGAGTAAACTCTAATCATCCATCCAACTCCCAAGAAACCAAGTTATTCCAAAGTGTCCACTATAAATTCCTATGCATGGTGTGTTACACCATTCCAAGTATATTCTTGTTTTGTCTATCTTCCAAATTAAACTTGTTATGTGACATTTAGTGATTAAAGCTCTCACAAACTTGATGGCACAATTTATTTTTATTCCCCCTAATAAACTTGAACCATTGTGTCATCTATGTTGTATATGCTTGCACTTATACGTTGGAATTAGCAGAACTATGCTGTCATGGGGAACGCTTTCAACATTGCACTTGTACATTATACCCAGTTGATATCATGCTCTATTGTTTGTGGATGTCATCGGTGTGAAATAAAAGGGGAGCTTGTAAGTCCATGGAGTTATGTATGTGTGTTAGATAAACGCCTAAGCCACTAACTAAGCCATACCTAATCATGGTGGAAACTTGCAGCATCACCATAGTGAGAAATCTATGAAGCTTTCTTCTTATAAAAAAACAGAGACATATTGAAAAGAGGAAAGAGAGAAAAAAAGCACCATTTTCCCATGGTAAATAAGAAGATTGCTGATATGCTCATTGTCTTATTGCCTTGTCATTTTGATATGGGATAGCTTCTGTATCATGTGCAAGGGGTACCCCGTTGGCGGTTCTCTATGATACACATGTACTTACTATGACAAGAACTTGCCAGTGACTAAAGTTGAGTAGCATGAGGAGCGGCCCTCGTATTCAAGGGACATGAGATTGCCAACTTATACTTTGTCAAGCATATACTCCATATTTTGTTCATGTTAACCTTAATCACTTCAAGATGCTTATGATAGGGGCAATGAGAGCTTAAAGCTAACAAGTACCATAATTTTTGGAAGCTCTTTACGAAACTTGAAATCCCTGCTTCCCTTTTATGAAGAGCCTTTCTTCCACTATTATATTGAGTCTCCACCTTCTATCCTTAGGAACCAATTAAGAGAGCATAGTTGCCATTCTTAGTTCTATGTGCATTGTCCCAAAACTTATTGATTGATTCATATTGTTGATATTGCTTGCTCATGAACTATTTGTATCTAGTCACCCTTATGAACTTTGAAGGTGTCCTTTGCATTTATTGCTACTCCATGAGGGACAAGCTGAATGCCACTAGGCTATGTTTTCTGTATGTGAAACAAACAAACGTCTTTCAATGCATTGTTATTCATGAATCTTTGTTTGTATCATTTCATGTTGCATGCATAGTTACTATGTCCTATTGTTAGAACTCCATCTTTCATGCACATGTTAGAGTACCTTGATCCAAGCTTTAAATGCTTGCAACTGGTTTGATCTTGATTTTGATGGTGCATGTCACCTAAAAAATTATTCGTTTTATCACTTACCTACTCGAGGACGAGCATGAGTTAAGCTTCGGGATGCTTGATACGTCGTAAATGTATCTATAATTTTTTATGTTCCATGCTTGTTTAGTATCTACTTTGTTTTGCTTTGTCTACACTTTGAGGTATTATTATATGTTTTCTGGGACTAACCTATTAACAAGATGCCACAGTGCCAGTTGCCTGGTTTCTGTTGTTTTTGGTTCGAGAAAAGTCAGAAAATAAATATTCTCGGAATTGGACGGGACAAAAGCCAAAGTAAATATTTCACCGAGGAGAACACGGAGCCGGAAGATGAGACGGAGGAGAGCCTCGAGGGGTCCACACCCCTGGCCGCGTGGCCAGGCCTGGCCCGCGCCTGGGGGGTGCAACCGCCTCGGGCACCCCCTCAGCCTCCCTCTTCGCCTATAAGAAGCCCTCGATACCTAAACCCTAAGTACCCAATCAATCTTCCACGAAATAGTCCATAGCCGCCACCATCGTCCCTATATTGGGGGATCTGAAGCTCTTCTTGGCACCCTGCCGAAGGGCCATTCTTTTTACTAAGAATTGCAACTATGCTTTATTAATTGGTGCCTAAGGATATAAGGTGGAGACTCAATATAATAGTGGAAGAAGGGCCATTCATAAAGGGAAGCGGGGATTTCAAGTCCCATAAAAAAGAGCTTCCAAAAATTATGGTACTTGCTAGTCTTCAGCTCTCATTGCCTCTATCATAAGCATCTTGAAGTGATTAAGGTTAAAGTGAACAAACTATGGAGTATATGCTTGACAAAGTATAAGTTGGAAATCTCATGTCCCTTGAGTACGAGGGTCGATCCGCATGCTACTCAACTTTAGTCACTGGTAAGTTCTTGTCATAGTAAGTACATGTGTATCATAGAGAACCGCCAATGGGGTACCCCTTGCACATGACACAGGAGCTATCCCATATCACAATGACAAGGCAAGCAGACAATGAGCATATCAGCAATCTTCTTATTTACCAAATGGTGCTTTTTTCTCTCTTTCCTCTTTGCAATATGCCTCTCTTTTTTTATTGAAAAGAGGAAAGAGAGAAAAAAGCACCATTTTCCCTTGGTAAATAAGAAGATTGCTAAGATGCTCATTGTCTTCTTGCCTTGTCATTTTGATATGGGATAGCTCCTGTATCATGTGTAAGTGGTAACCCGTTGGTGGTTCTCTATGATACACATGTACTTACTATGACAAGAACTTGCCAGTGACTAAAGTTGAGTAGCATGAGGAGCGGCCCTCGTATTCAAGGGACATGAGATTGCCAACTTATACTTTGTCAAGCATAGACTCCATATTTTGTTCACTTTAACCTTAATCACTTCAAGATGCTTATGATAGGGGCAATGAGAGCTGAAAGCTAACAAGTACCATAATTTTTGGAAGCTCTTTATGAAACTTGAAATCCCTGCTTCCCTTTTATGAAGAGCCTTTCTTCCACTATTATATTGAGTCTCCACCTTCTATCCTTAAGAACCAATTAAGAGAGCATAGTTGCCATTATTTGTTCTATGTGCATTGTCCCAAAACTTATTGATTGATTCATATTGTTGATATTGCTTGCTCATGAACTATTTGTATCTAGTCACCCTTATGAACTTTGAAGGTGTCCTTTGCATTTATTGCTACTCCATGAGGGACAAGCCGAATGCCACTAGGCTATGTTTCTATATGTGAAACAAACAAACGTCTTTCAATGCATTGTTATTCATGAATCTTTGTTTGTATCATTTCATGTTGCATGCATAGTTACTATGTCCTATTGTTAGAACTCAATCTTTCATGCACATGTTTAGAGTACTTTGATCCCATCTATTGCCTACCAAAACCCACCGGCGAGCAGCAACGGGCAACACGGAGAGCCGGGAAGCTCCCAGGACTGCTGGTGGGCCCTGGTCCCTCGGGCAACGGCCCGCAAAACTCCGGCACACGTCCTGGCTTGGTTCGAGGGCGTGCCACCTGACCTATACCTGATCAGGAAGGTGAAAGATTGCTTCGATTGGTTTCCTGCATGGAAAACAAACATACGTAAAATTCAAGCCGTAACCGGCTCCCAGGTTTCCCTGTGAATCGGCTCCTAGAGCCGATTATCCCATGGTTCTGCATTAGATCTATGATAACATGGGGTTTTGCTTCGTCAATACAAGTTAAATCAATCTACGACAGTTTAACGTTTTCACTACATAATTGGAACGTCCTACACGTAGTTGAGCCTGGTAGATACAAAAGATAACAGAAAACCAATCCTAGAGAAGGCCTAAAAACCAACGTAAAGTCAATTCCCGGAACAACTCCTCTCGGATTGGTGAACCATATCTTATATACTACTGGATCGTTCAACCCGTTTGCAAGGCCTGATCATGTAGATATCAAACTAAACCTTGGAGAACAAGGCACAACTATAACAGATCAAATCGACTTAAATAAAGATCAAGCAAAGTGCCACCCTTACACCTGGGAAAAGGTGCAAAGGCGGCGAGATAACTAGAGGCAGCATAACTAAACAATCATAGCGAAAAGTACTGATGCTAGCCTAAACAAATCTATGATAATAGTGTTACTCGCCATCAACAAGGCTTCAGTACGAGTAACACCAAATAATCGCATAAGTAGATACTGCCTAGATCGCAAGATGCGATCTAGGCAGCATGGCACTTACCCGAGAAAAACCGTAGAAACAAGGGGTGGCGATGCGCCGAGATTGTGTTTGTTGTGAACGTGATTGTCCTCCTTTTCTCGATAACCTTAGGTACATATTTATAGTCCGGAGACTTTCTATCTTTGGAATAACTCTACAATTCTAACTCCTACCTAAACCGTAACGTAATCTATTACAATATAAGATACATGGGCAATTTAGCCCAAATCAACGTACGAGGCCGATTCAACAACACGTTGCATATACGTATCTTCTAAGCCCATCTTGATCACGGCCCATCTCCTCCTTTGGCCAAAATATGGCGATAACACATGCCCCCCTGGTTTTGGCAATAATAATTCCAAAACCACTCTGTTTTTTCTTCTCCTCCCCCCTTTTATTTTGTATCGGGTTACGCGTTGCCAGAATGCGTTGCAGAACAGAATCGTCACGCCACCCCCTCATCATGATGCCCTGTCTTCTCCACTTCTCCGCAGTGCATGATTTGACAATTTTGGCAGCACATTCTGGGAAACCGCTATAGCATTGAACCGCTTAATACTATTCCCCTTATTTATATTCATCTGAGCAGTTTGCAGCCCCATATTCCTCCAGTAGCCAAGAAACCCTTCTTCCTCCGCCGAAAAAACCCTCTTCCTCCGCCATGGCCTCCCCTGCTTCATCTGGCCTATCCTCCCAAGCCTCCAATACAATGAGCGACCGGGAGCCGACACCAGAGCATCCGCCGACGGCGGCGTACAACACTCTCGCCCCACAATGGTGGGACGAGAGGGATTGGGATTTCGCCACCTGGTCCGAGGACGACGAGTCCTTAACCGATGGCGAGGAGGACCTGCAGTTCCTCGCCGATGGGGAACTGGAGGCGGACAGCACCGACGACGCCATGTCCTGGGACGGCGTCGACTCCTCCCACGAGGAGGAGGAAGCGGAGGAGGACACCTCCTCCGAGGAGTACCAGCCGGTGAAGTACTTCCGCGCCGGGTCCAGCGAGGACACCGAAGACGACGACGAGGACGAGGAGGCCCCCGCTGGCATCTGGATCAGCAGCAGCGAAGACGACGCCGGCAGCAGCGCTGATGACAGCGAACAAGACGACGGCGAAGACAGCGACGACGACCTCGGCCTCTAGATTAGGAATTAGTAGTAGAAGTAATAGTAGATTTCCTTTCGTAAGCAATCAGCTCCTTTTGTAAGCAATCAGCTCCACTGTAAATAATCGTCTTTTGAATGAATGAAGATTGCTTTTGCAACTCGAAGATTGCTTCTCTGACCCAATTTAGCCGATAGTCACATAGGTCGATTTTCCAGAAGCCGATAGCAACGCATCGGCTTTTACCCTGCTGCGCTCATACAGTCAACTAAGTCACAGCCCAAAGAGCCGATGGTAAAACATCAGCTTTCCCAAAAATGTTGACAAGGTCAAGTTCGGTCGCATACTTAGACAAATCTGAGCGGCCACTTTCCAGTTTCAAACGGTAACCTGCGACCCTCTTCAAAAAGGGCGACCCAGATCTCCAATTGCTCATCGACCAAATCGAGCTCACAGCGATAAGACTCCTCGATCCCCAATCGCACAGATCCATTTCCGCCGGCAAACTAAATGGCGGAATCATCCAACACCAACCCAGAGGTCTCCGGTTTGAAGGTACGCCTACTCCCCGCAGTTTGAACGCGATGCTAGAATTAATGGCGAACACCTGAATTAATGCCTTATTCCATTATTAAATTTTCTAGGTTTCAGACATTCTGCTGCCACATCCTTCTCTCCCAAATTCTCTCTGCCTTGGCCCTCGTACAGCATCTAGTCCTGCCCATCTGATTTCTTGCGAAGCAAACCGAATCCCCTTCGTAAGCCAAGACCTAGATTTAAACTCTTGGGCCAACTGCTTGCGAGCCTGGCCTAATCCTCCTGAACATTGGGTCACTTGGTTCAGCAGGGTAGCTAGAGCTTACCAATCTCAATGGGAAACCACGGGGATAGCCGATGCTTTGCACTTGTCATTGTCTCCTCTTGAGAAACATGAGAATCTTCTAAAAACCATCGGCTACTTCTGGTCTGACGCTCTGAACTGCTTTATGTTCGGTCATGGCCCTATGTCACCAACTCTGTTAGACGTGGTGATGATTACTGGTCTAGATGTTACATCACCCAGCCCCTCCGCTTTCAAACTGACCAAAGTCCCCTACAAACTGTCCTCTAAAACAGACTGCACGAACTGGGGTGCCTACCTCCAACGCCATATGAAAACAAAGGGCCCTGTCACAGAGAAAGAACACACAGCCTTTCTCAACTTCTGGCTAGAACATTTCATATTCTGTGGCCCTTCCCTTGCTCCAACCAAAAATTATCTCTCATTAGCCTACGATCTTGCCAAAGGCACTCAACTCGGCATCGGCAAACTGTTCCTTGGAGAGGTCTATCGATATCTCCAGTTGATGTCTGTCAAGCTGTTCTCTGGCATAGCAATCAAAACAGGAGGTCCTTGGTGGTTCATCCAGCTATGGGCCCAGCTATACTTTCAAAACCATGTCCCCAACTTTCCCCTTTTGGCGAGTTGTACCTTCCCAGATGTCAAAGGGAAGCAGATCCGATGCACTAGTTATGGCCAAGCTTTATATATGCTGTCAGGTAGTAAACTATCCCCTCAGGAGGCTTCCAAGTGGTTCAGTATTTTCTTCCAGGGCCTGGATAATCCTACCTTCTTCCCTTACATGGAAGAATCGGAACACTTTGAAAATCCCATCTCCTTCAGGCTAGACAGCTTTGCCGATGACACCAGCACCCGGCAACTCTTTTCCATTGCGATCCGTCCCTGTTTCCTTCCAGTTGGCATGAGTACATCCAACAGAATCATCAAGCCTGGGTATGAATTCTACCAGCCGGTCATAGTAGCTCGGCAATTTGGCCTTGGACAAGTACCTCCCCATCTCTTTCTCCACCATCTCACGGAGAGCAGAGCCGACCTGCCTGATCCTCTCACCAGTCAAAGGTGTTACTCCTTCTTTGATGCTCTGACCATCCCTATTCCAAATGACCTCACCTTCGCCTCGTCAACTGATGGCTTTGAAGACTGGTGGTCGATGTGGAAGACTCACGCCTTCAGAAGAGCTCTGGGACCGCTGCTGAAACAGCTTGATGCTGACTATGACATCCCCGTGGAACAGGTACCACTACTTGTAAATTTTCTTGATGCAGCTCACAAATGACTCTTCTACTAACCCACTCTTCCTCTTTGCAGCAACAAGATGGCCCTGAACCTACGCACAGTGATGTCTCCCCCTTTGAGTTCTTTCCGCCAGCTCCTGTGGTTCTTTTCTGCAAAAACTCGCCACCTTTGAAAAAGGTCATGATGCAGAACCAGCCGATAACACCACCATCGACTTCTAAGAGGCAAGTAACTTCAACATCAGCTGCCCCTCGAGTTTCAACTAAGACAAGAACGATGGCGAGGAATGTTGCTGCCAGGAAGACCTTGAGGCGCCGGAGCCCTTCTCCAGAAAGCTCGCATGTAGGCTGATCCATGTCTTGGTCGATCCTTCTCATTCTTCCATTCTTGCAGACGTGCTCATGTCTAATAGCTTTCCTTCTTTTGCAGGCTTCCGTCGAAGACACCTCCCACGAGGACACACAACCCGATCAAGGGGAATCGAGCCCAACAGATTCAGAGAGGACTGCCACACCAAACCAGCCAGATGCGCCACCATCGTCTCCCAGGAAAAGGCCAGCTCCTGAACCTGCTGCCCCCCGAGCATCAGTCGAGGCAGGGCCAGCTGTGGGTCCCAAGAGAGCTCGCAAAGGACTGCAAGCTTCTTCGTCGAGCAAGGAGGTTTCGAAAATCATCACCCTTCATGCTCTTACCACTCACTTCCTTTTATCTGCCGATTTATTTTACATCGGCTAAAACCTTCCATGCAGACGACTGACGCCTCTAGTGGGAAAGCTGGGGCAGTGCCGATGCCCCTAGCCAAGCCGGATCTAGCAATCCCCGAAGGTGCAGGTGAAACATCTACCAATTTGGCCAAGCCACCAGCAACCACACACAAGCCGATTGCCTCGTCATCTGCAATCCCCTCGATCTTAGGAGAGGTATGTTAGCTTCTTCCGGCTAATCCTTCTCTGTTGGACGCCTACTGACGCTTTTTCGTGCTGCCAGGGTTGTGATATTTCAGGCTTGTTGACGTTTGACCCTGAATCCATCGAACCAACTCCCTCTGTCGCCACCGATGAACCACAGGCCAGGGCTGTTCCACCTCAATTCTAGCGTCTTAAAACCCTGCTGTCCTCCCCGATCGAAGAGTTGATCGAGGGTTCTGAGGAGGTGAAGAGTGTTCTTGCTGAAATAAAAGACCAACTCCCAGTAGCCTTGGAGGTGAAGCTTTGGCCCGTTGTAACTCTGTCTTTCTACGGGTCAAGGGTGAAGCTAGCTCGTGAAAGGATCAACCTGCGTCATGCCCAACTTCCGCTGAAGGCCAATATTGCAGACAGATGTCAGCAGCTCAACGAGAAAAAGGCGTCTCTGGACGCCAAAACTGACACCTCTGTCAGCACTGCCGAGCTCGCATCCTTGAAAAGGGAGCTGGAAGATCTTGAAGAGAAGGTCCGGGCGACTAAACAGCTCATTCGCGACAAGGAAGAATCCATCGCCCGATCCCAAGACGAAGCAGAAAGCCTCAAGGGTCAACTGAAGACCGATCTGGCAGAAATACGTGCCCTGAACAAGCAGCTAGTGACGGGCAAGGACGAAGATGACGAAGCCGAGATCGCCGAGGTGGACCGTGTCGGTGCTGACGCCCTCCACGCCTTCGAGGCATTTCTTCAGTAGCTCGTTTATGTAAACTGGCATCTGCTTGTAACAGTTTGAACCTCTAGAGTCGATGACCGTGCATCGGCTGTATATTTTGTTCATTGGCCGATCTCATGTATCGGCCCCCATATCTCACTGTCCATCATCCCACATGTTAGTTTTTTTTTATTGGCCGATTTCGTGCATCGGCTCCCATATCTCACTGTCCATCATCCCACATGCTTGGGAAATACTTCTTGAGATGCTGACCGTTGACAGCCACTGGGAATTTCACGCCATCCAGCTCCTCCAGCATGTACGCGTTTCCCCTTAAAGCTTGATCGACCCTGTATGGCCCGTGCCAATTTGGAGACCATTTACCATATGCTGCATCCTTAGTTCCCAATGGCAATACAGCTTCCCATACCAGATCGCCAACGTGGAACTCCTTCGGTCTCACCTTCTTGTTATATGCACGAGCTACCTTGGCCTTGTTTTCTTTGATTTTCTCAAGCGACCATAGCCTAAGCTCAGTCAGATCCTCAATGCTGTCACTCATCAGGGCCGCATATTCTTCAGTCGTTAGATCGTTCTGAAAAGTGACACGTCTCGATCCAGCCGTAATTTCCCAAGGCAATACGGCTTCTTGTCCATAGACTAGATGGTACGGCGAGGTTTTTATCGCTCCATGACATGACATGCGGTAAGCCCATAAAGCCTCTGACAAAACCTCGTGCCAACGCCTAGGGTGCTCATCGATTTTCCTCTTGATCAGCTTGATAAGGCTCTGGTTGGACGCTTCAGCTTGCCCATTTGCTTGAGCATAGTATGGAGATGATCGAATCAGCTTAATCCCTGTGTCCTCACAGAACTTTCTGAACTCGTGAGAAGTGAAGACCGAACCTCCATCGGTCGTGATAGTCTGGGGAATCCCAAACCTATGAATGACGTGTTCTTTCACAAAATTGACAACATCCTTTGAACTTACTGACTTCATAGGGACGGCTTCCACCCATTTGGTGAAATAATCCGTAATGGCCAAAATCCACATGTGGCCTTTGCTTGACGGAGGATTGATCTTGCCGATCATATCCATGCCCCAACCTCGGAATGGCCAAGGCTTGATGATGGGGTTCATCGCTGACGCGGGTACCATCTGGATTTTTCCAAATCTCTGACATGCTTGACACCCTTTGTAATACTTAAAACAGTCCTCAAGCATGGTAGGCCAATAAAACCCTGATCGCCTGATCAACCACTTCATCTTGTGAGACGATTGGTGAGTTCCACAGGCGCCTTCGTGTACCTCGTGTAGGAGCCGATTGGCCTCGGCTGTCCCCAGACATTTGAGCAATAACCCTTCCAGAGTCCTGTAAAACATGTCGTCCCCAATGAGCACATACTTCATGGCCTTGTACCTTATCCGTTTAGGTGCCCCCCGAGCCGAATCCTTCAAGTAATTGAAGATATCGGCTCTCCAGTCGTCTGCGTCCAGGAACTGTACCTGAACATCGGCTCCCTCTGCTACGTCCTTATAGCCTGAAGCCATTTGTGCAAGATCATTCGCCTCGGTATTCTGCGATCGCGGGATCCAGGTGAAGTTTATGTACCGGAACTGTGCCATCAGCTCACGGCATTGCAGACATAATGGGAAGAGCGACTCGCTCTCACACTTGTATTCCTCCGTGAGTTGAGAAATCACCAACTTGGAGTCTCCGAAAATTTCCACTGCTTCTGCTCCAGCTTCGATGAGCAACTCCATTCCCTTGCGTATCGCCTCATACTCAGCGACGTTGTTAGTGCGAGGGGCAGATAACCTGATGGAGAAGGAAAATGTTGCCCCCCGGGGCGACACGAGTAGCACGCCGATGCCGCACCCATCGTCGCAAACCGATCCATCGAAAAACATAGCCCACGCTCGTATAGACAGTGCTGCTATATTAGTGTTGATCCTTTCAGCGATCAGGTCGGCCAATGCCTGTCCCTTAACCGCTTTCGCGGGTTGATAACGGATATCGAACTCCGATAATGCAAACATCCATTTGCCCAGTCGGCCTTTCAACATAGGAGCCGACAGCATGTGCTTTATGACATCTGATTTGCATATGATGACAATCTCCGCTGATAGCAGAATGTGGCGCCGCTTGGTGCAGGTGAAAAACAGGCAGAGGCACAACTTGTCGATCTCAGGATACCTTGTCTCTGCATCCAGCATCCTTCTGCTGATGTAAAATACCACTCGCTCCAGCCCATCATAAACTTGCACCACCACTGAGGCGATGGACGTGTCAGCTACTGATAAGTAGATGTAGAATGGCCTATCCGGCTGGGGCGGAACCAATACTGGCGGCTTCGTCAAATATTCTTTGATCTCGTCGAAGGCTCGTTGTTGTTCTGCCCCCCAGCTGAACTCCTCGTCAGATTTAATCTTCACCAGTCCCATGAACGGCTCTATTCTCCCTGACAGATTGGAGATGAATCTTCTGACGAAGTTGATCTTGCCGATGAGAGATTGCAGTTCCTTCTTCGTGGTAGGCGGCTTCATTGCTCGCACTGCCTCCTGACTTTTCAGGCCGATCTCAATTCCTCGTTCATGGACCAAGAAACCCAAGAACTGACCGGCCGTCACACCGAAGGCACACTTCTTTGGATTCATCCGTAGCCCGAATTTCCTTGTTCGGTCCAGGACGCGTCGCAGATCGTCCAAATGTCCTTGTACTGAAGCTGACTTGACCACCACGTCATCGATATAAATTTCCACCAGCTTGCCGATCAGATCATGGAAAATGTAATTCATGGCTCTTTGGTACGTGGCGCCAGCATTCTTCAGTCCAAATGTCATGACTACATATTCAAACAACCCCACCGAACCTGGGACTCTGAACGCAGTCTTGTGTATATCTTCCGGAGCCATAAAAATTTGGTTGTAACCGGCATTGCCATCCATGAAGCTCAAGACTTTATGACCAGCAGCTGTGTTGATTAATGTTTCTGCCACCGGCATCGGATACTCATCCTTTGGAGTAGCTCTATTGAGATCCCGAAAATCTATGGCAACACGCCAGCGGCCATCCTTTTTCTCTACAGGTACGATACTAGAAATCCACTCAGCATACCTGCATGGCCTGATTAACTTGGCTGTCAACATTTTCTCGACCTCTTTCTTGACTTCTGCCAAAATTTCGGCCTTCATCTGTCGTGCTCACTGCTGGAATGGCCGAAATCCTTTTTTAAGCGGGAGTCGATGCTCAATGATGCTCCTGTCTAATCCAGGCATCTCTGTATAGTCCCAGGCGAAGCAGTCTAGATATTCTTTCAACAGAGCTATCATCGTACCCCGCAGACTCGGATCTAACTTCTTGCTGATAAATGTTGGTCGTGGCTTATTCCCAGGACCAATGTCGATTTACTCTAGTTCATCAGCGGATGTAAACCCATACCCTAGCTTTCCGTCACCTGTTAAATCGATGCTAAACACAGGGAAAACAGTAGGTGAGGATGACAAAAATAATTTGGGCCGATTGCCTGAATCGGCCCCCTTTTTGATTGCATTGGTCAAGGACGGTTTACACCTTATTTGTGTTTTACAATGGCAGGGAATCTCCCTGCTACGACTGCATGATCTGCTTGTCGTAAGATTGCTGCTTTTTGTTTTTTGTGGCCGATCGCAGGGATCGGCCGTACCACGTGCCATCGTGGACTTTGCTACTCTGTCAGGCCAGTGGATAAGATCAGCCTCACCCCGTTTTTTGTAGCTTCAATGCGTTCACAGCTGTCTAGACTGATTCCAGAGATCGGCTCTTGGTCTTCTGCTTCCCAGATGTTCATGCCAGCAATGGAGATCTCGACAGAATCGTCTGCATGAATGACCTCCACCTCATCTCCATCCCACTGTATTAGGCACTGGTGCATCGTGGATGGAATGCAGCAGTTAGCATGAATCCAATCTCTCCCTAACAAGACAGCGTAGGTGCTTTTTCTGTCCACGACGAAGAATGACGTAGGGATGGTTTTTCTGCCCACGGTCAGATCCACGTTCAGTACGCCTTGCGTTTCTGAAGTTTGGCCGTTGAAGTCGCTTAACGTGACGTTGGTTTTGATCAGATCTGCAGTGGAGCGTCCCAAACGCCGTAGCATGGAGTATGGCATTATATTGACTGCCGCTCCGGTATCCACCAACATCTTGCTGACAGGCTGCCCGTTGATGTAACCTCGTAGGTACAGGGCTTTCAGATGTTTGTAGCCCTTCTCACGTGGCTTTTCAAAGATAACCGGCCGTGGGCCGCAGTCAAACTGTGCCACTGGTAGCTCGTTGGTTCTTGGCGCGCAGAACTCTGATGGAAGTATGAATACCATGTTTGTGCCAGCCGATGTCTTTGCATCGGCTTTTACCGGTTTGGGGCGCCACTCTTTCCTTTTCGGGCGATCTTCCGTTTCCAAGGTCTGCCTAATCTTAACGGCCAGATCGGGCCGTGCTTTCTTTAAAGCGTGGAGATACTGCGCTTCGGCTTCCTCCAAGTTACGCAACCGCTGCACTCTACGCTTTTGGGTGTGTCTGAGTCCGTCGGGACACCACCTTGGACGGTGATATCTGTCTTTTTCTTTGTCATCCCTTGGCTCCTCGAGATCTTTTGCTCGAGCGGACTCCCTGTATCGGCTCTGAGGTGGGAGAGGCCCTAGACGCTTGAACACTGACACTGGCCCCGTGCCCTCCTTCTGCTGTCCACATTCCGGGCAGTTATCGATTGTAGGCAATCGGCTCATTCCTGCATCCCAGCAATATTTGAAGAAAGGACAATCCCAATGTTTGTCTGCGCCTTCCTTTTCTTTTGACGGTCCCCTAGCGAGGTGCTCATATCCTTCATCGTCTCCATCGCGCCGGCGACGTCGGTCATACTGACGCTCATACTTGTTAAGGAGATGCGTGGAATGCGGCTTCTGATATCGCACGCTCCTCACCTGTTCCTCAGTTAAATACCGCCTGTCATCGTAGCTGGGCCGGTCGCGTGGACCAGCCTTCTCTCTTTCTCTGCCCCGAGAGCGACCGTCTTCCTCCTTATATGCGCCACGGTGGTACACAGGTCCTGCCATATTAACATCGAACGAGAAATCCAACTGACGCCTTGTGGACTGGCTGTGTTCTACCATGTTGACGCCGGGAAATGGGTTTGTGTCTACTTTCATGGCGAACTGCCCAAGGATCAGACGGCCCTGCTCTATCGCCGTTTGGATCTGGCGATGTAGCTCTTTGCAGTCATTGGTGGTGTGGGTGAACTAGTGGTGCCACTTGCAGTATGGTCTTCCGTTCATCTCTTGAGCCGTAGGGATTCTGTGGCCTTCGGGTAACTTCAGCTGCTTTTATTTCAACAGCAAATCGAATATCTGCTCAGCTTCGCTCACATCGAAGTCAAACCCTTTTGCGGGCCCTTGCTGTTTCACCCATTTGCAGGATACAGGATCTGCCCCCCGGGCCCATTCAGCCACGGCCACCTCCTGGTCTTGCGCAGGATCTTCTTCTTCTGTATCGACCAGGCCTATCGGACGTTTGAACTTGTCTTGGTACAACTCAGGGTGGCGTTGTTCATACATCGAGCTTCTGGGCCATGTGCGCCAACGAGTTGTACTCTACTTGGAAAGCCAGATCCTTGATAGGTGCTGAGAGACCCAACGCTGCCAGCTCGACTGCTTCCTTCTCAGTTAACCGAGCTGAGTAACATCGGTTTTTGACAGTCCTGAAGAGCTGGATGTACTCGGCTACAGTTTCTCCCCGTTTTTGCCGCACCTGTGCCAGGTCTGCAATGCCAGCCTCGGTAGCCTCTGAATGATACTGAATGTGGAACTGCTCTTCCAGTTGCTTCCAGGTATGGATCGAATCAGGTGGCAGCGAGGTGTACCACCCAAAAGCTGGTCCTGTAAGAGATTGCGCAAAGAACCTTACGCGCAACTGATCCGATGCTGAAATCATGCCTAACTGTGCCAGGTATCGGCTCACGTGCTCGATCGAGCTCGACCCTTCTGACCCGCTAAACCTTGAGAACTCAGGGAGCCGACACTTGGGTGGCAGCGGAATCAGGTCAAAATCGTTGGGGTACGGCTTTGAATAGCCGATTGTCCTTCTCTTTGGCACGAAGCCGAACTGGTCTCTCAAGATGGTACGGATTTGTTCCGTTGTTTGGGCTGCAGGGGCTAGATTCTCATGACTCGTTCCAGTGGCATACTTGGCTAGCCACACCTGTTTGTCGGTGTCCATCCCAGAGATTCCTGCTCCAGAAACACCTGCACCCGCAGCCCCTGCTCCAGAAACTCCTGCCCCAGCAATCCCTGCGGTTGCGATCTGGTTCGTGCGTGTCAAGCTGTTGCAGTCTGGCACGTAGGTGCACACGTATCCATGTGGGATTTCTTTAGGTGGTTCACACAGGAATTGGCAATCGCCAGGGTCGCCTCCGACCTTGTAGACGACGTACGCCGGTGCCCCTGGTGGCTCCGGAGCTGCAAGTGTGAATGGCAGCGGTGGCCTGGCCTGGAGCGGTCTTTCTCCCTGGTGAGTCCCCAGAGTAGGCCCCGACGGAGAGTACTGATGTTTCATGATCTCCTGAACTACGCGAACTGCAATCCGCTCGAAAGCGTTCACCAAGCTCTCAGAATGGCGGTGAAGAGAATGAGCCACCATGTAGTTGACTTCCTGTCGCAGAGCTCTGGTGCGCTCCTCTGAAGGAACAGACAGATCCACCTCATCAAGAGCACCCTCGGGTGAGAACCCTTTCCACCTGATGCCATGCTTACGAGTCCTCTCAAAAGAGCCGATGAGATCGGCTTCGAAGAGAGCTTTGACGTCATCATACTTCGCCTTGTGCTCCTCAGGCAGCTCATCGTAGGTGACCGGTCTGTTGTCCATCGCATCGTCGGATGTTGATGTAGACGTTGTTGAAGGTCCCACCGGGCGTGCCAAAATGTGTTGCCTACCAAAACCCACCGGCGAGCAGCGACGGGCAACACGGAGAGCCGGGAAGCTCCCAGGACTGCTGGTGGGCCCTGGTCCCTCGGGCAACGGCCCGCAAAACTCTGGCACACGTCCTGGCTTGGTTCGAGGGCGTGCCACCTGACCTATACCTGATCAGGAAGGTGAAAGATTGCTTCGATTGGTTTCCTGCATGGCAAACAAACATACGTAAAATTCAAGCCGTAACCGGCTCCCAGGTTTCCCTGTGAATCGGCTCCTAGAGCCGATTATCCCATGGTTCTGCATTAGATCTATGATAACATGGGGTTTTGCTTCGTCAATACAAGTTAAATCAATCTACGACAGTTTAACGTTTTCACTACATAATTGGAACGTCCTACACGTAGTTGAGCCTGGTAGATACAAAAGATAACAGAAAACCAATCCTAGAGAAGGCCTAAAAACCAACGTAAAGTCAATTCCCGGAACAACTCCTCTCGGATTGGTGAACCATATCTTATATACTACTGGATCGTTCAACCCGTTTGCAAGGCCTGATCATGTAGATATCAAACTAAACCTTGGAGAACAAGGCACAACTATAACAGATCAAATCGACTTAAATAAAGATCAAGCAAAGTGCCACCCTTACACCCGGGAAAAGGTGCAAAGGCGGCGAGATAACTAGAGGCAGCATAACTAAACAATCATAGCGAAAAGTACTGATGCTAGCCTAAACAAATCTATGATAATAGTGTTACTCGCCATCAACAAGGCTTCAGTACGAGTAACACCAAATAATCGCATAAGTAGATACTGCCTAGATCGCAAGATGCGATCTAGGCAGCATGGCACTTACCCGAGAAAAACCCTAGAAACAAGGGGTGGCGATGCGCCGAGATTGTGTTTGTTGTGAACGTGATTGTCCTCCTTTTCTCGATAACCTTAGGTACATATTTATAGTCCGGAGACTTTCTATCTTTGGAATAACTCTACAATTCTAACTCCTACCTAAACCGTAACGTAATCTATTACAATATAAGATACACGGGCAATTTAGCCCAAATCAACGTACGAGGCCGATTCAACAACACGTTGCATATACGTATCTTATAAGCCCATCTTGATCACGGCCCATCTCCTCCTTTGGCCAAAATATGGCGATAACACCATCTTTCAATGCTTGCAAATGGTTTGATCTTGATTTTGATGGTACATGTCACCTAAAAAATTATTCATTTTATCACTTACCTACTTGAGGACGAGCAGGAGTTAAGCTTGGGGATGCTTGATACATCATAAATGTATCTATAATATTTTATGTTCCATGCTTGTTTAGTATCTACTTTGTTTTGCTTTGTCTACACTTTGAGGTATTTTTATATGTTTTCTGGGACTAACCTATTAACAAGATGCCACAGTGCCAGTTGCCTGGTTTCTGTTGTTTTTGGTTCGAGAAAAGTCAGAAAATAAATATTCTCGGAATTGGACGGGACAAAAGCCAAAGTAAATATTTCACCGAGGAGAACACGGAGCCAGAAGATGAGACGGAGGAGAGCCTCCAGGGGGCCACACACCCTGGTCGCGTGGCCAGGCCTGGCCTGCTCCTGGGGGGTGCAACCGCCTCGGGCACCCCCTCGGCCTCCCTCTTCGCCTATAAGAAGCCATCGATACCTAAACCCTAAGTACCCAATCAATCTTCCACGAAATAGTCCATAGCCGCCACCATCGTCCCTATATTGGGGGATCTGAAGATCTTATCGGCACCCTGCCGAAGGGCCATTCTTTTTACTAAGAATTGCAACTATGCTTTCTTAATTGGTGCCTAAGGATAGAAGGTGGAGACTCAATATAATAGTAGAAGAAGGGCCCTTCATAAAGGGAAGCAGGGATTTCAAGTCCCATAAAAAAGAGCTTCCAAAAATTATGGTACTTGCTAGTCTTCAGCTCTCATTGCCTCTATCATAAGCATCTTGAAGTGATTAAGGTTAAAGTGAACAAACTATGGAGTATATGGTTGACAAAGTATAAGTTGGCAATCCCATGTCCCTTGAGTACGAGGGTCGATCCTCATGCTACTCAACTTTAGTCACTGGTATTTTCTTGTCATAGTAAGTACATGTGTATGATAGAGAACCGCCAATGGGGTACCCCTTGCACATGACACAGGAGCTATCACATATCACAATGACAAGGCAAGCAGACAATGAGCATCTCAACAATCTTCTTATTTACCAAATGGTGCTTTTTTCTCTCTTTCCTCTTTTCAATATGCCTCTCTTTTTTATAAGAAGAAAGCTTCATAGATTGCTCACTATGGTGATGCTGCAAGTTTCCACCATGATTAGGCATGGCGTAGGCTAGCGGCCTAGGCGTTTCACTAACACATATACATAACTCCATGGACTTACAAGCTTCCCTTTTATTTCATAGCGACGACATCCGCAAACAAAAAATCATGATATCAACTGTGTACAATGTACAAGTGCAATGTTGAAAGCGTTCCCCATGACATAATGGTTCTGCTAATTCCAACATATAAGTGCAAGCATATACAACATATATGACACAATGGTTCAAGTTTATTTATGGGCAAGAAAAATTAAAGTGTGCCATCAAGTTTGTGAGAGATTTAATCACTAAGTTTCACATAGCAAGTTTAATTTGGAAGATAGATAAAACAAGGATATACTTGGAATGATGTAACACACCATGCGTAGGAATTTATAGTGGACACTTTGGAATAACTTGGTTTCTTGGGAGTTGGATGCACGAGTAGAGCTTACTCATACAAGTGGAGGCTAGCAAAAGACTGGGAGCGACCAACTAAGAGAGCAATAATGGCCATAATCATGCATAGCGACAAAACATTACTAATCAAAGCATAAAGTGGTACTACAAGTCAAGAACTAAATGATCATAGAGGCTATGGTGACTGGTTCATAGTCATAACATGGTGTGAGCTAAAACAATGCATGATTCTTTAAAGGCACATTAAGCAATCCTAATTGTTTGGAACAAGTAATGCTACAGCAAGGTCAAAACAACATCTAGCATGACATGATAAAGTCTAAGTCACAGTCAAAACAAGCTCCTCTTGTACTACTAAAGCAAGAACTTCCTACTACTTTCCAACAACAATCAACTTATTTGAAACAACACAATGAAAACAGGGGTCCAAACTACTTTTTTAAAGCAAAATAAGCAAACTAGAACCAAAACAAAAACTAAGACGCTCCAAGAGCAACACAACTATGCATGAAACAATAAAAACGAAGTGTCTAGAAAGACCTGAGATTTTTATTGATGGAGAAAGGGGGTGCCTTGGGCATCCCCAAGCTTTGACGCTTGTACCTCTTGAATATTTATTGGAGTGACATGCGGTGGCATCCCCAAGCTTGAGATTTTGTACATTCTTCATCTCATTAAACCATTCTTTCCTTACACCTGAAAATTTTCCTTTATACAAAACTTCACACAATCTTCATTAGCAACATTAGTGCATTCAAAAGATAATAGACCTTTAGATTTAGTGTTAAAACAGAAAAAACTTTCACTAAAGACACAAGATACTGTAGCAATTCCCTCAAATATCTCAATTTCCCAAAAGAACCCAAAAAGGAATCAATAAGAAGCAAATGCAAATAATGGCAGAAATCTTTCAAAATAGACCATCACGTAGAAACCAATTTTTTCGAAGACCTTATGTTGTCAAATCAAAAACTGTTTAACTAAGTAAAGTTATCTAACAACCTGGGGGATTTATTCAGAAAATTACAGCTCAATCCAACTTACATAGATTTTACACAATTTTTTATAGTGGAGCACAAAAATCTGTTTCAGGACAGCAACTCCCCAAATCTTACTTCCCTCTTATTAGAGGTTATTCTTGTTACAAAATTCAAACAAAAAGGATAAGAAGAGGTTATTACAGAAGTAATAACTTCCAAGACACAAGAAAACTATTGGGTTATCTCCCAAGAAGCACTTTTCTTTAACGCCTTTAAGTTAGGCACAAGAAGCAAGAATCAAGTATTTTCAAATGAAGAAGCATTAACATCAACTTTCTTGCTCCTACATTTCTTACCTTTCTTCTTATCTTTAGGGAATGTATAATTTCTTATTAGAGAAGGAAAATTCATAATGCCTTTTCCCACATCTATTATTGCTCCAAGGTGTTCCAGCAGGGATCTTCCAAGTGTAATTTGTCCTTTTCCTACACATTTAATGACAAGATAATCAGTAGACACCACTTTCCCTGAGATCTTTGTAAACAGACCTTCAGCTATTCCAATGGGTAATAAAGTTGCATTATTGGTAAGACATATTTCTTCTCCTCATTCAGAAAGTCCCCAAAGATTCAAAGACTCATAGATATCTTTAGGCATAAGACAAAATTCAGACATGATAGCACAACGAGCATCAAAGGTTTCACTCTTTATAGCAACTTTTATTGTAGGAAACCATTTTGAAGGCTCGGAATTTATTGGAACATAATCATGGTGCTCTCTAAGCATGTTATAGCAATCTATCAAAGCAACTGTACGGGTCTCAAGAGTGTTCAACCTAGCATAGATGTTTAAAAGGAAGAATCAGACTTGTTAGGCATATTATAAATTGTAATTAACTTCTTTATGGCATCCAAATCTTCATTCTCATTACATTGAAAAATATATTTCCCAGCTACAACATCCAAAGCATATCTATAACAAAGAGCAAGACCATGGTATAAACTACTAATAACTAGGCCTAGACACATTTTAGGCTCAATTTTTCCTTGTAAATCAGAAATAATAGACCAAACTTCTTTGAAACTCTCTTCACTTCCTTGTTTGAAAGTAAAGATCATTTCCATAGGTGATACGTCGGAAACGTATCTATAATTTTTGATGCTCCATGCTTGTTTAGTATCTACTTTTCTTTACTTGTCCACACTTTGAGGTGCTTTTTACATGTTTTCTGGTACTAACCTACTAACAAGTTGCAACAGTGCTAGATGTCTGTTTTCTCCTGTTTTTGGTTTAAAAAAATTTAGTAAATAAATATTCTCGGAATTGGATGGGACAAACATCAAAGTTAATTACTTTCCGTGGGGAACAAGAAGTCTAGAGGGGAGCCGGAGGGGCCAGACCCACCCCATGCGCGGGTGGGCCTAGCCCCGCGCCTTTCTAGGGTTTGCCTACCCTGGCCGCTGCCTTGGCCTCCCCCTTCGCCTATAAGAAGCCCTCGATGCAGAAACCCTGAATACCCGATCAAATATCCATGAAACAATCTGTAGCCGCCGCCACCATCGTCCCTAGATCGGGGGGATATGAAGTTCTTCCCGGCACCCTGCCGGAGGGGAGATCATCCCAGAGGCCTTCTCTCCGGTATGATGCGTGAGTAGTTCCACCTTGGACTATGGGTCCATGTAGTAGCTAGATGGTTACATCTCCTCCTTTGTGCTTTCATGTATAGATCTTGTGAGCTCCGTTCATGATCAAGATCTAATCTATTTGTAATCATGCATGTTGTGTTTGCGGGGATCATATGGATATTGAGATTATTATGTTGGTTTGATTAATGGTTTTGTCTTTATGATTCTATCATGTCTGTGTTGTTTGTGATCTTGCATGCTCTCCGTTGTTAGTAGCTGTGAAATTGCATAAATTGGTTATTGGTTATGCATGTGAAATAGAATTCTAGCAAGGGGTTATTTGTGAATGTTTGTCATTAAAGTATTTGACAAAATTCTGAATAAAATAAAAGAGTTTTATTTAATGAGAGTTTGCATTAAATTTGGTGGAAATTTAATGGCATGTTTGAGAGGGATTTTGAGTGGAGGGAATTTAAAGGAATTTTGTGAGTGGAGTGTCCACCCACATGAAGAGGGGAGGGCAAGGGGGCAGCCCCCATGCCCTGGCCACCCCCTTGGGGTTCCCCCCCTCCTCCTATAAAAGGCACCGCTCTCCTCACTTCTCACTTACACCTCCTCGTGAAGGATCTCTCTCCCTACCTAGAATTTATCCCCCATGGTCTCGGACTAGCGAGATACATGTTCCGGTGGCTATTCGGCAAGAAAGAGTTGTGCTTCCGCTGCATCGCTGGAGCGAGGAGGCGGAGGTTGCTCGGTGCATCGAACGTGTGTGCGAGCACGGATGCGCTGCTGATTTGCGGCGCTAGGACTTCCTCTCGATCTTGAGATCGGCAAGAGATCGTCTACATCAACCACGAGTTGAACTCGTTAAGCTTTGTCGGTCTTCAAGGGTATGTTCTCTACGGATATACATCCGCCCGTTGTTTGTATCTAATAGATAGATCTTGGTACATAGTTCACATCGTAGGAATTTTTTTTGTTTTCTATGCTGCGAACCCTACAGTGGTTTCAGAGCCGGATCTATGCGTAGATGCTTTACACGGGTAGTACACATATGAGTATGTAGGCAATGATGATCATGTTGTTGCTCCTTAGTTGTAATTTTGGATATTGATGGCATAGTGGGATGAAGCGGCCCGGACAAACTTTACATGTCCTCGCACATGAGACCTGTTCCACGTTTGACATGCAACTAGTTGCATAAGTGGCTAGCGGGTGTCTGTCTCTCGTACTATAGTCAATATCTATTTTGCAACGAGTTGTCAACAATTTGGTTATCCTCGTTGTGGTTCATGTTCGTAGGTAAGAACGGCTCTATCTCGAAAGCCCTAAGCCACGTAAAACTTGCAATGAATAAATTAGAGGCGTCTAGTTTAGATTGTTGCTGGGCTAGTGTTATGATATGGTGATGTTGTAAGTAGAAGTATGAGATGATACTCTTACAACACACATAGCGTGTAAACTCCATGGACCTTGGATTTACACATATAAGTATGATAATGATCATACCACGATGCACATGATAGAGATCATATGCGGAAACCATATCATTTCACTAATAAACATGTGATGTTTGATTGCATCTTATATTGCTTGTTTAGCGCTTTGTTAGCATAATAATATGATCCCTCATTTAAATATCAAGATAAGAATGTGTTATTTCTTTAGTATGCACCAATTATGTTTCGTCGCTCCAAGACATCACGTGATGATCGGGTGTTCTTGGATCCACGACCATATTTCGGGTGTAAAACAGTTACACACGCGAATACTAAGGTTCTAACTTGGTGAGCCTAGCATGTACATACATGGCCTCGGAACACGGACTGAAAGGTTAAGCATGAGTCATATAGTTGATATGATGCCCATTTGATGCTGGCCTTTGAAGCTATACCGACTCACGTGATGATCGGACTTGGTATAGTGGATTTGGTTCATGTAATCACCAAAAAGGCACGAGGGATGTCGTTTTTGAGTGGGAGTTCATTCGTAATATGGATTAGTTGAACTCAATCTATCATACACTTAGTCTAAACTTTACAAATTCTGTTGTAGATGGCACCACCTGCTTTTAATTTCAATGTGTTCATGGAGAAAGAGAAACTAGCGACGAACGGTAGCAACTTTACCGAATGGGCCATGAATTTGAGGATTATCCTCTCTGCTGCACAAAATCAATACGTGCTAGAAGCGCCACTAGGCCCCCCACCTTTTGAGGATGCCCCTGACGAGGAGAAGAATGTCTATCAGACTCGTCAGGAGGACCACAACTTAGTTCATTGCGGCATATTGTATGGGCTAGAGCCAGAACTTCGAAAGCGTTTCGAAAACGGCAATGCATTTGATACAATGGGTGAGTTGAAAATGATTTTCGACACACATGCTGCTGTAGAGAGCTACAACACTTCAGAAAAGTTCTTTAGCTGCATGATGGAAGAGCACAACTCCGTTAGTGAGCATGTACTCAAGATGTCGGGTTACGCCGATAAGCTTGTGTCCTTGGGAATAACGATTCCCATTGACTTAGGCATGCATCGTGTTCTGCAGTCTCTGCCACCTAGCTATAAGAGCTTTGTGATGAACTATAATATGCAAGGCATGAAGAAGTCTCTCCCCGAGCTTCTGCCAATGCTTAAAACTGCAGAAGTGGAGATCAAAACGGAACATCAAGTGTTGATGATCAATAGGAACACTGGTTTCAAGAAAGACAAGAAGGGAAAATGGAAGGGAAGTAAGGGCGGCAAGCCTGTTGCCATGCCTGAAAAGAAACCCCGAGTTGGACCTAAGTCTGATACCGAGTGCTACTATTGTAAGGGGACTGGCCACTGGAAGCGCAACTGCCCCAAGTATTTGGCAGACAAGAAGACCGGCAAGGCAAACAAAGGTATATATGATATACATGTTATTGATGTGTACTTGACTAGTGCTCGCAGTAGCACCTGGGTATTTGATACCAGTTCATTTGCTAATATTTGTAACTCAAATCAGGGGCTACGGAACAAGCGACCGCTAGCAAGGGGTGAGGTCAAGATGCGTGTCGGGAATGGATCAAGCGTTGATGTGATCGCCGTTGGAACGCTGCCTCTTCATTTTCCATCGGGATTAGTTATAAACTTGAATAATTGTTATCTGGTGCCTGCACTGAGCATGAACATTGTATCTGGATCATGTTTGATGCGAAGTGGTTATTCATTTAAATCCGAGAACAATGGTTGTTCCATTTATATGAATGAAATCTTTTATGGCCATGCACCGATGATGAATGGTTTATTTCTATTAGATCTCGATGATAATGTTACACATATTCATAATGTTGATGCTAAAAGGATTAAACTTAATGATGATATATCCGCATATATGTGGCACTGCCGTCTAGGTCATATTGGCGTTAAACGCATGAAGAATCTCCATTCGGATGGACTTTTGGAATCACTTGATTTTGAATCATTTGATACATGTGAGCCATGCCTTATGGGCAAGATGACTAGAACGCCGTTTTGTGGTTCGATGGAACGGGCGACAGATTTATTGGAAATCATACATTCTGATGTATGTGGTCCAATGAGTGTGTCGGCACGAGGTGGATATCGTTATTTTGTTACTTTCACGGATGATTTGAGTAGGTATGGTTATATCTACTTGATGAAACACAAGTCTGAAACCTTTGAAAAGTTCAAGGAATTTCAGAATGAAGTGGAAAATCATCGTAATAGAAAGATCAAATTTCTACGGTCCGGCCGTGGAGGTGAGTATCTAAGTTACGAGTTTAGCACTCACATGAAAGAGTGTGGAATTGTATCACAACTCATGCCTTCCGGAACACCACAGCGAAATGGTGTGTCAGAACGTCATAATCGTACTTTATTAGATATGGTTCGATCTATGATGTCTCTGACAGACTTGCCATTGTCATTTTGGGGTTATGCACTAGAAACTTCTGCATTCACTTTAAATCGGGCACCATCTAAATCCGTTGAAAAGAGACCGTATGAATTGTGGTTTGGAAACAAACCTAAGATGTCATTTCTTAAAGTTTGGGGATGCGATATTTATGTGAAGAAACTTCAACCGGATAAACTCAAACACAAAGCGGAAAAATGCGTCTTCATAGGATACCCTAAGGAAACTATTGGGTATTCCTTCTATCACAGATCCGAGGGCAAGGTTTTTGTTGCCAAGAATGGATCCTTTCTAGAGAAAGAGTTTCTCGCGAAAGGTGTGAGTAGTCAGAAGGTAGAACTAGAAGAGGTTATTGAACCTTCTCTTCAAAGTAGGGCGAGTAGCGCAGCGCCGGAAGTTGTTCCGGAGTTGGCTCCACCTGTTGAAGAGGGAACTAATGATAATGATCATGAAACTCCGAAAGAGAGTACTACCGAACCTCGCAGGTCAAGCAGGACGCGTGCAGCTCCCGAGCTGTACGGAAATCCTGTCATGAATTTCATGGTTGATGAAAATGATGACCCTGCGACGTATGAAGAAGCGATGATGAGCCCGGATTCCAAAAAATGGTTAGAAGACATGAAATCCGAGATGGATTCCATGTATGAAAATCAATTTTGTAACTTGGTGGAATTACCTCACGACCGAAAGGTCGTGGAGAACAAATGGATTTTCAAAAGGAAAACTGATGCTGATGGTAATGTGACCGTCTATAAAGCTCGACTTGTCGCAAAGGGGTTTCGACAAATTCAAGGAGTTGACTACGATGAGACATTCTCTCCTGTAGCGATGCTAAAGTCAGTTAGGATTATGTTAGCAATTGCTGCATATTTCGATTATGAGATATGGCAGATGGATGTCAAAACCGCGTTTCTCAATGGTAATATTGAAGAAGAGTTGTATATGATACAACCAAAGGGTTTTGTCGATCCTAAGGATGTTAACAAGGTATGCAAGCTTCAGCGATCCATCTATGGATTGAAGCAAGCATCACGAAGTTGGAATCTCAGCTTTGATGAGGTGATCAAAGAGTTTGGATTTGTCCAAACTTATGGAGAAGCTTGTATTTACAAGAAAGTGAGTGGGAGCAATGTGGCATTTCTGATATTATATGTGGATGACATATTATTGATCGGAAATGATATAGATCTTTTAAATAGTGTTAAAAGTTATCTAAACAGCAAATTTTCAATGAAGGACCTAGGTGAAGAGTCATACATATTAGGCATAAAGATCTATAGAGATAGATCTAGACGCCTAATAGGGCTATCGCAAAGTACATACCTTGATAAGATTTTAAAGAAGTTCAAAATGGACGGAAGTAAGAAGGGGTTCTTACCTATGTTGCAAGGCAAGGCATTGAGTAAGACTCAAAGTCCGGCTTCGGCGGAAGAAATAGAGATATTGGACAAGGTCCCCTATGCTTCAGCCATAGGCTCTATAATGTACGCCATGCTATGTACAAGACCGGATGTGGCACATGCTATTAGTTTGACTAGTAGGTACCAATCGGATCCAGGTTCGGAAAACTGGATAGCGGTCAAGAATATCCTTAAGTACTTATGAAGAACTAAGGATATGTTTCTTGTATACGGAGGTGAAGAAGAGCTCGTCGCTAAGTGTTATGTTGACGCTAGCTTTGACAGCGATCCGGATGACTCTAAGTCTCAATCCGGATACGTATTTCTCATGAATGGCGGAGCGGTTAGTTGGAGGAGCTCCAAACAACCTGTGGTAGCGGGATCAACAACGGAGGCCGAATATGTTGCTGCTTCAGAAGCGGCTCAGGAAGCAGTTTGGATGAAGGAGTTCATATCCGAACTAGGAGTGGTTGCAAACGCGTTGGACCCAATGGTGATCTATTGTGACAACAATGGTGCCATTGCCAATGCCAAAGAGCCAAGGTCTCACAAGCATTCCAAGCATATTAAGCGCCGGTTTCACTTCATCCGCGAGCATGTCAAGGATGGAGATATAAAGATTTGTAAAGTACATATGGATCTCAATGTAGCAGATCCCTAGAGCAAAACATGATCAACACCAGAACTCAATGGGTGTTAGATTTATCACTATGTAACTAGATTATTGTCTCTAGTGCAAGTGGGAGACTGAAGGGAATATGCCCTGAGAGGCAACAATAAAATGTTTATTATGTGTATTCCAAGTATATGATAGATGTTTATTTTGCATGCTATAATTGTATTAATACGGAAACATTAATACATGTGTGTTTAAGAAACAAACAGAAATTTCCTAGTTATGCCTCTCTCATAAACTAGCTCGTTGATTAACAAGATGATCAAGGTTTCCTGATCATGGACATTGGATGTTGTTAATAAGGGGATCACAACATTAGTGTAATGGTGTGATGAACATTCATCCGACGTATAGCATTATGATCAAAGTCATTGATTTTATATTGCGATAACAACTTACGAAGTGATCCTAATCCTTAGACCATGAGATCATGTCAATCACTAACACTGGAAGAGTTTCTTGATAACATCAAACGTCACACCGTAACAGGGTGATTATAAAGATGGATTCAGAACTAATAAAGTGTTATGTTGAGGCTCATGGATTGAGAGTGGAATTTATTCATCCCGATGACGGATAGATATACTCTAGGCCCTCTCGGTGATATCACATTGATTAGCTTGCAAGCAAGTGATTTGATCACTAGAATGTTATATCACGGGAACAAGAAAAGAGTGCATGTCAGTAACGAGATCAAACTAGGTATGGAGATACCTATGATCGAATCTCGGACATGTAATATATCGTGAAACAAAGGGATTAAGATACTAGCGTAAAAGGTTCCGACGATCACAAGAAACTCATCGTTGAATGTGTGGGAGTCAGTATGGGTCTCCGGATCCCGCTTCTGATTATTGATCCGAGAGGGGTCTCGATCATGTCCGCATTATTCACGAACCGTAGGGTGACACACTTAAGAGACACCAACATCCGGAGCAAAAGTTTCATGCCGAAAGAATGAACAAGCGTAGGAATTTATTTCACTAGATACCGAAACAGGTTTTCGGGTGAAATTGCATAAAGTGGTTATGCATGTGAAATAGAATTCTAGCAAGGGGTTATTTGTGAATGTTTGTCATTAAAGTAATTGACAAAATTCTTAATAAAATAAAAGAGTTTTATTTAATGAGAGTTTGCATTAAATTTGGTGGAAATTTAATGGCATGTTTGAGTGGGATTTTGAGTGGAGGGAATTTAAAGGAATTTTGTGAGTGGAGTGTCCACCCACATGAAGAGGGGAGGGCAAGGGGCAGCCCCCATGCGCCTGCCACCTCCTTGGGGTTCCCCCTCCTCCTATAAAAGGCACCCCTCTCCTCACTTCTCACTTACACCTCCTCGTGAAGGATCTCTCTCCCCTCTAGAATTTATCCCCCATGGTCTCGGACTAGCGAGATACATGTTCCCGGTGGATATTCGGCAAGAAAGAGTTGTGCTTCCGCTGCATCGCTGGAGCGAGGAGGCGGAGGTTGCTCGGTGCCTCGAACGTGTGTGCAAGCACGGATGCGCTGCTGATTTGCGGCGCTAGGACTTCCTCTCGATCTTGAGATCGGCAAGAGATCGTCTACATCAACCACGAGTTGAACTCGTTAAGCTTTGTCGGTCTTCAAGGGTATGTTCTCTACGGATATACATCCGCCCGTTGTTTGTATCTAATAGATAGATCTTGGTACATAGTTCACATCGTAGGAATTTTTTTTGTTTTCTATGCTGCGAACCCTACAATATGCTATATGGGTATCCTCATAACATGTCTCCTATCCGGATAACCCGGGTGGCCCACAGTTGGTAGCATGGCCCATGGCCTGCTGGGAGGCCCATTAGATGGATCCAAAAGGGAGGCCCATGCCGGATAAAGGAAGGCTACGGTGGAGTCACCGACGTACCCGGAACCTTGGAATACACGACACGCAAGACTATTAATAAATGGTGTAGGACTCTGTAACCTGTCCGGCAAGGACTTTTCCCTGTAACCCTAGGACCTGGCGACTATATAAGTCGGGCCTATGGGAGCCTTTAGGGAACAACTTCAGACGACCAAGTAGCGATTAGCATACACCTGGCAGAGCGAACCTATCTATGTAACTTGGCGTATTGCCATTATAGTGATTTATAGCAGGAGTAGGATTCTGCCACCGTCGTGGGATCTGAACCTGGGTAAGCTGTGTTACCTCGTACCCGTCAACCGTCCGACTTCCCCCACGTCTCTAAACACGCACTGTGAGGACCCCTCCATGGCGTACTCGTCGTCAATACCACGACAGTTGGCGCCCACCATGGGGCAAGAGGCGCTTCAGGCTCTTCAGCGGGCGAGGACCAAGATCTTCGCGCTAATCGGCGAAAACGTAGCCATCGGTCGTGTTATCTTATCCGGCAACGTTCCGATCATCCCTCCAAACGAGTTCTGGATCCCGGCGAAGACGAACCCTACGCGGTGTTCGATCATTCCTATCGGAGACATCCACCTCTTCATTGGTGAAACCGACTCGGGCACTAGTTCCCTGGGAGTCGGAAGACCATCAAGGCCCGCACGGACCGCCTATGGGCAGGATACTTTCGCGGAAGGATCGATGTCGGATATCTCTTTGGAGTTTGCTGACAAAGATCGGAAAAATTCAAGGCCCACCCAAACCGCCCCTATGCAGGATATAACGGTGGAAGATCGCTTCAAGTCCACCGGCTTCGTCCGTGCGTCTAGACAGCAGAGATCCAAGTTCATCGGCGTGGTTACCATCTTCGATCTGGCGCGTTGCGTTCAGATAGAGGGCGGAAACCCCCGCGATTACGTGGCCAGGTGGCTCCGTATACGAGCCGATCTGGCCTACTACCCCAATGACGATGCTATGTATCATTTTGTGGAAGGACTGGACCAGGGAACGCTCCTCTGGCATTCTCTAAGGCGGCAGCAGGCTTCAGGGCGTCTCACCTTCGAAAGCATGGTGAACACCGTTAACAGCTACGCGGAGGCCGAAGGGGCAGCTCAGGCGGATCTCATGCTCATTGGCGGAGCGCCACCGCCTCAGCAGCCGCCTCCACCACCTCCAGCCGCCATCGCCGCAGCTGCGCCGCCACCTCCAGTCATCATCGCTGCTGTTGCACTTCCACCCCTCGTCATCAAGGAAGTCCTGGCACCCTCCGACTCTGTGATTGATGCGCTCTACGACAACTTCAGCGCAGATTCGGAGGAGATAGATTTCAGTCCAGAAGAGCTAGACTCCGCCATGCAGGAGATGGAGGAGGAGTACACGCGCGATGAGCAAGCCAACAATGTCGTCACGTCTCGAGAGGTGTTCGTCACCATTGGGACGACAATGGATGAAGATCAACCCGGACGAGCTCTGCCTACAGCGCTGGAAAAGGGGAAGGGGCCACTTATTGCTGATGATGATGATCGCGCAAAGGTCATGCCTCCTCCGCCTAACCCAGTGCAACAGCCACAAGAACCCGGCACCGGCCCGAGCAACAACAACACCGCAAACTTGCCGCCTCCGGCATCTACGTCGACTGCTGCCCAAGTTACTCCAGCTGATAGAGTGATGTACGGCAATCTCCTTGTTGAGCCACTGACTGTACCTCATATCCAGAACGTGACTCGTCTTGACGAGAAGCGCCAGCAGCTGTTGGAGGAAGCGCAGGCCATCACGGAGCAAGACGCTAAGCTAGATCGAGATCTGGTCAACGCGCATAAATCCATAGAAAAAGCTAGAGCAATGGAGGCCGAGTACAAGACTCTGCTGCAGCAGCAGAAGGCCAAGAAAGCTCCGGCTCGCGTCATCAACGATCCTGGTGTATGGAGAAACCTAGGATGGGCTCCCCCGGAGCCGGCACAAGCCAAGCCATACATTGACAGTGAAGGAAGACAGGTGATGCCCACTCCACTCCTCAACCTCGCCGTCGCCAAGACCCTTCTGTAGGAGGATAGATCGCCCGAGGCAGTGGACCAGGTCTATGACCTAGTGGCCAAGGCGGTGAAGCAGCAGGAAAAGGCCACCTCTCAGAGGCTTGAGTCTGACCCAACATTTTGCCAGTCTAGCCAGCATAAGACGCCAAGGGACAGATCTCCTCTTGATGTCGGGTCCCAGACGGGTTCATCAGAACGAAGACGGAGGGATGCACGCAACAGGAAGGATGCTATTCCCATATCCTCCGACCATGGAGAAAAGGCCCGACCTCGTCGCCCATCGCCACCGCCCCGATCCCCCGACATCGCGAAGACCCCAAGGCTCACCATCGTACGGATATGCCCCCGCCAAGGCAGTGCGGCATCGTCATCCGCGACAACGCGGAGCAGACCCGTCATGACGGAGAGCGCAACCAAGGACACAAGAGAAGGTCACGCCATGACCCTCCGCGTCCCACAAGCAATCGCGACAAGCGTGAGGCGTCGTAGGAGGGTAATAGCAAGAAGGCTAACCAACTGCCACCTCCGCCTTTGTCACCACCTAGCAGTCACCATGGCGGACGAGGCCCGCGTCGTTCACGCAACCCATCCCTAGTTGGCAAGAAGAAGAAAAACCCGGAGCCGTACGATGCATGTTCGCGTATCGATAAGATCCACGAGGCCCGGGAAGGACCATACCTGGGACCACGTTGCTTTGGACCTGCGATACGCTCTGTAACTTACCCCAAAGGTTTCCGGATTGACAAGACCATCATGCCCTACGATGGCACCACCAAGCTAGCCACATGGTTGCAGGACTACGGCAACGCGGTGGAGATTGCCGGAGGTAACCCCAACGTTGCCGTCAAGTACCTCCCTTTGATGTTGGTGGGCACGACCCGTCAATGGATTGATGACTTGCCGGAGAAATCCATCTGCAATTGGTTGGACATGCAAGAAGCGTTCACCAAGAACTTCGAGGGTACGTACAAATGTCCCTGCACTGTTGGCGATCTACAGCGGTGTTTGCAAGAGAAAGACGAGACATCTCGTGCCCACCTCTCCCGCTGGCTGGATATGAAAAATTCCTGCGCAGGAGTGCACGCTCAGACCTCCATGGCCGCCTTCATCAATGGGTTGGAAAGGGCAACGTTGCTCCGACATAAGCTAAAGCGCTTGCAGGACAATCATCACCTTGACTTGAACCAGATGATTCAGTTGTCTAGTGAGTTCGCAGCTGCCGACGACGATGCTCGCGGCTCCTTGCCGGCAACGGCCGTTCCAACTCAAGCTCGGAGGAACAACAGTACAAAGCGGAAAACCGCTCCAGAAGAAAAGCAATCTCCTGACATGGTCGCCATGACCTTTGCAGGACGAGGTGATGGCGGACAACGTGGCCGAGGACGGGGAGCTGGTCGTGGGCAGCAACGAGGAAGTGAAACTACCTCGGCACCGCTCCGCGTTCCCAAAACCTACAAAGAGTACCGTGATATGTCATGCCTCGTACACCTCGATGTCAACAGCAAAGCCACCCATACCAATCGACACTGCAAGTTCGTCAACGACCTCAAGGAAGACCCGGAGTCCGGCTACAAGAGAAGTCGGAAGAATAGACCGTGAGGCAAGGGCAAGGGGAAGAAGAAGGAGGAGGAATCCAAGGATTCAAGTGACATGGACGAGGATGTTGACCCCAAGCACGCCGCCAAGAGCGACGATAAAGGAAAGAACCCCTTCGTGAAGAAGGCACCAGTCTACCACACTTTCCTTGGCACCCCCACCGTCCGACAACAGAAGACCTCTATGAGGATACTGATGGACACTCTACCCCCAGTTCCCCAGTACATGCGCTGGTCGAAGGTTCCAATTACTTGGGACATGAAGGATCACCTAGACCTCATCCCTAAGTAGAACCAATACGCCATGGTCATCAACCCCTTGATTGACGGCGTGGAGTTCACCAAATGTATGGTGGATAGTGGAAGGAGCATCAACATCATGTACCTGGATACACTGTAGAAGATGAACTTGACGGAGGCAAACCTAAGGCAGTCCAACACCATCTTCCACGGCGTAGTTCCTGGTCGGGAGGCTCGGTCCCTTAGGTGCATCACACTTCAGGTTGCCTTTGGCGATGTCAATAATTACCTCCAAGAGCGCATGACCTTTGAGGTGGTCCCCTTCAAGAGCGTGTACCACGTCATATTCGGCCGCGACATATTCCACAACTTCATGGCCAAGCCATGCTTCGTCTACAACAAACTCAAGATACCCAGACCAAACGGTGTCATCACCGTATTCGTAAGCTTTACCAAGGCAAGGGACTACGAGATTAATGAAGCAGCCTTCACGGAAGCTGTCCTCTATAGCGAAGAATTCAAAGAGATCCAGAGCAAGGTCGATGAATCAGAGATGCCCACGTCGAAGAAGCAGATCTCTGACTCCGCTCCTGCATTCAAGGCCGCCATTGAGACCAAACCGGTGGAACTTGTGGTAGGCGATGCCTCCAAAACCACCGCCATTGGGACGAACCTGGATCCCAAATAGGAAAGCGCGCTCATCGAGTTCCTCCGTGAGAACAGGGACATCTTTGCTTGGCAACCTGCCGACATAAAATGTGTACCTAGGGAACTTGCCGAGCATAGCTTAAACATTGATCCTAATGCAAACCAGTGAAACAAACTCTACGACACTTCGGAGACGATAAGAGACGTGCCATTGGCAAAGAGATAGCTAGGTTACTTAAGGCTAGATTTATCCGAGAAGTCCTTCACACCCGATGGGTGACCAATCCTGTACTTGTCCCCAAAAAGGGAACCAAAGAATTAAGAATGTGCGTTTATTACACCGGTTTGAACAAAGCATGCCCCAAAGATCCGTTTGCTTTGCCTCGCATTGACCAAGTCATTGGCTCGACGGCTGGCTCGGAACTTTTGTGTTTTCTCGATGCATACTCAGGATACCACTAGATCAAGATGAGGAAGTCGGACCAATTGGCCACTTCGTTCACTACTCCATATGGCACGTTTTGCTATGTTACGATGCCCTTTGGGCTGAAAAACGCAGGTGCTACGTACTAGCGGACAATGCAATGTTGCCTTCACGACCAAATTGGTCGGAACGTTCACGCCTATGTGGACGATATCGCGGTGATGTCTAAAAAGTCAAATGACTTAATCTCCGACTTAAAAGAAACCGTTGATAATCTCCGGAAATACAACATGATGCTTAACCCTAAGAAGTGTGTCTTCGGGGTTCCATCCGGCAAATTGTTGGGCTTCATCATTTCCCAGCGTGGAATCGAGGTCAACCCGGAGAAAATCAAGTCCATCTTAAACATAAACAGTCCGACATGCCTAAAGGACATTCAACGACTAACATGTTGTGTTGCAGCAGTTAGTCGGTTCGTCAGCCGACTTGGAGAGAAGGCTCTGCCGCTGTACAAGTTGCTGAAGAAGGCGTACAAATTCATGTGGACGGACGAAGCAGATGCAACATTGAAGCATCTTAAGGAGATTCTTTCCTCAGCGCCCATCCTTGCAGCACCCGAGCCTGGAGAGCCCCTGTTAATCTACATGGCGGCAACCAACCGGGTAATCAGCATCGTCGTCGTGGTAGAGCGGAAGGAACCAGGCTATGAGCACGGAGTTCAACGACCAGTTTACTATGTGAGCAAGGTCTTGACGGAGTCCAAGCAACGTTACCTGCACTACCAGAAGATAGCTTATGGAGTATTCCTTGCTTCTCGGAAGCTGAGGCATTACTTTCAGGAGCACCCAATCACAGTGGTGAGCAAGACTCCACTGTCCGTCATTATCAACAACAGCGACGCTACGGGAAGGGTCGCGAAGTGGGGCATTAAGCTTGGCGCCTTCGAGATCACCTACAAGAGACGCGACGCTATCAAGTCACAAGCCTTGGCGGATTTTATCGCAGATTGGACGGAGATGCCGGATGCTACTCCGTTGCCGGAACCAGAGTATTGGGTGATGCACTTTGGCGGATCAAAACTTATCAACGGCTCGGGGGCTGGTGTATTGCTACAGTCACCAACAGGAGACAAGCTACACTACGTTCTGCAGATCCACTTCGAGGCTACGAACAACATGGCGGAGTATGAAACACTCATTCACGGATTACGCGTAGCCAAGGATATTGGCATCAAGCGCATAGTTTGCTGTGGAGATTCTGACTTGGTTGCCCATTAGGTGGCTGGCACCTGGAATGCGCGGAACCCTATGATGGCGGCATATCGAGACGAAGTGGACGAGATAGCTAAGAGCTTCTTGGGCTACGAAGTCAAGTATGTACCTAGGGAGCAAAACAAGGCGGCTGATCTGCTATCTAAGCTTGGATCAGGGCGCAAACGAATTCTGCTAGGAGTTTTCCTAGAGCATCTACGAACACCATCCGTGAAGGGAGCCGGCATCGACAACCCGGATAGAGCTGACTCTTTCGTCCACATGGTGGCAAAGGTCCCTCTGGCTTGGACAAAACCGTTCATGGAATATCTCAAACACGGAACTTTGCCCGACGACGAGGTCGAAACACGGCAAATAGTACAACGAGCAAAGGGTTATACCATAATCAATGGACAACTCTACAAAAGGAGCACTACTGGTGTATACCTAAAGTGTGTCTCCCAGCTAGAAGGTATTGAAATCCTACGCGAAATCCATCTCGGAGATTGCGGGCATCATGCTGCTCCTCGATCATTGGTCGCGAAAGCCTTCCGGCAAGGATTCTACTGACTGACCGCGAAGGCGGATGCCGACAAGCTGGTTGAGACATGCATGGGATGCCAGTATTATGCCCGACAACCACATGTTCCCGCTGAAGAATTGCGAACAATACCAATAACTTGGCCGTTTGCAGTCCAGGGGCTAGACATGGTGGGACCGTTACAGATGACACCATGTGGGTTTACGCATCTGCTTGTAGCAGTTGATAAATTCACTAAATGGATAGAAGCTAAACCCATTAGAAATCTTGATGGGGCAACTGCCCTCAGGTTTGTCCGGGATCTAATGGTGAGATCTGGTCTCCCACATAGCACTATCACCGACAACAGCATCAACTTGTCACTCAGAGAAGTGGAGGCTTATTGTTGGGAGAAGGGCATCCGACTTGACCTTGCATTTGTGGCACATCCACAATCCAATGGTCAAGTTGAGCGAACCAATGGATTAATTCTGCAGGGAATCAAGCCACGTCTTGAGGCACCGCTACATAGAGCAGCTGGAGTCTAGGCGGAAGAATTGCCATCTGTGTTGTGGAGTTTACGAACTACACCCAACAGATCCACCGGCTACACCCCTTACTTCATGGTATATGGAGAAGAAGCCATCCTACCTTCCGACATACTTCACGATGCACCAAGAGTCGCCGCCTACGACGAAGATGATGCTGAAGAATCCAGATGCCTAGATGTGGACCTTCTCGAGGAGGAGCGCGTTTTGGCATGCCAAAGATCTGCCATCTACCAGCAGAAGCTACGCAGCTACCATAGTCACCGAGTTCGGCATCGCTCGTTTAAAGAGGGGGATTTGGTGCTCCGACTTAAGCAGAAGAAGTCACACAAATTATCCCCGCCATGGGAAGGGTCGTTCATCATAAGCAAGGCGCTACTCAATGGGTCTTACTACCTCGTTGACAATCGTGAACTGAAGGATAGACCCAACGAGGATCATAAGCGTAAGCGACGTGACCCGGATTATGACTACCCGAAACTTGATCAGCCATGGAACATAGCACAGCTACGTCCTTTTTACACTTAAGCATTTTTTATCTAATTGTGTACCTCTTATATGATCAATGAAATAAAGCTCTCTGGTTCACTCATATTTATGAGTCTTTACCTCCTTTAGTGTTCATTTTTGGATCATATAAGACCTTTATGCACAAGTTTTGTGATTGCACTTCTGAAAATTCCGCCTACGGGCGTTAGCTTAAGTTTTCTGGTCTACACGTTCTTTGTTGTTTTTATGTGGATTCTGGAGTAGTGACTTTTGGCACTTATTGTCGGTGACTTTGTGCTTAGGTTATTGACGGTGCCATTGGGCATCATCACCTAAGCGCATGGTTCCGACAACGAGTCGTCTGACTCACGAAAAGTCAAGCATAAGAACCAAAGTAATGGATAAGCCATCACTTGCTTAAAAAATATATACATGCTGGAACTAGTTCTTAAGTAGCAGGACATACATCATTGTTTTTCGCCTTAAGTTAATACATAGTTTTTTCTGCATACGCGTCAAAGATGAAACAAATATTACAAGTTGTTTTTCATTTCTTTGGGCAGGCGACTTGGACGCAGCGTCATTGGCATCATGAGAATCACCCTCGAAGTCGGCAGTGTTGAGGGACTCATAGGAGCTTTGGTCGCCGCCATCGATGGTATTCCTTGGCACGAAGACGTTGACGTCGATCAACTCGGCAACTCTGGTGTCATAGCCCGCGAGTGACGACAAGATGGACTCATGGTTTATCTCCTTGCCATCGTCATCTACGTCGGGAATGCTAGAGGTTACCGTGTCGATGTCGGCATCCTCGTAATGTTCCTTAACCATGGACAACGCCATCCTTGAACCGGCCCGTGCACATGAAGCTTTCTAGCTTGTGATACGCTCGGGGGCTCGGCGCAGGATCTCCGAGAACTTTGCCACAGAGTCCGATGCCTTAATATTGATCTGGAAGGGCTTGGTAATATCTTTAGCTTGCGCGATGGCGGTGTTGATGAAGTTGCCGACAAGAACCATGCATTCCTTGGCCGGAGGAGGCGACCGGGTTAAACCCATAGGAGCTGCAAATTCCGACAAGGAGCACATGAGTTCAAAAATTCAGAGTATCTAAACTACAGAAATCCAAGACGGAAAATCACTTACTGAAGATGCTAGCCTCAGCTTGCCAGAGGGTATCCGCCAAGGAGTCCTGTTCTTGTTGGAGAAGCTTGACGCCTCATGATGGTGTTGATTCTGCTCGTCAGCAGCTTTCTTCTAATCTCTTAAGATCGAGATCTCCTCCTTCAAGAGGTTCATCTCCTCGGTGGCGGAGTCCTCCAAGGTTTTCATTGATTCCTCCTGCATTTTCAGCATGTCCTTCCTCTCCTGCTTAAGGATCTTGTTCTCGCTATCCGGCTCTTGAATGTGCTTGGATTGCTCGACAATGTCCTTCGCCTTGGCAATGGTTTCTGCAAGTCGGAGAAAGCAAAGTACACAGTGAGTACTCGGAGAATACACAAGTTCAAGTCGGAATACGAAAAAGAAAGGAAAAAATAGACGATTTCTCTTGATGAACTGTTCCTTCAAGAAGGCAGTTTTACCCTTTTCGGCTTCCAGGTCCGCGTGCATCTTCTGGTACTTGTCGTTGGCCATGCCCTTCCGAACATTCTCGTTCTGTGGAAAAAAAGAAGAATTAAAATGTTGTTTGGTCCACTATGAGAATCTAGCCGGAAATTTTCCACCTAGACGCTCGGGGGCTACAGCGAGAGTTTTTAACCTAGCAATATGCTTAGTCTTTCTTTAAGAATCTAGTCGGAACTAATTCAGTTTTCGATTAGAAGCTTGGGGGCTACAGTATAAAGTTTTTAACTCGGACGTATGCTTAGCTTTTCTTTAAGCATCTAGTCAGAACTAATTCAGTTACAACTAGAAGCTTGGGAGCTACAGTATTGAAATTTATAAACACTGCGTATGCTAATCTTAAAGCATCTAGTCGAAATAATTCATTCCACCTATATGCTTGGGGGCTATAGTGAGAAGTTTTCTACTTTAGTCACTCTTAGAGCATTCAGACGCAAAGACCTATGGTTTTCCGTCTAAATCCTCGGGGCTAGAGTGGGATACTCATATGAGAAGCAAAAGGCAAATAAAACTTACAAGTGCAATGATCTTGAGGTTAGTAGCACTCTCAGCTAGCAGCTTGCCGAAGGATACACTGTTTCCTTGCAAGATCTCTGCTTGACAGAGAAGCTCCTCTAGGCCGCACGTTGGAGATGTCGGCGCCGCACCAGGAACCAGAGTAGTGATACCCGACGTAAGTACCGGATAGACTATCTTTGGATACTCTATGGTTTTCTTGGATGCGGGGGCGCCGCCTTCGGCAGAAGTACCAGCTTCTACCACCGCCTTACCGCAAACGATGGCATCCTTAGCCGGAGCTTCAACCATTTAGTGTGCGGCATTCTCCTGCTTCGCCTGCTCGCCGACAACAACAATCTTGGTAGAGGCACCTGAGTCCACTTCCATGGCGGAAGGGCCGGATGCTTCCTTAGCTTGTGAGCTTGTCAGAGCGGAGGAAGGCTTGACAATGGGAGTGACAGGGGCGATGGCGGGAGATACGTTGCGATGCAGCATGTCCTTAATGGTTCTAGAAGCCCCCAATGTTTTGGAGGTGTTCTTCAAGCTATTTGTGGCTTTCTTCCTGAAACGTGCTAAATGCATAAGTACAGGAACAAGACAGACAAATGGACAATGTCGGAGAGAAAGAAGCTTACACAAGAGGGGGTGCTTTGGCAAAAGGGATCCCAGTAGTCTTTATTTTCTCCGCCTCCAGGGCGGCGGTAGTCTTTTTGGAGGATCCACCCTCCGTCTTCTTCTTCTTGCCTCCGTCGGCAGCATCATAGGTGGAGCTCTTCCGCTTTCGCGCCAATGGAGCATCGTCGTCGGACACGACGATGACTTCCTTAATCTTTGGATCATAGATTTGAGGAGCCATGCTGTCCTCGTCTATGTCGCTAAGCTGTTAAGGTAAAGAACCTCCGTGTTAGATGAGATGGTAACGGCTAGACGGAAGAACTAGAGTATATGTCATACACGAAAAATAAACAGTTACCTTTGGGCACTTGCTCTCTACGAACATGTCGTAGGTGATGGTGAAGCCACTCTTCTTGTCCTTCACCTTGACGATGTCCTTGAGACGGAGCTTGACGGAGTCGCTCGAGAAATTGTCCACGGAGATGCGGAGGCTATCCCTTCTATCGCTGGTATACTCGTGCATCAGCTTCGAGCAGTGCTGCAGAGGCTGGATTTGCCTGATGAACCAGCACATGGCTAGGTCCAAGCCGGTCAAACCCGTCTCTACGAACCACTCTATCTGCCTTATGGCGCGGGAAGCATCAATGTCGGAGGGAAGGGATACCTAGGATCTCCATGTCGAAGTTTCGGCGGCGGCTCCATCGACGAAGTCCGGGTACGTTACTTCTCGGTCGGCCAGAGGGATATCTGGACCGTAGAAGTAAGTACGCCGCTAGTTCTTGCAGGACTCGTGGCCGACAATGTCGGGGAATCGCCGGCCAGGACGGATCTTGAAGCTAATGGTGCCACAATTTCTAATTTCATCCTTGCTGGCTCCGGCTTCGCGTTTGACGGTGAAGAAATAGATAAAGAGGCCTAGCCTAGGCTTAATCCCTAATTAACCCTCGCAAAGCGCCGCGTAATTGCTGAGCGCTAGGATACTATTGGGAGAGAGGTTTTGGGGCTGGACTCGATAATGATTCAAGACGGCAAGGAAGAAGTTAGATATGGGCAAGGAGACGCCGCGTACCAATTGTGCTTTGAGGTACACCTTTTCTCTGGCTTGGGGAGAAGGTGTGACCTCGCCGGCCAGCGCCGCCCGCCAGGCGAGCCCCACCGTCACGAGGAGGTAGCCCTCGAAGCTCGGCTCCTTGATGTCGCGGTCCGTGATGTCCGAACCACGCCAATCGCCTTTGTGGGAGTCGTTGTCCTCCTCCAGCAGCTCCAGCGCCGCTGGATTGTGGTCGCCGCCGGTGGTCTCGACCACCGTGGAGACGGGGATGACCAGGCTCTCTGGGGGCACGACGATGGAGCTCGCCGGCTTCGCCGCGGCTTCGCCCGACGCCGCCATCGAGGGAGAAAATCTGCTGCTGGCCATTGCGTGTGTTTGGAGGTGACTGGCGAAATTGGGAGTTAGGGTTTTTCGCAAAGTTGCGTGGAGAGCTCGAGGAGGAGCGCTGGAGGAAGAAGATGATGCGAGGAGAGAATGAAGTGAAAAGTAAGAATTCCACCACAGTTACTATTTATGATCTCCAGCATCGAGATTCGTGCAACTTGATCAGATGGTTGCAGCGTAGACGACGTGTGTGCAGACGTGCACGGAAATTTCGCCACGTCCCAACCATCGCCGCCAACGGTTCGTATCGCTCGTGCGAGAAAAGTGGACATGATTGCGTTCTCTGCATGTGTGAGTTATGAGGCATCGTTGACCTATGTCTGCGTCGCCCTAGCTGTCATAGGCAGATGAGCCATCACATTAGAAGATTCCGGCATGGACGGATCCAGTCCGGCTACGGAAGAGTACGATGGAAGATTCAGCAATTTTCCGGCTTACTAATTGAAGACCTTATAGGGTTCTTTGGGAGGACTACAAGATATTTCTTGACGATTTACCGACATCCATCTAGACGGAGCATTCAACGTGAAGAGGCAATACGGCGCAAGATCTCGGAGTTCTCCGGGGGCTACTGTTGGGGATATGCTATATGGGTATCCTCATAGCATGTCTCCTATCCGGATAACCCGGGTGGCCCGCAGTTGGTAGCATGGCCTGCTGGGCGGCCCAGTTAGATGGATCCAAAAGGGAGGCCCATGCCGGATAAAGGAAGGCTACGGTGGAGTCACCGACGTACCCGGAGCCTTGGAGTACACGACATGCAAGACTAGTAATAGACGGTGTAGGACTCTGTAACCTGTCCGGCAAGGACTTTTCCCTGTAACCCTAGGACCCGACGACTATATAAGTCGGGCCTATGGGAGCCTTTAGGGCACAACTTCAGACGACCAAGTAGCGATTAGCATACACCTCGCACAGCGGACCTATCTCTGTAACTCGGCGTATTGCCATATTTATAGCAGGAGTAGGATTCTGCCACCGTCGTGGGATCTGAACCTGGGTAAGTTGTGTTACCTCATACCCGTCAACCGTCCGCCTTCCCCCACGTCTCTAAACACGCACTGTGAGGACCCCTCCATGGCGTACTCATCGGCAATACCACGACAATAACCTCGGTTTCTTACTGAGGGAAACTTGCTGCTGTGCTACTTCATACCTTGCTCTTGGGGTTTGCAACGAAGCGTTCCACGACAAGTGATGGGCGCCATCAAGCTTTTTCTAGCGCCGTTGTCGGGGAGGCTAAGGACGTCTTCACTCGGGGAGTCCTTCAATTCCTTTCTCTATACTTTGTTTTTAGTTTGCTTTGTTTATTTTGCTTGGTTGTTTGCCTCTTTTCAAAAAACCCAAAAAATTAGTCTAGTTTGGTTTGCTTGCCTTATTCAAAAACCCCAAAAAAATTAGTTCCTGCTCTAGATGTTGCTATTGTTTTTGGCTTGCCCACCTTTGCCAAAATGAACTCTGCTGAGAACACCAAGTTGTGTGACTTCATTAGCACCAACAATAATGATTTCCTTAGCACACCTATTGCTTCACCTACTCCTGATGCTACCTTTTATGAAATTAAGCCTGCTTTGTTGAACCTTGTGATGAGAGAGCAATTTTCTGGTGTTGGTTCTGATGATCATGCTGCTCATCCCAATAGCTTTGTTGAACTTTGTGAGATGCAAAAGTATAAGGATGTAGATGGAGATATTATTAAGATCAAACTTTTTCCTTTCTCCTTGAGGAGAAAAGCTAAAGAATGGTTGCTTTGTTTGCCTAAAAATAGTATTGATTCTTGGACTAAGTGCAAAGATGCTTTTATTGGAAAGTAGTATCCTCCTGCTAAGATTATATCTATGAGAAATGATATTATGAAATTTAAACAAATTGAAAGTGAACATGTTGCTCTAGCTTGGGAAAGAATGAAATCTTTGGTTAAAAATTGCCCTACTCATGGACTCACTGCTTGGATGATTATCCAGACTTTTTATGCAGGTTTGAACTACTCTTCAAGAAACCTGCTGGAGGTACTTTCATGGGCCTCACTTTGGGTGCTGCAACAAGGCTCCTTGATAATATGATGGTTAACTACTCTGAATGGCATGTTGAAAGAGCTCCACATGGTAAGAAGGTAAATTCTGTTGAGGAAACTTCCACTTTGAGTGAAAAGATTGATATTATTATGGCTATGCTTATTAATGGGAAAGCTACTTTAGATCCTAATAGTGTTCCCTTAGCCTCTTTGGTTGCTCAAGAAGAGCAAGTTGATATGAACTTCATTAGAAACAATAATTTCAACAACAATGCTTATGGTAATTATAGGCCTTATCCTCCTAGTGGGAATGCTTATCATGGTAGATCTGGAATGCCTAGTGAATAAAGGATTCTAAAAGTAGAGAAATCCACTAAAGATTTTATGCAAATGAAATATGAGCAAAATAAGATTTTCACTAAAACTATGGAGGAACAATCTATCGTCTTGAAAAACATTAGTCATCAGCTTGAGAATTTGAATAGAGAAATTCCTAGTTTACAGTCAAAAAATTTGAGTGCTAAGAAAAATATATCCTCTTTGTCTGAAGCTCAGTCTTCCTTGATTAATAAAATGGCCGCTAAACCTGAAACTATGGAAAACACCTTTGCTACTTCGCATGCCATACAAGTTACTATTGATGAAAATGTTAGGCTATTAGCTCAACTCCATGCTAAGTGGGAAAGGGAAGCTGGAATTGATGGACACAATAGTGTGTGTACCATCACCACTAAACCACCAGTAGTCCCTATTCCTCCTCCTACTGAGCCTAAGCCTATTGAGCCTACTACTAGAGATGCCAAGTTTGACTTTGATATTGATGGTTGCAATATTTCTGAAGTGATTATGTTCTTGAAAAAGCTTGCTAGAAGTCCTGATGCTAGTGATATGCATGTCGCTTTCACCAAACACATTACAGATGCTCTTGTTAAGATTAAGGAAGAGAAGCTAAAACACAAAGCTTCTATTCCTAGGAAAGTAGAAGATAGTTGGGAAACCATTATTAATATGCAAGTGAATGACTTTGATCTCAAAGCTTCATGTGATCTTGGTTCTAGTGTCTCTATTATGCCTAGGAAGGTTTATGAAATGCTTGATTTGCCACCATTGGAAGATTGTTATTTAGATGTCCCACTCAATGATAATGCAAAGAAGAAACTCATGGGGAGTATTAATGATGTTCTCATTATGGTTAATAATGCTTATGTCCCTGTTGATTTCTATGTTTTGGATGTTGAATACAATGCTTCTTGTCCTTTTACTTTGGGAAGACCATTTCTTAGAACAGTTGGTGTCATCATTGATATGAAAGAAGGCACCATTAAATATCATTTTCCATTAAAGAAAGTTATTGAACACTTCCCTATGAGAAGAGAGAGGTTTCTTTTTCTCCTCCTTTGAAAGCAAGATTTGATGTTAATGCCTCCTCATTTGAAAATACTTGATTCTTCTTGCTTCTTGTGCCTAACTTAAAGGCGTTAAAGAAAAGTACTTATTAGGATATAACCCAAGAGTTTCCTTGAGTCTTAGAAGTTACTACTTCAGTAATGACCTCTCCTTATCCTTTTTGTTTGCTTTTTGTGACAATAATGACCTTTAATGAGAGCGAAGTAAGATTTCGGAAATTGCTGTCCCGAAACATATTTCTGTCCTCCACCAAAAAAAATCGTGAGGAGTATCTGTAACTCGAATTGATCTCAAAATTAACGAATAAATCCCCCAGTATGTTATCTAACTTTCGTTAGTTCAACACTTTTTGATTTGAGCAAAAGAAGATGTTCGAAAAAATCTGTTTCTTCCTGCTGGTCTATTTTGACAGATTTCTGCCATTATTTGCATTTGCTTCTTATTGATTCCTTTTTGAGTTCTCTTTAGGTGAATTGAGATTTTTGAAGGAGTTACTACAGTAGCTTGTGTTTTTAGTGAAAAGCCTTGATGTTTCAAAGCTTTTACAGTGGTCTAATATCTTTTGAATACACTAATGTTGCTAATGAAGATTGTGTGAAGTTTTGTATGAAGGATAAATTTCAGGTGTAGAGAAAGAATGATGCAATGAGATGAAGAATGGATAAAAGCTCAAGCTTGGGGATGCCACCATAGTGTCACCCCAATAAATATCCAAGAGGTACAAGCGTCAAAGCTTGGGGATGCCCAAGGCATCCCCTTCTTCATCAATAAAAAGCTCAGGTCTGTCTAGACACTTCGTTTTTATTGTTTCATGCACTATTGTGTTGTTCTTGGAGCGTCTTAGTTTTCGTTTGATTTGCTTAGGTTGTTTAGTTTGCTTGAATAAAGTAGTTTGGACCCCCGTTCTCGCTGTGCTGTTTTGCAAATAAGTTTGCTTGGTGTTGGAAAGGAGTAGTAAGTTCTTGCTTGAAGTGCAAGAGGAGCTTGCATTGACTGTGACTTAGACTTTACCATGACATGCTAGGTGTTGTTTTCGCATTATGCTTAGTGATTATTGTTGTAGCATGTCTTGTTCCAAACAATTGGGATTGCTTAGTGTGCCTTGAAGAAATTATGCGTTGTTTTAGCATGCAAAAGCATAGTATTGTGGTATTCTCCTTTGATGCTTTGCTTGGGTTGACTTGGCACATGCTTACACCATGATATGACTCTCACAAAGTCACCATTAGCCTCTATGATCGTTTAGTCCTTGACTTGTAGTACCACTCTTTTCTTTGATTAGTATGCTTTGTTGCACTGCATGATTTTGGCCATTATTGCTCTCTTAGTTGGTTGCTCCCAGTCTTTTGCTAGCCTCCACTTGTATAAGTTCTACTCATGCTTCCAACTCCCAAGAAACCAAGTTATTCCAAAGTGTCCACTATAAACTCCTATGCATGGTGTGTTACAACATTCCAAGTATATTCTTGTTTTCAGCTATCTTCCAATTAAAAACTATTTTGTTATGTGAAAACTTAGTGATTAAAGCCCTCACGAACTTGATGGCACACTTTATTCTTTGCCCCTAATAAACTTGAACCATTGTGACAACTTTGTTGTATATGCTTGCACTTATAAGTTGCAATTAGCAGAACCGTGCTATCACGGGGAACGTTTTCAACGTTGCACTTGTACTCTATACTCAGTTGATATCATGTTCTTTTGTCTATGGATGTCACCGGTGTGAAATAAAGAGGCAACTTGTAAGTCCATGGAGTTTGTATTCTGTGTTAGAGAAACGCCTGGGCCGCTAGCCTAAGCCATGCCTAATCATGGTGGAAACTTGCAGCATCACCGTAATGAGCTATCTATGAAGCATCCTCAATAAAAATCTATGCATATGGTAAATAAAAAGATTGCCGAGATGCTCATTGTCTGCTTGCCTTGTCATTTTGGTTATGGGAAAGCTCCTATACCATGTGAAAGGAGTACCCCGTTGGTGGTTCTCAATGATATGCAAATACTTACAATGACAAGAACTTACCCGGACCCAAAGTTGAGTATGCATGAGGTGTGGCCCTCGTATTCAAGGGACTTGAGATTGCCAACTTATACTTCGTCAAGCATATACTCCAGCTTTGCCACTTTAACCTTAATCACTTCAAGATGCTTATGACAGGGGCAATGAGGGTTGAAAGCTAACAAGTACCATAATTTTTGGAAGCTCTTTTTGAAACTTGTAATCCCTACTTCCTTTACAAAAGGCCTTTCTTCCACCATTATTGAGTCTCCACCTTCTACCTTTAGGCACCATTAAGAGAGCATAGTTGTCATTCTGTGTGCAGTGTTCCAAAGCTTATTAATTGATGCATATTGTGATATTACTTGTTCTTGTGCTATTTGTTTCTAGTCACCCTTGTGAACTTTGCAGGTGTGCTATGCATCTATATTGCTACTCTATGAGGGACAAGATGATTGCCACTATGCTATGTTTTCTGTATGTGAAACAAACAAATGTTTTCCAATGCATGTTATTCATGATCTTTGTTTGTAGATTGTCATGTTGCATGCATAGTTACTATGTACTATTGTTATAACTCCATCTTTCATGCACATGTTTAGAGTTCTTTGATCCTAGCTTTCAATGCTTGCAAATGGTTGGATCTTTATTGTGAGGGTGCATGTCACCTCAAAAATTATTATGTTTATCACCTACCTACTCGAGGACGAGCAGGAGTTAAGCTTGGGGATGTTGATACGTCGGAAACGTATCTATAATTTTTTATGCCCCATGCTTGTTTAGTATATAATTTGCTTTACTTGTCCACACTTTGAGGTTCTTTTTACATGTTTTCTGGTACTAACCTACTAACAAGTTGCAACAGTGCTAGATGCATGTTTTCTGCTGTTTTTGGTTTCAGAAAAGTTAGTAAAGAAACATTCTCAGAATTGGACGGGACAAACGTCAAAGTTAATTACTTTCCGTGGGGAACAAGAAGTCCAGAGGGGAGCCGGAGGGGCCAGCCAGGGGGGCAGACCCACCCCAGGCGCGGGTGGGCCCAGACCTACGCCTGGCTAGGGTTTGGCTACCCTGTCCGCCGCCTCGGCCTCCCCTTCGCCTATAAGAAGCCCCCGATGCAGAAACCCTGAGTACCCGATCAAATATCCATGAAACCGTCTGTAGCCGCCGCCACCATCGTCCCTAGATCGAGGGGATCTGAAGTTCTTCCCGACACCCTGCCGGAGGGGAGATCATCCCGGAGGCCTTCTCTCTGGTATGATGCGTGAGTAGTTCCACCTTGGACTATGGGTCCATCTAGTAGCTAGATGGTTGTATCTCCTCCTTTGTGCTTTCATGTATAGATCTTGTGAGCTCCGTTCATGATCAAGATCTAATCTATTTGTAATCATGCATGTTGTGTTTGCGGGGATCTGATGGATATTGAGATTATTATGTTGGTTTGATTAATGGTTTTGTCTTTATTATTCTATCATTTCTATGTTGTTTGTGATCTTGCATGCTCTTCGTTGTTAGTAGCTATCTTGGCCAAGTAGTTGCTAGTGACTCCAAGAGGGGGTATTTATGCTCGATAGTGGGTTCATGCCTCTAGTTTCCAAGGGAAGTGACAATAATATCTTTGGTTGTAGATATGTTGTTGATAATAGGGAGAAAATAGCGGTCTCTTGTTCATGGAAGACGTGGACTGTTTACCTTACACACTTTGCTTAAAGAAGTTGTCTGTTGCTTGCAACTTAATACTGGAGAGGGTTAGGATGATAACCTGAAGGTGGACTTCTAGTCATATATGCAGTTGGATGGTGGTCTATGTATCTTGTTGTATTGCCCAATCGAATCTCATAGGATCTTTCTGACTAGTAATTGCATTGTTATGCCTTGCTCAGTTCCTGTCAATTGCCCTGCTGTAATTTGTTTACCCTTCATGCCATGTTGTTTATCTAAGGAGAGCACCTCTAGTGAACTATGGACCCCGGTCCAATCTTTACCATTGATACATCTTCCATTGTTATTTATTTACTTGCTGCAAACCATTACCTTCCACACCATGCGTTTAATCCTTTGTTATAGCAAACCGGTGAGGTTGACAACCTCACTGATTCGTTGGGGAAAAGTCTTGAGTTTGTGTTGTGCAGGTCTCCGTGTTGTTAGCAACACCTGTGTGACGTTTCCTTCCTCCTAATTATTTGATAACCTCGGTTTCTTACTGAGGGAAACTTGTTGTTGTGCTGCTTCATACCTTGCTCTTGGGGTTTCTAACGAAGCGTTCCACGACAAGTGTTGGGCGCCATCAATAGGTGACACAGTGATTGGAACAACACCAGACATGGTAGCAACTAGAGTAGGAACTAATTTTTGTGTGTTTTTGATAGGAGAAAGCAAACCAAACGAAACTATTTTTTTCGAGTTTTTTGATAAAAAGAAGCAAACAAAACAAGGCAAAATAAACTAAGCAAAACAAAAACAAAGTGAAGAGAAAGGTTGTGAAGGACTCCCCTTGTGAAGCCGTCCTTATCCTCCCCGGCAATGGCGCCATAAAACAGCTTGATGTGGCTCAGATCACTATAGAGCTTCGTTGGGAAACCCCAAGAGGAAGGTATTATGAGCACAACAACAAGTTTTCCCTTAGAAAGAAACCAAGGTTATCGAACCAGTAGGAGGAAGGAAACGACCCAAAGGTGTTGCTACCAACTTGGAAACCTGCACAACACAAACTCAAGACTTTGCCCCAACGAACAGTGAGGTTGTCAATCTCACCGGTTTGCTGTAAACAAAGGATTAACTGTATGGTGTGGAAGATAATGGTGGTTTGTAGAAAGTAAACAGTAACAGTGGAAGATGTATCAATGGTAAAGATTGGACTGGGGTCCATTAGTCCATAGTTCACTAGAGGTGTTCTTCTTAAGATAAACAACATAACATGCTGGTAAACAAAATACAGTGGGACAACTGACAGGATAGAACAAGGCATAACAATGCAATACTAGACATTCATGATCCTATGAGATGTGATTGGGTATTACAACAATATACATAGACTGCCATCCAACTGCATCTATGACTAGTAATCCACCTTCAGGTTATCATTCGAACCCCCTCCAGTATTAAGTTGCAAGCAACAGATAACTGCTTTAAGCAAAGTGTGTAAAGTAAACAATATAATTGTTCCATGAACAAGAGATTGTTGTTTTCTCCCTAGTAGCAACAACACGTCTACAACCTTAGAGATTTCTATCACTTCCCCAGATTAAATAGAGGCATGAACCCACTATCAAGCATAAATACTCCCTCTTGGAGTCACTAGCATCTACTTGGCCAAGATAGCTACTAGAAACGGAGAGCGTGCAAGATCTCAAACAACACAGACATGATAGAATCAATAATATAGAATCATAACCAATCTGACATAATAATCTCAATATCCATCGGATCCTCGCTAACACAACATGCATGCTTACAAATAGATGATCTTGGGGTTTCCGTCTAGCTACTAAGATGAGCAAGGAAGTTGGATGGTGGTCTATGAACGGAGCTCACAAGATCTAAACATGGTAGCACAAAGGAGGAGAAACAACCATCTAGCTACTACATGGACCCGTAGTCCAAGGTGGAACTACTACGCATCATACCGGAGGCTGGCATGGTGATGAAGAAGGCCTCCGGGATGATCTCTCCTCTCCGGCAGGGTGCTGGGAAGAGCTTCAGATCCCCCGATCTAGGGACGATGGTGGCGGCGGCTACGGACTGTTTCATGGAAGATTATCGGGTACTTAGGGTTTAGGTATCGGAGGCTTCTTATAGGCGAAGAGGAAGGCCGAGGGGGTGCCCAAGGCGGCTGCACCCTCCCAGGTGCGAGCCAGGTCAGGCCGCGCGGCCAGGGGGTGTGGCCCCCTCGAGGCCCTTCTCCGTCTCGTCTTCTGGCTCCGTGTTCCCCACGGTAAAATATTAATTTTGGCTCTTGTCCCGTCCTATTTCGAGAATATTCATTTTCTGAATTTTCTGGAACCAAAAACAATAGAAAACAAGCAACTGGCACAGTGGCATCTTGTTAATAGGTTATTCCCAGAAAACATATAAAAATACCTCAAAGTGTAGACAAAGCAAAGCAAAGTAGATACTAAACAAGCATGGAACATTAAAAATTATAGATACGTTTACGACGTATCACATACCTTACTCTTGGGGTTTTCCAACGAAGCTGTACAGTGATCTGAGCTGCAATCAACACAGGCGGCCATGCCAATGATGGATACGGTGGCCACATCAGCCTGCAACGATAGTAGGACGCCGACAGGAGGCAACTCTTGGAGGGGTGGCGTCCCTTGGCCCCCTTCTTCCTTGGTGATGGTGCTGATGTGGAGGAGCTTCTCCTCCTCCTTGGAGGCTGCCAAGGGGAGACAAATTCGTGACAATGACTTGATGATCCTAAAAGTAGGATATATAAACGTAGAAATGCAATCTAGGCCACCAGATGGATGCCGCTTTGATCCAAGGGCTCTTGGCCACCTCTAGAACCTTACTAGGACTCTTCTAGGTCCTTTATGAGTCCATCAAATCGTGACTTGACCAAATTCCTCAAGTATAAAAAGAGTTTGAGTCAATCATGTCACATATTTTGAGAATCTTGAAACTATTTTTGTGCTCTGAAGTACTCAGGCCGTGTCGAAAGTTCTTTAGGGACGAATGTTATGTCTTTCAACATTACCAGAAAATTTCCAACAACTTTTATGTTTTGATATTTTCTGTTTGATGTCATCCCGAGGGACTTTTAGTGCAATCTTCGAAAACTGTTCTGTAGTGACATATTTCAGGAAACTCCGAATTTCACCGTAATAGTTAATATCATTCCATATTTGTCCAATTCCTACATAACAAAGTATAAACCAAAAAATTACGCACTTTTACAACTATAAGTAGGTTAGTCCCAATAAATATAATAAAGTTGTAAAATAATATATATTTCAACACAATAGACTATAAAATTTATGGATGCATTTTAAACGCATCAAGCATCCCAAGTTTAACTTATGTTCGTCCTCAAGCATAGAAGTGATAAAACTAACATAGACTTTGAAGTTTGAGGGACGTGGCATTTTTTTGCTCCTAGGAGCATATGCTCCTATTTTCTAAATTGAATTTTAAACGTATTTTAACATGCTAAAAAATTCCGACAAAAAATGTCATGCTTACACCTCGACGTTATTTTTTGTCATAAAGTTGTTTCATAGAAAATCAATATGTTTTCCGTCGTGTGTAAAAAGAGAAAAATTCGGTGTTAAAAAAGCTCTTCATGAGATATTTATATATATATTTTTTACACATGACACACAAAATGTCGGGTTTCCATGAAACTTGTCGTACACACATAGAATATTAAGATGCACATGAAAAAATTGTTCAATATTTTTTGACATTTAAATATGTTTTTTTCGTGGCAGGAGCATATGCACGTGAGTTCAAAAGTGAATTTATGTTGGAGTTTGTTGTTAATAGATACATATAAAGTCATGATCATTGCTTCACAAAGTCACAAGGTTCATAACTAACAATAATAGCAAGTAATCATCACATAATATTTTAAGGACATTTACTTCATGAATATAAAGCAATTAGTAAAACTTGCAAAATAATAAATGCACAAAGTACTATAGATAATTAAACAAACTCGAGTGCAAGATGTGTGTGTAACACAAGCAAGCTTATGAAAAAAAGAATTATTCCTAAATTGGTATTGGAATAGATTTTTTATATTTATAAGACTTCCTCTCTTACTCATAAAGAAGTAGAAGATAACCATACTTAGATGGCTTAGGTTGGCGGACTGGGAATTCCTGTAACACATATGCAAATTCCAAAAAACTTTGAGGTTATCCAACTTATTTCACACCGCCTAGTATCCATGACCAAAAGTAAACATGATATATAAATCAACAAAGTTGAAAACGTGCCCCATGTAAGCATGGTTCTGCCAACACTCAACCTATCTAGCCGCCCCATCACCCTCCACCCCCAGCTAGAGGAGGCCGTGTGATGGAGGATGACGATGGCGATGCATCCATGACCGTGTTTTTATGCCCTAGTAGTCTTCCCCAACGCTCGATATAACTGTATCATGTTCCACGCCGGTTAGGGAAGATGAAGTCGATCAACTAGCATCTGGTGGGGCTTATAGCTCCTATGAGATGTCTTTACGTGGAATTGGAAGGAAAGCGACATCGTAGCAAAGAATAGCTCGCATGCGACACTTCTGAAGCGGCAAATAGCTCACGTGCGACACTTCTACTTAACCCCACGAGACCGTCAACGAATTCGAATCAGCTGAGCACAGTAGGACCCACAGCCTCTCCACGTCACGGCGGAACTCACCTGATGTCCACCTCATATCGTGGGACCCACCCTGTGGTTGAAGAGAGCCGTTGGCCCCGATCCGTCCCCGTACCCGAGCACTCTCGCCACCGTTCCAGCATCTCATCCCCTTCCGTTTTCTTCTCCGGCGAGGAAGTGCGGCAACGCCGACGAGGGATGTCGAGCTCTGATTCCTCCCACCGCTCATGGCCTCGGTATGGTGCGGTGCCGATGAGGAGGTGCCCTTATTGCCCCCGTACCGCGCCCCTGAAGCGGCTTGTCACATCCACCGACAAGAACGACAACATTGGCCGGGAATTTGTGAAGTGTGAGAGCAAGCCCGAGCCGGGAAAGGTGAGATCTGAGTGTTCCGAGCGCCAATTTCTCGCTTTGGGATTTAGGGTTCATCTCTGCGATTTCAGGAACTGCCAAAATGTGGGCATTTTGAGTGGCTTGATGAGTACATCGAGCGAATTGGGGTGGAGGTAGCATCCCGGGAGCTCGAAAACCCGTCCGTGGTGGAGCAATTGGGATGTGGTGGCACATTTCCGTTGGTACTACGGTGGATGCGGAAGTGAAGGCTGAGCTGAAGAAGATGAACAAGCAGCTAAGGCAAATCATCGAATTGAAGAAGCAGGACAATCTGATGGCCGTTTTTTTTATTTTTGTGTAATTTCTCTCGGATTAGTTTATCTCCTGATCGTTATTCATTAGACAACGCAGTCAGTGTTCGAGTGATGCTTTGTAATGGATGTAATGGTCTATGTCTTTGGCTTGAATAAAATGCAACACAAATTCAGGCTAATTCTGAGCTGCTCTGTTTTCGAAATCAGTGTTTCTTCAGTTTCGTCAGTTTCGTCAGTGTTCCTTTTATCAGTGTGCAGGGGGCGCCCGTGTGCAGGGGAGGGGGAGGGGTTGAAAAGTAAAAAAACAATTGACGACGATTGAAAAAGGCCAGGCCCAAATAGAACTTAGCCAGGCCAAAATGGACGTATCCAGGCCCAATAGTAACTATATGTTGATTGGCAAAAAAAATGGTACTCACGTTACAATCTAAATAGAGATGTGTGGATCTGCAGATACTCGTGCTCAGGTCGCAATCTTTTTTTGTGAAAGTAAATATATAAATTAAGTGCAAGGACATCCATTTAACTAACATAACTTTGACGCTCCATTAACTTATGTAAATATGTAAATGTCTTGTTTGAAAATGAACCATGTGTTGTTTTGAAAATAATCAACCATCATTACGTTAATTATTCTTCCTTTTGAGCTTTTCTAATTTCACTCATTTTATAAATATTGCACGAGTATTATATGAACTTGTTTTTGTGTCTTTTGTTTTATACACTTGTTGTTTTGGGTGTTTTGACAAATGACAATACAATAAAACACAGATTACAATAAAATAAGAGGATAGATAATATTGGGATAACATTACTTATATTAGATAGTCGGATCGATAACATTAAAATAAAAAGAAAAAAGTACAATAATATAGAAGGGAATAGGCTAAACCCTGGGCTAGCCCCTAAACCCTAACCCTAGCTACCCTACTCCATCGGCGGTGGAGGCGGTGCCGGTGCAGCCGCCTTCGCGGCATTCCACGCCGCCAGCCTCTCCCGCTGCTCCCGCTTCCGCTGCTCCTCCCGGAAGGCCCAGCCATTGGCCTCCCGTCGCTGCTCGTCCTCCCGTATGCGCCTTTTCTTCAAGGCGCGCTAGGCCTGCTTCTCCTCCCACCTGGCGATAGCAGCCTCCTGCTTTGCCTCCTCCTTCTCCGCCGTAGCCCAGTACGCTTCAGAGGGAAGGTCGTCGCCGCCGGGGAGGTTGGGGATGGGGTTGGTGACGATGGGGCCCTGCTCCCCCCAGGGGCAGGGCGGGGACTTCTTCTTCTTGCCACGCTTGGGGCGCGTGGGCGCCTCCTACTCCCACCACTGCTTGTGGTCCGGGTGGTTGTCCTCGTCGCTTACTTCGGTGTCGGAAGGGAAGCAGAAGGGGGAGGTCGCCATGGTCGCCGGAGTGTTTGGGGGCTAGGAGGAGGCAAAGGGACGGGATCGAGGTTGAAGATGAGAGCAAGATGAGATGAGGAGGCAAAAGCGTTTTGCCTATTTATTGAGGGCGGGGCGTGAAGGGCGGCGTGAGAATCCAGCGTCGCGTTGGCGCAGACGCGTGCGGTGCGTTGCGTGTGGGCAGCGGGCGTGATCAATGCGAAAGAGAGAAAAAAAATAGCTAGGATGCGACGTAACCCCTGCACTGCCGCCCCCGCCCCTGCATGCATGCATGCATTAATGCGAAAGAGAGAAAAAAACGTCCAAGGTAGTTGTTCATTGGCAGTGAAAAATAAAAGGGAAAATATAATTTGGCCTTGATTTACTTCGGTAATAAATGCAGGAATCTAGTACCAAGGTACTCGTTCGTTTTTACACACCGCATGCAACAAAATCGTTCGTTTTTACACACGCAAGAAAAATCGGTGGGAGTAATCAGAGGGATGTCAATTGGAGGGAATAGAGGGAGTAAGTTTGACTGAAAAAAGTTGTTCGACGTACACTTATTTAATGGGGCAGCACTGTTGCACGCAAAATAGCTAGACTGCGACGCTAGGGGCATCTGCATGCATGGTGCAGCCCGCCCCGCCCAGCGCCCTCGCATGCCACGCTCGGTCCAACGGTCAATAGAGTGTGCCACGCTGTACGTTATATTTATTACATATTTTAGATTTTGATATTTTTTCTTAGGCTGGTCATAGTGACATGCATACTCCCTCTGTCCACAAATAAGTGTACGTTTGGCTTCAAAATTTGTCCACAAAAAGTGTACTTCTACCTTTTCAATGCACTTAGATGTGGTATCATGCATATGTTACTAGTCTAAGTTACTACTCCATAGTGCAAAATAACATAGATGTGGTATCATGCAAAGTCTCATTTATTACAATAAACCCGAGGGGAGTAAGTTTGACTGAAAAAAGTTGTTACACGTACATTTATTTAATGCGACGGAGGGAGTAAATACGTTGCAGCGCCGTTGCACGTAAAATAGCTAGACTGCGACGCTAGGGGCAGCTGCATGCATGGTGCAGCCCGCCCCGCCCAGCGCCCTCGCATGTCACGCTCAGTCCAACGGTCAATGGAGTGTGTCACACTCGCATGCCACGCTGTTGCACGTAAAAACGATGAAGCCAATCAGATTCCAGAATCATCCATCCCACGGATCGCCAAGAGCTAGCCACGAAATCCTTCTAAGAGACGCCAACCAATCAGGTTGCAGAACAAGCCCTTCCATGGATCGCCCAGAGCCACCCGCGAAATCCTTCTAGAAGACGCGGTCGGACGGCCACAGTGTTGCGCTAGGGTTAGATCTACGTTCCTCATTCGGCCTTAGGGTTAGCTGGGTTTAGGATGCAGTCAACGTGGTTTCACAAGTTTGACCAGACATTCCAATGTGCATAACTAATTCAAAAAAAATCAAAAAAATACAAAACCTACGCATGGTGTCATGTTATGTGACATAGTTGTGAAGAAAAATATCAAACTTGGTCTATTGATCATATTTCAAAAAACCCTTCATAAAATGACCTATCTCATCTGAGGTTTTCTGGCTTTCGGGTCAAATAACCATTGATATGGCTAGAATCAAGGCATAGTTTGTGATAATGTGCCCATATTTGGCATGCATGTCTATAATGGTGTCATGTTATGTGACATAGTTCTGAGGAAAAATATCAAACTTGGTTTTAGGAATGGTCGAAAAAAACTTGCTTAGAAATGGGGTGGTTTACCCTAGCTTTGGAGCCCATTTCTACCATATTTTGGGTGAGGGTGAGTTGTACTTCACAAAAGGGATCAGGGTGAGGATGAGTTGTATTGTACATATGAGAAAAACGTTGGAAGCTCATACACACATAGAAAAGTGACATAGCTACATTTGTTGGAATTCAAATTTACCATCATATTTGAATTTTGTCCAAATTATCAACAAGTGACAAATTATTATAATAACAAATGTTTACAACAACAAGTGCCAAATTATTACAATAACAAATGTTTACAACAACAAGTGCCAAATTATTACAATAACAAATGTTTACAACAACAAGTGCCAAATTCAAAGTCTATTTCTTTTGGCTCTTCTTACCCCTCGTTTTCTTCTCCTTCACAAGTTTCACACCACACAACAGGTTTATGCTTTTATTTTTCTTACCATTACCATCTGCCCCCCCACAGCACGTCCAAGAGTCTCCTTCACCTCCTGCACCTCCTCAACAACCTCATGATCATGATCCAGAGCCTCATCAACATGGTCAGTTTGCACTAGAGCCTCAACAACAGGCTCATTTTGCACCAGAGCCTCAACAACAGGCTCATTTTGCACTAGAGCCTCAACAACAGGCTCATTTTGCCCCTCATTTTGCACCAGAGCTTCCAAATCAGAAACGGTGTGCCCTAAAGCCTCAACAGTTTGCACATCATCCTCCAAAACAAGTTCAGATTGCACCTCAGCAGCACCAAACATGATCTGGTTAGTTCTCTTCTTTCTTTGGCTATTGATTCTTGCCCTTTTCACTGGCCAGCATTTGTCAACAACAAGAGGTGGGCCTTTTTCTCCACGCTTCCTCCTGAAAACAAGCAAGTTAGCTGGGGGAGAAAATCATCAACAAGAAATGGGATAGATTTTGGATGAACATACTTTGGCTTTTCAGCAGTGTATCTGCACTTGGTAGAGCCAGCTCGGTGTCCAAGTTCTTCACAGAGTTTGCATCTATTCTCGTTACCTTTTTGGGCCCTTTTTTGGCTTGGCATCTTTCTTTCCCTTCTTGCTGCTCCCACCTTTCTCAAACCAAGCCTTGAATCTACTCTGCTTGGGCCTGCCAGCCTTTCTTTTCATCAAAGGAGGACACAAGGAGAACTGAATGTCCACTTCAGGCCACTGAGACTGATTTGTAAGTGCTGGAATTGGTGTTCCATATGCAGCCTTGAATTTTTCTACAGAATAATACTCATGCAAATATGGGTGCATATTTAGCTTGTGTTTGGAGGCCAAGAAAAGTATGGCATGCTCACAAGGCTTCCTAGTGTGTTGCCACTCAAGGCATGTGCATTCATGCAATTGAGTGTCAACAACATGCCTCCTGCCAGTCTTTGTATCTCTGACTTCAGCACCCCACAATGAGGATTTCTCAACACGCAAATGTGCAAGATTTCTGCTCCTGTTGACCACCTGCTGCACAACATCAGGAAGCTTATCTCCTTGAAGAACATCACCAAGCCTTGTTCTCAATTCCCACAACCTCATGATCATGATCCTGATCTGGTCAACCATGTCATGGACAGGCAAGTCTTTTAACTCCTTCACTTTGTTGTTGAAACTTTCTGCCAAATTATTATTGATATGATCACATTTGATGGCAGTGTTAAAACCAGACCTGTACCATAAAAGAGAATGGTAGGTTTCCAACCATGTACAAAACTTGACCCTATCCTCCTCAGAGCATGCCGCCTTAATCTTCTCAAGGTGATATGAATGTGTCTGCCTGGTGTAAGATCTTGCTGCTGGCCACATGCGTCCAAAATCATCTCCTCTGAATTTTTTGATCAAATTCATCCACATATGGCCGAAGCACTCCCTCTGCTCAGCATGAGGGAAAACAATCTTCACTGCATTTTCTAAACCTTTACATGCATCTGTGTGCACTGCCAATGGAGAGACTGGCCCTATGCATCTTTTCAACTGCATCATGAACCATGTCCATGATGCCTCTGTCTCAGACTCAAACATACCAATAGCTACAGGGAACATCCAATTGTGTCTATCTAAAGCATTGCATGCTGCTAGTTGACCATTCCACTTTCCAGTCAAGAAAGATGAGTCTATACTCAAATATGGATGGCACCCTGCTTTGAAGCCATCGATGCAAGGCTTTAAAGCCATGAAGAATTTAGAGAAGAAGACTTTCCCATCAGCTGTTACCTCAGTATCTATCTCCACAACACTGCCAGGTGACCTCTTATCTACTTCTGCTTTGAAGTTATAAAGCATTCGAAAGGTATTTTCCCAATCACCATATAGCTCTTTCATTTCCCTTTGCTTTGCCTTCCACACTGTAGTATAATTCAGCTTAATGGGGTACTGCTTTTCCAAGTCTATTTTCAGTCTCTTTGCAGTGCTGTTTGGTGTTGTGGCTAAAATGGGCTTGACCTTTTCTGCAACCCATAATTGTGATGTCATCTTTGTAACTGTTTGAGAACTTGTAATGCAAGTATGAGGTTTTGGAATTTGATTCACTCTTATTGTCCTTCCATCAGGTTGGCGTCTAGCAGATATATACCACTTGCAAGGCTTGGCACCACCATCATAACCTATGCATTTTGCATAGAACTTCTTTTTATTAGTCCACATAGTCTTGGTAGCAAACTCACGTTTGACTGCATATGTTCTAAAACACATCCTAAATTCATCCATGCTTGGAAACAATCTCCCAACTTCAATAACTGGGTCCTCTTTGTCATAAACTGTTACTAGCTCATCATCATGTGCATCATCTACATGAACTGCAACATTTTCCAACAACTCTAGATCTATATCTGCCTCTTCATCTATTAAATGGTTGTCACCATCATTTGCAGCTTCACCCCTCTTCTTCTCCTTGTCTCTGTCATCTATAGGAATGCCAAAAAGCTTTGCTATTTCAATGTCATCTATTGGTGCAATAACCAAATCAGTTCGGTCATGTATCTCAACTGAATTCCAATCAACAATTACAATCCTTTGTGCATTACCATCTGCAGCCTCCCCTTGTGCATTAGCATCATCATCCTCCACTGTTAACACTTCCAACTCAGTAAGTATAGGCATTACTTGCCTTTGTGCAGCCCAATCATCCTCGACCATCTGAGCAGCCAGCTTCAAGGCCACATATCCAACCCTCGAATCAGGTTTCAGATCAATGAGCTCTGCTAAAAACAGAACAGTTTTGCTTGTCCAACCGCTTCGCTCATCGATTTCATCAACTATATGTTCCCCTGTCTCAACCCTAACATAGTCACATTTGCAATCATCAAATCGTAACAAAGAAACTTCTTGCTCTGGCCCCCAAACCACACTATCCCCAATTTTTTCCACCATTTTCCTCACCGCCTCCTCTCCCATGTTTATTAGCTCTTGGGGATCAACATGTTCTAATTCCACCTCCCATTTAACAACCGTGTCTCTCTCAATGATCTGCGTGCTTCCATCAACTAAAACAGCCCTAGAGGGAAAGAAATTGATGCGAAATTCGAAGGTTTGGCATGCAACATCGTCTCCCCTGTTTTTGGCGGGCACTGTGAGCTAGAGGAAGCGAACAAAGAGCTCAACCTTAGAGAAATTAAGTGCAGAGATACAGGATATACCGATTAGAAGTCCCCTCTCCATGCTCCATATCGTTCCCCCTCGCCCCGTTCAGCACACCCTCGCCTCCACAATCTAGCATCAATGGGCACGCTCAGATATCAAATTGAGAAGAATGGGAGAGGAATTAGCTTTCAAATGGCACTCACCACCTTCGTCGTCGAACGAAAGCGCCGCCGCCTAAATTAATTGCCGTGCTGCCGCCGACGCCGAGAACGATGGGTGAGGTCCGCCGCCGCCGTCGGGGAAGCTACAGTCAGTGTGACGCGCGCTCTCGGTCGGAAGCGGTTGGTTTGACTGGCTGTCCCAACCAACCGGTTTGGCTTAACCCTAATCTTGGAACAAAGTTAAATGTGTCCTTACGACCGTTTTATGGCCCGTGTAGCCCTGGGATATTAGCTGCCTCACAACCGTCGCATGCGAGCTATTCTTTTCAACAATGTCGCTTTCCTTCCAATTCCACGTAAAGACGTCGCATGGGAGCTATAAGCCCCATCTGGTGATGACGCATCCTACTACTGCGCCATGCCTCATCCGGTTGGAGTAGATCAGGGACACCCATGCCACTTACGTTCTTTTGAGGACGCCATTAGGCCGACTATCTGTATGGCCATGCAACAACATCAACTTATCTGTTCGCCCGTCGATGGTCACCATAGCTACTCTGGATGGGAGTCCTTGGGTGCCTATGTTTGGCATCCATGTCAGCCCCGGGCGTGGTGTTTTCACTACTGATTGATGCGTGATACGAAGCCTGCTTCTACCAGCACCATGGGGCACGTTAACCATGATCAATGTGCTAGGAAGGTTAGGAATCTCAATGCTCAAGTCGAGTTCGAGAACACTAAGTGATGGCAGAGGCAAATGATCTTGTATTGGGTTAAGATGATGTTTCATAGCTTGGTATGCGATTATGGTTTCATTAGTGTGGCGTTGTCACCACGCCCGAATCGTGCATGTAGTGGCTATGAGCCTGAGGACCGGTGCTTTGTAGCAGATGACAAACGGGGATGGCAACATAGGGTGACTTTGTTTGTGGTGGTGCTCTTTGACTACCAAGTCTCGATATGCATGTGAAAATCCTAGACATGTCCTTCATTGGATGTATCCGACAATGAAGAATTTCTGTTGTTATCTTGTTGAATGCATTGTCCGGAGATTACTCAGACTTTTTTATAGGGAAAAACTCATGACTGACCTTGTGGTTAGATTGGACGACGACAACATTTATACATTGTTTCCTTCATGAATACGTCGCCGATTGAGAACCTCTTTCATAGTCCTGGTGTTGCCAATGATGTTGGTTAATCTATGATGTGAGTCACTAGTCACTTTGGCGGTGTCTTCCTTTTTTTTTCCTATGTGTATCTTGATGTCCAGGTAGTTTTTGGCACTATATTTTTATAAAGGATGGGTGTAACTTGTATCTTATTGATATTGATATATTTTCTATATCAAAAAATTGTACTTGCTCAGCTTGACACGTTGACGACGCTCTTTATTTTTGATAGCGACACCTTAATGGAACCACTACTAATTCGATTTCTTCTCCTTCTTCTTCTTCCGAAGAAGAAGTGAGCATCTACATCCCGAACTTTGCTACTCCGTGCCATTTGTTGCTTTTCATCGTTAGCGTGAATGGAAATAGCTTATTAATAAGGATAATGGTGAACTTGCAAAAGGTGTTAGGGAGCGAGACGATTTCACATTTCCTCGATACAATGCTAGTGCCAAACCTTTTGCGAATCACAACACGTAACTTGAACTGAATCTGGAAATCTGTATGCCAACAGTAGGCGAAAGGATAAGGAGGTTTGTCTTCCCTCTAAAAATTGGTGGAAAAGAAAGGGGTTATAACACGTGCCCTACTTATGAAGACGAAAAATAGTGGTTGCATGTTGTGATTCCTTAATCTGTCCAGAAAAGTAATGTGACAATTTCCATCTCGCAGTCGGTAACATGTCTGCCATAGAATAGAAGAAAAAAAGGCTGAAAATCTACGTGCAGAAAGAAAAGGTAACTAATCCGAGCTTGATCAAAATGTTTTAGGTCTCTCTTGCTAAAGAAAAGGGTTTGCGGAGGCAGCCCGCGCCTAATTCCCAGCACCGGTGGACGAGCATACAAAACCCTGGTTTTTCATTTAAAAAAATTTAAAGCAGTCTGTTGTGTTTTCTCTTCCGACGAGGCGAAATGAAAGCGCGAGCTGGTCGCGTCCTTCCAAGCTGCTGTGCTCGAATCGAATGCCATGTGCTATACTGTCAAGTCAAAACCGGTGGTGCCACTAGTCCGGCCGACTTACACACAACCACGTGGCCCGAGAGGTTGGGAGAACCATCTAGTCGGCTACACGCCGCGTGTTGCTGTCAACGAAGGCAAGACAGAGCGGCCTGCAAAATTAAAGCATCCAAGGAGAGGGACCCGACCTGGTGAAGGTGAAGAAAATACAGTCCAGATGTGGCCTTGGAGATAAGTGTCGTCATTAGCGCTGGGTAAGAATAAAGGTGTGCTTTCCGGGAGGGGTTCCTCCCGCTCGGTGGCGAGAGGTCGACGAAACGTAAGATCCTTTTCTGGAGTACCTTCTTCCGTCCCGGGAAACCATAACTTTGCCATCTCAGATCAGTGACATGTGGACCCTATGCTCTGGTCAAAAAAAATTCTCATTCTATCCCAGTTATAGATTTATAAAGATATGACTTGTTTTAGTGTATAGATAATTACAAATATAAATAAATCGCTGTCAACCAATTTAGGACCAAGAGAATATTTGTTACGACTAGGAATGCAGTTAGTGTTTGAAATGATTTTTTAACAGAGTGTTTGAAGTGAATGAGATCACCTTATGAATCACCCAGAATACCCTGGCATGTTAAAGCCTACAGAAAATAAGAGCACAATGGTGTGCATACAGGCCGTTTGGCTGTGTTTTTATGAGGAATTATATGTGTTTGGCACGGGTGTCACGGAAACAAAAAAAAATTTACATCATTTTGAAGCTCAAAGAAATATTTCTCATATTATCCTGGCCACGCGTCCGCAAGGGCGCTTCGCGTGCTGTATAAAGTTGGCAACTAAGCTTCGCCTTCCTCACCAGCGCTCGCAGACCGTCGCGGGAGCACACTGACACGAGTCAGCAGCCAACTAGCCAGCCATGGCCGCGCCGAAGCTGGACCGCAACCCCAGCATCCGCGAGCGCGTCGAGGACACCCTCCACGCCCATCGCAACGAGCTCATCGCCCTCCTCTCCAAGTCAGTCAGTCAGCGCGTTCCCGCTCGCGCTTTCTCCCCGGCACCGCGACGGCGGCACACCGATCGGCCACCCACGCCCACTTGTTCGACCCTATGCCTCGCTGACGCTCTGTTTCGGTTGGTTTGTTGGTCGCAGGTACGTGAGCCAGGGGAAGGGGATCCTGCAGCCGCACCGCATCCTCGACACGCTCGACGAGGTCCAGGTCCCCGGCGGCAGCGCCTTCGCCGAGGGCCCCTTCCTCGACATCCTGCGCTCCTCCCAGGTGCGCCGTCACACTCGGTTGCTTTTTTTGTGCGCACATATCCCTGAACAATAATTATGCTGTGGTTGTGTGTGTGTGTGTCGTCGAGCAGGAGGCGATAGTGCTGCCGCCGTTCGTGGCCATCGCGGTGCGGCCGAGGCCGGGGGTGTGGGAGTACGTCCGCGTCAACGTCAACGAGCTCAACGTCGAACAGCTCAGCGTGTCGGAGTATCTCCGCTTCAAGGAGGAGCTCGTCGACGGCCAGTATGTGTTCCTCCCCTGTTCCTGCTTTCTCTGCTCTGACGCTTGCTCCTTTTGCCTCTGATATAGTGAATGTTTTGGGGAGATTAGTAGGGCGGTTAATGTTGGGCTTTGAGAGGCTGCCATCCCGGAATAAACTTGGATTGAGCAGTAAAAATATATTTTAGTACCATATAGTAAGAGCTGTTCAGCGTCCGCTTAGCTATCTGTGCACGATTGCGGACATGTTAATATTGGTACTCCAGTTTCAGTGGTAGAGATGGTAATCTGAGAACCGTGTAGTCAGTTGGAAACGTTTTAACTAGTCTCGTTATATTCGGTTGATATATGGAATGAATCTGAGTACGTGTTAGTAGCTTTCTGGATCAGTACGGTCATGTGCTAGACTGATGGAGCTTTGGTTTGAGGCTTCCAGAGTGATGATAATAAAAAACAGCTAAACTGTCTCAAGTGGACTTTTTTAAATTAACTTGTTGGATTACAATCCTTGACCAGGATCTTTTCTAAGAAGAGGGGTTTATAGACGCACAAAGCTCCTCAATCTCCTAGCATATACAGGCAATCTCGGATCTACTGCCGCCAGGGACTTCGATCAGAGTTAGCACTTCTTTAGCATCAGTTTCAAACTCCACATTCTGGTAGTGCCGATCAAGATCCAAACAAATACCATCACACACCGCTTGTGTTTCCATAATAAGCGAGCTGGCCACGTTGCTATACCACAATGCTTGCCCCAGAACAGAACAGCCGTCGTGATCTCTGACCACAAGGCCTGACGTACCTTGACGTGCCTCAGCGTCGAACCCTGCATCAACATTGATTTTCAGGAACCCCGCTCCCGGTTTTTGCCAATGTGGAATACTCTGGTTTGGCACTGTTTTAGTTTTGATCACCGCAACTTTAACCTCCTAACCTGGATTTAAAATGGCAGGCATGACAACCCGTACGTACTGGAGCTTGACTTCGAGCCATTCACTGCCTTGATCCCACGCCCAAATCGGTCATCGTCAATTGGAAATGGTGTGCAGTTTCTCAACAGGCACCTGTCTTCGATTTTGTTCCGCAACAGGGATTGTCTGGAGCCCCTGCTTGATTTCCTCCGTGAGCACCGGCACAAGGGGCACGTGAGTTTTGCTACTGCTGAGGGATTTAGAGAAACGTCTGGCCCAAGCTTATGTTTGGTGCTAATAGTGTTGCATGTATGTCCTGCAGGTGATGATGCTAAATGATAGGATACAGAGCGTGGGAAGGCTTCAGTCTGTCCTGACCAAAGCGGAGGAGCACCTGTCAAAACTCCCAGCGGACACACCATACTCAGAATTTTCTATCAAGTTAGTCAGCCCTATCACATTTTCCTGCTTCAATTTTTTTGCTTAAACACAATATTTTGTTTTGCATGTCATTTGTAATACTCCATCGGGTTACTATTTGAGTTTGAGGATTTCAAGAAGTCCATCTAAAAATGGCCTTTGGGTGAAAAATATGCGCTCAAGTTGAAATCCACCTGCTTAAAGCCTTACATGGAGGCAATTTTCTTGCTTCGCCAGCTTATGGAGAGATATAGGGAGCAGAAGAAGGTCCTGCATATGGTTTTTATTGACTTGGAGAAGGCATATGACAAGATACCAACGATGGTCATGTGGTGGGCACTAGAGAAACACAAAGTTCCAACTAAGTACATTTCCCTCATCAAAGATATGTACACTAATGTTGTGACAAGTGTTCGTGCAGGAGATAGTGAGACCGATACCTTCCCTTTTACTATAGGACTATATCAAGGTTCAGCTTTGAGCCCATACATTTTTGACATGGTGATAGATGAGATCACTAAGGACATACAAGGAGATATTTCTTGGTGTATGCTTTTTTCTGATGATGTGGTACTAGTAGGTGAGAGTAGGGTGGGCATCAATAGGAAACTGGAGCTGTGGAGACAGACCTTGGAACCCAAGGGGTTTAGACTTAGTAGGACGATGACGGGAGTATATGTGGTGCGACTTTAGCGGCGTTATATGTAATATGTGTAAACGAAGGGGTTAGTCTAGGAGGGAAAGTAGCGCCAAAGAGGGACGCTTTCCAATACTTGGGATCAATGCTGCAAAGCAATGGTGCTATCGATGAGGGTGCTAGCCGTAGGATCAAGGCAGGGTGGATGAAGTGGCGACAAGCATCTGGAATACTATGTGACAAGAAGTTCCCACAAAAGCTAGAAGGTAAGTTTTTATACTACGGCAATCAGACCTGCTATGCTTTATGGAGCAGAATGCTAGCCCACTAAGAGGCAACACATCCAACAGATGAGTGTCGCAGAGATGCGTATGCTAAGGTGGATGTGTGGCCACACAAGAAAAGATCAGATTAGGAATGAAGTGATACGCGATAAGGTAGGGGTGGCGCCAATTGAAGAGGAGCTTGTCCAATACAGATGAAGGTGGTTTGGGCATGTCCAACGGAGGCCACCGGAAGCACCAGTGGTATTCTAAGGGGTATCGATAATGCAAAGAGGGGTAGAGGTCAACCAAAGTTGACATGGGAGGAGGCAATTAGAAGGGATCTGAAGGAGTGGAATGTACCTAGAGATTTGGCTTTTGATAGGGCTGCATGGAAATCAGCGATCCATGTGCCCCGAACCTTGATTTAAAACTCTTCTGCTCTTTTATTTTACCTGCACTTTCCACTATTTTCTGCTTGACTTGCACTTTTCCTTAGTTTCTGCCGTACTTGCACTTTCCACTAGTTTCTTTTTGGGTTTCATATCTAGCCTACCCCAACTTGATTGGGATAAAAGGCTTGGTTGTTGTTATTGTTGTTGTATTAAAGCAATGTATTGTTTTTTTTGTGGGGAAACGTATCGTCGTGTTGAAATTCCTTTGATCAAATTTACATCTGCGAATGTTGTTGGTCATTGGTCAATGCTGCATACCATATGTCTCAGATTATTCAGGGATTTACAGTGTGTAATTTCTATCGAAGAAGTGGTATCTGACAAGAAAATCGTAGCTTTTAACACTTGTATGTAATTTTGGTGTAACCTTCAGATTTCAAGAATGGGGCTTGGAGAAAGGTTGGGGTGATACAGCTGAACATGTGTTGGAGATGATGCACCTCCTTCTGGATATTCTTCAAGCGCCAGATCCATCTACTCTGGAGACTTTCTTGGGGAGGATCCCGATGATCTTTAATGTTGTGATAGTATCTCCTCATGGATACTTCGGCCAAGCTAATGTGTTAGGCATGCCAGATACTGGAGGGCAGGTACGAACTGATGATATGGCGAACGACAACGATATATAGCCCGTCGTAGCCTTAGTGTTCTGTTTTCTTGTCTCTGCTATATCAGTTTTTTCCATCCTTTCTTGTACTCAGATTGTCTACATATTGGACCAAGTTCGTGCGTTGGAGAATGAGATGGTTCTTAGGTTAAAGAAACAAGGCCTTGACGTTTCCCCTAAAATTCTCATCGTAAGCACATTTTTCTTCTCTTCTCAGTTTGTTGTCCGTTAAAATGCATTTTCACCGAGTACATTCTCCAGCTGCTTCGTTGTACTGTTCTATTATATTATTTTGATGTTCTCTTGTATATGATAATAATTTGCAAGTATTTTCTTGTGATTCTTTCGCGGGAAGAGGAGCACTGCTAATAATGTGTTCCTGTTATGTGGTTTAGGTTACTCGACTAATACCAGATTCAAAAGGGACATCATGTAATCAGCGGCTTGAGAGAATATCTGGAACAAAGCATACTTTCATATTACGCGTTCCATTTAGAAATGAAAATGGGATACTCAAGAAATGGATTTCAAGATTTGACGTGTGGCCCTATCTGGAGAAATTTGCAGAGGTGAGTATCAGTGATGCTTCTTTTCTTGTAAAAAAATCCTGAGATGGACCTGCACTGTTGATCTTATTTCCTGAAAAGGTCCCAAGGGAAGGACTTCTGCATCTGCATGACATATATCATAAAATGTGCATGGTTTGGGACGATGTCGTCTTGTATTCACAACCCAACTACTGAAGGGTAGGAGTTGCTTAGAAATGACACATAGCATTCAAGGACAGTTTTCCTTGTTACAAACTTACAATTCATATGAACACTTCCTATGGGTATGTATTTGTGTTTAGTCTGTGAAGTTTTCTCCTATGGTAGAATTCAATATCTTATGTTCGTGACAAAAAGGCTTCAATACAATTTTTCTGTAATACAGGATGCAGCTGGTGAAATTGCTGCCGAATTACAAGGTACTCCTGATTTCATAATTGGGAACTACAGTGATGGAAATCTTGTGGCATCATTGCTATCTTATAAGATGGGAATTACTCAGGTATATCTTATTAAATTATGCTTGAGGTTCTACACTTGTTTCTTTACTGATCATGTCAAAAAAAATCTTTGCAGTGCAATATTGCTCATGCTTTGGAGAAGACTAAATATCCAGACTCAGACATATACTGGAAAAAGTTCGACGAGAAGTATCATTTCTCGTGTCAGTTTACTGCTGATATAATTGCGATGAACAATGCTGATTTCATAATCACCAGCACGTACCAAGAAATTGCTGGAAGGTTTACTCTGTTCTGGCTTATTAGCCACACCATTCTCTCGCTCTGTCTTTCAGCATTTGTTAACTAGTTGAGCTGCATATGGTACATTATATATAGCTGTTAAGATGTTGAATTCTTAATTGATCAATAACAGGGTAACCTGTGGAGTTGTTGCACTTCATGTATAGTGTTTTAGTTCTGATTATACACCATTGTTTTTTTAAAGACACTAATACTTAATTCTTATATTTCCCTGGTATGCAGCAAAAACACGGTTGGACAGTACGAGAGCCATACTGCTTTTACTCTTCCCGGTCTGTACCGCGTCGTCCATGGGATTGATGTTTTTGATCCAAAGTTCAACATTGTCTCTCCTGGAGCAGACATGTCTATATATTTTCCTTACACTGAAAAGGACAGGCGGCTCACCGCCTTTCATGGTTCAATTGAGAGCTTGCTTTATGACCCAGAGCAAAACGATGTACACATGTGAGAATATATGCCCTTCACAATATTCTTTGTAGTACTTATATGGTTGCATGCCTTTTAGATTTCGCTTATAGTGTCTTTATGCACAACTTTAGCGATTTTAGTCATATGTACGGTGCTGTAAATAGCGCTGACGCCTGACCTTCTGATGATAATTACTGTTATTTGCAGTGGACATCTGGATGACCGATCAAAACCAATTCTCTTCTCCATGGCAAGACTTGACCGGGTTAAAAACATAACAGGTCTGGTCGAAGCATATAGTAAAAACCCTAAGCTAAGGGAGCACGTAAACCTTGTTGTAGTAGCTGGATATTTCGATGTCAAGAAATCAAAGGACAGAGAAGAAATCGAAGAGATAGAAAAGATGCATGAACTTATTAAGACATATAACCTGTTTGGGCAGTTCCGTTGGATCTCTGCTCAGACGAACAGGGCTCAAAACGGTGAGCTGTATCGCTACATCGCTGATACTCATGGTGCCTTTGTGCAGGTATGGTAGCAATATTGTAACTTATGCTTCTAGAATCGATATTTTCGGGGAAGGTTGCCCCATCCAAATGGCTTACATTACTGACTGTAAACTTATCTTGTTATCGACAGCCAGCTTTGTATGAAGCATTTGGTCTCACTGTTGTGGAGGCCATGACCTGTGGACTTCCTACTTTTGCAACACTCCACGGAGGGCCTGCCGAGATTATAGAGCACGGGGTGTCCGGTTTCCACATTGATCCTTACCATCCTGATCAGGCTGCTACTTTGATGGCTGACTTCTTTGAACAATGCAAACAAGACCCCGATCACTGGGTTAAGATATCTGACAGGGGCCTTCAGCGTATATACGATAAGTTAGTACTGTCAATCCTATTTTAGGCAGGTTCATAGTCGGTGGTTTTCATGGTCTCCTGTTTGATATTCGTTTTTCTCCATGTTGTGTAGGTATACATGGAAGATCTACTCCGAGAGGTTGATGACACTGGCTGGGGTTTATGGCTTCTGGAAGTATGTTTCGAAGCTTGAGAGGCGGGAGACTAGGCGCTACCTCGAGATGTTCTATATACTCAAGCTACGTGAGCTGGTACGCATTAGCCTCGTCACATTTTTTGTTCTCTCTACCTGAAATGCCCCAGTTACTTCTTCATGAGATAGGGAGGACAGAACAGAACTTCCTCATTTAGATAGGGAGGACAGAGCAGAATACTTCCTCATTTGAAAGAGATGCACTTTTAATCGGCTTCTCTTTTTCGTTCATGCAGGTGAAGAGCGTGCCGCTTGCAATGGATGAGGCACACTAACCATTATGTGCTTGTGTCAGCGAGAGAATACTTCAGGGAAATAAAATGCAGCTGATGACCGATATATGAGTTGTCTACGTGTGTCCAGCGAGTGGAGAACTCGGGAGTCGATAAACTAGGATTTGCCATATCTTGGTTATGTACATGAGTGGTTGGTACACTCTGGCAAATTATATTTGACACGTTGTTTGTGTTTGTAAAGCTTCGGTCGAGATAACAGACACCTTGGTACGTTTCTGTGTATGGTGTACATTTGAGTGACAGTGCATTCGTATGTTTCTGTAGACATGATTCTGCGAGACTACAAGCAGGAGAATACTACCTTCAGAACCTTGGCATTCTTGTTCAAAAAAAAAAAAAAAAACTAGCTTGGCGCACTCATGTTTTGGCCTTTGGCATCGTCATACACTCATACTGGGAAATTAGAGTATCAAGATCCATTGTCACTACGACATGACCACAAATTTACATGCCAATTTACATGCCCTCTGTCTCAAAATAGATGTTTTACGTTTTAAAAATTTGAATAAATCTATATCTCTACTATATAATTTGTCTAGAGGTGGTTTTCGTCTCGTGATATTTTTCGTCCGTTGTACGTTTGCTCTTCGTATCGTGACCGGAAGCTGAGAGAGGACCGGCGGCCATACACATCCTGGTGTTGTCGACAGAAAATTCTCAACAGAACGCCCCGTCCCCAATTTGCCTCGCCACCGCGGAGGAGCGGGGTTAGTTTGCGTGTCACTCGGCTTGTTCCACCCGTGTGGCCGTGCCATGGCTGCCGCCCTTCCCAGCTCTTTTTTGTCGATCTCGAGCCCCATCGTCCGGTCTGCGGCTCCACTTCGTGTCGCCATGGCTGCCGCCCCCTCCCCCGCTCCTACGCTTCCCCATAGTCCGTGACTCCGGTGGAGGTCGACCGACGGCGTCTCCAGGTGGCAGGGCCGCTGCGGGCGCTCTTGGCCGGAATCGAGCCGGTCTCGGCCGGGAATCGACGCGGAATGCGGAGGGGAGGACCTGGCCGCGAAGAATTGGTCCGGGGCGGCATGCCGGCAGACCCTCCACAACCTCCCAACCACGGGTGGAATTTCTTCCCCGCACCTCCGTCGTACGGGAACTCCTCTGCCGCCTCGTGGATTTCCTGCGCCGCGCCCATGCCATAGTAGCGTCGCCGCCGAGTTTCCCCTCCAGTTCGACATCCCCGTCACCTACCCTCAAGTCGCCTCCAAGATCGAGCTCGCCGCCCTCGACGGCAAGACCCACAAGGTTCTCATCCTGTCTACCCATCTCTATGGCCTCTTCGTGAATTGCGCATATTTTGGTTCTGTATGGCCGCACCGTGCAATTAAAGCCGCTGTGGGCGAAGAACTTCCCAAGTGTGATTTGGGCATGCTGAAGCACAAGGGCGATGAGGCAGCTCATGCAGAGTTGCAGACGCGGTGCTTCTTAGCTATAGAAAGATACATTATAGTTGTCAATAGGATTGTGGATTGAAAATACACTCGGCGATTCCTATGGTCTAGCTATTATAGTAGTAGCAACGAGTGCAGTTCCAGCAATTTGGAAGATCACAATTTCTGGTTATGATGTTAAATTTATATACATGTGTAGTTCACTTTTATTGAAAAACAGTAGTATATATATTTTTTGAATTATCAAGGCGTGCGGATTCAGAGTGCACCTTATAATCCAGAAGAATTTAGAGAACAATTGATTGTCAAATATATTACTCCTATTAACTTACTGTTTCACCCAATAGTACAATCAAAGGTTTACAAAGAGACTATCTATCTTACTACCTTTTTCACGAGGCTAAGACGATGAATAATGTATGATACATGGTTGCTTTGCTCTATTCTACATGTTACTAAATCAAGCTAACGCTGATTAGGACTTACACTCATATATTAGCTAATCTGTATTATAGGACACCAGTAAACTTTGATGTTTAAAGGAAATCTTTTACATATATTATTATTATGGAGAGGATTTGGTGTTATCCAAATATCATATAATCTGCTTGGACTATGAATATTTTACTATACGCTTTAAGATTCCCATCTAAGATTTGACAACTAAAAGAATTTGTGTGAATCAAGTCCTATATTGTGTACTTTTCTTGGTACAATTATAGTACTCCCTCAGACCCATATTACTTGATTTGGATTTGTTAAAATTTGGATGAATCTAGACACTATTTAGTATACAGGTTTATCAAAATTTGACAAATTCAAGTCAAGTAATATGGGTCGGAGGGAGTAGTAATATGTATGATTATGGGCTGCTTTCACCTTCTTTGGCGGAAGCAGAACTCATGGTGATGGATGCGGGTCTAGCACATGCAAGTACTTCGACTTTTTTTTTCGCTTCATGGTGGAGATTGATTCTTCAAACCTCTCGTCCTGATCAATGAAAAGGCACCCAACAGATTCAGATATACAAGGTGATAGTGGTGGTTGATTTTTAAATAGTTTCCGGAATAGTTTGCAAGAAACTGTAGCTTTGACTTTATCCCTTGTTTCACTTATTTTTAACTTATATTATGTAGTAGTAATGTTTATATATAAATATTAATAGCCCGTGGCAACGCACGAGCATTCAACTAGTAATAAATAGTGTTGAGATTTATCCAAATTTTAACAGATTTAAGACATCTATTTTAAAACGATTTTAAAACAAAGGGTGTACTGTACTTCAGTCCAAAATAATATTGATCCGTGGAACTAAAAAAATAGGTGACTGTCAGCGACCTCAACTAAGAAAATAGGTGACTGTGAGCGACCTCTCTACCGGGCCGCCACTCCTGGGCCTGGTCTTTCAAAAAACACCCACAACCACTACAAATACTAACGGAGGGACAGAAACCGAGTAAATTACAGAAATCTATCGCAACTTAAGGCTTTAACTATGATTTAGTATCAACGTTGGTAATTTTTGCGAGTTAGTACCAATTCTGAGTCACGGCGTTGCGAATCGGCCTATTTTATGCTAAGAGCATTTTGATAGTAGCCATGACTGCTCGGCTAGATGTAAGTGCTAAGTTGGCATCACATGTCTAGGATAAGCTAAGTTGGAAATGGGGCCACCTGTCAACCCCTCCTCTTTTCACCTCTTCTTCCTCCTCACTTCTCTCTAGTCAGATCAACTGACCATCCCCGTGGCCACGCCGTGTCCTCCCTGGCCACACTCCGATGAACTGGAGCACCACCGCGCGTGCCCCTGCTCCTCTCCCACCGGCGGGCGCCGCCCCTGCTCCTCCCCCATCGACGAGAGGCCATCGCGCATCCCGTGCTTCTCTACCCCACAGGAGGGAGGCGCCATTTCTCCCCTCCCAAACCGTCAGGAGGCCACTGCGAGCGCCGGTGCTATTCTCCCCGCTGGCTGGAGGGCACCGCGCCCCTGCTCCTCTCCCTCGCCCCCTCCACGCTCGTCCGATCTAGACTTACCGCCATCGTTCTACTCTTCTGACAAACCAAGACAAAGCGTCCCGGAGCTCTGCCTCGTTGTGCTGATCATCTAAGCCAAGGGAATCGAATAATGGAGTTGTGTATCGCCGAGAATCGTCATCGTTCTTGTCTAAGGCGATCGCCTTATCTAGACGATTCCGTCACTATCAAGACGCCTCCATCCACGGCGGGGCCGGCCGCCCTACATCTCTTCGGCCGCCAGTGCCCCTATTCTCCACCGTCGTCCGCCCAGGATCTTTGTCGCCGGCCGCCCGCACCATCCATGTAACCTCCACATAGAGAGAAAGGGTATGAGGCAAAGAGGATGGGGCTGACAGGTGGGCCCCATGTTCAGCTCAGCTCATCCTCCACGTATACTGCAACTCATCACTTATAGCTGGCCCCCAACAGTCAGAGCTATTATCAAAATGCTCTTAGCCGTGAATTAGTCTGATTTGCAACGATGTGACTCAAAATTGGCACCGACTTGAAAAAATTACCAATATTGGTACTGACTCGTAGTCAGAGCCAAATCGTGGTAGCTTTCTACAATTTACTCATAGAAATCACTCGGAACTCGGAAGAATGGGACGGGGCCTTCGAACGAGGTCTGGCTTGGCCTATGTGTGCAGGCCTATGAATGAGAAAGAGTTCGAGCGATTTTTTTCAAAATTAATTATCAACAGTACAGATAGTACTAAAAATAATAAAATTTACAAATAGGTCATTGGACCACCTAAGGGATGAAAAATGACACTAGCACGAGTTGAAGGCGTGCGGTCGTCCTCGCTCCTCTTATCAATGGAGTCGGGCAAAGTTTTTCAAAGTAGAGCTTGTTATAGTAGATAGACGGGAAGCCATCGTGCTAAGGTCACAAAGGACCAGCACACAAGAGGAGAAACCATCGCCGAAGATGACGACCGTAGATCTAAAGAATCAGACCTCAAACCATACTAATGAATACGAAAAATGACAGGATTCCAAGAGACCCGTCGGACACACGACTCTGCGCGTTCTCCGTCGGCACTAGACGCACCATCGGAGCAAGGATAGAGCGGGGAGGGCATTATTCTAACTTTAAGATATAGCCGTTGCCTCAACATCCAAGAGCATAATAATATTCTGACTTCACGATATAGATGGGAGAGGGGGAGGAGGGGGCGGCGTCGGTGGCGGCGCCATGCCCTAGGATCTAATTGTCCGATACCATGTAAATTTGATTGACTTGCATAATAATATTGCTTGAGGGGTACAGAGTATATATGGGGTTACAAAACTTGTCGGCCAAGATTACTTAAACCGACTCTAAAACAAACTCTAACATATCAAAACCGACTCAATATTGTCTAGTCTAACATAAAGAATACACACAAAAAAGATCCAAAAAGAAACGAGAACTCCTCGCAAGCAAGGAGCTGTGGTCCGCTACAAGAGGATAGAACCCTAGATGGATTTAGACTTTAGATCTGCGTTCTCGTACCAGTTCAGAGTTCGAGCGAGTTAGACTTGGCTCAACTTATATATACTAAAATTTTAGAAGCTCCTAGCGAGTTGACTTATAACTCGAGTTGTAAAGTTTGTTCATACTCTGCTTGTATGTAGTCGATCTCGAGCTATGTTTGAACTAAGAAAAATAATTTTTTTAATAGTCCTTGCATGTAGAAAGAAGAAAAGTCACATCCATAGGCTACAAAAGGAATAAATTAACCTTGGGTATTCACTTAATTAAATCCCATCCATATTAGAAGGATTAAATCTCATCCACAACATATAATTAAGGTAATACATAATTATTATAGATTATTGTATTTTTTGAGCTAGGTCGAGTGAGCAAGGATTGACTCAAGACAGATGACTCAAGATCAGGAGTTATATAAGACAATCACACAGCTCATTTCTTTTTTTAGTCGAGCTAAAAATTGAGTATACCTCGAGCTTTTCTTGCAGTCCTACCTAGGTGTGTTGCTTGTTCTTCTTCTTCCTCCCAAATCCCCACCTTCTTCTCCAATTTTCCTCTGAATTCCAAGCTTACAACCCGAATTGGTTGAATCTAAGGAGAATTACTAGTGGGTGCTTACATCTGATATCAGAGCCAGTCGATCCCTCCCCAAAATTTCACAAAAAATTTCACCCAATCTTTTCCCACCAGCAAAATGACATGGAACACGTGAGCGAGCTCATGAAGACGATGCGCGGTTTTGCCATGGCCGATGTGGAGGACCGTAACCGGGAGTGAGACGCATATCTCATGCCGGTGAAGGAGAAGGGGTCCGTGTTGGTGTGGTATGTTTGTGTTGATGATGTACATTTTTTTAACAGGTTGATGATGTACATTTGAGTGACATTATGTTTGTGTGGACCTGGTCCTGCGAGACTACAAGCAGGAGAATAATACTTCAGTTAGGGTGACAAGCGCGGCAGTCTGGGGCACTATTTTTCACTAATCCTTGTTTAATTTTGCTATCTCTTTAGAGCCTATATTTTGTTTCTTCGGGTTGTTATGCGGGTGTCGCTTGCCACCCTATCTTTAGTATCTTGGCATTCTTGTTCGAACAAAAAAAAAATACGTACTAACTTGTCATTCTCATGTTTTGCGTTTGGCATCATACTGGAAAATAGGGTGTCAGGTGGTATCCCGTCAAAGTCTCACTCCTAATTTATTTGTTAAAATAAAATCTAATTAAATTTTTATTTAAAATTTAAACTAAAATTTAACAAATAAACTAAAGTAGAATTTTAATAGAATCCCATTTAACACCTTGCTAGAAATTTAATATTGAGATCCACCGCCACTACGACACGACCACAAATTTACATGCACTAGTAGTCCAGCCCAAGATGATGTTGATCCGTGGAACTAAATAAATATGTGACCCTGCAGAAGTGTCAATGTGTGGTGTTGTACATCTGCGAGTGGGTGTGTAAGCTACAGTTGATAGAAGGCTTGTCTCTCGCCATGGGAATGGTCTTGAAGAATCCGTCACCAAATAGATCAAGCTATGGTCACCTATTTGATAAAGTTAAACGCATGTTTGAGTCTTTGAAATTTTTGTAAAACGATAGAAAGAGATTGATAAAATATGTTGAATGTATTATTCAGCCTCACGGACAAGTATATATATAGATATATATCACTAATAGAAAAACGACCTTTCGTTTAGAGCTGCTCCGGCCTCTAGTCCCGGCTCATTCTGTAACCGGGACTAGTGTCAGTCACCTTTGCAACGACTTAGGAGGCAGCAACTGGCTAGTCCCGGTTCGTTGGACACCTTTAGTCCCGGCTGGTAATACCAGCCGGGACTAGAGCTCTAGAGGGATCCAGGGGAACATATAGTCCCGGGTGATTTGTAGAACCGGGACTAGAGATCATTATCTAGTCTGGATTATTAGTACCACCCGGGACTATATATTTCCTCTATATAATCCCTTTGACCCTGCACAAACCCATGGCCATTTCCTTCAAGCTAGCTCAAGTTTATCCTATTTTTTGTCCAAAGTTTGTCAAAATTTGGTGGCGTCTATCAATCCAAGATTCTAAAAAGGTTAGCAACTTCAATCTTTCATCTCTTATTGGTCTAGAAGTAGAGAGGGATTTCATGCTTAGAAGGAATTTTAGATGTGTAATTTTAAGCAAATTTTGATTATACAAAAAGTTACTGAAAATTGAGATGTGTATTTTTAGAGTTTCGGAGCTCGGAATTGTATAAGGTTTTCACTGCTAGAGCAATAATTAAAAAGTCAACATTTTTTATGTTAACAGTTTTGTCCAATTCAAAATTTGATGCATGTAATATTATATATATGTCATACACACTAAATTTTTAGATTTGTAAAAGTAAATATAGTAAAAATGATCCAAACTTTTTATATGATAGAAAATTTTAATTATACTGCAGATGAACCGGAAATGGATGAACGATGCTCCCCGAATGCCTGACGCGTTCATTAAAGGCATGCATTTTTTTCTCGATTTGGCTGAGACAATCAAACGGAATGGTTATATGTGTTGTTCGTGCCGTGTCTGTCAAAATGAGAAGGATTACTCTTCCTCAAAAACCATTCACATCCACCTGATTCAGTCAGGTTTCATGTCTGGCTATATTTGTTAGACAAAGCATGGAGAAAGCGGGGTTATGATGGAAGACAATGAAAAAAAAGAGAACAATGATAACTATCCAATATTTCCTAAATACGGTGGTACTGCACTAGAAGAAAATGAACAAGAAGAAGGTGAAGAACAGGAATTAGATGAGACCGCTGATGATCTTTGCCAGGCAATTCTTGATGCATGGAACGAATGCGAAAATAAAAACGAGAAGAAGAATTTGGAGCACATGTTAGAGGATCACAAAAAATTATTATACCTAAATTGCGAAGATGGCAACACAAAGCTCGGTACCACACTGGAATTACTGCAATGGAAGACAGAGAATGGTTTATCTGACAAGGGATTTGAGAAGCTACTAAAAATTTGGAAGAAGACGCTTTCAAAGGATAACGAATTACCTGTGAGTACATACGAGGCAAATAAGGTTGTCTTCCCTCTAGGACCAGAGGTAAAAAAGATACATCCATTCATTAATGACTGCATACTCTATCGCGGTGAGGAGTACGAGAATTTGGATGCATGCCCGGTATGCAGTGCATTACGTTATAAGATCAGACGATATGACCCTGGTGATGTTGAGGGCGAGCAGCGTCCCAGAAAGAGGGTTCCTGCAAAGGTGATATGGTATGCTCCTATAATACCACGATTGAAACGTTCGTTTAGAAACAACGATCATGCCAAGTTGTTGCGATGACACAAATAAGACCGTATGAAAGACTCGATGTTGAGACACCCCGCTGATGGGTCGCAGTGGAGAAAAATTGATATAGAGTACCCGAGCTTTGCAAATGACGCAAGAAACTTAAGGTTTGGTCTAAGTACAGATGGCATGAATCCTTTTGGCCTTTTGGGTAGCAGAGCTGCAGTCATAGCACCTGGCATGTAACTCTATGTATATATAGCCTGCCTTCTTGGTTGTACATGAAGCGGAAGTTTATTATGATGTCAGTACTCATCCAAGGCCCGAAGTAACCCGACAATGACATTGATGTGTACCTAAGGCCATTAGTTGAAGAACTATTATAGTTGTGGCGCAGCGAAAGTATACGTATGTGGGATGAGCATAAACATGAGCCATTTGACCTACGAGTGTTGTTGTTCGTAACCATCAATCATTGTCTTGCTCTTAGTAACATTTTAGGATAGTCAAACAAGGGATACAATGCATGCATGCATTGTTTAGATGATACTGAAAGTATATATTTAGATAAATGTAGAGGAAGAATGTGTACCAGGGGCATCGTAGATTTCTTTAGTCTAGACATCCCGCAAGAAAGAAAGACAAGCATTTCAATGGTGAGGAAGATCACCGAAAGAATCCTATCCGCCACACTAATGATGATATATTTGGTATGGTTAAGGATCTAAAAGTAATCTTTGGAAAGGGTCATGGCGGTCAATCTGTTCCAAATGACGCTGACAGACATACGCCCATGTGGAAGAAAAAATCTATATTTTAGGAGCTACCCTATTGGAAAGTTCTAGAGGTCCGCTCTGCAATCGACGTGATGCACGTGACAAAGAATCGTTGCGTGAACCTGCTATGCTTTATGGGCGTATATGGAAATACAAAAGATACGCCAGAAGCATGGCAGGACCAGCAAGGTATGAAAGACCGAGACGGCATGCATCCAATGAAGACAGATAAAGGATGTCTAAGTTCTGCCAGCTATGCTCTTACCAAAAAGGAGAAGGAAATATTTTTTGAAGTCCTAAGAAGTATGAAGGTCCTGTCTGGCTTCTCATCAAATATAAAGGGAATGATAAATATGACAGAAAAAAATTCCAGAACCTGAAGTCCCATGACTGCCACGTGCTTATGTCGCAATTGCTTCTAGTTGCATTGAGGGGATTCTACCAGAAAATATTTGACTATCCATTGTGAAGTTATGTGCATTCCTCAATGCTATTTCTTAGAAGGTGGTCGATCCAGAAATTCTATCGAGGTTACATAATGATATGGTCTAGTGTCTCGTAAGTTTTGAGCTCGTGTTCCCACCATATCTGTAACATCCCAGCATTTAGGACTAAACGAAGGGTAGATTTAGGATTTTGTGCATCTGCATGCATGCATTTGAAAATCCGGGTAAATTTTTCGCCAAATTAAAAGACTAGAGTGATCAGAATTCTTACTCCAATGAATTAGGTTTAGTGTCATCAAAAGGGGAGTGGGATGAATTTTGACATGACCTCTATGGTTTTGTTGAGTTATGAGGGGAGAAATTCGACTTAGGAATAATTATTCACAATAATACAAATACAAGTATTATAAATAAAAGTATAAATATTATTACAATCCAACATTACAATGTTCTTTTACAATAAAAGAATAAAGGAATATTACAATGAAACAAAAGAGAGAATAAATAAAATGGAAAATGAATTACAATAAATAAACAAATAGAAGAATTCTTTATTAAAAGAATATATATTACATTATTCTTTTACAATAAAGGAATAATAAGAGATGAATACAATTATAATAAGATAAACAAATGCATTATAATATCCTTACATAATTTCTTGATAGAAAAGGAAATTACAAAAAGGGATAAAAAGAAAAGGGATCTACAACTAAATTCTATCTAGTATTGATGTTCCTACACTCCTTCTTGGCACCTGCAAATTAAGACAAAATAAAACAAAGGATGGGGATTAAGGTTAGTGCTCTTAGTCTAACAGTGAGGTGCACTGTTCATTACATCATTGAGCATATAAAAATGGGGCAAGTTCACCAAAAATATCATCTTCTCTTATCAGTAACTTTGCCTCAGAACCACATCATAGGCAATTTAGGGGCAAGTTTCACCAAGGGCAGGTAAAAGGAAAAGAGGTAAAATCCAAGGAAATATCAAGCCTTTTACTTGATCCGATCCATCTGGGTGAGGCAAGCTCACACACAGCTCACACACACGCATGTCTATGTGCTGTCAACACAGGAGGCACTATGAGAGAGAGATAAGTACACAGCCTAGCAGGGGGAGTGCTATGCTGAAATTACTTTACCATAGCAAGAAACAACCAACACAACCAACACAGGTCAACCACACATGCCATCCTTATATTTCCAGAGTTCATAAGTTTAACACCAAAACTCCATAGTGCACTACCACCACATCACTTGCACCCTGGTTGCTCAAGGAAGCCATCCAAGGACACCAGGAGGAGGCCAGGAGCATAAGGAGTAGATCAAGTGAGCAACAAGAGGGAGAAGTCCAGGAGTGCAAGGGGAAGCAGGACAGACACTATATCTAGCAACAGAACAGAATCACCACAACATCCACAACCAAGTAGGCAATGTAAACTCCAAGGAGGCATCACAATAGTAGGACCATATTAGCAGAAGCCACCATTCACCTTAACTAAATAACCACTCAGAAATTTTAGCTAGAAAAGATTAATCATTTCCCTAGTATTACACTAGGAATCATATTTTTGTTTTGCTACTTCATTTTTGAGTCTCAGCTCCATTAAGTAAATAATTATCCTAGTCAACACATCTAGGAGTCATATATAATTCCACTATCACAGGGACAGTATTTAGGACACAAGTAACTCCTGATATTACATATACCACTATGCAAATTCCAATTGAATGCACCAGTGACACATGGTTAGATAGCAGAACCTGCTATTTAAAGCATAACCAGTATCAGATTTACAGGTCAAGGGAACACCTGCAAATAAATTTACAATTCCAACATCACAGAAGCAGTAATCAATCAACTATAACCTACAGGAGGTATCACTTATACCAAAATTCACACAAGAAAACAAGTCATTTTTTCCTAGAAATGCTTCTAGGAATCATCTTTAGATACAAATCCATAGTCACTCTTAAGAGATAGTCATTTAAGACAACATACATATATAGTAGATATAAGGAACTACTTACTAAAACAAAGCTTCAGTACTTTATACCCAAGTATCAATCCATTTAGATACACCAAGAGCTCACTGAATTGAATTTAAACACATGGTGGGATCCAAGCATTTCTACTATAATCAATTTATAAGAAAAGCTATCTGTTGCCTGAGTATAATATGCACTCTAATTAAACTAACATCATAGCATCTGACTAATGGGGTTTCAGAAGGCATTAGACATAAATCTTGTTGAGAAAGACATGCTCAACAACATTGTTTGGCGAATCCTAGAGAGCCATTGATAGGATTACAGAGGGGAAATCCTAGTTAGGGATTGTACAGAGCAATGAGGAAGAGAAAATAAAAGAGAGAAATAAAGGGGAAGAGAAACTTACTGGTGGTCCTCGCTTAAGCTCGAGAAGAGGAAGCAGACCGGTGACGGAGGGCGCAGTAAACAGCGGCACAAGAAGCACAAAGGCACTTAAACCATGCCGAGCCGCTCGAGCAGCCGTCCAACGACGAAGCATCAAGGCGACCTCAGATCAACACCGAAACACCACCAAATCGCCATGGGAGCACCTCAGGGTGGTAGGCACAGAAACCCTAAGCACCCGATGGGGTTGCGCGTGGTCGAGGAAGGCCATGCCCTTCAAATCGAAACGGACTAGTCGATGCACCGGATCTTAATTAGTCGGCTAGCACGGCGGTGGCGACCGAGGAGGCCGAAGCACGCAGGAGCCGAGCAGCGACGGCTGCAGCGCCGCGACATCGCGGGGAAGAGGGGTCGAGGCGAGAGAGAGAGAGAGGAGAGCGTATGGGTCGGGTTGACCGACTCGGTCGGTTGGGCTCTGTGATTTTGTCCAACCACGTGGACTGGGTTGGGTTTTTGGCTAGATGGGCCCAAGGACTAGGCCCAATTTATATAATAACAATAATGGAAATTATTAAAATACCCTCTACACATTTTAAGCTAAAAATGTAGAAAAATCCTAAAAATATATTTAATACATCCAAGTGTTTATTAAAATAATATCCACCTAAGAAAAATATAATCATATTTATTTAAGTTTAATAAAAAGCAAATAAATGTTAACACCCTTAAATATCTAAATGAAATTTAATAAATTTAGGAAAATTCCTAAAAATAAATAAAAATCACTTTTATAAATAAAAATAAATCTCTTATCTCATAAAAATACTAACTTGAAATTTTACTAATAAAATTTAAAACAAATATTTAAAGACATTAAATAATTAAGAAATTGCATAAAAAATAATAGTAATAAAGATAATGTTTAAAAAATAAATAAAATTCATTTTTAAAAAGTTAAGCAAGTATATTTACTAGAAAGGTACTAAGTATATTATTATAAACATTTTAAAGTTCTTATATCATATAACTTGAATTATCTAAGTTATTAAAATAAGATAATTGTTTTGTTAATTGTTTAACATTATTTCCTAAGTAAGAAATGATCTTATTCAAAACATAATCTTTTGACCCTAAGTAGTCTAAACTATAATTATAATTTAATATAAAATCTAGGTGTAAACAATTAACTTTATAATATTCTTTTAAAATCCTTAACTAACTATAAGTCAAGGATTTACAAAGTTAATTTTGCAAATCATAAACTTAAATTAGAAGTAAGTAATCTCAATTCATGTATAATTATATTTAACAAACTTGGTATTTACTAAATATATCATAAAATAAATTCACCTATTTTCTTTATATAAGAAAATCTTATAGTATAATTTATAAATAATAAATATGCTATCTTTAAGTCTTTAATACTAAATTTCATTATGCTTAAAAAACCCTAGTTATTGTTAATACCATAAATGTTATATCCCCAAGTCCAATTATATCTTTAGAATTAACCTTGGTCTGATATATCATAAGCTAGATATATAAGGGCTCAAGATCATTTAAACCTTATTAGAAACCATAACTTTAATCTTATTGATCTTCAAAGTTGAATAACTTAACATGAAGAATATTTTCTTCAAATGTTATTCTTTTTGCCACTTCAAATGAAACACTATACCATTTCTTTAAAGACATAACAACTTAAAACATGAACTTTGTAATAATTACATAACATCATGGAACCTTAAAATTATATTATGATTGTACTTTACTCTTCATATTTTATATGTTTACCCTTCTTATAAAGTAAACTTAAACTAAAGCAAATATTAAATAAATCATAAATATATCTCACTGGTAATGATTGAAGAATTACTTGGGATTTTGCATTATGCATCTCATTACTTATGCATAACAACATATTGCTTCTTTAAACATTGTCCTTACCGGGAAATGATGATATTTTTTTAGAACCCGAGGTCTAGGATCAAGTCAAGACATTCGACTATAATATTTCGCTATATCAAGGCAAGTTCACACTTGCTCATGTCCTTTGATTATTTTCTGTAAAGTATTTTGCAAATCCAGTGTTGTCATCACCTGCATTTCAAAAAGGTCAAAAACCCTATTTTCATAATTAATGTGAACTATTGGTTACTGATTCAGGGTGATCAGCTAATCTATTAAATCTGGCAGTTGGAATAGCACTGCATAGGAATGTATCATCTAGGACTTAACACCAATGTCACCAGTGATTCTCGCGTCGTATATTACACGTTAACCATGATATTTGGAATGGGACGGAGAAGTCAGCTGGATTGGCTCCCTTTCGCATGCATTGAACACTATTCTAGGCATTTGTGAGTTATAGATCGTGGGTATAGCCGTTTTATATGGGTAAAGGTCTACCGTGGATCTGGGCTTACAAAAGACAGATTACTAGTGTTAATGGTTGTTGTGTGTATCCAACTAAGGTATAGCCGATTTATACGGGGAAAGGTCTACCTTGAGTTTGGGCATATAACAATTGTGGTGTATGCGGGGTCGCGGAGAAGGACAGTGATTGGCTTGGATCATCTACTGGGCCCCACACCATAGGAAGTGTGGACGGGAAAGATTCGCCCGGTTGTGCATCAAGGATTTGATCTCTCATGGGTAAAGTGACGCACCTCTGCAGAATGTAAGAACTGTAACTTGTTACTCCCTGTTCCGGGAAGGAGCTGCAGACACTGCAGGAAAGGAACTCCATGAAAGTTCTGGTAAACCCGTGAAGGCTGACAGACATAGCTTTTTAGAATAAAAGCAACCTTTGAAGAAATATTTACGAAAACCTGCATTGCCTACGACCTATGTTCTGTGGTTGTAGATATAGTGCATCAAACACTCCTTTTTAGTGAACTTGCTGAGTATGCTCGTACTCAACGTATCTTCTTAACCCTTGCTAGATTCTGAAGACAATAACGGCCAGGAAGAGGAAATACTATATCCAATTGAAGACCAAGAAGAATTCTGCTATGAAGAACCAGAAGTATCCGAAAGCGTCGAAGGGAACAATTACGAAAACATCTATGGAATGGAGACCGACGTATCTGAAGTGTAGATGTAGCATATATAGTGATCTAGTCAAGTAGCATAGAATTCTATCCTCTATCTATAACTAAATCTCGTATAAACCTTAGTTGCTTCTTATTCTGTTCTTCGAGTTATTATAGTTTAGCCTGAGTCATCGGGATACCTCTATGGACCTAGGAGGATCTCAAAGTCGTCATGTAATTTCTGGTTGTAATAATGATAATGTATGTTGTGGGCTCGCTTTGTTTCTGTTGTACCACTCTGAGGATGTAATATTTGCGGAATGGTACTCCGTGAGTGTTATGTCCATGACTATAGTATACTACAACATGCAGTGATATGCTGGGTCACGGCAATATCCTTCTTCAATATTATGACGCATCTCTTGGTACACCTAGTCGATGAGATTACCATTTTTGGTCCTGTATTTATACACAATATGTTCCCCTTTGAGAGGTTCATGGGAGTCTTGAAGAAATATGTTCATAACCGTGCTAGGCCAGAAGGAAGCATCTCGAAGGTCTATGGACAGAGGAGGTCATTGAGTTTTGTGTTGACTTTATTCCTGACATTAAGTCGATTGGTGTTCCTGAATCGCGGCATGAGGGGAGACTGAGTGGAAAATACATTCTAGGAAGGAAATCAATAATATGTAGGGACGGACATTCTTTCACTCAACCACACTACACAGTTCTGCAAAATTCCACCTTGGCAGCACCGTATATCAAGGAACACAATAATATTGTACGCTCAAACAACCCGGGAAAGACTGACTCCTTGATTAGAGATGAACACATGAAGACTTTTGGCGGTTGGTTGCAAACACATCTCATGAATAACAACACTTTTTGTGCTCAGTTGTACTTGTTGGCCAGCTCACCATCTTCGACTATATGGACTTTCCAAGGGTATGAGATAAATGCGATGACCCAGCATACCACTGGATGATGTAGTACACTATAGTCGTTGAAATAACACCAATGAAACACCGTTCACTAGTATTACATCCCTCAGAGTGGTACAACAGAAACACAGCATGTCCATGACATGACTATAGGTTACAACTCAACTCTTTACACAAGATCCAGAGAACACTCTAGGTTAAATAGAAAGAAAGAAACTTCTTACAAAGAAGAATCAGAAATAAATAACTCAAAAACTATCATACTATTAAGACTTGTATCTTAACTAATGGTCTGGCATTGCTGCTATCGCAATACCCTACAGAAATAGCTTCTATGGCTAGAGATTATATTTCTATCTAATCAGCAACTTCGTCTTCACTTTAGTTGATGTATATGTTGACTTCCTTTACTCCATTGAAGAGCTTGAGCTTTTTATGATGATTCCTGGAGCATACTTGATGTAGACGTCGTCTGTACTGGCTTCAGAATCTAGCAAGGGTTAAGAAGATCCGTTGAGTACGAGTGTACTCAGCAAATTCACTAGAAAAGGAGTATTTGATGCACTATATCTACAGCCACAGACCATAGGTCTTAGGCCATGCAAGTTTTCGTAAACATTTCTTCAAAGGTTGTTTTTATTCTGAAAAACTATGTCTGTCAGTCTTCAAGGGTTTATCAGAACTTTCATGGAGTTCATTTCCCGCCGCGTTCGTAGCTCCTTCCCGGAATAGGGAGTAACAAGTTACAGTTCTTACACTCTGCAGAGGTGCGTCACTCTACCCATGAGAGACCTTAGGCTTTGTTGCACGGCCAGGATTATGTTCCCGTTCAAACTTCCATGGTTTGAGGCCCAACCTAAGATCCAAGCTAATCACTGCCCCCTTCACGACCTCGCATGTCTCCTTGGTGTACACCATGCCCACATATTGAATTACGACAATGGTTTGTACAGACTGTTAGATGCCAGAACTATCGTGGGGCGTTGAGGGTTCCCACCCATATGCTGCATATCCTCAACGAATTACCAATTAATATGCATGCTACGAGTGATAACAGCCATGACCTGCACATACGAATAACTATCGTGGGGCGTTTACTTAAGTGGCAATACGAATAACTTTTGAAGAAAAGATTTCTTTATTAAGGTTTAAACAATCCTGGTAGTTTTTAGAATAGGATTAATAGAATGTGATTGATGTTCTTTATGCTAGCTTGAATGTTCTGGACTTGAGGTGCCTTAGGTCTAATTTTAAATAGACCAAAGTTAAATATCAAACACATAACAAAGACCTTATCATTTTATTTAAAGTCTTGTAGACTAAAGTTAACTTTAAGGATGTATTTCTTATGATATTTGAATCTTGTTCACTTTATAAGGGTTCTTAAAGTTACTTAAGAATATTATTACTTCTATTTGAGTAGTGGTTTCTTAATTTTATAATGGAATAGAATCATTTATATTCTTGTGAATGAATGGTTATAATTTGTAATCAAGGACGTAATATTACTTAACTACTTATGGATTCACTATAGTGTTTTGATATTTTTATAACTTGTGGTTGAATGATAATTCAATAAAATTGTATTTAAAATGTGTTGGACCAATTTTACTTTATATTATAAATATTTAAGACTAGTATTACTTATTATACCTAAATTGGCAATTTTTAGAAATATTAACAATTTTTATTTACCCTTATATGAATTATCAATTAAGGAAATAAGTTTAAATTCAAGTTATTAAGTTGTTTAAATTTTAGTTATCTCAAAAGTGGAATATTATATTTTTAACATGTAGGGATTATTTTTGTGATCATTTTGGTATATTACATTTATTTTTGTGATTTAAAAATAATAAGATATGATTATTATAAAATTTCTAACTTTATAAATACTTAATAAATAATAAATATTTAACTAGGTGAAATAATAATGTATGATTATAGTTTTGGAATTATAGTTTTTATTCTAAGATTTTTGGTATTTTATTTATATTTTTAACATTTACCTATATTAAAATATGAATTTTCAAATTTTTATTACTTATAAATTCTTTATTAAATAATAATTATTTAAATTGTTAACATAATAATGTTTGATAATAGTTTTAAGTTATAGGTTTTATTTTTCTAAAAAATTTCATATATTATACACATTTTTCTGAATTCAAAAACAAAAGTTATTAAATTTACAAGATTTAATCATTTTATTTCATTTCTGGAATATTGATATTTGAATTTATATTGTTTTTACCAATTTACTAAATAGACAGAGAACTTCTATACCGAGACTGAACTTACCCCAGGTCGCTGACCCGTGGGGTCAGGGCCACATTGCACACCACATGGGCAGAGGACTAAGTCAAGGGAGCTGACGTGGCTGGGATCTGACGCAGGCATGACGTCAGCCGATGATAATCCTCAGATCATCGATCGATTTCTTGATCGAGTGTATGCGAGGATGCACGTTTGAGCTATCTAGATGGAGCGTGATGAGGCGAGTGCGATGGTAGCGGCGCCGCCCAAATATAGTCACCGGAGGATGACCGGCGGCGAGCTTTTGCGGCAATGCAATCGGAATCCTCCTGGGTTGATAGATACAACATGCAAACAATGAACCGGTCGGGACTACGAGGTTCAGAGGCTCACCAGGAGCACGATGAAGGGCTTGGCGACGCCGGAGGTGATCGGAATCGATGATTATTGGCGATGGCCGGCGGCGGTGGTCGTCGAGGATTGGATCGATGCGGCCGATTAAGAGCTTGTCTTCCCGATTCCTTCTTACTGGAGATGCTACACACCATGGCGAAGCTTGTGGTATACTCGGCTAGTCGTGGGGTGGTCTCTAACAGCGACGGCAGACAACTCCAGCGAGCTAGGCTTTCAGACAGAGGAAGAAATGGGGAAGGAGAGGTTGCTGGAGCGAGTGAGAGGGGAATGAGGAGACAAGGACGTGGACGACGTGCTCAGCTGGTCTTATCCTTGATCCTGGTGATGGCGGGCATCTTGACGCGGTCGGGATCGACGACGGTCGGGGCGCCAGGCAGCTGCTTCGCTGGCGTGCTTTCTGGCGAGAGGAGGAAGAAAGGAAAAGAACGGCGAAACATTATAGGCTTAGTTGGGCTGTGCTTGGGCCACTGTTGGGTCGCTGTGGCTGCTCGTAGCGACGAGTAAGTGAGAGGGGAGATGGGCCATGGGCCAGAATTGACTGCTGCCCCTACTTCTTTTATTTTTTTCTTGTTCTCACTTTTTTCTATTTTCTGTTTTGTTTTTAGGTTTGAATATTATACATTTGATTGAAATTTCTTTATATAATTTATTTTCTAGATAATTGCAATATATAAAAATGTATTTCAAATTATGGTATGAATTTAGTATTTTGATAGCATACTTTATTTATTATTTTCTAACTTTATAATTATAGAGATATTATTTTATTAAATAGAATAAGTAGAATTTAGGGTTTTTAGGATTTGTTTAAGATCTTAAAAATTAACTATAACATTATTTTTACTCTTATTTGGAGTAATGAAGTTTTAAAATGTTTAGTGATAGTCATAGGGTTTATTTTTATGTATTTAATCACATAGCAAAGTATAGGGTGGTTTATAATTATTGTATCCCCACTTATTCCATGCTCATATGGAATGAGTGGTTAGAGAAATGGATCAAAGACTTTGTCTAATGAATATAGATAGAATATTTATGAGATGTTGATGAGAAAACTCATCAATAAATTTAGGATTCTGAATTGTACTTGCTTACCCTAGGGTTTAGGGTACTTACTATACTTATATTCTTTTGTTGATGGGAATAAAGATTAATGTCTAAACATATTTTATTCATGTTTATGATCATTAATGATATCACCCTTCAAAATAGAAAGTTATTATCTTGAATGTATGATGGAAAAGAATTGATAAATATAAATCCTAAGCACATATGGTTATGATAATTGGAAATGAGAAAGATGTGGTTAAGTGAATTGCTATAGGAAAATATTCGTATAAAGCATTGTGGAAATAAGATGATAAATCAATCATTTGATATGGATATTAGGTTTGGTAATAGAATTAGGTTTGCATGTTTACCAAGAACTCCTACCTTCCATATTTCATAACTCTTTACTTCTACATAAAGAATTCCTTTCCTAGATATACTACTCTTTCATAACCATCATCATGTGCTAACATGATGAGCTTAACTTCACAAGAACATTATTATCCATATTTTTATTCTTCTAAATCCATCTATAAATCCAATGAGCTTGACACTGAAGCTTTCATAATCTTCTCACATCCATACTTGGTTATATCAAACTATTCAACTACTAATAATCTCCAATCCAACAAGTGGTTAATTCTAACTCCATTCATACTCTTCCTTAATCATCCATCACTAACATTACTCCAATGGATGTATATAAATCAAATTCTACTTTCCTCAAAAGCTTATTATCTTTTTAAGAGAAATACACTACTTCAATAACTCCATGCTACTCTAGCTTCAACTTAGTCATACTATCTTATATCTACTTAACTCCAATATCTTATATTCAAACTTCACATCATATCATGGTGACTTGTCATGGCTTACCTAGAATAACATATCTGTACTAGGGTTCAATCATGTTCTATCCACCAATGTCACTTATACATGATATAAGCATTCAATCTTGGTGACAAAAGCATGATCATTAGAATCCTTTGATCATTTATGGCTTAGGTTTCCAGTTGGCTAATCAAGGCCTTCATCAATACAACACTACAATTGTATTATAATTATCTTCTCAGTGTATCTATCTGACTAAGAGAGATTTATTCATTTACTATTCCTACTTTATTCAATAGGATTACTCCTGGTAACTTATCTTCAGAATTCATCCTTGTAATCTTCGTTGTTACCATATTGATTTGATTTACTCCAATCACTCCCATCCTATAGATGATATCTAAAACTAGCATTACTATTTACCTCTTCTTACTTCTTTCTTTATAGGCCTTGAGTGAATGCTATAATAAGGACAAGAGTTGGTAGGTCAAGAATTGATAGATTAAGAATTGGTGAATCAATTGTTGATTACTCAACATTGATGAACAACAAATATAAGGATATGATTCAATAGAGATGATACGGATTTATATGGAAAGAAAGATATATGGTGAATGATCTTGACTTTGGTTTCTTTCCTACTCAATCTCACTAGAGAGTTAAAATCAGGTATTACCATGATACTCATGGTATATGTATATGAGATTAAAATAGATCAAGAATTAGTTGTTACATTCTTATTACTTAAGTTATATTTATAACTTGGTATTCATGGGTTGTGTAATGAATACTGGCATATGACTACTTAAGGATCAAATATAAATCATTAACTAACATATTAGGGTTTAATTTTATTACATTTGATCTACCCTTAGATTAAATCTCCTTTCCCCAAAACAAGTTTTTAACAATGGTCATATTGAAACTTATCGCAGTCAACTTGATGATCTACTTTAATTCCATCAAGTTAAGAGAAGCTTCAATCTCTTTGACAAGTTTTGTTCAAAAGCGTGAAAATTATTTAGATTTTCTATGCATGAATGAAATGCACACATCTGTGTTTAGCTTATTTCTAAGCTCTAATGCTGGGATGTTATAGACTATCCCCCTTAAAATAAACTTCATCCTCGAAGTTCGTATACTCTCACGTTTTGGAGTAAGGAATTGATTTGTGTTGATTATAACATTTCTCAACTCCGTGGTAACCTTAATGGGAATAACTGTAGTATCCCATATCCAAACATTTTCCGTGAATTCTCATCCCTCATGACAATCTTCAACTTGTTGTCTCCAATACTCCAAAGTTCCTTTTACTTTACTCTCTTAGGAATATGTCCTTATTATGAACTTATTAATTTGGGGTCTCTTCTTTAGTTCCTTATCCTAATCCAACTCCTTAACTTAATCATTAATCTTCTTTATTATACTCTGTAAGGTCTAGGAAGTCTCACTAAATTAGGATTTTAAATTTTATTAATCAATAGTGGTGGCCAAAAGGCTAATCTTTGATCTATCATTGCATGAGTTGTACTGGTAGTCCTTCCGAAGATTGGATTTGAACTCATTTAGTCCATACCCATTGGAATTTCTTGTTCCTCTATACTTGTCCAATTGGATGTGCTTTGTTCCCTCTTAAGTATCATTTAAGAGTTGTTTTTATTAGAATAAGTCTATTGGAATTAGTCTATTCTGCCACCTTCAAGATTTTGTCTTATCAAGGTTTTAGACAATCTTTTGTTATTATCTATAGTACTTCTTTAACTTCCATTTATTAATTACCTTAAGGTTTGAGTACTACGACCTTGAAGTAAACTTTGATATTTTATCCAGACATACTTCTAAGAGTACTTTTATAATGATGACTTCTTTTGACCTTATGAAAATAAGGCTTATTGTTGTCATAGGTTAGTACTTCTTCTCCAACCTTTACTTGGAAAGTTGGATAACAACACTTCCACTAATTGTTTACTCTCCCCCTTAGGGTTTACTAATGGTCTTCAAACTATTTATATAGTATTTATTGGATTTATATTTAGAATATTGGTCTCTATCCAGCTTATACTTTATCTTTATAAGGTCTCATGAAAGAACTTACGGTATACCCACACAATTGTGGATCTCCGAAATGAATCTTTCAAGATTATTTGTCTTACTTATTGTTGGAACATTTTTGTTTTGATAGGTCTGACTTCGCGAAGGGTTTTAGAAAACTGTCGCTTAATTAGTATACTTCTTTAGGTCTTACTTAGCTTAGGCCCAGTTTTATGCTCTTTATGCAACCATTAATATGATCTAGTTAACTAAGTTAACCAAATACCAGCTGCGAACAAGATACCAACTGTGGATCAGAATACCGACTATGGATCAAATACCAGTTGCGGATCATACTAGGTTGTAGGTATTACTTTACAGCTTCCAACATCCTTATGGCATTCTCTCTGAATTGTCAGAGCTTGAATACCATTTTGGTTCCAAAGCTAATTCTTTGCACCAATTCATGATACTTCCATGAACTTGGTACAATTACTTCGTGAATTCCTTAACAACATCACCTACTTTTGATTGAACATTGAGTTCATCACTTCTTATTGTTCCATACATTTCCTGAAGGGTTTCGCGACATAGTAAATCAAAATTTTCTACGGATGCGAACAGAGGGAAAGCCAAGATCTAATCTAGGAGATGAAAACAACGAGAGAGATTGGATTAGATCTTCATACCCTTGAAGATTCGCACAGCGGAACGTTCGTCGGAACGTGGGTGATGTAGTCGTACTCGCTTCTCCTCCTCGCGATCCGATCCGATCTAGCACCACAAGTGGCGGTGCCTCCGTGAGATGCACACGTGCAGCACCTCGACGTCTCCTCCTTCCTCGGTCCAGCAAGTATGGTGGAGAGACGGATTGGATCTACAACACGACGGCGTGGTGTCTATGGTGGAGAATTTCTGCAGCAGGGCTTCGCCTACAAGCAGTCGGGAGGGAGAGAGGAAGGGCAGCAGGGCGGCTAGGGTTGGAGGGGAAGGTGTGGGGGGTGGTGCGCCCCCAACCCAAACCGGCGGCCCCAAAGGAGGAGGAGTGGGGTGCAAGGAAACCCCCCTTCTAGAAGCTCTATCTAGGGTTTAAACCCTCTTTGGCCGGCTGGGCCCTATGGGGCCTTGTGCCCCTGGCCCAATGCGGCCAGGGCACTCCCTCATAGGCCCATGCCCCCTCCCGGAAGGTGGGGCCACGTTGGTCCCCTTTCGGAAGGTTCTAGAAGCTTCCGGTACAATACTGATTAACCCGGAACAATTCCGAACTCCAAAAACTGCACTGCCTTATATGAATCTTATTCTCCGGACCACTCCGGAACCTCTCGTGATGTCCCGGATCCCATCCGAGACTCCGAACAAAAACTCATAAACCAATTATCCAATCTATCCTAGCGTCGAGACACGTTAAGTGTGTGACCCTGCGGGTTCGAGAATATGCAGACATGATCTTCTATCAATAATCAACAGCGGGGTCTGGAAACCCATATTGACTCCCACACATTCATCGATGATCATATCGGATGAACCACGATGCCAGGATTCAATCAATCCCATATATATATTCCCTTCGTCTCGCGATATTTTACTTGCCCGAGATTCGATCGTCGGTACCGTCATACCTAGTTCAATCTCGTTCATAGCAAGTACTTTACTCGTTCCGTAATCCGATATCACTTTGTGATTAACTCCTTAACCACATGATTGCAAGCGGTGTTGATATCGACTACCGTGTGGTCCCGAAGTATATCTCTCCGACTTGGGAGGGACAAATCCCATCTCGATACATACAACCCAATAGATACTTTCCAATCACCTGAGAGACACCTTTATGATCACCCTCTCATAGGATGACGTTTGATGACCTCAAAGCTTTCTTCCGATACCAGGGATTTGTATTATCTCATGGTCTAAGGAATACAATATTTGACATAAGAAAAGCTTCGCAAAGACGAACACGATGACACGATCTAATTGCTTCGCTTAGTTTGGGTCTGTCCACCATATCATTCTCCCAATGATATGATCTCATTATTAATTGACAACTCATGTCCATGTTTAGGAAACCTTAACCATCATTAATCAATGAGCTAGTACTTAGAGGCGTACTAGGGACACGGTGTTGTTCACAAACCACACAAGTATTAAAGTTTCCGCTTGATACAATTCTAGCATGGAATATAAACATTATCATGAACAAGAATTATAATAATAACATCTTTATTATTGCCTCTAGGGCATAATTCCAACATTTCCTACATTAATCTTTCTTCTTATTGTTGTTTAGCAATGATCCAAACTTGGTTCAAGCTTCAAATTGTGTTGATACTCCTTATACTTGCCTTCATTCTTCATGTAAGTCTTCATCTTGATCTTAGGAACTCGTCACTCCCTTACACGAATTCCCTTTTCTATCTAGGTCTATAACATCAAGTAATAACTGGATGATGCAACATGCATTTGCACACCAAGTCAAACTTCATGTACAGATCTAGTCAATCAAAAGATCCAAGAAAAACAAATGAATCCAAATGTGGTACATATAACACACAATATTCTAAGCCCAGAATATAGTAGTTGAGTATAACATCTCTAGAATTCAGGCTTAGTTGTGTAGTATATGACACCTCCTCGTATAGGTTTACATCGTGATACTTAGCACATAGGGTCAAACTATTCTTTATCTCAATATCTACCCAAATTGCTCAAGTGCAACAGGATAATCTTAAGCAAGGTGGTCTCAGTTTGGTTTTGACTAACCTTTTTGTCTCACTCTGGGAATGACTAACTATAGATATCCTTTCTTTATTAGTATAAAATAACCTCACATGATTACTCCAAAAGAATAATCAGATTCTATTTGCTAACTTAAACCAAAGATTATTGGAAATTTCTAGCACCTACGACTTCTATCATGGTTCTACTTTGTTCTATTCTTACTCTACTTCAAGATAATCTACTAATTACATTTCATAATTATACTCTCATCATGGTTTCGGAGCTAATCTCACCATGATCTTGTTATGTTTTACCTCTTTATCATGATTTAAGAGTTAATCTAACCATGATGACTTTGTTTCTCACTACACTATTATTAAGTCTTAACATACTTTCACTTCATCACGTAGAATTCTCAAGTGAATCCCATATGATTACTACTCATTACATCAACATTTATCCTAATGATATTCATCATATTGTCTTTGACTATCAACTAACCACAAGATTCCACTGTCTTACATGAATTCTAGGGTTAGGCTACACCATTAAGACTACTTCCATATGATGTACTAAACTTATCCATAATCTACATTACTATTTTAGCTTACTTAAAATATCTTAATGGTGTTCTACCATCTTGGGACTAGCACTATACTGAGAAAAGATAAAATATTTACTCCTAAGAAAGAATGACTTAAGTATCTGACTTAGGTGTGACAAGGTTATCCTCAAGTGGATATTCATCACAAGTCATAAGAATATTTGGTTTAGATACGATGGCTCCTATAGTCACTATCCAACCTACAGATCTTCCTAAAAGGGTTTCAATCCTAAGGTCAAAGCATATGCTCTGATACCAGCTGTGGTGACCCAGCATACCACTACATGATGTAGTACACTATAGTCGTTGACATAACACCAATGAAACACCGTTCACTAGTATTACCAATGTTAAGGATATCACTTATCGGTAATTTATCGGCTGGTTGGAAATTGGCGATTTTTTAGCGTATCGGCCGATTTATCGGGCGATAAATCAGAAAATCGGAAGATAAATCAAAAAATCGGCATATCGGCCACCCTCGAGTAGCGACAAATCGGACGATTAATCGGCATATCGGCCGATTTTTTGAACAGTGAGTATTACATCCCTCAGAGTGGTACAACAGAAACACAGCAGGTCCAAGACATGATTATAGGTTACAACTCAACTCTTTACACAAGATCCAGAGAACACTCTAGGTTAAAGAGAGAGAAAGAAACTTCTTACAAAGAAGAATCAGAAATAAATAACTCACAAACTATCATACTATTAAGACAGGTATCTTAACTAATGGTCTGGCATTGCTGCTATCGCAATACCCTGCAGAAATAGGTTCTATGGCTAGAGATTATATTTCTATCTAATTAGCAACTTTGTCTTCACTTTAGTTGATTTTTATGCTGACTTCCTTTACTTCATTGAAGAGCTTGAGCTTTTGATGATGATTCCTGGAGCATACTTGATGTAGACGTCGTCTGTACTGGCTTCAGAATCTATCAAGGGTTAAGAAGATAACTTGAGTACGAGCGTACTCAGCAAATTCACTAGAAAAGGAATATTTGATGCACTATATCTACAGCCACAGACCATAGGTCTTAGGCCATATAAGTTTTCATAAACATTTCGTCAAAGGTTGTTTTTATTCTAAAAAACTATGTTCGTCAGCCTTCACGGGTTTACCAGAACTTTCATGGAGTTCCTTTCCCACCACGTTCGTAGCTCCTTCCCGAAACAGGGAGTAACAAGTTACAGTTCTTACACTCTGCAGAGGTGCGTCACTTTACCCATGAGAGACCTTAGGCTTTGTTGCACGGCCGGGATTATGTTCCCGTTCAAACTTCCTTGGTTTGAGGCCCAACCTAAGATCCAAGCCAATCACTGCCCCTTCGCGGCCTCGCATATCTCCTTGGTGTACACCATGCCCACATATTGAATTACGGCAATGGTTTGTACAGACCGTTAAATGCCAGAACTATCGTGGGACGTTGAGGGTTTCCACCCATATGCTGCATATCCTCTACGTATTACCAATTAATATGCACGCTACGAGTGATAATAGCCACGACCTGCACATCCGGCTACATGCGAGAGGAAGAAGATACGGCTGACTTCTCTGTCCCATTCCAAATCTCATGGTCAACGCGTAATATATGGCGCAAGAATCACTGGCGACATTGGTTGTTAAATCCTAGGTGATATAGTCCTGAACAGTGGTATTCCAACTGCCAGATTTAATAGATTAGCTGATCACCCCGGATCAGTAACCAATAGTTCACATTATTATCAAAAATAGTGTTTTCTGACCTTTTTCAAATGCAGGTGATGACACCACTAGATTTGCAAAATACTTTACAGAAAATAATCAAAGGACATGAGCAAGTGTGAACTTGCCTTTTGTGATTGCAAGATTATGCACTCACGATCTTCAAGACAATATAAGATCCAATATCTGAAATCAGCATCATTGGTCCAGTAAGGACTAATGTTTAAAGAAGCAAGATGATTTATGCATCAGTAATGTAATGCAAGTTTATAAACTCGAATCCCGGGGATAACGTTGATCTAGGGTTTGGAAACTTGAAATGGATTCTTTAGAATGTGTTGTCCTTTTAGATAAGTTTCATATTTGTGCTTCTTATTAAGGCTTGTGAGTGTGTGTTAACAACACGTATTTAGAATATCATACAACAATAAGATACACACATGTGGAATGCTACTCAAGATTGCTTACACTATAATTGTTTATCTTCAAATTTTACTTTACAAGTAATGTCACTTATAAAGAACTTAAGTGTCATCAATCCTAAGTATACAAGTAAAGTATAAAGTAATGTGATTACGATTAATTATCATATGTTGACTTAAGTGGCAAAACAAATAACTTTTGAAGAAAAGATTTCTTTATTAAGGTTTAAATAATCCTTATAGTTTTTAGAATAGGGTTAATAGAATGTGATTGATGTTCTTTATGCTAGCTTGAATGTTCTGGACTTGAGATGCCTTAGGTCTAATTTTAAATAGACCAAAGTTAACTATAAAACACATAACAAAGACCTTAGAATTTTATTTAAAGTCTTGTAGACTAAAGTTAACTTTAAGGATGTATTGCTTATGACATTTGAATCTTGTTCACTTTATAAGGTTTCTTAAAGTTACTTAAGAATAGTATTACTTCTATTTGAGTAGTGGTTTCTTAATTTTATAATGGAATAGAATCATTTATCTTCTTGTGAATGGATGGTTATAATTTGTAATCAAGGAAGTAATATTACTTAACTACTTATGGATTCACTATAGTGTTTTGATATTTTTATAACTTGTGGTTGAATGATAATTCAATAAAATTGTATTTAAAATATGGTGGACCAATTTTACTTTATATTATAAATATTTAAGACTAGTATTACTTATTAGACCTAAATTGGCAATTTTTAGAAACATTAGCAATTTTTATTTACCCTTATATGAATTATCAATTAAGGAAATAAGTTTAAATTCAAGTTATTAAGTTGTTTAAATTTTTTAGTTATCTAAAAAGTGGAATATTATATTTTTAACATGTAGGGATTATTTTTGTGATCATTTTGGTATATTACATTTATTTTTGTAATTTAAAAATAATAAGATATGATTTTTATAAGATTTCTTACTTTATAAATACTTAATGAATAATAAATATTTAACTAGGTGAATAATAATGTATGATTATAGTTTTGGAATTATAATTTTTATTTTTCTAAGATTTTTGGTATTTTATTTATATTTTTAACATTTACCAATATTAAAATATGAATTTTCAAATTTTTATTACTTATAAATTATTTATTAAATAATAATTATTTAAATTGTTAACATAATAATGTTTGATAATAGTTTTAAGTTATAGATTTTATTTTTCTACAAATTTTCATATATTATACACATTTTTCTGAATTACAAAACAAAAGTTATTAAATTTACAAGATTTAATCATTTTATTTCATTTCTAGAGTATTGATATTTGAATTTATATTGTTTTTACCAATTTACTAAACAGACACATAACTTCTATATCGATACTGAACCCAGGTCGCTGACCCGTGGGGTCAGGGCCACGTTGCACACCACATGGGCAGAGGACTAAGTCAAGGGAGCTGACGTGGCTGGGATCTGACGCAGGCATGACGTCACGCCTACGTCAGTCGATGATGATCCTCAGATCATCGATCGATTCCTTGATCGAGTGTATGCGAGGATGCGCATTTGAGTTATCTTGATGGAACGTGATGAGGCGAGCGGTGCCGCCCAAATATAGTCACCGGAGGATGACCAACAGCGAGCTTTTGCGGCGATGCAATCGGAATCCTCGTGGGTTGATAGCTACAGCATGCAAACAAGGAATCGGTTGGGACTACGAGGTTCAGAGGCTCACCAGGAGCACGATGAAGGGCTTGGCGAAGCCGGAGGTGATCGGAATCGACGATTATTAACGATGGCCGGCGGCGGTGGTCGTCGGGGATCGGATCGATGCGGCCGATTAAGAGCTTTTCTGCTCTATTCCTTCTTACTATAGATGTTACACACCATGGCGAAGCTTGTGGTATACTCGGCTAGTCGTGGGGTGGTCTCTAACGGCGATGACAGACAACTCCGGCGAGCTAGGTTTTCAGAGAGAGGAAGAAATGGCGAAGGAGAGGTTGTGTCAACACCCGGATTTTTAATCCCAGATGCCTGCTATGCCATACATCGCAATCCCAGGATTACCATTTTTGCGAGACATAACAGAATTGGATACCACAGTACATCATCCATTACAAACCGTACATAAGGTTTTACACAAATAAGGATCCCATGATCCAGTTCTTAATACAACTTCAAGCAGCGGAATACGTAATAATAACGGTAGCATAGGCGAAGCTCCATCTTCGGGTTCATAGGCAATACTGACGATGGGAGATGATCCTAGTTGTCATAACCTTCCTGGGGTCCATCCTCCAGGTACCCCTCTTCATAGTCTGGCCACGGGAATAGCCAGGGACAAAGCCATGAGTAATCTTTAAGTACTCGCAAACTAATACTAACAAGTGAAAGGGGTTTTTGATAATAGGACACTAGGCTCTAGGGTTATTTTGCAAAATCCAGATTTATCTCTAATAAGTTTAGAAGCGACGAATGCTAGTTAAGGTTTTATAACACCTAAGTGGGAACTTGTATCTCATATCATAACCCTGTTGTGGTCAAGTCAAAGTCTCAGTTCATTTCACAAGTCTTTTGAAAACATCTGACGGGGGAACAGTATGGCCACTCCAACTGTCCATAACCGCGGACGCGGCTATTCGAATAGTTTGACACTCTGCAGAGATTGTACACTTTCACCACAACATTCGATACATCCGTCAGGAACAAATCCTGAATTCACCATACTCAGTATGCGGATAATCAATCCTAACCTTTCAATTACACGCCCTAGTATAAGCACCTCTCCTATGAGTTTGGCCTCCCAACCATGACCAACTGTCATCTTGGGTACTGCATAGGTGGACAATCTTCACAAGGTAGCCTCAGCTCAAACCTTGGCCGTGAGGGAACTAATACTAAGGTATATAAGTTTCCAGTCAAGCACTACCCAATCTTTGGGTATTGTGGTTGTATGATAAAATTGGAATAGTATCGCATCCAGAAAACCATCAGTTTTATAAAGGGCTAAGGCTCATGCCTCATCATTTTTATCACCAAAATCATCAAGTGTTCGGAAACACATGTCCAAAACATTTCAATAGAATTATCCATCATTCCAAGGTTTTCATAACCATTTTCCCACCAAGTATTCCCATCTAAAGTTGATCAATTTTTATGCTTAGCACTAGCATCTACAAGTGGGGGTAAGCACTAATGAGGGGTGGTACACTAGTGGAGTTTAACTAAGTTTAATCTTATGCCTTAGGATGACATCAAGATTATCTAGCTTAGGCCAAGTTTTATGCTCTTTATGCAACCTTCAATTATCTTTCTAAATCTCCAAGTTTTATGCTCTAAGTACAAGATTTGATAAAGAAATAAAGTAATAAAGCTTGTAAGTAAAACTAGGATTGGTTTATCAAGTGGATATGATCACATATGCTTAAGGCATATGGTGGGCATGGTAACAAGTGATGGTTTGTTACATCAGTAGAGTATCTTGCAAGTGTTAGCTTGCATTGGTCCACTTGATTAATAAAGCTTGCAGGTATTGGATTGCACAATAGCAGTATAATCTTGCCTTGTGCAGAGCAGTGGTTGAAGTTCTCCTCGGCTTCTTCTTCGTAGAATCCTCCTTCCTCTTCGTATCCTTGGTCGGTACTAGCGTCTATAAATAAATACGATGTGCACAATCACCAAACAATACTTAAATACTTGCAATCATCACACAAAAGGGTCCTATAGATGATCTAACATCATCACTAATATTACAAGATTAAAGTTTGGTTTAATCCCTTTTATTTGTAGAAAAGTAATTTCTACTCACTGAAAAACTACTTAAGATTTAATATTCTCCAAACCAAAACATGGAATCATGTTGACACATGTCATCACCACATATTTTAGTCCATGGTAATGTGATTTAAAGTGGTGTCACAATTTAATAAGGTTTTACCCTTTTATTTTAATTAATTAAAGTGGCTAGAAATTCCTATGGGGCATTCTTTTATTTCTTGAACAATATTTCTGTAAGTAAACCTATATATTTTTATATATTCTGCAAGGTATGGTTAAATGTGATTTTTGAGAGTTGGAATCAACTCAAAAGCTATTATGGTTTTAATTTGAAAAATGTTTGAATGCAGAAAAGCTTTTGCCTTGTTATTTTTACCATGGATGATCTATAGATCCAAATGACTTCAATCCAACGGGCTTGGATTTAGCATTCCCAGACCTTTATAACAAAATTGGTTTCATTAAATTTGGTTCACTGAATCGACTTCGGTTGATTTTTGAAATTGGGTACAGAAGTGTGTTTGAAATAAAATGGAAAAGGTGAAATTCAAATAACTGGGCTGCGCGGGAAAGGTTAACGGGCCGGCCTGCTAAGCACAGCGCTTCCGCGGGCTGCATAAGTGGCTGCCCCCACGCGTCAGTGAGACAGGGGGTGCGAAGCGGTATGGGGCAATATGGGACGTTCGATCTGGTTCTAATCCAACGGCTGACAGTCATCGTCGACGTTGAGCAACGCTGGCGAGACAGAAACCTAGCGCGGCCAGTGGGGGTCGCTGGGGGCTCACCAGGGTTCAGGCGAGGGTCGGCGAGGCGGGAGAACGACGAAGTCGATGACGTCGAACTCAGGGGTGGTCGCGACAGCTCCTGGGGTGGACGAAATCGACGGCGCCCTTCTTCTCCAGAGGTGGCCTGCTCCGGCGCAATTCCGGTGATGCGCTGCTCGCCTTGCTCCGGGACTGAGGTGGGATGGTTCTGGGTGAGAGAGGAGTGGAATGGTGTGAAGAATTCGAGCGGGGGAGGCCTCTATTTATAGTCGCGACGATGAGACCGAACGGCATGGGCGGGCGACGGTGGCGACATGGCTACGGGCTGCTAGAGGCATGGTCGGCGATGGCGATCGCTTGGTGGTCTCCTGGCGATGCTCTATGGCTTTAATGCGCGTGTAGGGGCGGTGTGGTTTGGTCTGGAAATGGCGACGCTCTGCGCGGCAGAGGCGGCGTCTTCGACGGCGAGCGGTGGCTACGGGGCACCGGTGGTGCAATGGGCATGTCTGGCGTGTTCCTGGGATGGTGGCGATCGTGTATGCACATGGCGAGGGCAGCGTGCGGTCTGTGGGCGTGTGTCGAGGGTTGGCAGAGGCATGGGCGCGGCGTTCCTGGGTGCTGTGTTCGACGTCTTCGAGGCAGCGATGGTCGAGAGAGGGCGGTGAAGCATGGGTGATCTCCCAGACAAGGTTGGCACGCCTAGTTTCCTCCCTAGCTTGTTGTCGACATGTGGGTGGCAAGGGTGGCTTCGGCTGTTCGCCATTGATGGTTTTGGCAAGCTCACAGTGGTGCTAGTGCTTGGTTAATCTTGCTAGATGATCTACTGAGCTGGTTGTGAGCTAGATAGGGAACCAGTTAGGCTCAAAACACTGCACACTAAAGTGTTTTGATTTTGTTTGATTTGTGTCTGCCAAGTGTTTGATGAAATGGCCGCATGAATTCAAGTTTTGAATTTTGAAAAGATTTTTGGTGTGTGTGCTAGGTTGGTGCTGGTGAGCCTGCAGATGCTTGGGTTTTGAAAGTTGAGCTTGTTTGAGTGGTTTTTGAAAAAGTGGGATCTTCCCATATGATAAAGATTCAATTTTGAATTGTCATTTAAACTATGCATTTGAAAGTTTTTGGATGATCACAAGGTGGGCCTTGATACTTTGTTATGATTACAATCAAGGGGTGCAAAGATCCAGAGAAGTTTCTGTTAGGTTCTGAAAGTTTGAGACAGCCGAAGTAGGCATGGGAGTTAAATTGGTCAAAATGACCATTCACCCATTTAGCTTTGTTTTGATTTATTTGTCTTTGGGAAAAGTTTGGGAAATGATTAGATGATGTTTATTTCACCTAAGAAACATTTTACAAGCAAAGAAACACACAAACATGGCAATTCAAAAGAATTTAAAATGGGATGCATACACACATGCATGCTTTCATATTTTTATTTAGAAAAGTTTGTGTTAACCCTAAATTTGATGATTAGAGTTTGATGATCCAAGTTTATTATTTTTGGGATGTTATAGGTTGCTGGAGTGAGTGAGAGTGGAATGAGGATATAAGGACGTGGACGACGTGCTCAGCTGGTCTTATCCTTGATCCTGGTGATGGCGGGCATCTTGACGCGGTCGGGATCGACGACGGTCGGGGCGCCAGGCAGCTGCTTCGCTGGCGTGCTTTCTGGCGAGAGGAGGAAGAAAGGAAAAGAACGGCGAAACATTATAGGCTTAGTTGGGCTGTGCTTGGGCCACTGTTGGGTCGCTGTGGCTGCTCGTAGCGACGAGTAAGTGAGAGGGGAGATGGGCCATGGGCCAGAATTGACTGCTGCCCCTACTTCTTTTATTTTTTTCTTGTTCTCACTTTTTTTCTATTTTCTGTTTTGTTTTTAGGTTTGAATATTATACATTTGATTGAAATTTCTTTATATAATTTATTTTCTAGATAATTGCAATATATAAAAATGTATTTCAAATTATGGTATGAATTTAGTATTTTGATAGCATACTTTATTTATTATTTTCTAACTTTATAATTATAGAGATATTATTTTATTAAATAGAATAAGTAGAATTTAGGGGTTTTAGGATTTGTTTAAGATCTTAAAAATTAACTATAACATTATTTTTACTCTTATTTGGAGTAATGAAGTTTTAAAATGTTTAGTGATAGTCATAGGGTTTATTTTTATGTATTTAATCACATAGCAAAGTATAGGGTGGTTTATAATTATTGTATCCCCACTTATTCCATGCTCATATGGAATGAGTGGTTAGAGAAATGGATCAAAGACTTTGTCTAATGAATATAGATAGAATATTTATGAGATGTTGATGAGAAAACTCATCAATAAATTTAGGATTCTGAATTGTACTTGCTTACCCTAGGGTTTAGGGTACTTACTATACTTATATTCTTTTGTTGATGGGAATAAAGATTAATGTCTAAACATATTGTATTCATGTTTATGATCATTAATGATATCACCCTTCAAAATAGAAAGTTATTATCTTGAATGTATGATGGAAAAGAATTGATAAATATAACTCCTAAGCACATATGGTTATGATAATTGGAAATGAGAAAGATGTGGTTAAGTGATTTGCTATAGGAAAATATTCGTATAAAGCATTGTGGAAATAAGATGATAAATCAATCATTTGATATGGATATTAGGTTTGGTAATAGAATTAGGTTTGCATGTTTACCAAGAACTCCTACCTTCCATATTTCATAACTCTTTACTTCTACATAAAGAATTCCTTTCCTAGATATACTACTCTTTCATAACCATCATCATGTGCTAACATGATGAGCTTAACTTCACAAGAACATTCTAATCCATATTTTTATTCTTCTAAATCCATCTATAAATCCAATGAGCTTGACACTGAAGCTTTCATAATCTTCTCACATCCATACTTGGTTATATCAAACTATTCAACTACTAATAATCTCCAATCCAACAAGTGGTTAATTCTAACTCCATTCATACTCTTCCTTAATCATCCATCACTAACATTACTCCAATGGATGTATATAAATCAAATTCTACTTTCCTCAAAAACTTATTATCTTTTTAAGAGAAATACACTACTTCAATAACTCCATGCTACTCTAGCTTCAACTTAGTCATACTATCTTATATCTACTTAACTCCAATATCTTATATTCAAACTTCACATCATATCATGGTGACTTGTCATGGCTTACCTAGAATAACATATCTTTACTAGGGTTCAATCGTGTTTTCTCCACCAATGTCACTTATACATATATAAGCATTCAATCTTGGTGACAAAAGCATGATCATTAGAATCCTTTGATCATTTATGGCTTAGGTTTCCAGTTGGCTAATCAAGGCCTTCATCAATACAACACTACAGTTGTATTATAATTATCTTCTCAGTGTATCTATCTGACTAAGAGAGATTTATTCATTTACTATTCCTACTTTATTCAATAGGATTACTCCTGGTAACTTATCTTCAGAATTCATCCTTGTAATCTTCTTTGTTAGCATATTGATTTGATTTCCTCCAATCACTCCCATCCTATAGATGATATCTAAAACTAGCATTACTATTTACCTCTTCTTACTTATTTCTTTATAGGCCATAAGTGAATGCTATAATAAGGACAAGAGTTGATAGGTCAAGTATTGATAGATTAAGAATTGGTGAATCAATAGTTGATTACTCAATATTGATGAACAACAACTATAAGGATATGATTCAATAGATATGATAAGGATTTATATGGAAATAAAGATATATGGTGAATGATCTTGACTTTGGTTTCTTTCGTACTTAATCTCACTAGAGAGTTAAAATCAGGTATTACCATGATACTCATGGTATATGTATATGAGATTAAAATAGATCAAGAATTAGTTGTTACATTCTTATTACTTAAGTTATATTTATAACTTGGTATTCTTGGGTTGTGTAATAAATACTGGGATATGACTACTTAAGTATCAAATATAAATCATTAACTAACGTATTAGGGTTTAATTTTATTACATTTGATCTACCCTTAGATTAAATCTCCTTTACCCAAAAAAAGGTTTTAACAAAGGTCATATTGAAACTTATCGCAGTCAACTTGATGATCTACTTCAATTCCATCAAGTTAAGAGAAGCTTCAATCTCTTTGACAAGTTTTTTTCAAAAGCGCGAAAATTATTCGGATTTTCTATGCATGAATGCAATGCACACATCTGTGTTTATCTTATTTCTAAGTTATAATGCTGGTATGTTACATACTCTCCCCCTTAAAATAAACTTCGTCCTCGAAGTTCGTATACTCTCACGTTTTGGAGTGAGGAATTGATTTGTGTTGATTACGGCATTTCTCAACTCCATGGTAACCTTAATGGGAATAACTGTAGTATCCCATATCCAAACAATTTCCTTGAATTCTCATCCTTCATGACAATCTTCAACTTGTTGTCTCCAATACTCCAAAGTTCCTTTTACTTTACTCTCTTAGGAATATGTCCTTATAATGAACTTCTTAATTTGGGGTCTCTTCTTTAGTTCCTTATCCTAATTAGATATCCTAATCCTAATCCAACTCCTTAACTTAATCATTAATCTTCTTTATTATAATCTGTAAGGTCTAGGAAGTCTCAGTAAATTAGGATTTTAAATTTTATTAACCAACAGTGGTGGCCAAAAGGCTAATCTTTGATCCATCATTGCATGAGTTGTACTGGTAGTCCTTCCGAAGATTCAATTTGAACTCATTTAGTCCATACCCATTGGAATTTCTTGTTCCTCTATACTTGTCCAATTGGATGTGCTTTGTTCCCTCTTAAGTATCATTTAAGATTTGTTTTTATTAGAATAAGTCTATTGGAATTAGTCTATTCTGCCACCTTCAAGCTTTTATCTTATCAAGCTTTTAGACAATCTTTTGTTATTACCTATAGTACTTCTTTAACTTCCATTTATTAATTACCTTAAGGTTTGAGTACTACGACCTTGAAGTAAACTTTGATCTTTTATCCAGACATACTTCTAAGAGTACTTTTATAATGATGACTTCTTTTGACCTTATGAAAATAAGGCTTATTCTTGTCATAGGTTAGTACTTCTTCTCCAACCTTTACTTGGAAAGTTGGATAACAACACTTCCACTAATTGTTTACTCTCCCCCTTAGGGTTTACTAATGGTCTTCAAACTATTTATATAGTATTTATTGGCTTTATAATTAGAATATTGGTCTCTACCTAGCTTATACTTTATATTTATAAGGTCTCATGAAAGAACTTACGGTATACTCACACAATTGTGGATCTCCGAAATGAATCTTTCAAGATTATTTGTCTTACTTATTGTTGGGACATTTTTGTTTTGATAGTTCTGACTTCGCGAAGCGTTTTAGAAAACTGTCGCTTAATTAGTATACTTCTTTAGGTCTTACTTAGCTTAGGCCCAGTTTTATGCTCTTTATGCAACCATTAAGATGATCTGGTTAACTAAGTTAACCAAATACCAGCTGCGGACAAGATACCAACTATGGATTAGAATACCGACTATGGATCAAATACCAGCTGCGGATCATCCTAGGTTGTTATTACTTTACGGCTTCCAACATCCTTATGGCATTCTCTCTGAATTGTGAGAGCTTGAATACCATTTTGGTTCCAAAGCTACTTCTTTGCACCAATTCATGATACTTCCATGAACTTGGTACAATTACTTCGTTAATTCCTTAACAACATCACCTACTTTTGATTGATCATTGAGTTCATCACTTCTAATTGCTCAATACATTTCCTACATTAATCTTTCTTCTTATTGTTGTTTAGCAATGATCCAAACTTGGTTCAACCTTCAAATTGTGTTGATACTCCTTATACTTGCCTTCATTCTTCATGTAAGTCTTCATCTTGATCTTTGGAAATCGTCACTCCCTTACACGAATTCCCTTTTCTATCTAGGTCTATAACATCAAGTAATAACTGGATGATGCAACATGCATTTGCACACCAAGTCAAACTTCATGTACAGATCTAGTCAATCAAAAGATCCAAGAAAAACAAATGAATCCAAATGTGGTACATATAACACACAATATTCTAAGCCTAGAATATAGTAGTTGAGTATAACATCTCTAGAATTAAGGCCACACGGTCATAAGCAAGTCATATGATGTATTCTGAATTTTGCCTTTGGCGGTTTTTTAGATGCAATCAATATGTACATGTATATCATTTTGTGAAGGTTTTTTGAGACATAATCAATTTACCAAGTTTGTTATTTTTTCTTTTTTATAAAAATAATTATACTAACTTGTCAAACTATTAACGGTTTTGCCAAATCACATCGTAATCCATCCTAAGTTATTTCCCACCGCTTCCCGTCAAGTTTTCCCGCCCTTTCCCTCCGACCGAAGCTTTTAGTCCCGGTTGTAGCCACTAACCGGGACTAAACATATTTCCCGCCATTTCCCACCGCTTCCCGCCATGTTTTCCCGCCCATTCCCTCCGACCGAAGCTTTTAATCCCGGTTGTAGCCATTAACCGGGACTAAAGATATTTCCCGCCATTTCCCACCGCTTCCTGCCATGTTTTCCCGCCCTTTCCCTCTATATCTAGGCCAACCGAGTTGTGTCTATCCACACATCGACACCTTCGTCTCTCACAACAATGGACAGCGCATACTGGGCAATTCTAACCCTCAAGGAGACTGAGGCGTTGTGCGCCTCCAGCTACCCATGCCCGCCGGGCTACCGGCTGCCCGTCGAATGGATGTTGAGCGCTGGAGGGGTCCATGTCCCTCAAGGTTCCGCACGCCAGGCGGCCATCACGAACCACTTCTACCACGAGCTCACGACAGAGCAGCGGATGGATTCCCATTGGGATCCTGACAACTATGACACTTGGAATGCCTTCTTTGCTAACCGGCGGGAAAAGGGAGCTCGCCAGGTACGAGGGTGACAACCCTCCTCCGGTGAACCATAACGAAGCCGGGCGCCGCCTATGGTGGTCGAACCGGACTATCGTCAGCATGATGCGCTATATCGCGCAGGGAGATCATCCTCCCATGCGGTACCCGCGGCTGTCGCAGAGCCATAAGAAGGGTGGCGGTGGTGAAGGACGCGGGTGTAGTAGCAGTGTCGTCATCCAGGAGCCCCACCCCCACGCGTCATGAATCTGAGGCCGGAGTGGCAGGTTCCCCAACAATATGCCATGGCTGGGCTGAGGATCCAGCTGCGTGCGCCTACCAACAATGACGATGACAAAGACAAAGACAACCCTGAAGCTATATACTATAGGGCTAGATATGAGCATGACTAAAGGGGGGCCTTTAGTCCCGATTCCGTAGTCTCGGTTAGGAAACCGGTACTGGATAGTGTTGTCCATAGAGGTGGCCATAGTGTTGTCCCGATTCTGTAGTCCCAATTAGGAAACCGGGACCAAAGGGGAGCCTTTAGTCCCGATTCGTACTACGACTTTCCTGAACTATGAAGATATTGTCCCGATTCGTACTGACCATGAAGATCCGATCTCCAAACGCGCGTGGTCACATATTAGGGAGTGCCTCTATGACCAACTTTTGGGACATGCCGGAGGACTAGGCTTCGGCGGCATATCCCTAAAGCTGGCCGTAGTGGTGTCCCTGCTCTCGCACACCATCTTGCAGCTTGTAACTTCTCTAACTAGATCAATACTCCTGGGAGCTAACTAATTTCATATATTATGGGGGTGCATCTATGGCCAGTTTGTTGGAGATGCCATAGGACTAGGCTCCTACGGCATCTCCCTCAAACTGGCTGTAGTGGTGTCCTTGTTCTTGGAGATTCCTGAGGATAGTACAAGCAGCATGACATATTTATAGTACAAGGATGTCCATTTATAGTACATAGTGTCGACACTCACGACATAATATCGACACTCACCCCTATCTTTGATGCTGGCACCTCGGACTCATGTTTTGTCCCGGTTGGTGTCTCCAACCGGGACTAAAGGTTCATCTTTACTCCTAGTTGGCGACACCATCCGAGACAAGGTACAAGCAGCACGACATAGTATCGACACTCACGAAATAATGTCGACACTCACCCATAGCATTAGTGATGCCTGACCCATCCTGTCGCAATCCCTTCAGTCTCGGTTGGTTTCTCTAACCGGGACTAAAGATGAACCTTTCCTGCCATGTTTTCCCTTAAGTCCGGGACTAAAGATATTTCTCGCCATATTTTCCCGCCCTTTCCCTCCGCATAGTTTGTGATACTATGAGTTTTATATTATAGAGTATGCTAATAGATTTATATTATAGATCTTTTTTTCTACAAATTTTTATATATGATACATATTTTTCATCATTACAGAATAAAATATATTGAAATAATAATATTAATAAATTAAAACTCTAGTATGCAAAAGATATTATTTAATTCAATAAAATATTAGTTTTATAAAAGAGTATGCTAATAGATTTATATTATAGATCTTTTTTCCTGCAAATTTTGATATAGGATACATATTTTTCATCATTACAGAATAAGAGATATTGAAATAATAATATTAATAAACTAAAACTCTAGCATGCAAAAGATATTATTTAATTCAAAAAATATTATTTTTATAACAGAGTATGCTAATAGATTTATATTATAGATCTTTTTTGCAATATATGATATATATTTTTCATTATTACAGAATAAAAGATATTGAAATAATAATATTAATAAATTAAACCTCTAGTCCCGGCTCAAACCACAAACCGAGACTAGAGGTTTTTGGCACGCGATCGAAACAGTGCGGCCGAAAAGACCTCTAGTCCCAGCTGGTGACTGGAACCGGGACTAGAGGGTGTGAGTATTAATACCCGCCCCTCGGCCTCCCGGTTCGAACCACGAGCCGGGACGCAGAGAATGATGCCGCCAGGCTACCGCCGTCACCGCCCGTAGAGCTCGTCGTCGCTGCGCCCGTGGAGATCGCCGTGCCGCGCCCGTGGAGCTCTTCGTTGCCGCCTCGCCCGTGGAGCTCCCCGTGCCCATGGTCGTCGCGCCACCCGTGGAGCTCACCCCGCCCCTCACTGTTCCCGTGCTACGCCGCCCCACCGTGGCCGCCCCTCACCGTTCCCGCGCCCGGCCCTCTTGGTCGTTCCCGTGCGCCGCCCCTCACCATAAGTTTTCTTTTCTATTTTTTCTGTTTTTAGTTAGATATATTATTGTTTTATTTAAATATATTATTGTTTAGTTAGATATATTATTGTTTAGGTTTTAGTTAGATATATTATATTGGTTAGTTTTATGTTAGATATTAATTTGTTATTATATTATTTAGGGATTTAGGAATATTTAAGTTTTTAGCATAAGATTTAGGGATTTTGTGTATAATTTGTTAGTATATTATTGTTTAGTTTTTATTTTAGTTTGATATATTATTTAGTTTAGCGATATTGCTTAATTAAGGGATTTGTATTAATTTTGTTAGTATAATATTTAGGGATTTGTATATAATTTGTTAGTCTATTATTTCTAATATTATTGCTAGTATTTAGGGAATTATTACTAGTATTAAAATAGAATTATTTACTTAGCATTATTTCGGTCAAATGCATGCCTACTTTAGGATATGCCTATATCGCAGCCTCGTAGTCGACTCGGCAACAACAAGGGAGTACTACGCTCTACCGGAGTTGTACGAGACTGGGCTCCGAACCTCTAGTCAAAGCGCAGACTAGTTTTAATTTCGATAACGACTTGGAAAATGATGGACTGGCCTTGACAAAGTCTGGAGAGGTATATTATTAAGCATCTTGATCACTAGCTAGATGCATTAATTGATCTGTATATATATATATATATTAACGAATGTTTCTTATTTTAGACCTCCACATCGACCAAGTCAGTTAAAAATAGTAAACGAGGACCGGCCAAAGGGATGGCCGCCGATGCGCATCTCACAATTGACGAGGTGTCTCCAGAGGGAAAAGCGTTGCTTCACATAAGTAACACAAACACATTTATTCATCAATGTGGATTTGTTGTTAGGGACAACGTCCCGATCAACATTATCAACTAGAATAAGCCAGCAAAGGGAGATGAAAATCCTATGAGTTTTGTCGAGAACGGATACAAAGACATACTATGGGAGATGCGCATTTCACATTTCACCCTACCGGTCTTGGAGTCTGAGAAGGCCATAGATGATATGAGGTCCAAAGTCAAGCGTATCGCTCTTAAGAAGATGGCTGAATAGTTCAATAACTATAAGAAAAGTCTATACAATGAATATCTCGAGGAAAAAAAGTTTCAGAATTCACTGGCACACTAGAGAAGCAGCGGGCTCATTGGGAAAGATTTCTAGACTACAAGAAATCAGCAGTAGCAAAAAAAAGGTCCAAAAAGAATAAAGAAAATTCTGCAAATAAATATCACCATAAGATGGGGACAAATGTCTACAGGACTTCCATTCCTAAGTGGGAGGAAGCCGATAAAGCCTTGCGTGCCCAAGGGATCACTCCAGCTATAGATGACTGGCCCATCAGGGTAAGAAATTGGTTACTTATGCATGGGGCAAAGTATGCCATGGAAAAAGGGGAGTTAATATTTGATGAAAAGTCCAATGTTGCTACACCCCATGGAGAAATTGTTAAAACAATCGATGAGGTTAAAAAGGGTAACTTCAAACCCGACAGAGAGAACGATGAGCTGACAAAGGCCCTTGGGAATTCTGAAAAACCAGGACGAACACGAGGCTTTGGACTTTCTGTGTCGTGGAAGACTGGGTTTCCTGATGACACTAAATCTTATAGAAGCTGAGTGATGGCGCCCAACAATGTCGTGGGACGCTTCATTGGAAACCCCAAGAGCAAGGTGTGATGAGCACAACAGCAAGTTTTCCCTCAGTAAGAAACCGAGGTTATCGAACCAGTAGGAGGAAGGAAACGTCTCAAAGGTGTTGCACGCAACTTGGAAACCTGCACATCACAAACTCAAGACTTTGCCCCAATGAATCAGTGAAGTTGTCAAGATCACCGGTTTGTTGTAACAAAGGATTAAATGTATAGTGTGGACGGTGATGATGGTTTGCAGCAAGTAAACAAGTAACAGTGAAAGATGTATCAGTGGTAAAGATTATACCGGGGTCCATAGTTTACTAAAGGTGCTCTCCTTAGATAAACAACATGGCATGAAGGGTAAACAAATTACAGCAGGGCAATTGACAGGAACTGAGCAAGGCATAACAATGCAATACTAGACAAAAAGATCCTATGAGATTCGATTGGGCAATACAACAATATACATAGACCGCCATCCAACTGGATCTATGATTAGAAGTGCACCTTCAGGTTATCATCCGACCCCCCTCCAGTATTAAGTTGCAAGCAACAGCAACTGTTTTAAGCAAAGTGTGTAAGGTAAACAGTCCACATGTTCCATGAACAAGAGACCGTTGTTTTCTCCCTAGTAGCAACAACACATCTACAACCAAAGAGATTATTGTCACTTCCCTTGAAACTAGAGGCATGAACCCACTATCGATCATAAATACCCCCTCTTGGAGTCACTAGCAACTACTTGGCCAAGATAGCTACTAACAACGGAGAGCATGCAAGATCACAAACAACATAGACATGATAGAATCATAAAGACAAAACCATTAATGAAACCAACATAATAATCTCAATATCCATCGGATCCCCGCAAACACAACATGCATGATTACAAATAGATTAGATCTTGATCATGAACGGAGCTCACAAGATCTATACATGAAAGCACAAAGGAGGAGATACAACCATCTAGCTACTACATGGACTCATAGTCCAAGGTGGAACTACTCACGCTTCATACTGCACAAGAAGGCCTCCGAGATGATCTCCCCTCCAGCAGGGTGCCGGGAAGAACTTCAGATCCCCCCAATCTAGGGACGATGGTGGCGGAGGCTACAGAAGGTTTCGTGGAGTTTTGATCGGGTGCCTAGGGTTTCTGCATGGGGGGCTTCTTATAGGCGAAGGGGTGAGGCTAGGAGGCGGCCAGGAGGCCCACACCCTGCCCAGGCGTGGGGTGGGCCCACCCGCGCCTAGGGGGTCTGGCCGCCCTGTGGCGCCTCTCCGTCTCGTCTTCTGGCTTCGTGACGCCCACGGTAAAATATTGACTTTGGCTTTTGTCCCGTCCAATTCCGAGAATATTGATTTTCTGCCTTTCTGGAACCAAAAACAGAAGAAAACAGGCAACTGGCACTATGACAACTTGTTAATAGGTTAGTTCCAGAAAAGATATAAAAACACCTCAAAGTGTAGACAAAGCAAAGCAAAGTAGATACTAAACAAACATGGAACATCAAAAATTATAGATACGTTTCCGACGGATCAAGCATCACCAAGCTTATCTCCTACTCGTCCTCGAGTAGGTAAGTGATAAAAGAATAATTTTTGAGATGACATGCACCATCAAAACCAAGATCAAACCATTTGCAAGCATTGAAATCTGGGATCAAAGAACTCTAAACATGTGCATGAAAGATGGAGTTCTAACAATAAGAAAAAGTAACTATGCATGCAACATGAAAGGCTACAAACAAAGATCATGAATAACATGCATTGAAAAATATTTGTTTGTTTCACATACAGAAAACATGGCATAGTGGCATTCAGCTTGTCCCTCATAGAGTAGCAAATAGATGCATAGGAAACCTTCAAAGTTCATAAGAGTGACTAGATACAAATAGCACAAGAACAAGTAATATCACAATATGTATCAATCAATATGCACACTGAATGGCAACTATGCTCTCTTAATGGTGCCTAAAGGTAGAAGGTGGAGACTCAATATAAAGGTGGAAGAAAGGTCCTTCACAAAGGAAAGCAGGGATTTTAAGTTTCAAAAAGAGCTTCCAAAAATTATGATACTTGTTAGCTTTCATCCCTCATTGCCCCTATCATAAGCATCTTGAAGTGATTAAGGTTAAAGTGAAGAAACTATGGAGTATATGCTTGACAAAGTATAAGTTGGCAATCTCAAGTCCCTTGAATACGAGGGCCACACCTCATGCTACTCAACTTTAGTCACCTGTAAGTTTTTGTCATAGTAAGTATATGCGTACAATAGAGAACCGCCACCGGGGTACCCCTTGCACATGGTACATGAGCTATCCCATAACCAAAATGACAAGGCAACCAGACAATAAGCATCTCAGTAATCTTTTTGTTTACTATGTGCATAGATTTTTATTGAGGATGCTTCACAGAATGCTCATTATAATGATGCTGCAAGTTTCCACCATGATTAGGCATGACTTAGGCTAGCGGCCCAGGCGTTTCTCTAACAAAAAATACATAACTCCATGGACTTACAAGCTCCCTCTTTATTTCACACCGAGGACATCCATAGACAAAAGAGCATGATATAAACTGTGCACAAAGTACAAGTGCAATGTTGAAAACGTTCCCCATGACAACATGGTTCTGCTAATTCCAACGTATAAGTGCAAGCATATACAACATAGATGACACAATGGTTCAAGTTTATTAGGGGAAAATAATATAAAGTGTGCCATCAAGTTTATAAGGGCTTTAATCACTAAGTTTTCACATAACAAAATACTTTTTAACTGTAAGATAGCGGAAAACAATAATATACTTGGAATGGTGTAACACACCATGCATAGGAGTTTATAGTTGACACTTTGGAATAACTTGGTTTCTTGGGAGTTGGAAGCATAAGCAGAGCTTACTCATACAAGTGGAGGCTAGCAAAAGACTGGGAGAAACCAACTAAGAGAGCAATGATGGCCATAATCAATGCAGAGCGACAAAACATTACTAATCAAAGCATATAGTGGTACTATAAGTCAAGGACTAAATGATCATAGAGGCTATGGTGACTTGTTCATAGTCATAACATGGCGTGAGCATGTGCCAAGTCAATCCAAACAAAACATCAAGGGAGAATACCACAATAATATGCTTTTGTATGCTAAAACAATGCATGATTCTTTTAAGACACACTAAGCAATCCCAATTGTTTGGAACAAGACATGATACATCAATAATCACTAAGCATGAGGTCAAAACAACACCTAGCATGTCATGCTAAAGTCTAAGTCACAGTCAATGCAAGCTCCTCTTGTACTTTCAAGCAAGAACTTCCTACTCCTTTCCAACACCAATTGACTTATTTGAAACAACACAGCGAGAACGGGGGTCCAAACTACTTTATTCAAGCAAACTAAACAACTAAGCAAACCAAACGAAAACTAAGACGCTCCAAGAACAACACAACGGTGCATGAAACAATAAAAACGAAGTGTCTAGAAAGACCTGAGTTTTTTGTTGATGAAGAAGGGGATGCCCAAGCTTTGACGCTTGTACCTCTTGGATATTTCTTGGGTGACACCGGGGTGCCATCTCCAGGCTTAAGCTTTTGTCCATTCTTCATCTCACTAAATGATCCGGTGTGCCACCCGCGCCGAGGCCAAAAGCGAGACAATATTATAGCCATAGATTTGATCATCTGCCTGAACAATTCTTATACAACAATAATAAAGGAATGGTTGTTTTGAATGGAGATGAGAAAACCTATTATGTTATTCCAGTTTGGTTTTTCTGGAACGAAAGGGGCAATGTTTTCTAAAAATGTGCTTCTATCATCCATTATTTTAGTGATTAATGACTTGAATTTCTTGTTTGTGGGAATCAATGGGTAGGTGCTATTTTACTATGAGAACAGTCTTTTGTATCTGAGTTTCTTGCCTATGTTATACCATCCATATTCAGTAAAACACGTAAAAGAAGGTGTATAATATTGTTCACCACCAAGACAAACACCTGGACAAATAAAAGGTTCTGATCCATTACGTAAAGTCATTTTTAACACCAAATAAAATAATACTACTATTAGTAAGCCATGATTTTTCTTGCAAGAGTTGACACTTTCATGATCCAATACTTAACTGCAGCTAATAGGCCGACTTAAATTTAAACATGACCACAAGCCGCCGGCGACACGCCGATCCACACAGTGCGGCAAAGAGAAACACAAGTCACACAAAGAAACACTCAAGCGCAATGTGTAGCTTTTACAGAGTAAAAAGAACTCAATAAGAAATCATAAACTTCCTGAGGTTCTCAACAATGTCTTTGTATAATGGGGAAAATTCACCATGCATGTTCCATATAGATAATCACAACACATGAGCACACCCAAAAATTGCCCAGACTTTGCCCTCCAAAATATTGACGACTATCATGGTATTCCGCTCCTACAAAAAACAAATTATACTGTTAGACCGAATGAGAAACCAAAGCAGAAAAATGGTTAGGCAAATATTTAAAGTGTCTAGGAGTGATCATAGACAACATAACCACTCACGTGTCACTCCAAGGACCATATGCAAAACAAAACAACATTTTATTTTTACCTTAAGGGAATTTACTACCTACAAGAACATCTAATGCCTAGAAGGAAAAATAAAGAAAATCACATTTTTTAAAGATGAAGCATGGATTGCATAATCTGGGCAACCAAATATCACGGATGCAACTCGAAATAACATTTAACTACATTTCTAAAGCTCATTTCGCATCTTCACAAGCTTCAGTCAGCGATAAAAATTACTTGCATGGCAATAAATGAGTAACTGGACAACTTAAAAATGATAATTAAGAGAGATTGTAGCGGTCCTTGTAGTTAAGATAAAAAGGCGAAACACATATGTATAAACAGGTTTACAAGGGAAAGATGCAAAAAAAGGTACACATAGAAACTATATATAATAGATGACCAGTTGTGACATGTCGTGGTGGTGGCACGGCAGATGCCATGGATAGGCTAAAGTTTGGGGCCAATGAATGCTAGTGGGATCTGGGGAGGGAAGATGTAGTTGATTCTACACACGAAAGATTAAGATAAAGATTTTTATTTCTCCTTCCTTGGGCTACAAGTGCTCCTTGAGCTGTATACAAGGAGAAAGGAAGAGCTTTACCAGCCTAACGGTACTAAAAATGAGCTGATCCCCTCCTCAGGGTCCAAGCCTCCCCTTATAAAGGAGAGCCTTGGGTTCCTTTAGGGCTAACGTGGCAAGCATATTCGAGTAATATGCTTGTCCCAAAATAGTAGTTCGGCGGCCTCCTTTCCCTGTCGCCCCTCTAATGACGGCAAGGTTCCAGAGGGCCCCTCCAGCGTGCCTCGGGCTTCAGGACTGTCACCTCCGTGACCTTCTTCTGCCCCTCTGTCGCTCTGCGCCTTTGTCCCTTGTGCTTGGCTCTGCTCAGATTCTCCCTACCCTGTGGCTAGAGTTCGACTTTAGGCTTCTCCTTCTCCTGGAAGCTTCGTATCATTCGGCCCTGCCTCGCGTAACTCGGCTCGTCCTTCACCTGCATTAAGATTACTCGGGCTAACCCGGCCGACTTACGCAGTATCTTGGCCGGGTAATGCCTTGCCATTATCATAAGGGTCCTGCCCTTTCCTATCTCGGCCAACCTCCACAGGATTCGGCCGACTCAAACTATAACTCGAAACTGGACGGGGAACATCCTTTCGTCTTTCCCCGTCTTTACCCTATCCGAGGTCACCTCCCCAACATTAGTCCCCGAAGCTGGTATGGCCCCGCCAACAACTTCGGTCGGGCCGTATCAGTTTCATGATATTCGTTCTGCATTGTTTCCGAGTTATCTTTTTCTCGTTCGAGGTATCATCATATCTTCTCGTGTACGCCTCGTCCTACGTGTCATACTTATCATTGTTTCTCTAGATTTTTGTTCCCCTACAGTATATACTGACATGCTACAGTTATTACTGCGCCTGTCGCGTCGGCGCTGCGACGCCTCGTGTGCCGTTTCCGTCGGGGATCGTGACCTTCTTTTCCACCGTGTGGTCCTTGGTGCGGTTCCACTTAGCGGCGTGCGGACATGCGGCGTACACGATCTACACGCTCAACTGCCACACCCACGATCCCACTACCTCGCAGGCGGCACGGTTATAAAGAGGGGCGCGGGGCTGGGAGATTCACTTTCCCCCTTCGCTCACCTGCGCCCTTCTTCTTCCTCTCGCCTCTGCGCCCGTTCGCGACTCCGCCGCCGTGCGTTCATCTGGGTCTCCGACGGCAGGGATCCCGCCGCACTGCTCCGTCTGCCTCGTCCCTGTTCGCTTGCTCCGGCGTCGTCGCCGGTGAGTTCTTCCGGTCCCATCGCCTAGGCTCTCCTCTAGATTCCTCTTTTTCCCTTTCGTTTTTTGCGCGGTAGTTCCTTCGCTGCTTCGCCGCCGTTTCCGCGTAGACTCACGACGGGGCCGTGCAGTTCTAAGTTTTCCTCCGCCGCCAGTTCTTCCTCTGTAAATTTCTCCGGCGACCCCATGTCGAGCTCCGTCAGCGGTGCCCTTATTGAGGATGACGATGCTGCCTCTGGGCCCGAGCGAGGCTCGTGGCAGGGCTCTTCTGTCACCCGCCGAGAGGTTGAGTGGCTAATCCGAACTCGCCGGATTCCTGCCAAGGTAGCTTGTCGCTTACCCGGCAGCGAATCCTCTCCAGTTCTTAGGGAGGGCGAATATGTAGTCTTCATGTCACACTTTGCTCGCGGGTTTGGTCTCCCCCTTAGTGATTTTGCTAGGGAATTCCTTGATTACTTCGGCCTGCAGCCGCATCACCTGCCTGCTAATGCCATTGCCTCTATTTCTGCCTTCATCTGTGCCTCGGAGGGATACTTTGGCCTGTGGCCGTCTGTGCACGTTTGGTCAAAGTTTTCCAGATTTGATCCAACGTTGTCCCAGACAAATCTCTTCATCCCTCCGAGAAGCTGCTTACCCAATGTGGTGCGGCGTCAATCACACCTCGGAGGAAATCCGAATTTCCTTGCGTCGCGGGTTTAGAATCATGCAAGAAGTGGCATAAGTCGCTCTTTTATGTCAAGAACTCTGGGAATGAGGATAGGATTCGGCTTCCTGCCTTTTCCATTGGCACCCCTTCCAAGAAGAACTGGACCTATAATCCGAGGAAGAGTCATGCTCTGGCTGAGGCTTTTGAGATTCGGCTGAAGGAACTGATCCGCTCCGGGCTACGCGGTGAGGATCTGATGACTACCTTCATCAGCAGCCGAATCTGCCCCTTCCAGAAACGCACACACAAGCTCTGCTACATGAGCGGTCCTCTCGATCCCAACCGAGTCTCGACGGTGGATCTGGACAACTACCTCATCTTCAAACGTGTCCGGTCTATCTTAAAGACGGAGATGCCGGAGGACTAGGCCTGGGGATTGAAGCCGTTCACCTACGAGCATCCCCCTCCCGATGTGAGTTTATGCCTTTGTGTTTTGCTTCCTAATCTTGTCTGTGACTCTTTTTGCTAATTTTTCTGTTTCTTGTCCTGCAGAGGTTTGAGGAGCAGAAGACTGAGGACGCCGAGGTTTTGACACTCCCGTGGCCTGCGGATCGGAATACTCCGAACAGCGGGGAGCCGGACTCAGAAGAGTTCGTTCCCAAGTCGGATCTCGCTCCGGCTCGCGCTCGCGGGAAGACCCCGGCCCATGAGGAGGAAGGTGATTCGGACGAGGTCCAAGTTCTAGAGGTAGTTGCCGCAATGCCAATTTCTTATGCATTTCCGGCTTCTATTTTCTCAGCTAATCCGGCCGGTCAGGTTCACAATGCCGAGCCTCTTGCCTCTCGGCCCCCCGTTACCTCGGGGAAACGTAGAGCTCCAGCTGATGCCTCAGAAGCTGCTCCCAGGAAACGAATAAAGAAGTCAGCACAGCACCCTCCGAAGCGTAAAACTATGCCCGGGGTTACTGGGTGAGTTAATTTTGTTTGTATTTCTTGTGTCTCTCTTTCTCTCTTCTAACTTGACCTTTTCTGTCTTTGCAGGGCTCCTATTTCTGTTAAGCCCAGCGGTCCCAGCATGACGAGTCGTACGACTCGGCCGCCTTCTCCTCCGCCTCCTGAGGATACCAGAGTTCCGAGTCCTGCTCGCGTTGCTTCTCCTCCTGCTCCGAATCAGACGCCACCTCGCCATGATGCGCCTGAGATTTCTCCTGTTGATGCCGATACATCTCGGCCCACAGATATTCCTACCGAACCTGCTGTCACCTCCGTGAACCCCGATGTTTCTGTTGAGATTCCTTCGACCCCCGCGGTCTCTACTGCGACACCAACTCCAGCCGAGGATATCAATATCTCGGCGCCCTCTGCAACCGTAATTCCTCCGGCTCCCAAGGACGCTGCTCCAAGCGTCGAGGTATCGGCTCCTTCTGACGCCTCTCCTAAGGCAAGAAAGGTCGTTGTTACCAAACCTTCGTCCTCTCATAAAGGACTTGCCGGCTCATCTCAGCCTACAATTGCTGATGTGCTGCGCAAGGGGGTTTCCTCTGCCAAGAGCACTATTACCCCGGCTGCTAATAGACATCTTGCTCTCCACAAGAGTCCGGCAGCGGCGGTTGTTACCCAACACGTCTGAGGTAAAGTTCTGATTCGTACGGAGAGTGGGAACAGTCTCGGCTCGTTGGTCGAGTATGCCAACAATTGGAACGCTGCTGATCAGCTCGAGGGTAATCCAAGCAGCCAGCCGTTTCAACTCTTCGATATCAGCAGCCGCCTACATCAGGCTGCCAAGATCGTTCTTGAAAGTGACAAGATGAATGAGGTAATTGTTTTTATGGAGTTTTGATTAGTTCTCCGGATGCTATTATATGTACTCTAGTCCCTGAAGCTTGCAATCGAATAACTTGTTATTCGTTTGGAAGTTTTATGATGCTTTACTTAGTTCAGTTTTGTCTTAGAGTTCGAACCTCCATCCAACTAGATCTGCATTAAATTCTGCTTGATTTGGGTCTGTCTGAACCTTGAATATCCAGCCACCTAGGTCCGAGTTAAGTTTTGCTTGACTCGGATCTGTCTTAGCTTCGAATATCCAGCCACCTAGATCCGGGTTAAGTTTTGCTTGACTCGGATCTGTCTTAACTTTGAATATCCAGCCACCTAGATTCGGGTTAAGGTTTGCTTGACTCGAATCTGTCTTAGCTTTGAATATCCAGCCACCTAGATCCGAGTTAAGTTTTGCTTGACTCGGATCTGTCTTAACTTTGAATATCCAACCACCTAGATCCGAGTTAAGTTTTGCTTGACTCGGATCTGTCTTAACTTTGAATATCCAGCCACCTAGATTCGGGTTAAGGTTTGCTTGACTCGGATCTGTCTTAGCTTTGAATATCCAGCCACCTAGATCCGGGTTAAGGTTTGCTTGACTCGGATCTGTCTTAGCTTTGAATATCCAGCCACCTAGATCCGAGTTAAGTCTTGCTTGACTCGGATCTGTCTTAGCTTTGAATATCCAGCCACCTAGATCCGAGTTAAGTCTTGCTTGACTCGGATCTGTCTTAACTTTGAATATCCAGCCACCTAGATTCGAGTTAAGTCTTGCTTGACTCAGATCTGTCTTAGGTTCGAATACCTTATTACTATTTGCTTTATTGCTTAGGTTGCGCATGACCGGCGGACCGCCGAATTCCAAATGTTGCTTTTCGCGCATAAAAAATTGTAAGAAAAGTACGAGAAGGTTATTCCTGTAATGAAGAAAGCTGGTAAGTCGACAAACTCTTGCATCATCTCCGAAGCTCTTATTGTTTTGTACATGAGATGTTGGCTCACTTTGTTGGTAAACAGGGAACATCAATAATCTTAACATCCGTCTTGAGAAGAAGGTCAAGGCCCTGAAAGGTTAGTTACTCTTTTACTTTATATACTCCCTTTTGAAATGTGCACTAAGTTTCTTTTAACTCTTTTGGCTTTGGTAAAGCCGAGTTACAAACCTTTGCAGCGTCTCACCAAGATTGCACGCCCATGCCTGATGTGATGCTGCATTTTTTAGAACAAAGCGCTACTCACTCGGCGCAGCTGAAGGATAAAGATGACGAGATAGCTCGCTTGCGTGCCGAGGTGGAGTCCCTTAATCTCTCTCAGAAGTATGAATTAGAAAAAGTCGACCAGGAGTTCTCCGAGGAGAAGAATCGGCTAGCTCTGCAATTGCAGAAAAATAAAGAGCTCCTCGAGGCTGCCGAACTGAAGACACGGGGGATGAGCGAGGAGATCACACGCTTTGAGAAGAGCAAGAGTGATTGGGCTAAAGATCTTCAGATAATGCTGAGCTATATTCATCGTAAGCTTCTGACCGCGGCCGAGTTATCTTTTTCCCTTTCTAACTACTGACCAACGCACTTGTGTTTTGCGCAGACCATTTTCCGGAAGCTAAGCCCGTGAGTTCTAAAGCGGTGATTATTGCTCGTGCGCGCCAAGGTGTTCCTGCTGATGCGGAATCAGAATACTCGATGGAAGATTTCGTGGTTGCTGTTGGCACTGCTGTTGGTCCGATGAAGATTATGGGCAGGGATTTGGTGCAGGCAGCTATCCGAGCCTACCATGTTCTCTGGCCGAATACTTCTGAGACTCCTAATATTGATGAGGTCAAATTATTGGTGGAAAGATTAATGGCATCTGAGAGACAGCTAAGTCTTTGGAGGGAATCGGCCGGACGAGCTGGTGCTGATATGGCTCTCACTGTCATCATGTCATGGTATGAAGATATTTCTCTTGATACTTTGAGAAATTTGCGCACTGGTTCCCGTTGGGTTGAGGACCCAGACTTTGTTGCTCTCCGGCAAGCTCGTGCCTTCCAGCTTGTTGAGTATGCCAACGTGCATAACTGGAATGAAGGTCCGAGTTTCCTTCCTAACTCGGAGGACAAGGTCGAAGTTGAGGATGCCTCGGATGATAACTCAGCTGAACAGGGCGAAGATGAGGGTGACTCGGCTGCTTCTGGTGATTCCAGTTCGAGCTCGGATGGTAACGGCGACGCGCGATCCTCCTCCAAAGGTACTGGGCATTCCACTGCGCAAGCTGATGCTCCTCAATAGCCTCGGGCTTCCTCCGAAGTCGCCCCTGGGTCTGTGGAGGGCGAGGTAACCTCGGCCGAAGTTCCACCTACCTCGGAGTGCCCAGCCCCTGACCAAGTCACTGCCTCTCCAGCTAAAAAACTCTAAGTCATTTCTTACCCCAGGTATGCCGGGCGTATGATGTACGTCAAACATTTGTCCGTCTTTTGTGTGGTATGAATTTCTTTTGCCGTGTGCCGCTGATACACATGTGGTTGTAATCGTTATTACTTTGTTTAACTGGTCCTGTTTGTCCGAATCCTTGCTTTGGCGGCCTTCAATTTCTTAAGTTTGGAGTATATATTTGCCTTTGTTCTCTCGTAGCTCGGCGTCCAATATTGCCTGACTTTGACCATTGTGGTTTGGACTGTTAATCTGGGCGTAAACCTTGAAGATCGTATTTGGGGGGAGCGAAATAATATCACTCTGGGAGCCTAAGTTTGATACCCACTCTTGTAACAAAGGATAACTTATACTTAGAAATAATATAGGGTAGTCCCCGAGCCACTGCTCAAGGCAATGAGGTTTAATATATAAACCAAATTTAGAAACAATATAAGACAGTCCCCGAGTCACTGCTCAAGGTGCCGAGGTTTAATATATAAACCAAATTTAGAAGCAATATAAGACAGTCCCCGAGTCACTGTTCAAGGTGCCGAGGTTTAATATATAACACAGAATCAAAAATAATATATGTCAGTCCCCGAGCCACTGCTTTAGCGCCGAGGTCCAATACATGAATCAAACTTAGAAACTAGGCCCCAAGTTACTGCTCAAGGCGCCGGGGTTTAATACATAAACCAAACTTAAAAACAATATAGTGCAGTCCCCGAGCCATTGCTCAAGGTGCCGAGGTTTGATACATAACATAAAATTTAAAACAACATATGGCAGTCCCCGAGTCACTGCTCTGGACGCCGAGGTTCAATACATAGTTGATGCTCCATCCCGAGGCATCATTTTACAATGTGTCATAGATGACTCCTACGAGTAAAATGGACGAAGTAAAGCTACGTTCCATGGTCTTTTCGATTCTTCGCCGGCTTTGTCTGCCCTGTTCTTTCCTGGTGATTGAGCATCGATTAGGTAATACGCATCATTGTGCAATGCTTTGCTCATGATGAATGGTCATTCCCATGGAGGCGACAGCTTGTGCATGCCGGCTGTGCGTTGCACCAGCCGGAGAACCAAATCTCCTTCTTTAAACACTGTTGGATTCACCTTCTTGCTGTGATATCGTCGCAAGTCCTGCTGATAGATAGCTGATCTTGATAGCGCCAGCTCTCTGGCTTCTTCTAACAGATCGACATCATCTTGCTGAGCTACCTCATTTACTTCAGCAGTTGTATATTGGGTAACCCTTGGCGAGTCATGTATTATGTCGTCTGGAAGCACAGCTTCTGCCCCATACACTAGAAAAAATGGTGTATAACCTGTTGATCTGTTTGGGGTAGTCCTGAGGCTTCATAGTACTGCTGGTAATTTCTCAATCCAACACCCTGCCGACCTTTGCAGCGGTTCGACGAGTCGTAGTTTTATTCCGGACAGTACTAGTCCATTAGACCTTTCTACTTGCCCATTGGATGTTGGGTGAGACACAGAGGCGACATCTAGTCTTATGTGCTTTTCTTGACAGAATCTAGCAAAGGCTCCTTCTGCAAAGTTTGTACCGTTGTCTGTAATAACACTGTGTGGGTACCCATATCTTAAGATAATATCTTTGAGTAATTTCACTGATGTGGGCCCATCACATTTCTTTATTGGTTTCACTTCAATCCATTTTGTGAATTTGTCCACCATTACTAATATGTGGGTCATCCCACCTCGGGCCGGCTTAAATGGTCCCACCATATCTAAGCACCATACAGAAAATGGCCAAGTAATTGGTATTGTCTTTAACTCGGACGAGGGCATATGTATTTTGCTGGCATATCTTTGGCAACCATTACATTTTTCGACCAGTTCTTTGGCCTCTTTCAACGCCGTCGGCCAATAAAATCCATGCCTAAACGCTTTGGCTACTAAAGCTCGGGATGAGGCATGATGTCCGCATTCTCCTTGATGTATATCTAGGAGGATCTCCTGGCCTTCTGCCGAGCTCACACATCTTTGCAACACACTTGTGACACTCCTTTTATATAGCTCATTGTTTATGATTGTATAAGCTTTAGCTCTTCTCACTGTCTGTCTTGCCAATATCTCGTTATTCGGCAAAATTGCATCTCTAAGGAAAGAGAATATGGGTTGCGCCCATATAGGTGTGATTTTCTCTGGTGTAGTCTCACTATCTATTTCCATATTTTCTGCTGACATAACTACCTCGGATTTCTCCATACTCATCCTTGCATCGGCTGGCTTTATTTTTGGAAATTCCGGGTTACCTTGCTTGTCAATTTCCATCGACACATTATCTTCTCTTGATTTTGTGTAGAGGGAGTGTCTCAACCTTTATTAACATAAGGTGGTGTCCCCTGTGTTTACAATGCTAGTCCCTGGATCAATAGCTAGCATCCACAGTTAAGATGTAATATCAAGAAACAAAGGTCATAATATAACTTTATAACCAGGAATAACATAATTTTATTACATCATACATAGCTCATTTGGCTATTACATTACATTACAGCGGAATAACTATAGTCATGGGGTCCTTCATCTTCAAAGTGCCACAGGCAGATGTTGGTTGTAGACTTTGTAATCCTAATCAATCAATCTTCACTAAAATCAATCAAACCTGCAACATTACAAGTTACAGCCACAAGGGTCAATACATTTGAATTGTATTGGCAAGTGATACTAGGGTAGTATAGTGGAGTCTATCATCTATATGCATTTGGCTAAGTGGAGTTGAGGCTTGCATTGCTCAAAATAGATTTTCCTTATCATTTTGAAAATACTAAGTTTTTGTTTTGATAAAATCTTTTCCAAGGCTTCTCTCAATCAAAGATTGAAGATTTCAAATAACCCTTGTTCAAACCACAAGTTTTAACTTAGAAATTTGAATGATGAGATTCTTGATTGCTTCCATGTCTTGATGCTCAAATTGTCCTTTACCAGGGACATGGCTAAGTATTAGATTTTACACTCTGCAGAGGTGGTGCACTTTCCCCACAAGACTTGGTTTCCCAAGACAAGATCTTTCAGAAGCCTTCGCTTAGACCAAAATGGACGCGCTCCAACCTATCAAACACTACCACCCACTGTCCATATGGCTAAGTTCTTGCAACCTATATGATCATGGCAGAGCCCATATTGCCAAGTGGTTGCACTTGAAGCTTCTCAACATTTGACATCTCAAATCTCTTTGTTCTTGGGTGGCCATCCACAAGTGAGATACACAGGGTTAACCATAGACATGGGCCTTGTGAACCACTCAACCAAAAACCACCAAGCAATTACCATTCCACCCAGGTGATTCATTAACTTAGTTGTTTTATTAAACAAAAACACAAGTCCTCAGACTTAGAAATTTTCCATAGTGTGAATATATTTCCACCCTTGTTTTCTATTAGCTAGGCTAAGCATGATAGTAGTAGGTATCTTGACTTAGGAATTTCTACTAAGGTTTCATCTACTAGGATTTCCTATAGCAAGGTTTATACTTAGCAAAATTCCATGCAAGTTTTACTTAGAGAAAATCACTAATGCATAGTGAAAGTAATGGGACAAAAAGTATGAAGCATCACTTGCCTTTTTGGTAGGGAATGATGGTTCACTCCTTGATCTTGCTAGTCTCACACTTTGCTAATTTCACTACAATCATTCAAGCAAACATAGTATCAACTAGCATTCCAAATAATCAATCAAACATTTCACACACACATAAAACAATGGGATCTAAGTTATGCATGCAAGCATGCAAGAGATGGTTCTAATTGCAAAAGTTGTCTCCACTAGGTTTGTAAACTTTGTAAGGTCCAAAATGGTCATTTTCCAAAATGGCAAAGTCATTTGCAAAAGGGTTTTATCCATAAACCATTTTTAAATCCATTCATCATTTTATGTGGTGGAAAATATTTTTATCAAAGCAACAACTTTAAGTTGTTCACCAAATAAGTTGTTGTTTCTCAAAACTTGGTGTTTATGGTCAGTAGGTTTGATCCAAAACATTTTCTCAAAGTTTTCTTTACAAAAACATTTTCATAATCAAAATCTTTATTTTCATTTGGCTAGAAATGAGCCAAACCAAATAATCCATCCTAAACTTTACCAAATTCATTTTCAAAACCATGGGTTGGTTCCTAGGGTCGATAGGTTCACAACAAACCAATTTGCCAAGGTTTCAAACTCAAAAACATTTTTGAATCATTTTCTAATCTAAACAAGCAATCAAATGTTTCTGCAAAATCAACCAATCTAACAGATACTATTTGCTAAACCAAAGGCATGGTTGGCTAGGGCTTGTTCCACTGATTCCAATGATACCAAATTTGCAAATTTTGGACGTGTGGATCAAAAGTTACATGAGTTTCAAATTGCAATTCAGATCTGGTTTCAATCTGTTTTTAAATCAGAAACCTGGCCACGCGTCACGATTTGATTGGACGGTACCGGTTCGGTCGGATCGGGCTCTGCAGTGCGTTGGATCTATTCAAATCGTGCGGTCCAGAAAGCATACCCCTTCGCGGTTAAGTGATCTAATCTTGCTCGCCCGATCTAGATCGAACAGCTCCTACTCCCTTGCCAAAAGATGGCGGCGCTAGGACAACGGCGAGCGGCGGAGCGGCCAGATAGTGGCGGCGCTGGCGAGGCAGGAAGCGAAACAGGGAGGGAGTAAGCTTACCAAAATCACGAGGATGTGGTGATGCTCAAAGTACTGTTGGCTTGACAAGGGGCGCTCAGGAGCAGCCGTAATTCCTCGCCGGAGTTAGGTCTGGCGACGGTTGCACGCGGTCGAGGTCGAGGACGATGCTACGGTTCACAAGATTACAAACAGAGGACATGGTTAGCTGCGCATGGTCGAGGCGAGTGAGGGAGCGTGAACGAGGAGGCGCGGGGCGGTCTGGTTTACCTGGGAGTCGTCGTCGCAGTTGAAGACAGACGGCGGCGCTTAGAGCTTGGTCGGAGTCGATGCTCAGGGACGCCCGCGGTCAAACGAGGGGCAGAGGTGGATGCGCCTGGAAGTGGTGAGCGTGCTCGTGTGCTCGGGGAGGCAGGAGGTGGCGAGGCTCGGCCGGATTCGAGGGAGGACGGTGGTCGGAGCGGTGGCGGTGTCAGAGAAATTCCAAGCAGCCTGGTGGCGATGTGGAGTTGGCGTTTGCGGGGAATAACAGAGGGAGGAGAGGCGCTTATGTACGCATGGTCAGGGGCGAGATTAACGCAGCCATTAATCGTGAATTCAACGCGGCTTTGAATGGCAGCAACGGCAGCGAGGTTTGGGGGAGGAGGTCGCGGCGAAGAAGATGACCACATGGCTGTGGGGTCTATCTGGCAGTGAGGGAGTGAGAGGGAGAAGAGGGGCCACCGGTCATTGGTTCTGCGGGTCAGTTAACAGGTGAAAAACGATTCGCCGAGGGAGAGGAGAACTGGGCTGTTTTGCTGGGCTTGTGGGCTTGGCCGGCTGGGCTGGGTCTGGTTCTATTTTTTTCCTTTCCTGAACCTTTTTCTTTTTCTAATTTCAATTTCGGTTTGAATTTCAATCAACTATTCAAACAATTCAAACAATTCAAACAATCACTAAACTTTGTATTGTGTTAGTTCTGTTTTAACCATACAAATCCAAATTCCACTAATAAAATATTATTTTTATTTTTAGAATCTATTTAATAATTAAATAAAATAGCCCTTAATTATTAATAGGTTTTGATTTATTTAATAAAATCTCCATTTGAAAACCAAATATTTTCAAAACCAAATCATCAGGTTTTATTTGAAAATAAAAGATATTTGGAAAACTTATTTAAAATAAAATAACATTTTTATTTTAGGATCCATTTAATAATTAAATAAAATGGACCTTAGTTATTAAATCAAATAGGTTTTGTTTTATTAAAATATTTATTTTGAAATCTAAAATAAAACCAAAACACTTCAGTAGGTTTTATTTGAGAATATAAAATACTTGGAAAACTTATTTTAAATAATTAAATAAGTTTTGATGTTTTGTAAATAGTAAAACCTTTATTAATAAAACTTGGATATTAAAACCTTATTAATTTGATTCAAATAAACCTTTACTATTTTTATCAAAACAAAATGTTTTATTTCAAAAGCTTGGCCAAGGTTTATTTTGGCTCTATAAAATAATCTTTATTTATAAATCCACTTTTCTTTTGAAAGCCAAATCCTTTTATTTAAAAGATCCAAAATAGTAATTTCACTTATTCAAAATATTTTCTTTATTAATTGTTTAACTTTTCAAATCCCTTTAGGATTTGTTTGATCAAAAGGGTTTGAAGGTTTCCAAATAGATTCAAAAAGTTTCTTCTCACCCTGGAAATCAAACAAAATTTTATTTTATTCAATAATTTTCACATTACAAGATTTGGAAAATCTTGGGATGTGACATTTTGCCGGAATAAAGATGGATTCGTACTCTGGAGACGGAGTTATTGATGGCTTCCTCAGGTGCTCTAGGGCGATACCTGGAGGAATTGACTGTCTGGTTGATCCGAGTTTTGACAATGTGTCTGCGGCGTCGTTTTCTGCCCGAGGTACATGATGAAATTCACATTCATCGAAGTATCCACTGAGTTTTTGCACATGAAATCTATACAAAGCCATATTATCATCCAACGCATCCCAATTGCCTGAGACTTGTTGTACTACTAGATCTGAATCTCCATAGCACAAAATTCGGCGTATGCCAATCTCTTTTGCCACCTTCAATCCATGGACTAGTGCTTCATATTCGGCTACATTGTTTGACGTGGCAAAATGTATTTGCAGCACATATCTCAGCTGGTCTCTTTTTGGCGAGGTTAACACTATTCCTGCCCCCAAACCATTTCTTAGTTTGGAACAGTCGAAGTGCATCGTCCAATAATTCGGATCTGGTAATGGTGGCTCATATTGTACCTCGGCCCAATCTATGAAGAAGTCGGCACAGCCTGAGATTTGATTGCATCTCTCCTATCGAATTGCGGGGCATAAGGTGACAATTCAATTGCCCATTTTGCTATTCGGCCACTTGCATCTTTGTTGCTCAATATGTCGGCTATGGGTGCTTCACAAATCACCTTGATGGGGTGCTCTTCGAAGTAATGTTTAACCTTCTTTGCTGACATGTACACCCCATATGCCATCTTCTGATAATGCGGGTAATTTTGTTTTGAGGCTGATAGTACCTCGCTTAGGTAATACACCGGCCTTTGTACTGATTTATCATCTTCAATTCGTTCCACCACGATCACAGCGCTCACTACTCTGTTGGTGGCTGCTATGTAAAGTAACATAGGCTGTTTCGATAATGGAGAATACATAGGCTGTTTCGATAATGGAGAAGCCAAGACCGGCGCTGTGACCAGCATCTTTTTCAATTCATGAAATGCATTGTCTGCTTGTGGAGTCCAAATGAACTTATCCGATTTTTTCATTAGCTGATAAAGTGGTAGTGCTTTCTCTCCCAGCCGACATATAAATCGGCTGAGCGAAGCTAAACAACCTGTGAACTTTTGTACGTCATTTAGACATCTTGGCAATTCCATCCTTTTCACTATTTTTATCTTAGTTGGGTTGGCCTCTATACCTCGGCTAGATACGAGGAAACCGAGCAATTTTCCCGCTGGCACACCAAATGTGCATTTTTCCGGGTTAAGCTTCATTCGAAACCTTCTCAGGTTCGCAAAAGTCTGCCGGATATCATCCAGTAGCGTTTTGCTTTCTTTGGTTTTGATAACCACATCATCTACATATACTTGTACATTTTTCCCTATCTGGTCATGTAGACATTTTTGCATGCATCTCTGATACGTTGCTCCTGCGTTGCGCAGGCCGAATGGCATTGTGCGATAGCAATAAGCCCCGTACGGGGTAATAAACGCAGTCTTTATTTGATCGGCCGGATTTAACGGTATCTAGTTAAAACCAGAATATGCGTCTACAAATGATAATAGTTCACAACCAGCGGTCGAATCAATGACTTGGTCTATTCTAGGTAAAGGAAAAGGATCTTTTGGACACGCCTTGTTCAGGTTCGTGTAATCGATACACATTCGCCATACAATGGCTACATTTGGATCATCCTTCTTCTTTTCCACTAGCACCGGGTTTGATAGCCAATCCGGATATAGTACCTCCATGATGAACCCGGCCGCAAGGAGCCGAGCTATTTCATCCCCTATTATTTTTCTCCTGTCCTCGGCGAAGCGGCGGAGAGGTTGCTTCACCAGCCTTGCTCCTGGCCTTACATTCAGAGAGTGCTCAGCCAACTCCCTCGGCACACCTTGCAGATCATGAGTTGACCATGCAAAGATATCCCGATTCTCACGGAGGAAGTTGGTGAGCTCGCTTTCCTATTTAGCATCTAGGCCGGCACCAATAGTGACGGTGCTCTCTAGGAATTGCTCATCTATCTGGAACTTTTTTGTTTCTTTAGTCGGCTGAAAGGAGACACTTCCATGTGGGTTGGCTAATGTCGGCATATTCAACTGTGCCGACTGGGCGAGGGCTGCTACCTCCTGAATCCTTCTTTTTTCTCTTGCTATTACCAATGATTCGGCCAAATTTGACCCGGATGAAGCACATTCCATTGACTTCCTGTAATCCCTTGCTACTGTTATCACCCCTTGTGGTCCGGGTAACTTCATTTTCAGATAAATTATATAACAGGTGCCCATGAATTTGGCCAATGCTGGCCGTCCGAGTAGAGCATGATAACAACTCTCTAGATCCACCACTTCAAACTCTAAATTTTCTGCTCTGCAGTTATCTCTTGTGCCGAATAACACATCCACTCGAACCTTACCAATGGGTTCGCATGAAAGCCCTGGTACTATCCCATGGAAAGTGGTCCTCGTGGATTGCAGCATGTTCTGCGATATTCCGAGTTTATGCATTGTATCTTTGTACATGATATTGATACTGCTCCCATTGTCAATGAGTACCTTTGAAAATTTCACATTAATGCTTGGTCCGACAAATGTCGGATCTAACACGAGTGCATACGACCCCGGACTCGGCATTATCTTGGGGTGATCCTTTATGCTCCAAGTTACTTCTTGATACGACCAAGGCACATATCTTGGTACTGCCGGCATAACTGCATTTACTTCCATATGCCGGCGCTGTACACTCTGCTTGTCTTGCTGTTCTGTTGTGAACACGCAATATGACTGATGATGTTCGCTGTAATCATTGCGTCCATTATTTCCTGGATTTGTCCTTCCATCCGGACCTTGGTTTATCACTTGATGCACCGCATCTCTCCGGTCTGAGTTTTCATACCTCGGGGGAGGTGGTAACATTAGTTGTTGTGCATTTGCTCCAGTCAACTGTGGCTGATGCTGCTGATGCTGCTGATGTGCCTGGAGAGGCGTTGCCTGTATGCCTGCGGGGTTACCCATTGCATTTTTCATCCATGCACATTGGCGGGTTGTATGGTTGGCTGGCCTAGCCGGGTTTGACGTGTGAAATTTACACGGCTAATCTAACATAGACTCAAATGTGTACTTCGGCCTCTCCTGCCATTGCTTCTTTTGCTCTGGTGTCCACTGTCTTTTTCCTTCATTCCTAGGTGTCCATTGCTGAGGGCCATTCTTTTGCCGCTGACTATTTCCGTGACTCGGCTGATCTTGCACTATTGCTGCCACCTGAGTCGAACCATATCTATAATCTGGTCTTTCTTCCTCTGAAGTCATTGCGCCTGGATGACCCGGCCACATCTCTTGCATATTGATCTTGATGCTCTCGATGATCTGCCGACATTAATTCTGGTTGCGTCGGATCCCCCAATGCATAGGAATCCGCTATTCTGATGGTTTCTGCCAATGTGGTTGGCATATCTCTTTGCAGTCGCTGCCATAATACACTGGCATAGCGGCATCCTTGAGCGAACCAAGCTATCGCTTGTGATTCTATAACTCCCTCACACGAATTTCTCAGGTTACACCACCGAGTTAAAAACTCTATGTCCGTCTCATTCGGCCTTTGCTTGCACATGGCTAGCTGTCGCGGCCTGTTTGGCCTCTTATAAGTACTGGTGAAGTTGCTAACGAACATTTCTTCAAAATCTAACCAACAGTTAATGCTGCCCGCTGGCAGATTATTCAGCCATACTCTAGCTGGTCCTTCCAACATTTGTGGGACATACCGCACTGCCCATCGTAAGTTTCCACCTGCTATTTTTACAGCAGTGGCATAATCGATTAACCAATCTTGTGGTTTGGTGCTCCCATTATATGTTTTTGTGCCTCTTGCCAGCTGAAAGTTCGGCATAGGCGGTTCGCCCATGATCCGTGGTCCGAAGCATGTCGGACTCGGTGGACCCTGTTCTTCCAGCAACTCGGATCGGTATAGCCGGTCTAGCTTTAGTCTGGCATCATTTGACGGCAAATCTCTATACAGAACTCTCTCATGCATTCCATAGTGGTTATTTCCACCATGGATCGCATATTCCATCTCGGAATAACCATCATTGTACCTTTCATTCACCTGATTGTGGCGAGCTGGCCTCGCTTCTCTTTCCTGCCGAGGTTCATGTCTCGGCTGCGGGTTGGGCGGCGGTTCTCTCCTTCCTTCGACCGGGACATTGTTCTAGTGATTTCCTCTTCTGAGTTCTCCTCTGCCGAGATCTCCATTGCCTCGGCTTCCGCCGCCTTTCTCAGCACGGCCGAGATTTCTCTCGCTACTGTTACCTCGACTTCCATTGCCTCTGTTCTCATTTGCTTTTCCGGCTATCGTCGGATCATATGGAACAATTTGCTTGTTTCTCTTTCCCGAAGTTACCGCTCTGTCTTTTCATGCATTGTTTCCGGGTGAAGATGTTGCTGCCACAGATAAGGCAGGTGCTGCTCCAGCCGAGTGAACCATTCGCGAGGCCCCTGGCCTCGCCGGGTCTGCTCTGAGCATTTCTTCATTCTGCTGGTTCGCAATGCGCACCAGCTCATTCACTCTTTCTTGCTGTTTCTGCCGGGCTTCGCCGGTCAATCCTTCTAACTCTAATGCTGCGGCATTTGCCGCTCTTAGGTTCTTTGTCGGGGTACTGTACCTCGGCAAGACTAAATCAACTAATTCTGCCTTATGAGCATCATGCTCCTTGTTGATATCATCTATGAGGTTCTTTCCTCTTAATCTCAACTCGTCAACCCGCTCGGGGGCGACGTCAAGCTTGTTTGCTTTGGCATACTCTCGCAGGGTCTTGTTTAAGGACTCCCGCAAGGCCGACACCTTTTTTGCCTCTACCAGCACCTTTTGCCTGGTTTCTTCCAACTCTGCCTGAGCATTTGCCGGATCAAGTATCGGCGCTACAGGTGTAGTCAGATTATCTATGGTTGCCTGAAGAATGTTTTCTGGTCTTTCCAGAGGTGGCCCTCTTACCCTTGGTGCCTTTGGGGTTGTCTCCTGCACCTCGGCCTGGTTGGCCACTGAAGGGATTACCTCGGTGGGTTGTGGAGCTGTCTGCCTGGGCGCGACCTGCACGCCCGCCGCCAGGTCTCTGCTTGATCATGCGCCTGCTACTCCCGTCTGCACCCCGGCTGCGACCATCACCTCGACGCTGCTGACAGGGCGCACTCCGCGCGGACTGCTCGCAGCGCTAAGGGGAGGTTCTCCTGCAACAACAACCTGGTGAGGGTAAACGCCGGAGATGTCGACGCCGACGTAGATCTGGTGCATGCCCAAGTTGATGAAGACGCCGTTGCGTGGAGGAGTTTTTCCCTTGAAGCTGTCTGCGTTGTCACTGACGTAGTCACAGAGATCAAGTCTCCGGACCAAGCCAGAGACAATGCGCTCGCCAGTGTTGATGAAGTTTCCCGTCCGGATCATGACTCCAGCTAGCACCGCTGCTGGCCCCACGGTGGGCGCCAACTATCGTGGTGGTGGCACGGCAGATGCCATGGGTAGGCTAAAGTTTGGGGCCAATGGATGCTAGTGGGATCTGGGGAGGGAAGATGTAGTTGATTCCACACACAAAAGACTAAGGTAAAGATCTTTATTTCTCCTTCCTTGGGCTACAAGTGCTCCTTGAGCTGTATACAAGGAGAAAGGAAGAGCTTTACCAGCCTAACGGTACTAAAAATGAGCCGATCCCCTCCTCAGGGTCCAAGCCTCCCCTTATAAAGGAGAGCCTCGGGTTCCTTTAGGGCTGACGTGGCAAGCATATTCGAGGAATATGCTTGTCCCAAAATAGTAGTTCGGCGGCCTCCTTTCCCTGTCGCCCCTCTAATGACGGCAAGGTTCTAGAGGGCCCCTCCAGCGTGCCTCGGGCTTCAGGACTGTCACCTCCGTGACCTCCTTCTGCCCCTCTGTCGCTCTGCGTAAATTTCGAATTATGCCCGAGTTGAATGACACATGAAAAACATAGTAAGCTATACCTAAGTCCCTACGTCTTTACTGGCCTTAATCAGAACTGAAGTAAATAAAACTATTTAATATAGATTTTAACAAAGGAGAATAGAGGTCTAAATATGAAGTATAGGTGATACAAAATATTTATGTCTTGGTTAGACTATTTTACTGGTCCTAATCACAGTTGACCTAAATGAAATAACTAAAGCTTCTTTGCATGTGTTTGGAGAACAGAAATAACTACGAAGTTAACCAAGCTCCTTTTTTAGGCACAATCAATCCAGGAATTGTTATTGTATCTTCTTTCAAACTTTGTAGTTTTGAATATGAAACATAAGCATTTATGTGACATCCACAAATGCCGACTAAAAATCAAGTATATCAACAAGGCAGAAGAAACTACCAGTGTTTTGACAACATTTATTTGTACATACTGACGGTGGTACTTTAATATCTTAGAATAAAAAAAGATAAAAGAGGCACCTACAGATCAAAATGTTGCTACATGGACAAACGGGCTAAACAATAGTGATTTTATAAGGTTGTCAAAGTTGAGTGCCTGCAATGTTTAAAATGAATCATGCATACCTAGCTCCCAGTTAAAACATAAAGAAATTCATGGAATTAAAGGCGATATTTCTCGGGAGGTAAGAGCCATCTTCCACATCAATAAAAAAGCCCTAGCAGCACCATCTATTCTTGTTGTCCATATACAGCAATAGAGAAATCTTAACTACAACTGCAATGGAATAAAAGTATCAGATCCAGAAAGCAAGCAAATCTAAGTCTTGTACTCATCTGTTAAGATAATATCTGAACATGGTGCTATTATCGAAACGAAGAACATCACAAAGTAAATAAATTATCTTCCAAGACAGAAAACCAAGAAACCTGCAACCTAGAAATAGAAACTTTAATAGTTAGTACATGTAGATTTGATTTATGACCAAACCTAATGAGAAAATTCAGTTATATCCTTTAGTCCAGATATACATGCAGATTTGTATTCATCAGTGATTACGGAACCATACAAATAAAGTGGAAAATAGATGGTCAGATGGCTCAATACCCATGAAAGAAAGGAAACAATTTATTACCACCAACGGTTGCTAGCAAAGGGGATTAGTAGATACCTGGAAGTGGATTCAACAAGGGAGCATGACACATCGCACAAGGCTGAAGACTGATTGGGGCAGGGAGAAGAGCTTTCCTTGGCATATTAACATCAGCCGAATTAAAAATAGCCCAACACACATCCTAAGATATATGTAGATCTAGAACACATGAGGGAGAGCTGGCTATAATCTCTCTAAAAGTCCAAACATGAGAAACGACCATCACAGACCATGAAAGATTAGATGAAGGGGATCGTGATGTAGATAAGAAGGTGCTGTCAACGGACATGATGGAGCAGCGCCATGAAGACTCATTTTTATATGCAAGTAAAAAAGAACCTCTATGATAGTAATAGAAAATAAAAACAATTTCAAACCGATTTATGTTAAGTCACTCACTAATAGGCCGGTGTAAAGAAAAAAATGCTAATGTTGAGAGCATACTGCAGTGGTGTCCAGATGTGCAGGGAAACCGTGAAGGACTTGCATCATCGCTCTCCTCTGCAATATATAATAGATGTTGTTGCATAAATCAGGCATCCAAATCATCCCATAACAAAATCATATTTTGGCAGAGAAAAACCGCAACTCGTCCAGATACCCGATTTTCGATCAACGGTAAGTACTGCATACATGTTCAGAATCTTGATATCCCCCAACCTGGATTTTCTTGCAAAAAAAATTAGTAGTTCAGATGTAATGAAAAATATATGAATGCATATAGTTAATCAACTTATTCATGCGGGCTACTCTGGCAATCTGAAGGACATGTATAGAAGAAGATGGATGCTTCGACCAGACAAACCGCAGTCAATGACAACAGCTACAGATACAACCTGAGGCTCGAGTAAAATCAAACTGAAATTTTAGCCATGTTTCCGTATCTATGTATCTATCAAAAAATTAGCCGTGTTTCAATAAATATAGAAATTGGTTGCTCACAGTCCGACCCATCATCTAATCCCACATAGCCTACACCGAGTACAGATGAAGATGCATTTGCAAAACTATAAAATCATGTCCAAACTGGTGAAAAAGGATAAAAACAGTTAACATGAAGAAGAACTACCTTTGGTAGGCAAGCCTTGTGTTATCCGTAACACCGAAAGAGCGCAGAACTCCGAATTGGAAATCATAAGCTTCCTGATGTTCCAAATAGTGATCTTACAACAAAAAATTGCTCAGACTTTGGCCTCCAAAAGAGAGAAGATAACCATGGTATCCTGCTCTTCCACATGACATAATATACTTCATCAGACTGAGTGGGAAATCCAAGCTGTAAAATGACAAGTTAAAGTTCAGAAATGTCTTGGGAGTATTCATGGACAAGAAGCATAACCATGCACAGGTCAATGCAAGAACTATGTAGAGAAGAAAACAAAAAATTATTTTACCTAATGTGAGTCCACTAATGCAGCATCACACGCATGCAATTTTTTAAAAAAGTACAGGCGGTACAGACAAACATGGCTTGGCTGAACTACATATTGCAGGGTTCATTTACAACTCCTTAGTGAAAAAATACATGAATGATCAGATATAAAAAAAGGAAATCCAAGAGTAAAGAAATAAGTGAGAGAGAAGGCATAACTTAGCTCCAAGATGTTTTTAACAGGGGACACAACGTTGCAGATGTATATACAAGATTCATGCCTAAGCATGTCAATCATCATATCCTCACAACTGAACCACAATAACCACGTAGAGCTGCACAAATGAAAGAACTATATCATTAGTCAGTCCCTAAATTAGGATTTCTCATCGTAGACAGCAAGACACTAATCTCTTGACATCAATCCTAGAAGCGAAAGTGAAATTAATTTAGAGAGGCAGGCATCAGGATGAAGATCTCACACAGATGCGCGTGGGGATGTCCTTCCCTCCACAACCACCGCTCCTCCTCTTCCTCATTTCCACTACTCCTCTCCTTTATCTCCTCTGGCACATCTGCCTCTTCCCATGGTTGCCTTGCCGAGCTGCTCTTGCCCCAACCACCTCCACGAACTGTTGCTCCTCCTGCCGCTGGCCACGTCCGCCGCCTTGCCGCCGACGGATTAGAGAGAGCGGGGATTGGGGGAGGAAATGGGACGAGCGATTGGGGGAGGAGAGGTGGCATAGGAGCTTTTCACCATGCGATTAGGGGAGGCGAGGTGGCATTGGGGAGGAGCAAATGACTATTGAGTAACTTTGCATACTCTTTATTATAGATTGTCTAGGTATCTACTCCTGTGCTAAGAATATTTACATCATATGAAGCCGTGAAAGTTTTTTTATCGCACTCAGTTTTCAACTGAATTGTTTGAGGACAAGCAGTAAGCTAAGCTTGGGGGGGAGTTGATACGTCCAAAACGTATCTACTTTCTCGAACATTTTGCTATTGTTTCTCCTTTAAACTTATGTGATTTGGATGCAACTAACACGGACTGACGCTGTTTTCAGAAGAATTACTTTGGTGTCTTATTTTTATGCAGAAAATCAACTATTAGGAAAAATGCCGGAAAATATGCCAAAAACTATTTTTCACTAGAAGATCCACGGAGCCAGAAGGGGAGACAGAGAGGAGGCCTGGGGGGCCAGACCCACCCCAGGCGCGGGCCCACCTGACCCGTGCCTAGGGGAGGTCTGGCCACCCCAGGCAGCTCCTCGGCCTCCCTCTGCGCCTATAAGTTTCCTTCTGACCTAAAAACTTAGGGGGGGTCGATAGTTTTCCAGAAAGAGTTCCGCTCCGCCGCCGTCACCAGAAACCAAGATTCGGATCCAGAAACTCCGTTCTGTCACCCTGCCGGGACGGGGGATTTGGAGAGAATCATCGACATTGTCATCACCAACGCTTCTCCATCAACCACCGATGTTTCCCTCATCCATGAGTAAGTAATCCCCCGCTGTAGGCTTGGGGATGGTAGGGATTGGATGAGTTCTATCATGTAATCGAATATGATTGTTAGGGCATAGTGCCTAGTATCTCTTGTGCTATTTGACTTTGTTGCAACTTGTTGTGCTTAATGCTTGTCACTAGGGCCCGAGTGCCATGATCTCAGATCTGAACTTATTATTGAATCATTATGATAATATTGTTTGTGATCTTATCTGCAAGTTGTGTACATATATCATTATCCGGATCCAAAGGCCCCAAAGTGACAATAGTTGGGACAACCGGAGAGGATGGCTGTGGTGTGAGGATCACATGTGTTCACGGAGTGTTAATGCTTTACTCCGGTGCTCTATTAAAAGGAGCACCTTAATTGCCAGTAGTTCCCTAGAGGTCCGTTGCCACGGGCTGGCTGGACAGAAGATGTTGTGCAAGTTCTCATTGCGAGCACGTATGACTATATATGGAGCACATGCCTTGGATTGTTTAGTACTTGGATCTTATTATTATTTATCTGCAGTGCCCTAGATTTTGAAGTTACATGTTTAGACTCGTCCATGTAACACCCGTCCATCCATCCCTATGCCTACCGCACTTGAATCCTAGTGTTACCGTTACTGTTACTATTTTTGTTACTGCTGTTGTTGCTACTACGAAACTGTTGCTACTGATAAACTTCTGTGAGCAACAACTATTTCTAAATGCAGCTGAATTGACAACTCAGTTGTTAAGGCTTGCAAGTATTATTTGGCTCCCCCTGTGTCGAATCAATAAATTAGGTAATACTATCCGCGAAGACTGTTGCGATCCCCTACACTTGTGGGTCATCAAGACTATTTTCTGGCGCCGTTGCCGGGGAGCATAGCTTTATTTGTAAGTTCACTTGGATCTATTATTGTTCACTGCTACTCCTTTCATCATGGGGAAGTCTCGTGATGGAAAGTTCCCTATTTTACCATCCACTACAAGAAGAGGTACAGCCCTAAACACCTCTGCTGCTCTTGATTCACCGTCTGTTATAAGTAAGCTTATCACATCACTACCACATGCTCATGCTACACACAGTTCTACTACTACTGAATCTGAAACTGCTTTTGATACTCATGATGTTACTTCTACTGTGCTTGATGCGAGTGGTCCATTAGGTCCTTTTCTAGATGCTACTATGGCTAGTCTAGGAAATACCGAAACTCCTAATGAAGACACTGTTACACCTGTTAGCTCACCTGCTAGTGAGAGTTATGATATTAATGATGGTTACATTGAGCTCACTGATGAATTTGTTGAAGAGTGCTGAAACACACATGGTACCAGTGCTATTAAGAGTCTCCTTGCTAGACGTACTATTATGTCTAAGTTATCATCTGATCCTAAGTTTGTTACTTCTCTCATAGACATTAAAGATAAAGATTATGATTTCTCTCTTGATTTGTCTTATTTAGATATTGTTGAGAAATAACCTTTCCGTGGGACTGAAAATGAGAGTGATGTGGCTCATATGAATGAGCTTTATACCATGAGTGCTTTATTCTCTGATGATTTTAAGATACGCAAGTACTTTGTTGCTAAGATCTTTCCTTTTTCACTAAAAGGAGAAGCTAGGGCTTGGTTTAATAGATTACCTCCTGGTTCCATTGATAGCCCTGATTTCTTGATTGCTTCTTTCTTCTATAAATATTTTCCTCCCAGTGCTAGACATGCTGCTTTGTAGAGACTTTTTGATTTTAAGTAGGGAGAAGAAGAGAAATTGCCTGGGTCATGGACAAGGTTCTGTGCCTTGATTCATGAATATCCTGGATGTCCATTACCTAAGAATGAGTTGCTTGTTATTTATTATAATGGACTGACTAATGATTCTAGGACCTACATAGATAGCTTTGTTGATTGTGTTTTCAGAAAAAGAACTCCTACAGATGCTAAAGAATTAATGGCTAAGATAAGCAAGAATTATGATGATTGGACTTCAACTGAGCTGAATACACCTGAGCCTATTACTACTGAACCAGATGTTCCTGAACCAATTCCAACACCAACACCGAAGAAGAGAGGAATTATTGCATTAAATGATGAAGTGATGAAGGAAGCTAAGAAGTGTCTAAAGGAGAAAGGCATTAGAGCTGAAGATGTGAAGAATCTACCTCCTATAGAAGAATTATATAAGCCAATTCCCCACTCATCTACTATTGAGGTACACTCTCTCCAGCACTTTGATGAAGGTGATATTCCCTATAGTAAGCCTCATGATCAATGCTTAGAGGAACTTGACATTTTTATTGTTAAACAAGGTAATTTTAATAAACAAGTTCAGAATCATTTATTGGAAAACTCTAGAGCTATTAATGAGTTGAAGGATATTATGGAAAGAACTTCTAATGATATTAAAATGCTTTGCAAACACTTTCAAATGGTTCAAACCCAACTTGATCAACTTGCTAAGGTACAAAAGGATATGCTAGTTAATGCTTCAGGAGATAAACATGCTTATGGAATTAAAACTAGGAGTGGTATAACTACTCAAGATCCTTTATATCCTGAAGGGCACCCTAAAAGAATTGAGCAGGATTCCTAACAAGTAGATAGTGGTAGTCCTCATCAGAGAAAGAAGAAGAAACATAAGATAGTTGAGGAACCACTTGAACCTCTTGTAGATCCTAATGGTATATTTGTCTCTGATGCTGAAACTAAGAATTGTAATGATAACAATGATGCTCCTGATATGAGGAAGTTGAGGAAGAATCTGAGAAGCACACTAAGAACACTAGGTACACTAAGGAAGATTTTATTGCTAATAAACATGGTATAGAGAGAGAACCTTGGGTGCAGAAACCTATGCCTTTTCCAGGTAAGAAACACAAGTCAAAGGAGGAAGAACACTACAACAAGTTTTGTGAGTGGATGAAACCTTTATTTTTGCAAATTCCTTTGACTGCTACTATTAAGTTTCCTCCTTATTCAAAGTATATGAAGGATATTGTCTCTAATAAAAGGAATATTCCTAATGAAGAGATTTCTACTTTGCTTGCTAATTAATCCTTCAATGGTAAGGTTCCAAAGAAACTTGGTGATCCAGGTATACCAACTATTCCTTGCTCTGTTAAGAATAATTATGTTAGAACTGCTTTAGGTGATTTGGGAGCTGGAGTTAGTGTTATGCCTTTTTCTCTCTACAAGAGACTCCATCTAGAAAAGTTAATACCAACCGATATATCTTTGCAAATGGTTGATAAGTCAACTACTATTCCTGTTGATATATGTGAGGATGTTCTTGTTCAAGTAGCTCATAATTGCATGGTTTTAAATGATTTTGTTGTGCTTGAAATGCCTGAAGATGATAATATGTCTATTATTCTTGGGAGACCTTTTCTTAATATTGCAGGTGTTGTCATCAATTGCAATCAAGGAAAAGTAACATTCAATATTAATGACAAAGATCACATTGTCTATTTCCCCAAGAAGGTTGCTAAGAGCTATTCCCTGAATTCCATTGAAAATATTTGTAACGCCCCTGAATCGGGTCTATGCAGATCTCAGCATTTTCGCCAAAACCCGCATAGAAGCGATTCAAAGACGCCCACCAGACACTTTCGTGTGGGTGGGATTCGATTACAAGTAGTTACATCACAACAGTTTACAACAGAGTCCACAAGAACTTATATATACAACAACAACTCAATGAGTCAAGAATACAAAAGGTACAATACGAAGATACAATTCAAAGAGAAAGCGAATAGTATCCGAGTACGGACAAGATCCAAATGGGACTAAGAGTCCAGAAGAATAACCAAGCGGTGTCCATAACCCTGCCCAGGCCAAGCCGGAAGGGTAACCTTGCTAACGTCGTCAATCACATACCTGTCAAGCCAAAAGGGTGCCGGCAAAGGGCAAAGGAAAAACAGAAAGAGAGCGGTCAGTACTGAATCCAGTACACGGCGAGACTAGAATTCGGTGGTCCTCGCCTACATAGGTATGGTGGGCTCAGCGGCAGCAAATCTTGCATTATCTAACTTATAGAGACACGCTACAACTTCGGCTATTAGAGCAAGATAAGAGAGCTTATACGGTAACTATAGTATAACACCAAACATAACTCATCCGAATATTTCCCCCTCGTAGATCAGTCGAGGAAGTCCCCTTGCGGAACACACACGATGGCAAATTTAATTAAGCAGGTGTTTAGTTGATAAGGCTAATTACTAGTCATATTATTAAAAAGCAAAACATTAGTGGCGTTGTCTATGATCGTGACATTGTACTCCTGAGGCGTCCATAACCGTGGACACACGGCTTCTCGAAAAGATTTACCCTGCAGGTGTGCACTACTGTACCCAAACGCATGCTCAACCCTTCAGGCAACATATCATATGTGCATTCTGAATCTCACAACAAGAACTGTCTCATAACTACGCGCATATCCAGAGGCATCACCTACTATGTTGATCCAACCAAGAGGTACGAGGATTCTCGAGGGAGGCACAGCGTTTGAGTCTACGGCCGGGTGATGATCGGAAGATAGCTTGTAGAGCTCCATCCCACCTCCGACACGATATCCCAATTTTATGCAATGCAAGCCATGGCAGTCCACCAAAATATCAAGTCCGAAGACATATCAACTCAACCATGTCCGAGGACATATTATGCGTATGCACCAAATGGAAAACCAATTTTGTAACCCTCTGGATATACGAATAGCGCCGGTAGGTGAGGGGGATCCCAGATGCCCCACGTTTGGTTAGCGCGATCAACTCAGAACTGGTATTGTAGAACGAACGGTTCCTAGGTCGGCTCAAGCAGTTACCAAAGGTGGTCCCTGCCGGGGCCTTATCATTAGGTGAAACCATAACCAACAACATCAGATTAATTATCTTATCACCAACCATGTCCCGGTATCATGTTCCACCTGTGTGAGAGCGATACTAAGCATGCCTACGACTCGCGGGGACAAAGCTAGCTAATCAAACAAGGCAATGGGATAACCAAGGCCATATAGTGGAGCAGGTAAATGAAGGAACAGTACTATAGCATCGATAATAAGGTTAGCAATAGATCAAAGGAAGGAAGTAAAGACTATAAATGCAAGATAGGTAGAAGGGGGAGAATGCTCGCCTGTGAGACAAGGTCGGGAAACCGGAGGCATATCGCATCTCGCATCAACTCATCGTCCTATACGGTGAAGAAGCAAAGTACTAGAAAGAACACCCGATGCAATATTTAATACTAGGCGGAAGATCCGGCATGTTTATGATATGATGCATGGCATGCCAATGTGCGGCCTAACTTAGCAATATTAAGCGGAATCAGGATTCCGACATTTAAACAGAAGGTTCAAGTTATTTATCTACCCCGCAAATTAAATGTTGATTAGCAAGGCAAAAGCATGGCATATGTGAGCTACACAAATTTAAATGGAGTCGAGATAATATAAATATAACCCGCATATGGTCTCCATATTTATTTAGGTGAATCGGCATAAGGCCCCCAAACCACACACTATGTATGCGGGTATGAATGGTTATTTGCAACAAGTATATTCATATATTATAAAAAATATAGGGGTCTCAGGAAGAGGGGTCACACATGAAGGTTTGGCGATCTTGGTGTTCACCGAGGGGGTCGATAGGTCGGCCTCCGGGGTCTCGGCCATTGGATCCGTGAAGACGGTCATGGCGTCCGGGAAGGCGATCATGGCTCGGGGCTGCGGATCCTCGAGATCGGGGCCTTCGGATCCGTGACGTAGGCCTTGGCGTTCCGGCTTCAATTACCGAAGGTGTACTTGGTTCCGGTAACGATGGTCACAGGAAGAACTTGTCGAGAACAACAATGACGACCTTGTCACACTCCTCATCCTAGTATGTTGTGGACTGTAGTCGAGGACGCGAAGTTCCCAACACCACCATCTTGTTAGCATCACGCCACACCTCAACCACACGTCAGATTACCATAGACTTCGAGGGTTGCACAATTCCACATCAAAAGGAAGGCCGTGTCCGAAGGTATGACAGCACGAACACCAGCAAAAACAGGGGCTCCCAATGGTGGACCTGCAGGACGCGAGGCATGCTGGGCTTGCTCCTGGTCCACTAAGCACGCGCGGAGTCATGGGGTCGATGACGGTGCAGAGTGAGAACGGGGACGCGCGTCCGGGCTTGTAGACGAGGATCAGGGGCGGCGTCATGGCGTACGCAGAGGAGGCCGAGAAGGCTCGATCAGGGACGAAAGGCGGGAGCCACGGATCAGAGGCGAGGTGCTCGATGGCGGGGAGAACGGGGGCCACGGACGCTGAGTTCTGGGCGCCGGTGACGACGCGGTCGGGCAGGAGCTCAGGCGGCCGCGCGTGGGAAGGCGAGAGCCGCGGCGAAGGGCTGGCAGCAGCGGGGCATCTCTGCTCGGAGGAGAGATGGCGACAGCAAGGGGATGCGGATGACGCTCGGAAGAGGAGTGGCCGGAGACGCGGGATGCAGAGCAGGCGAGCGGCAGTAGTCGCGGGGGCGTGGCGGCTCGCGGGCGCGGCCTGCAAAGAGGCGGCGCAGCAGACGGAGGGAGGAGAGGTCGAGAGTGGCTGCAGAGTCGGGAGTTGGGCAAGATGCGGACGGGGCACAGGGGTCGCGGGATCGAGGGGATCCCGTGCGTGCGTGCTGTGTTGGGGTCAGGGCCGAGTGTGTGTGTGGTGTTGCATGTAACAAGTAGCGTGCGTGGTGTGTGTTTGTGCCTGGCATGCGTGGGACGTGTTGGGGTATGGTTGTGGTGTGCGTTGCGTGTGTGTGTGGCGGCGGGAGGTGTGGATCAGGTTAGGGTTAGAATTTCGTTAGAACTAGGGTTCGTCGTGCGGGTTGTAGGTGGCTAGCTGGGCCTTTTGGCCTGGCCAGCTGCCTCCCCAAAACTCTTTTATTTTTATTTGTTTTAGTTTTAAAAGACTTTTGTAAATAGTTTTTAGACAAATAAAATATCGAGAAAAGAATGGGGTTTTCGATTTGATATTAAAAGAGGGGAATACTTAGAAGACAAATTAGGCTTTTGGTTAAAATATTTTAGGTCAAAAGTATGCATGATGTCATGATGATGCAAAACAAAAAATAACACGCAACTTTATTTCGGAATATTTTCTGGGACATTACAACTCGACACCACTAACAAGGGATCTTGTCCCAAGATCCAAGCAAAAACACCGGGGAAGTGGGGTTGATGATTGGATATTCTTGAGTAGGGTTGATGGTCGCGACACCACTAACAAGAGTTCTGGCTCTGTTCTTCGGAAGAACACTCCGGAGAGGCAAAGACGGAAGTAGAGGTATCAAAGATAAGGCCACTTTTATCTTCCATCGAAGGAGTAAAATTGCATTATTCCACCAATCAATGTACAAGAGCGAATGATAAGAGCAGTGATATGGTCATGACTCCATCCTGCACTCAAAGCATTACTCTGTACATGAATAGAAGAATCGTGCAACCAACTCTCAGAATCCAGACTAAACATGTTGACAAACGGTATTTTGGAAAGCTTCGGAAAAAGGGTCCAGAGATAAAGAGGTCGTTGTCTTAGAAGTTGCACAACACCGGGAACATATGATGAAAGCTCAGATAGAGCGAAAACCAGATGTAGCACCTCCGTTACAAACAGGAAGGAAGTGAAACCCTAAAGGTACGACGGAAACCCAACCGCGAGAAATGCTAGACTTGAAGAAAGGTAAGAGACCAGATTAAACACGCAAGGATAAGAGGAGAAAGAATGGAGACAAGGAGTAAAATCAGAACTACTCAGATCTATCCAACGCATTTGTAGAAAAATAGTTTTGACACTAGACATCGGCCGTTGGCAAGGTTAACCTACAGGCTGGACTAGTGGGGTATCGTAAACCTTTGCTCTGATACCACTTGTAACGCCCCTGAATCGGGTCTATGCAGATCTCAGCATTTTCGCCAAAACCCGCATAGAAGCGATTCAAAGACGCCCACCAGACACTTTCATGTGGGTGGGATTCGATTACAAGTAGTTACATCACAACAGTTTACAATAGAGTCCACAAGAACTTATATATACAACAACGACTCAACGAGTCAAGAATACAAAAGGTACAATACGAAGATACAATTCAAAGAGAAAGCTAATAGTATCCGAGTACAGACAAGATCCAAATGGGACTAAGAGTCCAGAAGAATAACCAAGAGGTGTCCATAACCCTGCCCAGGCCAAGCCGGAAGGGTAACCTTGCTAACGTCGTCAATCACATACCTGTCAAGCCAAAAGGGTGCCGGCAAAGGGCAAATTAAAAAAAGAAAGAGAGCGGTCGGTACTGAGGCCAGTACACGGCGAGACAAGAATTCGGCGGTCCTCGCCTACATAGGTATGGTGGGCTCAGCGGCATCAAAGCTTGCACTATCTAACTTATAGATACACGCTACAACTTTGGCTATTAGAGCGAAATAAGAGAGCACTATACGGTAACTATAGTATAACACCAAACATAACCCATCCGAAGATTTCCCCCTCGTAGACCAGTCGAGGAAGTCCCCTTGCGGAACACACATGATGGCAATTTTAATTAAGCAGGTGTTTAGTTGAAAAGGCTAATTACTAGTCATATTATTAAAAAGCGAAACATTAGTGGCGTTGTCTATGATCATGACACTGTACTCCTGAGGCGTCCATAACCGTGGACACACGACTTATCAAAAAGATTTACCCTGCAGGGCTGCAGCAGTGTACCCAAACGCATGCTCAACCCTTTAGGCAACATATCACGCGTGCCTTCCGAATCTCACAACAAGAACTGTCCCATAACTACGCGCATATCCAGAGGCATCACCTACTGTGTTGATCCAACCAAGAGGTATGACGATACTTGAGGGAGGCACAGCGTTTGAGTCTGCGGTCGGGCGATGATCGGAAGATAACTTGTAGAGCTCCATCCCACCTTCGACACGATATCCCAATTTTATGCAATGCAAGCCATGGCAGTCCACCAAAATATCAAGTCCGAAGACATATCAACTCACCCATGTCCAAGGACATATTATGCGTATGCACCAAATGGAAAACCAATTTTGTAACCCGCTGGATATACGAATAGCACCGGTAGTTGAGGGGGGATCCCAGAGGCCCCACGTTTGGTTAGCGCGATCAACTCAGAACTGGTATCATAGAACGAACGGGTCCTAGATCGGCTCAAGCAGTTCCCAAAGATGATCCCTGCCAGGGCCTTATCATTAGGTGAAACCATAACCAACAACATCAGATTAATTATCTTATCACCAACCATGTCCGGGTATCATGTTCCACCTGTGTGAGAGCGATACTAAGCATGCCTACGACTCGCAAGGACAAAGCTAGCTAATCAAACAAGGCAATGGGATAACCAAGGCCATATAGTGGAGCAGGTAAATGAAGGAACGGTACTATAGCATCGACAATAAGGTTAGCAATAGATAAAAGGAAAGAAGTAAAGACTATAAATGCAAGATAGGTAGAAGGGGGAGAATGCTCGCCTGTGAGACAAGGTCGGGAAACCGGAGGCTTGTCGCATCTCGCATCAACTCATCATCCTATTCGGTGAAGAAGCAAAGTACTAGAAAGAACACCCGATGCAATATTTAACACTAGGCGGAAGATCCGGCATGTTTATGATATGATGCATGGCATGCCAATATGCGGCCTAACTTAGCAATATTAAGCGGAATCAGGATTCCGACATTTAAATAGAAGGTTCAAGTTATTTATCTATCCCGCAAATTAAATGTTGATTAGCAAGGCAAAAGCATGGCATATGTGAGCTACACAAATTTAAATGGAGTCGAGATAATATAAATATAACCCGCATATGGTCTCCATATTTATTTAGGTGAATTGGCATAAGGCCCCCAAACCACACACTGTGTATGCGGGTATGAATGGTTATTTGCAACAAGTATATTCATATATTATAAAAATATAGGGGTCTCAGGAAGAGGGGTCACACATGAATGTTTGGCGATCTTGGTGTTCACCGAGGGTGTCGATAGGTTCGGCCTCCGGGGTCTCGGCCATTGGATCCGTGAAGACGGTCATGGCGTCCGGGAAGGCGATCATGGCTCGGGGCTGCGGATCCTCGAGATCGGGGCCTTCGGATCCGTGACGTAGGCCTTGGCGTTCTGACTTCAATTACCGAAGGTGTACTTGGTTCCGGTAACGGTGGTCGCAGGAAGAACTTGTCAAGAACAACAATGACGACCTTGTCACACTCCTCATCCTAGTACGTTGTGGACTGTAGTCGAGGACGCGAAGTTCCCAACACCACCATATTGTTAGCATCGTGCCACACCTCAACCACACATCAGATTTCCATATACTTCGAGGGTTGCACAATTCCACATCAAAAGGAAGGCCTTGTCCGAAGGTATGACAACACATACACCAGCAAAAACAGGGGCTCCCGATGGTGGACCTGCAGGACGCGAGGCATGCTGGGCTTGCTCCTGGTCCACTAAGCACGCGCGGAGTCATGGGGTCGATGACGCTGCAGAGTGAGAACGGGGACGCGCGGCCGGGCTTACAGACGAGGATCAGGGGCGGCATCATGGCGTCCGCAGAGGAGGCCGAGTAGGCTCGAGCAGGGGCGACAGGCGGGAGCCACAGAGCAGAGGCGAGGTGCTCGATGGCGGGGAGAACGGGGGTCGCGGACGCTGAGTTCTGGGCGCCGGTGACGACGCGGTCGGACAGGAGCTCAGGCGGCCGCGCGCGGGAATGCGAGAGCCACGGCGACGGGATGGTGGCAGCGGAGAAACTCTGCTCGGAGGAGAGGTGGCGACAGCGAGGGGATGCGGATGACGCCCGGAAGAGGAGTGGCCGGAGAAGCGGGGTGCAGAGCAAGCGAGCGGCAACAGTCGCGGGGGCGTGGCGGCTCGTGGGCGCGTCCTGCGAAGAGGCGGCGCAGCAGACGGAGGGAGGAGAGGTCGAGAGTGGCGGCAGAGTTGGGAGTTGGGCAAGATGCGGATGAGGCACAGGGGTCGCGGGATCGAGGGGATCCCGTGCGTGCGTGCTGTGTTGGGGTCATGGTCGAGTGCGTGTGTGGTGTTGCGTGTAACAGGTAGCGTGCATGGTGTGTGTTTGTGCCTGGCGTGCATGGGACGTGTTGGGGTATGGTTGTGGTGTGTGTTGCGTGTGTGTGTGTGGTGGCGGGAGGTGTGGATCAGGTTAGGGTTAGAATTTGGTTAGAACTAGGGTTCGTCGTGCGGGTTGTAGGTGGCTAGCTGGGCCTTTTGGCCCGGCGAGCTGCCTCCCCAAAACTCTTTTATTTTTATTTGTTTTAGTTTTAAAAGACTTTTGTAAATAGTTTTTAGACAAATAAAAGATCTAGAAAAGACTAGGGTTTTCGATTTGATATTAAAAGAGGGGAATAATTAGAAGACAAATTAGGCTTTTGGTTAAAATATTTTAGGTCAAAAGTATTCATGATGTCATGATGATGCAAAACAGAAAATAACACGCAATTTTATTTCGGAATATTTTCCGGGGCATTACAACTCGACACCACTAACAAGGGATCTTGTCCCGAGATCCAAGCAAAAACACCGGGGAAGTGGGGTTGATGATTGGATATTCTTGAGTAGGTTTGATGGTCGCGACACCACTAACAAGAGTTCTGGCTCTGTTCTTCGGAAGAACACTCCGGAGAGGCAAAGACGGAAGTATAGGTATCAAAGATAAGGCCACCTTTATCTTCCGTCGAAGGAGTAAAATTGCATTATTCCACCGATCAATGTACAAGAGCGAATGATAAGAGTAGTGATATGGTCATGACTCCATCCCGCACTCAAAGCATTACTCTGTACATGAATAGAAGAATCGTGCAACCAACTCTCAAATTCCAGACTAAACATGTTGACAAACGGTATTTTGGAAAGCTTCGGAAAAAGGGTCCAGAGATAAAGAGGTCGTTGTCTTAGAAGTTGCACAACACCGGGAACATATGATGAAAGCTCAGATAGAGCGAAAACCAGATGTAGCACCTCCGTTACAAACAGGAAGGAAGTGAAACCCTAAAGGTACGACGGAAACCCAACCGCGAGAAATGCTAGACTTGAAGAAAGGTAAGAGACCAGATTAAACACGCAAGGATAAGAGGAGAAAGAATGGAGACAAGGAGTAAAATCAGAACTACTCAGATCTATCCAACGCATTTGTAGAAAAATAGTTTTGACACTAGACATCGGCCGTTGGCAAGGTTAACCTACAGGCTGGACTAGTGGGGTATCGTAAACCTTTGCTCTGATACCACTTGTAACGCCCCTGAATCGGGTCTATGCAGATCTCAGCATTTTCGCCAAAACCCGCATAGAAGCGATTCAAAGACGCCCACCAGACACTTTCATGTGGGTGGGATTCGATTACAAGTAGTTACATCACAACAGTTTACAACAGAGTCCACAAGAACTTATATATACAACAACGACTCAACGAGTCAAGAATACAAAAGGTACAATACGAAGATACAATTCAAAGAGAAAGCTAATAGTATCCGAGTACAGACAAGATCCAAATGGGACTAAGAGTCCAGAAGAATAACCAAGAGGTGTCCATAACCCTGCCCAGGCCAAGCCGGAAGGGTAACCTTGCTAACGTCGTCAATCACATACCTGTCAAGCCAAAAGGGTGCCGGCAAAGGGCAAATTAAAAAAAGAAAGAGAGCGGTCGGTACTGAGGCCAGTACACGGCGAGACAAGAATTCGGCGGTCCTCGCCTACATAGGTATGGTGGGCTCAGCGGCATCAAAGCTTGCACTATCTAACTTATAGATACACGCTACAACTTTGGCTATTAGAGCGAAATAAGAGAGCACTATACGGTAACTATAGTATAACACCAAACATAACCCATCCGAAGATTTCCCCCTCGTAGACCAGTCAAGGAAGTCCCCTTGCGGAACACACACGATGGCAATTTTAATTCACCAGGTGTTTAGTTGAAAAGGCTAATTACTAGTCATATTATTAAAAAGCGAAACATTAGTGGCGTTGTCTATGATCATGACATTGTACTCCTGAGGCGTCCATAACCGTGGACACACGACTTCTCGAAAAGATTTACCCTGCAGGGCTGCACTACTGTACCCAAACGCATGCTCAACCCTTCAGGCAATATAAAGGTACCTCCAGCAGCTGAATCCAACAGGTTTCTTGAAGAGAAGTTACCTGCATAAAAAGTCTGGATAATCATCCAAGCAGTGAGTCCATGAGTGGGACAATTCTTAACCAAAGACTTCATTCTTTCCCAAGCTTGAGCAACATGTTCATTATCAAGTTGTTTAAATTTCATAATGTCACTTCTCATAGATATAATCTTAGCATGAGGATAGTACTTTCCAATAAAAGCATCTTTGCACTTAGTACAAGAATCAATACTATTTCTAGGCAAGGATAGCAACCATTCTTTAGCTTTTCCTCTCAAGGAGAAAGGAAACAACTTGAGCTTAATAATATCTCCATATACATCCTTATAATTTTGCATCTCACAAAGTTCAACAAAGTTATTGAGATGAGGAGCAGCATCATCAGAACTAGCACCAAAAAATTGCTATCTCATCACAAGATTCAACAAAGCAGGCTTAATTTCATAAAAGGTAGCATCAGGAGAAGGTGGAGCAATGGGAGTGCTAAGGCAATCATTGTTCTTTGTGCTAGCGAAGTCACACAACTTGGTGTTCTCAGCAGAGTTCATTTTGGCAAAGGTGGGCAAGCCAAAAACAGCAGCAACAGCTAGAGCAGGAACTAATCTTTTTTTGTGTGTTTTTGATAAGAGAAAATAAACCAAACTAGACTAATTTTTTTGGAGTTTTTTATTAAAAGAGGCAAACAAAACCGAGCAAAATAAACTAAGCAAACTAAAAACAAAGTAAAGAGAAAGGTTGAGGAGGACTCCCCTTGTGAATATGTCCTTAGCCTCCACGGCAATGACGCCAGAAAGAGCTTGATGGTGCCCAGCAATGTCATGGGACGCTTCGTTGGAAACCCCAATAGCAAGGTGTGATGAGCACATCAACAAGTTTTCCCTCAGTAAGAAACCGAGGTTATCGAACCAGTAGGAGGAAGGAAACGTCTCAAAGGTGTTGCAAGCAACTTGGAAACCTGCACAACACAAACTCAAGACTTTGCCCCAACGAATCAGTGAGGTTGTCAAGCTCACTGGTTTTCTATAACAAAGGATTAAACGTATGGTGTGGAAGGTGATGATGGTTTGTAGCAAGTAAACAAGTAATAGTGGAAGATGTATCAATGGTAAAGATTGGACCGGGGTCCATAGTTCACTAGAGGTGCTCTCCTTAGATAAACAACATGGCATGAAGGGTAAACAAATTACAGCAGGGCAATTGACAGGAACTTAGCAAGGCATAACAATGCAATACTAGACAAAAAGATCCTATGAGATTCGATTGGGCAATACAACAATATACATAGACCGCCTTCCAACTACATCCATGACTAGAAGTCCACCTTCAGGTTATCATCCGAACCCCCTCCAGTATTAAGTTGCAAGCAACATACAACTGCTTTAAGCAAAGTGTGTATGGTAAACAGTCCACTTGTTCCATGAACAAGAGACTATTGTTTTCTCCCTAGTGGCAACAACACATCAACAACCGAAGAGATTTCTATCACTTCTCTTGTAAACTAGAGGCATGAACCCACTATCGAGCATAAATACCCCCTCTTAGAGTCACTAGCAACTACTTGGCCAAGATAGATACTAACAACGGAGAGCATGCAAGATCACGAACAACCCAGACATGATAGAATCAAATAGACAAAACCATTAATCAATCTGACATAGTAATCTCAATATCCATCGGATCCCCGCAAACACAACATGCATGATTACAAATAGATTAGATCTTGATCATGAACGGAGCTCACAAGATCTATACATGAAAGCACAAGGAGGAGATACAACCATCTAGCTACTACATGGACTCGTAGTCCAAGGTGGAACTACTCACGCTTTATACCAGAGAAGAAGGCCTCCGGGATGATCTCCCCTCCAGCAGTGTGCCGGAAAGAACTTCAGATCCCCCTGATCTAGGGACGATGGTGGCGGCGGCTACAGAAGGTTTCGTGGAGTTTTAATTGGGTGCCTAGGGTTTCTACATCGGGGGCTTCTTATAGGCAAAGGGGCGAGGCTGGGAGGCGTCCAGGGGGCCCACACCCTGCCCAGGCGCGGGGTGGGCCCACCCGCGCCTATGGGGGGTATGGCCTCCCTGTGGCGCCTCTCCGTCTTGTCTTCTAGCTTTGTGTCGCCCATAGTAAAATATTGACTTTGGATTTTGTCCCGTCCAATTCCGAGAATATTGATTTTCTGCCTTTTTGGAACCAAAAACAGAAGAAAACAGGCAACTGGCACTGTGGCAACTTGTTAATAGGTTAGTTCCAGAAAAGATATAAAAACACCTCAAAGAGGAGACTGATACGTCGGAAACGTATCTATAATTTTTTATGCTCCATGCTTATTTAGTATCTACTTTGCTTTGCTTGTCTACACTTTGAGGTGCTTTTACATGTTTTCTGTTACTAACCTATTAACAAGTTGCCACAGTGCCAGTTGCCTATTTTCTGCTGTTTTTGGTTTCAGAAAAGTTAGTAAAGAAATATTCTCGGAATTGGACGGGACGAACGTCAAAGTCAATTACTTTCCGTGGGGAACAAGAAATCCAGAGGGGAGCCGGAGAGGCCGGCCAGACCCACCCTAGGCGTGGGTGGGCCCTGCCCCATGCCTGGGAGGGGTGTGGGGCCCCTGGCCAATTCCTCGGCCTATAAGAAGCCCCCAATGCAGAAACCCTAAGTACCCGATCGAATCTCCATGAAACCCTAAGCCCCCAACGCAAAGCAAAGTAGATACTAAACAAGCATGGAACATCAAAAATTATAGATACGTTTCCGACGTATCACTGAGCAAGGTAAAAGAAGCAGAAGGAGATAGAGGAGGCAGACCAGTTGCGTAGCGTGGAAAGAAAGAACGAGGAAATATATGCCATGTTAAAGGAGCAACAGAAGCAACTCGACGAAATGAGCCAGCAAGGGCCAACTCATCAACGGCTGGAAGAAAGTGCTGGTGGCCCATCTCAGGGGAGAAGCAGCATCGCTTCCACGGTGGTCGATCCGATAAGTCGCTACCCCGTGGATAATATCACTGATAAGACAAGTGGTGAGCTGCATGTGGGAGTGATGAACTTATCCTTCAAGGCGGCTCTCGGCTATGGTTTATCTTGTGAACCTAAAGCATGCTGGCATTGCAAAGATATTCCAGATGGCTATGCTCGCGTCGGGGTGGATGAGGTTCTACCTCAATATGAATCACTACAACTTAACATCCCTGGACCTGAAGATGAGAGCACGCTAGGAGAAGTCAGGGGCTGTATGATTCTATGGCGCAAGAAACACATCGTGTTTCTAGGCTCTGCATCCAGGCCACCACCATCTCCTCCGCGTCAGCTGAGTCTGCTGCCTCCAGCAAGTCCACATGAGGAGTGGGACGACCACCATAGCACGAGTCCACCGCCGCGTCATCCCACTCCGCCGCCGCTGTGTCAGACGAAGAAGGCGGCCTCTCAGTCAACTAGTAATACTACTCATAAGAAATACAAAGGTAAAAGGGTGAAGAAAACCACGCCGCCTCCTCCCAAGTTACCTTACGAGATGACTGATGAGGAAACCAAAGCGATCAGCGATGCCCAAGTGAAAGCCTTTTTTGCACCCAAGTGCCCGAGCCAAAGCAAATATTTGATCCGAAAGTCAAAAAGTGAGCATTTTAATGGTGAAGACCTGTTGTAAATTTATTATGAGGAATTCTATATGTTATTCAAACAAGATTCCATCGACTTGAGTCTCCTCGCTACCTATTGTCTGTAAGGGGTTCATTTATTTCTATGATAAAGTCTCTAACTCAGCTCATTCATTGCATATAATTATCTTCACTATGCTATTATGCAAAATGAAGAGCGATGAATGTGACTGAAAGAAAATCTTTGACACTGGGTTCATCGACCCACACCGGTTTAATCAAGCATTGCTAAAGGAATACCCCAAGGAGACGGAACGTAACTTGCTAAGAGCCTTATTGAGGCAACATTACAAATAAACAATATTGTTACCCTACAACTACGAGTAAGAGTGTTACTGCCTTGTATAGATTCACTTGATTCTGGTAAGTGTAATTGATGAGTTACTGACATATATAAACGTGCGCAGCTTTCACTGGATTATGCTAATCATTGAAGTTGACGCTGGAAGAGTTGAAATAAAGGACTCACTAATGAGAGACGAATCAGAGTACGCATTCATTAAAGATGCGCTCCAGAGGTAATTTCAGTCATTATCGCACTATATCGGTCTTTTTCGTTCATATATATCCTGAGATATCAAGTGACTAATAACTCATTTATTCTTTATTTTTTGTCGGGCAGGATTTGGAAAGCTTTCACCAATGCTATGGTTGGTGAATTTAAAGATGAGCTTAGTTTTCATCGGGTCGATGTAAGTAGTACGAGCTAGATCCACACATCTCTTCAATTCTAGTTTCAATACCATTATGTCATGCTTGATTATTATTTGATTGAATTCTATTCTCGTAAAGTACGAGAGGTAGCCACCAGGGACTAATTTGTCTAGATACTTCGTGTGCGAGTACATTCGCTCGGAGGTCAGTGAGCGGGACAGGGGGGCATTTATAGAAGTACATGAACAACATATTCACAAATTGTGTTCAGTGTCATTCATAATATTTGTTATGACGATTGATATTCATATTGATCTCCTTCTTTTATATATAGTTGGAACAATTACGGGAGAATCTCCAACCAAGGGAGCGCCTGGTAGGAATTTAAGAGGAATTGGCGGGATTTATTGTTGATCATGTCATATACCCAAAAGGAAAATTCCATACCTCCGGCTTCTAGTGATTTAATGATCTTGTAATCGAATAGACGAGTTGTGATATCCATTTAATCAAATTGAATATATATGTAATGTAGAATTATATCTATATAATCATGATGATGTTGTGTGTAATGGATTCCTTCATTGCATGTCACTTTTATGCCAAACGCAACCCTCCTCTACCTATCCTCCTGCCACGGCAGAACCCCCCATCCGGCTACTGCCGCAGAAATCGGCCCCAAAATTCTGTCGCGGCAGAAACCCTCATCTGCTGCTGTGGCAGAAAACGGCCCCAAAACTCTATCGCGTCATAAACACCGATCGGCTGCCGCGACAGAAAATATCTAGTCCCAGTTCGTGATACGAACCGGGACTAAAGATCCTCCACCCCACGCACTTCTACGCGGCCACGTGCAGAACCTCCAGTCCCGGTTCATAACTGACCCGAGACTAGAGGCCGGGACCTCTAGTCCTGATTCCGTAGTCCCAGTTGCAAAACCGGGACTAGAGTCTCTAGGACCGGGACTAGAGGCTGTCTAGGACCGGGACTAGAGGCTCTATTTCCACTAGTGTATGTAATTATGTTGAAGTACAAGTGGAAGTTAGGACTATATGAAAATAGATCCTTACTCTATCTAAACTACCATAACAATTGTATATGACAAACACTCACACTCCCCCAGACGGTAGCGTCATGAACAACAATAACGTCATCGACGGTCAGACTGGAGAGAAACCAAAGTAAAATCCAGTGGACTGATATCCCTCCATATTAGCACCAAGAGTGTCATAGACAACGTGTCATGGAGCGAATGCTTAGATTGTAGAGGAACCTGATGAGGTGCTCAAGTGAGGTGGTAGCTCTTTGTGCCGATGTCAAGCTAGCCGAGAGCATTTTGCACTTCAACCTTGGTTGAGGTAGCCGTGCGAAGGGTCATCATGGTCGGGTGTCGGTGTCGAGGTAGCCATACATGAAATTGCAAGCGCATATAGAATGACGGAGACACGTCGAGATAGTCTTCGAGGATGTCAATGCCGAATACGATGCAATCCAAGCCGTCGGAGACGAGGCGTGGCCATAGTTTTGTCAGAACTGGATAGACGTTAGGGACGAAGTCATACTTCATTTATGCCAGAACCGAGTATGCAAAGAAGAACTTGTCGATGACGTGGTTGAGGCAGTCATAGAGGAAGATGTAGATGTCGAAGAAGACGTTGTTGAGGCTGACGAAGACGAGACGCCGATCCGAGATTGTCAGACTCGGACACGTCGGGGATGAAGGCACGCACCGGTGTTGCCAATACCGAGTGATGTCTACGCACCTCTATTCTTATAGACAATTTTTGGGCCTCCAAGTGCAGAGGTTTGTAGAATATCAGCAAGTTTCCCTTAAGTTGATCACCTAAGGTTTATCGAACTCGGGGAGGAAGTAGTCAAAGGTATCCCTCTCAAGCAACCTTGCAATCAAGATACAAGAAGTCTCTTGTGTCCCCAACACACCCAATACACTTGTCAGGTGTATAGGTGCACTAGTTCGGCGAAGAGATAGTAAAATACAAGTTGTATAGATGATTATAAGACAACGGCGCCAGAAAAGCTTGACGGGGAGGAAGAGACTAAAGGCAATCTGAAATAAAGATGGAAGCAAGCAAACATGTAGAAAGACTAGTTGTAAATGGTGTTTGAATGCTTATAAACAAGGCCTAGGGATCATACTTTCACTAGTGGACACTCTCATATAAATATCTTCTCTTAATTATTCTACTCTGAACTACTCTCCGGTTGGACAACTATAATCCATGGTAGGGCTACAAAATCACTCCTTAAAGTTCGCATTCCCCATCTAGATAACCCCACACTGTCACCTTGAGAGCTAGATGGTTCCAACAAACACCACAATTTCATAAAGACATCCAACTCCAAATATAACTCATGATAAGTATTTATGTAATCTTTAGCCTAAGTGCCACACGGTGTGCACACTATCACCTTCACACACGTGGGGATAGCTGGAGATTACAATTAAAGCACTTGAGTAGCAGAGTAGATCTACTTGATTACAAAGCTCATGATCACAATAAGATCACGCATGGAGAGAGAGATGAACACATAGCTACCAGTAGAGCCCTTAGCCTTGAGGAAGAACTACTCCCTCCTCATCATGGGAATCAACAATGGCGATGGAGATGGTGGTGGATATCGATGGAGATGGCTCCGGGAGCAATTCCTCGTCTCGGCAGGGTGTCGGAACAGAGACTTTCGTCCCCCTAATCTCCTGTTCGGTGGCGGCGGCGATGCGCACCTTTTTCTGGATTTCTGCCCGCGTTAGGGTTTACATCTCGGGGAGACGTATATATAGGCGAAAGGGCAAGGTCGATGGAGGGCCAGGGGGCCCACACCATGTGGCCATGTGGCCAGGGGGCCCGCGCCACCATATGGTGTGGCCGCCCTGGTGCCCTCCTCCATCTCTCCTTCGGGATCCGTGTCGTGTCGGGTAAAATATTGACTTTGGCTTTTGTTCCGTCCAATTACAAGAATATTTCTTTTCTGGCTTTTCTGAAACCAAAAACAGCAGAAAATAGGCAACTAGCACTACAACATCTTGTCAATAGGTTAGTTCCATAAAATGTATAGAAATACCTCAAAGTGTAGACAAAACATAACAAAGTTGATACAAAACAAGCATGGATCATAAAAAATTATAGATACGTTTACGACTTATCAAGCATCCCCAAGATTAACTCCTGCTCGTCCTCGAGTAGGTAAGTGATAAAAAGAATAACTTTTGAAGTGACATGCACCATCAACTATTGTAAAGCATTGATAGTTGGGATCAAAGTTCTATAAACATGAGCATGAAAGATGTAGTTCTAACAATTAGACATAGCAACTATGTTATAACATGAAAAGTTACAAACAAAGATCATGAATAATAATGCATTGAAAGACATTTGTTTGTTTCACATATAGAAAACATAGCATAGTGGTATTCAGCTTGTCCCTCATGGAGTAGAAAAACATAAATGCATAGGACACCTTCAAAGTTCATAAGGGTGACTAGATACAAATAGTTCAAGAACAAGCAATATCAACATTATGAATCAATCAATAAGTTTTGGGACAATGCACATAGAACTAAGAATGACAACTATGCTCTATTAATTGGTGCCTAAGGCTAGAAGGTGGAGCCTCAATATAAAATTAGAAGAAAGGCCCTTCAAAGGGAAGCAGGGATTTCAAGTTTCATAAAGAGCTTCCAAAAAATTATGGTACTTGTTAGTGTTTAGCTCTCATTTCCCCTATCATAAGCATCTTGAAGTGATTAAGGTTAAAGTGAACAAAGTATGGAGTATATGCTTGACAAAGTATAAGCTGGCAACCTCATGTCCCTTGAGTACAAGGGTCGTTCCTCATGCTACTCAACTTTAGTTACCGGTAAGTCCTTGCCATTGTAAGTATATGTGTATCATAGAGAACTGCCAACGGGGTACCCCTTGCCCCATGACACAGGAGCTATCCCATATCAAAATGACAAGGCAACAGACAATGAGCATCTCAGCAATCTTCTTATTTACCATGGTAAAATGGTGCTTTTTTCTCTTCTTTCCTCTTTTTTTTCTTTTTCTTCTCTTTTTCTATCTCTGTTTTTTATAAGAAGAATGCTTCATAGATTGATCACTATGGTGATGCTGCAAGTTTCCACCATGATTAGGCATGGCTTAGGCTAGCGGCCCAGACATTTCTCTAACACATATACATAACTCCGTGGAATTACAAGCTCCCCTTTTATTTCACACCGCCGAAATCCATAAACAAAAGAGCATGATATCAACTGGGTAGAGGTGTTGAAAGCGTTCCCCGTGACAACACAGTTCTTCTAATTCCCAACTTATAAGTGCAAGCATATACGACATAGATGACACAATGGTTCAAGTTTATTAGGGGCAAGAAAAATAAAGTGTGCCATCAAGTTTGTGAGACCTTTAATCACTAATTTTCACATAACAAGTTTAATTTGGAAGATATATAAAACAAGAATATACTTGGAATGGTGTAACACACCATGCATAGGAATTTATAGTGGACATTTTGGAATAACTTGGTTTCTTGGGAGTTGGATGCATGAGTAGAGCTTACTCAATACAAGTGGAGGCTAGCAAAATACTAGGAGGGACCAACTAAGAGAGCAATAATGGTCATAATCATGCAGAGCGACAAAACACTATCAATCAAAGCATAAAGTGGTATCACAAGTCAAAAACTAAATGATCATAGAGGCTAAGGTGGCTGGTTCATAGTCATAACATGGTGTGAGAATGTGCCAAGTCAACCCAAATAAAGCATCAAAGGCGAATACCACAATATTATGCTTTTGTATGCTAAAACAATGCATGATACTTTCAAGGCACATTAAGAAATCTCAATTGTTTGGAACAAGTCATGCTATGGCAATAATCACTAAGCATAAGGTCAAAGCAACATCTAGCATGACATGATAAAGTCTAATACACAGTCAAAACAAGCTCCCTTTTGTACCACTATAAGCATGAAACATCCTACTCTTTTCCAACACCAATCAACTTATTTGAAACAACTCACAAAGATAATAATCAATAAAGATCAGTGAGCTTGTATCACAAATCCACAAAGAAGAACTAGAAAGTTCTAAGCTGAAAGCACAAGAAAACTAAGGCTAAACACAGTTCTAGAAAAACAGAACACTCACAAAACAATAAGAGTGAAAACTAGAGTGTTCTAAACAATGAAAACAGAGCGTGTCTCTCTCCAAAAGAAGTGTGCTATAATACAACCAACTTATTGCAGCAAACCAAACAAAATAAAACTATAAACAAAAATAAAAACAAAGACGCTCCAAGAACAACACAATAGTGCATGAAGCAATAAAAATAAAGTGTCTATAAAGAGACCTGAGATTTTTATTGATGAAGAAGGGGATGCCTTGGGCATCCCCAAGCTTTGAATCTTGTACCTCTTGAATATTTCTTGGGGTGACACGGATGGCATCCCCAAACTTGAGCTTTTGTCCATTCTTCATCTCATCACATCATTCTTCCCCTACACTTGAAAATTTCTTTCATACAAAACTTCACACAATTCTTCATTAGCAACATTAGTGTATTCAAGATAATCAGTCTTTGGGTTCAGTTTCAACACAAGTAAAACTTCCATGAAAACACAAGCTACTATAGAAATTACTTTTAAAAACTCAATTGATCAAAGAGAACTCAAAAGAAACCGATAAGAGGCAAATACAAATAATGGCAGAAATCTGTCAAAACAGACCAGCAGGTAAAAACCGATTTTTTCGAAGAACTTCTATTGCTCAAATCGAAAAGTGTTGAACTAACTGAAGTTAGATAACAACCTGGGGAATATGCTCAAAAAACTACAGCTCAATCTGACGTACAGGTATTTTTCATGAATTTGTACAGTGAAGCACAAAAATATGTTTCGAGACAGCAACTTCCCCAAATCTTATTTCTCTCTCATTAGAGGTTATTCTTGGCACAAAAACCACACAAAAAAGATAAGGAGAGGTTATTACTGAGGCAATAACTTCTAAGACTCAACAAAAAAAAAATAAACTGAAAGCAAAAACATAATGGATTGTCTCCCAAAAGCTCTTTCTTTATAGCCATTAAGATAGGCATGATAATTTCGATGATGCTCACATAAGAAATATGAATTGAAGTGAAAGAGAGCATCAAGAAGAAAATTAAAAAACAAATTTAAGTCTAACCCACTAACTATGCATATCAATCTTGTACGCAAATAAATTCACAAAGAACAGAGTGACAAGCATAGGAAGATAAAATAAGAGTAACTTAAAAAATTCAACACAAAGAGGGGAAACTTAATATTATTGGGATGCATAAAACCATGTTTCCCTCTCTCATAATAATTTTCAGTATCATCATGAATAAAATTAACAATATAACTATCACATAAAACATTCTTATCATGAGCCACATGCATAAAATAATTATTACTCTCCACATAAGCATAGTCATTCTTATTAGTTGTAGTGGGAGAAAATTCAACAAAATAGGTATCATTATTATTCTCATCACCATAATCATCAAATATAGGAGGCATATTGTACTCATAATTAATTTTCTCCTCAATAGTAGGTGGACTGAAAATATCATATTCATTAGTGTAATCATCATATATTGGAGGTATAGTATCATCATAACAAATTTTCTCCTCTAAAGCTAGGGAACTAAAAAGATCATTTTCATAAAACTAGCTTCCCCAAGCTTAGACGTTTCCATATAATTAGCAATAATGGTGTTCAAAGAATTCATACTAATAACATTGCTATTAGCATGCAAATAAAGTTCCATAGGTTTTTTAATTTTCTCTTAAAACACTTCATGTCCTAACTCAAGATAAATACTATAAAGCTCTCTAATTTTGTTGTTGTTTTCCATTAAGACTAACTAGTGAAAATGAAAATAAGAAACAAAAAGATATAATTGCAGAATCTAAAGGAAATAACTTCGGGCACTGACATACTAGCAACAGTACTAGAAGATAGCTTAGTAGCCAGAGAATGTGAGTACATTTTACCTTACCTCCCTGGCAATGGTGCCAGAAAAGAGCTTGATGTCTACGCACTTCTATTCTTGTAGACAGTTGTTGGGCCTCCAAGTGCAGAGGTTTGTAGAACAGCAACAAGTTTCCCTTAAGTGGATGACCCAAGGTTTATCGAACTCAGGGAGGAAGTGGTCAAAGGTATCCCTCTCAAGCAACCCTGCAATCAAGATACAAGAAGTCTTTTCTGTCCCCAACACACCCAATACACTTGTCAGGTGTATAGGTGCACTAGTTCGGCGAAGTGATAGTAAAATACAAGTAGTATGGATGATTATAAGACAACGGTGCCAGAAAAGAGCTTGACGGGGAGGAAGAGACTAAAGGCAATATGAAATAAAGATGGAAGCAAGCAAACATGTAGCAGGACTAGTTGTAAACGGTGTTTCAATGCTTAGAAACAAGGCCCAGGGATCATACTTTTACTAGTGGACACTCTCATATAAATATCTTCTCTTCATTATTCTACTCTGAACTACTCTCCGGTTGGACAACTCTAATCCATGGTAGGGCTACAAAAGCACTCCTTAAAGTTCACATTACCCATCTAAATAACCCCACGCTGTCACCTTGAGCGCTAGATGGTTCCAACAAACACCACAATTTCACAGAGACAGCCAACTCCAAATATAACTCATGATAAGTATTTATGTAATCTTTAGCCTAAGTGCCACATGGTGTGCACACTGTCACCTTCACACACGTGGGCATAGCCAGAGATTATAATTAAAGCACTTGAGTAGTAGAGTGATGTTGACTCCTTGATGGCTTGTGGAGTCTGTTGGGAACCCCAAGAGCAAGGTATGAAGTAGAACAGCAGCAAGTTTTCCCTCAGTAAGAAACTGAGGTTATCGAACCAGTAGGAGGAAGGAAATGTCAAACAGGTGTTGCAAGCAACACGGAAACCTGCACAACACAAACTCAAGACTTTGCCCCAACGAAACAATGAGGTTGTCAAGCTCACCGGTTTGCTATAACAAAGGATTAAACGTACGGTGTCGAAGGTAATGGTTTGCAGCAAGTAAACAAGTAACAGTGGAAGATGTATCAATGGTAAATATTGGACCGGGGTCCATAGTTCACTAGAGGTGCTCTCCTTAGATAAACAACATGGCATGAAGCGTAAACAAATTACAGCAGGGCAATTGATAGGAACTGAGCAAGGAATAACAATGCAATACTAGTCAAAAAGATCCTATGAGATTCGATTGGGAAATACAACAATATACATAGACCGCCATCCAAATGCATCTATGACTAGAAGTCCACCTTCAGGTTATCATCCGAACCCCCTCCAGTATTAAGTTGCAAGCAACAGACAACTGCTTTAAGCAAAGTGTGTAAGGTAAACAATCCACTTGTTTCATGAACAAGAGACCGTTGTTTTCTCCCTAGTAGAAACATCACATCTACAACCGAAGAGATTTCTATCACTTCCCTTGGAAACTAGAGGCATGAACCCACTATCAAGCATAAATACCCCCTCTTGGAGTCACTAGCAACTACTCGACTAAGATAGCTACTAACAACAGAGAGCATGTAAGATCACAAACAACACAAACATGATAGAATCATAAAGACAAAGCCATTAACCAATATGACATAATAATCTCAATATCCATCGAATCCTCGCAAACACAACATGCATGATTACAAATATATTAGATCTTGATCATGAACGGAGCTCACAAGATCTATACATGAACGCACAAGGAGAAGATACAACCATCTAGCTACTACATGGACCCATAGTCCAAGGTGGAACTACTCACGTATCATACCGGAGAGAAGGCCTCTAGGATGATCTCCCCTCCGGCAGGGTGCCGGGAAGAACTTCAAATCTCCCCCCGATCTAGGGACGACGGCGGTGACTACAGAAGGTTTCGTGGAATATTGATCGGGTACTTAGTGTTTCTGCATCAGGGGCTTCTTATATGCAAAGAGGCAAGGTCGGGAGGCGGCCAGGGGGCCCACACCCTACCCAGGCGCGGGGCAGGGCAGGGCCCACCCGCGCCTAGGGGGGTCTGGCCGCCCTGGTTCGCTTCTCCGTCTCGTCTTCTGGATTCGTGTCCCCCACGGTAAAAAATTGACTTTGACGTTCGTCCCGTCCAATTCTGAGAATATTTCTTTACTAACTTTTCTGAAACCAAAAACAACAGAAAATAGGCAACTGACACTGTGACAACTTGTTAATAGGTTAGTTCCAGAAAAGATATAAAAACATCTCAAAGTGTAGACAAAGCAAAGCTAAGTAGATACTAAACAAGCATGGAGCATCAAAAATTATACATACGTTTCCGACGTATCAAGCATCCCCAAGCTTAACTCCTGCTCGTCCTCTAGTAGGTAAGTGATAAAAATAATAATTTTTGAGGTGACATGCACCATCAAAACCAAGATCAAACCATTTGCAAGCATTAAAAGAAGAAAAGATAATATAAACATTGGCAAACTAGTGAAAACAAAATTAACAGAAATAAATCTATCCCCGTAGAAGAGAAACTTTCCTTTCCAATAACCAAGCTTTCTTTCAAAGCAGTCTTCAGCTGTCCTCCATTCACTATTTAATAATTTCCTGTAATGGATAGGTATACCTAGATATCTGAAAGGTAGAGAACCAATTTCATAGCCGAAAATATGTTTATAATGGTTCTTTTCCTCCTTTGCATTTCCAAAACAAAAGAGTTCACTTTTGTGAAAAATGATCTTGAGGCCAGATAAATGTTCAAATATGCATAAAATCAGTTTAATGTTGACTTCTTTATATAAGTCACGTTTCATGAAAATAATTGTACCATATTCATATTGTAATGTGGACACTACCCCATAACTAGATGAGGTATGAGTCCCCCAATTTGGCCATCCTCCTTTGCCCTTGCAAAAAGAATAGATAGCATGTATGCCATAATATTAAAAAGAACTGGATACAAAGGATGCCTTGTCTCAATCCTTTTTTAGTCTGAAAGTAATGGCCAATATCATTATTAACCCGTATACTCACACTCCCACATTGAACAAAACTTCCAATAGTTTTACAGCATTGTTGTCCAAACCCTTTCATTCTTTATCGCTTGCTATATAAAAAACAATTTAATCTTATTTTATGCTTTCTCGAAATGAAATTTAAAAAAGAATCTCATCCATCTTCTTGCTATGAAGTTCATGAAGGAAAACCACCCCTTCTAAGATATTACGTCCTAGCATAAAAGTTGTCTAGGTAGGTTTTATTATCTTATGTGCAATGGCGGTATTAGTTCCAACTTTTGTAAAAATCTTGAAGCTCGCGTTGAGCGAACAAATAGGTATGTATTTTTGAATTTGTATCGCATTTTCTTTTTTGGTAGCAAAGTTATTACTCAGAAATTAAGCTTGTACAACATAAGCTCACCTCCTCTCAATTGCATAAACATAGCCATAAGATCATTCTTAATAACTTCCCAAAATGTTTGGTAAAACTTAGCAGGAAATCCGTCGAGCTTTATTAAGTTTCATTTGAAAAATTGTATCATGCACTTCCTTCTTGGTAAACTTATCTATAAGAATACTATTCACCTCCATAGATAATTATGGTATATCATCTATACGACTCTCATCTAGAGAAAAAATGTTTTGAGACGGTTCTCCAAACAATTTTCTATAGTATTCAGTTATAAAAACTCTAAGATTTTCCTCCCCTATAATTGTTCATTCGTCTTGTTCTAACTAAAAAATCATTTTATTTCGGTGCTTCCCATTAGCTATCAAATAAAAATACTTAGTATTGTTGCCTCCATAGAGACATCTTTATTGAAAGATACGTTGGCTCTCTCCACCACCATAGACTCTGACCAGAGGAGCACCATGGCCAGGAAGAGCCACCCTACAACGCACCAGATCTGGCAGCCAAGATCTGCTTCCCGCCTCAAACTACTAGGCATAAAGCCCAACTCTGGCAAACAGCCGAACAACCTACTCCTAACTACTCCGGGGCCACATCCAGTCCCACTCTGTCCGGCTACTCCAGCGGAGGGGAGGAAGGGCCCGGGAGGCGTGGTGGACTCTCAAGGGGGAGGAGAGAACGAGAGGCGTTAAGTGGGAGGAGAGTTGTAGCGGTTGTCCTGATCGATCGTAGAGTCGTATAATTCGTAAACACGTCATTCTCTCTTAATAATATTGTACTGTAGAAACCATCTAGCCTTACTCATGATAGTTAAAAGAAAAAAGAGTCTCGACAATAGAAGCCGACTTATCTCCTTCAATAAATACATAACCTCCGATATTCCCACTCTCCCACCTTAAACAAAACTTCCAATCGTTTTACACCATTGTTGTCCAAACTCTTCATTCTCTACGCTTCCTATAGAAAGGACCATTTAATCTTATCATATGCTTTCTCGAAATGAAACTTTAAAAAGAATCTTATCCATCTTCTTCCTATGAAGTTAATGAAGGAAAACCACCCCTTCTAAAATATTACGTCCAAGCTTAAAATCTGTCTAGGTAGGTTTTACTACCTTATGTGCATGGCAGTATTAGTTCCAACTTTTGTAAAAAATTTGAAGCTCACATTGAGCAAACAAATAGGTATGTATTGTTGAATTTGTACCGCATTTTCTTTTTTGGTAGCAAATTTATTACTCAGAAATTAAGCTTGTACAACATAAGCTCACCTCCTCTCAATTGCACAAACATAGCCATAAGATCATTCTTAATAACTTCCTAAAATGTTTCATAAAACTAGCAGAAAATCCGTCTGGTCTTGGAGCTTTATTAAGTTTCATTTGAAAATTGTATCGTGCACTTCCTTCTCGGTAAACTCATCTATAGAAATACTATTCCCCTCCATAGATAATTGTGATATATCATCTATACGACTCTCATCTAGAGAAAAAATGTTTTGAGACGGTTCTCCAAACAATTTTCTATAGTATTCAGTTATAAAAACTCTAAGATTTTCCTCCCCTATAATTGTTCGTTCGTCTTGTTCTAACTGAAAAATCATTTTATTTCGGTGCTTCCCATTAGCTATCAAATAAAATTATTTAGTATTGTTGCCTCCATATTGCACATGTTTAAATTCAGCGTGTTGAGCCTATTTAGACTCCTCCTCACACCTAAGCTTCCAAAGTTTATCATTAGCATTCCTCAAAGCTTCCCTTTCGAAAACACACAATAGAATCATTTCATCCTTAAAATTAAGCTCATAAATGATATTGATAAACCTTCCTTTCTCTTTTCTATAGACTCCACTATAGTGTCGAGCCCAACCACTCAAAAAAATCCTGAGATGCCTAATCTTATTTTACCAACGATCAATATTGGTGGCACCTTTTGTGACAGAGTTCCATTCTCTCTTAGTAATTTTTTTGAACAAGGATAGGGACCCGAAGGTCCTAGAACTAGCATTAAAACGGCAAATGTGTTACAATACTATAGGAATGACCTAACATACAACCAAGTCCTTCCAATTTGCAAAAAGGACCAAGAAAGATACAACAAAAACACAATCGAGTCCCTGAGAAAACTCCGACCTTGCTGGCGATGCTATTGCCACCATAACTGGCCACGCGCTTGCCAATAGGAAAGGATGAGAGGGCCTCCTGCCGAAGGTTGAAGAAGGGGGCTTTGGAAATTTCCGGCGAAGCAGATTGATGCCGAAGTACCACCCTAGCCACCCTGAAAGCTCGCTAGAGAGGATTCGAAGGGAGCACAACAACTCCAGGAGCGGAGGATATCGTTGCAGTAGCAGAAGATAATTCGCCGTCGTCGATGCCAGTCCAAGACACCTCCTACCAGACCATCACCGTATCCTTCTCCCCTTCACCACCACCATAGTGCACCAGAAGAGCCAGAGAACTGATCAGATCCGTCACAGGAGGCCAGATGAAGATCCAAGTCGATGCAGAGTGCGGCTCGTCGGAATCCCACTCCCCCTCGCCACCCTGGCCGGCCGGGAGAAGCTCCAGAATGCCACCACGCTCGATGAGGTGCCTCCCTCCCTCGCCACCATGGCCGGCCAGGGGAGGCACCATCACTTGCATCACCATATCTCCACTAGAGAAATCTTTATTGAAAGAGACGTTGGCTCTCTCCACCACCACAGACTCCGACCAGAGGAGCACCATGTCCAGGAAGAAGCACCCTACATCGCACTAGATCTGCTGCTCGCCTCAAACTACTAGGCATAAATCTCAACTCCGGCAAACAGCCGAACAACCTACTCCTAACTACTCCGGCGCCACATCCAGTCCCACTCTGGCCGGCTATTCTAGCGGAGGGGAGGAAGGGCCCGGGAGGCGGTGGTGGACTCTCAAGGGGGAGGAGAGAACAGGGGACGTTAAGTGGGAGGAGAGTTGTAGCAGTTGTCCTGATCGATCGTAGAGTCGTATAATTCGTAGACACGTTATTTTGTCTTAATAATATCGTACACTAGAAACCATCTAGCCTTACTCATGATAGTTCAAAGAAAAAAGAGTCTCTACAATAGAAGTCGGCTTATCTCCTTCAATAAATACATAACCTCCGATATTCCCACACTCCCACCTTGAATAAAACTTCCAATCGTTTTACACCATTATTGTCCAAACTCTTTCATTCTATACGCTTCCTATAGAAAGGACCGTTTAATCTTACCATAGGCTTTCTCGAAATAAAATTTTAAAAATAATCTCATCCATCTTCTTCCTATGAAATTAATGAAGGAAAACCACCCCTTCTAAGATATTACTCCATCCGTTTCAAAATATACGATGTTTTAGGTTTGTGAAGAGAATGTATCTAGACTTGTTTTAGTATGTAGGTTCACCCATGTTTGGAGTGAATCTAGACACTAAAATAAGTCTAGATATATTTGCTTCACAAAGCTACAACGTCTTATATTTTAAAACGGAGGGCGTACATCCTAGCATAAAAGCTGTATAGGTAGATTTTACTACCTTATGTGCAATGGCGGTATTAGTTCCAACTTTTGTAAATAAATTGAAGCTCATGAGCAAACAAATATGTATGTATTGTTGAATTTGTACCGCATTTTCTTTTTTGGTAGCAAAGTTATTACTCAGAAATTAATCTTGTACAACATAAGCTCACCTCCTATCAATTGCACAAACATAGCCATAAGATCATTCTTAATAACCTCCCAAAATATTTGGTAAAATTTAGCAGGAAATCCGTCTGGTCCTGGAGCTTTATTAAGTTTTATTGAAAAATTATATCATGCACTTTCTTCTTTAGGTAAACTCATCCGTAGAAATACTATCCCCCTTCATAGATAATTGTGGTATATCATCTATATGACTCTCATCTAGAGAAAAATTGTTTTGAGACGGTTCTCCAAACAATTTTCTATAGTATTCACTATTTAGTTATAAAAACCCTAAGATTTCCCCTATAATTGTTCGTTCGTCTTGTTCTAACTGAAAAATCATTTTATTTTGATGCTTCCCATTAGCTATCAAATAAAATATTTAGTATTGTTGCCTCCATATTGCACATGTTTAACTTTAACGTATTGAGCCCATTTAGACTCCTCCTCACGCCTATGCTTGCAAAGTTTATCATTAGCATTCCTCGAAGCTTTCCTTTCGGAAACACACAATGGAATAGTTTTAGCCTTAAAATCAAGCTCATCAATGATATTGCTAAACCTTCCTTTCTCTTTTCTATGAGTTAATAGCATAAAACCACCACTTTACGGGCTAAATTTACTGATTGATACCACTTTACGGAAAGGATACAAAAAACCACCACAAAATTCGTTGATTGTCTCAAAAAACACCAATTCTTCACTAAACTCGAATTGACACTGGTTCTGACGGGTCGGGCCCACCCGCAGAGGCCACATGGCTCCCCTTTGACGGCTCCCGACACGCCCGTTACCGCCGTTAACGGTGCGCGGGCCCCACCGCCGTCCACCGTGGATAAGGGTCGTCAAATCCGTCGTCTTGCTCAGTCCCGTTGCACGCGGTCGGTGCTCACTCGCCGCCGTCCATTCGCGCCGCCGCCACCGTCCGTCTATGTCGCCTGCACCGTCCGTTCGCCCCGCCGCCGCCATGCCCAGCTGGCACGATGGCTCTTCGTCGAGCACCTCCGGATTGTTGGTAAGTATGGATTTAGGGTTCATCGAAGAAGATTTAGGAATTTGCTCGATTTAGCTTGATTTAACTCGTTTTTACTCAATTAATTCATCGTGAAGGACATGCTCCCACTGAACTTTGCTCCGGGAACCATGGATGATCTCGATTTCTGTGGCATAGATGTGGGTTCCGACGTGCTCTGCCGCTCACACAAACTTGCACCGCGCAAGTGTGTGGCTTTTGAAGGAACAGACACGGGAAGGAAATTCTATCTGTGTCAAATTGAGAATGTGAGACTGTCATGTACTTTTAGTTACTTTGGAAAATGCAAATGTTTAGATTAGAATGTTGTCAGATATGCAATAGTTGATTATAGCAACTAGAGTTAGCAACTATGATTCAAACAATGTACTTGTGCATGCAGAGTGTGCAGATTAGTAGTATGATTCAGATATATCAACTATGTGCAATATGATTTAGATATAGCAACTATGATTCAGAGAATCTACTTGTGATTGAGATGATTCAGATAATGTACATGTGTTTAGTGTAGCCTGTGTAGCCTGTGTAATTAGTAACAGTGATGAACTATGGCTGTGTAATTAGTTATAGCAACTATGGCAGTGTAATTAATAATGTACTTGTGCCTGTGTATTCAGATATAGAAACTATGATTCATATGATTTAGTGTAGCCTGTGTAATTAGTTAGCTCTAGAGTGTGCATACAGTGATGAACTATGGCTTATTTGCAGACAATGGAGAACTGTGGCTTCCAGTCTTGGGTAGATGAAGAGTGGCCTGACAGTCTAAAGGATGCCCTGCAGAAGCTGTGGGCAATGTACTATGAGTGCAAATCTGCTGCCATTGAAGAGAGGGATCATAGTTCCAAGATGGTGAAGGATCTGACTGAAGAGAAGGACAAAATAGAGAAGAAATATGCAGATCATGTTGCTAGTTTACGCAAGTGGGTTGATGATACTGAGAGGAGAGCTTTAGCAGAAAATATGCGCAGAATTTACAGTGAGGACAGTGAGAGTCAGAGTGTTGCCCAGATGGAGAAGCATTTAGAAGCTTTGAATCATGAAATTGATGTTCTCAAGAATGCTAAGGAAGAAATGAAAAAACTTCTTAGATCCCAGGCAGATGTGTTCAAGGGTAAGCAGAACAAGTGGCAGCTGGAAAGAGATGGCCTCATGGAAGAAAACAAGAAGCTGATATTGGAAAAAGATGGCCTCATGGAAGAAAACAAGCAGCTGGTGAAGGATAGAGATGGCCATAAGGAAGAAAAGAAGAAGTTGGAGTACACTGTCTTTGATATGTTCAACACTGTGATGGTCTGAAGGAGAAGTTGAAGAAAATCAAAGAAGTTTGTGATGAGTGATGTAGTTATCATGTTCTAGTTGGCATGATGTGCATGTTTATGTATTTGTGTAATTGAACCCTTTATGTGGGTGGTCATGTATGTTGAACCTCTAGGTTGAACCTGTATGTTGATCCTTCTATGTGCTATCAAAATGGTTATCCTTTAGTTGGAAATTGTTATTCAGAAATAAGTTTTTGAAATGGTTATTCTTTAGGGTTGTCGAGAACCCTCGAAAGGTCTCGACAACCTATCTAGAGCAATATTACTATATTCTTTAGGGTTGTCGAGAATCCCCGAAGGGTCTCGACAACCTATCTAGAGCAATATTACTATATTCTTTAGGGTTGTCGAGAACCCCCGAAGGGTCTCGACAACCTATCTAGAGCAATATTACTATATTCTTTAGGGTTGTTGAGAACCCCCGAAGGGTCTCGACAACCTATCTAGATCAATAGTAAAGGATCAATATTAAACTTAGCCAACTCAAACAATGATGCACACATAGTCTTAAACATAGTCTTAAACATTTTGAACATAGTCTTAAACATAGTCTTAAACATTTTGAACATAGTCTTAAACATAGTGTATTACAACCCACATAGTCTTAAACACTATTATATAAATATTGTCCAACACATAGTTTGGAATTAATTCAGCACATAGCCACAGATGCATGAACATAGTCTTCCAACACACAGAATATATTTTAGCATATAGCCAGACATTTCTGAACATATAAACTGTCTGATCAAGCACAAAGCTCATTCTGCTTACTTGGAGCAGTCACTCTTCTTGGCCTTCTTGTAGCTGTTGTGCTTACCAGCACTAAGATAGCCCTGCATCCTAGATGTTAGCTTTGGTTGCCTTTTACCAGCTGCATCTGCTGCATACCTAGGTGCATTGAAGGGCCTTTTTAGAGTACCACTTCTTGTTGCTGCACTTGTTGTAGATCTAGATGGTGTTGGAGAAGGAGCAGTAGATGGCCTACTAGTTGGTGTTGGAGTGGGAGCAGTTGCAGCACTTGTTGTAGGCCTAGATGGTGTTGGAGAAGGAGCAGTAGATGGCCTACTAGGTGGTGTTGGAGTGGGAGCAGATGCAACACTTGTTGTAGGCCTAGATGTTGTTGGAGAAGGAGCAGTTGTAGCAGTAGTTGGCCTTCTTGTTGCAGCACTTGTTCTAGTCCTAGATGCTGTACTTGTAGCACCAGAGCTCTCCTCACCATGAGTGTTGGGTTGTTACAGAACATAAACATTAGTGTTTGAATCATGCTATATGGCACATTACAAAGTGAGGTACCACTAAACATTAGTGTTTGAATCATGCCAGGTACCACATTACCTGGTGACTAACTTTTCTTATTTGTAGCTCAGGCGTCAATGGCACATTGCAATTTGTATACCTGTGCCCCACTAGCCTGCAGTTGCTGCAAGTGATAGAAGACATCCTAGATGAATCTCTAGGTGCTGGCACCTCAAATTTCCCTTTCCTCCTTAAATTCTGTTTTCTCCCAGGTTTTTCTCTAAAGGCAGGTGGGTCAATATCTGGTGTAGCTGTCTTATTCCAGTCAGTAGGTCCAGGTACTGGGTATATGGTGTAGTTGTAGGCTTTTTTGCATACATTTTTCTTGAAGAAGTCATCAACATAGTCTTCTGGATGCTGCTGTAGTTTCATGATTGCTGCCACAACATGATTGCAAGGAATGCCAGTGAGGTTCCACTTCCTGCAAGTACATGTCCTCTTGATCAAGTTCACTGCAAGCACTCTTCCACTGTTACTGGTGACTTGCCAAAGGCCAACTTCATATAGTTTGGCTGAGCATTCTCTTGACCATCTTTTGGACTCCTCTAATTTCTCATAGTAGAATGGACAGATCTCCCATCTGCTTGCTTCTACTTTCTGTCTTGTACCACTATACTTGACCATAAGCGTGTCCCTTATATCTTCAAGAATTGTCCTAATTGGCTTGTTCCTCACATTTAGAATCATTTTGTTGAAGACTTCACTGATGTTGTTGACAACTAGATCAATTTTGCAGTTTGTGTCAAACAGATGTCTGGCCCAAGCCTCAGGTGGTATCTTCACCAGCCAGTTGTATGCCTCCTCACAATCTGCTTTTAGAGCTTTCATTGCCAGATCAAATCCATTCTTGGTGTATGAGTAACTAGCAGCATCCATGTGCTTCTTGAGCTCAGTACCTCTGAAACCAGCTAACTGGAAATTGGCATAAATATGCCTAAGACAGTACCTTTGAGGTGAGTTTGGAAAAACTTGAGAGATAGCTTTGAGAAGCCCGCCCCTAAACAAGTGAAAAGAGGAAATGAATATTAATTAATCAGGGCCTAATGGTTGTGTCAATGCAATATCTTATGAAAACAATGGATACAAACCTTCTGCCTATCTGAGATTATAGTGTAAGTACCAAACTTGCCAGACTCTCCAATGCAATATCTTAGCTGTGTCAAAAACCACAATCAAATAGTTGTTTCCTCCTTATCAACTACACCAAATGCAATGGGGAAAATGTTGTTGTTTCCATCCCTACCAGTTGCAGCAAGGATCTGTTGTCCTGTGGCCAGTTTGATAAAACAACCATCTACCCCTATGGATAAAAGATAAAAATCAGTGGGCTACAACAAAACAATGAATGGATACAAGAGACAGTGAATGGATACAAGAGACAGTGCATGGACACATACCTATTAATGTCCTACAACCATTTAGAAAACCCTGCAGAGAAGCAATAAGACAGATAAAGAGCCTATGGAATCTTGGGTTTGGGCTAGGGTGCTCAACTAGTTGTTTTGTTGTCACAACACATCTACTACCTAGATTTGTATCTAAAATAGCTTGCAAATGATCCCTTATCCTGGTATACTGTGCCTTCTGATCACCCATGATAGCAGCAAATGCCTGCTTCCTAGCTCTGTATGCTTTGCTCTTTGGCACTTCCACTCCATACTTCTGTTTGGCATTGTCAATCAGGGTATCAACATAGGTATTAGGGTCAGTTCTAATTGCTTGCTCAGATTGTGCAGCAAGCCAGCCAATAGTCCCTTTTGTGTTCTCACCATGAGGTATGCATGTGTGTTGGGGCATGAATTTCCTTATGCAAAATGTCTTCTCATGGGCAATCTTGGAGGTAGTGATAAAGAATTTACAACCTTTTTTCTTGCCTTCTTTAGTGCACCAAGCAATTATTCTATCACTACAATTCCTGTGATAATGGAAGTTTCTAAGTTGAGCTATGTGGTAACTCCTAAGTGCTGTTCTGAATTGGTACACATCATTGAAGCACAACTTAATGCAAAATTGCTGATGAGGGTCAGCCCTATCTGGATCATACCAAATTCTTTTCTTCAGCCTCTTTAACTTCCTCTTCTTTCCAGATTGTAGATTGAATTTAGGTACACTGCCATCATCATCACTGTCTCCAACATCTGCTGGGCTGCTGTCCTCATCACTGGATGGTAGAAAATCTTCCATTTCTGGTTCCTCTAACTCATGGTGAGATCTACTTGTTGGACCTGGCTTGGATGGCTTCATTTTTTTGGGGAGGAAACAATCTGGCTCTTCCCAGTCACTGTCAACCTCTTCTGGCTCAAACATTTCCTCCACATCAGTATCCCCTTCAAAGTGCAGAAGGGGATCAACTCTTTTCTTCCTCTAATGCTCCATCTTCCTAAGGATGTCCATATGCTCAGGGCCTAATGCTTGCTCCTTTTTATTTCTCTTCAATTCATCTATATACTGCAATTCCTCCACATCAGTATCCCCTTCAAAGTGCAGAAGGGGATCATCTCTTTGCTTCCACTTATGCTCCATCTTCTTGAGGATGTCTCCATGCTCAGAGCCTAATGCTTGCTCCTTTTTCTTTCTCTTCAATTCCTGTATGTACTGCAATTCCTCCATGACTGACCTGTTGTGGTCCTCAGGGTCAACCTGACAAGGATAGAAGAAATCATCATCTTCTGACACCACCTCATCTTCTGACACCACATCAATAGGGATAGGGATAGGTCCTATTGCCTTCTGAAAGTTGGAGCTCTGTTGGGTGCCCAAGAACAACACATCTGACATGTCCATAGCTACAAGAAAAAATTCATCATCATCACTAGAAGTGTAATTCACTCCTCTACTGTCAACTGAAAATATCACAGGCTCGTTCAGTATTTCTGCCTCAACATCATCAATGTTAACATATGATGGCTAGATAGAATCTTTTTTTAGTACAGTGATATTCAGCACCTGCTCCTCCTCATACATGTCAATCATGGCATTTACTTGGGTCATGCTAGAAATGAGCTCCATTCCATTCTTTCCTTTTCCCTTCTCTTTAACATAGTACATGTTGTCTCCTATCCCATAACCATAACCTTCTATCAATGCTAACAAATTAAGCCTAGTTATGTCAGATCTGCATAAGGTTCTTTCCAGGTTGTCCTCACCAGGAAAGTTGAATCTAATCTCCCAAACATCATCATCTAGGCTGTCATAATTAAATACACAATGATTAGGTAACTACTTGCTAAAAAACACATCAATATTATCTACAGTTAAATTGCAGTCACTGTTTTAGTTAACAACTAATAAAACTACCTAAAAACTTACAGCAAGAATTTTATCTAACGATAGCACTAGTGATAGCAATAAATTCACTAGTTCTATCAATAATTTCACTACTAATTCACTGCTAATTTGTCCTAAAATTGCACTAGTGATAGCAATAATTTCATCTACTACTAATTTGTCCTAAAATTGCTGAACTAAATATTCTAAATTTAATCTACTGATCACAGTCTCAGCAATAACCTATATTTCTAAATCTAAGCACATACGGTAGATCTTCTGAATGGATCTTAGCTTTTGGAAGGGAACTTACTCTACACCGCCGAAGGAGGGAGCCCAACGGTGACTAATTTTCATGGGCGAAGAGATCACCGCCCGCGCCAGCGCAGCAACCGACCTTGCCTCTGTCGACAATGTCGCCGCCGCTTGCATCGGCGGCAGCAAATCATCAGTCGGAGACGAAGCCGCCCAGCGCATCCTGCCACCGCACCCTATGGACGGAGCACAAGGTGGTGGAACAGGATCGGAGCTTGCCGGGGGTCGCCGCCGCCATCCACTGTCGCCGCCATTTCCGAGGGTCGCCATCGCCATCACAGGTACAAGAGGGAGGGGAGGCGCGCGGGGGGAACTATCTGAACCCTATCTGGTTCCCCCTTTTCCTCCGACAAACGGTGGACGGCGGTGGGGCCCGCGCACCGTTAACGGCGGTAACGGGCGTGTAGGGAGCCGTCAAAGGGGAGCCACATGGCCTCTGTAGGTGGGCCCGACCCGTCAGAACCAGCGTCAATTCGAGTTTAGTGAAGAATTGGTGTTTTTTGAGACAATCAACGAATTTTGTGGTGGTTTTTTGTATCCTTTCCGTAAAGTGGTATCAATCAGTAAATTTAGCCCGTAAAGTGGTGGTTTTATGCTATTAACTCCTTTTCCATAGACTCCACTACAGTGTCGAGCCCAACCACTCAAAAAAATCTTGAGATGCCTAATCTTATTGTGCCAGCGATCAATATTGGTGGCACCTTTTCTGAAGGAGTTCCATTCTCTCTTAATAATATCGTAGAAACCATCTAGCCTTACTCATGATAGTTCAAAGGAAAAAAGTCTCTACAATAGAAGTCGGTTTATCTCCTTCAATAAATACATAACCTCCGATACGTCGTCAGTCGCATTCTTCATCGTTGCCACCACTTTGAGCTATCAAAACATCTGTCAATGATGGGTATAGTGCTCCATTCAAGTGCTAGGGCACACCCGTCCATGCATGCCGGGAGCTCTGCCACAAGTGGTGACAAGCAGTCTAGCAAGAAACTACAAGAGGAGAAAATGATCCTACATGTGTCATCTCGTAGAATCATGTCAGCGCCGCCATTTCTTGACTCCATGCTGAACAAACCGTCAATGTTCAGCTTCACCCATCCCCGTAGGTGGTACCGTCCATCTCCTCCATGGCTTAGACACATTGTGTCAACACCCGGATTTTTAATCCCAGATGCCTGTTATGCCATACATCGCAATCCCAGGATTACCATTTTTGCGAGACATAACAGAACTGGATACCACAGTACATCATCCATTACAAACCATACATAAGGTTATACACAAATAAGGATCTCATGATCCAGTTCTTAATACAACTTCAAGAAGCGGAATACGTAATAATAATAACGGTAGCGTAGGCGAAGCTCCATCTTTGGGTTCACAGGCAATGCTGACGATGGGAGATGATCCTAGTTGTCGTAACCTTCCTGGGGTCTGTAACACTCTCAGAATCGGCCCTATGCAAGTTTTAGCGAAACTCGCCAAACCCGCATAGAAACGATTCAAAGGTGCCCACCAGGCACTTTCGTGCGGGTGGAAAATGAAGTAATAACATTACACAACAGTCCTCGATAGGACCCACAGAACAGATATATACAACAGCGACCAAACGAGTCAAGAATACAGATATAATATACAAAGATCCAAATCACCTTGAAAATGATAGAGCGTCCGACTACCGACAAGATGCAAATGGGGCTAAGAGCCCTGAAGAATAACCAATGGCGTCCATAACCCTGCCCAGGCCAAGCCGGAAGGGTAACCCTGCTAACGACGTCGATCTCAAAACCTGCTTAAACAAAAGGGGTGCCGACAATGGGCAAAGGAAAAAGAGAGAGCGGTCAGTACTGAGGCCAGTACACGGCGAGACTAGAATTCGGCGGTCCTCGCCTACATAGGTATGGTGGACTGAAGCTGCAGCGGCAACATGCACTAAACAACCTATAGAGACTCGATACAACTGGCGGCTATCAGAGAGGGATAAGAAAGACCTGTTTGGAGCCAACATGATTCTACCATCAGACAAACCCATCCTGGTGTTCCCCCTCGAGACCAAACGAGGAAGTCGACCGAGGAACTCACACAGTTGGCAGTTTTATTTATTTAGTTATCGTTGCACCGATTACTAGTCAGGTATAGATAGTCATCCTGATATAATAAGCAGTGGGCAATTTTAGTTAACCATTCCGTTATAGTTGCAACACTTACTAATCAGATACAAATAGCATGAGTTAACCCAAAAACCCAGCAGTTGTTGGTACTTTTATTTAGCCATTCCGTTGTAGTTGCAATATTTACTAGTCAGGTACAATGGTCGCAAACGACAACCCAAGCAAGCAATTGTTGGCAGTTTTATTTAGCCATTCCATTATAGTGAAGCTGATTACTAGTCATTATAAAGTCAAATTTATAGCACTACTTTAGTTATAGTTGTCTATGATCGAGATACTGTGCTCCAAGTCGTCCATAACCGCGGACACGGCTTTCAGAAAGTTTTAACCGGCGGGGGTGCACAAATAGCAACACACACTCGATCAACCTCGGAAAAACCAAATCAAAACCCAACGAGGCCTTCACGATAAAGCAATCACAGGATTCCGAAATATTTCAGGGGGCCACCCCTTAAAGTAGACCCGCAACGAAGCCGACCGGCTCCGAGACGGACTCAAGGTTGTGGGGACGGCTGTAAACGACTGGGAACCCGAAAGTGTGACTGGGCTTTTCGATACCGCGGAATCGTGCCACGATCCTAAACAGTACAGGTGCTCCTCGCACAATATTAAATAAAGCAGTAAAGCATGGCATAAGTATAGGATAGTAAATAAAACCTCAAACTAGTTTGTGGCCCCAAGAAATAAGACGGAATCAAGCTCTGGCTCAGGGGGGTCCCATAAGCCTCCCGGATGTGGATAGCGCGAATATTCAAGGAACATGTATCAAGTACTTGGGGTCCTACGGGACACAAGTGGACGGTTAACAACCAAATAACATCTATTGCCCACCTGTGCCTCTGCTTACTTACTTCAATTTTAGTTGTTAAACAGGAATTAAAGTGAACGATAAGTAAAACCATGATCATCTCCAACATTGAACATGCGGCAATACTCCAACAACTGTGGTACTTGACGACACGCAACAGCACTCGAGCAAGCAACTACGACGCGCAAGTCCAGCTATCTACCAAACAACAGGTAATAGGAGGTGTCCAAGGCAATATAAGGTTGCAAGGGATAACACGGGTACGAAAGCTAGAGCATCGCAACACAGATAGCAATAGATCAACAGGAGGGAGTAAATACTATAAAAGTAAGATAGGTAGAAAGGGGGAGATGCTCGCCTGAAAACATTGACGAAGGTTCAACCGAAGATCGGGTCGACATTCGCATCCACTCAACGGCCTTATCCGCGAAGAACCAAAACACTAGAATAAACACCGGATGCAATATTTAATACTACGGCAAAAGATCGGTCATGATGCATGTATGATGTATGACATGGCAAAGGTGCGATGCGATTAGGCAAGATTAAGCGGAACCGGGGTCCCGACAATTAATTAAACGGTTCAAGTTATTTAACTACCCCGCAATTTAATTGTTGTCTTAACATGGCCAGATAAGTTACCGGTTCGCTACACAAATTTAAATGAGGTCAATATAAGACTAGATTTGCCCGCATATGGGCCCCATATTTAATTAGAGGTGAATCGGCATAAGGCCCCCAAACCACAGACAAGCATGCATGCAAGATGAACAATTAATATGCGACAAGCTGTATTATATTATAAAATAGGGCTTTCGGGAAGGGGTTCACACATTAGAGGGTCTCGACGAACTTGGGGTTCCGGGGTTCGACGGGAACGAGGTTCGGACTCCGGGGTTTAGGGTCTTCGGATCTGCGAAGGAGATCATGGCGTTCCGAGGAGAAGATCTTGGCGTGCCGAGGGTTCGGTCTTCGAATCCCGGGAAGGATGTCTTGTGGCTTCTCGCGAAGGAGATCTTGACGCTCGTGCCCGTGAAGTAGAACTTGTCGTCCGTCTCTTGTCGGTGGTGAACTTAGCCGATGGCCTTCGGGTCCGGGAAGAAGCACTTGGCGTTTCGTGACGGCGTTCTTGGTCCGAGGTCATCGGTCCCTTCTCGATGATCTTGGGGTTTGCGGCTCCCCTTTCGATGACGATCTTGTTTTAATTGTCGGAGCCTTCGGAAGATCTTGACAATCCGAGGGGGTTCGGCTCGCCGGGATCGGTCTTCGGGTGGTCCTTGTTCCACTTATTACCCCTGTCCATCGGGAAGGTCTGGTTCGCAGCATCACATCGCACGCCACAAGACGACGTCGACGTTGTATAGGTGCGGCACCACCATGCACATCGACGACCATCCCCAAAACAACTAGTCGCCGAACGAGGCAAGGCAGGGAAGAGGAAGCCGGGTCAGCAGGGCCTTGGCGGTGGGGATGAGCCCAGGTCGACGAGGTCCTGTGCACGGGCAGAGGTACGGCGCCGGGGTGATGGAGGTTCAGCAATAGAGGGGTCCCGGATGCTCGCGCGAGGCAGGGGAAGAGCGACGCGAGGCGGAGGGCGGCCGACGGAGGCGCGGCCACATGCAGGAGCCCGAGAGGCAGCGGGGTCGCGAGAGAGGCCAGGGCGAGCCGGGCCAGGAGGATAGCGAGGTCGGGGCCCCGGGCGGCGTGGAGGCGCGGGTGAGGACGCGCGGTGGCCGGAGAGGAGAGAGGGGGTGGGGCGTGTCGGCGGCTAAGTGGAGAAGGCCGGCGGAGGCGGTGGAGGCTGCTGGCGGTGGCGTGCGCGGGAGGAGGAGGCCGGCGCTGTGGGGGACGGGGGCTCGGTGAAGGCGAGCGGGCCGGGCGGTGGCGGAGGCCGGCTCCCTGGCGGCGGAAGGCGACGGCGGCCCGCGCGGTGCTGCAGAGGGGGGGGAGGACCGGCAGCGGCGAGCTCGCGCTCAGGGCGGCGGCGAGGAGGAGGCCGACGGGGAGGTACGTCGGCGACGGGGCGGAGGAGCTCGGGCGAGGGAGCTAGCAGGGGAGATGCGGGGTTGGAGGGAGAAGTAGAGGCGGCTCGGCGGGGCGCCGCGGCTGCCGGTGAGGAGGGAGAGAGCGGGGGCGGTGGTGGGCCAGGGCGGCGGCTCGCCGGAGGGCGGAGGCGAGCGGAGGATGCGGTTGGGGGACGCGTCGGGGTAGGAGAGGAAAGGAGACAGAGAGCTGTGGCCAGGGAGGTGACGCGGGGTGGGGGTGGACCGGGTCCAGGGTGGGGCCAGGGGTGCGGGACCGGGGTGGCAGGGAGGAGAGAGGAAGTGGGTCGGTGTGGGGGTGAGGTGGCAGCGGGTTGGGGTGGGGCCAAGCTGTAAGGGAGAGGGGTAGGTGGGGGGCTAGGTGAGAGAGAGAGGGGGTGAGAGAGAGGATTGGTGAGGTGGCAAGGTGGGTAGGGATTGGGTCCAGGGGTGAGGTGGCGATCTGTGATTGGCGGGTAGATTAGGACTAGGTAGTTTAGGAATTCGGGTGGGCTGGTTTTATTCTGGGGGTGGCCGACTGGGTTGAATCGGCCCGTTCGACTGCCCCCTTAAAATAATATAGATTTTTATTTAATTTAAAAAAAAATAACGTTTGTAATTAGTTTTTAGACAAATTAAAAGACCCGGAAAAGCCCGACGCTATAATTTGAAATTGAGACGGGGAATATTTAGAAACCAAACTAGGCTTTTAGAAAATAGGTTTTGACAAACAAATGCATGATGACTCGACGATGCACAAATGCAATGCGGCATGATGACATGAGCATGCGGTCATAATGATGCAATGTACAAAAACAACGTGATTTTCTAGTAGTGGTTTTGCGGGATGCCACAATTCGACACCACTAACAATGGATCTCGCCCTCGAGATCCGCCTCATGGTACCGGGAAGAAGGGCGGCGATCTGAATCTTCTCGCATCGTGTAGATCTTCGCGACACCACTAACAATGGTTCTTGTTCCGTCTTGGAAATCGGCGACACCACCAACAAGAGGTCGTTGATCCTGTTTGTCAAGAGAACACTCCGGAAAAACAAAGGACGAAGGTAGAGGTATCAAAAGATAAGGCCACCTCTAACTTCCATGGACGGAGTAAATTGCATCGATCCACCATTCAGTATACAAAAGCGAATGATAAGAGTAGTGGTATGGTCGCGACTCCATCCCGCACTCCAAGCATTACTCTGTACATGAATAAGAGAATTATGCAACCAACTCTCAGAATTTAGACCGAAGATATTGACAGACAGCGTTTGGAAACAAAGGATTGGTGCGGACTATTCATCGGATCTGATCTAGATGATGTCGTCGCGTCGGAAAACACCGGAAGGCACAAACAAGGAACAAAGAATGGTACCACGGAAGACGGATTCCTCAGACAACATAATCACCGGATGATAGAACACCGTTATCAAAGGAGGAAGCGAAAACCTGAAGGTACGACGGAACCCCACCACGAGAAATCCTGGACTCGAAGAAAAGATAAGAGAGCAGATTCAAAACACGTCGAGATAAGAGAAGAATAGCAGAGGGGTAAGAAGTAAAATCAGACCTAATCAGAACTATCCAACCGATTTTTCAAAAATAGTTTTGACACTCTACGTCGGCCGTTAGCTAGGTTATCCTACAGGCTGGACTTGTGGGGTATCGCAACTGCTGAGCTCTGATACCACTCTGTAACACCCTCAGAATCGGCCCTATGCAAGTTTTAGCGAAACTCGCCAAACCCGCATAGAAACGATTCAAAGGTGCCCACCAGGCACTTTCGTGCGGGTGGAAAACGAAGTAATAACATTACACAACAGTCCTCGATGGGACCCACAGAACAGATATATACAACAGCGACTCAACGAGTCAAGAATACAGATATAATATACAAAGATCCAAATCACCTTGAAAATGATAGAGCGTCCGACTACCGACAAGATGCAAATGGGGCTAAGAGCCCTGAAGAATAACCAATGGCGTCCATAACCCTGCCCAGGCCAAGCCGGAAGGGTAACCCTGCTAACGACGTCGATCTCAAAACCTGCTTAAACAAAAGGGGTGCCGACAACGGGCAAAGGAAAAAGAGAGAGCGGTCAGTACTGAGGCCAGTACACGGCGAGACTAGAATTCGGCGGTCCTCGCCTACATAGGTATGGTGGACTGAAGCGGCAGCGGCAGCATGCACTAAACAACCTATAGAGACTCGATACAACTGGCGGCTATCAGAGAGGGATAAGAAAGACCTGTTCGGAGCCAACATGATTCTACCATCAGACAAACCCATCCTGGTGTTCCCCCTCGAGACCAAACGAGGAAGTCGATCGAGGAACTCACACAGTTGGCAGTTTTATTTATTTAGTTATCGTTGCACCGATTACTAGTCAGGTATAGATAGTCATCCTGATATAATAAGCAGTGGGCAATTTTAGTTAACCATTCCGTTATAGTTGCAACACTTACTAATCAGATACAAATAGCATGAGTTAACCCAAAAACCCAGCAGTTGTTGGTACTTTTATTTAGCCATTCCGTTGTAGTTGCAATATTTACTAGTCAGGTACAATGGTCGCAAACGACAACCCAAGCAAGCAATTGTTGGCAGTTTTATTTAGCCATTCTATTATAGTGAAGCTGATTACTAGTCATTATAAAGTCAAATTTATAGCACTACTTTAGTTATAGTTGTCTATGATCGAGATACTGTGCTCCAAGTCGTCCATAACCGCGGACACGGCTTTCAGAAAGTTTTACCCGGCCGGGGTGCACAAATAGCAACACACACTCGATCAACCTCGAAAAAACAAATCAAAACCCAACGAGGCCTTCACGACAAAGCAATCACAGGATTCCGAAATATTTCAGGGGGCCACCCCTTAAAGTAGACCCGCAACGAAGCCGGCCGGCTCTGAGACGGACTCAAGGTTGTGGGGACGGCTGTAAACGACTGGGAACCCGAAAGTGTGACTGGGCTTTTCGATACCGCGGAATCGTGCCACGATCCTAAACAGTACAGGTGCTCCTCGCACAATATTAAATAAAGCAGTAAAGCATGGCATAAGTACATGATAGTAAATAAAACCTCAAACTAGTTTGTGGCCCCAAGAAATAAGACGGAATCAAGCTCTGGCTCAGGGGGGTCCCATAAGCCTCCCGGATGTGGATAGCGCGAATATTCAAGGAACAGGTATCAAGTACTCGGGGTCCTACGGGACACAAGTGGACGGTTAACAACCAAATAACATCTATTGCCCACCTGTGCCTCTGCTTACTTACTTCAATTTTAGTTGTTAAACAGGAATTAAAGTGAACGATAAGTAAAACCATGATCATCTCCAACATTGAACATGCGGCAATACTCCAACAACTGTGGTACTTGACGACACGCAATAGCACTCGAGCAAGCGACTACGACGCGCAAGTCCAGCTATCTACCAAACAACAGGTAATAGGAGGTGTACAAGGCAATATAAGGCTGCAAGGGATAACACGGGTACGAAAGCTAGAGCATCGCAACACAGATAGCAATAGATCAACAGGAGGGAGTAAATACTATAAAAGTAAGATAGGTAGAAAGGGGGAGATGCTCGCCTGAAAACATTGACGAAGGTTCAACCGAAGATCGGGTCGACACTCGCATCCACTCAACGGCCTTATCCGCAAAGAACCAAAACACTAGAATAAACACCGGATACAATATTTAATACTACGGCAAAAGATCGGGCATGATGCATGTATGATGTATGACATGGCAAAGGTGCGATGTGATTAGGCAAGATTAAGCGGAATCGGGGTCCCGACAATTAATTAAACGGTTCAAGTTATTTAACTACCCCGCAATTTAATTGTTATCTTAACATGGCCAGATAAGTTACCGGTTCGCTACACAAATTTAAATGAGGTCAATATAAGACTAGATTTGCCCGCATATGGGCCCCATATTTAATTAGAGGTGAATCGGCATAAGGCCCCCAAACCACAGACAAGCATGCATGCAAGATGAACAATTAATATGCGACAAGTTGTATTATATTATAAAATAGGGCTTTCGGGAAGGGGTTCACACATTAGAGGGTCTCGACGAACTTGGGGTTCCGGGGTTCGACAAGGTTCAGGGTTCGACGGGAACGAGGTTCGGACTCCGGGGTTTAGGGTCTTCGGATCTGCGAAGGAGATCATGGCGTTCCAAGGAGACGATCTTGGCGTGCCGAGGGTTCGGTCTTCGAATCCCGGGAAGGATGTCTTGCGGCTTCTCGCGAAGGTGATCTTGACGCTCGTGCCCGTGAAGTAGAACTTGTCGTCCGTCTCTTGTCGGTGGTGAACTTAGCCGATGGCCTTCGGGTCCGGGAAGAAGCACTTGGCGTTTCGTGACGACGTTCTTGGTCCGAGGTCATCGGTCCCTTCTCGATGATCTTGGGGTTTGCGGCTCCCCTTTCGATGACGATCTTGTTTTAATTATCGGAGCCTTCGGAAGATCTTGACAATCCGAGGGGGTTCGGCTCGCCGGGATCGGTCTTCGGGTGGTCCTTGTTCCACTTATTACCCCTGTCCATCGGGAAGGTCTGGTTCGCAGCATCACATCGCACGACACAAGACGACGTCGACGTTGTATAGGTGCGGCACCACCATCCACATCGACGACCATCCCCAAAACAACTAGTCGTCGAACGAGGCAAGGCAGGGAAGAGGAAGCCGGGTCAGCAGGGCCTTGGCGGTGGGGATGAGCCCAGGTCGACGAGGTCCTATGCATGGGCAGAGGTACGGTGCCGGGGTGATGGAGGTTCAGCAACAGAGGGGGCCCGGATGCTCGCGCGAGGCAGGGGAAGAGCGACGCGAGGCGGAGGGCGGCCGACGGAGGCGCGGCCACATGCAGGAGCCCGAGAGGCAGCGGGGTCGCGACAGAGGCCAGGGCGAGCCGGGCCAGGAGGATGGCGAGGTCGGGGCCCCGGGCGGCGTGGAGGCGCGGGTGAGGACGCACGGTGGCCGGAGAGGAGAGAGGGGGTGGGGCGCGTCGGCGGCGAAGTGGAGAAGGCCGGCGAAGGAGGTGGAGGCTGCTGGCGGTGGCGTGCGCGGGAGGAGGAGGCCGGCGCCGTGGGGGACGGGGGCTCGGCGAAGGCGAGCGGGCCGGGCGGTGGCGGAGGCCGGCTCCCTGGCGACGGAAGGCGACGGCGGCCTGCGCGGTGCTGCAGAGGGGGAGGGAGGACCAGCGGCGGCGAGCTCGCGCTCAGGGCGGCGGCGAGGAGGAGGCAGACGGGGAGGTGCGTCGGCGACGGGGCGGAGGATCTCGGGCGAGGGAGCTATCAAGGGAGATGCGGGGTTGGAGGGAGAAGGAGAGGCGGCTCGGCGGGGCGCCGCGGCTGCCGGTGAGGAGGGAGAGAGCGGGGGCGATGGTGGGCCAGGGCGGCGGCTCGCCGGAGGGCGGAGGATGCGGTTGGGGGACGCGTCGGGGTGGGAGAGGAAAGGAGAGAGAGATCTGTGGCCAGGGAGGTGACGCGGGGTGGGGGTGGACCGGGTCCAGGGTGGGGCCAGGGGTGCGGGGCCGGGGTGGCAGGGAGGAGAGAGGAAGTGGGTCGGTGTGGGGGGTAAGGTGGCAGCGGGTTGGGGTGGGGCCAGGCTGTAAGGGAGAGGGGTAGGTGGGGGGCTAGGTGAGAGAGAGAGGGGGTGAGAGAGAGGATTGGTGAGGTGGCAAGGTGGGTAGGGATTGGGTCCAGGGGTGAGGTGGCGAGCTGTGATTGGTGGGTAGATTAGGACTAGGTAGTTTAGGAATTCGGGTGGGCTGGTTTTATTCTGGGGGTGGCAGACTGGGTTGAATCGGCCCGTTCGACTGCCCCCTTAAAATAATATAGATTTTTATTTAATTTAAAAAAATAACGTTTGTAATTAGTTTTTAGACAAATTAAAAGACCCGGAAAAGCCCGGCGCTATAATTTGAAATTGAGACGGGGAATATTTAGAAACCAAACTAGGCTTTTAGAAAATAGGTTTCGACAAACAAATGCATGATGACTCGACGATGCACAAATGCAATGCGGCATGATGACATGAGCATGCGGTCATGATGATGCAATGCACAAAAACAACGCGATTTTCTAGTAGTGGTTTTGCGGGATGCCACAGGGTCCATCCTCTAGGTACTCCTCTTCATAGTCTGGCCACGGGAATAGCCAGGGACAAAGCCATGAGTACTCTTTAAGTACTCGCAAACTAATACTAACAAGTGAAAGGGGTTTTTGATAATAGGACACTAGGCTCTAGGGTTATTTTGCAAAAGCCAGATTTATCTCTACTAAGTTTAAAAGCAACGAATGCTAGTTAAGGTTTTATAACACCTAAGTGGGAACTTGTATCTCATATCACAAACCTGTTGTGGTCAAGTCAAAGTCTCAGTTTATTTCACAAGTCTTTTGAAAACATCTGACGGGGGAACAGTATGGCCACTCCAACTGTCCATAACCGCGGACGCGGCTATTCGTATAGTTTGACACTCTGCAGATATTGTACACTTTTACCACAACATTCGATACATCCGTCAGGAACAAATCCTGAATTTACCATACTCAGTATGCGGATAATTAATCCTAACCTTTCAATTACACGCCCTAGTATAAGCACCTCTCCTGTGAGTTTGGCCTCCCAACCATGACCAACTGTCATCTTGGGTACTGCACAGGTGGACAATCTTCACAAGGTAGCCTCAGCTCAGACCTTGGCCGTGAGGGAACTAATACTAAGGTATATAAGTTTCCAGTCAAGCCCTACCCAATCTTCGGGTATTGTGGTTGTACGATAAAATTGGAATGGTATCGCATCCAGACAACCATCAGTTTTATAAAGGGCTAGGGCTCATGCCTCATCATTTTCATCACCAAAATCATCAAGTGTTCGGAAACACATGTCCAAAACATTTCAATAGAATGATCCATCAGTGGTTTTCATAACCATTTTTCCACCAAGTATTCCCATCTAAAGTTGATCAAGTTTTATGCTTAGCACTAGCATCTACAAGTGGGGGTAAGCACTAATGAGGGGTGGTACACTAGTAGAGTTTAACTAAGTTTAATCTTATGCCTTAGGATGACCTCAAGATTATCTAGCTTAGGCCAAGTTTTATGCTCTTTATGCAACCTTCAATTATCTTTCTAAATCTACAATTTACTTAAGGAAGCTCTAAGTACTAGCTTTGATAAAGAAATAAAGTAATAAAGCTTGTAAGTAAAACTAGGATTGGTTTATCAAGTGGATATGATCACATATGCTTAAGGCATATGGTGGGCATGGTAACAAGTGATTGTTTGTTACATCAGTAGAGTATCTTGCAAGTGTTAGCTTGCATTGGTCCACTTGATTAATAAAGCTTGCAGGTATTGGCTTGCACAATATCAATATAAGCTTGCATAGGTAAAGTGGTCTTGCAAGTGTTAGCTTGCACATTCAACTAGTAGTATTAGGCTTGCCTTGTGCAGAGCAGTGGTTGAAGTTCTCCTCGGCTTCTTCTTCGTAGAATCCTCCTTCCTCTTCGTATCCTTGGTCGGTACTAGCGTCTATAAATAAATACGATGTACACAATCACCAAACAATACTTAACTACTTGTAATCATCACACAAAAGGGTCCTATGGATGATCTAACATCATCACTAATATTACAAGATTAAAGTTTGGTTTAATCCCTTTTATTTGTAGAAAATTAATTTCTACTCATTGAAAAACTACTTAAGATTTAATATTCTCTAAACCAAAACATGGGATCATGTTGACACATGTCATCACCATATATTTTAGTCCATGGGAATGTGATTTAAAGTGGTGTCACAATTTAATAAGGTTTTACCCTTTTATTTTAATTAATTAAAGTGGCTAGAAATGCCTATGGGGCATTCTTTTATTACTTGAACATTATTTCTATAAGTAAACCTATATATTTTTATATATTCTGAAAGGTATGGTTAAATGTGATTTTTGAGAGTTGGAATCAACTCAAAAGCTATTATGGTTTTAATTTGAAAAATGTTTGAATGCAGAAAAGCTTCTACCATATTATTTTTACCATGGATGATCTATAGATCCAAATGACTTGAATCCAACGGGCTTGGATTCAGCATTCCCAGACCTTTCTAACAAAATTGGTTTCATTAAATTTGGTTCACTGAATCGACCTGGGTTGATTTTTGAAATTGGGTACAGAAGTGCGTTTGAAATAAAATGGAAAAGGTGAAATTCAAATAACTGGGCTGCGCGGGAAAGGTTAATGGGCCGGCCTGCTAAGCACAGCGCTTCGTGGGCTGCATAAGTGGCTGCCCCCACGCGTCAGTGAGACAGGGGTGCGAAGCGGTATGGGGCAATATGGGACGTTCGATCTGGTTCTAATCCAACGGCTGAGAGTCATCGTCGACGTTGAGTCACGCCGGCGAGACAGAAACCTAACACGGCTAGTGGGGGTCGCTGGGGGCTCACCGGGGTTCGGGCGAGGGTCGGCGAGGCGGGCGAACGACGAAGTCGATGACGGCGAACTCAGGGGTGGTCGCGGCAGCTCCTGGGGTGGACGAAATCGACGGCGCTCTTCTTCTCTAGAGGCGGCCTGCTCCGGCGCAATTCTGGCGATGCGCTGCTCGCCTTGCTCCGGGACTGAGGTGGGATGGTTCTGGGTGAGAGAGGAGTGGAATGGTATGAAGAATTCGAGCGGGGGAGGCCTCTATTTATAGTCGCGACGATGAGACCGAACGGCATGGACGGGTGACGGTGGCGACATGGCTACGGGCTGCTAGAGGCATGGCCGGCGATGGCGATCGCTTGGTGGTCTCCTGGCGATGCTCTATGGCTTTAATGCGCGTGTAGGGGCGGTGCGGTTTGGTCTGGAACACGCGACGCTCTGCGCGGCAGAGGCGGCGCCTTCGACAGCGAGCGGTGGCTACGGGGCACGGGCGGTGCAATGGGCATGTCTGGCGTGTTCCTGGGATGGTGGCGATCGTGTATGCACGCGGCGAGGGCGCCGCGCGGTCTGTGGGCGTGTGTCGAGGGTGGCGCTCTGGCGCATGCTCGGCACGGTTGGCAGAGGCACGGGCGCGGCGTTCCTGGGTGCTTTGTTCGACGTCTTCGAGGCAGGGCTGGTCGAGAGGGGGCGGTGAAGCATGGGTGATCTCCCAGACAAGGTTGGCACGGCTAGTTTCCTCCCTAGCTTGCTGTCGACATGTGGGTGGCAAGGGTGGCTTCGGCTATTCACCATTGATGGTTTTGGCAAGCTCATAGTGGTGCTAGTGCTTGGTTAATCTTGCTAGATGATCTAATGAGCTGGTTGTGAGCTAGATAGGGAACCAGTTAGGCTCAAAACACTGCACACTATAGTGCTTTGATTTGTGTCTGCCAAGTGTTTGATGAAATGGCCGCATGAATTCAAGTTTTGAATTCTGAAAAGATTTTTGGGGTGTGTGCTAGGTTGGTGCTGGTGAGTCTGCAGATGCTTGGGTTTTGAAATTTGAGCTTGTTTGAGTGGTTTTTGAAAAAGTAGGATCTTCCCATATGATAAAGATTCAATTTTGAATTATCATTTAAACTATGCATTTGAAAGTTTTTGGATGATCACAAAGTGGGCCTTGATACTTGGTTATGAGTACAATCAAGGGGTGTAAAGATCCAGAAAATTTTCTGTTAGGTTCTGAAAGTTTGAGACAGCCAAAATAGGCATGGGAGTTAAATTGGTCAAAATGACCATTCACTCATTTTATTTGTTTTGATTTACTTGTCTTTGAGAAAAGTTTGAGAATGGTTTAGATGATGTTTATTTCAGCTAAGCATCCATTTACAAGCAAAGGAACACACAAACAAGGTGGTTCAAAAGAATTCAAAATGAAATGCATACTCACATATATTTAAATTTTTTTTTGTTAACCCTAATTTTGATGATTAGAGTTTGATGATTCAAGTTTAGTATTTTTGGAATGTTACACATTGCTTGTTACCATTTTACTCTTCGTATTCATGACGAGCATCTTGTCAGCTCGTGCTTTTCCTTTGATGCGGTCATCTTGCGGGAAGTACGATGGCGAGGATTGATTCCATATATGACTTTGATGGTGAGGATTGATTCAATATAGCTGCGAAGGACTTGTTTGGAAGTTTCAACAGGTGGCATCAGTTGAAGCTTCTTTTTTAATGGTTAGATTGGAGGTCCACTAATGGCGGAAGGGGCATTGGAGGCGATGTAGGCTTTGCTTTACATGTTGGTGCTTGGATTTAGTTGAGTCGTGGCTTTCAGCATGAAAACCTAAGATCTGACCTTCGTTGCTTCTGTCCGATGATAGCCTTACTGAAGGTATTGTTTTGAGAGCTCGTATTTTTTCAAGGTGAAAATCTAAGATATTCGATCGGATGACGATGGTGCTTGTGCACTGTTTCGTTTTTGAAAACATCGCTTTTAGAAACTTTTTTTTATTCCGGGTATTCTCTTTGATGGTGGTTTCTGTGCTGCCGTTGTGAGAAGTTTATCACTGTGGTGGAACCTTCTCTTTCAAGCTGTGTGTATTTGAACATTATTTTGAAATTCCGTTGTTTCAAGGACCAGGGGAGTAGGAATATGTGGCTTGTGGGCATCACTTTATATTTTAAAATAGGGAACATTGGTTATTTACCTAAAAGTTGAGCAGTCTTGGATTATATACCTAAAATTGGTCGTCGTTGGTAAAATATCCAAAATGCAATAAAATTACTTTATGATTTACTTAAAAGGGTTTCCTATAAATTAAACAAATATAACTTGTAATAATAATTGCTTAATGAAAGGGCTATTTTCTCCTAGTCCACGATCTCTTGGCTCAGCTCCTAAGAGTAGCCTTGTTCATCTTCTCATTTCTTATTTTTATATTTGCTCATAGAAATGGACAGATAAAACAAAAAACATTATGGGCATAATTTAGAAATGGGATTAAACCACAACATGTGTGTGTAGTATGCATATGTAGGTGCTACAGCCTAGATGACTAGAGCGGAATACAACATTGAGCTACTGCAGTACGCGCTAGCATTGCTTATTTAGTAGTTGGATTATTCTAGCTAACCAGTTTGCTGGTTGCTGCAGCTTATTTGAAAAGTGTCCTATAAATCACTTGCCGGCAGCTATCTAGCGGGAGCTATGAATGGAAATGTTGGTGTTGGCGTAAATGGCGTGACCACGTGGTTTCAGCGTATGTTACCGGTTTCTCTAGATTATTGAGGAAAATACCAGGTAAAGGCATAAAGAGTTGTGAATTTGCGTGAGGTATTTTTGTAGTCCATCTCGTGTACTCCCAGCAGAATTGGAGGGACTAAGTGCTAATTTTTATTTCCATCCAAATTCTCGGTTGGGTATTTTACTAATGAATGGTCAACTTTGGGTACATAATCCAAGGCTGCTTAATTTCTAGGTAAATAACTAATTTCCCTTTTAAAATAAAAATAAAGGATCACTAGAGTTTTGGCCCGTTTGGTTAGCCTTGTTTCGTTGTCATTACGCCAACACAACATCAGGAAGTCAAACCACTGCTGAACAGAAAGCTTGATCGATAGTTTGGAAAGATAGGGGAGAACGCACGGCACCAAGAGCCGGTTGTTCATATATATATTAATAATGTTATATGTACAACTTTAAAAATAATATACGGGGACGTATAACTAATACAACACATATCTCAACATCCCCGCAGTCTCAAGGTCGATACCGACATATAGACTGAAGCGAAACTCATGAAAAGTCGTCGATGGTAATCCCTTCGTCATGATGTGTGCAAATTGCTGAGAGGTCGGCACGTGAAGACCTCGAACATGACCGAGGGCAACTTGCTCATGGACAAAGTAAATATTCAGCTCAATGTGCTTGGTGCGCCGATGATGAACGGGATTGGCGGAGAGGTAGACAGCCGAGACGTTATCACAAAATACCACCGTGGCCTTGTCGACGGGACAAGAGAGCTCGGAGAGAAGCTGACGAAGCCACGTGCACTCAGCCACGGCGTTAGACACGACGCGGTACTTGGCCTTGGCGCTGGAGCGAGACACGGCGGGCTGCCTCTTGGAGGACCAAGAGACGAGCGACGAGCCGACGTAGACACAGTAGCCCGAGGTGGAGCGCCGCGTGTCGGGGCAGCCAGCCCAGTCCGCATCCGAGTAGGCGACGATGTCGGTCGAGGGCGAGGCGTGAAGCAAAAGGCCGAAGTCCATGGTGTCGCGGATATAGCGGAGTATCCGCTTCACCGCGGACCAGTGAGCGTCCCGGGGAGCATGCATGTGCAAGCACACCTGCTGCACGACATACCGCAACTCCATACGTGTCAGCGTCAAATACTACAGGGCACCGACGATGGAACAGTAGAGCGGCGCGCCAGAGGCCAGTGACCCATCGCTGGCCGAGAGCTTGGCCTTCGTGTCAATAGGTGCGGGCGCGGGATGGCAGTTAAGCATCCCTGCGCGCTCGAGAAGCTCATGGGCGTACTTCCGCTGATGAAGAAAGAACCCATCCGCGCGCCGGACAACCTCGATGCTGAGAAAGTAGTGGAGCGGGCCGAGGTCCTTCAGGGCGAACTCAGCACGAAGGCGGTCGGTGAGCTGTCGAAGGAGAACATCAGTGCATGCCGTCAGGATTATGTCGTCTACATATAGCAGCAGGTAGGCAGTGTCGGTGCCTTGTCGATAGACAAATAGCGACACATCAGAACGCGTGGAGCGGAAGCCGAGCTGATGCAGGAACGCGGCGATGCGCTGGTACCAGGCACGGGGCGCCTGCTTCAGTCCGTACAAGGACCGAGAGAGCAAGCACCATGATTCGGATGGTCGGCGTCGACGAAGCCGATAGGCTGCTGGCAGTACACCTGCTCGGAGAGATGACCGTGGAGAAAAGCGTTGGAGACGTCCATCTGGTGCACCGGCCATGTGCGAGAGACGGCGAGGTGCAGAACGGTGTGGATCGTGCCCGGCTTGACAATCGGGGCAAACGCATCCGTGAAGTCGACACCGGCGTGTTGGCAAAATCCGCGGACCACCCAACGCGCTTTATAGTGCTCCAGCTTTCCATCCGGGCCAAGCTTGTGCTTGAAGACACACTTGCCGGTGATGACATTGGAGCGAGGAGGAAGGGGGACCAGCTCCCAGGTCCGATTGCGCTGCAGCGCGTCGTACTCCTCCTGCATGGCGGCGTGCCACTACGGGTCGCGCAAGGCGGACCTGGCAGAGGTGGGCACCGGCGAGAGCTCGGACGTAGACGCCATGCAGACGTACTGATCGGCGGGGTAGCGGGTGGACGGCCGACGCACGCCCGCACACGCGCGAGTGAGCACACCCGCAGGGGCAGCAGCGTCCGCCGCTGGGGTAGCGGCGGGAGAGGGCGACGAAGCGGACGACGAGGCGGGCGACGATGGGGCCGGCAGGGAGGAGGCCATGCTGGTCGGGGCGACGCAGACGACAGCGGAGTCACGGGCGCAGGCGGCGTCGCGGTCTCGGGCGAAGGCAGAGCCGCGACGTCCGGCGAGCCAGAAGGCGATGCGGGCGCGGACGCCGAGGGACCAGGAGGGACAGGCACGAAAGGGGCCGCTACGGTAACTCGTCAGCGCGGAGGGCCGGCCGCAGGAGAGCCAGCGGGCGCCAGGGTCGTCGTCGATGGAGTCGCCAAAGGTTCCTACTGAAACGGAAACACCAACTCGTCAAAGTAAACGTGTCGGGAGGTGAAGACGCGATGCGAGACCGGGTCGTAGCAGCGTTAGCCCTTGGTGTTGGCTAGGTAGCCGAGAAACACACAAGGAACAGAGAACGACGCGAGCTTATGTGCGGCAGTGGCGGCGGCGCTAGGATAGAAGCGACAACCGAAGATGCGAAGATCATCTTAGGCGGGTGGCACACCAAAAAGAAGATGGTGCGGCGTGTATTGCCAACGCACGCGACAGGGGCGGATGTTGACAAGAAGGGTCGCCGTGGCGAGTGCATCCGGCCAAAACCGTGGGGGCATATAAGCATGGAACAAAAGGGTGCACACGCAATCGTTGAGAGTACAAAGGATGCGTTCAACACGACCGTTTTGTTGGAAAGTGTAAGGACACGTGAGACGAAAGATGACGCCATGGAAGGCGAGAAGTGTGTGGATGCTGATGTTGTTGAACTCTTTGACATTATCGGTTTGCAAGGCGTGGATGGGACGGCCGAATTGGGTGGAGACGTATGCGAAAAAGACGGTGAGAGTGGCAGTGACGTCGGATAAAGTCCACACAAAATGCGATTAATTGTCCAAAATCACAAGATAATAGGTATAACCAGAATTACTCGGAACCGGCGAGGTCCAAACATCACTATGAATAAGTTTAAAGGGAAAAGACGCGATTGTGGAGGAAGAATTAAACGGAAGACGGACATGTTTGCCTAGACGACATGCTTCACAAGAATGAGCATCCATTTTATTACAAGTAAAATCAAATCCTTGTAATATTTGGCGAAGAGTGGTGGAGCTAGAATGGCCGAGGCGGGCGTGCCATAGGTTGACACCGGCGGAGAGGGCGAGTGGTATGCTGGCGGTGGTGGAGGACGACCAAACAGGGTACAAATCGCCGGGGTAGTCACTGCGGTGGAGAAGCATCCGAGTACGACCATCCTTAACAAAAAAAACAGAAGCGTCAAATTCCACAGTCACAGAGTTATCATGAGAAAGGGAACGAACGGAAACGAGGTTTTGGATTAAATGAGTAGAAACAATGACATTATTGAGAGAAAGAGAGGTGGAGGTGGAGGAAAAAGAGGCGGAGCCAGTGTGAGTGATAGGAAGAGCATGACCGTTGCCGACGATTATGCGGGAGGAAGTGGAGGCGGGAGTAGAATTAGAGAGATTACCGGGGTGAGGTAGGTGTAGGGCAGAAGAGGTGGAGTTGGGGAAGGAGGAGGGCTGGTGGAACCTTGGAGGAGAGGGAGGCGGCGGCTAGGGTAGGGGAGATCGTAGTTAATCTGATACCATGTGAAAATGTATGAGAGAACGCACGGCATCAATAGGACCGGCTGCTCATATATATATTAACAATGTTATAAATACAACCTAAAAATACACGGGCACCTATAACTAATACAACACATATCTTAATAGATAGTGTTAATGGCAGGCGCTTCATTAGATGCTTGAGTGGAAAAAACAGAAATTAATCCTGGCGTCTAGTCTAGAGCTCAACGCAGGTCCATCTTGGAGGCGCTTGTTTTCCAACCAAATCAGTCCGATTTTCATGGGCGTAGGCCTAATCCTAGCTAAGCGCCGGACGTATGGTTTTGCATCGACGCTTGATTCTAAGCGTCGGTAGGTCGGGATTCGTACAGCGTAACTAACAATCGGCCAGGAAATAGTTCCCAGCGCCTGGTCTTAGCGCCCCGCGCTATACATGTGCTTAGGGCGCTTCCCTTGTCGTGCATGCTGTTCCACTGGCGTACGCGTCGAACATTGCATCGCGCCACGCGGAAAATGATCAGCCGAGGTCCAAACTTGGAGCTGGTCCGGCAATTCCCCCTCTTCACCACCGCATGCAGCGCGGCGGCAGAGTGGGAACCAAACCACGGCATCATCCTTACACGAACGCAACAGAATCCACTACGGAACAAAGCTTGCTTTCAGCTGAACAATCGAATCTGCCAAACGCACACCGCTCCCATCCCTTCTGCACTTCTCTGCTGTTCCACTTCCACCGCCGTATGCAACGACTGCTGCACCGCGTCACGCAGAAGAAACTAAATGGTGATCAACCGCGCTCCAACCTCGGAGTCGGGGTCGGCCCGTGCCCGTGGCTCCGGTCTTCCACCACCGCGGCGCGGCAGAGCGGGCACGTCGACCTCACCCGGAACCACGTCTCGATGCACGCCGCGTGGAACCCGTGGCCGCACCCCGGCACGAGCCGCCCGGCCTCGCCGTGCGCGAACTCCACCAAGCACACCGCGCACTCCGTCTTCTCTTCCGCGCCCGCCGCTCCTGGCGTGGCCACGTGCACGAACATCGGGAACTGTGTCCTCCTCCCGTCCTCGCCGCGCTCCACGTCGACGCTCGCGGCCCAAGCTGGCGCCCGCGACGGGCAGGACCACGACGACGACGGCCGTGGAGCCGTCGACGAGGCGGCGCCGAGGCCGTTGTTCGTCGCCGCGTGTTTCTTGCACTGCCACACGAAGCGCCAGAACATGTAGAGCAGAATGAGCGCGACGCTGACGGCCGCGAGCGCCGACGACGCGCGGCTGTTGGCCGGGCGTCCCGCCAATGGCGACGGGGAGGAGACAGGAGCACCGCCACCGACGTCCATCGTAGTGTGCGTGGATTCTGAATAGAAGACAAGCTTAGACAGAGATGCAACCTCTTTAAGGACATGGAATGGTGTTATAGCTTATTTCGGACATCAATTAATGTTAAACTAGAACCTTGGATGTGCATATTGCTGTTTAAGGCATCAATTAATCCTGATTGGCCGATCCTTTCTTAACTTCCATTGGAGGGGAGCTAAGGAGAAGTCTTTCTCCAGTAAAGATAGTCTTATTAGGCCCCCTTCTTTTCAGCTTCTTGGCCAGCTTTTTTCAGAAGCTATCCTCGACCAGCTTCTTCCAGACTGTCAAAATCGTTTATACTTTTAAATTGACATTGAAACTACTAGTTAAGAAGTTTGAATAAATTATAAAGGTGAGATTCTGAAAGAAGCTGGTCGAGGGTAGCTTCTGTACCAAAAAGCTGAAAAGAAGGGGGCTCATGAGTTTTGGTCTACTACCACTCACTAGTACTTGGGTAGTTACCTTCTGCCATGCCATGCCGTTGGTTTGGACTTTGAAATCCCTTCATTCTTGAAAGGAACCTCAGACTAAACAACTCCTACTCTACTAGTAGTACAGTTGGGATTCGGCAGCTGAGATGATTTAAATTGCTCAACAGTTAACTAATAGTACAACGAGCTGAATCGCTGATTAGTTCGCGTGGTGTGACAGACTGACAGTGGCGGCTGACCATTTTTTAAGCAAAGTCTTTCAGAAGTCGAGATGAAGATACCATGGCGTGTTCTTGAGATTTTCTCTCTACTTGTGTAATCTTTAAAGGTTTGTGACTTCATTTTTTTTGTTCTATGCGTTGTGCTAGCTGAAAGTCAAGGAAGACAGCTGCAGATGCAAGCCTGCAACACTACGCAGCTAAGCATATGTCATGGCAGTTAGAACAACGTGGACAAGTCCTAATTTGAAACTCTGGGATTTGGATACTTCTGCGATTCAGATGTTTCTGGATGCGGATTTTGAGTGAGTACAATCCGGGCGTTCGGGATAACGCTCTCAGAACGACCAAACGATATCAATACATTCAGTTAGAAGAAAAAGACGTGTCTTTTTTTTTTCTTTTGCGAAGGAAAAAGATGTGTCATACTACGACAATTTGTAAAAGGCTGTTAAACTGAGTTAAGCCCCAAGACCCCCAGCTAAGGATGTAAGTAAGGCTACAAAAAAATCTCGACACTCTGTGAGCGGCTTGAGATCGACACCAAAAAAAGAGACACGCACGAGTGTCTTATTTAGCTCGATTGAACAATGAGCTACTCTTGAGACAACAATTGCTCGTTCAATTTAGCTCGATAGCACAAATAATATGAGTATACTTGATAATTATGTTATTTATTGAAACACTATATGACAATTCCTTACCTTGTATGTTTTTTTGCGAGGCAAAAGGAATTGTATTAATTAAAAAATAAAATCATTACAATCCCGATTGATACGGTCAAGAAGGAAATCCGGAACTGAAACAAACCAAACTTGTTTTTTTCTCTCAACTAAACCAAATCTAGCTAACTCATGACTAACTATGTTTCTTAATCTAGGGATCTTGGTTATACAAATTATACGATCAGATGATAGAAATAACCTAAGATCACCGACCATATGTCTTAGACTGGAACAATCAATAGCCTTGCCCGTTGCCATCTTCACCAGCGTTGCACATTCTGTCTCCACGGTGATGTTGCCATGGCTCAAGTCCAGAGCAAACCGAATCCTCTCTAAACATGCGTATAACTCTGCTTCAAGTGCCGACGAACATAGTTGGAGCGATCTGCAGGCAGATAAAATAGGAACCCCATCGCTACCACGCAAGATCATTCCAACACCACCTCCTCCTGTTTGAGCAACAAAGGCACTGTCCACATTTAGTTTGAGTACATCCATGGAGGGTCGGCTCCATGCCACTTGCACATGTGAAATCACTCTACCAACCTCCTTAGGCAGAAACCAGCTAATTGCTTCCCTTTGATGATATCCTCAGTAGATGAACACCGAATATTATCAAGAGACTGGACGTAGCTATAGATAAACCTCCTAGATCCCTCAACAGTAGGGAAATGTTTACCATGTGTTACTTCATTCATGGCATGCCAAATTCTCCATGCGATCATGAGGGCACGTCCACATGTCTCCATCGGCATCGACAACAACCAAGTCTCAAACTAGCCTTCTCCTCTATCCGAGATCTTGAAAAACTTCCACACCTCCTCCATAGCCCTCCAAAGTGTAGCGGCATGAGGGCAGTGGATCAGCGCATGGTATGAATCATCGATCTCATAACCACAAACACGACATGCTCCTTGTATTATCAAATGATGTCTACACTTATTATCCTCTGTTGCCAGGAAATTTGATAATACCTTCCATGCAAAAATATATACCTTCTTAGAAACATTACACTTCCAAATTTCTTTCCAAATCAGCCAGTTACCCAGTGGTGTAGAACTGCAACAAGTTTCCGACTAATCCTGTTGCGCTAGACGTAGCCCAAGTCGATAAGCACTATGTACCAAAAACAGCCATCCTCCTCATGTTGCCACGCTAAGAAATCCGCCGGTCTTCTTGATGACAGTTTAATATGCATCATAATATTAGCATCAATAGGTAGGAACGTTTTCCTAACCTGGCCTTCATTCCACTTCCCTTGATTATCAATGAGGCTAGCAACACGGATCAATATCGATCAGCCCTTTGGACTAATCGGCCTTAGTTCAGTGATTTTCGGTATCCAGTTATCTCGCCACATGCGCACGGAACACCCATCTCTGATTCTCCAAGTTTCAACAACTTCAGGCCATATGCAATCGCACTCCAGGTAGGGGATGGGTTACCAGCAAAAACAGTATCCACCAAGTTCCTTGTGGGTAATACTTTGCACGAAGGACTTGTGCACACAGACTGTTCGGCCTCTGAATGAGCCTCCAAGACTGCCTCGCTAGCAGCACCTGGTTAAACAGTTGCATATCTCTGAAGCCCATTCCTCCATGTGGCTCTGGAAGAGTAAGTATGTTTTGAATGTGATTTATTCCTTTTAATATGGATGAATTTTAATGAATAAAATTGGAAGGTTAATTTTTTATCCTTCTATATGTTGTAGCTGAATTTTATTGCTTATATATGCAGTGATATTAAAATTTATACTGTTTTTCTTAGCGTGAAGTTGTCTCGAGATCGTTACAAACTGAGCATGCATCAATTTTACAACTCGACCTTTAGCTTGACCCAGTCTCAGCTCGCTCGAATTTATGTATGAGCTGAGCCAAGCCTAGTCTAGCTCACTCGAACTTGACTCGTTTGTAGCCTAGATGGAAGCGAGTGTAGGGGTTCGTAGCATGGAAAACAAAAAATTTCTACCGCATGCAAACAAACAAGCCAAGATCTATCTACTAGATTGTAGCAACGAGTCGATAAAGGAACTCACCCTCGAATATTCCAAAGCGGTTAACGAGAGCAGATTCTCGTGGGTGATGTAGTCGTACTCTTGCCGATCTCAAGATCGTGTAGACGATCCTTCCGGCGCTGCGTTCCGGCAGCGCTTCCGCAGTCGGTCACACGTTCGGTACTTTATGAAGACCTTCCTCTCCCTTGTTCTAGCAGGCGGCGAAGGTTGTAGCACTCTCCTCGCGATTCCGGCAGCACGACGGCGTGGTACCGGAAGTAGACGGGATATCTCGCAGGGCTTAGCCTTAAGCCGGAGCGAGTATGGTGGACTATGAGAGAGGCCTTGGCGATCTAGGGTTTAGAAGGCACCAAGGGACGGAGCTTGGCCGACGGCTAGGGCTTGGGGAAGCCCCAAGTCGGCGGCTAGGAGAAACCCTAAGGGCGGCAGCGACTCGCAGGAGGCCGGCGGCTAGGGTTAGGGTTTGGGTGGTGTTGGGTGTAGGGAAGAGGGGCAGCCCTGCCCCTCCTTTTATAGGTGGGAGGGCGCGGCTTGGGAGGACGGAGTCCTCCCCCAAGTCGTCCTCCTTGGACGGCGGGTGGATGGAGAGGAACTCCTCCCCAACCCCAAGTAGGTTTCCTACTCTCCCTCCACCAAGCAAACTTGTCGTTTGACTTTTCCAAATTGGCGTTTGACTTACAAACTAGGATTTGATTTCTCCCTTTATTTTGCCCAGCCATGTGACCTAGTACATGATGCAACCATTCCATATTGTCATGACACATTCATGTACCCTTCCCCTCCGGAGTGCCGGACCTTCCGGAACCTTCTAGAACATTCCCAATGAAAACACCGGAATCATTCCCCAACTCCGAAACAGGACTTTCCTTATATGAATCTTATTCTCCGGACCATTCCAGATCTCCTCGTGATATCCCGGACCCCATACAAGACTCCGAACAACATTCGGTCTCTTACTCATCATTCCATAACTACTCAACAACATCGAATCCTTAAATGTGTCTCCCTACGGTTCGTGAATTATGTGGACATGATCGAGACACTAGTCCGATCAATAACCAATAGAGGAATCTGGAAGTTCATATGGCTCTCACATATTTCTATGATTACTTTGCGATCGAATGAACCACTTACATACGATACCAATTTCCCTTGGTCTGACGATAGTTTACTTATCCGAGGTTTTGATCGTCGGTATCTCTGCATACCTAGTTCAACCTTGTTACCGATAAGTATTCTTTTCTCGTTCCCGTGATATGTGATCCCTTGTGAACCAGTCACGTGCTTGCAAGCTAATTGGATGACATTCCACCGAGAGGGCCCAGAGTATATCTATCCGTCATATGGATGGACAAATCCCACTCTTGATCCATGTGTTTCAACCCATACTTTCCGAACACTCAATGCGACCTTTATAGCCACCCAGTTACGGTGTGGTGTTTGATGTCATCAAAGCATCCTTCCGGTGATGGTGATAAGCATGATCTCATGGTCGAAGGAATTAGGTTACTATGTATCAGAAAGCTTATAGCAATTGAACTATTAAAATGACTTGATCTTTATGCTACGCTTATCTATAGGAGTATGTCCATCATACCATTCTCCTAATGATATGATCTTGTTGTTAATAACATCTCAATGTTCATGATAGGGAAACCACAATCATCTATTAACCAACAAGCTAGTATTATGAAGAGGCTTTACTAGGGACTCTAATTTAGTTTACAAATCACACAAGTATTAATGTTTCCTGGTCAATACTATTATAGCATGAATGCAAACATTTATCATAAACACAAAGATATAATAATAACTACATTTATTATTGCCTCTAGGGCATATCTCCAACGGCGAGTCCCACCAATATCTTGCTTATAGTTTATTTGGGGGTCGCAGAATAAATTTGTACTCAAAATGTGAACTGTAAATAAATGAACTAAAAGTGGGATACTGGTGGGATGCCGCTTGACATATCAATGGCAACTACTCCAAATGATAAAATCATATGATTTGGGAAGACGTGTATCCGCTAAAGGTAGCTCGTCCATCTTATATATGTTTTTCCTACCCGTTAAACAACATGTAATTCATTTCTTTCTATATGTGCCGGAAACATAGGACGAAGTAGCCAGTATGTTCTTGAGCTTTGATAGTTGAGATGCCAAAAATACATCCCACTAAAGGTTCATTGTGGCCGGTTGAGCGCCCATAGGTGGGATTGTACTAGGAGCTTCCACAGCACTTGGGAAACAAGCAACCTTTGGAAATCTCAAACACACATTCACAATCGAGCGACATAAATTACATATGGCATTGTGAGACCTTCTCAGTTGCAAGGTTTTCTTCCATGCGGATCTTCCTGTTTAAAAACTAACCATGTGAACAACTTGCATTTAGGCACGACTATATTTTCCAACATCACAAAGAAAGGATTGCTTCTAACCAATGTACTAAGCGGCATATGTAGAGTAGTGGAGAAATCTCTAGAAGCTATCCAACTCTAAGAAATTGAGTCGGCGCAAGAGGGATCGATGTTTGGATTTTAGATCAAACACGAAATATGACTAACTTGTATAGCTTGATAGTGGAGGAGAGAATGTCCACCGAAGTGACCCATCTTCATTTTGGAGCTCATTTACAACATTTTCTTGTGGATATTGTAAGGAGTTCGGGCACTTTCTCACACAGGCCCAATTCCCAACCCAGGCGGCAATAATTGGTGTTGGCACCATCGTTGTTGGTTGTGGTCTCTGAGGGGTGTAAAGGGCCACATCAGCATCGGTGCAAGGTAGATACGATTGGGCCACAAGCGATAAGGTTTTGTCCACTCGAATATCGGCCAAGGTTGAGGGAAGGCCCAACATGAGCGATAGAGATCGGTCACCCTATGCCACAAATTTTTTTGGAGTGCATATCACATTCTAGTTAACACGGGAACGGTCCCCATTGGCTTCCCCATGATCATCTCCTTTCCAAATGAAACCCTCTCTGTATATCATGCCCAGCTTCTTCTGCGCCCATTTTGGCAGTTGGGTGATATAAATATGGTATGTTGCTAATGCCAGTATGACAATCTATGTTAGGATGAAATTACGGTATGCATGATATTGCCGCTCCACCCATGGTGTCTCTTACCCCACTTTGTCAATTACGGTCTTGAAATATATTTTTCCCAAACTTCATAAGTGAAGGAGCCACCTCAAGTACTTACCCGGGAACATGCCAATATTTGTTAGAACGACAAAGGTGATATTGGCTCTCATAATGAGTTGGAAAAAATTATCTTGTAGCGGTTTGTTCAAGCACTATTGCACTGCCAAAATCCCAAGGATGTGAAAAATGAAATCAATTTATTTATTTTTGGGATGGGGAAATTTTCACTATCCTTTGTGTAAATATGTTGGGAATATGCCCTAGAGGCAATCATGTTTGATGATATTCCCAATGTATTCATAAAGTTACTAAGTTGTCCTTTTATGAACATCATATATACATCATTGAATATGTGATTCAGTTGTGAAACTATATATTCATGTTGTTCATACTAGTGTCCTTGGTCATCGAGGTTGTGCTGGACACACAACTTAGACCAATTTCTAAGTCGGATGATGACACGGTTCCAATTGTCATGGGCATGGTGATGCTAATCCAACTTACACTGATTGAGCTAAAGTGTTTAGCAAATCGGACATACCAACAAGCATGTTGTCATTTGATGTCTCAAGCAATGGAATCCTTTAACCTGAGGTGATCACACGATACGAGTTGTGGATCAGCCGAATTAGGTTCTATCAAACGTTGTTCCGTAATATGACTATTGTAAAGGTAGAGTTCGGAACGGCTATAAATCAAGCTGCGTGACGTGGATAACCAAGATGAGATTTTCCCCTCCATAATGGAGAGATACTCTTTGGGCCATCTCGTGTGATATGATTCAGAAGCATGGTCATGCACGTCTTAGTTAAGTACTAACGGAGGAGTTGGACTAAGTGTTAGTCCAGTGAATCGTATTATCACAAAATGGGAGGAGAGTTGAGCTATTAAAGGGATGGAAACTACTCGCCTATAACTTGAAAAGGTATATCGTGTGTGAAAAGGACTTGGACGAAAGTCACATTGAAGGTTGCCTTCTAGACTTTGTGGCACTTGGGAGTTGACACGTATTGCTAGAGGCCACTACCATATATCGACTTCTAAGTGTTCATGGGAGTGAGTTGGACTCAAAGGCATGATGAGATGCTTGGAGGTGTAGCTCATTTTATTTTCAGGTGTATGTGAACCTACAGGGTCACACAATTAAGGGTTAGGGGCCCATGTGGATTAGAGCCATATGGATATTGGGATACAGCCTAGATGGGCCTCAAGAGTTGATGTCAACCTGGGGTATATATAAGTGGAGTGATAAGGGATAGTCACTGACCTAGCCATCACTTTCTTCACTCCCAAATTGGATTAGACGTGATCTAGCAATCCTCTGTCCGGTGCTCCTTCCTATACGTGTGGATACCGGTAGAGATGTTGCACGTGTGACGCTGGAGACGAAGGGGGTGATAGGGATCTATATGCCAAAGATAAAGGAGTTAGTTGAGGATCCGGAGGAGCTGTTCATGGAATCGGTCGGCACTGCTTCCACACGCTACATTAAGTTCCACATTTGCGCGTCTAGCGGTAATCTTGGCCTATCAACTGAGCTAGATCTTGGGAGCACCGCGTAGGAATTTTTTTTGTTTATCTCTGCGTAGCCCATCAAAAGATATATTCTATGCCTCACCGATCTTGCATGAATAGGAAAAAAACTTAATATCACATGCACATTTCAATATTTTATGTAGAGGGTCTCCCTAGCGCAGGCCTCACATAAGGTTGATAGGAGATCCCGGCATCACATCTGGGAGAACTTTGAGGAAGTGAAAGAAAGCAGAAAAGAGAGAGATATCCAATTACTTATATCTTATCCAAAAATAAGCTTTTGCAGAACTCTAGGAGCTAGATCCAATTTACATAATAAAAACCTTGGAAACTACAAGCTTCAAAAGGAGTCTTGGAATGCTTTTCCTATGCAAATTTGTTGGATCATATTTTGGTCATGAAGGAAGTTGCCATGGATACACTGCTTTTGAATGAACACAATTTTATTGTTTAAAAGAATGGTCTAAAGGACCCGAGAGAACCTATTGGGGAGTAGCTTTGAGAAAATCTTAGAAGTTCTATGTATGAGGCTGATTGGTCCAAAGTCTCTAACTTTCTAGGCGCTAACAACCTTGGGAAGTAGACGGAGATGAATTATTGGCAGAGTTGATCAAACCTTGTATAGCTTATGTTATGGGTTTATACGTGCATACTGTATGTTAATAAAAGCGCCCATTTCCAAAAAAAAGTGCATAATGTCTTTGATGATATCACATTTGATGATCTCTCCTAGAGTACTTGAAGAATGCTCTTTTTCAAACATATGTGTCCTATAATTATAAGAGGAAAGGTGACGCATGGATCCAAAATTAAAATTTCTTCTACGTTTGTGAGTATTTATCTCAACTAATTGTATTCACATTAAAATCCACTCGTTAATTTTTTGAATCATGAAGTACAACATGAAAATCATTACATTTTTGTGTAATTAATCAAAATGCTTGGGTAGTTAGGGGTGGAATATGTGTTATTGACATATCACACTATTTTTGTGTACAGTGCAACACTTAAATGTCATCTCCTCATAAGTAGCGATCGATTCAAGGCTCATACAAGCACTATTGGCCAATTATTTTTAACATGTCGATATATTAGTATAAATTGCAAAATAACCACATGTCTTGAGAGTATGAATTACTATGACTAAGTCAACATAAATTTGGATAAAGAGATTGTTTATTAATATATTTTTCTATTACCAGGCGAGATAAATTGGTTAATCAACACTATAGATACAATCTAAAGCAATCGCTACATAAATAGGGCAGAATCCGGACACACCGCACGATGCTTAATACGATTGTTGTGTTCCAAGCTAATGTGCAACCACATTATGGTATTCCTTTGAGTGGGTAAAGCACTCTTGGCATAGGAAACAATCCATACTCAATTTTGGAATAGAAAATGATTTTGTATGAGCATGATAAATTGGGAAAATGTGTTATTGTTCTAAACATTTGTACATGCAACTATTTATAGGAGACATGCAGTGCTAAAAATGACCACAAAATATACTTTCTTTATACATCTTTCTATGTATTTTTTAGTTTTTGATTGATAAATGCTCCCTTCGCCTTATAAGGTGTTCTTTATTTTCGTTGATCAACAACTTAAAACTTTGATTATGATTTGTAATTATATTATGTCCACAAAATTAGTATAATGATATATGAAACAAAATAATTTTGCAAGAGAAATGCATCAATACTCTTTATGTATTCTCAGTCCATATAATTTAGCATATATTAGTGCTCAAATTCATGCGTCAAAGACCATGTGCATGTCTATGTTAGAGTTTAGATGAAACAAAACTCATAACTGTTTTACAAAGATAAACTTTTGAATACTATAGCAAGTTCATTATATGTTCAAATGGAATTTTGTGAAGGCTAGTATCGCGAAACAAAACATGCATTTGTTTTCTTAATGGGGATCGAGGGTATGATTTTTAGTTTTAATTTTAAATTATGGCCACAACCCAATAGAGAAAAATAGTTTCTATATCAAAATTTGCATTTATATTTCCATTTAAACATGAATTGTGCATGCAATATTTTTTTAAATAAGAACAAGTTTGCAACATCATGATTTGATTTCTAAACATCACAAGCACATTAAAAGTTGGTTTCCCACTATGTTATGGTAGGTTTGTTTTTTTCTAAAGAGTTGTTTAAAACTATTTTAACTTACATAACATGATACAAAAAATTATCATTTGATTAAAAAACCCACCACATGACAAGAAAAAGCTTTCACGTTAGCGGATAAGTCATGTAAATAACAAAATTATTGCTTTGTTGTACACATAGTCATGTTACATTGTTCAATTTCCATCTTAGTCCGCCTTTCATGTGAGGTATTAGCTCTAGATAATTAAATAGTGTACTTCAGTGATCCACACCATTTGCATCTATAACAAATAGGTAAAGTGAAAAAAGTTCTTGTAGCTAACATTTACCGACCATTAGAAAAGATATCAGTTGTCACTATTCTGAATGTAACTACTTGTGTGTTTGTCATCGATGGAAACTCGTTCACCACCTTGTGTCATGCAAAAAAAAACTAGGCGCAAATTCAGATTCAGTATACAGTATACAGGGCTAGTCCTGAGATTTCAGGGACTCGGGGCAAAACTAAAATTGGGCCCCCCTTAGTTTATTCACTAAAATAATCGGCATTTGTAGCATATAATGACTATTTTAAGTAAATATTTAAAGTGCATTCAAAAGCCTTATTTTGTATCTTATAGTTTATTGTATTAGCTTAAATCATCAACAAATATCTGAACTCACTTAACTCCAATGTTTTCTTTGCCTAACGCATAAATTTTAGATGGCACAACTATTTGAATTCACCGTGAGAGAAGTGCTACCATAGATGAAGCATGAAATTAATTATTTATGTTTTTTACTATGTATTATTTATATATTTATATACAAAATTGTATCTACAAATACTTTAAGTAATATTGGCACTAGATAATTTATATTTATTGTATTAAACATTCCACCTAATATCATGTTGACTCTGCACGGAACCACGTCGTCATGCAGTCTCCTCTCGGCGACTAGGCCTCTCGCCTCTTGGCGGGGAAAGGAGAGGGCTTGTGATTGGTCGTCTATAGCTCTTGTCCAGAAAATAGCTGAACAATCCAAGAAATGGATGATGATATTTGTAAGTAGTCATAGCCATGCATTTCATTTTTTTTCAACCATTAGAGAAATCAACCATCTGATGATAAAAGCAAATGCTTCTACCTTTTTGGTAGCACAAAACACATCGACTGCGTTGCATTTCTTTACAACGACTTTATTGTATTTTCTAGATCGGTCTTCCGATCATGGTCTATCTTACTGGTCCTACATCACTTATTTTGTTCAGATTTGGCCCAGTTAACCCCTTTGTAGCTAACTAAAAGGTAAAAATGTTCATAATAACCAAAGGAGGGCCTTAGCTGCCGGAAGGGAAAAAGGACCCAAGACCTAGTCTAAGCATAACAATTTGTTGATTCGTCCATAGCACGAGAGAAATCATCTACCTGCTCTAATGGCGTTGTCGTATAAGTTCCTTTGCCGTTGCATAGCTAGCTGGGACTTGGGGCCCCCTATCCCAGGGGCCCGGGGCGGCCACCCTCCCGACTCCTCTCAGGGCCGGGCTTGTTAGTATACTTCCATGTCAACTTCAAACCACTAGTGAGACCAACCTGCAGTGGTAAATATTTTTTGCCGAGACTATGGGCGAGGAAGACCACCCTGAGGACGTGAGCGTCAGGCCAACAAATGCAAATTAAAATACATATATTTATATTATAATGTTATACTTATTTATGACTTACTTTTATCATACTAAATCTTACAGAGTATAATTATATATATATTACTTTCCATACTTAACCACATTTGAATGTTGCTAATATTAATCATATCGTTCATTTTTATCCTTTTAATGTATATCAATGAACAAAATTGTATTGTGATAAATTTAAACCGATTTTTTGAGAAACATTTCTCCTTGAATTAATGTTTGATAATTACATAACTTACATAGTGTATGTGTGTGTGTGTTTGTGCCTATTTTATATCCTTAATTATCTTTGAACCATATTCATGCTTTTGATATTTAAAATAATAAAATGCACAAACAAGGAATATCATCCTTAGTTTCATAGTAGAGATCTCTAAAGCGAAAAATTATTCGTGCTCTTGATCACCGGTGATCATGTTATCTCAAACGTCTATACGTGCATGCATATGATCACTCTCTAAAGCCTAGACAGTCTAATAAATACCTTAATAGTGGTTTCTGGTGTATGATCATGTATGAATATTTATGTGAACTTTTAGAGTACAAATTGAACCGTCTGTAATTTTTCATGCAATGCAAGTTTGGTTTGGTAATAAGTTGAAAATTCATATGCATAGTATTAATCACCGGACAATCTACTTTACACATGATTTTATTATCTGGTATTCTCGTCCGCAATTCGCTTGGTATCATTTCGTATATGAAAAGTCAAGCAATGTTTTTAACATGGAAACCTTGTTAACAAAGATTTGAGTGCACCATGCAGAACATCCACAAGAGAGAGACTGACAGCTTAATTAAAACTCGTTGCGTAACGTTCAGATTGGTATGTTCCTACATGGTACACGATATTGGTCCATTGTGTGGACATGGTACACCATGTTCAATCAAAACCGTAGGATAAAAATGAATTACATTCCAAAATGGTTCGGAAGTGTCTTAAAATTTTTGCCAGCTATATAAACTAAGAAAGCAAAGAAAAAACTCAGAGTGTCGTCCTCACTTGAGAAAGTTGCTTCGTAAAAGGATGCCACGCGTGGTTAGATAGACAGTGACGTGATTAAGGCTGACAAAAGAGTGATTGCGATGTGATCCGTACGGAAGTACTTGCGGTACTTTTTGTACGTGCCTCATCAGGAGGTCTTAAAACGTGAAATGAGCAACCATATGCTGGGCAAAGAATTTCCATTTCTTGCTCTGAATTACCAATAGTGGAACATTTATATGAACACCACAAGTTTATTTATAATAAGAGATCCAAAAAGAAAAGGAAAAAGAAAAAGATCGACAATACAGGTTCAAGATTGCAGGACAACCACGGCAGGGCCAGCACGTAAAGCGTGAAATGAGGAACCATGTTGGACATAGATTTGATACTTATTTCTTTCTACGAATTACCAACGCACTTGAACATTTATATGAACAACACACGTTTATATATATATAAGTGATCCAAGAAGAAAGTGGAAAAAAGATTGACAATTACAAGTTCAAACTTGCGGCACAACCACGACAGCAGGGGCAGAAGCCACGGGGCCAACCTTGTGCGCCTCCACCGCGCTCGGCTCACCGAAGGCCGCGAGCCGGCAGATGGGGCACGTCGAGTTGGTCCGGAACCAGCGGTCGATGCACTCGACGTGGAACCGGTGCCCGCACCCGGGCAGGAGCCGGCCCTTCTCCCCGTCCGCCATCTCCGCCAGGCACACCGAGCACTCCACTCCCGCCGCGCCGCCGTGCACGAACACCGGCAGCGCCGCGATGTCGCTCTGCCTCAGAGCCTTGGCGCCGCCGGAGCCGGAGGAGGAGGAGGAGGAGGATACGGGCAGCATGTCCTCCGGGCGCGCGGACACGGTGAGCTTGTAGAGCTGCCAGAAGCAGACGACGAGGACGCCACACACGCCGAACGCCGCCAGCGCCGAGTACGCGCGGAACTTGAAGTCGCCGTCCATCGACCACTCCATCTCAGAGCTCGACGACATGCTGTTTGCCCTGCAGCCTGGCCTGGTGAGAGTTCGTGGTGGCTGCTCGCGACGGTGTGGAGAATGATCGACGGCGAAGACTAGCTAGCTAGTGGAGGAGGAGGGTGTTTGTGTCTGCTCGACGCTGCGTGCGGTATATAAGATGATATTCTTGCGCCTAGCTAACCGCAGTCCCGTAGTCCAGTTCCAGTAGTGTCCTAGAATATGTTATCTTTGGGGCCAGCCGGTTACGTGCCTGGCTTGAGTGCACGCGGCTCCAGGCATATTCGGCACATGCTGCAGCTACGCGACGAGAGGGAAATGTGTGCAGGTTGATTACAGCTTAAACAAGTCCCGTTACAGCAACAAAAACAAGTCTAGACTCGACCATGTAGCTAGGCGGCTTGCCGTCCACGTTCCGATCTACCGCCAAAGTAGGAGAGAGTGGGACCTCCTCGATTCCTTCCGACAGATGTAGTAGTTATTTCTTAGATATTATTGACATGATTTTGGAGATCCACATGTTGACCATCAAAAACAAAATTATACCAGTATCGGTTTTGCTATCTGTTACAGTAGATAACTATTTCTAAGTAATTCAACTAAGCTATGGATGTTCACATTTTAAAACTATATTTCATGATAGAACTAGTGAAAATATTTACTACTATTTGTCCCCTTGGAGAACATTTGATGAAAAATGTATTTAACCGAATGAATTCTAAACAACTTAGTTCTAACTCGATCAAAAGTGGACGAGCTGTTTCAATTCGAATATAGGACTCTATTGCACACCATAAAAGACATGTTCGTTGGTACGGAATTTGGAAAGAAAATATCATATAGATACAAAGAGGTGGAACTAAGAAAATTCGTCATGCTACAGTGCGGTAACGAGAAAATGAGTTGACAAATAGAGCGAAATCTACATTCATTATGTGTGAAATTTCAAGTGTGAACAAAAGTTGAACTTTTCTAAATGACTAGTTGTCGTCTCTCCTAGGGTGACTCAGACGGTGAAACCCTAGCCACGACCCTCGCCCATCATCGTCCTCCCACTTCTACCCTTACCGTTACTAGAGGAGGTCAACCTGAAAAAACCCCACCAACGAATTGCACGTAGAAGAGGGTCTCTTCTTATAGTGCTATACGACAAGCAGAGTTGTGATGGGCTCAGAAGCAGTATTTCCTTGTGGAAGTGCGAAGGCGGTGGTCCTAGTGCTCAGGGAAAATGTATAGCCCAACTATTTTCGATGCTGGTAATGGTGGCACTCGTCCACCCAAACCCTCAATAGCCCCAGATCTAACACTGTTGGCGAAAATCTAGCTCCATCTTGAAAAATCGTACATTGTCAAAGTCTTAGACATCGCTCCCTTCTTAGAGGAGTTTTGTAGCTATGACCCACTGATCGGTTCCTACACACGAGCTACGTTCGTAGAGCATGTACTAGCCTATCGGCTTCTTCGTGTTTGGAGAGGGCTAGACCGGCTTCCCTTTAGATCTAGGTTGATATCTCTCATGCGGTGACGAACCGAGGGTCATTTTGTTCTCTGCTAGCTTTGGGGGTCGTCTAGTAGCGCTTCATGCTTATGTTAGCTGGGTAGTATTGTCATGGTGTGTGTTTTTCCTTCTTAATTAACATAGTTGTATTAAAGTTTTGTCTGGTTATCTTGATCTGAGTAGCCAAAACTCTTCTACTTTTTTTAAAAATAGCCTAAACTCTTCTACTTAATGGAACTAGAGGAGACCCCGGCCTCTTGAAATAGGTTATTGGAAAAAGAAAAGAAAAGAAAAGGTCTGCCAGTGGTAAATCATGAAAAAAGAGAAGTATATCGATGAGGCCACTTAACATGTTCATTTCTTTCCCCCAAATTAATCATGGAGAATTATTTATCCTTGATTGATTGAAGTCTCATAATGTACACAATTAAGAAATAAGAACCTAATCACATGTACTTAACTATATGCTTCTCTACCAGTGGTAGTACAACAGATAATATATTTTATCCAATGATAGTACACTAATTTTGGTTAGTTCATTCTTCATTGGCGTCCATCGTTAATTATAGTTAGACTTTCATTCATTTTAGCCTGCCGAACATGGTACGTTTCAAATCTCTCAACAAATGTCTTATATGTCATATTTGATGTCTAAAACAAATAGTTTGTAGGGATTTCTATTTTCGTAACTCTGGTTCGTTAGTTGTACTCAATTTTCTCTAGTCGCTTAATTTTTCCTCATTTTTACCCATCTCCTTCTTGGAAACTCATCCAATAGCTCGAACGGCAGCTGCCGTCAAGTTGACCGTTGGTTAACGTGTGGGGCCGCATGGTGTAGGACCATGTAGGACCGGTTGGTTAGGAACGTGTTATGTTGACGTGTGGAGCCGTGCCATCTGGGACCGCGTGGGGCCAGTTTGTTGAAACGCGTTATGGGGGACGTGGTGTGGGACCATATAGGGCGTGTTTGGTGGTTACGTGCGTCTTGTCGTTTAAATTGGAAGTTTTCTTTTTTATTATTTTTATTATTAGCGTTTTTAAGAGTGTTTTTTCCCCTCTATCTCGCTAACCGTTGTGTTTTTTTCTAAAAAGGTAGCAAATCTAGAGTAGCTTCTCTCTTTATTTATTGTTTCTTTTGGCCCTTGTTTTTTTCCAATCTTGTAGCAAATCTAGAGCGGCAATCTAACCAGCACCATAAATACATTCAGTAAACAGATCAGATGTATATAAAACAGCTAATATAGGATATATAGTACGATACTTAACGAGGTTCGACAATTAGGCTGCTCAGCAGCAGCGGACAAGTTCAACACAGACAATACAAACAAAGCTGCTTTATAGCAGCAACACAAGATCAGTGGCCCCTCATGGCCTGTGCCAGAAGGGCCTCCGCCTCCTCCCTTTAGCGCTTTCTCCACTTCTTGCTGCCCAGTCCCTTGATCTTGGACTCCTTGGTCTTGATCGGGGGCATGCGACCCTCCTGGATGGCCGCCTTCAAGAGGTTGCGGAGGTGAAAAACGAGTGCCTCGTGCTTGGATTTGAAGGCGTTGACGTTCATGGACATGCCGCAGGTCTTCACGTCCTCGGCATACTTCACGAGGGAGTTGAAGTCGGTGGCGTGTAGCCTCCTAGTGCAGAAGGGGCACATGTAGACGTCGCCAGCGACGAAGTTATCGTACTGGCCGGACTTCAGCCTCCTCAGCACCTAACAAGTCTTGGTGTCCTTGGACTCGTCGTCGTTGCAGACATCATTGCTATCCACCTGTTGGAAAAATAGTAGAGTGCAATAAGGACATGATTGAGATACTTTAATTATCGGGATTGATTACTTGCATAAATTAATCGAGATCCCCTGATTATTCCCCAATCTCCAAATCTCAAACCAAATCGAATACTAATCCCAACTACAGATAAACGCTAGTACTAACTAGGGAATCCCTTAACTGCAACTCGAAGGACAAATAAAATAAGATTGAAATACAAACAGGGGGATTCATCGAAATACGAGATCTAACACAAGAGGATTAGCTACTGTAAAAATACCTAGCGTCCAACGATTGAAAATACGAACAACCGAACCGTAATAACACACGATCTAGCGTCCAACGATGGGAATGGGGGAAGAACAAAGGAAGGGGAGAAAACCCTAGTTACCTCCGACCATGGGTCAACGATGCTGGTGTCGTATGGGTTCTCCGGCCTAATGTAATCCTCCTCCCCGTAGGGCTCCTAGCCGAGCGGGATCTGCCCGAGACCGACGGGGGCCTTCTCGCCGACGGCTATGGTGGAAGCGGGGACGGGGGTCTGGACGGGGACTGCCTTCGATGCCTCGACGGGGGCCTCCTCGCCGACGGCCTTGGAGGCGACGATGGCCACCGCGCCGTTCTTCTCCATCGTCGACGTGGTTGGGGTTTTCTTGGGGGTTGGTAGAAGGTGATGAGACAGTGGAGATGGTTGCGTGAGTGAGCGAGTGAGTGATGAGTGAGAGTGAGGAGGCCTCTATCAATATAAAGGTGAAGGGAGGAGATGTTTCATTGCATCATCGTGCACCGCGTAACCGCGTACGCCACTGCACCGTGCAAGGCCACACGTGTTCGCGACCGCCCCATGCACCGCGACATGTGTATTGTGTGTCACGTTTTTTTTCTCGTGTCTAACCCTGGAGACTTAGTTGTGCTCAGTTATACCCTCGAGTGTAACACTACAGTCTGGTTGTACTCAATTTTGCCTTCCAGTACTAACACTACCATGTGAAATATACTCACGTTTACCCTTCGGTGGCTGGTCAACAGAGAGTCAACGAATGGGTTTTAGCTAGCTAATTGAGTAATTTTATGCATAACAAAATAAAAAATCAAAACATAGTGGCATCTCCCCGGGGAGTCTTATTATGTGACCTGCCACCATAAGAAATATATATATATCAAGTTTTAACCTAAACCACCACTTCTCAAATCACCTACTATCTATGAAGGTTCATGGCTTTCTACTCAAGCCTCTTCCCAAAACATTTATGACCTACAAGTATAGGGGGTGTATCGCAGTACTTTCGATAAATAGGAGTGTCGATCCCAATGAGGAGCAGAAGGTGTTGACTAGTGGTATGGAGCAGGAAATCTCTGTAAATACTTAGCAAACAGATTTTTAGGGGTTTTTCTGATAAAGCAACAAAACAAAGTGCAAGTAACAAAGACAACGAACAAACACATCAAGTGGCCCAATCCTTTCTTATCAAAGGACAAGCCGCTGGAAATACTTATAAGGACCAAACGTTCTCGAGGACACATGGGAATTCTGTCAAGTTCTTTCGCTTAGAATAGGTGAGTACTCTTCTTTGGTATTGTAAGTGTTGTATGGGTGAACCTGTGCTAATGTACCGACCTTACTTGGACTAATATACTTGTGATTAAACTCCTACAAGCATCCGCAACTACAGGAAATTAATTAAGATATAAACCTAACCACAGCCTTAAACTCTGAGATCCTACAGTCCCCTATGCAAAGGTGTCCTAACGGGGGTTCAGGTTTCTGTCACTCCGGCAACCCCACAATTAGTAGCCAAATACACAATGCATTCCCCTAGGCCCATAAAATGGTGAAGTATCATGTAGTCGACGTTCACATGACACCACTAGAAGAATAGCACCACAACTTAAATACTGAACCATTGAATAATCACTCAACACAAACCCACTACTAACAACATGACTTCTCCCATGTCCTCAAGAACTAAACGAACTACTCACAGTACATCATATGGATCAAGATCAAAGATGATATGGTGATGGATAAAAATCTGAATATAAACAATAATCCAATGGTTCCACTCACAAGCATCAACTACAATAGTACTCAACACCGAGACAGTTTCCCCTAAGAACTATGCAAGTATTCAACACGATTGTTACAGCGGTATGGAGTGGTGATGATGGTGCTGGTGGAAATGATGGTGTGGATGATGATGATCTTGATCAATTCTAGCTTGACGATGGTGTTGATGGCGACGATCTCCCCTCTCCGGGAAGGAATTTCCCCGGTAGAAATCTGTCTACCGGAGAGCTCTTTCTCTCTCGGTGTTTTCCGCCCCGCAGAGGCGGCGGATATCTTTCTGTGGTCGCTCCCTTGGTATTTGGGTTCCGATAGGAAGATGTAGGCGAGAGGGAGGAGTCGAAGGCCGGCCAGGTGGGCCACACCTGCCCTAGGCGCGGCCCAGGGGACCCGCGCCTAAGGGGGTGTGGGCCCCTTGTGGCCCAGCTACGCCTCCCCTTCTGGCTTCCTTCGTCTTCTGGGAAAATATAATTTTCCAATATTTTTCTAGTATTTTTCTGATCTTCGCGAAATTGCATCAAAAGACCTCTTTTTCCATCAGAACCCTGACTCCGATAGTTCATCCTCCAAGAATCATCCAACATGCAAAAACAGAGGAAAAGACATAAGTAATACCTCATAATAAGACATATATCAATGAATAGAGGCAAATTATGATATAGAATGGTGATGAAAATTGGACGTATCAACTCCCCCAAGCTTAGGCCTTCGCTTGTCCCCAAGCAAAAACTGAGCTCAATAAACATGTCCACAGGTTTATGGAGTGAAGTGTCGATAAAAGAATATGGGCAAGAAGCATCACACTTGCCTTTACACAACTCATAGAAGAAAGCAACTCACCATTATATAACTTAGCTTGCAACAAGTACATGAGTCACAATAGAGATGCATAAAGATAAATCATAATTGGAATTGGCAAACTTTGTTCCTGGTCAGAGAACAGATGGCAAACAGTTTCACAAAAAGCTTTTGTAGAAGTTTTATAACAGGAGCACTCTTTGCTCAAAGAGGTTTTTCACAATGAAGGCCTTCAAAAGTAACACTCAATAGATAAGAGTTTTGTGCAAACAAGGAAGATAAAGAACATGATTGAATAAATCACCATATGAATGCTTGAAACACAACAACTCAAATGCTTGCTAGAGATAGAGAGGAAATAGGTTTGTGACTCAACTTGGAAATAGGAGAAAGGTCCCTTTATAGAGGGAAGCAGGGATTACAAGTCATAAAGAGCTTCCAAAAGATTATGGTACTTACTAGCTTTGAGCCCTCATTGCCCCTATCATAGGCATCTTGAGATGATTAAGGTTAAAGTGCACAAGGATGGAGTATATGCTTGATGAAATATAAGCTGGAAATCTCATGTCCCTTGAGTACGAGGGCCGCTCCTCATGATACTCAAATTTAGTCACCGGTAAGTTCTTGTCATTGTAAGTACATGTGTATCATAAAGAACCGCCAACGGGGTACCCCTTGCACATGGTACAAGAGCTATCCCATAACCAAAATGACAAGGCAAGCAGACAATGAGCATCTGAGCGATCTTTTTATTTACTATGTGCATAGCTTTTTATTGAGGATGCTTCACAGAATGCTCATTATGGTGATGCTGCAAGTTTCCACCATGATTAGGCATGGATTAGACTAGCGGCCCAGGCGTTTCTCTAACACACATACATCACTCCATGGACTTACAAGCTCCCTCTTTATTTCACACTGTCGACATCCTCAAACAAAAGAGAATGATATCAATTGTGTACAATATATAGGTGCAATGTTAAAAGCGTTCCCCGTGACAGCACGGTTCTGCTAATCCCAACATATAGATGCAAGCATATACAACTTCGATGACACAATGGTTCAAGTCTATTAGAGGCAAGAAAATAAGGTGTTCCATCAAGTTCGTGAGAGCTTTACTAACTAGTTTTCACATAACAAAATACTTTTTAATTCTAAAGATAGATGAAGCTTGAGAATTTGCTTGGAATAGCAATAATGCTAATAGGTAGATATGGTGGACACAAATGGCACAGGTTTTGGTTCAAAGGGATTGGATGCATGAGAAGTATGCCTTCTCAAAACGGATTTTTGGCTAGCAAGGTTGGGTAGCAAGCAAGAGAGTTGAAAGAATCAAGCAAACCTACAAGTGATAAAGCCAAACATGCAATCTTCCTTGAAGACACAAAGGATCTTAAATAAAGAATACTAAGCTTATGAGCCAACAAGAAAGAAAATAAATGATACAAAATACCTGTAAGCTTTTCTCTTTTCCTTTCAAACCTCAAAGAGTGTTGCTACTGACCAGAGCTTGGTTTGCCAAAACCAATTTAGATTTACTTGATGCTCCCAAAGTGATGCCAATACTGATCAACAAGATCAATCATATAATAGAGATTGCGAACTAAAATAAGAAGTGCAAAAGTAAAAGATGAGACTTCTCATTAATATTCAATAAAGGCACTCACACCAAGGGATACATAGATAATCAACTAAAGGATAGATACTTCCACATGCAAACCAACCTATAAGATAACTTCTCTACCAAAGATATGAATCTAAAAAGGTAAAATATAAAAGATAATGGTGGTGATACCACGTCACTCCCCAAGCTTGGAACAAGCCAAGGGGATGCCAAACCTGATGACGAATTACTCCTTCAGTGGTGGTGGTGGTGTTCTCTTGATAAGCTCCTCAATCAGTTTCCTCAAATCCTCAATCTCAAAGGTCAAAGTACGAATCAACTCCGAATTTTTCTCAATGTGGTTCATGATCATATCGGACCGAGAGTTCCAATCCTTGTTATTCTTTCCCCACTCTTCCTTCTTATTGTGTTCCTCCCCTGCATGGTTAGAACGAGGCATATCCCAAACTGAGGGCAAGTTCCCTTTGGGCACCTGTTGGTATTGATGCTCATGTATAAGAGTATGGAAGGGTATCTTGGTACGTGGAGGGGATGAACGTGGAGCATAGATAAGGAATGGAGGTTTCCCTCCTGTAGACATACGTGCTGTCCTCCTAAGCTTGGTAGGGTTTGCCACCACTCCAATGCTTGCGACGGTAGCACAGGTGTCCGGATGCTCGTCCTCCTCCAAGTCTTCTTCATCCCCTACCAAAATCTCCTTCTCCTTAGGGTTTTGAGGATCATCTTCCTCGGGCTTCTTGCCTTTGTCATTGGCGAAGACCATGGTGCTCTAAACTTGAGAATATTTCCTGACAGAAACAAATCGAAACGAAAACACAATGAGAACACGATGCACGAACCTCGGGGGATCCGGGGGATTATATATTATGAAGTTTCAATGCATAAGGAAGGTACTGGTACGAAAACAAGGCGGAGACGGAGCTCGGGGTGCTCACACCCCCTCTAGGCGTGGCCAGTTGGGGCTCGTGCCTGGGGTGGGTGTGGCCACCCCGGCCTCCGTTTTCTCCTCTGTTCCGTCTCGTAACCTTCCATATGTATTAAAAACATAAAAAATATAAAAAGATAGGGATTTCACGAACCTTTTGTTTTCACCACTTTTACCTATTCAAAGACGAACTCTGCAGACTCTGGAGTTTGGTTACTGATAAATTCTTCCGGAGTCACCATTTGAATAATATCAATATCTTTATTATAAGAATCTCCAGAAATATAATGTTTAGTCTTTGACCATTCACCACCTGTGTTGTGTCATCCTTTAAAGAAGATATTTTGATAGCACCTGAACGATATACTTCCTTAATAACAAAATGTCCTTCCCATTTTGAGAGTAGTTTCCCTGCAAAAAATCTGAGAGGAGACCTATACAAAAGGACTTTCTCACCAACATGGAACTCCCTTTTGGGAATTATCCTATCATTCCATCTTTTTACTTTTTCCTTAAAGAGCTTAGCATTTTCATAAGCTTCACTTCTCCACTCATCTAGATTACTCAAGTCGAGCAATCTTTTCTCGTCGGCAAGTCTAAAATGTCTATTCAATTCTTTCACTACCCAATAAGCTTTGTGTGCTAATTCTAAAGGCAAGTGACAAGCTTTCCCATAGACCATTTTGTAAGGAGACATCCCCATAGGATTTTTATAAGCAGTTCTATAAGCCCATAAAGCGCCATTCAACTTTTTAGCCCAATTTTTCCTAGATCTATTAACAGTCTTTTGCAAGATAGATTTAATTTCCCTATTGGAAAGTTCTAGTTGCCCACTGGTTTGGGGGTGATAAGCTGAAGCAATTCTATGTTTTACATCATACTTAGCGAGAGTTTTTCTAAAAAACCCATGAATGAAATGAGACCCTCCATCGGTCATGAGATATCTAGGTACACCAAACCTAGGAAAAATAACATCCTTAAGCATTTTTAAAGAGGTCTTGCCATCAACACTATTTGTAGGTATGGCTTCTACCCACTTTGTAACATAGTCAACAGCAACAAGAATATGAGTATACCCTTTTGAAGGAGGAAAACGACCCATAAAATCAAATCCCCAACAATCAAAAGGTTCAATAACAAGAGAATAATTCATAGGCATTTCATTGCGTCTAGAAATGTTCCCAACTCATTGACATTCATCACATGATAAGACAAACTTCCTTGCATCTTTGAAAAGGGTAGGGCAGTAAAATCTAGATTGTAAAACCATTTGTGCTGTCCTATCCCCAACATGATGTCCTCCATAAGCACTGCCATGACATTTTCTCAATATCTCTTGTTTTTCAAATTCTGGAACACATCTTCGCATAATACCATCCACTCGTTCTTTATATAAGTGTGGGTCATCCCAAAAGTAATGCCTTAGATCATAAAAGAATTTTCTTCTTTGCTGGGCTGTAAAGGTTGGAGGCAAATACTTGGAAACAATAAAGTTAGCATAATCAGCATACCAAGGACTCTCATGCGGACTTACCCTTATTGCAGCCAATTGCTCATTTGGAAAACTGTCATTAACAGGCAAAGGGTCAAAAAAAATGTTTTCCAAACAAGATAAATTGTCAGCAACAGGATTTTCAGCACCTTTCCTATCTATAATATGCAGATCAAACTCTTTTAAAAGCAATACCCATCTAATAAGCCTAGGCTTAGTGTCCTTCTTTGTCATAAGGTACTTGATAGCAGCATGATCAGTATGAATGGTAACCTTTGAATCAACAATATAAGGTCTAAACTTATCACAAGCAAAGATTACAGCTAAGAACTCTTTTTCAGTAGTAGCATAATTATTTTGAGCAGCATATAGAGTCTTGCTAGCATAATGAATAACATTCAACTTCTTATGAACACGTTGCCCAAGGACAACACCCACAACAAAATCACTAGCATCACGCATATTTTCAAAAGGTAAACTCCAATCAGGTGGTTGAATAATAGGAGCAGTAGTCAAAGATTTCTTCAAAGTTTCAAAAGCTTCCTTACAATCATCATCAAAAACAAAAGGTACATATTTTTGAAGAAGATTGGTAAGGGGCTTTGAAATTTTGGAGAAATTTTTAATAAACCTCCTATAGAAACCATCATGACCAAGGATACAACGAATACCTTTTATATCTCTAGGACAAGGCATCTTCTCAATTGCTTCAATTTTGGCTCTGTCAACTTCAATGCCCCTTTTAGAGATTTTGTGTCCAAGAACAATCCCTTCATTAACCATGAAATGGCATTTCTCCCAATTAAGAACAAGTTTGCTTTCTTCACATCTCTGCAAAACTTTATCAAGGTTGTGCAAATAGTTATCAAAAGAAGTTCCATAGACGAAAAAATCGTCCATGAAAACCTCCACAATTTCTTCACAAAAACCATGAAAAATAGCAGACATACATCTCTGAAAGATAGTAGGGGCATTAGATAAACCAAAAGGCATACGCCTATAAGCATAAGTGCCATAAGGACAAGTGAAAGTGGTTTTCTCCTGGTCTTGCGCTTTCACAACAATTTGAGAGAACCCAGCATAACCAACAAGAAAGAAAAAGTGAGTCTTTTTAGAAAACCTCTCAATTATTGGATCAATAAAGGGCAAAGGATAATGATCGTTCTTAGTAAATTTATTAACCTTTCTAAAATCAATGCACATCCTATACCCAACAACTACTCTCTGGGGTATAAGCTCATTATTTTCATTAGGCATAACAGTTATTCCCCCTTTTTTGGGAGCACAATGAACGGGGTTACCCATTGGCTATCAGCAATAGGGTAAATAATACCAGCATCAAGGAGTTTTAATACCTCATTTCTTACCACATCCTTCATCTTAGGATTTAGATAGCGTTGGTGCTCAACAACTGGTTTTGCATCAGGTTCTATATTAATAGCATGTTTACATATAGTAGGAGAAATCCCTTTTAAATCATCAAGAGTATAGCCCATAGCTCCACGGTGTTTCTTCAGTATTTCCAATAACCTTTCTTCTTCCTTTCCTGAAAGTTTAGAACTAATAATAACAGGATACACTTTCTTATCATCAATATAATCATATTTAAGATCATCAGGTAAAGGTTTTAGTTAGAAAACAGGGTCCCCTTTAGGTGGTAGTGTGGTACCCAAATCTTCCACAGGTAGATTATGCTTAAGTTGCTCAGGCTGACGAAGAAAAACCTCGTCAATCTCATTTCTTTCCTTCATGAATACATCGCTTTCATGATCTTCCATAAACTGCTGCAAGGCATTGTTAGGAGCAAGAGAAATAGCAGAAAGTAGTTCAACCCTGAAATCCTCATTAGGTAGTTCATTTTCATAAGGAGTTTTAGAAAATTGGAAAAATTAAACTCATAAGACTCTCCATCAAACTTAGTCAAAACTTTTTCCTTCCTACAATCTATGATAGCCCCACAAGTATTCAAGAAGGGTCTACCAAAGATAATAGGATAGGTTTTACTATCTTCTTTACCAAGTACTAGAAAATTAGCAGGATATTTAATCTTACCACAAAGAACTTCCACATCTCTTACGATGCCAATGGGACAGACTTTCTCCCTATTAGCAAGGTGAATAACCACATCAATGTCCTCAAGCTCACAAGGACCAATTTCATGCATAATTTCCCTGTAAAGCTCATAAGGTATAGCACTAGAACTAGCACCAATATCACACAAACCATAATAGCTATGATCACCAATTCTAACAGAAAGCACATGGACACTAGATTTTGTAGCTTTTTTAGGATGAGAGACAATATTAGAAGCATCTTCACAGAAGACAATGTGCTCATCCTCTATATTTCTAGTGATCAGATCTTTCACAATAGCTACCACAGGTTCAATATTTATTTGCTCATTAGGTTCCATAGTTTTCTTTGCACTTTTGCTATCCACATTAGGTATGATAGAATGTTCCTTTACCTTAGCAGGAAAAGGAATTTTCTCAACATAAGGTTTAGGCAAAATAGGATCAACAGTACAAACTTATATGCTAGTAGGAACATGGGTAACAATGTCTTTATAAGGAGCATGGTACTGAAGGAAATATGCCCTGAGAGGCAATAATAAAGTGTTTATTATGTGTATTCCAAGTATATGATAGATGTTTATTTTGCATGCTATAATTGTATTAATACGGAAACGTTAATACATGTGTGTTTAATAAACAAACAGAAAGTTCCTAGTTATGCCTCTCTCATAAACTAGCTCGTTGATTAACAAGATGATCAAGGTTTCCTGATCATGGACATTGGATGTTGTTAATAACGGGATCACAACATTAGTGTAATGGTGTGATGAACATTCATCCGAAGTATAGCATTACGATCAAAGTCATTGAGTTTATATTGCTATAAGAACTTACGAAGTGATCCTAATCCTTAGACCATGAGATCATGTCAATCACTAACACCGGAAGAGTTTCTTGATAACATCAAACGTCACACCGTAACAGGGTGATTATAAAGATGGATTCAGAACTAATAAAGTGTTATGTTGAGGCTCATGGATCGAGAGTGGAATTTGTTCATCCCGATGACGGATAGATATACTCTGGGCCCTCTCGGTGATATCACATTGATTAGCTTGCAAGCAAGTGATTTGATCACTAGAATGTTATATCACAGGAACGAGAAAAGAGTGCATGTCGGTAACGAGATCAAACTAGGTATGGAGATACCGATGATCGAATCTCGGACATGTAATATATCGTGAAACAAAGGGATTAAGATACTAGCGTAAAAGGTTCCGACGATCACAAGAAAGTCATCGTTGAATGTGTGGGAGTCAGTATGGGTCTCCAGATCCCGCTTCTGATTATTGATCCGAGAGGGGTCTCGATCATGTCCGCATTATTCACGAACCGTATGGTGACACACTTAAGAGACACCGACATCCAATTGGAGCAAATGTTTCATGCCGAAAGAATGAACAAGCGCAGGAATTTATTTCACTAGATACCGAAACAGGTTTTCGGGTGAAATTGCATAAAGTGGTTATGCATGTGAAATAGAATTCTAGCAAGGGGTTATTTGTGAATGTTTTTCATTAAAGTAATTGACAAAATTCTGAATAAAATAAAAGAGTTTTATTTAATGAGAGTTTGCATTAAATTTGGTGGAAATTTAATGGGAATTTGAGTGGACTTTTGAGTGGAGGGAATTTAAAGGAGATTTGTGAGTGGAGTGTCCACCCACATGAAGAGGGGAGGGCAAGGGGGCAGCCCCCATGAGCCGGCCACCCCCTTGGGGTTCCCCCTCCTCCTATAAAAGGAGCCCCCCTCCTCACTTGTCTCTCACACCTCCTCGTGAAGGATCTCTCTCCCCCTCTAGAATTTATCCCCCATGGTCTCCGACTAGCGAGATACATGTTCCCGGTGGCTATTCGGCAAGAAAGAGTTGTGCTTCCGCTGCATCGCTGGAGCGAGGAGGCGGAGGTTTATCGGTGCCTCGAACGTGTGTGCGAGCACGGATGCGCTGCTGATTTGCGGCGCTAGGACTTCCTCTCGATCTTGAGATCGGCAAGAGATCGTCTACATCAACCACGAGTTGAACTCGTTAAGCTTTGTCGGTCTTCAAGGGTATGTTCTCTATGGATATACATCCGCCCGTTGTTTGTATCTAGTAGATAGATCTTGGTATATAGTTCACATCGTAGGAAATTTTTTGTTTTCTATGCTGCGAACCCTACAGTGGTATCAGAGCCGGATCTATGCGTAGATACTTTACACGGGTAGTACACATATGAGTATGTGGGCGATGATGATCATGTTGTTGCTCCTTTGTTGTAATTTTGGATATTGGTGGCATAGTGGGATGAAGCGGCCCGGACAAACTTTACATGTCCTCGCACATGAGACCTGTTCCACGCTTGACATGCAACTAGTTTGCATAAGTGGCTAGCGGGTGTCTGTCTCTCCTACTATAGTCAATATCTATTTTGCAAGCGAGTTGTCAACCATTTGATTATCCTCGTTGTGGTTCATGTTCGTAGGTAAGAACGGTTCTATCTCTAAAGCCCTAAGCCACGTAAAACTTGCAATGGATAAATTAGAGGCGTCTAGTTTAGATTGTTGCTGGGCTAGTGTTATGATATGGTAGTGTTGTAAGTAGAAGTATGAGATGATACTCTTACAACACACATAGCGTGTAAAATCCATAGACCTTGGATTTACACATATAGGTATGATAGTGATCATACCACGATGCACATGATAGAGATCATCTGCGGGAACCATATAATTTCACTAATAAACATATGATGTTTGATTGCATCTTATATTGCTTGTTTAGCGCTTTGTTAGCATAATAAGATGATCCCTCATTGAAATATCAAGATAAGAATGTGTTCTTCCTTTAGTATGCACCGATTATGGTTTCGTCGCTCCAAGACATCACGTGATGATCGGGTGTTCTTGGATCCACGACCATATTTCGGGTGTAAAACAGTTACACACGCGAATACTAAGGTTCTAACTTGGAGAGCCTAGCATGTACAGACATGGCCTCGGAACACGGACCGGAAGGTTAAGCATGAGTCATATAGTTGATATGATGCCCATTTGATGCTCGCCTTTGAAGCTATACCGACTCACGTGATGATCGGACTTGGTGTAGTGGATTTGGTTCATGTAATCACCAAAAAGGCACGAGGGATGTCGTTTTTGAGTGGGAGTTCATTCGTAATATAGATTAGTTGAACTCAATCTATCATACACTTAGTCTAAACTTTACAAATTCTGTTGTAGATGGCACCACCTGCTTTTAATTTTAATGTGTTCATGGAGAAAGAGAAACTAGCAACGAACGGTAGCAACTTTACCGAATGGGCCATGAATTTGAGGATTCTCCTCTCTGCTGCACAAAAGCAATATGTGCTAGAAGGGCTGTTAGGCCCCCCACCTTTAGATGATGCCCCTAACGAGGAGATGAATGTCTATCAGACTCGTCAGGAGGACCACAACTTAGTTCATTGCGGCATATTGTATGGGCTAGAGCCGGAACTTCGAAAGCGTTTCGAAAACGGCAATGCATATGATAAAATGGGTGAGTTGAAAATGATTTTCGACACACATGCTGCTGTAGAGAGCTACAACGCTTCAGAAAAGTTCTTTAGCTGCATGATGGAAGAGCACAACTCCGTTAGTGAGCATGTACTCAAGATGTCGGGTTACGCCGATAAGCTTGTGTCCTTGGGAATATCGATTCCCATTGACTTAGGCATCCATCGTGTTCTGCAGTCTCTGCCACCTAGCTATAAGAGCTTCGTGATGAACTATAATATGCAAGGCATGAAGAAGTCTCTCCCCGAGCTTCTGTAAATGCTTAAAACTACAGAAGTGGAGATCAAAAAGGAACATCAAGTGTTGATGATCAATAGGAACACTGGTTTCAAGAAAGACAAGAACGGAAAACGGAAGGGAAGTAAGGGCGGCAAGCCTGTTGCCGCGCCTGAAAAGAAACCCCGAGTTGGACCTAAGTCTGATTCCGAGTACTACTATTGTAAGGGGACTGGCCACTGGAAGCGCAACTGCCCCAAGTATCTGGCAGACAAGAAGACTGGCAAGGCAAACAAAGGTATATATGATATACATGTTATTGATGTGTACTTGACTAGTGCTCGCAGTAGCACCTGGGTATTTGATACCGGTTTAGTTGCTAATATTTGTAACTCAAATCAGGGGCTGCGGAACAAGCGACCGCTAGCAAGGGGCTAGGTCAAGATGCGTGTTGGCAATGGATCAAGCGCTGATGTGATCGCCGTCGGAACGCTGCCTCTCCACTTACAGTCGGGATTAGTTATAAACTTGAATAAATGTTATCTGGTGCCTGCACTGAGCATGAACATTGTATCTGGATCGTGTTTGATGCGAAGTGGTTATTCATTTAAATCCGAGAACAATGGTTGTTCCATTTATATGAATGAAATCTTTTATGGTCATGCACCGATGATGAATGGTTTATTTCTATTAGATCTCGATGATAATGTTACACATATTCATAATGTTGATTCTAAAAGGATTAAACTTAATGATGATATATTCGCATATATGTGGCACTGTCGTCTAGGTCATATTGGCGTTAAACGCATGAAGAAGCTCCATTCGGATGGACTTTTGGAATCACTTGATTATGAATCATTTGATACATGTGAGCCATGCCTTATGGGCAAGATGACTAGAACGCCGTTTTCCGGTTCAATGGAACGGGCGACAGATTTATTGGAAATCATACATTCTGATGTATGTGGTCCAATGAGTGTGTCCGCGCGAGGTGGATATCGTTATTTTGTTACTTTCACGGATGATTTGAGTAGATACGGTTATATCTACTTGATGAAACACAAGTCTGAAACCTTTGAAAAGTTCAAGGAATTTCAGAATGAAGTGGAAAATCATCGTAATAGAAAGATCAAATTTCTACGGTCCGACCGTGGAGGTGAGTATCTAAGTTACGAGTTTAGCACTCACATGAAAGAGTGTGGAATTGTTTCACAACTCACACCTGCCGGGACACCACAGCGAAATGGTGTGTCGGAACGTCGTAATCGTACTTTATTAGATATGGTTCGATCTATGATGTCTCTGACGGACTTGCCGTTGTCATTTTGGGGTTATGCACTAGAAACTGCTGCATTCACTTTAAATCGGGCACCATCTAAATCCGTTGAAAATACACCGTATGAATTGTGGTTTGGAAACAAACCTAAGCTGTCATTTCTTAAAGTTTGGGGATGCGATGTTTATGTGAAGAAACTTCAACCGGATAAACTCGAACCCAAAGCGGAAAAATGCGTCTTCATAGGATACCCTAAAGAAACTATTGGGTATTCCTTCTATCACAGATCCGAGGGCAAGGTTTTTGTTGCCAAGAATGGATCCTTTCTAGAGAAAGAGTTTCTCGCGAAAGGTGTGAGTAGTCGGAAGGTAGAACTCGAAGAGGTTGTGGAACCTTCTCTTCAAAGTATGGCGAGTAGCGCAGCGCCGGAAGTTGTTCCGGAGTTGGCTCCACCTGTTGAAGAGGGAACTAATGATAATGATCATGAAACTCCGAAAGAAAGTACTACCGAACCTCGCAGGTCAAACAGGACGCGTGCAGCTCCCAAGCTGTACGGAAATCCTGTCATGAATTTCATGGTTGATGAAAATGATGACCGGGCGACGTATGAAGAAGCGATGATGAGCCCGGATTCCAACAAATGGTTAGAAGCCATGAAATCCGAGATGGAATCCATGTATGAAAATCAAGTTTGGAACTTGGTGGAATTACCTCACGACCGAAAGGCCGTGGAGAACAAATGGATTTTCAAAAGGAAAACTGATGCTGATGGTAATGTGACCGTCTATAAAGCTCGACTTGTCGCAAAGGGGTTTCGACAAATTCAAGGAGTTGACTATGATGAGACTTTCTCTCCCGTAGCGATGCTAAAGTCAGTTAGGATTATCTTAGCAATTGCTGCATATTTCGATTATGAGATATGGCAGATGGATGTCAAAACCGCGTTTCTCAATGGTAATATTGAAGAAGAGTTGTATATGATACAACCAAAGGGTTTTGTCGATCCTAAGGATGCTAACAAGGTGTGCAAGCTTCAGCGATCCATCTATGGATTGAAGCAAGCATCACGAAGTTGGAATCTTGTTAGACCCCTCCTTTATAGAGGAAAGGATCCCTGTGATTGCAATGCTAGTCCCTGGATCAATGCTAGCATCCACAGTTTAAGATGAAGTACACAGATACAAAGGTCGTTTATTACATTCATTCCAGAGATAAAATATAGTCTTTTACAACTCATGGCCATAGGCCTAATACAAGAGTTTTAAGGAACAAGTAAATAAACATAAGTCTTCATCTTCATGTGCCACAGGCAAGCATGTTGAGTGTAGAGTCATGACTCCTAATCATCATCGGAGTAACCTGCAACATCACAAGTTACAGCCACAGAGGGTCAATACCTTGGAATAGTATTGGCAAGTGATACCTTAGTATATTTTAAGTGGACTATATAACTATATGCATTTTGGTTAAGTGTAACTTTGGCTTGCTTTTGCTTGAAAATAAATTTTTCCTATTAGTTAAAACTGCTAAGTTTTTCTTTGTCAAAATCATTCCCAAAGAAACCACCAATAGACATTGGGGTCCTTCACCCTTGTTCACCCACAAATTTTTATTGTAGAAGTTGGAGTGTTGAGATTCTTGTAGCTTCCATGTCTTGACGCTCAAAGTGTCCATTTCCTTGGACAAGGCTAAGTACTTAGTTTTTTTCCATCTGCAGAGGTTGTGCACTTTCCCCACCAGACTTGGTTTCCCAAGACAGGACCCTTCAGAAGCTTTTCCTTAGTCAAAATGGACGCGCTCCAACCTATCATCCCAACTACCACCATCTGTCCAAAATGACTAAGTTCTAGCAACCTATATGATCATGGCAGAGCCCATATTGCCAAGTGGTTGCACTGTAAGCTTTCTCAACACTTGGCCTCCAAATCCCTTTGTGCCTGGGTGGCATTCCACAAGTGAGATACACAACCCAAGTCCATGGCCTTGTGTAACCACTCAACATAACCCAATCTTTCCATTCCACCCAGGAGTTCATTTGTCTTAGTTGTTTTATTAAGAAAAATATAAGTCTCTTGACTTAGTATATTTTTGTCTCATAATATATAGTTGTTCACCACCCTTGTTTGCTATGTGCTAGGCTAGGCAAAATATGGTAACCTATCTTAGGAATATTTCCCTAACAACTCTACTATTTCATTCTACATAGGATTTCCCAATTTAGCACTTAGCAAAATATCATGCAACACTTTAGCAAAATAACTAATGCTAACATAAAACTTAGGATAGGAATATTCATGAAAATATCACTTGCCTTGGTAGTGTGGAGAGTAGCACTCTTCACAATCACAATCACAATCACTATCAAAATCTACACAAGAATTCAAAACATACAATTACACACAATTAAATACAACCAAAAATAATATGAATGCATGCATGCAATAATTCATCAAGTGTTAAATTTTGAAAATTCTACCAAGTCTGTTCATGGGTACAGAAACATAACATGCCACAAGTTTGCCCAATAAACTTATTTGGCCATAATACACTTTTATAAAGATAATTCTATAACCAAAATAGCCCTAAAATTGTTCTACAAATAAAACCATTTTAACTGTTACTATATGCTAAACAAAGTGGATCTTCAGAAAGGCCTTGTTTCCCTGAATTCAACGGTATAAAGTTTGTAAAAATCCAACGTGTGGTTCAAAAGTTATAAGCATTTGAAATTTGAATCTAAATCAGGTTTTAAATTCTGTTTTTAATCCAACCTTGCCACGCGTCGCGTTATTACTGGCGCGTACCGGTTCGCACCGGATCACCCTTCTGTACCGTTGGATCTAACTAACAACGCGCGGCTCAGATCCGTCCATACCCCTTCGCTAAGTGATGTGTTTCTACGCGTAGGATTCAGATCTAACGGCTATAATTCTTCTAACCAAAAACGAGCGGCGCTGCCGGCGGTGACAGGCGGCGGCGCGTCAGTCAGTGGCGGTGCCGGTGTTCTAGGTCATCCGTGAGAGGGAGAGGGGTATTACCAGGTTCGCCGGAGGCTGCTGAAGTTCGTCGTGGTACTGGCTTGTGGAGGGGCGTTCGGAGATGGGTTCTAGACCTCGTCGGAGTTGCGTCTGGCGTCAGGTGGGGGTTGTCGGAGTCGCTGCCGATGTTCCGCTTCGCCTGAGCACGAACCAATGGGTTTAGAAGATGCGCAGGACAACTACGAACACGCTCGGGTGAACAAGAAGGCAAGGGGCGCTCGAAACTTACTGGGATTGCTCGCCGGAGTTCGCGAAAACGTCAGCCACGGTCAGTTGTCGTCGTTGGCGAGGTTCCTCGTCGCGCTAAGTCAAAACAGGGGTACTGTCAGATGCGCAAGACGATGTGGGTTCTGGGCGTACTAGTCAGAGGGCAAGGGGCGGTGGCTACTTACGGAGGGGGGTCGCCGGAGTTCGTGAAGAAGACGGTGGCGGCCAGTCGTCGACGTTGCCAAAGCTAGGGTTCATGCGAAGGCAAACGGCGAGTGTCAGAAGATGCGCATGAGTTCACTGAACATGATAGTGTGAATGAGAGACAGCGGGGAACTCGAAGCTCACCAGAATTAGTCGCCGGAGGGGGCTCTGTCAGCGGCGATTCGCGGAGGATTGAGGGCAGCCTGGGGGCGTGAGTGTGCGATTGACTGGGGAAAAATGATCGTGGAGCAGAGGGGGTCTTATAGCCGGGGAATCGACAAGAAACGTTCGGGGATTACTGCCCATTTACTCCGCGCCATTACCGGCCATCACTGCCGCAGCGACGTGGTCGCGGGCGCAGTCTGGGGAAGACGAGGGTGACGTGGTCTGGTCCCGCTTGTCAGCGTAACGCGCAAAGTGATTGTGGGGTCGTGTTGTCAGCGTCTGTTGGCGTGTGCTCGCGCGTGTGAGAAGAAACGAGGATCCCCGGGTGGGCTTGCTGGGCTTGCTTGGTTGCTGGGCCAGATTCTGGCCGTGCGGCCCTTTTCTTTTGTTTGCTCCTTTTTCTTTTTCTGTTTCAATTTTCTGGAATGATTTTTGATATGAATTCAAATCTTTTTGAATTCAAACAATTTTGGGGATCTGGTAGGGCTCTGTGGTTTCAAAAATAGTAAATTAACCAAGTGGTTACCTTGTAGGGTTTGGTCAAGCTTGGGTTTCAAAATAAACAGAGGTTTTTGCTATAGTTTGCAAATATTTGAATTAGGGTTTGAAATCATTTCTAAAATTTGAATCCTGGTTAAAAGTTTCTCATAATCTTACCAGCAATGGAGTCAAGCAATCAAGTATTTAAGCTTCCAAATTTCAAAGTGTGATGATCATTTGGAATAAAATGCCCACATGAAATCATAATTCATATTTCATCACTAAGTGATTTTTGAGAAAACCCTAAATGAATGAATGATGCAAAGTGATATGAATGAGTTTTGAAACTATGATTTTTGGGATGTTACAAATCTAACCCCCTTAAGATGAATCTCGCCCTCGAGATTCGGTTTGTCTAGCAAATAGGTGAGGGTGGTCTTTCCGAAGATCATCTTCTCTTTCCCATGTTGCTTCTTCTTCGGAGTGATGGTTCCATTGTACTTTACAAAACTTGATAGTCTTGGTCCGGGTGACTCTTTCTGCTGTCTCTAGAATCTTGACAGGGTTTTCCTCATAAGTGAGATCACTTTCTAGCTGAACTTCTTCCAAAGGTATGGTATCCTTCAAAGAAGACTCTTCCATTTCTGGGTGACATTTCTTAAGCTGACTCACATGAAATACGTTATGGACTGCTGACAGAGATTCTGGCAATTCAACTTCATTTGCAACTTCTCCTTTGCGACTTAGAATCCTGAATGGCCCAACATATCTTAGTGCCAACTTTCCTTTGACTCCAAATCTTTTCACTCCACGAAGTGGTGATACTCTGAGATAAGCTCTATCCCCAACTTCGTAGGTGACTTCTCTACGCTTAGAATCCGCGTAGCTTTTCTGTCGGGATTGTGCTATCTTCAACCTGTCCTTAACCAATTTAACTTTCTCTTCGGCTTCCTTGATAAGATCAGGTCCAAATAAGTTTCTTTCTCCCACGCCATTCCATAATAATGGGGTGGTACACTTTCTTCCATAGAGTAACTCAAACGGTGCCATTCCAATACTTGATTGATGGCTGTTATTGTAAGAGAACTCCGCGTAAGGTAAAATTTCATCCCAACTTGCTCCATAGTCTAAAGCACACGCTCTCAACATGTCCTCAAGAATTTGGTTGGTCCTTTCTGTTTGTCCATCCGTTTGGGGATGAAAAGCGGTGCTAAATTCCAATCTCGTTCCTAAGGATTCATGAAGCTGTCTCCAAAAGTGAGAAGTGAACTGGGTTCCTCTATCAGACACAATACTCTTTGGCACACCATGAAGGCATACAATTCTGCTCATGTAAATTTTTGCTAACTTGGCACTTGTATAGGTGGTCTTTACAGGTATGAAATGAGCCACCTTAGTTAGGCGATCCACCACTACCCATATGGAATCATACCCTGATCTGGTCCTTGGTAATCCGGTAATGAAATCCATACCAATATTTTCCCACTTCCATTCAGGAATAGGCAGTGGTTGAAGCAGACCTGCTGGTTTCTGGTGCTCCGCTTTGACTCTGCTACACACATCACACAAAGCGATATGTTCGGCGATGTCTCTTTTGAGATTGTTCCACCAAAATCTTTCTTTCATATCCATGTACATCTTGGTGTTTCCTGGGTGAATAGAATATGGAGAGTTGTGACCTTCCTGTAAGATCAGTTTCCGCAATTCTGGGTCCTGTGGAACACATATACGTTTCCCGTGCCATAGAGTACCTTTTTCATCAACATGAAAACTCTTAGCTTTCCCTAAAACAATGTTTATTTTAATCTTTTCAATTTCCTCATCAGTCTTCTGGACTTCTCGGATCTTGTCCAACAGAGTGGGTTGAACATCTAAGGACATGAGATGTCCTTCTGGTACAATCTCTAATCTGAGTTCTTTGAATTGCTTACACAAGTCATCTGGCAAATCCCCTTTTGTAAGGCCATTTACAACTGCCTTACGACTTAGAGCATCTGCTACTACATTTGCTTTACCGGGATGGTATTGCAAACTTAAGTCGTAATCCTTGATAAGTTCTAGCCATCTTCTTTGTCTCATGTTGATTTCCTTCTGGGTGAAGATATACTTCAAACTCTTATGATCGGTGAACACTTCACAACGTTTTCCCAAAAGGTAATGTCTCCATGTTTTGAGTGCATGGACGACAGAAGCTAACTCCAAATCATGAGTAGGATAGTTTACTTCATGAGTTTTGAGTTGTCTCGATGCATAGGCTACGACTTTACCATCTTGCATAAGTACGGCACCCAAACCTTGATGAGAAGCATCACAGTAAACTTGGAAATCCTTTTCCAAATCTGGCAGACATAGAACTGGTGCTGTTACAAGTCTCTTCTTTAATTCTTGAAAACTGACTTCGCAACCTTCAGTCCAAGCAAACTTCTTGTCCTTCTTCAGTAATTCTGTCATAGGCTTAGCAACTTTCGAGAAATTTTCTATGAACCTTCTGTAGTAACCTGCTAAGCCGAGGAAACTACGAACTTCTTTCACATTCTTGGGTGGTTTCCAATCTGTCACAGCTGATACTTTGGCAGGATCAACTGCCACACCATCTTTTGTCATAACATGACCAAGAAATCCAACTTTCTCTAACCAGAACTCACATTTGCTGAATTTGGCATAAAGTTTATGCTCTCTTAACTTTTCAAGTATCAGGCGCAAGTGTCTTTCATGTTCTTCCTTGCTCTTGGAGTAGACCAAGATGTCATCGATAAAAACGACAACGAACTTGTCAAGGAATTCCATGAACACCTTGTTCATCATATTCATGAAGTATGCTGGAGCGTTGGTTAATCCAAAAGGCATCACAGTATACTCATACAATCCATATCTTGTGGTGAATGCTGTTTTTGGTATGTCTTGTTCTCGTATCTTGAGTTGAAAATACCCTGACCGGAGATCAATCTTCGAGAATACGCATGCTCCTTCTAGCTGGTCAAATAAGTCGTTGATTCTTGGCAAAGGATACTTGTTCTTGATGGTAACCTCGTTGAGAGAACGGTAGTCAATACATAACCTTTGTGTTCTATCCTTCTTTTCCACGAACAATACTGGGGCTCCCCAAGAAGAAGAACTTGGTTGGATAAACCCTTTATGTAATTGCTCACCTAGCTGTTTCTTGAGTTCCTTCAATTCATCAACAGACATTTTGTACGGTCTCTTAGCTATTGGTCCAGATCCTGGCACCAAATCTATCAGAAACTCCACATCTCTATCCGGAGGCATTCCTGGTAACTCTTCCGGAAACACATCCGGATACTCACATACTATTGGTACACTGTCCATGCTAACCCCCTTAAGAGAATTTAGCTTATTTCCCTTGGATTCAAAGTTTGACTTAAATTTTACTCTTTTTCCTTCGGGAGTTGTGAGTGTAACTGTACGATTGGCACAATCTAATACTCCTTCATACTTAGCCATCCAGTCCATTCCCAAAATTACGTCTAATCCTTGGGAATCTAGGATTATCAGGCTTACTAGAAATTTATGTTTTCCAAACTCTATGGTGAGATCCCGGCATCCAAGGCTTACTATCATGTCTCCCCCCGGAGAACTAACTTTTATTGGACACCCAATGTTTTCTGATGCAAACCCATTTCTATCAACAAATGCCTTTGATACGAATGAATGAGATGCACCGGTATCAAAGAGTACAAATGCTAAAATTGAATTGAGTCTGAACTTACCAGCCACGGCATCAGGCTCCTCATAGACCTCCTCCACATTTATGTGGTTAACCTGTCCTTTCTGGAAAGGATTTGGCTTGTTAGGTCCTTCAACTTTCTTTTCAGGGCACTCATTTGCATAATGCCCTAGCTTTTTGCATTTGAAGCACTCCACCTGACTGATGTCCCTTTTAGGAGGTTGGCCTCCACTACCACTAACATTTCCACCATAATGGCTCTTATGTCCACCCTTGTGGTTCTTGTACTTGTCCTTGTCATGACTGCGGTGATGTTTGTTGTCATGACGGTTGTGGTTGTGCTTGCTGAATTTCCCATTTTTATGGGATCCTGAACTGCCACTGTCATCATAGTGAGATCGTTTGTGAGACGATCCCGAGCTGTGCTTGTCGGAGTGTTTCCTCTTCCTACTCTCGACTTGCTTTAACTTACTCTCCAAAATAGCAGCCTTGTCACACAAAGACTGATAAGTTGGAACATATGCCACAGCCAACTGCAGATTCAGCTCATCATTCAAACCTTCCAAGAACTTTTCTTTTCTCTTGGCATCTGTATCAACCTCATCCGGTGCGTAGCGCGCCAGATTGTTAAACTCTTCTATGTATTCTGCCACGCTGCGGTGGCGCTGTTTCAGGTTGTGAAACTCCTTCTTTTTCAGACTCATCATTCCTGATGAGATATGAGCGGTGCGAAAACCATCTTCAAAGATAGCCCAAGTCACCTCATCAATAGGAGTGGTGATTTGGAAGTTGTCCCACCATGTAGCGGCTGGTCCTTCCAACAGATGTGCTGCAAACCTGACCTTTTCAGCATCCGTGCAGCCCACGGTCACTAAGTCTTTGTTCACAGAACGTAACCAGTCATTGGCTACCATGGGATCAGTTGTTCCCGAAAACTTTGCTGGCCTCAAGCGCAGAAATCTGGTGAGCATATCGAAACCCGGAGGGTTGTTGTTGTTGTTATTGTTGTTGTTGTTGTTGTTGTTGTTGTTGGGGTCGTTGTTGTTGTTGTTGTTGTTGTTGTTGTTGTTGTTGTTGTTGTTATTCTGGTTTTGGATAAACGTTGTCATCATTTGCATAAGCTGGGTTTGCGCATTCATCATTTGTTGCATTTCCGGGGTGATGTTGTTGGGGTTGGGGTTTGCGCGACGGGGAGGCATCTGTGGTTTGTTCAAATAGATAAGAATGAGATACCCATAGATGTTTTATGCACAATACAACATGAGCAAACACATAACAAGCAATATAAGAATAAAATTTCAACAACCACATAACAAGCTCGTGAAGTGATACACACAAGTGGCAAGCCATCCACATGTCGGATGGTCCAATAACAAGTTCACAAAAACAAGTATGAATAAAAGATAAACGAGTAGTCAAGTCTACTCATCAATAACAATCTCCTCCTCGACGAAGGTAAGACCTGCGTTCTCCATCGCGGTCTTGTTCTCCTCAATCGTAGTGGTCAAGGAATCGACCTTGGCCTTGAGTGCCCTCTTCTGGGAGCGAAGTCTCTCAATAACCATCTGTTGCTGCTCAAGTTCGAAGTCCTTGGACTTCAGTTCCTCGGTCATGTCCCGGATCCTCTTGTTCCTATCCTGGACGCGTTTCTCTTGACTCTTGAACTTGCGGTCCTGAGCCTCGAACTTTGTCTCCATTTCCTTGATCATCTCATCCTGCTGCGCAAAAAGCTTGTCCTTCTCGCGAAGCTGCACCTGAAGCTCGTCATTACCTAGCATGACGTTCGTCCTGTCCGTATCTACGTGCCTGAGAAGAGTCTCTAAGTCCTGAAGATAAAGACGTATCGGCTCCGCAGTGCTCCTTGAGTCGTCCTCAAAGTCGATGGACTCTCCGTCAACATCACGTCTTCCGAAGACGTGAAAGTGAGTACCTCTAACCTGTCGGGAGTGACGGCCTAACAGTCGTCCTATCAGGTCCTGCATGACTACCTCCATGCCTCTCTCCCTGTCATCGTGCATCAACTTGAAGACGATGGTCTCTGTGGTAGGCTCGGTCTGGCGTCCTGGCTGGGTCACCTTGAAGCCCCAGAGGTCCTTCCTCTCGAACTTGGTGAGTGGGTACACCGTAATGGTAGGAAGAGGGAGGTCAAGCAGAGTGGTAAGCTCAATGATACGTGAACCAAAACGAGTAACTCGAAACTCCTCAACAGTGCTGATGGCAATAGGCATCTATTCATAAGAATGAAAAAGTTAGAATAACACCAATCAAAGTAAATTCGAGACTAACATTCATACATATCCATGGTATACAATCATCACACAAATCATGCATACATAAGTCTATTACATTAATCAAAGTCTATACTTATTTAAAATATCACTTGAAAATAAGGTGATAAGTGGTGGTCCAACTAACGAGGTGTCCTTACAATCCAATCTCACGGGATCTATTATTAAACACAATGTTCCTAGAGGCAATCCACCAATCTTGCTCTCTTGACTCAATCACTAAGTCAATAACATCTCCCCTTATTTCTTGGTTGTTGTCTTCCAATTCTTGAGTAAGTTCCTTCTCTTTCTCTAAGTCTTTTTGGAGGTTGAGTATTCTGCATTTAACTCTAGCACTTAGTTCCTTGATAGCCCTCCAAGCTGCATCCCTGGCTGACTCAAAGAATGTGGTGTGCATTGTTGTGTTGGTGTACATGCAGAATCCCTTTTCTTTGTGGTTGTCTTCCTTGTTTTTGTACAAGTGAAGTTGCACCCACCAATACTCCACTCCTTCATCCATCACTGGAAAGCCCTTGTACACGGCTTCACCATGTGCATCCATTGCCTCCATGAGATCCTTGAGAATGTTGGGAAATTCAGTCTCACACTCTAAGGTCATGGTCATGAGTGGTCCTTTCTTCACGGCTTTGTTGATGGAGTTCATCTACAAAGGAGGTTGAAAGAGATTTAGAAAAGTTTTACGAGAAGAATAGACAAGTGTAGCAGTAGTTGAAAAACTTTTTCCTTAGTGGTTTTCCAATCCTAGGGTCATATTCCTACAGGCAACACAGTGCTCTGATACCATCTGTTAGACCCCTCCTTTATAGAGGAAAGGATCCCTGTGATTGCAATGCTAGTCCCTGGATCAATGCTAGCATCCATAGTTTAAGATGAAGTACACAGATACAAAGGTCGTTTATTACATTCATTCCATAGATAAAATATAGTCTTTTACAACTCATGGCCATAGGCCTAATACAAGAGTTTTAAGGAACAAGTAAATAAACATAAGTCTTCATCTTCATGTGCCACAGGCAAGCATGTTGAGTGTAGACTCATGACTCCTAATCATCATCGGAGTAACCTGCAACATCACAAGTTACAGCCACAGAGGGTCAATACTTTGGAATAGTATTGGCAAGTGATACCTTAGTATATTTTAAGTGGACTATATAACTATATGCATTTTGGTTAAGTGTAACTTTGGCTTGCTTTTGCTTGAAAATAAATTTTTCCTATTAGTTAAAACTGCTAAGTGTTTCTTTGTCAAAATCATTCCCAAAGAAACCACCAATAGACATTGGGGTCCTTCACCCTTGTTCACCCACAAATTTTTATTGTAGAAGTTGGAGTGTTGAGATTCTTGTAGCTTCCATGTCTTGACGCTCAAAGTGTCCATTTCCTTGGACAAGGCTAAGTACTTAGTTTTTTTCCATCTGCAGAGGTTGTGCACTTTCCCCACCAGACTTGGTTTCCCAAGACAGGACCCTTCAGAAGCTTTTCCTTAGTCAAAATGGACGCGCTCCAACCTATCATCCCAACTACCACCATCTGTCCAAAATGACTAAGTTCTAGCAACCTATATGATCATGGCAGAGCCCATATTGCCAAGTGGTTGCACTGTAAGCTTTCTCAACACTTGGCCTCCAAATCCCTTTGTGCCTGGGTGGCATTCCACAAGTGAGATACACAACCCAAGTCCATGGCCTTGTGTAACCACTCAACATAACCCAATCTTTCCATTCCACCCAGGAGTTCATTTGTCTTAGTTGTTTTATTAAGAAAAATATAAGTCTCTTGACTTAGTATATTTTTGTCTCATAATATATAGTTGTTCACCACCCTTGTTTGCTATGTGCTAGGCTAGGCAAAATATGGTAACCTATCTTAGGAATATTTCCCTAACAACTCTACTATTTCATTCTACATAGGATTTCCCAATTTAGCACTTAGCAAAATATCATGCAACACTTTAGCAAAATAACTAATGCTAACATAAAACTTAGGATAGGAATATTCATGAAAATATCACTTGCCTTGGTAGTGTGCAGAGTAGCACTCTTCACAATCACAATCACTATCAAAATCTACACAAGAATTCAAAACATACAATTACACACAATTAAATACAACCAAAAATAATATGAATGCATGCATGCAATAATTCATCAAGTGTTAAATTTTGAAAATTCTACCAAGTGTGTTCATGGGTACAGAAACATAACATGCCACAAGTTTGCCCAATAAACTTATTTGGCCATAATACACTTTTATAAAGATAATTCTATAACCAAAATAGCCCTAAACTTGTTCTACAAATAAAACCATTTTAACTGTTACTATATGCTAAACAAAGTGGATCTTCAGAAAGGCCTTGTTTCCCTGAATTCAACGGTATAAAGTTTGTAAAAATCCAACGTGTGGTTCAAAAGTTATAAGCATTTGAAATTTGAATCTAAATCAGGTTTTAAATTCTGTTTTTAATCCAACCTTGCCACGCGTCGCGTTATTACTGGCGCGTACCGGTTCGCACCGGATCACCCTTCTGTACCGTTGGATCTAACTAACAACGCGCGGCTCAGATCCGTCCATACCCCTTCGCTAAGTGATGTGTTTCTACGCGTAGGATTCAGATCTAACGGCTATAATTCTTCTAACCAAAAACGAGCGGCGCTGCCGGCGGTGACAGGCGGCGGCGCGTCAGTCAGTGGCGGTGCCGGTGTTCTAGGTCGTCCGTGAGAGGGAGAGGGGTATTACCAGGTTCGCCGGAGGCTGCTGAAGTTCGTCGTGGTACTGGCTTGTGGAGGGGCGTTCGAAGACGGGTTCTAGACCTCGTCGGAGTTGCGTCTGGCGTCAGGTGGGGGTTGTCGGAGTCGCTGCCGATGTTCCGCTTCGCCTGAGCACGAACCAATGGGTTTAGAAGATGCGCAGGACAACTACGAACACGCTCGGGTGAACAAGAAGGCAAGGGGCGCTCGAAACTTACTGGGATTGCTCGCCGGAGTTCGCGAAAAACGTCAGCCACGGTCAGTTGTCGTCGTTGGCGAGGTTCCTCGTCGCGCTAAGTCAAAACAGGGGTACTGTCAGATGCGCAAGACGATGTGGGTTCTGGGCGTACTAGTCAGAGGACAAGGGGCGGTGGCTACTTACGGAGGGGGGTTGCCGGAGTTCGTGAAGAAGACGGTGGCGGCCAGTCGTCGACGTTGCCAAAGCTAGGGTTCATGCGAAGGCAAACGGCGAGTGTCAGAAGATGCGCATGAGTTCACTGAACATGATAGTGTGAATGAGAGACAGCGGGGAACTCGAAGCTCACCGGAATTAGTCGCCGGAGGGGGCTCTGTCAGCGGCGATTCGCGGAGGATTGAGGGCAGCCTGGGGGCGTGAGTGTGCGATTGACTGGGGAAAAATGATCGTGGAGCAGAGGGGGTCTTATAGCCGGGGAATCGATAAGAAACGTTCGGGGATTACTGCCCATTTACTCCGCGCCATTACCGGCCATCACTGCCGCAGCGACGTGGTCGCGGGCGCAGTCTGGGGAAGACGAGGGTGACGTGGTCTGGTCCCGCTTGTCAGCGTAACGCGCAAAGTGATTGTGGGGTCGTGTTGTCAGCGTCTGTTGGCGTGTGCTCGCGCGTGTGAGAAGAAACGAGGATCCCCGGGTGGGCTTGCTGGGCTTGCTTGGCTGCTGGGCCAGATTCTGGCCGTGCGGCCCTTTCTTTTGTTTGCTCCTTTTTCTTTTTCTGTTTCAATTTTCTGGAATGATTTTTGATATGAATTCAAATCTTTTTGAATTCAAACAATTTTGGGGATCTGGTAGGGCTCTGTGGTTTCAAAAATAGTAAATTAACCAAGTGGTTACCTTGTAGGGTTTGGTCAAGCTTGGGTTTCAAAATAAACAGAGGTTTTTGCTATAGTTTGCAAATATTTGAATTAGGGTTTGAAATCATTTCTAAAATTTGAATCCTGGTTAAAAGTTTCTCATAATCTTACCAGCAATGGAGTCAAGCAATCAAGTATTTAAGCTTCCAAATTTCAAAGTGTGATGATCATTTGGAATAAAATGCCCACATGAAATCATAATTCATATTCATCACTAGGTGATTTTTGAGAAAACCCTAAATGAATGAATGATGCAAAGTGATATGAATGAGTTTTGAAACTATGATTTTTGGGATGTTACAAATCTCCGCTTTGATGAGGTGATCAAAGAGTTTGGATTTGTCCAAACTTATGGAGAAGCTTGTATTTACAAGAAAGTGAGTGGGAGCAATGTGGCATTTCTGATATTATATGTGGATGACATATTATTGATCGGAAATGATATAGATCTTTTAAACAGTGTTAAAAGTTATCTAAACAGCAAATTTTCAATGAAGGACCTAGGTGAAGCGTCATACATATTAGGCATAAAGATCTATAGAGATAGAGCTAGGCGCCTAATAGGGCTATCGCAAAGTACATACCTTGGTAAGATTTTAAAGAAGTTTAAAATGGACGGAAGTAAGAAGGGGTTCTTACCTATGTTGCAAGGCAAGACATTGAGTAAGACTCAAAGTCCGGCTTCGGCGGAAGAAAGAGAGATAATGGACAAAGTCCCCTATGCTTCAGCCATAGGCTCTATAATGTACGCCATGCTATGTACAAGACCGGATGTGGCACATGCTATTAGTTTGACTAGTAGGTACCAATCGGATCCAGGTTCGGAACACTGGATAGCGGTCAAGAATATCCTTAAGTACTTACGAAGAACTAAGGATATGTTTCTTGTATACGGAGGTGAAGAAGAGCTCGTCGCTAAGTGTTATGTCGACGCTAGCTTTGACACCGATCCGGATGACTCTAAGTCTCAATCCGGATACGTATTTCTCATGAATGGCGGAGCGGTTAGTTGGAGGAGCTCCAAAAAACCTGTGGTAGCGGGATCAACAACGGAGGCCGAATATGTTGCTGCTTCAGAAGCGGCTCAGGAAGCAGTTTGGATGAAGGAGTTCATATCCGAACTAGGAGTGGTGGCAAACGCGTTGGACCCATGGTGATCTTTTGTGACAATAATGGTGCCATTGCCAATGCCAAAGAGCCAAGGTCTCACAAGCATTCCAAGCATATTAAGCGCCGGTTTCACTCCATCCGCGAGCGTGTCAAGGATGGAGATATAAAGATTTGTAAAGTACATACGGATCTCAATGTAGCAGATCCGTTGACTAAAACTCTCCCTAGAGCAAAACATGATCAACACCAGAACTCAATGGGTGTTAGATTTATCACTATGTAACTAGATTATTGTCTCTAGTGCAAGTGGGAGACTGAAGGGAATATGCCTGAGAGGCAATAATAAAGTGTTTATTATGTGTATTCCAAGTATATGATAGATGTTTATTTTGCATGCTATAATTGTATTAATACGGAAACGTTAATACATGTGTGTTTAATAAACAAACAGAAAGTTCCTAGTTATGCCTCTCTCATAAACTAGCTCGTTGATTAACAAGATGATCAAGGTTTCCTGATCATGGACATTGGATGTTGTTAATAACGGGATCACAACATTAGTGTAATGGTGTGATGAACATTCATCCGAAGTATAGCATTACGATCAAAGTCATTGAGTTTATAGTGCTATAAGAACTTACGAAGTGATCCTAATCCTTAGACCATGAGATCATGTCAATCACTAACACCGGAAGAGTTTCTTGATAACATCAAACGTCACACCGTAACAGGGTGATTATAAAGATGGATTCAGAACTAATAAAGTGTTATGTTGAGGCTCATGGATCGAGAGTGGAATTTGTTCATCCCGATGACGGATAGATATACTCTGGGCCCTCTCGGTGATATCACATTGATTAGCTTGCAAGCAAGTGATTTGATCACTAGAATGTTATATCACAGGAACGAGAAAAGAGTGCATGTCGGTAACGAGATCAAACTAGGTATGGAGATACTGATGATCGAATCTCGGACATGTAATATATCGTGAAACAAAGGGATTAAGATACTAGCGTAAAAGGTTCCGACGATCACAAGAAAGTCATCGTTGAATGTGTGGGAGTCAGTATGGGTCTCCAGATCCCGCTTCTGATTATTGATCCGAGAGGGGTATCGATCATGTCCGCATTATTCACGAACCGTAGGGTGACACACTTAAGAGACACCGACATCCAATTGGAGCAAATGTTTCATGCCGAAAGAATGAACAAGCGCAGGAATTTATTTCACTAGATACCGAAACAGGTTTTTGGTGAAATTGCATAAAGTGGTTATGCATGTGAAATAGAATTCTAGCAAGGGGTTATTTGTGAATGTTTGTCATTAAAGTAATTGACAAAATTCTGAATAAAATAAAAGAGTTTTATTTAATGAGAGTTTGCATTAAATTTGGTGGCAATTTATTGGGAATTTGAGTGGACTTTTGAGTGGAGGGAATTTAAAGGAGATTTATGAGTGGAGTGTCCACCCACATGAAGAGGGGAGGGCAAGGGGGCAGCCCCCATGCGCCGGCCACCCCCTTGGGGTTCCCCCCTCCTCCTATAAAAGAGCCCCCTCCTCACTTGTCTCTCACACCTCCTCGTGAAGGATCTCTCTCCCCCTCTAGAATTTATCCCCATGGTCTCGGACTAGCGAGATACATGTTCCCGGTGGCTATTCGGCAAGAAAGAGTTGTGCTTCCGCTGCATCGCTGGAGCGAGGAGGCGGAGGTTGCTCGGTGCCTCGAACGTGTGTGCGAGCACGGATGCGCTGCTGATTTGCGGCGCTAGGACTTCCTCTCGATCTTGAGATCGGCAAGAGATCGTCTACATCAACCAACGAGTTGAACTCGTTAAGCTTTGTCGGTCTTCAAGGGTATGTTCTCTACGGATATACATCCGCCCGTTGTTTGTATCTAGTAGATAGATCTTGGTATATAGTTCACATCGTAGGAATTTTTTTGTTTTCTATGCTGCGAACCCTACAGGTACTTGTCCCACACTCTTTCTTGGGAATTTCTATGTAAGAAGAAAAGGCCTTAAAACATTTGGAAGAACTTGAGGATCAAGACCGGACTCATTACTAATATCACGGAAGTCATCAGTTCCCATAAAAGATTTAATGCATTCATAATCATAGTTTATACCTGACTTTCTTCCTTTGTCATTCTCCCAAGATTCAGTGTTCTCTTGAATACGGCCTAGGATATCCCATTTAGCTTCTTCCTTCATACATGTGAATGACCAGCACAAGAAGCATCTAGTAAATCTTTATCATGAAGAGAAAGCCTGGCATAAAAGTTATTGATAATAATATTGTTAGGGAGTTCATGAATAGGACATTAAGCATTAGTAACTTCAATCTCCCCCAAGCTTGAGTTGTACTCTCTCCATCACAAGGCCAAAAGTTATATATCAGATTTCTATCCTTATGAATTTCACTGGGAGGATAAAATTTAGAATAAAAGAGAGATGCCATCTCCTCCCATTTCCATCGATTGTCCATTCTTTAGAAGCTTAACCATTCTTCAGCTCTCCCTTTCAAGGATATAGAAGTAACTTCTTCTTCACCTGTTCAGTTATGATACCTGCACACTTAAAACAACCTGCATAATTCATGGATAAAAAGCAAATGAAAACCAGGATGGACAGTTCCATCCCCTAAATAATAATTATCCATAACACGATCAGCAATACTTGTAGTATCTTAAAAGGATCTATCTCAATAGGTGGTGGTTCGTCTACTACCCTAATAGTGGCAGTAGTTTTCCCAAACAGAAAACCAAGTGGGTTATCCATATTGGAAACAAAGCAACAAATAGAAACAAAAAGCAATACTCATAGTAGAAGTTTCCTTTACCAGTTCCACTCTTTAATAGCGCTTCACTCCCCGGCAACGGCGCTAGAAAATAGTCTTGATGACCACAAGTATAGGGGGTGTATCGCAGTACTTCGATCAATAGGAGTGTCGATCCCAACGAGGAGCAGAAGGTGTTGACTAGTGGTATGGAGAAGGAAATCTCTGTAAATACTTAGAAAACGGATTTTTAGGGGTTTTTCTGATAAAGCAACAAAACAAAGTGCAAGTAACAAGACAACGAACAAACACATCAAGTGGCCCAATCCTTTATTAGCAAAGGACAAGCCGCTGGAAATACTTATAAGGACCAAACGTTCTCGAGGACACATGGGAATTCTGTCAAGTGCTTTCGCTTCGAATAGGTGAGTACTCTTCTTTGGTATTGTAAGTGTTGTATGGGTGAACCTGTGCTAATGTACCGACCTTACTTGGACTAATACATACTTGTGATTAAAACCCCTACAAGCATCCCACAACTATAGGAAAGTAATTAAGATATAAACCTAACCACAGCCTTAAACTCTGAGATCCTACACTCCCCTGTGCAAAGGTGTCCTAACGGGGGTTCAGGTTTCTGTCACTCCGAAAACCCCACAATTAGTAGCCAAATACACAATGCATTCCCTAGGCCCATAAATGGTTAAGTATCATGTAGTCGACGTTCACATGACACCACTAGAAGAATAACACCAAACCTTAAATACTAAACCATTGAATAATAACTCAACACAAATCCACTACTAACAACATGACTTCTCCCATGTCCTCAAGAACAAACAAACTACTCATGAGACATCATATGGATCAATATCAAAGATGATATGGTGATGGATACAATCTCAACATAAACAATAATCCAATGGTTCCACTCACAAGCATCAACTACAATAGTAATCAACACCGGGAAAGTTTTCCCTAAGAACTATGCAAGTATTCAACACGATTGTTACAACGGGATGGAGTGGTGATGATGGTGCTAGTGGAGATGATGGTGTGGATGATGATGATGATCTCGATGAATTCTAGCTTGACGATGGTGTTGATGGCGACGATCTCCCCTCTTTGGGAAGGGAATTTCCCCGGCAAAAAAACTCTCTTCGGCGAGCTCTTCTCCCGGTGTTTGATACGTCGGTGTGTAAGATCCCTCCTTTATAAAGGAAAAGGATCCCTGTGATTGCAATGCTAGTCCTTGGATCATTGCTAGCATCACAGTTTAAGATGAAGTACACAGATACAAAGTCATTTATTACATCCATTTCAGAGTTAAACATAGTCTTTACAACTCAAGGCCACAGGCCTAATACAAGAGTTTGAATAAGTAAATAAAATAAGTCTTCATCTTCATGTGCCACAGGCAAACATGTTGAGTGTAGACTCATGACACCTAATCCTCATCAGAGTAACCTGCAAAACTCACAAGTTACAGCCACAGTGGGTCAATACTTTGGAATAGTATTGGCAAGTGATACCTTAGTAAATTTTAAGTGGACTATATACTATATGCAATTTGGCTAAGTGTAGCTTGGCTTGCTTTGCTCAAAATAGGTTTTTCCTATTAGTTGAAATCACTAAGTTTTTCTTTGTCAAAACTTTTCCCAAGAAACCTCCAATAGACATTGGGGTCCTTCACCCTTGTTCACCCACAAGTTTTTACTTAGAAGTTGGAGTGATGAGATTCTTGATAGCTTTCGTGTCTTGATGCTCAAGTTGTCCATTGCCATGGACTTGGCTAAGTACTTAGATTTTTCCATCTGCAGAGGTTGTGCACTTTCCCCAACAGACTTGGTTTACCAAGACAGGACCTTTCAGAAGCCATTCCTTAGACCAAATGGACGCGCTCCAACCTATCATTCCACTACCACCAACTGTCCAAATGGCTAAGTTCTAGCAACCTATGTGATCCAGGCAGAGCCCATATTGCCAAGTGGCTGCACTAGAAGCTTCTCAACACTTGGCCACTAAAAAATCCCCTTTGTTCCGGGTGGCTTTCCACAAGTGAGATACACAAGGTAAACCATAGCCATGGGCCTTGTGTAACCACTCAACAAAATCCACCAATCAAGTCCCTTTCCACCCAGGTGATTCATTGACTTAGTGTTTTATTAAGAAAAACATAAGTCCAAAGACTTAGAAATATTTTCACCATAGCATGTATAATTTACCAACCCTTGTTTGATACTAGCTAGGCTAAGCATGGCAAGATAGTAACTTAACTTAGAAATTTCCTAGCAATTCTACAACTACTTAGGATTTCCCAACATGGCACTTGGCAAAAATAGTAACATGCAAGACTTAGCAAAATATTTCTAGTGCTTAGTATAAAATATAGGGATGGAAATATTCATGAAGTACCACTTGCCTTGGTAGTTGGGAGAGTAGCACTCTTCACAATCACAATCACTAGCACCAAAGTCTACACAAAGAATATAGCCACAATCACATACAAGTCATATACAAGCAAAAATATATATGCATGCATTGCAAGATGCTAAGTGATGATTTTTTGAAACTCAACCAGCAAGTGCATAGTACTGAATCATAAACAAGTCAAAAAACTTGCTAAACCAAGTTTATTTGACACTAAAACAATTTCGTAAACAATTCCTATACTCAAAATAGTCCTAAACCAGTTTCTGCAAAATAAGTCATTTTAACAGAAACTAAACACTAAACACATTTCATAAACAGAAAGGGATTGTCTTCCTGATTCCAACGGTATAAAATTTGCTAAAATCTAACTTGGGAATCAAAAGTTACAAGCAAATCAAATTTGATATAAATCTGATTCAAATTCTGTTTTTAAACTAAACCCTAGCCACGCTGCGCTATCCTATTGGTCGATACCCGCTTCGCTCAGGATCACCCTTCCGCGCCGTCGGATCAAGTCAGATCCAACACGCCAGATTCAACGAAAACGATTCGCTCGGATCTAATCTAAACCGCCAGATCTACATCTAACGCCTGCTGTTGCCCTCGACCTAGACTAGCGGTGCTAGCGGCGGCGATGGCGGGCGGCGCGTCTGTCAGTGCGGGGTGCTGGCGTTCTAGGTCGTCCGGGGAGGAGAGAGGTGCTTACAAGAACCGCAGGGTCGAGGCGAAGCTCAACGTGGAGGTGGCTGGCAAGGGGCGCATGGTAGGGGCTGCTGGAGCTCGCGGAGTCGTGCACGGCGTTGGGTGGTTGCTGTCGAAGTTGTTGCCGAGGTTTCGCGTCGCCCTAGCACGAACCATATGATTAGGAGATGCGCAAGACAGTGGCGAATATCCTCGTATGCAAGAGGGGGGCAAGGGGCGCGCTCTGCTTACCGTAATTGGTCGCCGGAGTTGAGCGGCGGCTCGGTCGGTTGCGGGCACGAACGGGGACGGCGTTCCTGGGTCACGAGCAGGCAAGCGAAGAGTATCAGAAGATGCACGAGATCAAGCTGGCACAATCGTTTGAATCAGAGGCATAGGTGGTCGGTCGGGACTCACCGGAATTTGCTGCCGGAGGTCGTCGGAGCTGCGGCGGTGTTGGCGAGTTGCGAGCAGCCTAGGGGCATGGAGATGAAATTGAGTGAGGGGAATGGAGCGGAGTGGGGAGGTGCTTAAGTAGGCGGAGGCTCGACAAGAAACGCTCAGCGAATCAATGGCAATTACGCCGAGAAATCAACGCAGCAACGGCCAGCGGCGACGGCGTCTGCGCGCGAGATTTGGGGAAGAAGGAGTGACGTGGAGAGGGCCGCGCTTGTCAGCGAAAATAAGCAGAGAGGGAGTGGGGTCCGAGCGTCAGTGACTGCGTGGGTGCGTCTGCGCTGTGCGAGAGAGAGAGAGAGAGAGAGAGAGAGAGAGAGAGAGAGAGAGGAGAGAGAGAGAGAGAGGTGGCCCGGGTGGCTAGCTGGGCTGGTTTCACTGTTTGGGCCCAATGCTGGCGCCGGCCCTTTTCTTTTTATTTATTCCTTTTCTATTTCTGATTTGATTTTCTAGATTGATTTTCAATGAATTCGAACTCTATTTGAATTCAAATCTTTTCTGGATTTTTGCAGTGTGCAACGGTCACAAATCTAGGCATAAAACCATGTGGTCACTTTGAGTTGTCTTGGTCATTTTTGAAAGACAAAATAACAGTGACTTAGCACTTGGTTTGCAAAGATTGAAAATGGTTTTGAAACCATTTTTATTTTGTATAAATTTGTTCAAACTCTAACTCAAACCAATCAACAAGGAAGCCAAACAACTTGGTTTTTAAAACACTAATCTCTTCAAATGAGGATGGGCATTTGATTTAAGTTTGCTCACATAAAATGATAGCACTATGTGCTTCTGTTTCTTGAAATGAGTTTGAAATTGATCTCAATTCTATATGCATGCATGAATGATATGAAAATCTTTGAAATCATGATTTTAGGGATGTTACAAATCTAACCCCCTTAAGGTGAATCTCGCCCTCGAGATTCGGATTGGCTAGCAAATAGGTGAGGGTGGTCTTTCGAAGATCATCTTCTCTTTCCCATGTTGCTTCCTCTTCGGAATGATGATTCCACTGCACTTTGCAGAACTGATAGTCTTAGTCCTTATGACTCTTCTGCAGTCTCAAGAATTTTGATAGGTTTCTCTTTCATAAGTGAGATCACTTTCTAGTTGAACCTCCTCCAAAGGTATAGTATCCTTCAAAGAAGTTTCTTCCATTTCTGGATGACATTTCTAAGCTGACTCACATGAAACACATTATGGACAGCTGACAGAGATTCAGGTAGTTCATTTCATAGGCAAACTTGTCCTTTGCGACTCAGAATCTTGAATGCCCAACATATCTTGGTGCCAATTTTCCTTTGACTCCGATATTTTCACTCCACGAAGTGGTGACACTCTAAGATAGGCTCTATCACCAACTTCGTAGATGACATTCTCTACGCTTAGGATCTGCGTAGCTTTTCTGTCGGGACTGTGCTATCTTCAATCTGTCCTTACCAATTTCCTTCTCTTCGGCTTCTTGATAAGATCTGGCCCAAAATAAACTTCTTTCTCCCACACCATTCCATAACAATGGGGTGGTACACTTTCTTCCGTAGAGAAACTCAAACGGTGCCATCTCAATGCTGGCTTGATAGCTGTTTGTTATAAGAAAATTCTGCGTAAGGCAGACTTTCATCCCAACTGGCTCCATAGTCTAGGGCACATGCCCTAAACATGTCTTCAAGTATCTGATTATTCCTCTTCTGTTTGTCCATCGGTTTGAGGATGAAAAGCGTACTGAATTCCAACCTCGTTCCCAATGACTCATGCAACTGTCTCCAAAAATGGGAAGTGAATTGAGTTCCCCTATCAGACACAATACTCTGGGGCACTCCATGTGAACATACAATTCTACTCATGTAGATTTTGGCTAACTTAGCACTTGTATAGGTTTGTCTTCACGGGTATGAAATGAGCCACTTTAGTTAGGCGATCCACTACTACCCATATGGAATCATATCCTGACCTGGTCCTGGTAATCCGGTATAAATCCATACCAATTTTGTCCCACTTCCAATCAGGAATAGGTAGTGGTTGAAGCAAACCTGCTGGGTTTCTGATGCTCCGCTTTCACTCTACTACACACATCACACAAAGCGATATGTTCGGGATTGTATTTCTTGAGATTATTCCCCAAAATCTTTCTTTCATGTCCATGTACATTTGGTGTTACCGGATGAATGGAATACGGAGAGTTATGTGCTTCTTGCAAAATCAGTTTCCGCAGTTCTGGATCTTGTGGAACACAAATACGTTTCCCATGCCATAAAGTCCCCTGTTCGTCTTCATGGAACCCTTTGGCTTTTCCTTGGCCAATCTTTTCTTTAATCTCTTCGATTTCTTTATCAATCTTCTGGGCTCCTTTGATCTTGTCCAAAAAAGTGGGTTTGAACATCCAAAGACATGAGATGTCCTTCATGTAGGGTTCGTAGCATGGAAAACAAAAATTTCTATCGCATACAAACCAACAAGCCAAGATCTATCTACTAGATTGTAGCAACGAGTCGATGGTATAACTTACCCTCGAAGATTCAAAGCGTTTAAGAGAGCGGATTCTCGTGGTGATGTAGTCGTACTCTTTCCGATCTCAAGATCGTGTAGACGATCCTTCCGGCGCCACGTTCCGGCAGCGCTCCCGCAGTCGGTCACACGTTCGGACTCGACGAAGACCTTCCTCTCCCTTGTTCCAGCAGGCAGCGGAGGTTGTAGTACTCTCCTCGCGATTCCGGCAGCACAACGCGTGGTACCGGAAGTAGGGGAAGGAAATCCCGCAGGGCTTCGCCTTAAGCCGATGCGAGTATGGTGGAGCTTATGAGAGAGGCTATTAGTGGTCTAGTATTAGACACACCAATTAGAAGGCTCTAAACCAATTAGAAGGCTCTAAACCGTTGGCCTAAAGCAATTAGACGCTCTAATCCAAAACGGCTCTAAACCGGAGATCTAGAGGTGAAAGTTGTTTGGTCTAGGGGGGGAGCCCTTGGCCCTCCTTATATAGGTGGGAGGGGCTGGCGCCAAGGGGAGGAGAGTCCCTCCCAAGTCGGCTTGGTGGTGCGCCGGCCAAGGGAGGAACCCTCCTCCAATTCGGCCTCCACCAATCCTCCTTTCCTCTTTCCGAAAACTGGCAGTTTGGACTTTTCAAACTTGCCGTTTGACTTTTCAAACTAGATTTGATTTAATCCCTTATTTGGAACAGCGATGACACTAAATAACATGATGCAATCATTCCAACATGCAATGACACATTCATGTACCCCTTCCCCTCCGGAGTGCCGGGCATTCCGGAACCTCTAGAATGTTCCTGATGAAAAACACCGGAATCATTCCCGAACTCCGAAACGGACTTTCCTTATATGAATCTTATTCTCCGGACCATTCCGGATCACCTCGTGATATCCGGATCCCATCCGAGACTCCGAACAAACATCGGTCTCTTTCTCATAACACCATAACTACTCAAACAACGTCGAATCCTTAAGTGTGTCTCCCTACGGTTCGTGAATTATGCGGACATGATCGAGACACTTCTCCGAACAATAACCAATAGAGGGAATCTGGAAATTCATATGGCTCCCACATATTTCTACGATTACTTTGCGATCGAATGAACCACTTACATACGATACCAATTTCCCTTTGTCTCACGATATGTTACTTATCCGAGGTTATGATCGTCGGTATCTCTGCATACCTAGTTCAAACCTCGTTACCTGACAAGTACTCTTTTTTCTCTTTCCCGTGATATGTGATCCCTTGTGACCAAGTCACATGCTTGCAAGCTAATTGGATGACATTCCACCGAGAGGGCCCAGAGTATATCTATCCGTCATGGTGGATGGACAAATCCCACTCTTGATCCATGTGTCTCAACCAAAACTTTCCGAACACTCAATGCCACCTTTATAACCACCCAGTTACGGTGTGGTGTTTGATGTCATCAAAGCATCCATCCGGTAAGGTGATATGCATGATCTCATGGTCGAAGGAAGAGAATTAGGTTATATGTATCAGAAAGCATATAGCAATTGAACTATTGAAATGACTTGATCTTTTATGCTACGCTTATCTATAGGAGTATGTCCACCATATCATTCTCTAACGATATGATCTTGTTGTTGACAACATCTCAATGTTCATGATAGGGAAACCACAATCATCTATCAACCAACAAGCTAGTGAAGTATAGAGGCTATACTAGGGACTTCTAATTAAAGTTTAACAAATCACACAAGTATCAATGTTGTCCTTGTTAATACTATTATAGCATGAATGTAAACATTATCATAACACGAAGATATATAATAACCACATTTATTATTGCCTCTAGGCATATCTCCAACAGTCTCCCACTTGCACTAGAGTCATCTAATCTAGATACATGGTAATATACCGAACACCCATGGCAGTTTGGTGTTGGTCATGTTTTGCCCTCGGGAGAGGTTTAGTCAACGGATCCGCCACATTCAGACTGTGTGTACGTTGCAAATCTTTATATCCCCATCCTGGATATGTTCTCGAATAGCGTGAAAACGCAGCTTGATATGCTTCAGCTTCTTGTGTGACCTGGTTCTTGCGCATTGGCTATGGCGCCCATGTTATCACAGTAGATAGACATTGGGTCCAGCGCACTAGGAACCACACCCAGCCTGTAATGAAACTCTTTCATCCATATCGCTTCTTATGAAGCCCTCCGAAGCAGCCATGTATTCCGATTCAGTTGAAGATCTCGCCACAACGCTTTGCTTTGCACTCCTCCAGCTAACTGCTGCCACCATTCAAAATAAATACGTATCCGGATTGTGATTTAGAATCATCGGATCTGTGTTCCAACTAGCATCGGTGTGAACCATTAACAACGAGCTGTTCATCACCTCCATAAGAAAGAACCATATCCTTAGTTTTCTCAAGTACTAAGGATGTTTTTGACCGCTGTCCAATGATCCACTCCTGGATCACTTTGATATCTGCTATTAGTTAAACTAACGCATATGCAATGTCGGGTCTAGTACATAGCATGGCATACATTAGAGATCCTATGGCTGAGGCCTAGGGAGTCTTTACTCATCCTTTCTCTATCTTCTGCCGATGTCGGACTTTGAGTTTACTCAAGGTCGTATTGGGCACATGGGCAAGAACCCTTTCTTGCTTTCTTCCATTCCAAATCTCTTTAGAACTTTGTCCAAATATGTACTCTGTGACAATGGATATTTGGCGTTTCGATCTATCTCTATAAATCTTTATGCCTAATATGTAAGCTGCTTCGCCAAGATCCTTCATTGAAAAACTATTATTCAATATTCCTTGACACTATTAAGAAGGTCTACATCATTCCCAATCAACAATATGTCATCCACATATAGTATTAAGAATGCTACAGAGCTCCCACTCACTTTCTTGTAAATACAAGCTTCTCCATAAGTTTGTATAAAACCAAAAACTTTTGATTACCTTATCAAAACGTTGATTCCAACTTCGGGATGCTTGCTTGCTTCAATCCATAGATGGACCGTTGAAGTTTGCATTACCTGTTAGCATCTTTAGGATCGACAAAACCTTTGGGTTGCATCATATACAACTCTCATCAATGTCTCCATTGAGGAATGCTGTTTTGACATCCATCTGCCATATCTCATAATCATAATATGCAGCGACTGCTAACATATCCTCACAGACTTTAGCTTCGCTACCGGTGAGAAAGTCTCATCGTAGTCAACTCCTTGAATTTGTCGAAACCCTTTTGCGACAAGTCGAGCTTTATAGACAGTAACATTCCCATCAGCATCTGTTTTCTTCTTGAAAATCCATTTGTTCTCGACCGCCTTTCGGCCATCTGGTAAGTCCACCAAAAGTCCATACTTGGTTTTCGTACATGGATCCAATCTCGGATTTCATGGCTTCTTGCCATTATTGGAATCTGGGCTTATCATTGCTTCCTCATATGTCTCGGGGGTCATCGGTGTTGTCCACCACCATGACATTCACAACGGAATCATACCATTCGGAGTGGTAGAGTTCTCGTCGACCTCCGGGGCTCTGTAGCAACTTCAACCGAAGTTTCATGATCACCATCATTAGCTTCCTCTCTTATTGGTGCAGGCACCACAGGACTTCTTCCGGTGCTGCGCTACTCGCAATTTCGAGAGAAGGTTCGACAACCTCGTCAAGTTCTACTTTCCTTCCAGTCAATTCTTTCGAGAGAAATTCCTTCTCTAGAAAAGATCCATCTGGCAACAAAGATTTTGCCTTCGGATCTATGATAGAAGGTAACCCAATAGTTTCCTTCGGGTATCCTATGAAGACGCATTTTTCCGCTTTTGGGTCAAGCTTGTCCGCTGTAACTTCTTTACATAGGCTTCGCATCCCCAAACTTTAAGGAACGACAATTTAGGTTTCTTCCAAACCATAAATTCATACGGTGTCGTTTCAACGGATTTAGATGGTGCCCTATTTAAAGTGAATGCGGCTGTTTCTATGCATAACCCCAAAATGATAGCGTAAATCTGTAAGTGACATCATAGAACGAACCATATCTAAGAGAGTTCGATTACGACGTTCAGACCACCATTACGCTGTGGTGTTCCCGGCGGTGTCAATTGTGAAAGTATTCCGCATTTCTTCAAATGCTCGCCAAACTCGTAACTTAGATATTCACCTCCACGATCAGAACGTAGAAAATTTAATCTTCTTGTTACGTTGATTCTCTACCTCACTTTGAAACTCCTTAAACTTCTCGAAAGTTTCGGACTTATGTTCATGAAATAGATATACCCCATATATACTCAAGTCATCCGTGAAGGTAAGAACATAACGATAACCACTGCGCGATGCTACACTCATTGGACCACACACATCGGTATGTATGATTTCCAATAAGTCTGTAGCTCGCTCCATCATACCAGAAAATGGAGAGTCTTAGTCATTTTTCCCATCAGACATGCTTCGCATCTTTCAAGTGATTCAAAATCAAGTGATTCAAGAAGTCCATCGGAATGGAGTTTCTTCATACGTTTCACTCCGATGGGACCAAGACGACAGTGCCACATATAGGTTTGAATTATCGCTTGATTCAATCGTTTAGCCTCAATGTTGTTGATATGTGTATTCTACTATCGAGATTCAATAAGAATAGACCATCTATCAAGGTGGCATGTGCATAAAACATATTACTCATATATAATAGAACAACCATTTATTCTCGGATTTAAACAAGTAACCGTCTCGCAATAAACAAGATCCCGATATAATGTTCATTGCTCAACGCAGGCACCAAATAAACAATTATTTAAGTATAAAACTAATCCCGATGTAGTGAAGTGGGGGTAGCGTGCCGACCGCGATCACATCAACCTTTGATCCGTTTCCCACGCGCATCGTCACCTCGTTCTTCGCTAGCTTCCGTTTATTTCTGCAGCAACCTGTTTCGAGTTACAGATATGAGCAACCGAACCAGTATCAAATACCTAGGCACTACTACGAGTACTAGTGAGATACACATCAATAACATGTATATCAGATATACCTTTCTTCTTGATGTTGCCGTTCTTCAATCCGCCAAGTACTTTGGGCAATTTCCGCTTCCAGTGACCTTCTCCCTTGCAGAAAAGCACTCAGTATCAGGCTTAGTCCAGCCCTGGTCTTTCGTCGGCGTGGTAGCTTTCTACCACCCTTCTTGAAGTGTCCCTTTTGCTTAGACTTGCTTTCTTGAATTTGGTGGTCTTATGACCACACACTTGGTGCCTCTTTCTTGATCTCCACTTTGCAGATTTCAAACATGGCAAAGAGTTCTGGCAACGTCTTGTTCATGTTCTGCATGTTGTAGTTCATCACAAAGTTCTTGTAACTTGGTGTAGTGATTGGAGGACACGGGTAAATCCCCAAAGCATTAGGAATCACTATACCCAAGCTTGAAGTTTGTTTGCGGCCCTGACATCTTAGCACATGCTCACTGACGGAGCTGCCTTCTTCCATCTGCAGTTAAAGAACTTTTCAGAAGCTTCATAGCTTTCAATTGCCGCATGAGTCTCAAAATCAATTGAGATCCGCGACAATATCATATGGGTCTGAATCCTCAACCTTTTCTGAAGCTCTGATTCTAAACCATACAAGATAGCACACTGAACTATGGAGTACTGATTCTTTTCGAGCGAGTTAAACATTCTTTACTTCATCGGGAGCATCAGCTGCAGGTGGGTCACCCAGCGGTGCATCCAGCACATAGGTCAAATTACCAGCTGTGAGGACAATCCTCAAATTGCGGAACCAATCCGCGAAGTTGCTTCCATTGTTTTTCAACTTTTCTTCTCTAGGAACCGCATTAAAATTGATGGTAGGGGCTGCCATTGATCTACAACATATTTGCAATAGTTTAGACTAAGTTTTGATAAATTGAGTTCAAATTAATGTAATTAAACTATGTGAACTCCCACTCAAAACAACATCCCTCACATTGTTTTAGTGATCACACGAACAAATCCACTACATCAACACCGATCATCACGAGAGTTGATATAGTTTCAATGGCGAACAATCGTCATGTTCATCATATCTACTATATGATTCATGCTTTACCTTTCGGTGATCCGTTTC